>CM029651.1:47203508-49603508 GCA_017311315.1 Dendrocalamus latiflorus
TTAACTAGTAGACCCTATCTTGAAAAAAAATACTCCGTTTAAAAGCTAGTTACTGTAGAAAAGCAAAAAAACAGCTTTTAGAAGCTGAAAAGAACAGACCCACAGCCTGAACAGGCTTAACTAACTGAATGGTAGTTACTAAATTCTTTTCAAGTATTAATTACACAGGTTTTTGCGAAAAGAAAATTTCGATAGTTTTCATATTGGTATTCAATATGCTAACAAAACGAAATGAAGATAAATATCGTTGCAACTAGCTACTTGCATGGAGCGCACCACTTGGTCTGTTAAGAATAGCAGAATGGGTTTTTGGTCAGAAGAAATGATGCAAGGGTGTAGCCCATGCAACGGCATGCATGCCTCCTTTTCTAGTCAAAGGCTTTCTTCGGCCATCCTACGCATGGCCCTGTGCGAGCTTTCTCGATATCTATGCATATACAAGCACAGTAATCATGCTGGGTTCTAAAAGGATGAAAGATATCGAAAAGAAAAGGCCAAATGTGCAGCCACGAAAAGACTGCTGAACAGTTCAAGTTTTATAACTAAAAAACTAAATACAAATGTAGAAATACCACAATAATTATGTAAAAATTGTACTACTTCATGTAAAATTCTAACGAAATTCCTAGTACCTTCCAAGTAGGCCTAGGCTGTGATGAAAACTTTTAAGCACGATCCCACACACATGACACATGCTGCCGATGTGATTCTTGGCCCCGTCTCCAAATTTCGTCTTAAGCTCCGCCACCACCCGAAACCTCATCGGAAATTTTTTTATACTACCGAGCTATTAAACGTATGTGAACCAGAGAAAATAAAACCATGTCCAAAAATGTTAGACCATGTGGCTAGGTCTAGAATTTTTATGATGATGAATAATTGACAACCTTGCGTAGTATTGTTATTCGAGGTGTGTGCGTGGACTAATATCGGTCAAATTGGTGAGAACTTGTGCCGGGAAAAACGTTCTTTGGTCTTTGCATGTGCAGGTTGGGCGTGGAGACGGTCATGGTCGGTGACGAGAAAGACCGGGACTAGGAGGGGGAAATCTGAGGTCCGGGCGGTCGAGGATGTCACGAGGTGGTCGGGCTCACGCTGGAGCACATGGAGATCAAAGGTGGATGATGCGTGGAGAAGATACAGGAGGTGCGGTCCTGGAGGCTTCGACGCGCGATGAGTTGAAAAGTCAAAGTGTGAAAACCCGTGTTAGGAAGAGTTTCGGGTCCCTTGAATATTAGTGGGCTAAAAGTCTAGTTGAGATAAAAAAAAATCTAGGTCCAGTTGGATGAGTAGTATTAGGATTAAAAGCTGAGATTTGTTTTTAGTTTTGGAGTCGGCGCTGTTTTGGAATCGGAGGCGAGACCGATTTGTAAAAGAAAACGGACTCTGTTTTGTAATAAAAAGCAGGGGCTGGCCGAGTCGTCGGTACGGCTTTTTGGGGGACCAGACACCTTTTGGCTTTCAGAGATAAGTTGCGACAGCGCGTTTTCGGCGACGTCTTGTGCTTCGATTCTCGTCCGCGTGCCTTGCTGCCCAGAAGAAGTCCAGTACATGCATCAGGCTACGATATGACTAGAAAAGAAAAGCTGGCAACAGAGAATTAATGAGGCGGTGACTTTTTGTGTTCTGAGAAGAGAAAAAGCAATTAGGTGAGAGAAGGTAATTACGTGAAAAAGGTAACAACTTAATTTGTGCATGGCTTTACGTGAAGAATTCATGGCTTTTTAATGCATGCAGTAAGTTTAGTAGTTTTTAATTCCCTCTCTCTCTCATGATTAGTTACTTCACAGGATTAGTTGGTTGTCATTGTTTTTATTAGATGCTCCAGCAACTTTAAAAAAAACATATATTATATATATTGCCTTTTTTGTGCGCTTCGAATGATTAGCAGGTTGACTGAAAACATAGCATAATAGATTTCGAGAAAAGTTTCCACTGTGCGCTGCAATCATTCACCCCCTCTGATTGCCATCGACGATCAAAAAAATAATAATGGTCCAACCCCACCCGATCGATCGCCCGCCCGCCGATGGAACTGTGAATAGTATCAAAGAACAAAATCAGAAGCTAAAGCATACCAAACAGACCAACTCAATTCGGGTATCTACAGAGAAGGGATCACCCCTCCCAATTATGCAACACTTACGCGTCCCCAGCAGAGCAGAAATAAGCTAAGCGTCGACGCGGCGGGAGAAGAGAGACGCTATCGATCACCTAGGCATGCACGGGCAAGTACGTCCGTCGTCGTCCACATGTAGTAGTGACTGTAGTGTGCAATGCAATCCCCTGTGCCGTGCATGCACCCAATCCAATCACACAAGTTTTTCGGAACAGTGGGGTGCAGCTGTGCAGTCTTAATTGCCGATCGAACTTGGACACGGAGATGGGCGCACCCACCGTACTCAACTTCAATTCAACCCCGCGCTCGCTCGCGAGGGCCCCCTGCCAATGATACGCAGGAGCAGTGGCTTTCAGCTCATGAATAGCGAGTGGCCACTGTGCCCGCCCAGCCAGCTAAGGCCCTGTCATGCCTGCGAGATATGCAATCCGATGTGCGCACGGCGTAGGTGGCCAGCCCGCGCGCGTGTAGCCCAATCTGACAGGGAGAAGGACGGAAAGGGACCGGCCTGTGAACCGTACGATATATCGCCAAGGTACTCAAGAACCGCGGAGGCTCGCGCGTCGCTTTCGGCCGCGCGCGTCGGGGGTCCCCGTGGCTGTCCGTTCGTTGGCACGGCGAACGTCGCGGTACGCGTGCGGCTGGACCCCCCGTCGACACGGTCCGCGCGGCGCCGTTGATTGGCTCTGGCGCGCGTACGAGCGCGAGCGCCGGACCGGGAGAGAGAGAGAGAGAGAGAGAGAGAGAGAGAGAGAGAGGGGAACGAAAAAGAAACGTAGCACGCGAACCTTGCCACCGAGGCTGCATCCTCGCGCGCGTCCGATCGGGGCTTCACGTCACGTGCGTCAGCGAGTGCGTGCGCGCCGCGACGGCGACGTGCGAGAGCGACGTGAATGATATGGGTGAGCCATACGACCGACGCATAGCGGTTAGCGGCAACATAAACTACTGTTTGCCCTGGCCACAGTGCAACTTGGGCGGGTAAAAAAAAAAGGTCGTAAATGCTCTAATCAAAATTGGTTTGATTAGAGTAGTTATTGGGTTTAGAATTGAAATAAGTATATTTTGAATAAAAAGTTAATGAGTCTTGGCTCGCTAGCGGCTCGTTAACTCGAATTTAAAATAACCACTTAAATGATAAACAAAATAATTTTATGTCGAACTATGTCAATTTCAAAAGAAACTCGATAATAGCCCATTAAGCTCGATAGTCAGCCCTAAACTTGGCTAGCTAAGCCATCGATCAGTCGTTAGGTTCCATCCAGGCTTGTCCGGCTCTTGAATCATTCGATCCATCAGGCTATATCTATCTAGCCACTGGAACAATCAATAATGGGTTCTTTTGTACTATGGTTTTTGGTTTAAAATTTTGAATTCTAACTGTTCATAAGAGAAAATACAGAGAGAGACTCGCGTATAATTTTCACTGATATAGATGAATTCGGTACAATGTCTACTACAATCAACTTGTAAACCCCGTCTTGAAAAAATATACTGTTTAAAAGTTAATTATTGTAGTATAAATCATAAGCCTAGAGCCAATAAAACCCGGCCAATAATAGCTTAGCTAGCTAGGTTAGCTGCTAGATCATCCATGATGCACGCATGGGTGAGTGAGTGAAACGCATGGAATTTCCTCGGGCATTGTTGACTTGAGCTTGTTCCTTTTTTCCTGCCTGGACTGAGCCAGGCCAACCACAACGTTGACGTGAATCAGGTAGAACTACTGTAGCGGTGGTACTGCAGAGCACTGCCCCCCCTGCACCTGCATGCTCCGAGCTGTTGTTCATACAAAAATGTATTCCACCAAATGCGTTCGGTGTCCGACTGCTGCGTGCAGAACTGCAGATCGAACGCGAAAGCTAAAGCACGTGAAATCGATCGACCACCGGCGTTGCCATTAAAATGTGATCCGTTGCTGCGGCAGTACGTAGGAGTTGTATATTGCTGACCCGGCGATCTGTTCATACAAAAATGTATTCCACGAAAAGCACGTGAAGTCGATCAACCACCGTCGTCGCCATTAAAATGTGATCCTATGCTGCGGCAGTACGTAAGAGTTGTATATTGCTGACCCGGGCGATCGATTAGAGGTGTACTGTATGTAGACTCTCTACATGCTGCAGCAAGATTCGCGAATAGGTGCTCTGGATGTCAGTGCGCATGTGACTTGCGTATGGATGATCTGATTCTCACCGTCTGCCGTCCTATGATCGATCGGACTGGTTCCCACCATCGAGCATGTCACTCCTTTTTTTTTTTTTTTGAAGAAGAAGAGGGGAAATAAGGAGGACGTGTGTATGTAACCAACAGCTCAATTATTTGCCAGGCCAAAAACATGTGATAATTTGCTTCTTTATATATAGTGAAACTTTGTCATATTCGGCCCCACCCCCCTTTTAAAAGAGTATATTGGTACGATGTGTTTACGTCCAGACACTTCACGTTTGTTGAACCTTATGTGACTAAATATTTGCCTTTTTTTGGTTTAAATCTTGGCTGTAAAACGTTTTATTATTTTGCTGTTGTTTTTTTTAAGATTCATTCATGAGAGGAATGCAGCAGTAACAAGATTAACACTAGTGGATTCTGCAAATTAACCTCGACTGTTTGTTTTCTTTTGCATATTCTCATTCTATCTTTTTGAATCAAATTCGAGCCGCTTTGCCAATTGGATGAAAGTTGAGATCAGTTTTCAAAATTCTGCCTCTCCAAATCTCATTGTCTGGCACTACCTTTTTGCTTTAATGCCAAATAATCACTAGAAGAAACCAGAGAATAGTCTGTCAACATAATTATAGGAAAACAACATAACATAAGGTGGTAATGATTGGTGCCTTAATTAACAAGATATCATTAATAGGGACAAACATTCTTAACCTACCCCAAATTATAGCTACCACTTACCTTTGGGAAAAAGGGAAATTTGATAAAAATACTACTCATAAATGTGGCACTAAAGGAAAACACCAGTAATTTTGTTGCAATTGGTAAAACCCCACCCATTCAGTTGTGTGATCTATTAAATACTCCATCTGTTCAAAAAAAAAGTTGTTTTGAAATGTGCACGTAGTCAAACTTCTAAATATTTGGCTATCGACATCTTTTTAAATATTTAGATTACGTACATAAAATTATGTATATAGATTCATCTCATAAGTACATTTATAATATCATAATTTTATTGAGTTTTACAAATATATTATAATAGCACTTAGTGGTCAAATTTGCATTTTGAGATTTGGAGGGAATACCATTCTTGGCCCTCTTTTTTGGTATTGTTGTGTTATTATCCATTTTCTCCCTTTGTAAAACATCACTTATGCCCCTTGATGATCCTTGCGGTGGCAAAGTAGACTACGGCCTTGTTCGTATTGTCTTATGTGTCTGGTCTCTACTTAGAAAAGTCAAAAGCTAATACGAACACCCGGCTTCTTGAAGCGGATTCTCCACTCCTCTCGCTATAGTCTCACTCCGAGAATAAAGCAGGGGTCATAGGTGCATCACTCACCCCAATTCTCTCGCTCCTATCACGCGCACACATCTCTTCCTCATTTTTTACACCGCTCGCCCCCTCCTTTTAAAAGTCACTTCTTTCAACCACTACTGTTTATTTTTAGCTAAAAATTATAAACCACAACCAAAAAAAACTATCAGGAAAAGTCAACACAAATGCCCCCTACATTGTGTCATTGGCAGCACAACCTGCATGATAGCAATGGCGCAGTTGACGGCCTAAGGGGCTAGTTGGAGTTGGAGGAGGAGGGGTTGGCCAGAGTCATGAAAGAAAATTTTATATTGAGTTGCATGCACTAATCAGCTCATCTAAAAGACTAAGCTGACGAGAAAAACTAGACAATTCACTTATACTTCAACACTCCTCCACACATATAGACCCCCTCGGGTCTAACATATAGAATAGAAGTAGGTTGCAATTATTATTTTTAATTATGCAACCAGGTCTTAAACTCAAGATCTCTTGACTCTGATACCCTATTGAGTTGTATGAACCAACCAGTTCACCTAAAAGGGCAAGCTGATGAGAAAAAAATGGATAATTCACTTATACTTCAACATTTTCTTTTCTTGAAAAATGTAATGGAATACTCTCCCAGAGTGCTATTTTCCATAATTTTGTGTGTTTGTGGTGTTGCAGGGCAGTCTAACGTGGACTTGAAAAAAAAACAAGGGCAATTCATCGTGAATTGGATGCTATTTTCTCTAAACTAGACAATATGGAGGTTCTGCCACTGAATAAGTAACCTACAAAACATGCGTTTGATGAATTTGAAACTTATCATTAAGAAAACAACTAATGTTACATCACCCATTAAAACAGATAATAACTGAGAGTATATAACCACACTAGCAGTGTAGGCAACTAGGCATACATCGTCGCTACCTAAGTTTTAAGATCTCTTCGACTCAAATTCAGGTGCCTATTCTTCGTAATTATAGTAAATTGATACCTTGCTCCTTCTAGATTGTAGGACGGTATGGTAACAGAAAGGGTGAATGGTACCTTTAAATTTTTTCCTTAAGTATTCACTAATCTTTCACTCCAATAGCTATGAGAAGCTATAAAGATCAATAACCCAAAATTCTTACAATTGCTGTGCTACAGTAATTTTAGTTCCGTAAACAGTAAATCAGGCATTATTTCAAAAACAAAATTACATAAAACTTTTGCTCTATAGATCCAAAAGACTTGAAACTTGAACCAATGCTAGATTATGATCTTATAAACCTATTCTAACAAAAAATCTTGAAAGAAATTGGGAGAATTGTGATCTTTTGGTTCGTCAAGCTTTGTTGCACTAAAACTGGGCCAAAACCTAAAATTAAGCTAACTTTTAAATAAAAATTTCAAATCATTTGAAATTTGGTATACACCTTCTATAGAATGTTAGGAACTTATTCCAATCAACAATTAAGAAAATCGTTACCAAAATTCTGACATTTTTCCGTTTAAAGGAAGATTGAACAAAAAACAGGTTAAAAACAAAAAATTATAAATATGAGTTGCTCGTGGGTAAATGATGGCCAAAATGACTCTAGATGAGTTCACATATATCACAGCCAATAAGAACACCAAAAAAATCGAGGTAGAAATAGCTGGATCAAGAAATCACTCAGAGAGGTCAAAAAGAGCAAAAAATGGTTTCTTCATGAATTTGCCAAGCAAGCGCCAAGATAGGTGAAGATTGATTATCAGATGTTATCTCCATCTCTTGGATGTCCTTGGCATAGCAAGATTAAAAAGGGAAGAGAGAAGAGCAAAAACTAACTAAATCAAGAGCAAATTAATAAACATAAACGGATCCATTGAGATGGACAAAGATTAAGGTATTGCTATTTAATGATGAAAGTTTTACGGTCACTCTACTTGGAGGGATGAAAGTTTTACGGTCACTCCACTTGGAGGACAAAAGAACACACTATATCACTCAACTTTTCTTAAAACCTAACCTTAAAACTTATAAACACTTGGTCTCAAAAAATAAACTAGCCAGCCCTATCTAACCCTTAGTGGATTCTTTCCACTTAGCATATATAAGGGAGACCTGATAATCCCATACGTATGGGTTTTAATTAACATACTACACTTTATGCACGTCTTTTAAAGCGTATAAGTTCGAATCCGCTAAGTTTTTAGCTTTGATTCAACTTGATCTTCTCAGCTTCTCCTTGACCTAAACTACCCTCCCAAGCGCAGCTGTTTTGCTCAAAGATGATTTCTGTTATATTAGTTAAACTACCAAGATACCCTTTCTTGGCCTAGTCATCTTTTTCCATTGCAAGCAATCATCATGCTTACCGTGTGTAGGTACACCGTTGACTTACCACGCGTCGGCAAGTCTCTCCCGTTCCGGTTCCACCGGACCACGTCTTACTTGGACCGACTAAGACACATGATCTGGCCTGTTGCTCGAATTTCTCTTCAACACTTTTCGCATTCCTTATGCCATACTTGAGCTCAGCCATCTCACATGATATTCTTGATCATTCTTGGTCTCAGCTCCTCTATGAAAGTAGCCCTGATTTTTATCGTTGATCATAGTTTTCTCCAAGCGACCCTGCACATCAAAAAAAAATACAAATTTACAAATTCCAAATTTTATCTTATCTAAAATAATAACGATTCATCATAATAAAACTATAGATCTTCTTACATAATCCTTTCTAGACAACCCACTATATAACCTCACTAACTATCTTCCACTTACTATACATAACCTCATAATCTATCTTTCACTTGGGAGTTTCTGACATAAAGCAACACACCCGTTACAACAAAGTTGGTTCAAGAAGCAGCATGCCAGTAACAACAAAGTTGGCGTCCAGGACTGAAAAGAACTCCATTTCAAGTTCTCAGGCCGGTATTCCCCGCAAAAAAGTTCTCAGGCAGTACGTTTGTAGGCATGGCAGTACGTTTGTGGGCATAAAACAGCACCCTTTCTACCCTAACATGGCCGAGCTGACAGATTTAGAACTCATCGTGTTGCACCTTCCCACGTAAAGCCCCTCGGATTGAATAGCCGATACCCTTATCTGCCAAGTTGCGCGAGACACGGCTACCGCCATTCCCTTGCATCTATGGAATCTGAAGCAGGGGTTTAGCCAGGTGTGCGCTTACTGTTCTTGGACCAAGGAAGAAAGAGAAAAACAGTGAGCGAATGATATCTATCTCGATGCGTGCGACGTCTCTTTCGATCGATTTGATTGTTGTTTCGCTTCGACGACCAGTTTGGCACTGCTGGAGCACGCCAAGAGTCCATTTCCACGGACTATTCTGTTTGGACTGGTTCCACTAGAAAGCAGTGGCGAATCGGGGGACGTAACAGTGCAATACATTGAACGGCTTCCGTGGTCTGTTTTTTAACGGCTTCTAAAAACTGCTTTTAGCTTTTATTACAGTATTAATAAGGTATTTTTTTAAGATAGAGTTTATAAGTTAATTGTAGTGCATGTTAAAAGTACAATATATATATCAACCAAAATTACAAGTGAGCATATCCCTCCGTAATCTTTATCACAAACAGCTAAAATTCAAAAATTTCAGCCAAAAACTATAAATCACAGTCATATCAAACAAGCCGCATATATGCTGATACAGTGATTTGCATGACGTGCGTACTGCGTGGTCTATATGAGCAGCAGCTTTGTTCTGTACGAGATAAACTCGTGCGTGCAAATATCTGGATTTTTTGCTGGTGTATTTATCGAGAGACGAGTGCACATTTGCTTGCCTAGAACTCTGGATAGGGGATAATCCCCTTCCGTTTTCTTCACGAAAACAAAACTCTGGATAATCGTCCATCGTTTCTGAAAGATACAGATGATGGGGTTACTGTTGTAAGCGTCGGCAGTGCTTTTCTTGTTCGTCAGTACAGTGTTGGCTAGGCGAATCAAAATAAACTGATGGAATATTTTTTTTTTTGCCGTGGCTGTGAACTGAACATTGGAAAATAAAACTGAACATTGGAAAATAAATTAAGTACTAACGTAAAAACTAAATAAATCTTAAAGCCGTGTTACTTGTTAATGTTTTTCACCCCAGTGTTCATGAGCACAAAACTCTGCAGTTCAAAACAAGCAGTACTACGTATTTCTACATGGTGTGCCTGATCAATTCTGGCAGGGCACAGAGTAAGACGTGTCCTGAAACCGGATGAGATCCAACGAGATTACGGGCTCGGTTTGACGGTCGAGCAGGCGTCGTTTTCGGGTCGTGTGCAGCTGTGCCGTCCGTGCGGATTGGATCGCGTGCTTCCGATCAAAGTTTCCGTCTCGTCAGGCCGTGGCCTGAAATCAAGGGCCAAACATGGTATCAAATGCAGAAGCAAGAACAGCCGATCGACGCAACGCGAGTTGAAATCAATCAGTCTCGCGAGTCAGGTCATACCTACTGATTTGTACGACGTCCGTCTGCGTGCTATGAGGAAGGCGGGATTAACCGGGACGGCGCTGGGAAAGGCGATTCCTTCGGAGGCGAAGCGCCGACCGCCGGTTGATGCCATGGCATGTGACATAGTGGATCCAGTGCAAACTAATTTCTTATTTAGCTTCACGGAGAAACTAGTACGTGCAATGAATCTTGGCGCTCGTGTGTGTTTATATACATACGGACGTGCTATCCAGCGCGTGCGCGTATGCTATATGTGGGTCGCAACACGCGCGTGAACTGACTTACATCAATGCTTTGTGCGTAATAGGATCGGAAGTAACTTCTCTAGCATTGTATTGTGAAAGTTATTACCGGATAAAGCAGGAGTTGTTAGCTCACAGCGATTCGTGCGTAACCGAAGTTTTTTCAATTTGTAAAACATTATTCGCTTGCCCTCTTCAAGTTACATATTGTGAAACATTAAGTTATTGCTACCAATTGTAGACTAACAATTTTTTGCGACAAGCCAGAAAGTTACTGGCGTTTGTGAATGAAATTATTGCCATATACATGTTGAGTTACTGCTACTATTTAAACTTACTATTGACAGAAACTATAAGTGTATTTGGAAGTAACGTCACTAACAAATGCAGGTAACTTTCTGGCGCACAGAAAAGGTACTAACAGAAAAGGTATCTTCTGATATACCGAAAGTTATCACTTGTGTAATAATAAGTTATGATCTATTACCGGTGAAGTTACCATCCTCTATACAACGAAAGTAACTGAAAGTAACCTTACATTACATATAAGAGTTGGCAATTTACATATAACTGGCTGCAATCCATAGTTGTATTGCATATCAGACATGAGAAAACTTCATGATGACAACTATGGCGATATTGTTATAATTAATCTTGATGATTTGTAAGTGGTCGAAAGAGCAATCAAAGTCGTGGTCGAAGGAATAATCGAAGCTGTGGTCGAAGCCATGGCTGAAGCAATGGTTGAAGCCACGGTTGAAACTACAGTACGTGATCGTAGCTATAGCAGTCGTAGATACTGTAGTAGCCGAAAATTCTATAGCAAATGTGGTTACTGTAGCGGGTACCGTAGCAGTCGAAAGTACTGTTGCAGTCGTGGGTACTATAGCTACCGAGTGATTCAGTCATACTCGAAAGCCGTGGTCGAAATAGCTTCATGGTCATAACTCGTAAGAGTACTGTAGCACTACGACAATACACAAGTTACTGACAATGCATTATGAAGTTACCATCTACTAAATAAAAAAGTTATAATTCAGTGATCTAAAAGTTATTGAGAATACATTATGAAGTTACCACCTACTAAATAAGAAAAGTTAAAGATTATTGATCTAAAAGTTACCGACCATACACTACGAAGTTACCAACTATAAACTAGAAATTTACTATACATCCACTAATGATTTACAAAACATGTATTACAATGTTACACGTACCTCATTGTGCTTGGAGCAACTGTCACCCCTCTTCCTCTTCGTATTGTAAGCATTTCTAATGGATTTCATAATGATCGGTTCTGCTTGGGTAGGATCGAGAGTGATCTCCAAAGCATTCTAGCAATCCACAATTGTAATTTTGCTTGCCTTGGATGGTGCCTTCCCGTCATCTTCATTTGCTCTCCTAACATGGAATTTTCTGCGATAATGGGGATTAGGTGTAAAATACAGGAACAACATCATAATGACGAATCGGCTGCACTACAGCCAGAATATAAGGAACATCTAACCAAATCGCTAATCCTAGGTATAGCCGGGTGAGGTCGACAACGACGACTAACGGCGCGCGGTCGAAGCAGCGACAAGAGAAGATGCCGGATTAGGACATACGGCTGACGACGAGGCGGCAAGGTCGCGGGATTAGGGAGGCGCTCTCGCGAGAGAGATGGAGAGATGGGAACAGATCAAATCAGGGGGAAATGAAGAGAGATTCCTAGGTGGGTTTGAAAACCGTTCGGATTCCATACTCCACTAAATCCCCAAAAAAAGCGGCACATGGGACTTGGGAGCGCGGTTTTAACGTATGTGATAACTATAAGTAACTTCATGTATTATATATGATAACTTGTTGTGCAGGAGACAGTAACTTTACCGTGTGGATGATAATTTTACCCTGCGGATGATAACTTTATTGCATATAGATAATAACTTTATGCGTAACCGTACGTAACGTTTTGAGTTCGACTAACAAAGCTGGGTGGACGGTCAAAATTCAACTTCGAGCGAGAAGTCAAAGAGTATCAGATGGTATTCGAGTAGTAGAGAAGAATCGGATGATGTTTGAGTAGCAACGAATATCGGACGACGTTCAAGTATCAGCGAAGTATGAGACGGTGTTCGAGGGGCTTCAGAGCATCGGACGTCGTTTAAGTGGTGTTAAGCATCGGACGGTGTCTGAGAGGTATTGCGAAGGATTAGAGTGTGGAGCGGTCGGAAATTCCGAGGACAAGAGCGGTTGGAGATCACGGAGCACGCAGCGGTCGGCTGCTGCAGTGGTCGAAATCAACATGTGGTATCGAGAGAGAGATGGAGAGACGGGGAGAGGAGAGGTCAAATCGGGGGAAGACGAAGAGAGATTCTTGGGTGGGCTTAAAAACGGTTTGGATTCCATACCCCACTAAATCCTGGAAAAAGCAACACATGGGACCCGGGAGTACGGTTTTAACATACGTGATAACTATAAGTAACCTCATGTATTGGATATGATAACTTATTGTGCAGGAGAGTAATTTTACCGTGTGGATGATAACTTTACCCTGCGGATGATAACTTCATTGCATATATACGATAATTTTATGTATAATTGTAAGTAACTTTTTCGGTCTACCAACAAAACGATCGATAACTGTACGTGGGTCCGACTGAAAGGGAGGTGGCGCGATTGTGATTGGTTGATTGGGTTCGGGTCGCGTCACTAGGGGAACACGCGCTCATTCTACGCTTAGCCACAGAACCACAGAATAGTCTATATATATATATATATATATATATATATATATATATATATATATATATATATATATATATATATATATATATATATAGAGAGAGAGAGAGAGAGAGAGAGAGATTAGCATGTACCAAAGCCTCTAAGATTTATGCTTTGTTTGAGAATTAAATGTTTCCTATGAAACTTTAATAAATTTAAGTGAAATTCTTGTATTCTAAATAGAGCCTCAATAGTGGACACATCTGTATTAAAAAGATTTTTAGAAGTCTGATAAAATCATAATACTTTCTGTATTAAAAGATTTATCATTAAAAATATTTTTATAATGCTATAAATATATTTTAGTGTAAAATTATATAAAAAATAGCTGTCAAAATTAATTAAGAAAGAACGGAGGAAGCATCTTTTATGCGTAAACTCAGTAAATAGCCTAACTAGCCACAGAAATCACCAAAGTGTGCCCGACGGGTGGGCTGTACCGGAAAATTGGAGTCTGTCTACAGTACTGCGGTGCGGAATCCAGTCGTCTTCTGATGGCACGACCAGCTGACATCCCCACACGTGTGGGCAGCCGGGGACCACGGTCATATCATTGGCTTTACACGTGTCACGGCGCAAGTGGGCAGAGCACCGGCACGGGTCGTTGGTCGCATCTGTCCTCTCCCGGAGGCGGAGGGACGTCGCACGCCTTGCTCCTTCCAGCGGGCCACATCATCGCTGCTTTCGCTTGCTTCGTTTCGGGATTATTTTTTACGGCTTTAAAAATAGTTTTTAATTTTTATTAAAATATCTAACTTTTAAATAAAATATTTTCTCAAGATAGAGTTTATAAGTTAATTATAATACATGTTAAAAGTCTAACATATATACCAGCCAAAATCGTAAACCAACATCTCTTCGTACTCTCTGTTACGAACAACTCAAAATTCATAAACCACAATCATAAGCCAAAAAAGAACTAACCCTTTGCTTCGCTTCTGATGAGCCGAGCCGGATGGTACACTATAATAATTCTCCGGATCGTTTTGGCAAACAACTATAAACAAAGGGCTCGCAAATCATGTAACATAGCCACACCTACTTATCGTTTTCGCAGGAGATCATAACTCGGAATTTTTTTTATGAATAATATATTTTTATTTGAAATAACAGAAATATACTCGGCCAAATTTTTTTACAGAAATAGGCTCCAGTTGTTTAACCGTTGGAAGACTAGAGCCTATCGCCCAACGGTCGCGCGACAATAAAGCTGTCCGTAAGCCGTTGGGCGATAGGTTCCAGTCGCCCGATAGTTGGGCCACTAGAGCCTATCGCCCTGTGACTGGGCGACAACAACTGCAGTCGCTCGGCTGTGCAGCGACTGCAACCGACATGCAGTGTGGATTAATCCATTTGTGATTTTTGTAGATTATGACTGGGTGATAATCTGTTGGATTCGTAATGAAGGTTTATGATCGTTGTATGTTGTTGTAGTGTAAAAAAATTTGTGAAACTTTTTCAAGAACGATTGAACTAAGAACGATCGGTAAGTACGAGGGTAAGTGATATTGTGATGTTACCGGGAATTCGTACATGAAGGAAAACTGATCTGTTAATATTGTTACATGACTTGCTATAGGAATAATTGAATGTGAAAAGATGAGAAAATAAACTTGTCTGAATTAAAATAGACTTCACAATACAGTTGGGAGTAACATGCCGCGTAGGGTTTGATTATATGCATAGCATAGAGCATCATGTGTGACTAACCAACCCAACTGCTCGTACGACCTACTGCGTAGACCGGGGCCATTTTCTCTTCCTTGCGAGCTCGGTTAACAGAGTTTCAATGTTAACATTCCTTTGTAGCAAATGGATAAATGCGACTTCGTGCGATGGATTGATCCAACAACACCCACAAAGTATCTAATTTTTTTCTGTTGGTCCTGCATAGCCAACCTCTTAAACAGCTTCATCAATGGTTATTTCGGGAACTGCTTGGAGAAGTTCGCCCCTAGATGACGAATGCACCATCTGTTCCTCATATACGGCCAAGCGAAGGGCTCCTCGGGTTCTTCTTGAAGTTTTCTTATGGTCTTCACAATCTCGGTATAGCAATCATGGATTACGCACACACCAGGATGAGCGCCGACAACTCCAACCCTCACATGTCTAAGGAACCACAATTAGTTGTCGTAATTCTCACTTTCCACGAATGCGATGGTCAATGATAATATTTGATTATTGCCGTCAATACCCATGGTCGTTAGGATCTGGCTATTGTATTTGCCTGTCAAAAAAAGTCCCATCAACTGAGATCATGAGCAGCATGTGCCTGAATGCCTCGATGCACGCACCGAATGCTAAAAAGGCCCTCTGCAACACCGCATAACCTGGCGGCCTTGTAGAAGGTTTGTCTTTCACAGCGATATAAGTGCCCGAGTTCCTGTCCTGAAACACCTCAAGCATGCGAGGAATATTATCGTACGTCGCCTCGAAAGACCCGAACCTTTTTTCCAACGCCTTCTGTTTCGCACGCCACGCTTTTGCGTAGCTAATCTTATACTTTAATTTTTCTCGATAGCTACCACGATGTGCGTGGCCTCCATATCTTTCTTCTCCACTATCTCTCTATACATCAGATTGGTTATAAAGGCAGACGTTAGGTTACGATGCCTCACCAAAATACTACTGAGAATGCAAGAGTGCGGCTCCACCCTCGACACAATCCAGTGAGTCTCATACTTGGGTCTACGTGCATGTACCCTCCAAGAACAACTGACCTGCTTGCACTTTACGGTGTACTGCTCCTGGCTAGATTTCACGTAGTGCCCACAGCTTGACGGCATTCTGCAGCGATGCCTTATCAACAAATATTGAATGCAACTAAACCTCTATCCCATGATACTCTCACGATGATTCATGCTCGTCATGTGCGGCAACACCCTCATCATCAAACCAATTCCATTCCTACGGGACGGGAGCTTTTTCCTCACCCGAACTGTCCTCATCGTCCTCCTGTACAGCTTCCTCTTCAGCCCAAGCTGTCTGGTCATCGTACTCCATCTGATGCACTATGTACTCCATATGCTCCCTTCATCGGCTTATCCCGTACCCTCACCATGGTGTGACCATTCTCCCTCTCCTCATCGTACCACATCAGCCTCATCATGAGCATCTTCCTTCTTTTTGCCAACATGAGGGCCACCCGAGCTGCTCGCACCTCTCGGATAATGGTCATCCGCATAACCTTGCATAGCTTCTACTGGGCATGATTGCACAAGTATCACGCACTCGTATCCACGGCGCCGGCACCCTTGCACAAATCCCTTCCACGCAACAGTGCACATCAATGTTCTCAACTTCCATCTGATATCCATAGAAGACCAGCTCCAAAGCCCTTGTATGATGACGTTGCACACCTCAAGGTCCAATGAAAAACTGTGGGTAAGCCAATGCATCACATCTACGATTTGAGCATTCTCGCTATCCGGGTGTAGCAGAGTAACTTGCGCAAAACCGCTCAAATCCACACCATTCGGACCTTCACGAACGGTTGCAACACCGTAATGCACTTTCAATGTAGTGGGTATCGGCATTGCTGATGTCTGCCTGCATATATTTTCAATTTTGCAACTAGTCAAATCGTATCGCACACTATGAAAGTGCTGATGTATTGTAATTTACATTATGTATTATTGTTTTATACAAAGCAAATTATGAAATTCATATAAAAATATTGACTAAATTTTTAGTAACTACAAATTTCTACGGACAATTAATTTCTGCGTAACGTTGACTGAATTTTCTGCAACTACAATTTTGTACGCATGCCAATTTGCTAACGATGCTAATCTTTTACGACTATATTCACTAAATTTTACACAACTACAGCTACTACAACTGCTAGTTTTCTAAAACTACATTGACTAAATTTTCTATACCGAAGTTGAATTATTTTTATCTACATCTACAATTTTCTACTCATACTAACACTAAATAAAACACTAAATAAACTATCTACTTCATATACAAAATTTAAAATAAAACAAAAAATTATCTCACAAGAGTCGCTTCTTCTCCTCTCCTCCCTTTATCCCCCTCCTCTTCTCTGTTTTCTTTCCTCTCCTTCTCTCCTCCTCCATCTGCTTTTCTCTCCTCTCCTCTCCTTCCATCGCTTCTGTTCACTGTGCGGACGAGCGGCCGCGTGATCCTTTTATCTGCGCTTCTAGTCGCCCAACCATTCGGCGACTAGAAGCGCAGTCACCTAACCGATGGGCGACTACAATAATTCGTCCAATGGCCAGCGGATTGCTTGCTTGTCGTATGGCTGTGGACGATCGGCTTCAGTCGTCTGACAATTAGGTGACTGGAGCCTATTTTTATAAAAAAATTTCAGTCAAATCTATTTCTGTTATTTTGAATAAAAATAGATTATTTATAAAAAATTCTCGTAACTCGCCGGGGAGTAAGCTGTCGCAGTTTCTACAAGTTACCACTTAAGTGTCACTAAAAGTACCGAAATCATCTGAATAATTAAAATAAGTATTAACGTCACTTAACTAAGTATTGACACTGCTGAGATAAGTACTAAAACTACGAGAAAATGAGAAATAGTGCTAACTTTTGGCCTGATGGTTATTTATACGAGAACTTAATTTATAGGGGCAAAACAAGCGATAACTATATATGTGGACAAATAGAAAAAGTAGATGGCTTATCGTGAATATGCTTCCTTTCACCTTAGCGATCGACGGCGAGTGCAAGGTTTGATGGATAAAAAAGAATGCTAGTGTAAATTAGAACGTGTACAATGTAAGTGCTTAGCAATAAAAAACCGTTTTTCTTATCACATAGGATAGATAATGTGCTTGTTTTATAGTATCTATGCTTAATTAAGTACCATGCTTAGCAAATGCTCATATGTATTAACTATATCTAGTTAGTAAATAATATAATATTTAAGTGCTCACAAAAGAGATGTTTATATTAAAAAAATAACTTTTTCATAAGTACTTGATGACGTAGATGTATCCTCTCTACACTCGTGTACATGTCTTTACTATTTTAGTTGAAGGTTTAGAGCGAGAAAGTTGCCATGGTTACAGTTGCCGGACAAGCTTGCATTGACAGGCTTGATAAAAAGGCGCTCTATATATACATAAAAAATCCCTAGTATCCGTTGCTCTTAGCTTGGTAAAAAGGCTTTATTCTAAGTCTCGTAGATTTCATAAGCCTTTTGCAATAAAAATCATGTTTTATAGGAATCTTTATTGTTCATTAAATTCTGCATTGTTTCTAATTTTTTTCTTTCTTTCGAAAATTTTCTTCCTCTTATCTAGCACTCCACGGTGGCGATGGGGCCTATACCATGCGAAGCGACATCACTATACCTAAAAGACCGACTATACATGAAAGATCGAATATGGCAATAGAGGAGGGTAAATAGTGCCTACTAATTTTTCCTAAGTATTCAACATTCCTTCACTCCAATACCTATAGAGCTATAAAGATTATGATGAGAAACCGCCAAAAGACAAGCAAGGGAAGCTGCTGAAATTTTGGATAAGAAACAGCAAAATCGGAAGTACCACATATTGCACAGTGGTACTATCGATTTTTTGGAAGTATCGTTGATTGCACTGCTGTACTATCGATTTTCAGAAGTACCACTGATTGCACTACGGTACTACAGATTTTTTTGATGAACAGAAATTCCAGCACGAGCTTAAACATAAGAATCGAGAGAATTTTTGACTCGTAGATCCAAATGACATGAAATTTCACAGGGAAAATATCATTAAGATGGTCGTAGGAAAGGCATACCTCATCAGAGTTGCTGTAGAGATCGTCATCACTAATGCCATTCTTATCAGCCATGAAGCACATCCCGGTGAAGTCGTGACCATCCTTGGTGTCCTTGCGCAAATCATCCTCACCGTCATCGTCGCTTCAGCCCTCCATATCGCTGAAGTCAAAGTTGTTGAAGGCAGTGAGGACACGGTGGAAGATTTTCTTGGCCTTGCCAAGGTTGCGGTACTTCTCCTTACCTTGGTCATGAGCTGGAAGCTTCTTGTTGCAGTTCTTACTGATGTAGTCGTTCTTGCTTATGCCGCCATAGTCGTTCTTGCCCTTCTCCAACTTAGAGCAGTTCGGTCAAATGTGGTTGGGCCTACCATACTCGAAGCAAATCACTAGACCTTCTCTCTCTAACCCTTTTGTATGCGTGTGAGAATTTTTTGGCTAAGAGGGCTAGGTCACTCTATGGAAACTGCTCAAACTGGTCCTCGCTCATCTCACACAAAGTAGCCAAAGAGAAGCCCGAAGCACCATCAGACGATGCTCCAGGGGCAGAAGTAGGATCAGTGCCCAAAGCCGCCGACTGTGACTTTGTCTTGTGAGAGACGATGTCAATCTCATGTGTCTTGAGGTATGAGTACAATGCGTTAAGATTCAAGTCGATAAATTAGTCGTGTCCTTGATAGTGGTCACTTTCATCTCCCAAACCCTGAGGTCTAAGGTAGAAATCATCTGACGAGTATTATTCGAGTTTGAGTATGTGAGATCAACAGCTCAGAGGTTGTTCATAATCTTGTGAAATCTACCAAAGCACTCATCCAAGGACTCACAAGCAAACATATCAAATTTGTTGTATTTTCGCTTATACTAGTCTTGTTGGACAGTTTTGATCTGGGTGGTGCCCTCATGCTATGCATCGAGGGTTACCCAGAAGTCGTATGTTGACGTGAGATGAGAAATACGATCGAACTCACTCCGGCTAAGACCTTGAATGATGATATATGTTGCCTTAGCATTTGCCTCCATATCTGGCGTATTTATCACTGTGATGTGCTCATCTACAGGAACAATGAACTGAGTCTTAACCTTTCTCCAGATTACACAGTCTTAAGCCTGAATGTAAGACTCCATCCTACTCTTTCAAAAGGGATAGTCGACCCCATCGAAGAGAGCTGGCTTGGTGGAATACTTGTCTGCTGCCATGCCTCTAAGGACTGGTGAAGATATATGAAAAGAGCTAATCAGATTCTGATACCAATTGAAAGACCAAATATGGCAACAGAGAGAGGGTGAATGGTGTCTTCTAATTTTTTTCAAGTATTCAACACTCTTTCACTCCAATAGCTACAGAGCTATGAAGATTAGGATGAGAAATGACCAAAAGACAAGTAAGGGAAGCTACTAAAATTTTGGAGAAGAAATAGTAAAATCAGAAGTACTGCTGATTGCACTGCTCTATTACCAATTTTCGAAAGTAGCACTGATTGCACTGCGGCATTACCGATTTCTTGATGAACATAAATTTTAGCACGAGTTCAAACACAAGAATCGAGAGAACTTTTGACTCGTAGATCCAAAAGATATGAAATTTTTACAGGGAACTACTCAAGTATTTCAAGAAACGATCATAAAAATCATGGCAAAAAATAAGACCTTTTTTCAGTTTGTTGGAGGGTTGCACCAAAACCGAGCCAAAAGCTCAGATGGTGAATACAACTTGCTCGTGGGTAAAAGATGACCAAGATGGCTCTAGATGCATTCCTACATATCACAACAAGCTAGAACATAGAATAATCCTAACCAAAAACCCGTAGATCAAGAGATGAACCAAAGATGCCAAAGTCAAACAAAACCAAATTTTCTTGTGAATCTTGCTATTAAAGTTCCTACATGGGTGGCGATACATTCCCAAGGATTATCTCTATCTCTTATACGCTCTTGGCACAACAAGATCATAAGAGGGAAAGAAGAGAGATCAAAACTAATCAAAAGTCAAGCAAATCAATCAAAAACAAGAGAGACACAAGAGATGCAAAACGATTGATGTACTGCTTACTTGAGAAGGTAGGTTTTACAGCCACTCCACCTTGGAGGACAAAGAGCACACTAGGTACTCACCGCACTTAACACACCGGTACTTCCGCCCTGTGGTACTATCGCTTTGTAAAGCGGTTCTTCCGTACGCTAAAAATCACACCTAGAGCTATTTGGAAAAAACGTACCGTAACTCAACCTGGTACTTCTACCAGCAGTACTTCTGCACTTATACCTACGATACTTCCGCCAAACGAAATTACCGCACTTATACCTACGGTACTTCTGATTTTTCTAACACTTCTAGAAAACACCCTAAATCAAATACAATCTTTACAAAACCAATTCACTACTTATAAATTTGCAATGGTTCAATATAACAATATCTTGAACCTTTTCTCGTAATCCTTGATACCCCACTCAGATATGCATAGAAGATGGATGTCGTACCAACTGTATGTACATCCGACTGTACGAGGGGCATGCAACTAGGGGTGAAAGTGGATCGGATAGTTTCCGACTGATCCGGATGAAAACGAACACAGATTATTTCGGATAATTCTCGGATCGAAAACAAATATAGATTTTTTTTGTCGGAAACTAATACGAATACAATAAACCTGATATCCGGTGAATACGAATACGGATTATCCGGATATCCGAGATTGCAGCCCAACATTGCCCAGCCCAAGCCAGCTTCTCTCATCTCCCCTGCCACCAGCCCACTAGCAAATA
Organism: Dendrocalamus latiflorus; assembly: GCA_017311315.1. Taxonomy (NCBI): domain Eukaryota; kingdom Viridiplantae; phylum Streptophyta; class Magnoliopsida; order Poales; family Poaceae; genus Dendrocalamus; species Dendrocalamus latiflorus. The sequence continues at coordinate 47,225,053 of CM029651.1, forward strand.
TTTATATTTATTAAAAATAAATTTATTATTGTCGGTAGATTAAAATTTGTACCGATTAAATTGATGTACTGCAGTTTAAATCATTCTAATGCAAATTTAAATTCTTAATTAATTTATTAGTCACATGTAAATGGTAGAAATCCATTAATAATTATTTAGGACTTTAGAAAAAATTAATTGCCGTTTGAAGATTTAAAATCTGTACAATGGTATGACTATTGTGGATAAAAATACTTATGCTTATTTAGATTTCATTAATGCTTGACAAGATAAACTATTTATGTGTTTTCATTGATTTTGGATGTATAGTTTAAGGGGTTTTCATGTTCCAATAAATATGCGTGACTGTATTCGTTTCGATTTGTATTTGCTCTGTATCTGTATTCGATATTATTCATATTTGTTTTCGTATCCGAGGTATTCGTATTTGTATCCGTATCCGAGAAAAAAAATATGAAAACAAATATGGTAGAAACATTATCCATCTATATTCGATCCGTTTGCATCCTTACCTGCAACAGACACTACCTTCCGATCTCTGCTCTCAAAGGTACATCACATCATGATTACATGGGACCGCAAGCAACCGCGACGAATTATGCACCACATACAGATATATAAAAAAGTTTATCGGTAAACATCACCCTAATCATCTTTCCATGGCACCAAATTAACAATGATACTGGCCTATCTGGATCCAGACCCCTCCTTTGATCATTTCTGTGCCATGCCTCCTCATGGCAGGGGCCATCTCTGCCACTGATCTACCAAAACTTATCAATGCTGCGGAATCCCATGCCGGGGATGAACGTGGCCAATCAAGTCTGAGAGCCACTCGATCCCGTTAACAAGTCGGAAGCACTAAGAATGTAATCCATGTTCAATACTAACAAAAATTAAGGTGGTGATATTTAACTGGAATGCGTATTAACATACTCCAAAAGCTCAAGCCCTTGACAGAGCAGCAGCCTAGCTACAATAGTACATGTTTTAGTAATACATTAATGAATTATTGTTTGCTTCATTTAAATAAATATATACACAATTCAGGTGGGACTCTCTTTTGTAGATAAGCAAGTGCACATTTCCTTACTGCTACTACACAAAAAACAAAAACAAAAATACAGCCTATATTGTCATTTGGTATGCTGGTACGCTGAGATTTAACTCCCGCTCATTTTAATTTGACCTTCTAGCTTTTGACTTATTTTTCATTATTCTTAAATTTTGTTTTTTTTACTTTTTAGCTTTTTTGAGCTTTTTTGTCAATTCTTTTTTCTCGTATTCGTTTGCGTTGTTCGTGACAGACTAGACTGTTTTTTTATTTTAGTTTAGTTACGCAAAATAAGCCACCATCAGTTACAATGTAATTTTAGTCAGTTACAATGTAATTTCAGCCATAAACCAGCTTATTTTAGTCTAACCAAACGGAACCTTAGTTCAACCTAGACTATTCAAATGTCAGAGGATACAGGCACATTATAGAATTTTGATGACTAAATCTATAGCTCCAACTGGTTGGATATGTAGAAATTGAGGCTTGATTTAGATGATCAAATGTATCGTCCAACCGCATTTGGCTTTTCCTCAGTACGTAACACTCTGGAGTGGCAGCAATTAGACTTGATCCGGCAGCAATTGGACTTGATCCAGTGGCGCTGTCACCATCGGTTGGATAATTCCCTTTGCAGCCGTCCGCACACCGGTAGAAGTGTTAGAGCATGTACAATTGTACAAATAATTGTTGTTTATAGTACTCTTTTATATTATCTATAGATAATATTAAAGATATCTTTTATAATAAATTGTCTGTAAACTGTCTATAATAGATTGTCTGTAAATATAGACAACATTGGTACAATGACACGAAAGCCATTTATAGCAATTTTTTTTGTGTTTCAATCGTCTATAAATTACAGTAGATCTCCTTCTCTCTCCTCTTTCTCTTGTATTCACCTTAGCAAAATTCATATGTGGCACCTCTTATAAACAATTTATTTCACTCTATTGTACATGCCCTTTTCTCTTCTAGTTAAATTTTGTAAATTTTGTAAGCCATTCATTAATTAGTTGCTGTGTGATAGAGTTTCGTACAGATGCATGGCTTGATCCATTGTGAAGAATTTTATATGAATCAAATACAAATTTGTTTTCTGATTTATAGATATATCAGAGTATTTAAGAACATATTTGCGTGTGGCACGTACAATTTATATGTAAGCACATCTAAAAGTGTTATGGGCGTTGCGACATGCAGAGTACAGATAGACGTTTTGTCAGTTGTCGCGGAATTATTTACCGAAATTCACAAAAAGTAAATAAATATTTTTTTAAAAAAATCAAAACCGCATATACATGGACGTCCATATACCATCTTCACCATCGATCTTTGTGCTCCGAGATCTGTGCATATATGGCAAAAAAAAATATCATGTATTTGATGAGAGAGATATATTCACAGTACCACTCTTCTCTCTTACATCATTGACAGGGTGGCTATTCAAAATCTGGAATTTGAATCAAGCTGTGTGCATTGGTGAATGTTTGGCGTTGCATAAATTAAATCAATTGAGCCAAAGTCGTCATTATACACTTAAAAATGTCATTTGGACATTATTTTGCAAAATAGCTAGGACAATGTAAACAATTCACCACAATTTTTCTTACAAGAAGATGCAACAGAAAACAAAAAAAATAAAACCACATATACAAGCATTTTTTTACATGGTTTCGCTTTTTCTTGTAAAAAACACAAGAAATACATCAATTTCATTTTTTTTGTTAAAAAACCACAAGAAATTCTGATACAAGAAATTTCAAGAGAAAATAAAAAAAATAGAAGCGGTTGGGGAAGCCAACTTGGATCTAACCGCCGTGACCCTGGCTGCCATGAAGCTGCCTGTCAATTGGAGCGGAGGAGATAGATAGGTTGGTCGGACATGGGGACGTGATGGAGAAAATCGAAGAAGATCGTCAGATTTGGCAGCTAGAGGCAGGGACGAGACAAAGTAATCGACGAAGCCAGAGAAACCAACAAGCCCTGTTTGGATACACTTATCTGAGAATCGATTTTAATTTGATCAGGATTTTCTGATAAGTCGTGGTCTGAAGAATCTGCAGTCTGAAGAATCGTCGCGGTGGAAGAAACGGCACCTTGGGCTCGCGGTACAGGATTTTGGATTCCCAGTGCAAATGCCGATCTTTCCCACCGCGGCGGTTAAAAGAATCGAAAAATAATCAAAGCGTTTGGGTGGGATTCTCGCTTAATTCTACCAGAATCGGATTTTAAGCGTATCCAAACAGGGCCAAAGCCGATGAGCCGAAGAAACCGTGGAGGTGCACCGTGGTGGTGTGTGAAATGCCCGGAAAAATTTCAACCCTTTTTGATTTTTTCTGGATTTTTTAGTGAATTTTGAAATCTTTCCCAATTCGAAATCTTCCGGCAAAATCCGCTTTCCTTTCTCGGCCTTCTGTTTTCTCAGCTCGGTTGCGCCTTTTCTTTTTCCGCCTCCTCGCGGCCGCGCCCGCGCTGCGCACAGAGCTTCGCCGCGCCGGCTCGCCGTCGTCGTCCGTCCGCAGCCGTGCCACGCCACCTTTGACCGCATCGCCTTGTCCTCTCGCAGCCCCACCCGTTAGCTCCTGCCCCTTCCCACTCCTCCGCGCGACGCGCCATCGCCTATCTCTGTAGTTGAGCTGCTCCTGTGCTCCACGCTCCATCCCGCGCCGTAGAGCCGTAGCACCGCCCTATCTCTTGGATTCGACTCCCGGTCACCTCCTTGATCACGGTGAATCTCCAATCCCAACTTCTTCATTTCTTCTCTAAAGTTCGATTGCATTCGCTAACCTGATCTCCTTTGCTTCCTGATCATGCTGGTGAACTCCATTGGCCGAGAGTGTGTCTCTCCTGCCTTGTCAACGAAGGTCGCTGTCGACCGAAGGGAGGCCGCCGTGGACAGCTCAGCAGAGGACTCCTCCGCTCAAACCACCGCCACCATTGTGATCCCCTCACCCCAGAGATGCTCAAAACCCCCATCAATTTGCCCAGAGCGCCGCTAATGCATGGCCTCTGGTGCCATAAAATCGTCGTCGGCTTCTCTTCAGCCGTTCGCCGCCGTTGAGCCTCGCAGTCTGTCCCAAAGCCCCAAAATGGGGGCATGTTTAATATGGCTGCAGCTTACGGTTTTTGGCTGAAATTTTTGAATTTTAGCTGTTTGCGATAGAGATTAAGGAGAGATACTCACTTGCGATTTTGATTGATACAGATGTTAGGCTTTTAACGTGTACTATAATTAATTTGTAGACCTCATCTTGAAAAAAAAATACTCCATTTGAAAGTTAGGTATTGCAGCAAAAGCCAAGAGCCGCTTTTAAAAGCCGTAAAGAACAGGGCCTGGGTTCCCCATCTCCCAAGGCACCTCGTGCTACCCTTAGATTCCGTCGGAAGGCGCCGCCGTCGCCATTCCGCTTGCGCCGTCGCTCTCTGCCTCTTGGCGAGAACGACAGGCGAGAGGTTGACGACGACGTGGACACTAACCTCGACCATCGGATGGTTCCTCTCTGTGGCCATCCAATCTTACTTAACGCCTTCGATCTGGGTAGTTCACCCCAGCGCATCATCACCGCTCGTGCTGGCCACGCGTCGGCCATCCATCACGGGCAGGCGCGCGCATGCGTGGGCCAAAGCCGTGCGGCCTGCTCGACCGCGTCAACCGTCTCGCGCGTGGGCTACACGGCCCGCTCGGCCACGCGGGCCGATTTTCACGCCTAGGCCGCACTGTTGCGGCAGGCCGGCCCAGCACTATTCCAAGGAATTTCCAGAGATTTTCCAATTTCCAAAAATTTAGAAAATCAAATAAAATCCCAAAAAATCCCAAATTACACCATCTTGATCATTTCGACGCCACGAACCCATTTTTGACCTCCATTCTACCAATTTCTTCTCCAGAAAAAAATCCAAAATCCCTCTTTTGAGTTTTATTGCATTTTACTCCTTTTTCATTAGATCAATTCTTCGTCGATTGATTAGGCTCAAGCGTTTTTGTGTGTTTGCGCTAGCACCGGAGTATTCGGAGGCGATAATACAAGGATAGGACCAAGGAACCGCGGTTTACGAAGTCGCCGAGCTCGTAGAGTACCAAGGCAAGTTACAATCCTTAATCATATTGGAATCTCATGTCATTTAAATTATGTATTTATGGTATGTGCATTATTATTATTTGTGAATTGTTAATTGCTTAGAATAAAATGTTTAGAATGACCTATTAATTAGATATTTCCTACCACCGATAAATGCCATGTTAAATTGTAGCTATATCCTTGACAGCCCTAGAAATATTTAAATATGGCATAAATAATTGTAGTATACTTCATGCAAGTTTTACACTACTAAGGTGGTGGCCGCAGGCCGGTAGATTTAGAAAATTGGGAACTAGTGTAGAGGAGTTGTGGGACACCGCGAGATGGTCTTCGCCCACCGCGAGATTTAGACTTTATATATATATATATATATATATATATATATATACTTAATAAGGGTATCAAAAACCTAATCCAAGATTCAGCGCAGCGTACCACGCTACTTTACCGTAAAACTGACTGGCCCTTCCTCCCGAGAGAGTACCCTACGTACGAATGGAACAACACATCACCCGTTCAACCGGCCGGTAAAACGCAATGGCTTCCAAGCCCGGGAGGCGCAGAGCAGAGGGGGGAAAAAAGGAAGCGGCAGTGACCCACTCCCAGCGCCGCACCAAAATTTCTGGCTAAAGAATCACCGCAGGTCCACAACCACCTCCTCGTTCCTCCCTGTCACACACCTCAAAAACTTATATAAGAGCACCACAACAGAGTGTCAGCACAAAGCTCGCAGAGAAAATTTAGAGCTTAAAGTAGCTTTTCAATTTAGCCTCTCTTTCTTTCTCTCTCTCTCTAGCCCATGCCCCTCTCACACAAATACCACACCAACATATTAAGCTGCGAGTGATCGAGCAAAGCGAGAAGGGAAATAAATTTCAAGAAACGACCGGCCTCTAGTAGCTAGCTAGCTCATGGCTGCCATGATGGCCTCCATAACAGGCGAGCTCCTCTTTTTCCTCCCCTTCATCCTCCTGGCCCTGCTCATCTTCTACACCACCACCGTGCCCAAATGCCACGGCGCCGCGCACCGGTGGCGCCGGACGAAGAAGAAGCGGCCGAACCTGCCGCCCGGCTCCCGCGGCTGGCCCTTCATCGGCGAGACCTACGGCTACCTCCGCGCCCACCCCGCCACCTCCATCGGCCGCTTCATGGACCAGCACATCGCACGGTCGGTACCTACAAGGCTACAACATGCATGAATGATCTATATATGCACGTTTGCGAAGAAGAGCAGCAGCTGTAATTGAGGACTAACGGCGAGCGGCGGCGCACGCCGTGCCGAGCCACGGTGCCATGCAGGTACGGGAAGATTTACCGGTCGAGCCTGTTCGGCGAGCGGACGGTGGTATCGGCGGACGAGGGGCTGAACCGGTACATCCTGCAGAACGAGGGGCGGCTGTTCGAGTGCAGCTACCCGCGCAGCATCGGCGGCATCCTGGGCAAGTGGTCTATGCTTGTGCTCGTTGGCGACCCCCACCGCGAGATGCGCGCTATCTCCCTCAACTTCCTCAGCTCCGTCCGCCTCCGCTCTGTCCTCCTCCCCGAGGTGGAGCGCCACACTCTCCTCGTCCTCCGCGCCTGGCCCTCTTCCTCCTCCTCCTCCCCCGCCGTCTTCTCCGCCCAGCACGAAGCCAAGAAGGTAGGTGCTACTGCTAGCTCGCTCGTACATACATACATCCCCTGCCGGGTCCATCCATGCAAAAATTATCATCGTCGTGATACGCGCGCCACACAGTGCTAACGTATCGATGGATGGGTGGATTCGTGCGTGCAGTTCACGTTTAACCTGATGGTGAAGAACATTATGAGCATGGACCCCGGGGAGGAGGAGACGGAGCGGCTGAGGCGGGAGTACATCACCTTCATGAAGGGGGTCGTCTCCGCGCCGCTCAACTTCCCGGGGACGCCGTACTGGAAGGCGCTCAAGGTACAGTATACACAGTCTCTCTCTCTCTCTCTCTCTCTCTCTCTCCCCCGCACGTGCGCGCGGATTTGTTTTACATGTGGGTTTTTTTTTCTATGTTTCCATATATAAGGCAGCAAGCAACTTGCCTAGCTAGCTAGCGTTTCATCAGAGGATGTTACAGCAACCGGCCGGTCGATGCAAGGGTAGCTAGGAAGATACGTACGTGCCTATGAATATACATACATATGATCCCTAGCTACCCTGTCAACGTTTTGTTTGGTACTCACGCGAAAAGAAAACTAGAAAGAGGAGGGGGCTACGAAAACTAGAAGCTAGCTAGAGAGAACAGAGGGTTGTTTTCCCAATTTTGTTTGGTGCATATATACATGGCCCATGCATCAATATTTCACACTCAAATGATCTTTATTGATGTTCCCAGCAGCAACATGCATGCATTCGCAGTCCCCCCCCCCCCCCCCCCCACACCCGACCCGCACACACGGCCTGTGCTGAACAGCAAGCAATTGCAAGTGGAATTTTTAATCTGTTGAAAAAGTTAAATGACCAACCTTCATTATTTGGCATGATTATATGTTGGGAGAACCCATCATTTATAATGATTCAGCCCCTGACCAACTCTTGCCACACTGGAACCACATTAATTTCGTGTCAATCAGGCAATTAACAACCCTCTTGATTTGGTTTTACTTAATGAAGAAGTATAGGAGTGCCGGTTTTGTTAGCTGAGGCCAATCCTATAGATACTTGTTTGGCAAAGAAAGAAATTTAGAGAAGAGAAGAAATGTTGCCATACACACACACACTCACTCATATACTAGTTCTAAGGTACTTCGATACTAACCGCATGAAAAAATTGCAATGGAGCACATATTTTTATGTATATTTTGCTAATACCTTTAATTATATTTGTACATAAAAAAGGAGTATATTAAAAAAATTATATATACCACATTAAAAAATATACATACCACATAGATGATCTTATATACTCATATACTATATGTACATGTCCTCCGTTGCACAAAATACTTCCTATTTTGTGAGATACGTTATAGGGAGTAGCTATATCCAGGGGTAGAAAAGAAGCTTTATATATATATATATATATATATATATATATATATATATATATATATATATATATATATAGTTGTTCGTTTAGGTGGTATATCATAGGTGGGAGTAACTATACACCAGGAGTAGAATGTATTTTCTCTCTCTCTCTCTCTATATATATATGCTCGTTTTATGATACGCCTGAAGAGATTGGTTTATTTGTACACTATGTTATTTTATGAATTTTAGCTTATAAAGTACTTGTAATTATATAACCGCCACAAATGGGGAAAATGCAAACATAAAAAACACGTTTTTTTCCCCTTAATCCTCTTTTAGTTCCAAGAATCGCCTCGCTTATCTCTCTCTTATTTGGCGGTAGCTACGTCGAAACGACATAATTTTCTCCAAAACAGTACGCAAGCTATGACAAGACACAATCTTAGACTAAGTAGGCGCGGTTTGGCAACATCTAAATGATAGTGATCTGTCCAATATTCTCCCAAAAAATTCGGTAAAGAACTTTGCATTGTAAAAAAATTTGCAGCATCTTAAAATTACATTACACAATTACTACATTTTCCCTGCAGTCGCGTGCCGCCATCCTTGGAGTAATAGAGAGGAAAATGGAAGAGAGGGTTCATAAAATGGGCAAGGAAGATGCAAGTGTCGAAGAAGATGATCTCCTTGGATGGGCTCTAAAGCAACCCAATCTTTTAAAAGAACAAATCCTGGACCTCTTGCTGAGCTTGCTCTTCGCCGGTCATGAGACGTCATCAATGGCACTCGCCCTCGCCATCTCCTTCCTTGAAGGTTGCCCTAAGGCGGCCCAAGAACTTCGGGTACAAATTTAATTTACAGCTAGCCAACTCGATATGATCTGCTTAACTTTTACCCCGTTAATTTTGATTCTCTACACAGTAGCTATATATAGTGAAATTAATGCATCAGAAATACCTTGGAATTGATTATATTCACGTTGATACATGGCTTACAGGAGGAGCATCTTGAGATTGCTAGGAGACAACGCCTAAGAGGGGAGTGCAAATTGAGCTGGGAAGACTACAAAGAGATGGTTTTCACACAATGCGTGAGGCCCTTAATTTTTCGTTTCCTCCCTATCTAGTAATAACAGTGCAAGATATAAATGTGTGTTCTGTTGTTTGTTAATTAGCTACCTCCGAGTTCCAACTCCTGCTAGCACAAGGTCTCGTCTAGTTGCGTACGTATTGGGATAGAAACTTCCCAAAATGTCATGTACGAATGGAAAACCGAAGTCTCTGCAAAATAATTGGTGGGCCAGCTTTTGGATTGCACAGCGTCGGCTTGCTCTTCTAAACCAAATGCCTTTTGTTTTGGAAGTTTCTAGAGGGTAGGCCCATCGTTTTACTACAATCCAAATGCTTCGAGAAGTATATGTGTGTTGTTCAGTATAGCCAGCGTTAAGAAGGTATCTGTGTCGTCTGCCTTGCTGTTCAGACAGCACAATCTAGCAGAACATGTCAAGCATCATTCAGTCAAGAATCAACCAAGGGTTAAACTAAAGTAACTGAGGCCTCAAAAATTCCCCTAAGATGCTTGAAACTTGTCGCATACCTTGGTCTTAGACGTCCCAAGGGTCAGTGGAATGGCTTTACTCATACGAAAAGCACTGTTCTTACAGTTTGATGCCAAGGAAAAATTAGGATCCGATTCCCCTGAAAAGTTGTGGAGTACATGTCCTGGTACAGCAGTACATATAGTCAAGTGATGTGTATATCTGCCCTTATAAAGCAGTGTAGCTGTCGCAGTACTACTGTAGATTGTACATTAGAACAGCCTCTTTAATTCCCTCCTAAATTCCGACTGCCCAACTCTCCCCTTGCGAGCTCGAATCTGCAGAAAAAGATGGAAATGATTGACATTTTTCTGTTTCTTTTGTTCTGTTTCTTGCAGGTTATAAACGAGACGTTACGGCTAGGCAACGTTGTCAGGTTCCTGCACCGGAAAGTCATTCGAGATGTGCACTACAATGGTAGCTTAACTTTGCCTACATATCTATCAATTCGAAAGTACAAAACATGTACGTATTTGACGGCAGGTCCTAAATATTTCCTTTGTATATGATAATTGCAGGGTATGACATTCCAAGCGGATGGAAAATTCTGCCGGTGTTAACGGCGGTGCATCTCGACTCGTCGTTGTACGAAGACCCCCACCATTTCAACCCTTGGAGATGGAAGGTCAGTGCCCAACCAATGTAGTTCAGTTCACACAAAATCAACTGAAACAAAGAACACAACTGTTGCATGCACATCTAGGGCGAGTACTTGAATGCCAGGTAGATGTCCCATGCATGAACATCGATATATCACCAACCCATCAAGAAAGAAAGAAAGAAAAAAGAAAAATATCTGGGAATGCAGTCGTTGTTGTCCAGTCAATCATGAGCCTTTCATGTCACCAACAACATTAGTAGAATCAGCAAAAGGAAATAGGAAAGAAAATGCATAAGCTAAATGTGTGCTTAGCTTGAGCAATTCTGCAGAGACACGACACCTCTTCCGCTTAACTCTACGATGACAAGATGAGCCTGACATGAAAGGGAATGTTCAGCTCGCACACGTGTGCTTTTGCTCTGGTCCGTTCAAAAGAGACGTGTTTGCCCGGCTGCTAATCTCGCGTGCGCGCAGTCAATGGAGTCCCCACTCTCTCTCTCTCTCTCTCTCTCTCTCTCTCTCTCTCTCTCTCTCTCTCTCTCTCATTCTCTCTCTCACGGGGCTCACCAAGTCACTGTGATCTAGCCGTAAGGCTGGCTATACATACTACTAGCATGGTCTTGCTTGGGTTCTAGCTTGCCGATTTGTGCGAATCCAAGGGCATGGTCCAAACGGCCAGAAAAAGAATGGCACGTTGGAATCCAATCAGTGAGAGATTGGAATCCTCCATCCTTCTCCCGGCACATCCTATTCTTATCCGTTACGAATCGATGGGGAGATCCCTTGTCAATTCCCGGGACGCGACACATGTGTATGTTCAGACAATCGATGCCATTGTCCGTGCCCGTGGGGATTATATGTGTTCGTGGCAGTAGCATCGCCATTCACCAAGAGAAGACAATCCTGGATTATTGAGGACATTTCATATGTGTTTTTTCTTCTCTACAAGCTCCTTTTCTTCCCTGGATTATCTGATATGCATCGATCGCAGCCATTCTTTCATGCACATAGCTAGCTAGATGGTACGATTAGCTCAGTTCATAGTGTTGACAAGTATATATGTTTTTGCTGTTGCAGAACAATGCAGCCAAAGTAGCGCAGAACAGCAACTTCATGCCATACGGCGGCGGCAAGCGGCTCTGCGCTGGGTCGGAGCTCGCCAAGCTCGAGATGGCCATCTTTTTGCACCACCTGGTGCTCAACTTCCGGTGGGAGCTCGCCGAGCCGGACCAGGCGTTCGTGTACCCCTTCGTCGACTTCCCCAAGGGCCTTCCGATTAGGGTTCATAGAATTGCACAGGAATGGGAGTAAAAAAGTGTTTTGACGGTGAATATGATTGTAATTAGTTCTAAGTCTAAAATCAACATAAGCTTTAATCCCTAGATCAAATCAAGAACTCTTAGCTAAAGCATTAGAGCGGAAGCATCAATACATACCCGAAGTCGGAGAAGCCATGAGGGTGAAGTAGAGGTGCGGTCAGTGAAGGAGAAGCTGAGATGGCCGACGGTGAAGAGGTGGTCGGCCGGGGTCACAGTAATCGTCGTGCACACGAACGGTGAGGCCTGGTCTTCGTTCAACGTAGCACCCGTCAATGGATCGGATCTGTTAGGGTTCTTAGGCCTAGAACAACTAGTGTACGAAGCCCTGCCGAAACCCCTTTTGTTTTGGCGCTAGGTGACCGGGACCGAAAACCAAATCGCAGTTGGTTGCGCCCCCGATCAAGGTGCGAGGTGGAGGACGTGGTCTTCCTGATATCTCGGAGGTTGTCAGCCGAGATCAACCCAACAATGATATCTAGGAAAGAAGAGTGCAGAGGAAATGTACACATCTTTGTTTTGTTTGGAGTGTTTCTTTGCGTTATTATGTAGATCAGTAGATGTGATAAAAGAAGATAGGATAGAAGAGTAAAGATGGCCGGAAAAACGATGGGTAGGTTCAGTAATATAGTTGTAATAAGGCCGGGCCACAGAAAGCAATACGAAATTTGGCTCTCTCTTGTACTTCGATAGCAATGCTGGTCTTTTGTCTGATCTGATCACATTCTATCACCATATACTCAACCAAAAGGTTTTTAGTGTGGGTTTTTTTTCAGCTTTGATTTATCACTTTTAAATTCTGGCTATTCACGAGAGATATTACAAAGAGAGAGATAGATATATATGATTTTAGTCGGTATAGCTAAAGTCAGTACAAATGTGTACTATAATTAAATAGTAGATCTCATCTTAAAAAATGCATTGTTTAAAAGCTAATTGTTATAGCAAAAGCGAAAAACGATAAGCGAGCCCATTCGAATGCACCCTTAGTCTTTGTAGTAACTAATGTCTTTATGGAACAGAAGTTTTGCCAAATTTGGCACTGTTTGACACGTGAATATCAAATTTAACCCCCGAATCACCGTAATTCCATTTTTAGCCTCTCCCCGAGCGCCGGACTACGTAAGCGCGTCACGTGTGCACTCGTGTGGTCCCAGAGTGCATGACTCGAATCGTGCGGTCAGGGACCGCACCACTCGGAGACGTGCGATCGGGGACCGCATGATTTGAGCTATCGTGATATCTCCGACTGCACGATTTGGGCTACTGCAGTGGCCGTGTACACGATTGTTGTTCGGTCTGCTTCCTGCGCTTGTTGGTGTAATAGTCTTCCGTGATAAATGCAAATTCCTATTTATTCATGGAAACATATTCAAAATGTAATAATTTGTAGATATAGGGAATGAGGTTTAAAAATTATGATTTTTATGAGTCTTGTTTACTTGCTTGTGTAACTTTTTTGTAATTATAAACATGAAGAATTTTCGTCCGTAATTTATTTATGCGTAGAGTCTGCACGAATATCGTAATATAGAAAATGAGGTGCAAAATATTTTGAAAACTCCTTACGCGGTGTAGATAATACATATAGGAAATCTTTTTTAGATTGTTATTTTCTTGAAATAAAAGGGCAGACAATGTAGGTAGGCTGGTCCGTTGCGATTTTCATAAATTCTTAACGATATGAAATCTGTTAGACTGGTAATAACATATTGTGACTTGCGTATGTTGTTGTAGTGCGATAAATTTTTGAAAGAATTTTGTGGGGACGATTGAGACTTCAATGACTTGTACGTATAAAGGTAAGTTATAGTGCAATGTAATGATTGATCCATTTGTGATTTTCGCACACTGTGAACAGTAAAAATTATGTTCGATTTGCAATAACATTTTGCAATCATCGTATGTTGTTGCGGTGGAAGAAATTTCATAAAAGATTTTGTGAGGACAACTGGGATAGGAATGATTGGTAAGTACGAAGGAAAGTGATATTAAGCACGTGAAGAATTGAATGGGAAAAGACGATGAGATTTGATGTTGTTAATTATAATAGACTTCATAATAAATATGGGAATAACACAGCGTACATGATTTGATTACGTGCATAAGAAACAATATCATGCATGATACAACAAACCGAACTACTAATATGATAAATATGCGCCTTCTTGGCATGGAAATAAATTCAACATTTAGGGGACTAGTACAGGACGGCCCAACCTACTGCATGGATCGGGGCTATTTTCTCTTCCTTGTAAGCTCAGCGTTGAAATCCTTGGATGCCTCTTTGGCCTTGGCCGTCATTTCACTTTTTTTTCTCGCGCTCCCTATCACAAGCCTCGCACTCCCTGCGCGTGCACGCCTCGAGATGAGCTTTCTTCTCTCGACGTATATGCTCGGTTTGCTCATTGTTGCGGCGCTCCTCCCGGATCTCACAAGCTCTTTTGATATTCCACTCCTTATAGTCGAGAGTCCACTGGTTAGTGGGTGGATCTCTAGGTTGATCCACTTATGGTAGCCATATAGTAGTTCCGGGGACTACGGGTAGATGAGAGAGGTTGTAATTGTGTGCTTTGCATGAGAAATAGTATGGGGAATACACTGTAAGTGGTCCTTATCAGCTATCGATAGCTGATCGTGTCTAGATGACGGTTAGGATAGTCACAGGAGTAGTTCGCACAACCCCAGTAACACATGCCCAGGCTGAGCCGCTGCTTAGACTTGAAGAATTTACATGGGTCTCTGAACCAACAGAGGGGCAGCATCTCACCCTTGGGCGGGTGTTGTGGCGAATGTTCTGTTGGAACATTCAGTACATACATGCTCCTACGGAGGCATCATTAGGGGGTGTGATCTCCTAGCACGCTCTGCTTGTTTGGCCCGGGTCGCAGTAGCATTTGCTTGTTCGTCGTGGGCCGTAGCAGATCTTGCTAGGTTGCGGGTCTCCTCCCATTGCTTCATCATCTTATTACATTGTTTCTTCTACCTCCTGTCCATCCCAACGTGGTGAAGGAAGGTATGGTGTAGGGTTGGGTTGTGTAGTGTTCTCTTCCAGATCTATTTCACCTTATTTTTTAAGTCAAAGGGTTGGCATGATGTAATTTATTTCATGTGAGTAGCCTACGGGGTAGAGTGTTGAGCTGTCTTTCTGAAAAATATGTAGCGATGCAGAGTGTTTTCATTGCATATGTATTCTCACTGCGTAAAGCTACCCCCATCTGGTCTTATCACTTTGTAAAGCTGACCCTTTGGTCTTGTCGCTGCGCGAAGATGCCCTCATCTAGTCTTGTCACTACCTAAAGCTGCCCCTTTAGTCTTGTCACTGCACAAAGATACCCCTTTGGTCTTGTTTTTTCGAAAAGTACCTGGCGAGGCAGAGTGTTTTTATTGAGCAAAGGTGCCCTCGTCTGGTCATCTCACTGTGCAAAGCTACCCCTGTCTGGTCTTGTCACTGTGTAAAGCTGCCCCTTTAGTCTTGTTGTTGCGCAAAGCTGTCTCTTTGGTCTTGTCGCTGCACAAAGCTGCCCTCGTCACATCTTGTCACTGCGTAAAGCTGTCCCTTTGGTCTTGTCACTGTGTAAATATGCCCTTGTCTAGTCTTGTCACCGTGTAAAGTTGCCCCTTTGGTCTTGTCACTGCGCAAAGTTATCCCCGTCTGGTCTTGTCACTGCGCAAAGCTGCCCCTGTCTGGTCTTGTCACTGTGTAAAGATGCCTCTTTGGTCTTGTCGCCGTGCAAACTTCCCCCGTCTGGTCTTATCACTACGTAACGCTATCCCTTTGGTCTTGTCGCTATGCAAACTGCCCCCCCCCGGTCTGGTCTTATCACTGTGTAAAGCTGCCCCTTTGGTCTTGTCGCTGCGCAAACTGCCCCCATCTGGTCTTGTCACTGTGTAAAGCTACCCCTTTGGTCTTGTCACTGCACAAAGCTGCCCCTTTGGTCTTGTTACTGCGTAAAGTTGCCCCTTTGGTCCTGTCATTCAGCAAAGTTGCCGCATCTTATCTTCTCACTGCACAAAGCAGCCTCATTCGCTATAAAATGCATAGCCCACCCCATGAAAGTAGGACCAGTCGACCCTGTGAACCGAACAAAGAAGTACCTTCTCTGTCGTACAGTAAAATACCATGGCGGACGCCGAGGGGCTAGTCGGAGCGGAGTCACTAAAGGGAGAACTTCCCATGGAAAGGAGAGAGGACTTCGGTCCTAACTGCTGCTTGATGCCAAATAAGCATGGTCAACCAGTATAGCTGAAATGCAGACATAAGGAGGACGCAGCCGTGCAGGTCATGGAAGGCCACTCTGATGGCGGGTGACGGTTCTTCTGATGTCCACACTCCGGGGTATAGATTTCTAATAGTATATTTTTCCTTACTGCTAATAGAACCTCCATGTTAACCATCCTTTCTAGCAGATGACGAAATGCAACTTGGTCTGCTGGATCGATCCTCTACATGAACGCTATATTGTGAGGTACGTGGATACGTTATAGAAGCAAATCTTAGAGTTGGAGGCGCGAATTGAGACTCTCAATGAGGAAAACAATGACATTCGCCAATAGATGCAGTGCGAAAGGGGCAACGAGAAGGTTGTCAACATAGGATGTTTGTGTGATTCCACATGCTACTGTGCGAACCCTAACTGCATATGTGCATGCCACTACAATGACGGCTAGCTACATCCGAGGTGGCCCCCTCAGGAACACTCCATGTGTGGTAGCGCGAGACATCTTCTACCAGTAGGCACGCTTTATATAATATAGACTTGAGAGAATGATTAACTTAATATTGCATGTTATTTTCTTTTTTGTGTTCTTTTTTGTGTTCAAGGTGTAGTACTGGGAGTGTTGTTTTTATTCACGTTGTGACATATAGTACTTTCTATGATTTACGTATGTGCAATGCTTATGTTGTTTGGTGTTGTCAGTGCATAACACTGTCCCATTTAGCATTGTTAGTGAGTAAGGCTGCCACGAACTTCAACTATGTACAGTCACTCGTGCTGTAGTGCTCGAAGTGTTGTTTTCGTTCCCATTCGTACCTGCCATTTTTGTTGGTAAAAGAATTTCTAAAGCACATTCCAATGAGAAGATTATTATTTGCACAAAGTGGCATGGATATGCATTACACATACGTACAACGTACAAATGATTGCATGTAACAACGCGACGGTACCAAAGTTGAAATACATAAACTCATTATGCATTTGGACGCCGCTTCCTCTAACAGCGTATGTAATCCTTAGATAAGGTGAACCTGCGAGAGGAATGTGGTGCCTCTCGAAGGTCGTACTGCGAGGCCTGCGTTCGAGGCGGTGCTGCAGAGAACTCCGTGGAGAGTTGCAACGAATGGCCAAAAATGAAGCTTAACCATTCGGTCGAAGAGGGGTCCACATCCTACCAGATGGTACAGCTGGGTTAGGCCATGCGCTGTGATGTTTGTAATGCAGAGTACTATCGTAAGGCATTTACCTGGGTAGTCCTAAGTGGGGACGACGGACCTTGGCCTTTGTGTCTGAGTTGCTCTGTGAAAACCTGCATCTTTTTTGCGACGCGTTAGTGCATCAAAGCGTACACACATGTTCTGTTTACTACATTACAGTGTACCAGTGTATGCGGCTACCCGAATGACGATCCTGTAGGCCAATTGCGCATGTACTTCTGCGCGGTGTATCCTAGGTACGTCTGCCCAAACCACTTACGTCGCTCATGCAGGCTAGGCTGAACGCCATGTGCGAATGTGGGCAATGCCCAGCAAGAATGTTCGGTCCCACGTTGCCCTCAGTGATGTCGACGGCTATAGCAAGCTGCTATCCTATCACAATGCTATAAGAAAAAGCGGTAGTGAGAGATAAGTGGCAATCAAGTTCATAAACAAACAGTTGGCAACTATCGCACCGCCAGTCATGGAGGATGAGCGAGCATAGCTAGGACGGCTACTAGACTACGATGGACGTGTGGACGGTGGTGCTCTGGGCGGTATTGACGGTGGTGGTGAGGAGGGTGGTGCTGGATGTTATCCTCTGTAATCGCGTCATATGACGGTGGCGTCTCTGTGCTGACTATAACTGATGGTCCTGATCGTAGACCTCACGTCATGGTAGATGTTGCGCATTGCACCAAGCAGGCGATCAATCGAGTTGGCCCTCCCATGGTGGAGGGCCTGAGTGGCCTCGTCGTGGATACGATGCAGGCGGTCATACCACGGGCGGAGCTATGTGGTTGGGCCCGGTGTCACAGGACACTGGGTCCAAAATTTTTTTCTACAGGTATTAATATCTCTATTCCATACGTGAACCCCCTAATCTAAATTTAGTACACCCGGTATTTTTTTGAAGCCAAACAAAAGGAATACTAGCAACCTAAATTTTTAGTAGCTAGCAGTAGTCCATGAGGAGTCTTCACTGTCCCGCAACACACGAGGTCACTGCAACACCCAGCCCAAGAGAGAGGATCGCAATAGGTCATGGTGTCTATTTGATCAATCCTGAAGCATGTCACTTCGCACAACCCTCTACACCTGTTCATCTCATAAAGTCACGCAGAAGATGTGCATCACGCCCGCTACAGCCACACCCAATCAGGCAGCAAATATTCACAAGAAAACGTGAGAAATCGATGCCACCGGTGGCCCTCGTTTGCCATTTGGCTATAGTGCCGCTTGGCCCTTGTTGCCATCTTGAATTGTTGAACATACAAATATCTAATTGACATTTTCAATTATTTGATGATTATTCCATAAATGATAGACTTATTTGTTATGTGGAAAAAATAAGAATTATAGAAAATTACCAATGATATTGTGGTTCATCGCTTTATTAATTTGAAAGAACACAAATACTAAAAAGTAATGTTTTTACTTATATTTGATCATTCTTTTTTTTACTTAAAAACTTTTTGTTTTTTTATAGGCCAATGAGATCGGATGATGTATTTTACTAATGCTGAACAACTTTTTGTATGTGATTTCGTACTTAGTTAATTCAGTTTGCTGCAACTAACCAATATTATTATCAGGTATTTATTTTGGTAAGTATTTCGATCGTTACTTCTTTATTATCATATACTGCTATCGATCATATTGAAGTATTGATGCTAAAAATTATCGGACATATTACTATTAGGCATAATATTGATTGAAAATCATATATATTGTTATATATATGATGAAGTGGTGAACCCCGGTTATTTTTGTTCTAGTTCCGCCCCTGGGTCATACTGCAGCGAAACAAAGAATGAGGTAAAATGCGCTGTTGTACAGGGTAAACTTAGAGTAATCTCATACCGTCTCGTCGTGCTGTGCCACTCGATGATGGTCTGGACTTGCCCGTACAGCGGCCTCGTGCATGACCTCTACTGGATGTTGTGGCGCTGGCCCAGTAAGCCTGCTGCAGATGCGTGGAACGTACCACGCAAGGTACATAGTATACGTGCCGAGGTCGTATGGCTATGGCTCGTCGACAATCTCCGTGTTCCCCAGTCACACCACATGTTCGTCCATGGCTGTTGTGCGCCCCTCTAATCACCGTTCCGTCATCCACTCCTCATTTGCCTGCAAGTTAATTGACACATTACACAATCAGTAGTAGTACACATTAATACATTAAGTAAAGTTACCGTGTAACGACATGCTTGTGGGTCTTCACTGCAAGAGGCCATCCTGGTGGGGGTGGCACCTCCT
The DNA here is from genome assembly GCA_017311315.1 of Dendrocalamus latiflorus. Classification (NCBI taxonomy): domain Eukaryota; kingdom Viridiplantae; phylum Streptophyta; class Magnoliopsida; order Poales; family Poaceae; genus Dendrocalamus; species Dendrocalamus latiflorus. Next base: position 47,244,361 of record CM029651.1, read on the forward strand.
GGTATAGGCCAAACTGCCTCATGACTCGCTGTGGGTTGTACGGCTCGACAAAGTAGGAGAAGACCAAGTTGCAGGTCATTAACCAGTACATGTGGTCTTGGTTGCATTGAGATGACAATCCATAGGGGGCTGTGTCTGCAATAAACTGTAGAGTCCATGGCCACCAGACAATCTCGCCCTCGTGAAGAGTCTCGAACTAGTTGTGGAACTCTGGGTATGCATGCCTCGGTCTCTCCATGGCCCAGCATAGCTGAGCATGTGTCCAACGCATACACATTATGGGCCCATGAACGGGGTCGTCACCATCACCCTGGTCGTAGAACTCCGGGCTGAACTCAAAAGGGTGTACAACACTGCCAAAATACAGCCTACCAATTGGGAAGTGCTCCCATGACCATAGCTGAAGCAGAATGTAGCACACCATAAGGATCGGCTCGCTGGCTGCAGTACGCTGCGAGGCATCATACAAACCTCGGTATGTGGCGCTAAGAACTGCAGATTCCCAACTGTATCGTTGAACCTTGTTAGGCTAAGCATCTGCCAAGGACTCCGCAAGGTGTATGTAGCTAGGGTGAACGGAGTCTCTAGTGATGGTAGGAAATAGGACCCACCTGAACAGAAGTAGCAGGTTCACGATGAAGTGCGTTCGCATCGCCACCTGAGGCACGTCCACGGGGCAGGTCATGTAGCGCTGTAGCCATGAGTGTGGCACACCGGATACATTGTTCGGGATCAGGTGACTGAACCGATGACCCAGACGGACCTTCTAGTCTTCTGGCTTGGGGGGTGCCACTACTACAGCACCACGAAGCGGTAGAGCTGTAAGCATGGACACGTCGTGAAGAGTAACCATCATCTCGTCTCACCGGAAGTGGAAGGTGTGAGTCTCCGGTCTCCAACAATCAATGAGTGTGGACAGCAACGTTGCATCAAACTAGAATGCATGCGGTACATCCAACATGCGGGCAATGGGCAGCAGTCCGGTGTCCCGCAGTAGTGGGATGTACCATTAGTATAGAGGCCAGTACTCTCAGTATCTCCTAAGGATCAAACTCTGAGGGCCGGCACCTAACGCCCACGCCAGGCATCGATGCTGCGCATCCCAACGGGGGTCTAGCATTTCGTACGCCATCTCCTGCTGATGAAGGAAAACAAGTTAGTCAAGAATGATAACATAATGTACAACAAACGTAACGATAGCGAAACGTACTAAATATAGCAATACATAAAGAAAATGTACACATGAATATCACCCTACGATGAATTCAGCAGAGTATAAAGATAGCAAGCTAATGTGCCTGACATAAAGAAAATATACACAACAAAGCCCCTCACAAATTGAAAGCACCACAAGAACATATGATCGGAGTGCCTCACAATGCACAAAACACATGGAACCAACAATTAGCATAGTAGAACTATATGCTGACTACTACGGAGCATTACTTGATGTCAGTCTGTTTGGGCACTACTTCAAGGAGTGCCCAATCGTCTTGCAAAGTTTGCATTTCGGGCGGCAAACCCGATGCCCACGCTGGCTGTCATACATGTCGTTGTGGATGCGACAGCCATGTCGTCTTTTAGGGTTGACGTGTTCCAGTGCATCCTTCGACACCCACTTCACCTGCCTTGGCCAAAGGTCCCTGTAGTGCATATCCACCCTGTACAAATGGAACTCCGTACTCCAGGTTTCATACAGGTGCTGCATGTCATAGTACTTTGATATGTAATACGTCGACGCCTGGTGTCATACCGCTCATACCGCGCACACATGGGAGCATGGCTTGTGTAGAAGCTGTGGCTTGTTGCAGGTGTAAGATGCTTTCTCATTAATTGTGTAGACCTGCTTGCGATCCCCTCTAGTGTGACCCATCACGTACTTCTGTCTAAGACGGATCTCGAACTTCTCCTTATGCCATCTATGGTATGAGCAATGTGGGAATGAGCCTTCTCGATTTTCTTGTCCATGTACGCCTGCATTACCTCAAAAAATTGTTTGCCTTTGTCTAGATGCTTTTTCACCATCATGGCTCTATTGACAAAGTACCCGACAGAAGGGTTCCAAGTCTCTTCCACAATTGCCATGATTGGTAGGGATCTGACGCCCTTCAAGACATCATTATACACCTCGAATATATTAGTTGTCATGATTCCACTAGTGTTGTGTAGCAGAGACCACATCTCCAATCAGGTGTGTTTGACTGAACCCGTTGCGTGAACTCCCCCACTCTCGTGGAGCCTCCCTCCACGGCCCCAGGTTCAGCCTGGTCGGGACACAGTACATGCTTGCTAGTCTCCTGATCGAGCTGCCTCCATAAGGCCTCGAACTTTCTCTTTTGGTTCTGCATACACAGCTTCTTGAACATCTTCATTAGGTCCTTGCTACAGACCCTTCTATGGAAGTTCACCTCGAGATGCCTCATGCACCAACGGTTCTTCATATCATTTAACTGGAAGGGGGTTGTGTCCCGTTCTTCATCGTGCGCAACGCAGACAACAAGTCTACATTGTGGTATGAGATGACACACACCTCTGGGCGATCTTGCACCATGGCCTGCTTCACATTGGCTAGGAAACTATCGGTATTCTCATTCTCCACAATTGCAAAGGCCACAGGGAGTAACTGGATGTTCACATTAGCTACAATCGCAGTGAGGGTAGTACCCTTGTACTTGCCAGATAGGAACATCTCGTCCATTGTTAGCACCAGATGGTACCACCTGAACCCTTCTATCGCCTGACGAAAGGCTTAGAACACTCTGTCAAGAACAAAACAATTCGGGCCCTGTATAGGATGAATCTGCTCCTTCCTATTAAAGTATGTGTCTAGGTTTAATTCTATAATTTGATGCAGCATTCTTGGTACCAAGTCATACGCCTCCTCGTACGTCCCGAACATATGCTCCAGCACCTTCTGTTTCGCCCGCCGGACCTTCTTGTAGCTGACTTCGAACCCTACCATATTCGTTACATCCGCCAATAGAAACTTCAGAGAAATAGACATATCTACCACCATGAGGTGGCCTATCAGCTCCGCAACATATGACAACATCATGTTGCGGTGCCTATGTAGTGGCATCGTAAGCTCGCAACTGTGATCCTTCAGCACCATTATCCGGAAGTCCATGGCAGTGCCCTTGAACTGCTATGCACGAACCTTGTCAGGACAAGACCCATCGACACACTTGACGATGTAGGTGTCCGGATTGGACCTGTGCACCCAATACGTCTAGCTAATATTGACGTCGTATCTAATAATGGCCTGTTGGGCTGCACTCTTATTACGGACGCACTGTCGTAAAATGAGTGTGCCCTCCTTGAACCCCCACTCTATCTGGACTACACGTATGCAACGTTGGTGGTCACAACAACACCTAATACACCTCCCATTGTACCTTCGTCATCTGTGTCCTCTTCAAAACTAGTTGTTTCCACATCCTCCTCCTGTGCACTTCTTCCACATGGTCCGCAAGGTACTCGTGATAATCAATATGGGCGGCCCACTACTTCTCCACACCTTCGTTCGCCTGAAAATTCTCCACACCTCCTCAGGTCTCCATCGCCCACTCCCTTGCTAACATCTTCTTGCACACCAACGTCTTTATGAGCACTAGAGACTAAGCCAGGCACTTCATCTCCACTAGCGACACTAGAACCACCCATGGCGGATGATTCTATCCTCTCCACGAAGTGAATATACACCATTGGCCTAGCATATATCGCTGCGGCAGGGTTGCACACGACCTCCATGTAGTTGGCCCATGAAGCGTTACTGGTCACCTTCAGAAGCTGCCACATGGTCTCTCCTATAGCACCTGCCACTGAGGCATACACTGTCTTTTCTTCCTTGTGGTGTCCCGATCAAACGCGGAACGTAAGCACCTACTTAGCTCAGACAGGCTCATGGCGTTTAGACTAGGCGACCAGATCGCGGTACGATCATAATTTGATAGGTCCACCCCGCACGACTTGTCGCATGTGAGACCACTCCCATAGAACACAAATAAATCTTGAATGTCACCCATGGCATACCTAACATAAGTGTGTACTAAACCCTATTAGTATACAACATACAACAAGCGTACCAACATACAGCCGCTACCGCACTATAAGATTTACATGTTAATTTCATTGTTCTTCCTATCACTAACAAATTCGAATTGTAATTTCTGTTCATTTGTAATTCTAAATTTTCTTTATTTATAGATTTTACTTACAAATTCCTATATAAATCAATTTACTAATTTAATGTAATTTTATTTTCAATTCTCTTATTTATGGATCTTACTTCGGAATTTGTATGAAAATTAAATTACAAATTTTCTTTTATTTTCACTCCTAATTTGTATTATTCTTATTGCAATTAATGTAAAAAAATCCAGTTTTCTTCATTTTACTTATGAATTCTTATATAAATTAAATTACTAATTTTTAATTCTGTTATTTACGGAACTTACTTTCGAATTCGTATGGAAATTAAATTATAATTTTTGTGTTCTAATTTTATTCTACTCATTCAAATTTAGTTGCAATTTATTTTTAGCATCCGACATATGGTGTCCACTTTTTTTCCTAATCATACAAATTGTGACTTTCTAGTTTCTAATTCGGCTACTCTTGTTATCATATACAAAACTCTTCCTTAAATACTAAATGTTTTAACGTTTACACAACCTGCAGTGACTAAATAGTACAAATAAATGTGTTCATAAAAAATAAACTACAACATATTCTGTACACTACAATACACCATGCTTCATATATAGAAGGTTTCGCACAAACAAACATTTTATCAAAATTCCTCTGCTTATGCAAAACAATATCAATCATAGAAAACAGAAATAGTAGATTGAAACACAGTGAGGTAGAGAGAACTTCTGGTCTTTCTTTATTCCTTTCTTTTTGATTTCGTATACAAAATAGCCAATAGTACTACCTATTTATAGCCTAGTGGTGAGGTGCCCACCATGTACTCTTTTCAAGCCCAGGCCCAAGTTTCCTAACACTCCCCCTTAGGCACTCATTCAACACGTTCATGCCTCGTCAAAACTCCACAAAAACCCAGTGGGAAAATTTTGGAGAAAGAGTACATGATACATGTTATGCTACGTTGCATGAATTGCCTCATTAAAAACCTTGGCCGAGAAACTTTACGAAAACTCGTCAAGGGAAAAAAGAGTACAATCCACCCAATTTCATTGAATCTTCAGGACTCATTCTTTGGGTACTCGATCTTCATGATCAAGGTTTAATAACGGGCTTGAGAAAATTCTCCCCCTGAATTTTGCATTTCTCTAAGTCTCATCATTCCAATTGCTCCTACACATCTTTCAAAGTTAGATGTTGAGAATGACTTAGTGAATAAATTTGTAAAATTCTCCCATGACTTAGTATGTAGTACCTTAATTTTGTCCATCTTTTGCAATTCATGAGTATAGAAGAACTTGGGGGTTGATATGCTTTGTGAGATGACTCTTTACGTAGCCCGTCTGCACTTGTGCAACGCAAGCTGCATTATCTTCATATATAATTGTGGGAGCTTGCATAATATTCATCCCACATGACTGCTGGATGCGGTGAATCATTCGTTGGAGCCAAGCACATTCTCATGCGGCTTCGTACAGTACTATAATTTCTAAGTGGTTCGTCGAAGTCGTTACAAGACTTTGCTTAGACGATTTTCAGGACATACGCTCCAACACCTTCTGTTTCACCCACCAGACTTTCTTGTAGCTGATTTCAAACCCCATCATATTCGCTATATCCACCAACAAAAACTTCAGAGAAATAGACACATTTGCCACCACGATGTGGCTTATCAGCTCCGCAACATATGACGACATCATGTTGCGGTGCCTATGTAGTGGCACTGCAAGCTTGCAACTGTGATCCTTCAGCACCGTTATCTGAAAGTCTATAGCAGCACCCCTGAACTACTGTGCACAAATCTTGCCAGGATAGGACCCGTCAACACACTTGACGATGTAGGTGGCCGGGTTGGACCTGTGCACCTGATACGTCCGGCTAATATTGATGGTGTATCTAGTAATAGCCTGCTAGGCAGTACTCTTGTTACAGAAGCATTGCCCTAAAATGAGTGTGCCCTCGTTGAACCCCCACTTCGCCTCCTCCGCCTATGGTAGAACTAGAGATGCCGCTGCTATGTCATCCAGTCTGGACGACACATATGCAACGTCGATGGTCACAACAGCACCTAACACATCTCCCATTGTACCTTCGCCATCTGTGTCCTCTCTAGAACTGGTTGTTTCTACATCCTCCTCCTCCTCGCTATGCCCTTCTTCCACCTAGTCCGCAACATACTCATGACAATCAACATGGTGGCCCACCACCTCTCCACACATTCGTTCACCTGAAAAATTTCCACACACATCCTCAGGTCTCCATCGCCCACTTCCTCGCTGACATCTTCTCATGCACCAGCGTCTTCATGAGCGCTTAAGGCTAACCTAGGCACTTCATCTCCACCAGCGCCATCAGAATCACCCATGGCGGATGATTCTGTCATCTCCATGAAGTGAACATACATCATTGGCGTGGCATATATCGTTGCGGCCTCCATGTAGTTGGCCCTTGAAGCGTCACTGGTCACCTTCAGAAGTTGCCACATGGTCTCCCCTGCAGCACCTACCACTGAGACATACACTGTCTTGATTCGTAACTTCTTCCTTGCGGTGTCCCGATCGAACGCAGAACGCACGTACCTCCGTAGCTCAGACAGGCTCATGGTATTTAGATTGGGTGCTCGGATCACGGTCCGATCACAATAAGACAGTCCACCCCGCACGGCCCGTCGCGCGCGAGACCACTTCTGTAGAACACGAATAAGTCTTGAATGTCACTCATGGTGTACAACATAAGTGTGTATTGAACTCTATTAGAATACAACATGCAACAAGCGTAGCAACATATCGCCGCTACCACACTAACTTCGTTGTTGTTCCTATCACCAACAAATTTGATTTTTAATTTCTATTTATTTGTAATTCTAAAATTTATTTTTTTAGAGATTTTACTTACAAATTCCTATATAAATCAATTTACTAATTTAATGTAATTTTATTTTCAATTCTCTTATTTACGGATCTTACTTCGGAATTTGTATGAAAATTAAATTATAAATTTTCTTTTATTTTCACTCTTAATTTGTGTTATTCTTGTTGCAATTAATGCAAAAAATCCAATTACTAGTTTTCTTCATTTTTTACTTATGAATTCTTATATTAATCAAATTACTATTTTTTTAATTTTATTTTTAATTCTGTTATTTACGGAACTTACTTTCAAATTTGTATGGAAATTAAATTACAATTTTTGTGTTCTAATTTTATTCTACTCATTCAAATTTAGTTGCAATTTATTTTAGCATCTGACATATGGTGTCCACTTTTTTCCTAATCCTATTAATTGTGACTTTCTAGTTTTTAATCCGGCTACTCCTGTGTTCACATACAAATACTCTTCCTTAAATACTAAATTTTTTAATGTTTACACAACCTGCAATGACTGAATAGTACAAATAAATGTTTTCATAAAATAATAAACTACAACATATTCTGTATACTACAATACACCATGCTTCATATATAGAAGGTTTCGCACAAACATTTTATGAAAATTGACATGCAACAACATTCATAAATGACGTTTTGGCTAATTACGTGCTAATCACTACAATAAATTATAGTCGCACAGGGACGATAATTACCTTTTCTTGCAGCTCACAAGGCAATCTGCAACTTTCGCAATTGCAAAAACTTCTGATCCCAAACGAAAACAACTCAAAATCCCGTGTTTACACTCCTTTCTTTCTTCCCTTCACTCCATCTCTTGCTCTGCAATTTCCTTACTCTGTCCAAGCTCTAGCCGCATACTCTTTTCTACCCGATCCATTTTATCACGTGAAGATTGGGCTGAAATGCAAACAACACAGGTGGGAGACACCATCCAACACATGCAGCTAGCGGCGCGTGTATGCAGCATGCAAAAAAAGCTAGACACAGGTGGCATGCAGCATGCAGAAAAAGCTAGACACGGGCGCCATGTAGCATGCAAAAAAAGCGAAAGTAGGCGACGGCTTTTGGCGGATGGGACGTCGTTGCAATCGTGCGGTCGGGGACCACACGATTTGCACATGTTGGCCGCCCGTAGCCCCACGCTCAGGGAGGGAATAAAAATAGAATTACAGTGATTTTGAGACTAAATTTGGTATTCATATGATAAACAGTATCAAATCTGATCAAATTTCTATGGAACGAGCTCAGAAGAGAAAAATAGGAGAGGAGATGAACAGGTCCTGTGCCATATTGTTGGACCGTTACAAGAGTTGGGCAGCAAAATGGCCTGCCAAAAAGTTATACGGGACTATGGGCTTTTCTTGGCCCATAGAGCCCAGTATCAGATTGGTACCGCAGCCAATCAGGGACTTCGGTCGCGGTGGCCACACAACACGCACGTCCGTTCGCCCCCACAGAAGATCCCGCGAGCAGATGACGCAAGCAATGACGTAAATTCCCCCGCAAGTTGTTGTCTCCCTGTGCGACCCGGCTGTCTCAGCCAATGGCCTAGCGCCACGCGCCATGCATCCTGCCCGTCCAAGCTGACAGCTTCATCTGGGCCGTCCGCTTTGCCCGACCGGACGATAAATACCTTGTTTCCTCTTTTTTCTCCTCCCAGACAAGCAAACCCTAGCCTCGTCTATCCACCAACCTATGGGCCTACCTTTTCCTGTAGGTCTAGAATTCGCCTAAATTTCTGTGGATTATCCTAGCAGTTTGCGGTTCAAATCCTTCGCTTTTCGATCTCGGAACGGTGAATCCCTCCCTCTGCACTGATTTATGCGAAACGCGCGTTTGTTTCTTTCTGATGCGCAGGTTCCGATCTGATGTTGGATCGCGCGTGTTGCCTATCTGATGGGGTTTGGTTCGCCTGGATCCGTTTAAGGAGGCGGCAGATCTGCGCGTTGCAGATTCATGTGAGATGATACAGGTGAGTTCTTTTTCGCCAGAAACCGAACGATTTCGATTTGGTTTTCTAGTTCTTGCGTTGATTGCGTATGTCGTAGCTTTTTGCTGACATATGGATCTGTTCCGTTTTTGCGTGTAGACTAGTCCTCTTGAGGCGGGGTTTGGAAGTTCCTGGCGAGATCGAGGTGACGAAGTGGCGAGGAAGGAAGCGTGCCCGGCCTTGTTCGCGGGATCTACGTCTGCCCTACCTCGCGCGTCGATATCTCTTGTATCGACAATTATTGGAAGAAAATTTCGATAATTTTTAGATCTAAGAGATGTTCGAGGGAGCCGTGCCGCTGTGAAGGCAAGGTAAGATGAACATGTAACAAGCGAGGTGCTTGTCGTGAGGGGAAAAAAGATTGTGAAAAAAGCGGAAAAAAAGAGGCCTTTGCCATGGTGGGTGCGCTCGCATGGCAGGCCACCGTAATAAAGATGTTTCTTTTGTGTCTTGGGGGAGATCGTACGGGGCACATCTGTTTTAGCCGCGGGTTCTCCCCCGTCTCTTGTCCCGGTCTCCGCTTTATTTCTCCATACAATCCCGCTGCGACTACCTGGTACACGTTCTGCAATCGCGAATCTAACGTGGAGGTACAGCGCAACAGATAAGGTAAAACTGATGATTTATTTACAGCTGCAAATATACTTCAGGCCAATTTGTTTGTTTCTGTCAAATCATTAATTCATATGAGTTATGTGATCTGTGCCTGCTTTCGTACGGGTTCAGAATGTTCTAGCGTTACCGGATGGTTAGTATGCGAAATTTGAGAGTACTGATCATGACCTGTTTTAAGATTGATACGAACAATATTTGACCACCGCATATAAATTCACTATCATCTGGATTTGACCAAAGAGATTGGAATTCCCGTGTCATTATGATGTGATTTTATATTTTTAAGTCTTGTTCGAGACTATGGTTTAGTATTAGACTTAGGTTTACTGTGTGATTACAACATGCTGAATTCCCATTTTCAGTGTGGTTAATCTGAATTCCCACTGAGGTGCGAACCTGTGTTGCAAAACAGTTAACTGTACGTCTGAGTTGTTTTTTTGGGCTGATACTACTGTTATAGAAATCAGCAAGATTTTTGTTTTGTACCACCTGTGGTATAGGGTTCGTCTATTCATTTTGTCTTTAGGTTTTACGCTGTCGCCTGTGAGTTATTTAGACTGAATGAACTGTGTGAAGGATTCTACGATTGGTCTTCCGCTGGAGGGATGGACGTGGAGAACGGTGAGTCCCAAAGGCAGTCTAGAAGGAATGCGAGATCGCGCTTTTGCTGCTGTTTACTGGCTTAAGTGTGCTGACAGGTGGTTCTGGACCTTAATGGCTGTACTATTCCAGTTGTCACATTGCAGAGGCAATTTTATTATTGTTTCTATTTTTTAAGCGTAGCTTGTGAATTCTTTTGTTGAATCTGGACGGCTTTAAATTTATTGGCAATCTGTTGATAAGTCTGCATCTGACGTGAAGGTTATGAAACTATTGACATCGGGTGGAGCATTCTTAAATGGCTCCGTTTTACAACCCAAGATATGTTGAAAATTTGGATGCTCGGGTGGGTTCAAACTTCTACCGAAGGATGGAGCTAGTCGCTGAAAAAATGTTCTTCGCGTCTTGACAATTTTAGAAGGTACGATGCTCGAGTCATTAAGCTATTATATTTGCCTGGTAAACGGCCAGAGAGCGGCCCAAGCTTCGCCTTAGCGATTGTGCAGGTTAAATGGATCGTTTTCTGTAGCTTCCGTGTGCTGTCAGTGCTGCACGAAACCTGTGACAAAAATATGAAAAGCTCCGCTGAAAGCCGAGGTGTGAAAATTGTGTTTATCTGAAGCAGCGGATACTGGAAAAGTTGTTACCAACGGGTAGTTGCGAGTTTTAACGTGAAGAAGGTCCTATTCTTTTCGGCTTCTAAAAGAAGTTTTTTGGTTTTTGTACAGTAACTAATTTTTAAACGGAGTATTTTTTTTTAAGATATGGTCTATTAGTTAATTGTAGTATATACTTTACTGACTTCATTTATATTGGTAAAAGCCATATGTGATTTTTTGTTACGCTGTAATCTCTTGTATAAACAGTTTAGAAGCTACAGTAAAAAGAACAGTAAAAAAAATAGGCCCGAAGTTTGATTCGCCTTAGCCGAAATCATAGAAGAAAATGAAAAGACACTTCTCACTAGGGAATTGTTGGGCGGCAGCCTAACAACAGTATTGGGCCAAGCAATGCTCTACCCGACGTTTTGCCTGGGCTCGTTAGTGAGTCGAAATTGTGGATCTTGTCTCTTTTCGGTGGGTTCCTCCGTAGAATGTTGGGCCTGATCCCTGCATTTACGGACGGAAGGTGGTTCAATTCCACCAAGATCCTTTAGTTCATGCTTAAAATAGTATTGTTGGGTTTCTGCCAATCACATCTAGCTTTCAATGGATGACCACTTCTAAATGGAACATCTTTTAGTAAAAACATTTTTGAGTAGCTCGTGCTGTAGTCTTTGTTATTTTTTGTAGCTTAACTCGCAAGGCCCGATTCTGTAATGTTTCCAAGGTCGCATGGTCGTTAACGCATACCTTCTAATACTTCACCGAGTTATTCTATACGCATATGGTTCCTTCCATCTGGGGCATCCAATGCACAAGAAACGGTGGATGGTTGAAGGTCCCACAAGCCCCACCATCACAAGCAGCAGAAAGAGAAGCACGAGGCTCCCCTGTTCGCCGCTAGAACATCTCTGTCTCCTCATCGCTCCAGCAATGCTTGATCGCCTCTGAAATTTCCGTCCTAAAATTTATTACTTGCAGATCGATTTGAGCTAGTGGTGCTGGAAGACAACAACAATGAAGTTCCAGTCCAACTAAAGAACCCCATCGCATGAAGAAACATCGCCAGAACATCTCTTTCTCTGAATGTTTCTGAGTAAAGACAAATAAGAGTTTTTGCACATTTCATTCCAATTGGAGTGAAGAGAATCAAACACACTGAACATTTACAGAACATCCACAAACAGCAAACAGCTGCGCATGCCGCCGGGAAACAACATGGACCCCTTTTTTTTTCACAAGATTTGCCATTGACTCTACAATCAGCAAGCAGTCGAGCATGCCGCGGGAAGACGAGCCAGGACTATGAGGGCGAGCAACGGGGCCGCACGCCAAGCGAGGTCAACGACGGCAAGAGACGGACTTGTGAGTGCCGCCGGGAAGACCGGTCAGGTCGGTGAGCGCGAGCGACGGGGCTGCACGTAGCCGTCGGGCGACGAGGGCGCGCGGTGTAAGAGGGCCGCCATGGTTGTATCGAGGCATGGAAGGAGCTGTACAGAATTTTGATTTGGATCTGAACGAGAGCTTGGTGCGCATCGTACTTATTTGGGAGGGACTTGGATGCCTCCATGGGGATTTCTAAACCTTGATGTGCGCCGTTGGATTTTATTCGGATGGCCCAGATGGAAGGAATGGCGACGATGCGCCTCTTCCGGCTCGCCATGGAAGCCCAGCGCGCGGACACAATAGCCTCGGTTCTAAACTGGTTCTAGCTATTGGCTTCAGAAGGTAAAAGTTATTTAAAATATGTAAGTTTTTCAATATGATTTTTTTCTTTGTATTATCCCTAGTATTTTTTTCTTATTTTTATTCATTTTAGTTTAATTGACTACATAAAAATCTACCAGCCGCTATAGTGTTATTTCAGCAGAAGTCACTGTATTTTTGAACAGGACCAATGAATGTGTAATTACATATTGTTTCGTGGAGCCAAGTTGAAAAGCACACGTGCACTGTGCATGTGATCGCGGACAGAGTTGCTGCTACACGGCCTATACTTGAGTAGCACTAGTTAGCAACCAGCATTAAGAAAAAAACCAATGATGATCCATCTCAGTGACGGAGTGAAGGGGGGCGACCAGGGGCCTGGCCCACCCCAACTAGCGTCTCCTAAGTTATGTACATATATAAATGTAAAGGCCCACAGTCTACCCAAAATCTAAAGAGCCCTAAGTCATGCAGATTGCATAGCCCTTTCTAAGGCCTTGTGCCTAATTAGTTCTCGTGCGGCGGTAGTGTAGACGTGCTCGTGTGAGTGGTGACACGACCAACTTCTCCGACAATAACCTCCTTGCTCGCGGTGGGTTTGTCCCAGTCTACAAAGTTAGTACTCAATACTGTAGACTTCAGTTTAGGTCAAATCGATGCAGATTTGCTGCTTAATCATTTATCTTTCCTGGCAATGTGCTATAGGGTACCATTAGGTGGTCAAGCAAAGCATTCTATCTATAATTTCTTTACTTGAGCAACCAAAATACCAAACTCTTTATATATAGAATTCATGATTGATATGCTTACAAACAACTGTTGCATTTCTATAAACTCTGTAACATTTATGATTTTTTTCAAGGAGAGATTTTGTAACTCTATTGAATTTGCATTTGGGGATCAAATGGTAAACAAGAAGATTGGTACACAAATATCTAAGAATTTTGCTCAATCCTATCATGTATTGTAGGTTTTTATTGCTTTTAATATGCTACTAGAGTGATTGGTAACTTGAGGAGTGTATATTTACGTTATTATTATGTATTGCAGTTTCGCCATATCTTAATTTTTCTAGGCCCACCACGGCCAAGGAATTGATAGACCTCCAAATAAGATGCAATATTTAGTAGGCAGTGGGTCATCTCAATTAACTTAATGGATAAATAAAAAGCCCAACAAAGCACAAAACACTTATGCACAACAAATGACTAGTGACTACCCTTGATGCAATGCACGATTCTTCAGTTGTCATTTCATCTATCTCCTATGTTCCATTCCCATCTAGGTCTTGGCATCTTCTATTTATCCAATAGTTGATAGATTGCTATGGTTAGTGCTAACTCTTCTTGTGTCAACTGTGACCACTCAGTGAGCATTTTTAGCTATGAAACTCGTCAAGACCTGTCTTCGAAATAAAATGGGAGATGGCTTCCGTCGAGATTCCTTAGTTGCCTATATAGATAAAGAAATTGCACAAAAGTTCAGTTCAGATGAAATTATTAATATATATGATCTTCTCGATAATCGTATGGCCAAATTTAAGTTAACAGAAATGTAATTCTTTTGTATTTAGCAAATAAGAAAAATAAAATACTATGTTTGTTATTTGTCATAGTCATGTTGGAGTTTAAAGATATTGTTATGTGTGCTTCGTTTTTCTAATTATCTATACTTGGTCCTCCCCATGTCAATTTCTGGTTCCGCCACTGATCCCTCTATTTGTATATCATATTTGTCTTGAATTTTCATCCACATATCATGAGCGCTCTCAAGAATGCATATAGTGTCGAACACCTCTACACTCAAAGCACTAAATAGACTGTTAGTTGCTTCAGCATCCAGATGTGAGCATTTCTTTTCCTAGAATGTTGGAGCAAGATGTCCTTAGGAGGAGAAAAACCCACATCTACAATCCGTCATATTTTCGGGCTTAAGGCCTTAAAATAGCAAATCATGCGGATTCTCTAATTATCATAATCTGTGCCATTGAATAGAGGTGTATCATCTAGGTGCACTATCCCACTAGTTGCCATCCTTTAAACTTTCTAGGCGGTGAAACCTAATAAATGAGAGACCAACCTCTGATACCACTTATAAGATCGAGAAAACCAATGAGAGGGGGGGTGAATAGGTGATCTAAAAATTCTCTTCAAATTATTATCAATTAAAGACCTTTTTCTTATTGTCTAAACTAAGTATATAATACGGGAGCTTAAATAAACTTGGTTTAGCACAAATGAAGTCTAAATCACTTATGATCACCTAAGTGCACCAACACCCTAGAGCTATATCAAAGTTTGTAATCCTAAGATGACAAGTAATCAATTTAATTCTATGAATATAAATTGAGCACAAGAAAACAAACCATAATTAACACGATCTCGTTTTACCGTGGTGTTCGGAGACTTGTCGATCTCCCCTAGTCTACGTTGAGGTTAGCACAAACAAATTAGACTGGTTCCACAAATTAAGCCGAAATACCTCAATCCACTAGTGGTAGCTCTTTCCCGTTCCGAGTAGGTGAGCTCTAACCTTCACACTTCACCGAGTCTTCTCACAACCTTCTTTGAAAAGATCACCATGCATGATGCCTCTAACACCGTATAGGAGTTGGCAAACTTCAAGAGTAATAAGTCAAGCCTCTCGCTTGACTCTCACCGCGTGCAATAAGTACACAAACTCGAGTAGATACTCAATCCACCTCTAGATGCTACACATGCAATCTAGAGCCTTGCTCCTTGCTCACAAGGTACAACACATGCATAATTGAGAGGAGGACCTTACATTAGCTTAAGAGGGTGAAATGGAGTGCAGCAACCTCTTTTCTAACCAGCCACAAGGGGTATATATACTCACACCATGAAAACTACCTGTTGGAGGCAAAGGACCAGAAAAACCAGGATTGTCGGAAGTACCAGCGGCAAAACTATGATACTTCCACTACACCACACAATTGCCTCTCTAGAAAAAACATACCACTACATAAGGCAGACGTTCCGCAAATCAGAAGTACCACTCACATAGAGCTGGTCATCTACAAATTGGAAGTACCGCTGACACAGAGCTAATAGCACCGCTCGCTGATCGGACCACTCACACAGAGCTGGTCGAAAGTGCCGATCATCAACTACACTGGTCCCTGACCATGTCATATGGTTCGACCGCTCAGGTCTCTGACCACGTTGTCCGGTTTGACCACATAGGTCTTCGACTACACTGATCTCCAACTACGCTAGTCTCTGACTACATTGGTTTCAACCACTCAGGTCTCAACCATGTCGATTTTTGACCATGTCAGTCTTTGATCACACAAATCTCTTACTACTCCATCAATCTTTGACCATGTTGTGTTAATCATGTCAGTTCGACCATGTTGATTTCGACTACACTGGTCTCGATCACGTCGGTCCCAACCATGTCGGTTTGATCACGCTGGTTTCTATCACACGGATCTTCGATCACATCAATTTCGACCACGCTGTTTTCGATCACATAAATCTTCGACCACATTGGTTCGACCAAGTCAGCTCTCGACCACAAAGGTCTTCGACCACCAACGCACGTGGTATTTCTATGATTAGAATGCCGGTAATTCTGGTTAGCCGTAGTACCGCAGACTACACTGCGGTATTTCTGATTTCCCTGAGAAGTGTAGATACTTCAACAGATTTTGCAAAACACATTTACAAACAACAATATCTTGCACACGAGGATCAAAAATGATTCCCAACAAGTTGCAAAATATATTTGCACACTTTCAGAATTATGACACAAGGATTATATGTAGGCTTCAACTATTTGCAAAACACATTTGCAAATATAAGCCTCATACTAAAAGAAATGAAAACATGGACTTCAAACACTTGCAAAATATATTCGCAATGTATATTCCCATGTTACAAGGATTCAACACATGAGCTTCAATTATTTACAAAACACATTCGCAAATACAAGCCTCATGCCAAAGAGAGCTAGAGCAAGTGAGGTTGAGTTATCAACATATGATGAGACTAAAGCTACTAGACAAGACCCCTCTTAATAGTACGACAACATATACTAGCAATCCGGTCTTCCAACCAAACTCTAAGACCAGTAAAAGACTAGAAACACATCTTTAGTCATAACTAGTCATATGTTTGCCTTAACATCTTCTTAAAGCATGATGACTCACACCTTCACTTCAAGTTCAGGTCCTTGGCACTTGAACTCCATCAATACATGATGGGTCTTCACTTGATTTTATGATCAACACATGGTCATCTCCTCTTGAATATGTATAACTCATGATGTGTCCTTTGCTTGACTTAATGATCTTTAACACATAAAATCATTCCAAATCATTCTCTTTTGTAGAATCTAACATATTCATCCAACTCATGAAAAATGTTAGTCCATAAATCTATTGTCATCAATTATCAAACTTCACCATTAACTCATAATAGAGGGACTAGATTCCACAATCTTTCCTTTTTGCTAATTCATGACAATATCAATAAATAATGAGATAAAAGATTGTTTTTGAGTATACAACATGTACACAACATCTAAGATAAGCCTTTTAAGCAAAGCTTACTTATCCGATTATAATTTATCATTCAACCACTAACACATAATGGAGAAACTAGATGACAACCCGATTATGGGTATATATGAACTACACAAGCTATGTATACTCAAGGGATATGTTTCAATGTAAAGATCCTTAATATGTGGAAAGATGAATATGAATCAATACTAATGAAACCACAAAACATAGAGTGAACTCTCTCTAAATGTATGCATACAAGAATGTATAATAGAGACGTATGCACATATTCATGTTTTATTATTTGGTGAAGTTCAATCTATATTTTGAATCCGAGAAATACAATAAAAATAAGAATGTGATATAGAAAACATATCTCTTATGGTTTTTCACCTTTTTTATCCAAATGGGACTAGGTAATATCATAATCAATAAATAAGTTAGTCTCACAACTAGATTTATTATTATCACCAAAACCAACTTAATGGAGTTTGAACTTACACGCCGCCAACTTTGTTGATGTCAGTCCAAACGGTGGGGGACAGAGCATATGCGCAAGTCTTCGTCCCGCCGCCAACTTCATCGACGCCCATGACCGTGTGGTCGTCACGCATTCTACGACCACTTCATTGTTGGGACTTCGTCAACAAAGTCCGACTCTTTGTGGTCAGGACTTCCTCCATGCTCGACCACCTTGTGGTCGCGACTTCGTCCGACCGCCTCATAGTCGAGTCTTCGTCGACGCCCACGACCACATGGTTGTCAAGCATTCTATGACTTCATTCGACCACCTCGTGGTCGGGTCTTTGTCAACGCCCATGACCACGTGGTTGTGAGGCCTTCTTCGACCACTTCATGGTCGGGACTTCGTCAACGCCAGTCCAAAGCATCGGGACTTCGTCGAGACTTCAAGACTCTGTCCCACCACCAAAATCGTTGATGCTAGTCCGAAGGGTGGGGAACGTTGCATGCACACAAGTCTTCGTCCCAATGTCTACTTCGTCAACATCAACGACCACGTGGTCGTCAGGCATTCTACAACTACTTCATTGTTGGGACTTCATCGACGCTCGACCAACTTGTGGTTGTGACTTTGTCCGACTGCCTTGTGGTTGGGACTTCGTCGACGCTCGTCCTACCACCTAGGGGTCGTGCGTCAACGCCTACGACCACATCATGATCGACATAGTCGTGAGGAGATCTATGACCGCCTTGTGGTCATGTCTTCGTCCCAACGTCTACCTCATCGATGCCCATGACCATGTGGTCGTTAGGCATTCTATGACTATTTCATTGTTGGGACTTCGCCGACGCTCGACCAACTCATGGTCGTGACTTTGTCCGATTGCCTTGTGGTCAGGATTTCGTCGACGCTCATCCTACCACCTAGGGGTTGTGATTTTGTCGACGCTCATGATCACGTCATGATCGACGTAGTCATGAGGAATTCTACGACCACCTTGTAGTCATGTCTTCGTTGACCCCATCTGACCACCTCGTGGTCAGGACTTCGTCAATGCTAGCTCGACCACCTCATGGTCGCGAGTTTGTCCAACCACCACGTGGTTGAGACTATCGTTGACACTCTTCTAACCACTTGTGGCTGGGACTTTGTCGATGCTCGTCCTACCACCTAGGGGTCGTGACCTCGTCGATGTCCATGACCACATCATAATCGACGTAGTCATGAGGCATTCTATGACCATCTCGTGGTTGTGTCTTCGTTGACACCTATGACCACCTCGTGATCGAGACTTCGTCAATGCCAATCTGAAGGGTGGGGAATGGAGTGTGCACTCTTCAAGTCTTCATCCCGCCACTGACTTCGTCGGAACCTACGACCACCTCATGCTCACCACTTCACCAACGCTCGTCTGACCACCTGGGAGTCATGACTTTGTCTACACCCACAACCACGTCATAATCGACGTAGTCATGATGCATTCGACAACCACCTCGTGGTCGTAACTTTGTCGACACCTACGACCACCTCGTGGTCGCATCTTCATCGATGTCTCATCGACATTCATCCAACTACCTCCTTGTCATCAGTTCATTGATGCCCCTCCAACCCCCTCGGGGTTGGGACCTCGTTGCCCGTCTTATGTGCCGCCCACGTCAGAGGCTCGACCTCGACGGGGAGGCTACAGCTGTGTCGGGGACTCTGCCTCTGCGTGTCACTCACGTTGAAGGATCAACCTCGATGAGGCGGCTACAGCTGTGTCTTCTTGATAGACATTGTCGTGAGGTGCTCTACGACCACCTTGTGGTCACTACTTCGTCAACACTCGACCACCTCGTGGTCACGACTTCGTCTAAACGCCTCATGGTTGGGTCTTCATTGATGCCCATGACCGTGTGGTCGTCGGGCATTCTCCGACCACTTTATGGTTGGGACTTCGTCGACGCCAATCCGAAGGGTAGGGGACGAAGCGTGTATGCTTCAAGTCTTCATCCCGTCATTGACTTTGTCAACACCTACGATCACCTCGTGCTCACCACTTTGTCGATGCTCGTCCTCATCATGATCAACGTAATCATGAGGCATTCTATGACCATCTTGTGGTCATGTCTTCTCCAGTGTCCTTCCGACTACCTCATCGTCGTCAGTTCGTCGACGCCCCTCCGACCCTTTCGGGGTCGAGACCTCGTCGCCTACCTCTATGTGCCACCCGCGTCAAAGGCTTGACCTTGATGGGGTGGCTATGGTTGCGTCAGGGACTTCACAACCCTCCTCGTAGGCATCACTTCAGAGAGACGACCTGACCCATGACACTGCCTCAGCATGCTGCTCACGTTCAAGGCTCGACCTCGACGGGGTGGCTACGGCTGCATTGGGGACTTCACCGCCCTCCTCGTGGGCATCACTTTGGAGGGATGGCCCGACTCGTGACTCCGCGTCTACGTGCCACCCGCATCAGAGGCTCAAGCTCGATGAGGCAGCTATGGCTACGTCAAAGGACTTTGCCATCCTCCTTGTGGGCATCACCTCGAAGGGGTGACCCAACCACGCGCCACCCAAGTTCGGGGCACGACCTCCATGTGGCGGCTCAAGCTCTACCGAGGAATCCTATGACCATGTCATGATCAGTGAAAGAAGAACCCTGCTCTGAGAGGTTTAGAGCGTCAACACCCCTTGGGATGGAGCTACCAGTTGCATCAGCTCGCCCATTGGGATCTTCGTGCTTACTGTTGGGGAATGGGGACAGGGCCAAATGGTCACGTCAGCTCACCCCTCAGGACCTCTGCGCTTGCTGTCGAGGGAGCACTATTGTGGAGGTGGCCCAACCCCCAAACGACTGGACCTTATAACATGCCCAATAGTATAAGAGAATGTACCAATGTACCATCACCTTTTGTAATTATTAAGGGGTAGGATGGGAATTTCCCATCCTATCCAATTCATGTATATATAAACCCACAAGACAGGTGCTAGAAGGCGAAGGCCACTCATTTCTACCAGCCCTTAGTCTGTATCCCCCAAGGGGGAAAGAGGTATCCTGTACCCATAGTTGTGCTCATGTTACAACACCAACCATACATGGTTTAGTATTATATTGCCTAGTTAAGTAGACAAAAGGCAATTTATAAAGTGGAGTGCTTGTCACTCCTTGAAACATGTGACACATGGCATAAAGATGGTACGAGGAGAATTTTGGCTAAATACACATACGCATGTGTGCACGTATTCACGTATTTTTGTGTGAAAAATCACGTGATTTGTGACTTGCAATTAGAGGCCGCATCGTGTTGTAAAGCGTCTGCTGGCACATTAAATCAACTTTTTATTTTGCTGAATCATGCATTATCTCTCTCGTTTATTTTGTTTAGTTTAAATGCGATTTAAACGTCAATTACTAGAGAGGTAATCAGTTTAAATGAGTAAATACCGTTAGTTACTTGTGAGTAATTGTTGCGCGTCTTTATAAGGACCTAGAGACATCTAGATCTGAGTACAACCGAATTATCCATTCATCTCCTACATATTTCTCCTCTGGTAAGCTATGTTGGAGTGTTGAGCCGTCGAACTTTACGGCCTTTTTTTGGCGTGCATTGAAAAGGAGAGCAGGATCTCCAAACTATTGTCGCAAAGGACATTTGCACGGGGTGGTGATAAAGTTTCTAAACTGCACACATCTGCAGAGCCACTCGCTTAGCTACTTCATCTATGTTTTGCACTACATCAAACCTACGTTGCTTCTTGTTTTTTTATCAAGCCCAATTGTAAGTAGTTTGTGTGGCCAATCAATTCTGTTATGTAATGTTCTTGAGTATAGTTCGAAGTGTAATATATTGTCTGCTGTTAGTATTAATTTTTTACATAATTAATTATTTGTGATATTTGCCTTCTAATAAAATCTGAAATTAAATTATTGCGCATATTTCCCATAGGACTCAACGTCACGTTTGGTCAGCCACAGCATTGCCAAAAAAATAAAATAAAATATCGATCGTGCCAATTATACATTACTTGCAAACGCGATAAACTCGAACGAACAGTGCACGAGTAAACAAAAATGTACACCAGGGGGGAAGTCAGTTCAGCTCCTCGCATCAGGGTTCTACACTCGCCCATCTCATCTCCACGTGGATTTGTCCGAGTCATCGGCTCCGACCTTCTCGGACAGAAGCGACGGCCGCGCGTTAGTCGACGTCCGGTGAGCCGCCCGCGGCGAGCGGTGCTCCTGCATTGCGTAAACCTCGAAGGATTCAGCTAGCAAGCCTGTGAATAGTGACCATGCCTGGGTGCAGCGAGAGCATCGGAGCACGTACCGTGCGGAAGGGGAACTCGTCGCCTTCGAGCATGTGCACGATCTGCCCCATCTTGGGCCGCTTGTGAGCGTCGGAGTCGATACACCGGAGGCAGACCAGCATCACCCTGTTCAGCACCCTCGGCGACGGCGGCACCTCTATGCTCGGGTCCACCAGGTCCTGCACGCGCCTGCTCCCCACCATCCCCTTGAACCACTCCACCAAGTTCACCTGTACACACAACTCAGTCACTTCTATATTTGTCTTCCCGGTAGCATTCAGTTCATGTTAGGGGTTGCACACGGTGACGGCTTACCTCGCCGGCAGGCCTGTTGTACTCCACAGGACTTCTCCCGGAGATTAGCTCCATCAACAGCACACCGAAGCTGTAAATGTCGCTGCTTTCGTTGAGCATTCCCGTGGAAGCGTACTCAGGGGCAACGTAACTGCAAAAAAAAAAAAATGTTCAGAGGATCAGAACTTCTTCTTGGCCGTATTCAATCGAGTCAGGTGGTGTATCATCAGTTGAGTACCCGAACGTTCCCATTACACGGGTTGTCACGTAGCTCGAGCCGGAGCCCAGAACCTTGGCCATTCCGAAGTCGGACACCTTTGGGTTCCATTTCTTGTCCAGAAGGATGTTGCTGGATTTGATGTCTCGGTGCACTACTTTGGGCTCCAGGCCTTCGTGCAGGTATGCTATGCTGCAAATGGGGCATGAGCAAAGCAGCAATGTTAGCATGTAAATACTACCTGTAGGGAAGAAAGTCACAGAAGAATATCATAACACAATCCTGGGAGCATTTCAGACATGGCTTTCTGAAGCTGTAATCTTTTCGATTGTGAACAGAAACAAACCCTTTAGCGGTTCCGACGGCGATCTTCGTCCGCATTTCCCATGTCAGCGGGCTGTATGGCCCAACGTCGCCGTGCAGCCACTGCTCCAAGTTGCCATTCTCAACGAACTCATACACGAGCATCCTGTGAACACAAAGTGCTGGCATTAACACATGCTAGTCAGTTGCGTTTTATATTCAGCAGGCTGACGATTCATCCAGAACTCAGAAGTGTCCTTACCGTTTAGGCCCTTCTGCGCAGTAACCGATGAGGCCGACAAGGTTCTTGTGCCTCACTTTGCCAATGGCTTCTACCTCTACCTTGAATTCCATCTCAGCCTGACCCCTAAAAACCGATTGTGATTTCAAATCAACATCCGTAGATGTTTAAGATATTAGTGCATCACTGATCATGTACTACTGTCTCATCAACTTCTTACAGTTCCATTTTGAATATTGTGCACAGTTATCTCACTAGAAACTTTGCCGTTTCATCTATTTGAACCTTAACGATAAATTTACTAATCCAGTGTGCAGGAAAGAAACACACAGAACTGTTGTTACGCCTGTGCCAATCTTCAGCAATCCACGTGCATGCATTTGGTTTACTTAAAAGCTAAAACAGCTCCAAAGATGTAACTTCATATACTTTTAATTGAATATTTCTATGATCCGGAAAAGGAAAAGTCTGGTCCTTGCTTTGCCTTGCATTTGCTTTATCTTTTCTTGAAAGAAAGGATAGCCCGGTGCATGTGACTGCCGACGAGCTCAACCAAGTAGATGGATACATACGGGCCATGACACAAAAGCACAAAAAGAGCCACCTACTCATATCACACTCATATGAATTGGGGGAAAAATGAGAAACAATTTTATCCATTCTTTGCAGCATTGACTTCAGTGTAATAGTGTTCCCCAATGGACAATTATCCACATGGAGTCCATTAATTCACAGGACCATGGAGACCAATCCTATCAATAATCAAGCACATAAACTGAAAAAATGCGGGTGTGAAAATGCCCTGCATAGTTTACGATTTTCTCCCTAGCAAAATATTGTTCGTCAATGACTTCGTTTCGTTTTGTCCGTTCGGTCAAATGACATCCAAAGATTCTGAACCCCTTTTACTTAAGAAAGCTTGAAAAGATCTACCATTTATTTTTGGCAAAGAGCCTAAGATAAAAAGGGTTCCGCTAATAAAATCTGCCATGAGTAGTTCTTCCGTGCTTTTCAGAAACTAAATTGCACCCAAAAAAACTAAAGCGATATGATTTTGTATAGGAATATTGATTAATTGCAAATCAGTCCATTGGTTGCTTTTTAAGTTGTATAATTAACCCTTTTGTTTCTAGAAAGTGTTGATCCATTGAAGCACTTTCCTTTTGCGATTTTTAGAGAACATTTCCCTTTTGCATTTTTCACCTTACAATCTCCTTTTCCCCCTCTTGAGTGTTTCTTTCAAAATTAATAAACTCATTTCATAATCCCTAAAGAAATTCTGTTGAAGGAATAGGTATCCAAGAATCTGTTCACAATTTCAACCCACATAGATGCACGTACGCTCCCATGACTGCTGATTACCACCACCTCACTAAAATTTCAAAAATAGGATAGAAATAATATCACGAATGCCGACCAGTATCAAAATTAACACACGTAATCAAATAATTTATAGTC
Source organism: Dendrocalamus latiflorus (assembly GCA_017311315.1). Classification (NCBI taxonomy): domain Eukaryota; kingdom Viridiplantae; phylum Streptophyta; class Magnoliopsida; order Poales; family Poaceae; genus Dendrocalamus; species Dendrocalamus latiflorus. The sequence goes on from CM029651.1 coordinate 47,268,703, forward strand.
TTAACAAAGGACAAACATTGCTTTTAAGCTAATAAAAAACATGCTTTCGACAAGGTTTTCTGCCTTTTGATATGACCATACAAATTGACAATCTTAAAACCACATCAACAGCAAACCTACAACCACCCCACTTACCGTGACAAACGACCAACGAATTCGGGCTTAAAACTTTTAAAACTTATGATTTTGGCTTTTTTTTACACTGTTGTGGGTTTATTTTATACTATGGCTGTTAAGCTTTTTCAGCGTAATTAAATTTAAAAAAACAACTCGGATAATAAAAAAAAAAGAAAAGAAAAACTTGCAGGGGAACAAAATTCTAGAGTTATATGTCAACGAGACACCAAACAAAGGAAATCACGAAATAACACATTTTTGACAGTGACAAATTATTATTTCTTTTTTTAGCTAGAGATTTTCTACCGTGCTAGTACGAAACAAAAAAAGTAACACGGGAACAGTGCCAAGAAAGGACAAGGAACCGAGTGCTCACTTGTGATCGAACAAGTCCTTGACCGCGACCACCTCGCCGCCGGCGAGCACGCCGCGGTACACCGTGCCGTAACCTCCCTCCCCGACCACGTTGGCCTCGTGGAAACCCCCCGTCGCCGCCTCCAGCTCTGCCAGGTCGTACCACCTCCCCCAGCCCATCTCCACCCCCGCTGCTCCGCTGATCCTCTCCAACTTCCTCCTCGCCGGCGACTCCAGGGAGCTCGCCGCCGCGGACGAGCTGGCCACGTCGGAGGAGCTCGCACCAGCGTCCGCCTCCGCCTCGACCTCCGCGTCCTTCTCCTTGGGCGTGAACGTCGGGAGGAGCGAGCCAGAGGAGGGCGCGTGCTCGACGCGCGACGACAGCGGCTTGGCGCCCCGACGGCGCGTCAGGAACGCGGCGGTGGCGGCCACCGCGAGGACGAGGACGAGGACGATGGAGGCGGCCACCGCGGCCGCGGCGGAGGTGGGGAGGACGAGGAGAGAGGTCCTCGCGTCGGAGGCGCCTCCAGCGTCGACGGCAGCGGCGGGCGGCGGTCCAGCGGGGTCCATCGCGGTGGTGGGTCCGGCCCGTTGTAAGGTGAGTGGCGAGGCGAGGGGGTGGAGCACTTTAGCGTGGCTGCGGCCTGCGTGCGCCTGTGTTATATGGAATTATGAGAGTTTCGCTTTGTTAACGTTGGAGCACTCAGTGTTCCGTGGACCTCGTTCAATGTATATTGTTTGATTCTTCCCCTCAAAGTCCATGCGTTTTACTTGATTTTGGACGTACCATTGAAACCATGTTGAGAATGCCTGTACTTTATTTGTATTGAATAATTGATAATTATGTCAAGTTGAAATTTGAATTTATGAAAATTTACAAATATTCAATTTTACTGTCTGACTGAAGATGGTGTGACCGTCCTACAGTGATGGTCTAACCGCTGTAGTGGCATAACCGACCGTGGCGGCGGTCTGACCGTTGTCTAGTGTAATCGGATTTTGGGGCGGTCCGATCAGTTTTTAGTTAGTGGCTGGTTTTTCAGAGAGGTGCTCACTTGTGTATGCGAGAGAAATAGAAGCAATCTGATCGGAGTAGGCCAAGCAGTCAGATTAGCATGGGTGTCACGATCTGACCGGTTCCCACGTTACCGAGGTTTGACCAGTTTGATTGGAGCAGTTCGATGGGTCGATCAATAGCGGTCAAACCGGTTTTGTCTAAATTTGGCTGAGAGGGTTTTGGACATTTATGGGAAATGGTCATGGGTTGAGTTTTGGAGTTTTAGGTTGTTGCATTCATGGAACATGAAAACATATTTAGACTAACGTGGGTCAAATTAGGAAAAAACTTATGCCTGAAAATAATTTCTTGGTATTTGATATGTAGGAAAACTTGGAGGTAACCATGGTCAATGGTGTAAACCAGGACTAGGCTCAGTGATGAGCTGAGGTACGGTCAAGGTAGATAGGTGGGATGGCTGGGCTTAAGCAAGGTATAGGGAAGACACAGATGTTGAAGGAAAGGTATGAGCAATAGTTTATCGAATGGTGCGAACAGTGCAAGTAAAGCGTGGTCAGAGGAAAAGACACAGGGAGACTTACCGGTAAATAAGCCATTGGTGAACCTATAAATTACAAGCATGGGGATTGCTTGTTATCGATGTCTTAATATCCATCTTACGTATTATTTGTTTAGATTTATAGAAACTCTAGAAGACTCGTGTATAATCATACAGAGTAGAGACACAAATATTTTTATACAAGTTCGGGCTTTCTCCTGGGAGAATAATAACCCTACATCCTGTGTAGCTATTGCTAAAAGAAATTGATTACAACTGAGAGTAATGCGAAATGTCTAGCACTATCTCCTGATCCAATGTGTTCTGCTCCCCTCCTTTGTAACGTCAACCCTTATATAGTTGACGAAATGATAGCCATTGTCCTGTGCCAAAAGACACCTCAACGATTCGGATGATAACCGTGGGCCCGTTTGTCATGCAATGGTTATTGTTAGAAAGAGATCGTGTGCAATTATTAGGAATAAGTACACGTTCTAACCGCTTTGTTAGATGACCCCATGATGAAGTAGGTCGTCGTAACAAGCTAGTCGGGAATATGTTGGTTGTAAAAAGACTTACGACCAAAGAGTAGTCGTAGTAAAACTTACAACTATGTGGTCGTAAAAAGACTTACGACCAAAAAGTAGTTGTAGTAAGACTTACGACTATGTAGTCGTAGAAAAACTTACGACCAAGGAGTTGTTGTGGTAAGACTTATGACTAAGGAGTTGTCGTAGTAAGATTTACGACCAAGTGGTCATAGGAGAACTTACGACCAAGAGGTAGTCGTAGTAAGACTTACGACTGCCATGTGAAATCTCACTTATCATTAAGGGGTATACTCAGATAATATAATGACATAACAATTAGAGGATTATTATATTCTCATCACTTGTAAAGGAGGAGATGATCATGGACTAGGCTCGAAAGAGGTGAGGTCTACGGTCAAGACGATGGTATTTTGATAAGGAAGCCAAAATACTAAAAATGGCGATAGAACCAAAACCATAGTGCTTGGAGGGCGTTGAGAGAGTGGTTTATTTAAGGAGGAACTGAGGAGGCCTAGTGGAAAGAAATCGTGCTTCTTAGCTGGTTGGGCTTATGCGCTTTAAGCGTGTATAAGTTATGTATGAGTGTAAAACCCGATGTGTATAGAGTTAATGGGTTTTCCCGGTGTACTAATGGATAATATCTATTAGAGTTAGATGTGAACTAGTTGCTCCATCTATATGAGTGGGAGAAAGTTGGAGGCGTGTAGCTAACCAACTAATACATCCATTCTTTAGTGTTTGAGACAGAGAGGCTTCCTTGGAGGAGAGGCTTTGGGTGAGTCCTCTTAGAAAAGAGATCTCTGTTATCTAGGGTGGAGTTACTGTAAAACAAACATCTATAATTTACAATAGTTAATCTTGCTCATCTCTATATGATAGGTTCTTGTTCTTGTTAATTTTGCACTTATTTTGATTAGTATTTTGCCCTGATCTTGCTAGGTTCTAAAGATATGTAAGTAATGGAGATGCCTCATGAGGATCATATTCTATCTATCTAGAAATCAGTTATAAAAAATCGTGAATGTTATCTGTTTTAGTTCGATTTAGAGCTCTTCTAGTGATGTCTTGTTCCTAGTATTTTAGCCTCGAATTTTTGGACTCTCTTGCTTACTGTGACATGTGGGAACTTATTTAGAATTGTTTTGGCTATTTTCAACCAATGAGCAAGTCATATCTCAAGTTCTTAAGTTTTATCTAGTTTTCATACAATATTACTTGTCTTGAGAAAATGTTAGAACTTTAGCCAAGATCCATATGGTCCTTGAATGGATTAGGTTCCTGAGATTCTCATTAAGGTGTGTGCAAGATTTCATATCATTTGGAGTTGTATTTTAAAGACCACACTATTTTTATTTTGGTTCAAGTTGATTTCTAGTTATAGGATCAAGAGTGCGGTTAGATCGCCCTAGGCCTATGGTTTGACTGGAGTCCAGTCAGACCGGCCACCACCAATGGTCAAACTGCTCGGTCCCGTCCAACTATTCTCCTATAGCGGTCAGACTAGCCCTGAGGAATTGAGCTTCATTTGCTTCCGCGCTTTTAATGAGTTCGTTGTTGTTGGAAAAATCTGATGTTTCTAGTTTTCAATAGCTAGTGAAGTGAAAGATATGAAATATCATTTAGAGAGATTAAATTTAAAGACAGCGTTTACTCTCTTATTGCTATGTCCGGTCCAACAGGCTTGATAGAGTACGACATTAGCCGCACACATTAGTCAGATGCTCAGATGTCAAGTATGCGAAATGGGAAGAGCATTAACGCATTTATGTGCAATTGTTCACGTACGTAGCTGCTATCTACTAGCACTACTGTGTTACGAAGTAGCAATGGTGATCGCTGTGATTTACCCCGCGATTTGTGAAGGCGGTCAGGCGCGAAAATGTGGCGGCAATCGGTGGTCCACGTCTACGGGTGGAGGGGCGTATGCGTATTTGCTTAGCCGCTCGATGGGGCGCGTGTGTGTTTAGACCAAAAAAAAAGAGACGTTGGCTGTGTTTTCTCGATTTTATATTTATGGTTTTCGATTTTTTTTGTCATAGTAACTAATTTTCAGATTATGTATCTTTTAAGATAGAATCTACATATCAATTATAATAGATATTATATCAACTTTGTACCGATCAAAATCGCATACGATTGTCTTCCTCTTCGTACCCTCTCACAAACAGTTAGAATTCAAAATCCAAAAGTCATAAGTCACAACTCAAAAAATAACCCATCCATTAACTTAATCCCACATCGATCAACCTGCAGCTTCCTTTCGGAAAGATAACTAATTGACTCATGATTCTCCGGAACTTGGACAGTGACAGACGAGTAAACTTGGATCATCTCTTTGGCGTGAGCCAGTGGATTAATTAAGGTTTGATCTGCAACGTTCAGGAGGTTCCTAGGCTAGCATGGGTGCCGGGAAAGCGATCGACGAGGCGAAGAGGACAACGGGTTTGATGAATAAACAAGTGATTGGCTTGGCTTCGAGAGCAAGCGTGCAAAAGAATGGGGATGCGTATGCGTGCCCATGCTCGTGATTAGTTTAGTGCCAAATTGGTACTACTCAATTCGAATAATTTTTTGGTAATCATGTCTTAATCATACTAATTCATAACGTTGGTCGATGTGCAATATCAGTGATCAAATTATTGATGGCGAAATCACTTATTTGTAGAGACTTCTGAACACCCATTGGATCGAGTTCAGCAAACAATATTTTTTTGCAGCCATGGAACTATTGGCCAAATAATCTGCTAGAGGTGGTGATAAGTTTGGCTGAAAACACTGTAGCTGGCTGAAAAAAGCACTGTAGCTGACAGAGACTTATTTACCATAATTAAATTTAAAAAATTTAAAAATAGAAAAAACATATTAGCCCATCACGTATAATGTAAACAAATACGAGGAAAAAAAGAACCGGTAAAAAAACTCAAAAAAAACCAAAAGTTCAGAAAAAGATGAAATTTATGAATAGTACAAAAATAAGCTGAAGCCATATTGATCAGGGCTAGAATCTTATGCAAAATTTTGAGTGTTCAGCACATCAAACAATCAAATCTCAAGACAGGCAACCACACAATCGATATCCACTTGGTCTTAAAAATGCTGATTTTTCCGTTGGTTGCAGGAGAACGATGGCGTGCTCCTCCTCCGTGTTGCTGCAGTCTTTGAAGCGGTTGTTCTGAAATCTGAAGAACAGCGAGGCGGACCGGTGGTATGCAAAATGGACCTGGGATTGGAGATGAATTACGAAGATGCCATTCCCTTTGATAGGCGGAACCCGTCAGCCTTTACGGCAAAAGATTCCACTGACTGTGGGAAGTTTTTTGTACAGATAATCCATTTTTTATTCGAAATTATATAAATATACCTGCGGAAATTTTTTTACAAAAATAGGCTTCAGTCGCTTAATGGTTGGGCGACTGGAGTCTTTCGCCCAACCAGACCGCGACACAATTTGTGTCGCTACACAGTAGAGCGATTGCATGTAGTCGCTCTTCTGTACGGCGACTTATATGTAGTTGCCTTTCCGTTAGGCGACTAACATGCAGTCGCCATCCCGTTAGGCGACTGCATGTAGCCCCCGTGATTGTTTTAGATTTTGTGAATTTTGTAATGTTGAACCGGTAAAAAAATACGGTGAAGTTGTAATAAAAGTTTATGTTCATTGTATATTGTACGTGCGTAAAAAGTTTTTTTAAATTTTTTTTATGAAAGATTGAGTAGAGAACGATCGATACATACACTGTTAAGTGAGATAGTTTATGTGCGGAGAAGAGATGATAGACTTATGTAAATTTAAATAAACTTCATAATATAACCGTGAGTAACATGCGACATGTTTTTTCATTACATATATAACATATATAGCATCTGCAGCACGCCTCAGTCGCCACCCTGGTGTGCCCCGTCACCGCGCCCGCGTCCTCCCATACAGCCTCGCTTGGCCCTCCTCCAGTGCAACGGGTTAGGACGATCCGAAAAAGTAAAACGAGCAGGAGGGTGTCTATCCCGCCCCTGCGCTGGTGGAGTCAGCTGCACCTCTGGCTGTGTGCCCTCCGGTGCACCGGGGAGGGCACTGCCAGAGAGAACCTCCGGTGCTGCGTCAGAGAACTACCCGGGCCACTCCGCGAAAAACTGGTCCACTTCATCCTGGCCTGGGGAGACGCCGTGCTGCTGGTAAGTACCTGCAATATTAATATCGTTAGTTCGTTGCATGTCATCTTCAGATAAACACGATATAAGACCCTCTGCGTACCCGTAGCTGGCGCCATCGAGGTGGGAAAGACAGGGGTGTACGTAGGAGGCGTGAAGTGAACCGGTGTAGGAGGCCCTGCCCAGGCTGAACCCCCTGGCTACTCCGGGTGAGGTGGTGGAGGACGTGTCCACGTAGGTGCACCGGAGTAGTGCCACGCTGGTCGGGGTGGCACCGGTGGACGAGTAGTCGGAGCGGTGGGCGTGGAGACCGCCGGTAGCCTCGTGCAGGACAGTAGGCTAACAATACGTCTACACCCCTCGTGCATCCGACGCGCAAAGCTGACGCCCTCCTCATGGGTCAGCTGCGCACCAATGGCGACCCTCTCCAGTAGTGTGCCGGAGTCGGCCCATAGGGCAGCACCCACGTCAGCTTGGACACAAAGACATGAAATGGTCGATCATCGAAATGACATTACCATTTGGGAATCTTTGAAATGACATGTAACGTACCGCGATGTGAGCGTCGCGCGCGAAGTGCGCGGGGTACGTGTCCGTCGGAGCGGCAACGTGTGTGGCAGGCGGGTCTACCACATATACGAGCCTCGTACGGGACCGCGGCCGGTACCAGCGCAGGTACTCCGCGTACTCCCTGCTGTCGTACGGGCGGTCCTCCACCACGCGGTCGTCGAGCGCACCCTCCCACTGCTCGACCCAGGGCTGCATCCTCGACGACCAGTCGAACGGAAAGCGTCGTGATTGCTCCCCGCCTGCCTCGTCCCCGCCCTCGTCCCCGCCAGCGGCTCCATCCTCGTCCGTGGCCTGCACCACCGGGCTAGAGGGAGTAGCCCGGCATCCCGCAGCCTGCAAACAAAGTGAAGGTCAGCACGGAACGAACTTACGGTTGCACTAAACGCTGGAGTAGTGCAAACCTGGCAGTCCAACGAGGGTCGAGTCCCCAGGCCACGCGAGGTGTGCGTGTCCAGACCACTCCCAGCTCAGGCGGCTCGTCCGTGCTCCCCGGTGGCGGCACTAGACGGGAAGCGCGATGAGAGCGGTCCACGTGCTCGTCCAACAGTGCGTACGGCCACTCAGAGTCACGTCCAGCCCGAGTCATACCTGCAAAATTTGTACAATAATTTCAACATTAAATTTTGTACATCTAAATTTGTACACTAAACTTTCTACATCTAAATTTCTACACTAAATTTTCTACATCTAAATTTGTACAATAATTTCAACATTAAATTTTGTACATGTACATTTAAATACTATATTTTGTACAATAATGCATTATAAATGGTATACAAAATTTATAAACTAAATTTTCTAAACTAAATTTCTAAACTTAATTTCTAAACTATATTTACTAAACAAAATTTGAAAATTAAATTTCTAAATTAGATTTCTAAAGTTAATTTCTAAACTAAATTTGTTAATTTCTAAACTATATTTCTAAACTTAATTTCTACACTAATTTTCTAAACTATATTTCTAAACTAATTTTCTACACTATATTTTCTAAACTAATTTTCTAAACTAATGTTCTAAACTAATTTTCTACACTACATTTTCTAAACTAATTTTTTACACTAATAAAAAATATAACACCAAAAAATTACCTGAAAATCGCACACTCACTCTCCTCTTCTCCTCCTCTCCCTCTCTTTCTCTCCCCCTCCTCTTCTCCTCCTCTCCCTCTCCTTCTTTCCCCCTTCTCTTCTCCCTTCTGCACGCGGCCGAATGAACCGAATGAAAACAGTGCGACGGTGGCCGAGCGCGGTTTTATATCCCACCTCCAGTCGCCCCACCGTTCGGCGACTGAATTTCAGTCGCCCAACGGTTCGGCGACTTCATGGACGTCGCCCAACGGTGGGGCGACTGCAGTTAATCGCTGAACGGTTGGTAGACTCTTTATGTGTCGTGGTCTAGTTGAGCGAAAGGCTCCAGTCGCCTAACCATTAGGCGACTGGAGCCTATTTTTGTAAAAAAATTTCCCGCGGGTATATTTATGTAATTTCGAATAAAAAAAGGATTATCCGTACAATGAATGTACAGACCCACCTGTTGGTGAGTTTTCTTGGGAATAGTGGCTGTCGGCGAACCGGAGGAATAACCTCGCGCCTTTCGGTTATGTTATGCCATCCCGCAAGTTATACTTTAGACATGTTTTAAATTTTGGCTTGAACAGAATTGTTTTTAAAATAGTATTTATAAATTATTTAAAAAGTCATTGTAGAAGATATTTTGAACAAAGTGCTTTTTAACATAAGTCTCAATCTCTCTCGCAATAAGTTAAAAACCATATCGCTTTTGAACATGACCAATTTTCTTGAATTTTGCGATCATACGCTGCAGGGGAAACACCATCTTGGAGAAACACCATCTTGCAGGTTAGCTTTCCTCATAGCCTGACATTGCCTTTGTTGTGCTCATTTAGGGTTATAAGCCCAGGCTTTTTGCCTTCTTTTGCTCTGTAGCAGCTAAAAATATAACGTAGATGTTGTTAATTTTTAGTGTAATTAAATTTAAAAATATTTTAAAAATAAAAAAGCTATATCATCACAAATAATACAAAAGGAATAAGGAGAAAAAAAGGAAAAAGCAAAAAACCTCTAAAAAGCCAAAATTAAAAAAAAGCTAGAAATCATTAGCTTGAAGCAGAAGCTCTTGAAGCAGATCTAAAAGGAATTTTTTACGAATAATCTATTTTTATTTGAAATAATAGAAATATGCCCGTGTTTGCCCCTAGTGGTCCACACGGGCATCTTCATGCAGCAAGAACACCACTAGAGGCCCTATAAAAAGAGGTCGAACATATTTTTAAGAGAACACTACACAAGCAAACACCATACTACACCGGCGCTTGCTTCACCACACCAGGATGAACAAGAGGCAGAAAAAGCAATTGGACAAAATGATGAAGTAATGGGAGGAAACTTGCGACTTAGCAGGTCAGCTGCCGCCCGCGATGAGAAAGTAAGGGCTGCAGCGGCCAGGGCAGAACAAGCACAGCGTGCTACGAGGTCAGCTCTCCGCAATGATACGACCCGTAGCAACAACCCCATCCTGAATGTTCCTACAGAGCGTTCACCACAATACCCATCAGAGGGGGAGATGCCCCCTTTGTTGGTGTCGAAACCTATGCAAGTTCTTCAAGCCTAAGCACCACCTCAATCTAGGTATGCGTTACTGGGGTTACGCAAACTACTCCAGTGACTATCCCAACCGCCGTCTAGAGACCGCAACCTATCGGCAGCCGGTAAGGACCAGGTGCACCATTTTCCCCTACCTTTTCTCCTTCAAAATACGCACTAACAATCTCTCCCATGTATTCACGGTCCTTGGAACCCCTATGTGGCTACTGCAAATGGATCGATCTTGAGATCCACCCAGAGGACCAGTAGGCCCTCGACTTCGAGGAGTGGAACGTCACAAGGTCCTCCGAGATCTCGGAGGAAGAGCGCCACAAGGACGAGCAAACCGAGCGTATATGTAACAGCCCAGGTTTTTATTAAAATAAAATAAATAAAGAAATAATTAAAAATCAATTAAAATAAAAATCTTAATCTAAAATAAGTGTTTTGTTGCCTAAAGTTTAAATTTGGTTTTGCCTTGAATTTCTGTTTTTGAAAAAGCTGGATTTGAAAAGCATTTTCAGAAAAACCTAAAATTATTATTAAATAAAATGATATTTTGATTTTCCATAAAAATCTTATGTCAAATTAATCATTTGGAGTTATTTGGCTTTTATTTGGTTTCCTGGATTTTCTGGAGTTCAAAAATGTATTTTTGAAATTAAAAGGTATTTTAAAGTATAAAAATAAATACCAACATTAGTTGAAAATATTTTTATTAAGTCCAAAATGTCTCCAGGAGATTCTCTGAATTTGTTTGGAATTTTTGGAGTTTATTTCATATTTTTCTGAGGCTAAATGAATTTCTTGGCAATTTCTGAAAATCTAAAATCAAATCTGAAAATTAAAAAACCCTCCCCTCCCCCCGGCCGCCACGTGGACAGCCAGATGCCGCCCACGTCCTCCCTCACCGGGCCATCCTGGCCACCCGCTCCACCCCGCCTACCCCCTCCCGATGGCCGCCACGTCGCCCCCCAATCCATCCGCCCCGTCCACCCCCGCCTAACTACCGTGGCCGCCCGATCGCCATCCAACCGCCCCGCCTCCCTCTTCCTTCCTCTCTCCTCGGCCCCACCTGTCGGCGCCATCCCTCTCTCCCTCCTTCTCTCGCTGCCACCCCGGGCCCGCATGTCGGCCACCCCGCCCCCCTTCTTCCCCGCGCGGCCCCTTTCTTCCACTCGCGCCGCCGCCACCCGTAACCGCCGCCTCCCCCGGCACCTCTCCTCTCTCCCGCGCGCGCCGTGTTCGATTATGAATAGTACAAAAATAAGCTGAAGCCATATTGATCAGGGCTAGAATCTTATGCAAAATTTTGAGTGTTCAGCACATCAAACAATCAAATCTCAAGACAGGCAACCACACAATCGATATCCACTTGGTCTTAAAAATGCTGATTTTTCCGTTGGTTGCAGGAGAACGATGGCGTGCTCCTCCTCCGTGTTGCTGCAGTCTTTGAAGCGGTTGTTCTGAAATCTGAAGAACAGCGAGGCGGACCGGTGGTATGCAAAATGGACCTGGGATTGGAGATGAATTACGAAGATGCCATTCCCTTTGATAGGCGGAACCCGTCAGCCTTTACGGCAAAAGATTCCACTGACTGTGGGAAGTTTTTTGTACAGATAATCCATTTTTTATTCGAAATTATATAAATATACCTGCGGAATTTTTTTTACAAAAATAGGCTTCAGTCGCTTAATGGTTGGGCGACTGGAGTCTTTCGCCCAACCAGACCGCGACACAATTTGTGTCGCTACACAGTAGAGCGATTGCATGTAGTCGCTCTTCTGTACGGCGACTTATATGTAGTTGCCTTTCCGTTAGGCGACTAACATGCAGTCGCCATCCCGTTAGGCGACTGCATGTAGCCCCCGTGATTGTTTTAGATTTTGTGAATTTTGTAATGTTGAACCGGTAAAAAAATACGGTGAAGTTGTAATAAAAGTTTATGTTCATTGTATATTGTACGTGCGTAAAAAGTTTTTTTAAATTTTTTTTATGAAAGATTGAGTAGAGAACGATCGATACATACACTGTTAAGTGAGATAGTTTATGTGCGGAGAAGAGATGATAGACTTATGTAAATTTAAATAAACTTCATAATATAACCGTGAGTAACATGCGACATGTTTTTTCATTACATATATAACATATATAGCATCTGCAGCACGCCTCAGTCGCCACCCTGGTGTGCCCCGTCACCGCGCCCGCGTCCTCCCATACAGCCTCGCTTGGCCCTCCTCCAGTGCAACGGGTTAGGACGATCCGAAAAAGTAAAACGAGCAGGAGGGTGTCTATCCCGCCCCTGCGCTGGTGGAGTCAGCTGCACCTCTGGCTGTGTGCCCTCCGGTGCACCGGGGAGGGCACTGCCAGAGAGAACCTCCGGTGCTGCGTCAGAGAACTACCCGGGCCACTCCGCGAAAAACTGGTCCACTTCATCCTGGCCTGGGGAGACGCCGTGCTGCTGGTAAGTACCTGCAATATTAATATCGTTAGTTCGTTGCATGTCATCTTCAGATAAACACGATATAAGACCCTCTGCGTACCCGTAGCTGGCGCCATCGAGGTGGGAAAGACAGGGGTGTACGTAGGAGGCGTGAAGTGAACCGGTGTAGGAGGCCCTGCCCAGGCTGAACCCCCTGGCTACTCCGGGTGAGGTGGTGGAGGACGTGTCCACGTAGGTGCACCGGAGTAGTGCCACGCTGGTCGGGGTGGCACCGGTGGACGAGTAGTCGGAGCGGTGGGCGTGGAGACCGCCGGTAGCCTCGTGCAGGACAGTAGGCTAACAATACGTCTACACCCCTCGTGCATCCGACGCGCAAAGCTGACGCCCTCCTCATGGGTCAGCTGCGCACCAATGGCGACCCTCTCCAGTAGTGTGCCGGAGTCGGCCCATAGGGCAGCACCCACGTCAGCTTGGACACAAAGACATGAAATGGTCGATCATCGAAATGACATTACCATTTGGGAATCTTTGAAATGACATGTAACGTACCGCGATGTGAGCGTCGCGCGCGAAGTGCGCGGGGTACGTGTCCGTCGGAGCGGCAACGTGTGTGGCAGGCGGGTCTACCACATATACGAGCCTCGTACGGGACCGCGGCCGGTACCAGCGCAGGTACTCCGCGTACTCCCTGCTGTCGTACGGGCGGTCCTCCACCACGCGGTCGTCGAGCGCACCCTCCCACTGCTCGACCCAGGGCTGCATCCTCGACGACCAGTCGAACGGAAAGCGTCGTGATTGCTCCCCGCCTGCCTCGTCCCCGCCCTCGTCCCCGCCAGCGGCTCCATCCTCGTCCGTGGCCTGCACCACCGGGCTAGAGGGAGTAGCCCGGCATCCCGCAGCCTGCAAACAAAGTGAAGGTCAGCACGGAACGAACTTACGGTTGCACTAAACGCTGGAGTAGTGCAAACCTGGCAGTCCAACGAGGGTCGAGTCCCCAGGCCACGCGAGGTGTGCGTGTCCAGACCACTCCCAGCTCAGGCGGCTCGTCCGTGCTCCCCGGTGGCGGCACTAGACGGGAAGCGCGATGAGAGCGGTCCACGTGCTCGTCCAACAGTGCGTACGGCCACTCAGAGTCACGTCCAGCCCGAGTCATACCTGCAAAATTTGTACAATAATTTCAACATTAAATTTTGTACATCTAAATTTGTACACTAAACTTTCTACATCTAAATTTCTACACTAAATTTTCTACATCTAAATTTGTACAATAATTTCAACATTAAATTTTGTACATGTACATTTAAATACTATATTTTGTACAATAATGCATTATAAATGGTATACAAAATTTATAAACTAAATTTTCTAAACTAAATTTCTAAACTTAATTTCTAAACTATATTTACTAAACAAAATTTGAAAATTAAATTTCTAAATTAGATTTCTAAAGTTAATTTCTAAACTAAATTTGTTAATTTCTAAACTATATTTCTAAACTTAATTTCTACACTAATTTTCTAAACTATATTTCTAAACTAATTTTCTACACTATATTTTCTAAACTAATTTTCTAAACTAATGTTCTAAACTAATTTTCTACACTACATTTTCTAAACTAATTTTTTACACTAATAAAAAATATAACACCAAAAAATTACCTGAAAATCGCACACTCACTCTCCTCTTCTCCTCCTCTCCCTCTCTTTCTCTCCCCCTCCTCTTCTCCTCCTCTCCCTCTCCTTCTTTCCCCCTTCTCTTCTCCCTTCTGCACGCGGCCGAATGAACCGAATGAAAACAGTGCGACGGTGGCCGAGCGCGGTTTTATATCCCACCTCCAGTCGCCCCACCGTTCGGCGACTGAATTTCAGTCGCCCAACGGTTCGGCGACTTCATGGACGTCGCCCAACGGTGGGGCGACTGCAGTTAATCGCTGAACGGTTGGTAGACTCTTTATGTGTCGTGGTCTAGTTGAGCGAAAGGCTCCAGTCGCCTAACCATTAGGCGACTGGAGCCTATTTTTGTAAAAAAATTTCCCGCGGGTATATTTATGTAATTTCGAATAAAAAAAGGATTATCCGTACAATGAATGTACAGACCCACCTGTTGGTGAGTTTTCTTGGGAATAGTGGCTGTCGGCGAACCGGAGGAATAACCTCGCGCCTTTCGGTTATGTTATGCCATCCCGCAAGTTATACTTTAGACATGTTTTAAATTTTGGCTTGAACAGAATTGTTTTTAAAATAGTATTTATAAATTATTTAAAAAGTCATTGTAGAAGATATTTTGAACAAAGTGCTTTTTAACATAAGTCTCAATCTCTCTCGCAATAAGTTAAAAACCATATCGCTTTTGAACATGACCAATTTTCTTGAATTTTGCGATCATACGCTGCAGGGGAAACACCATCTTGGAGAAACACCATCTTGCAGGTTAGCTTTCCTCATAGCCTGACATTGCCTTTGTTGTGCTCATTTAGGGTTATAAGCCCAGGCTTTTTGCCTTCTTTTGCTCTGTAGCAGCTAAAAATATAACGTAGATGTTGTTAATTTTTAGTGTAATTAAATTTAAAAATATTTTAAAAATAAAAAAGCTATATCATCACAAATAATACAAAAGGAATAAGGAGAAAAAAAGGAAAAAGCAAAAAACCTCTAAAAAGCCAAAATTAAAAAAAAGCTAGAAATCATTAGCTTGAAGCAGAAGCTCTTGAAGCAGATCTAAAAGGAATTTTTTACGAATAATCTATTTTTATTTGAAATAATAGAAATATGCCCGTGTTTGCCCCTAGTGGTCCACACGGGCATCTTCATGCAGCAAGAACACCACTAGAGGCCCTATAAAAAGAGGTCGAACATATTTTTAAGAGAACACTACACAAGCAAACACCATACTACACCGGCGCTTGCTTCACCACACCAGGATGAACAAGAGGCAGAAAAAGCAATTGGACAAAATGATGAAGTAATGGGAGGAAACTTGCGACTTAGCAGGTCAGCTGCCGCCCGCGATGAGAAAGTAAGGGCTGCAGCGGCCAGGGCAGAACAAGCACAGCGTGCTACGAGGTCAGCTCTCCGCAATGATACGACCCGTAGCAACAACCCCATCCTGAATGTTCCTACAGAGCGTTCACCACAATACCCATCAGAGGGGGAGATGCCCCCTTTGTTGGTGTCGAAACCTATGCAAGTTCTTCAAGCCTAAGCACCACCTCAATCTAGGTATGCGTTACTGGGGTTACGCAAACTACTCCAGTGACTATCCCAACCGCCGTCTAGAGACCGCAACCTATCGGCAGCCGGTAAGGACCAGGTGCACCATTTTCCCCTACCTTTTCTCCTTCAAAATACGCACTAACAATCTCTCCCATGTATTCACGGTCCTTGGAACCCCTATGTGGCTACTGCAAATGGATCGATCTTGAGATCCACCCAGAGGACCAGTAGGCCCTCGACTTCGAGGAGTGGAACGTCACAAGGTCCTCCGAGATCTCGGAGGAAGAGCGCCACAAGGACGAGCAAACCGAGCGTATATGTAACAGCCCAGGTTTTTATTAAAATAAAATAAATAAAGAAATAATTAAAAATCAATTAAAATAAAAATCTTAATCTAAAATAAGTGTTTTGTTGCCTAAAGTTTAAATTTGGTTTTGCCTTGAATTTCTGTTTTTGAAAAAGCTGGATTTGAAAAGCATTTTCAGAAAAACCTAAAATTATTATTAAATAAAATGATATTTTGATTTTCCATAAAAATCTTATGTCAAATTAATCATTTGGAGTTATTTGGCTTTTATTTGGTTTCCTGGATTTTCTGGAGTTCAAAAATGTATTTTTGAAATTAAAAGGTATTTTAAAGTATAAAAATAAATACCAACATTAGTTAAAAATATTTTTATTAAGTCCAAAATGTCTCCAGGAGATTCTCTGAATTTGTTTGGAATTTTTGGAGTTTATTTCATATTTTTCTGAGGCTAAATGAATTTCTTGGCAATTTCTGAAAATCTAAAATCAAATCTGAAAATTAAAAAACCCTCCCCTCCCCCCGGCCGCCACGTGGACAGCCAGATGCCGCCCACGTCCTCCCTCACCGGGCCATCCTGGCCACCCGCTCCACCCCGCCTACCCCCTCCCGATGGCCGCCACGTCGCCCCCCAATCCATCCGCCCCGTCCACCCCCGCCTAACTACCGTGGCCGCCCGATCGCCATCCAACCGCCCCGCCTCCCTCTTCCTTCCTCTCTCCTCGGCCCCACCTGTCGGCGCCATCCCTCTCTCCCTCCTTCTCTCGCTGCCACCCCGGGCCCGCATGTCGGCCACCCCGCCCCCCTTCTTCCCCGCGCGGCCCCTTTCTTCCACTCGTGCCGCCGCCACCCGTAACCGCCGCCTCCCCCAGCACCTCTCCTCTCTCCCGCGCGCGCCGTGTTCCACGCGCCGACCAACCCCGCCATCCCTGCGCCCAATCCCCCCATCCCCGCACCGTGTCCCCCCCGTAATCCCCGCCGCCCCGCGCCATCTCCGGCGAGAAATCCTCGCGCCCCCGCTCACCTCCGCCCCTATATAAACCCCCCCACCGGCTCCTCCTTTCCTCGCACCACCTCCCCCTCCACTCCCCGTCCTTCCCCGTGCGCCGGAGCTCCCCCGCAGCGTGCGCCTCCGCCTCCGCCGCCGTCTAAGAACTCCGGCGAGGAATTGCCGGAGCCTCGGGCCTCGCCTCGCCTCGCCGTCTCCACCACCGCCTTCGTCGCGCCCGTGCGCACCCCGGTCGCCCCTCGGCCACGCCTCTCCACCGCCGGAGCGCCGTCGCCGCGTGAGACCCGAGCCGCGCCTCCGCCTCGGCCGCCACCAGCTCGCCGCCGGTAAGGCCGCACCCACCGCCGTGTTCCCCATGCGCCCCTCTCCCCGTTGCCGCCCTCGCCGCTGGCCGCCGCCCGCCGGAACACCGTCGCCGTGGTTGCCCCGAGCGCCACCCTCCACCGGCCGGCCACGTCGGTGCCCGCGCGGCATCTACGTGGCACGCCACGTCGGCGCCACCTCGGCGCTCCTTGCCCGGTCAGCACCACCCCGCCACCTCAGCCTCCCCTTGAGCCCGTGGACCCGGTCCATAGACCCGGGGCCCACCTGTCAGCCTTTGCCCGAAAGTGCTGATGTCATGCTGACGCAGTAAATTGATTTTCCAGTTGAAAAACAATTCGGCTGGAAAAGAAATTCTTCGCTGACGCAATAATTCAGATTTTCCTTTAGGAAAATAATTCCAAAAATCCTGATTTTCCATTTTCTCTCTTTTCAAATTTCCCGGAGCCCGTTCTCCCTCATCCTAACTCCGATTTAGCCAATTCAAATTTCTAAATTCATAAAAAAGTCTCCTCTATCCATTTCTGGCCTCAATTAAAATATTTTAAGTCAATTTGAATTTATTTTTGAATTTATTTGAATTTGGTGGGTTATTTTAACGTGTAGACTTCGACGATTCGGAAACTTTCTTCGACGGAGATTCAAACCAAGAGCATGGCAAGTCACACTCCTTGACCATGTTGATCCCAGATTGCAAACAAAATTATGTTGATTTAAATTATAATGCATGCATATTTTTATTCAGCGTATTTCAAATCAGTTTTAAATATAGTTAATGCCTACTTGTTAATTCCTCCATTGTTATTGAATTCCTTATACCTTGTCACCTTAGATCAAACCCTAGTTGGTACATTAGTATTGGCTAGGAAGACTTTATATCAAATGCTTAGACCTGCTTAGTCCTAATATTTGTTTTGGGATACCTTTTCACATAAAATGATAAGCTTTTCGAATGTATTCTTGACTTCGGTGAGTCAAGAAGGTTGATAAAATATTTTGAAACAAAATATAAAATCTGATTTAGACTTAGGCTAATGGTTAGGTGGTGGGTGCAGGCATGCACTGTTGTTCGGAGACACAGTGTTGATTGTCGTGCACGAGGGTATGTGGTCGAGCCTAAGTCAATTAAGGACCGGTCTGTGAGCTACTGTTGTAAAGCCCTATCGTACTACCACAAGGCTGGTATGGGACAGCCCTGGCTGAATAATTTGCGGGTCCCAACCTGAGCCATTTCGTAGGTTGAAAGTGAGCGTGGTGTAGGCCATGAGAAGTCTCACTCGGCTCAAGAGGGGGTCCCGGTCTGGTGGATTCCTTACTGGGGTGAAACCTTAGTGTTGGCTTGGCCAGGTTGAAGGCTTTGCATTGTAAAGGCCTTGTCGTGATCTCCCTGCCGCACACCTAAGGAAGTGTGTAACTCGCGTGGCAAAACGGGATGATCATGTCTTGTGGGTAAAGCTGTACAACCTCTGCAGAGTGTATAATCTATCCCGGATAGCCGTGCCCACGGTCATGGGCATGATGAGTAAAAGTTTTTCATGGATTAGACTTTGTTTTCCAAAAATGTTTTTGAAAACCTTGTGGATGGATGGAATCCACGAGAGATGAAAACCTTGCGGATGGTTGGAATCCGTGAGAGATTGAAACCTGGTGGATGGACGGAATCCATCAGAGTTGCGCAGTGAAAGCGTGTGGATGGATGGAATCCATACGTGAACTTTTGGAAAAGATGATCTGGGTGGGATGCCCGTGGATAGGTTGGTGTTTGGTCGGAGCCTACACTGACGGTATTATTTTCAAATACAAGTATTGTTTTACTTACTGTATTAAATTCAGCAATTTTAATCTATTTACTGTATTTCATTAAATGCTGTTTTATGCAAACTAACCCTATGAGCCTTCCATTGAAGCCTTTATCATTATATTGCATTTCTCCGTGTGACTTGCGGAGTACAAGTTTGTACTCACGTTGCTATCTCCACACAGAGGAAGACGACTTCGACTATGGTGAAGACCAGAATGAGTAGGCCACGTCTTGCAGTTGTTTGCCTGTGGGCAGGCTTGGGCTTCGCCTTTTTCAGCTTCGCTTCCGCAGTTTCTTTTGCAGTTATTTTTGCCAATGTGCGATGATGTAAACGCTGGCCATAAGGCCGTACTCTTTAAATTAAGTAAATGTCATTATGCTTGGTATTTGTCTTTATTATCCATTGTGTGCACTAGCTGATCCTAGACTAGTGCGATTTACACAGAGGATCCTGGAGTTGCTGCTCCGGGTTCCGACAGTATACGACGGGAGACGAAAGCTCATCTCGAGGCGTATACGCGTAGGGAGCGTGAGGCTCACGAGAGGGAGCGTGAGAAAAAGAGAGAAATGATGACCAAGGCAAAAGAGGCCGCCGATGAGTTCAACGCCGAGCTCGTAAGGAAGGGAAAATGGCCCCAGTCCATACAGTAGATCGTACGAGCAGTTGAGTTGGTTAGTCGCACATGATGTTCTATGTTATACATGTAATCAAAACCTACATGGCATGTTACTCCCAACTATATTATGAAGTTTATTTTAATTCAGACAAGCTTATTTCATCGTCTTTTCACATTCAATTATTTCCATAGCAAGTCATCCAATAATATTAACAGACCAGTTTTCTTCTGTATACGAATTCCCGTAACAACACAATATCACTTACCATCATACTTACTGATCGTTTTAAGTTCAATCGTTCTTAAAAAAAAGTTTCACAAATTTTTTAGCCTGTAACAACATTCAACGATCACAAACTTTTATTATGAATCTAATAGATTATCTTTCAGTCATAATCTATAAAATTCATAAAATCTACAAAATTCATATAGGGTAGTTTACAGTCACCCTATGGCTAGGCGACTGTAGTTCCAGTCGCCCAGTCACTGGGCGACAGGTTCCAGTCGCCCAGCTGTCGGGTGACTGGAACTTGTCGCCCAACGGTTTATAGAGGCCTTTGTTGTCGCTTTTCCGTTGGGCGATAGGTTTCAATTGTCCGAGGGGTAGGCGATTGGAGCTTATTTCTATAAAAAAATATTAGTGTGGATATATTTTTGTTATTTTGAGTAAAAAATAGATTATTAAAAAAATCGACCTAAATGTGCAGAACCATGGACTATCTACTGTACAGACCGCTTTTCCAACAAGATCAACCGGCGATCATGCACGAGCTCGTGACGATTGAATGCAAGGCGGGCCGAATTGTACTTAATTATTGCCTACATGCGAAGTAGTCGTACCTTTTTTAATTTTCGGTAGTTTTGGGGCGACTGACGGAAGAGGAGATGTCGGTGGTAGGAGTCGCTTTAAACAGTTTTAGTTTTTGATTGTATTAACTTTTAATTTATTTAAGTTATAAGTTATTTAAAATATATCAACTTTTAATTTTTGTTTATTTTGATTTTTTGGCTTTTATCTTTTCTTTATTTCCTTATTTATTTGTATTATTTATGATGATATAACCATTTTTCTTTTTTAATTTTGTTTAATTAAATGATTAGAAAAAAGTTAACAACCGTTACTGCGCAATTTCAACTAAAAGTCAATAGTCAAAGTTATAAGCCAAAAACGTATTGCCTACTAGTACATATATAGTACTTCATCTGTCCATAAATGTAGGTCGTTGTGGGTTCTGTGCAGTTAAGTTTTAAAAGTTTTGATCATTAATATATATTAAAATATATAGGTTGACTACATGAAAATAATATCATTGGATTTGCCTTACAAAATACTTTCATAATATATTTTTTATTATTTTTGTTAGTATATTATAATAATAGATTATAATCAAAGTCTTACATTGAAGATCTAATAAAATTGAAAACAATTTCCATTTATGGAGAAGGGAGGTAGTATGACATTGACTTGTTTGTTCTCTCTCCTTACATGGTGTTATAAGATCGACAATGATAAGACATGCATGCACTATAGGTTCGTACGTGCACGCATTATTTATTATTAGTTATATTTGATTATCTAATGATAAGATTGCATATGTGATCGGCCGTGCGGTACACTGTACACATGTAAACCCAAGAACACAACGATCGATGACATTGCCCGGACGGTCGACACACGTCGGCGTGCATGCAGGCCAGGATTAATGGTGGATGGATTGGCTTGGGTAGCTGGGCGTCCACAGGGGAGAATCAAATACGTGCGCGAAGGAAGGTTGTACACTTTTCTTCCCCACGATCGATCGGTCACTGTTCGGTGGCCCCCTCAGGTCTCTTTTTTCGTGGACTCGCAATTAAGCCGTGCGTCGGCCCAATTTCCATGTCACTCTACAGACGACGGTTTTAGCGTTTAGCTTTTTTATTTTCAGTTTATTTAAATTAGAAGTTATTTGTAATATATTGATTTTTAATTTTGACTTATTCTATTTTACCTTTTCTTTTTTCCTTCTTATTCATTTGTATTGTTCGTGATGATATAACTTTTTATTTTTTTATTTTTAATTAAATGACTTAAAAAATAATAGCTATTATAATACAATTTCAGTCAAAAACTAATAGCCAAACCATAAACTAGAAGCTAACTTAAACGCTGTGGAGTGCCCTTCAGTATCATGCATACTATCCCTGCTACTCACTCTGATGCGAAAGGAGCGCTAACTTAACGCTGCCCAATTAAGTGTACGTAGGAGGAGTAACGTCATGAATAAATATGTTAATTTTGTACTGTATGTAGAGAAAATCAAGTTTCGATGATTAATTGTGCATATGTAGATGCTATGAAAATGTTTTTCTTTTCAACATTGCATTATGCCATTATCTATGGGGTGCCTCTCTGTTTGGATTGGTGCTTGTATTGTCTTCTCTCTTACACCCTATCTGGCTATCTAGAATTGAATTTAATTCATTCAATTGGATTCAAAATCCAACTCTAGGTGAATTTGAATTTGATTCAAGCCAATTCAAAAATCCAATTTTTTGTTTGTATGTCATTGCAAATTCTACAAGACTATGGGGCCACCTGTGCACCTAAGTCTGCCAAGCACAAAGTAGCTACTCTACACGTTCAAGCATCACCAACAAATTCAATTGATATTGTAAAATTTTTATAATGTGAACGCAAGTTGAAATTTTAAATACTGAACTTTTAGCATGTAGTGCCCATATATGCGGATGGACCCGTTAAATGTACACAAAATAGTTTCTCTACATGTTAAACTATCTCTAAAAATTCAGTCGATATCACAAAATTTTTGTAGTGTGAACATGAGTTGAAATTCTAAATGCTGAACTTTTACTTAATTTTATAGAGTGAGTTCAGATAAATGACATGTGTAAGTTAAGTATTGCTTCTAGCTCAGTCATGCCTCTTGAAATTGACTTTAGAACCATCAATTCAATTCTAGATGACAACAAAACAGCTACATACTTGGAATTGAATTCCAATTCCACAATTTCAGATACCGTACCTAGGAGCCAAACGGGGTTTTAATGGAATGAGCATAACTCCTGCCCTTGTTTTGAGAGGAAAAAAAGGCATTGCATCTGTATATCCTGCCCTAGCTAGGAGTATTTGTTTCTTTTTGTTGAT
The DNA here is from genome assembly GCA_017311315.1 of Dendrocalamus latiflorus. Classification (NCBI taxonomy): domain Eukaryota; kingdom Viridiplantae; phylum Streptophyta; class Magnoliopsida; order Poales; family Poaceae; genus Dendrocalamus; species Dendrocalamus latiflorus. The sequence goes on from CM029651.1 coordinate 47,291,455, forward strand.
TTTGTGTTATGAAATCTCTGTTGTTTTCGCCATATATAGGATATAGCGAAAGCTGTATACACCAAACAATGCACTGAAAGGGCCTGGTTGTGTTGTTGCTTGGGCATGTAGCTGCTGATGAGTAGCTTCAAGGTAAGGGCAGGCAGAGAGATTCATGCCATGCATAATCTTTCGTTCTTTACCCTCACTTTCCATCTTTTGCACTGCTGCACCTGTCCTGGGGAGCATGCATCTCCGAACGCTCGATTTGGCTTTTGCTTGTTTGGTGGTCAGAGTCTCAGGGACCAGGCCTGTCCGGTCCAAAAAGAATAAAGACAGTTTGAGTTTATGATTTCTAACTTATTTTTTACTATTTATAAATTTTGTTTTTTTGGCTTTTGAGCTTTTTTGCCGGTTTTTTCCCGTATTCATTTGAGTTGTCTATGATGGGCTAACATGTTTTTTCTATTTTTAAATTTTTTAAATTTTAGTTACGCCAAATAAGCCACCATCAGTTACAGTGTAATTTTAATCAGTTACAATGTAATTTCAGCTATAACCTAACTTATTTCAGCCCAACCGAATGACACCTAAGATAGAAACAAAAAATAGCTAACGCCAAGAGATACATATTTGCATGCGTCCGCCAGATCATTACAAAATGGGTTGGTGTTGCACATATCAAACTAGATATACACATCTCGAACTCTCAAATAAGCAAGTAAGAGTGTATCTAGCTATCATCTAGATATTTTCTTTTAAACAATTATTTAAATTTGTAATTCTTATATTAAGATCCAAAGGCACTCATCCTTCCCCCTTTCATATATAACACATCTACCCCTAACCCTATCCCTCTACCCCGCCACCTCCCACCCCGCGCCCCTGACCCGCCGCTCCTCCGCGCCGCCACCTCGCACGCTCCCTCGTCGCCACCCCCTCCGCCCCGCCTCCCACCCCACGCCACCCCCTCCCATGGCCTCCTCCTTTCTCGCCGAAGCAGCTCTGCGTGCCTCCCACCGCCACCACCGCCCCTTCCTCTACCACCCGCACCCGGCGGCGCACCCGTCGCCTCGCCATGCCGCTCCTTGCCCTTCCCCGTTGTGTCGCCCCCATCCAACCTAATGCTAGTACCTTTCGCCGTAGCCACCCTCTATGCCCGGGGGAACAGTGAACCTGTCATCGTGGGGGACGGGGTTCTCCCCTTAGGCTCGCCGGCGAGGAGGAACCGAGGAAGAAGGGGTCGTCAGAGAATAAAGTAGAGGGGGTGGCGCACGAATCTTCGCACACATCTAATGGTTAGAAATTTGGATAAATTTTTGAAAGAAAATATCTAGGTGATGTTTATCAAAACCCAGTAATTAATCTATCTTAAACATATAATATACAGTACCAATTAAGAACTTGGATCAAACCAATGATGAGCTGGAGTTGTTGTCATCTCTCCGGGTCCATTCGTATGTTAGTACTTAGACGGTACAGAAATGCTCCCCAAATAGGTAGAATTATATACCTCCATGAACGTAAAGAAACAGGGCACCATGTCCATGGGGCACCCATAGGGAGGATACAAACAGTCGTACCTGTAAATTAAACACCCATCTAATCTTGCTTCCTTAGTCGTTCAAATAGTTGCACGCACACACGACCACTGTTACATCTCGTGCACCTTGTTAATCTAATTAATTAGATCTCAGCTAACACAGTGTATTTATGTATGCTTGCGCACCTTTGGATCGGTGGTTGCAGAGAGAAGCTTGGGATCTAGGTCAAGCGATGCTGTTGAGAGGTCAGTTTCAGATATGCCTAGCCGGCTTCGACCAAATTGAAGCTTACGATTTGTGAGCATCAAGACTTCTCTGTAGATATCTGTATAGACCATTGACCATGTTGTATCGACTATGTTGTGTTGATCATGGTCGACCTTTCATGGTTGTTACGTACTACGGATTACGCGTATATTTTCAGGTCTCTTTCTTGCTTATCTCCCGGTTATTGTTTCTATAAACCGGTTATTCAGATATAGAAGGAAGATGACTATATATATGTAACCCTTGATTCATTAATCAAGTTATTCGTCAAAGCGGCAGCACATTGTCTCCTGATCAAGTGCGGAGGCCGAGTACCGCATCGTCACAAACGGCGTCGCTGAAGCCCGCTGGGTGCACCAATTGCTCGTGGAGCTACACAGTCCACTTCGCCGCGCCATCCTGGTCTACTGCGACAATGTCAGCACGGTCTACCTCTCTACAGCATTAACGTACCAAACATATAGAAATTGACCTACATTTCGTTCGGGAGCATGTTGCTCTCGGTGATGCGTGTGTTATTCATGTCCCAACATCATCGCAATACGCGGATATCTTCACCAAAGGTCTGTCCACATCCGTCTTCACCGAGTTTCGATCCAGTTTGAATGTTCGTTCTTCTACAATTCCTACTGCGGGAGAGTGTTAGATATCTGCATACAACCATCAACCATGTTGTGTCGACCATGGGCGACCTGTCGTGGTTGTTACATACTACGGATCACCCGTATCTTTTTAGGTCTCTTCCTTTTTTACATCCTGGATATTGTTTTTATAAAATAATTGTTCAGATATATAAGATAGCTATATATAGAGGTGGGAATTGGGCCGTGCCGTGCCGGCACGGCCCAGGCCCACCGTGCTTCGGGCCGCTTCGTGCCGTGCCGGTTCGGCCCAGTCATCCCGTCGTGCCGTGCCGTGCCGGCCCGCCTCGTCTTCGGCCAGGCCCAAGCACGGCCCAAAGCCCACCGTGCCGGCGTTCGTGCCGTGCCAGCCCAAGCCCAGCCCAAAGTAACTATACACGACGAAAGCGACGGCGACAATGGTAGCAGCGGCCGCTATCTTCCTTTCTCTTGTATCCGCCTTATTAAAAACCTACTTAAAATTCGATTCTATTGTCTCATGCCATTCCACCTCCGAACTTGGTCATCTAGCTCAATGGAATGTATATCCTGTGCAAATTAGACTATAGCGTACGTGGACATCGCCTGACAATATAGCATAGACCTACCCAACTAGTCAAATAGAAAAGCTCAAGGAGAATCATGAGTACAACTTACTATAGTTAAGAAATCAATTTTAAATAGTTTCTGGTCAACCGTGCTCTTCGTGCCGTGCCGGCCCGAGCACGGCCCAATCTGTCGTGCCGTGCCGTGCCGCCCATCGTGCCGAATTTTGAGGCCCGGCCCGGCCCACCGTTCGTGCCGCGCCGGCACGGCCCGCCACGTGTCGGGCCGGGCCGTGCCGGCCGTGCTTCGGGCTGATCCAAAAAAGCCCGGCCCAAGTCCCAGCTCTAGCTATATATGTAACTATTGATTCATTAATCAAGTTATTGTGTGATATTACCAAAACACTACACGCTTTTATTTTCCAATGGCATTCTCCCCATGCGGTGGTCTAATAATAATCTCCACCACTAGTTATGATCTATTCGATGGCTTAATAATCCTGATTATTACTTGTGGTCTCCGGATTAAATACCCTGACATCTACTTCCTTGCCCTTTGTCTTCTTTGCAGTTGCTGTTTGGGTATACGTCGATGGATAGACTTCAGTTCCCTGCATAGAAGCTTGCAAACATTTTTTGATTTGCTATTAGCTGCCTGTCCCTTTCTGTAATTAATTACTCAGAAAAGAACAGGGGGGTGCGAAGAACATTGAAAGGGTAGCGACATCTAACTAGAGATGTTTTACCAATGTAGTAGTAGTAGTCTTCGTCACAAGGTAATATATAGCTATCTTCAGTCTGATGACTCAACTTGTCCATAGCCCCGCTCCAAACGATTTCAGTTTCTAGAAATCAGAAGTCACTTGGAACTCGTCAGTTTCTTAATTTCATATTTTTTTGGTTTTTTACCTTTTTTGTTGTTTTATCTTTATTTATTTGTATTGTCCAAAAAGATATAACATGGTCTGAAATGTAGGCCACTAGACTAGTCCCATATGGACGTTAGCAAGACGGCCCATATGAGTAAGCCCAATCAAGGCTCTCTAGCTAAGTCAACCGGGATTCGTAAGCAGCCTAGATGGGCTCAGACAGGTCTAGTACAGTTGGGCTTTTTTCCAATCTGACCAAAACGCTTGAGGGGTACATGTGGTCATGACTCCTAATCTCCTATTACTACGAGGTGCGGTGTTCCAACTCGCTAAGTTTGCATGAGTTCAAAAAAAAAAACGGCGAGTTTGCAATTGAATTGCATTGAACAATCATCAAACCAAGAGAAAGATAATCAAATCTGCCAAAATAATGGTTCACCAAACACGAGTTCACAACTCACAAGTTATAATCCCATGCACGTACGTAAATTAGCACCAACCCTGCGCAGGCCACCGCCTGTTGGGGTCCGGCCGCCACGACGACTGCCACCTCTCCTTCCTCACCCCCGCCGCCGGCGCCGGTGATGCCTCCTCATCTCCGCCCCACCATCTAAGGACGGCGCGGGTGAGCATCCTCAAGAGCATCCTGGCCGCGCGGGGCGGGCACGACGACGGCTGTGCGCCGTACTCGCCGCCGTCGTCTTCTGGGAACGTCGTCTCGCACGTGCTCGGCAGGCGCTGGTACCCGGGGAGCGTCGCCATCTCCAGTCCTCCCTCGCCGCCGACGGGCCGGCCGGCCTCGCCAGCCAGAAAGTACGGCGACGTCGTGGACGCCCGCCAGGCGCTGTGCCCGCACGCCGTGATGACCTGGCGGAGGAACCCCGTGCCGGGCGTGCTCTCCTCCCCGTCCTCCTCGACTTGCATTGCCATCTATTCGATGACGCTGAGTTGAAACTTGGAACGGAGTTGAACGATGGGTGATCTTGTACATACATAGTCGTGGCTACTGCTGCGGCTGATGGACCGAGAGGGAGACCACTAAATGGAGCTCTCTGACTCTGCATGTGGGCCCCGCTGGACAGCCGAAGCTTGAAAGGTCTGGTTTTTCATACCTCCTAATTATTGGCTAATTCTGTCTGTTTTTATATAGAGAAGTGTTAATCGCATCGCAAAGTGCTTAATTTACAAACGGATTATGCTTCCCTTGTTGATTGATCCTCCCGAGAGCGCAGACGACACCAGAGCACCCACTTGGAACACTTGAGACAAAAATCACTTGAAACAGACAATGCAGCTGCTTCGTAAACTGCTGCAGGCGCTTGCTGCCACCTCGTGGTCGCCGGAAGTAACAGCAGCATGATACGTCACTCAGGCACAAGGCAGAGCACAGTACCATTAAGGTGACACAAGGGTAGTGCTCCACACGCTATGGCTTTTGAATTCTAGAGATTTTTCGTTGTAATTTTACTGTAGTAATAATTAGTTTTTTCTGAGTTAAAAAAGAGAAAATAATTAAAAAAATAATTAAAAACACCACTATATCTTTTTAGACAATGCAAATAACTAAGAGCAACTCCAGCAGGGCCCCTACTTGAGCCCTCAAAACTCAAATTTGAGGGCTTGAGCCAAAAAACAAGCTCCAGCAGAGCCCCTACTAGAGCCCTCAAATTTGAGGAGGCCCTCAAATCACCCTCCCACCCCTCATTCCTAGGGGCCCCCTACTCCAGTCCTCATTTTTCAGCTTTCCTCGTTTTTTGTGGAACATTTGTGCTTTCAATTTAAATTCGGAACAAATTTGAATTTAAATTTGAATATTCGTATTTGAATTCGGAACAAATTTGAATTTAAATTTGAATGTTATGTGATGAACTTTGTGCTTTCAATTTAAATTCGGAACAAATTTGAATATTCGTATTTGAATTCGGAACAAATTTGAATTTAAATTTGGATGTTATGTGATGAACTTTGTGCTTTCAATTTAAATTTGGAACAAATTTGAATTTAAATTTGAATATTCGTATTTGAATTCATATTTGTGCTTTCAATTTAAATTCGGAATAAATTTGAATATTCGTATTTGAATTCAAAACAAATTTGAATGTTATGTGATGAACTTTGTGCTTTCAATTTAAATTCGGAACAAATTTGAATATTCGTATTTGAATTCGGAACAAATTTGAATTTAAATTTGGATGTTATGTGATGAACTTTGTGCTTTCAATTTAAATTTGGAACAAATTTGAATTTAAATTTGAATATTCGTATTTGAATTCATATTTGTGCTTTCAATTTAAATTCGGAATAAATTTGAATATTCGTATTTGAATTCGAAACAAATTTGAATGTTATGTGATGAACTTTGTGCTTTCAATTTAAATTCGGAACAAATTTGAATTTAAATTTGAATATTCGTATTTGAATTCATATATTTAAATATTGTCCCTCATTGTGAAATCATAAATATTTTATTATGTATTGTGCTTTTGTCCCATACATATGCATATAGTGTGTGAGGAAATAGAGGGAATTGAGAAGTAGGGGCTCTGTTTTGAGGGCTCCTGCTGGAGTGCAGCCCAGAAAACAGGGCCCTCAAAAGTAGGGGGAGCCCTCAAATGAAAAGTAGGGGCCCTGTTTTGAGGGCTACTGCTGGAGTTGCTCTAAAGAGAAAGAAAACAAAAAAACCAAAACGCCAAAAAAATATAAAATTAAGAAACTGACATGTTCTAAGTGACTTTTGGTTTCTAAAAACTAAAACCGTTTGGAGCGGAGCTAAGGACAAGTTGAGTTATCAGACTGAAGAAAATTAAACCGCATTGTAAGTGCAGTGCTTTTATAACAGGAGCAAGGATTTACACAATACATTCAGAACAGCATGTCTCCAGCAGCACAGCAGCGGAGAAGATTTGGGCATTCGCAGCAGCAACAATGTTGTGTCAATGCAAAAAGGTAACAAGCATTGTAAAGAAGCACAAAGTTGTTGGATCTTGAGACGCGCGCTGGAGCGTTGTCGGTTTCAGAACAGGTTTGAGATCAGCTGCCGCTTCAGGCTCCTTGAGGTAGAGTGGTAAGAACGGACCAGGAGGCCGGCGCCGATGCCGATGCCGAGGCAGATGCCTAAGCTGATGCCAACGCCGACCCTGATGCCGGCGGTGAACCACGAGAGCTCGCTGTCTTCGCATTCTAGGCCTGCCGATCTCATGTAGAAGCTGTTGTAGTCGACGTTGTCGATGTCCGGTTTCTGGCTTGTAGCACCTGTACTCCAATTCCTACGTGCAAGATGCAGTTCAGGTATTTTAGTTTCCAACGAAGGATGAACTTTCTCTGAACCGAATTGAGGCAGAATAGAATGAAACACACCATGTTCAGAATTCATTGCACAGGGAAGAAATAAGAATTGTCGCATAAATATTTGGGATTTCTGATAAGTACCTCTGGATCATGACGCTTCTGAGGCATTTCTTTCACGTCTCCCCCCTGCTCACGACATTCAGGGATCGGCTCCATCATGACTTTAACCTGACGATTCCTCCTGAAACGCAGCTGCATCGCCTTGGTGAAGACGATCGGAGCGCCCTGGGACACGCCCGCGACATACACCTCGATCGTCGGCGACTTCATCTCCCCGCCCTTCAGGAACCCCGAACCGCGCTGCATCGCGACATGGCACTTCATGACCCAGCTGTAGCCTCCGCGCTTCTTGGTCGCCTCCCCATTGGAACCATCAATGTCGCACATCTCCAGGATCCCCACAAGGAGCTTCTCGTCTCTGTTCTGGACCTCGAAGCGCACGCTCCCGGTCATCCTCACGGTCTCCGTGCTGACAAAGGTTGCTTCCTCCGACGTCCTATCGACACGGTCGCTGCGGAGGGAGCACGACACATGGCCATTGTTGATGCTTGGCGGGTTGCTACCGTTCACTTCCAGGACAGCGTCGGGAGTGAGCGGGATGTGAGTGATGGTCAGGGAGCCCAGCATGGACTCGTTCACCTCGCACTTGCTCACCCTCAAATAGAAAACTCTCAGGCTGAGTCAGGAGGACGGCTCCGGCATGATCTTGGCAACTTCTGATTCGGGAATTTCACCCATGCTACTCACATGAGAGGTTAGGGTTGGATAGATGAGGAATTTGAGCAGTCAGGATGCGGGCATCCCAGAGTATTCCATCTCTGCAACAAAACAAGGAACAAGAAAAATGAATTTTAGGTTCTAACTCAACTCTCACCACCAGAGTAGCCATACCCAGATGATGAAACCTTTATCTTTCCGAGAACACCATTGGAGAACTAAGAATAGAGTTAAGGACATGATTCCTTACCAGATTGTGCTCCTGGTCTCCAAGGTCTCTCTCTCTCTCTCTCTCTCTCTCTCTCTCTCTCTCTCTCTCTCTCTCTCTCTCTGCACACTGCTTGTAGGGTATGAAGTCTGGAGAAGAAGCTCCCTTTCTGCTTTTTTATACGAATTTATTTTTTGATGGAATTGAGCCCCGTAAATCCCTCAACTGACACCTCACACAACGCACACCAAAGTCCAAAAACCACCTCTTCATGCATGACAGCATAATTCCCTTTGGCAGCCTAGAAAAATAGATATGTGCGTCCATGAATGGAAAAAAAAAGGAGAAGAGCTTTATTCCCAGTTTTCCACACGTATCACCCAAGGTTTTGCTGTGAACTAATGGCCTCGTGTAACTGATTTTCACTTTTTTAATGTGGGTTCAATTCTCATTTATGTTTGTATATTTTCAAGTGTATTTTGTTATGGAAATAAAATGCATCCAATTACTCATTTACTCTGGCTAATAACATGATGAATGAATGAATGAACATCGTATTTTGATTTTTTTTCCGTGTGATTTGTGCTTGTAGAATGTCGATATCATTATTTAAAGTGGCAAAAAAATGTTGTCAATAGCCATCCATGTATCCTCTCAAAAAAAAGAGCATGCATGTATAAAATAGGAGTGGATTTAGGTGGCTGGAAACAAAAACATGCATGGCCACATTGTCTTCAAGATCTAAGGCCATTCTCAGTGGAGAGTTTCATGGCGTTATTTTCAAGACTGTCATATCATGTAAAATGAAATGAAACATGGATGAAACATCCATCCTCAATGCATAGTTTCATTCTATTGTTTCATAGACATTTAATTTCATGACTTATATAGAGTTGGTAATCGTGCCAAAAGAGTTTCATCTAGATGAAACTCACTTCTTCTCTCTTCTTAAAAATGTTACCATATCATCAAAAATACCTATGTGGCAGCCTATTAAATGCAGATGAAACTCCCACTGAGACTGGCCTAAGGTTAGGTAAGAGTAATCTCGCTAGTCTCCATCAACTAATGCCTAATGGTAGTCTCACTAGTCTCCATCAACTATCCCTTATCACAAACACAATTTGCCCTGATCTGTACAACAGATTGGAAAAAAAAATCTAAGGATCCTTTCATTTTTCCAACACTTCACCTAGCTACTATATTTCAACCAGTAGCGAAGCCAGGAATGAGATTGAGAGTGAGCTGAACTATTTATAGATCTAAACTAAGTTAAAATAAATTAGTCTTTTGCCCTTATAAAATTTCAAATTCATATATAAATTATAAATTGGATGGAAACAAACAATGAAAAATAGAGAAATAGAAACTAGGTACCTCAGTAATAGAAAACGTCATGAGTGCAGAGTAGCGATAAGTCACTTATATATAAAACATATCAAAATTAGTGATATAATAGAAAATTATGAATGACAATGAAAATTTAGATCATATAAAATATACCAGAATTAAGCTAATTTGAATCACGAGATAATAGAAACAAAAGGCGGTATTTTTTTCATACTCTATCTAATGTTCTTATCATTTTCACGGCAAGGGGCTCGACGGCGGCGATGCCTTCGAGGCACGTGTAGGACCACATCATTGCATAGCGGCGGCAGAGGGAAATATCAACTAGAGGTTCATCAAGCTCTTCACTGTCATCTCCGGATTCAAGAAGGTTCATATATTTTTCACTTTCTTTCTTTTTTTATTCTTTGATTGATTATTTCTTCTTTAATTTTATGATTTTCACTACTACTCCTCCTATTTAATTTTATGATTTACATATATTATTTCACTTTTTTTCTTTCTTTGATTGATTGATTAGCTCTTCTTTAATCTTATGATTTTCACCTCTTCTCTTCTTCCTCCTCGTCGTTGTCTTCTTAATTTCATGCTTATTGTTAACCTTCCCATTAAGAAAAGCTAACTTATATTTGGATTTGTTAATCTCTCTCTTTCTCCCTCTATTTTTATTATGTATAAAATTGCCACCGGAGGAGGTGGGCTCAAGCCTCACTAAGCTCCCCCGGTGGCTACGCCCCTGATTTCAACTCTCTTATCACATACAGAATGCTCTGATCTGTACAACAGCTTGGTAAAAAAAATCCACGTAATGTCAACTAGATTACAATCTGCTAAGAAGTAGGAAGTGATAGCACTAGCGGTTCCGATCTTTCGATGAAAGTGGTAGATTCGATTGGGGAAGGAGATGACGTTGACGACCCAACTACAACCATCCAAGGACGTTGCGCCTTAGCGATCGATACACCAATTCCAGATGTTGTTCGTGACCTTGTCGGCGCACAATCAACCTAACCACGAGGGTACTTGTTCCTGCAAGCAATCAAAGAACAGGCAAGAACAAGATGAACATCAACTCAATTGCAAATAAACGATGTAGTCAATCGAAAACAGAAAAACGGTGGGGTTCCGAAGACAAGTATTCGGGCGGCCTAGCCGACACGCGCGAGTACAAGGCGAAATAGCAAAAGCTAATTTAGTCTATCAAAACCCAAACCCTAGAAGAGGGTGCGGCTGCCTATTTAAGGGACACGGAAGGTGGAGGGTCGGCCAAAACACATGGAAGCCGAAAAGGACTCGATTACAAGGCCCAAGGCCCACTTTGATTCGGACGGGAAAAGTGACGTAACTTGTTTTGCAGTTTCTGATCGACTCGGATGGAATTTGGAGGTGAGACCAGATCCATCTTAAAGTAGACTTCAAGAGCTTTCCAACGAGTACTCACGGGCCCCGAGAAACCTTCTGGATCAAACGTTATGGCCGTTTGAAGTAGACGCTGTTGGGAAGGCCGAATCCGAGTCAAACTCACGAACAGGGCTTGGTTTGCGCTTGACGGTTCCACTTCTATACTTGAGCTCACGTGGTTCTTCCCCATAGTTCCTAAGGACAATTAAATCATCACAAGAATTAAGTAGTATTCCATTCTTTGAAACATTTGTATGCAAACTTAGGAACGCATTCACCTGATGGTTAAGTTGACGTGCTCGCGCTCTAGTCCTTGGTCCTTGTATCATAGTTTCAGTTTGATGTGGAGTTGGCATGGTTGTATGTATGGAAAGGATGTCCTCATCAGGAAGAGTTTCCGTCTCAAAACAAGTAGTAGGAACGGTATTTTCACTATCTACGTAATGTCTAACAAAACGCATGTCATATTTATCTTACACATCAAGCTAGCTTTTCTTAGGTAAGTTTTTGGGCCTGTTTGGCAGAGCTCCATCAACTCCGGATCCACCAAAAACAGCTTCACTCCATGAATTTTTACCCAAACGCTCCAGCTCCACGAAATCTGGATCCACCAAAATACTGAATCTAGCTCCAAATTCATGAAATCCATGGAGCACCTCAAGGGGTGCTCTACGAAACCTTGTTTCGTACATACTCGTGGAGTTGGGTGGTAATTACCCACCTTTTGCCACTGGTTACACACCCCATCCCATACCACCATAAAACCCATGGGCAAAACAGACCATTCCCACCAAAAACTCAGTTTCGTGGATCTGGAGCTGCTGTGCAAGCCAAACAGTTTTGTTTAGCTCCATGATGGGATCCCAGATTCACGGTGGAGCTGTTTTTGGTGGATCTGCTGCTCCAGATTCATTTTTTCAGTGGTGGAGTTCTGCCAAACAGGCCCTTTATACCTTAAACAAAGTGAAAATCTGAAAATCCTTACAAAAAAAGAGAATAAAACTAACAGTTAACCCAAAAAATGCTTTATAACTGGTACCCCCTACAAAAAAAGATTGAAAAAACTGTAACAACGCGCCAGGTAGGGGTCGAACCTACGACTTTCTGCTTAGGAAACAGACGCTCTATCCACTGAGCTACAGGCGCCTTATGTTCAGTAAACTATACCATATTTTCACTTATCATTTGTACTCAGTCACTCCTTGTCTACTTCCTGCGAGAGTGCGAGCTGTCCCGGTCTCATCGTTTCGCTCGTCTCCTCCTCGTCGGCCATGATCCAGGCGGTGATGGCGATCAGCACGCAGGGCAAGCCCCGCCTCCTCAAGTTCTACAACTTTCAGGTTCCGAACCTTCCTCGTTTCTCACCCTCTCCTCCTCTCTTGTTATTCATGCCCTCTTCACCCGCCCACCAAATGCTCGGTCAATTTCCCCACCCAGATTAAGAACCGCTTCGTCCACGGATCGTTATGTGCTTGATGGAACGCCTTAGTGATCCTAAGCTATGTTCTTTTTTATGTTCCCGTTTCACGGATTAATTGATGGATGCAGGCCCCCAAGAAGCACCAGGACCTCGTCCGCGGCGTCTTCCAATGTATGTGTAGATGCTTCCCTGTTCTTTTCGCCCTTTGTATGGATGCTATCCTTGAGCTGCGGAGTCTCTTCTTGCAGTGCTATCTGCGAGGCCCGACAGCGTGAGCAATTTCGTTGAGGCCGATCCAATCTTTGGACCAGTAATGAACCCTCTCCCAGACTAACCTAGTAGATCTTATGCAAAAGAGAGAAATGGTATGCGAATGCTAGCAACGAAGAATGAAATTTGGAATTTCCTTGCCCGGATGTCTGTTATTTTCTCTCTCTACTTATATAACTTGACATCTTGGACTCTTTAGTCAATCTGTATGTAACTGCAAATGCTTTAAAGATCCTTTGTAGAGGAAAGAAAAGGGAGAAGGGTTTTAAAAACTATTGGTGATATAAGTTGATATTTCCTCACGAGAGTTACGATTTCTGTTCTATCTGGATTGACTTTTTGTGAGGAAAGAAGCTGAATGATCTAAGTTTTTTTTTTCTTACTTTACCTCCAATGAGTTGTATGAGGGTTAGAAAGGTTTGATTTTCTTGTTTGCACTATGCAGGGAACGAAACTGATCTACAAGCACTTGGCCACATTATACTTTGTTTTTGTCTTTGATAGCTCTGAGAATGAACTTGCCATGCTCGATCTCATACAAGGTAATGTAACTCCTTGTTGATGCAATCGTTCCTTCATTTACTATAGAATTAATTGGTTCGTGTGCTATGCTCGAAAGAGAGAGAGAGTGAAGGCATTCGCAAGAGCAAGAGAAACGGATTATGTTCAGCATGTTATCTTGCTATACTAGTTTGACATGTCTTAGTACAGAATCAGCTATCAATGTATGATTCTCTCATTACTGTTGTGCTTCTTTCAGTATTTGTACACTTATTTACAGTTTTGTATTCTTTATTTGTAATGCTGTCTTTAATTGTTGCTAAATTTCTATGCGTGTAACTGTACCAGCACATTGTTAACATGTGTTCTTTTGTCCATCCAATGCTGACTGACAATTTTCATCTCTTCTATCCTCTGTCAAGTCACTTAAAGCTCCTTTCATCAGCTCTGATTCGAGGTGATCCATTAATATGTACATATTTTTATGTTGTGCACAGTTTTTGTTGAAACGTTGGACAGATGCTTCAAGAATGTCTGCGAGCTTGACATTGTATTTAACTTCAACAAGGTGCCATGATTCTCTTGATTTGATCCATTATTCTGGATAGTGAGTACTGTTGTAAAGTCGAAAATAAGCATGCTGACATGTCTATTGAAGTTCCTATTCATCATAGATCCTTGAGTGGCACATTGCGTGGAGTAGGAATTTTGAGCAACAAAAAGTTGGGAAACAATTTCTTCAATATGATATGAGATTTTGCCAGAATAACTGTTCTATAGTGAATCAGCTTTTTGATGCATGGATCATCTGTAATGCAAATCCAAATGTCTCAATTTAACTCCAAGAAGAACTATTATTTTGCTTAGCTATAACAGTATCCACTACTAATCATCATAGTTGAAATGAGAGTAAGCATTTTCTGAATTGAAATTATGTTAAAGTTCTTCTAGCGTCCATGGAAGTTCCACAATGTGCGCCTTGAAGCTATTACAGTGCTTGCATCTCAACCAAGGTCCAAAAGCATAGTTGAGGCAGTAATTTTGTATGTTTTTTATCGGAAACACAAATAAGTACCAAATGGAAGGTCTTTTCTAGGATTTCAACAAATTGACTGCAAGTGATCTCTGATGCCTACGGTGCTGCTGCCCCCTGCTTCCTGTAGTGTCTACACCATGTAATGATTGGAAGTGTGTATATAGAGATAGATGCACACATTTTTGTTCACACAAAAATTCCAATGATTGATCCCTGCAGTCATTGCTCCTGTCATAGTGATAGATAACACTACTTAAGGATGACCACCATTCTTCTTTGGCTCATTGCGATATAAAATGCAGCTGCACACAATTTTGGATGAAATGATCCTGGGGGGACAGGTGATTGAAACAAGTTCAGAGCAAATAATGAAATCCGTTGAAGAGATTGCGAGGTTGTTACTCCCTTCTGCCTTCCCGCTTCATATCTTGTGCGCACGCTCGAGTATAATTCTGACATATTCATTACTTGGCACAGGCTGGAGAAACAATCAAGCACAACCAGCCTCATACCGAAGTCGATTTCCGAGCGCTTCAGCCGTTAAATTTCCACCCGTTTTTCTGGACAGAAATTTTTGAAGGCACGAGCAGAAGGAATCAGACTGGCCCTCAAGCGTATTATCTCCAGTTGCGTTTCATTTCTCCGAAGTCTTGAAAATCTGCCGTTTGACATAGCTTATGGCTAGCATGCATGCCTCATTGTATCCCGACTGAATTGTAAGATGCAACCTGAAATGTGAACTCGGCAGACCCTGAACTGTCTGGCTGTGCTTGCTGTTTGCAAGCTGAAGCATCATGCATCCGTAGCAAGATAAAAGGATGGCTTGTTTCTCACTTGCCGATGATCTCCGAGCTATTTGATGAGACAATTGTCTGTCGATGAAAGCAAATGTATATGACTCAGATATGGATCCAAACATCCGCGTGCTAGTCCATTACTCCATAGATTAATTGCCTTCGAAATGGTTCCAAGATTTTTCTTTCCTTGGTATTCTAATGTGGTTTTTAGGGTTTGAGACCTCGAGGGGTGGGTTTTAAACGCCACGGGGACGAGAATTAAACAGCTTAAATAGTTGAGGAACTAGGTATGGGCTTTTTCTGGCTTCTGTGGTTTCTGTGGTGGGACCAGCGTTTGTAATCACTAATGACTGGTTAGCAAAAATTCAGCACCATAAACTACCACTAAATTGCCATGGTTTAGCGTCACACCCTTTCGCAGCATTTTCCTCGTGCTAGCGAGTTTCGATCTCTCCAGAACTCAAAATTTTATCTTGTTAGGGTTCGGGGGGTTCGAGGCTTGCGGCCGCCTCTCTCCCTCGCTCCCATGGGCGATGTCGGCGGCTTCGGCCTGCGCCGGCTGCCGACGGCGGAGGAGGTGGTGGGGCGGCTCAAGGACGACGGCGACTTCGACGCCCTCCGCCGCGCCATCATCCGCAAGGTCAAGGACAACGTAAGCTCCCCCCAAACGCCCCCACCCCTCATATCCTTAATCTTACAATTTTGATTCCGCTTTTGCTGCTCCTGCGCACCGGGACTTCGGCGTGTAAAGACCACTCCTTTACTTGGAATTCTCCGGTGGATCGCTATTACCCGATTCATGGAGAGGGTAACGCTCGTCCTGCATTGGGTCGATTTGCTGTGCTAGGATTTATGGTGCTCTAACGGGATCGCGTTAGATTGGACCTTCGTTGAGAATTGAATCGACCCTGCGTTTGCTAGGTTTCATGTGGACAGCATAGGCGATTTGGGCTTTGGCTTTTGCAGAAATCAATCATGGGGAGCTTGGATTAGGCATAGATCCTCCTGCATTGTGTCAGCTTCAGGTGAACTGCAAAGGTCGTTCTTGTGTTTTGTAAGTTTCATATGTCGTATGCGAATGTGTGGTTGGATCAGTTTTGTTCCCATGAGTTCCCCAGTTTATGGAATGGAGTCAAATGTGAAGTCCTGAAATGGTTTGCTTCAATTTTATTTTCGTAGCTGTTAGTTACAAAGCATTTAGAACTTGCAGATATGGTGGGAGAAAGCTTGGAACATAAGGAAGTATTTAGCTTGTTTTTTTATGTTTACCTTTGCTGCATTTGGAAAGGAAGTTTGTAAATAGTTGAATGATGAATGGAGTCCTTTTTTCCTAGAATTGAAAGTTCCTACTTCCTAGTGTTTGCATCTGTCTGATACATGTAGTATGTAGGTATGTTCTGAAGGTTTAAAGTATTAGTTTGCATGGGAAAAACGGAAGCTTGCATTGTGAGGAGTGCCTGCTGTCATGGGTGTAGGCCCCCTGGTTCATTACTAGGAAGTTCGCAATTAGCTTCTATTTATTAGGCATATGATTAGGGATATAATATTAGTTTCTATTTATTAGGGATATGATTAAGATAAGATTCTATTTGTTAGAAGGGAGCCCATCTATATAAAAGGACTGTCACATGCTATTGGAATTAAGAAAAGAATCAGTTACTCTTTTCTTCTTCCTCTGCCCATCGTCTGGGCGCACAGGCGCATCGCCAATGGTGCTAGCCCATAACACCTGCACATGCGCTTGCATGTTTTTCGCCCTATGTGTATTTCAACACCTAAGGATGTGAAAATTTGCCCCCCCCCCAAGTATAGCACATATGCATCCCACTAAGTCACTGTAGACCAATGTTTTTTGCCATATTAGGACTATGGAAACGTCAGGCCCTACTCCAGCTCTCCCGACTCACGTGCAGGCGCAGCAGGTGTGCGATTCAGCGTTGATGGAAGACTATAAATGAAGTGCTAATTTGAATTACCCACCAAATAGAGGGTGGCTGCTGATTGCCTGATTCACGTTCCAAAGATGGTTCAAATTAGGGTGGAATGAACGATAAGTAGTGCACAGCTAGAACCAGCGTTTTGAATAATTCTGTTAGCTTTTCACATTGAACTGAAGTTCTTACCAGTCTGTTTCCACCTCATCTCGCTGCTGCTTCAACATGGTCGAGTAGGAAACTAGACATAAATACCCAAATTACCCCTATCACTTTCATTGATAATCCCGATAATCTCATGTGACATGCAGGACAGGATCATCAAAAACCAACAGTAGCTAGCACTCCAATTTATTGAAACAAATTGTTCCAGTCAGTGCTGTGGTTTTTGGGGACACATGTTATCATCGCTACTACATTGCAAAGCTTCGGTGACATCGCATAATTATCTAGTCATCTATTGACATATATATGTGAGGGATTCAGTGCACTGATTAGTTTTATGTCTTTATCAGTAAATACGTGTTATGCTGATTGCTAGGTGAGCAACTTCATCTCAAATTGTGTTCCAGTGGCATCTACTCTTACATTGTCATGAAAGTGCCCTGTCCTTTATAGTCATTTTTTTTGTATTTATGTTGTTATGAATATTGTGTGTATATTCATAAGGCCAAATAAACAGTATATATATCGAGTACAAGGGGATATTATAAGAGAATATACCCTACATATATATGGAAATACAAAAGAATTCCTATTCTAATATCCCCTTAAACTCATGGTGGATCACACACATTGAGTTCGGAGAGAAAATACAAATGTTGCACTCTAGTCTGTGGCTTCATGACGTATTCAGCAATCTGTAACTTTGATGGTACAAACTGTAAAGCAAGCACTCTCTCCTGCACCTATGAGCGAGTGTATGAAGTATCTACACCAATATGCTTGATAAGCTTATGCTTCATTGGATCACAGACAATACTGATAGAACATGTACTATCAAACAAAAGAGTCTTAAGTCCCATCACAGGCACTCAAAAATTTGCAAGTAGCCATCTCAACCAAGTAACATCTGTTGTCACTGCTGCCATAGCTTTCAACTCAGCCTTTGCACTCGAATAGGAAACTGCAGCTTGCTTCTTTGTCTTCCAGGCAATTAAGAAGGAGCTAAGAAAAACACAGTAAACAGAAAGAGAACAATGATTAAAACGATCACTAGCCCAGGTTGCATCAGAGTACGCCTGAAACTGTAGTGAGTTGGAGTTAGGGAAAAACAAACGACAAGAGATAGTTCCACGCAAGTAGCGAAGAACCCAAAGAAGGTGATTATAGGACGAGTGCTCACAAGATGCACTAGACTCCCAACAAGATGGTGATACCGAGTAGAATCCTTAAGAAGATCACCATCGGTGGCTCAAAGCTAAAGAGATAACTCCATGGAAGTCTCAGCGGTGTGAGTGTCTGTCAGATCAGAATGATTAAGAAGATTCTGGATGTACTCCTATTGGGAGGGATAATAGCCCTTAGGCATGGAGGTGACATCAATTCCAAGGAACTATGTAAGAGAACTAAGATCATTCATCAGACACTGTTCACTGAGATACTTCTTCACATATGTGATGAACGAGGAGTCATCACCAGTGATAAGTATGTCATCCACATACAGAAGAAGCAGTGTCCTACCTCAAGGTGAGATATGGACAAAAAGAGCAGGATCGTGGGAACTGATAGTGAAACTGACAGCGGCAATCACTGAGGTAAAACGCACAAACCAGGCACAAGGAGCCTGTTTGAGGCTATAAGGAGTACGATGAAGCTGACAGACTTGCCCATCTAGAACAGAATACCTAGGTGGTGGCAACATGTACACCTCTTCATGCAGAACACCATTAAGAAAGGCATTCTTAACTTCCAACTGAGAGATAGACCACTGGCGAATAGAGTCAACCGCAATAAGAGTGCGAACAGTAGTCATATGGGCAATAGGGGCAAAAGTATCATCGTAATCACGACGACGTACTCCTGCTGAAAGCTGCAAGCCACAAAAGAAGCCTTGTAGCACTCAATAGTACCATCAGACTGGGTCTTAATCTTGTACACCCACTTACACGTGATAGGGTGAGTATGCATAGGTGTTGGTATAATATCCCAAATTTTTGTACGTCGAAGAGCATCAAGCTTCTCTGCCATAGCGAGCTGCCACACAAAATGAGGCCTCACGATAAAAACTAGGCTTAGCGACGGAGAGTGCATGAGCTATTGAAGCAAAACCAAGACGATAAGGAGGCCGAAGGGATGTCCAGTCACGAAGGGCGTAACGAGAAGCATCATCAGAAGGATCAAACGTTGGTGTCGGTAAGATACTAGGAGAGGAGGTTGGTGAAGGATGAGGACGCCTGGAGTAGTGAATACCAAAGAAACACGATAGTGGCGCTGCAGAAACAAGAAGCGGTGCTACAGGAGGCAGCACAGGAGGCGGAGGTACAGAAGGAACCACTGGAGACATACCAGGACAAGGCTGTGATAGTGGAGAAATGAGTGAAGAGTCTAAAAGAGAACCATGATATTGTCTCATCAGTGGAAACATGACAATTAGTCGAGTCTCGATAGAAGAAAGGACGAGATTCGTCAAAGATACGTCTCGTGAAATTCTGATCCGTCGAGTAGAAGGATCATAGCAATGATAATCCTTATGCTCATAACTATAACCAAGAAATATACACTCAATTGACTGAGCCGACAGTTTGGTGCGCTCACAAGGCTGCAACAGGACAAAACATGTGCAGCCAAAAACACGAAGGTGAGTGTACTGGAGGCTCGAGAGTAGAGATGCTCTTTAGGACTGGCATCCTTAAGAGCAGTAGAAGGCTACGTATTGATGAGATATGTAATCGTAGAAACAGTTTCAGCCTAGAACTGTGGTGGAACGTGAGAGGCAAGGAGAAGAGTGTGGGCAGTCTCAATCAGATGACGATGTTTGTGCTCAGCAATCCCATTCTAAGCATGGGTATTAGGACAAGAAGACTGGTAAAGAGTGTTCTGCTCAGAAAGAAACTGTCTAAAAGCGGCATAACAGTATTCACAGCAGAATCACAACGAAAAGTACGAATAGAAGACTCAAACTGAGTATGAACCATCGTTGCAAAGTTATGATAGATCGTAAGAAACTGACCACGATTAGACAGAGGAAAAAGTTATGTAAAATGGGAATAATCATCAATGAAAATCACATAAAACTTATGCCCGCATTTAAAGATAATAGACGTAGGTCTCCATATATCTAAATGAACTAAATCAAAAGGACAAGAAGAAAAGGACTGACTAGAATGATAAGGTACTTGTAGTTATTTGCCTAGCTTACAACCCTAACAAAACATGATCGTGTCGATAGTAAGACATCCAAGAACACCCTAGCGAACATATGTAAGCTGTACTAACGGAGGTTACCTAGTACTAGGACTATATGTTGTCTGGTTTTTGGTGTTGGAAGTAGTACATTGTTGACATATTTCAACTCTAGCACAACTATGTTCTTACTTTGGGACATTGTACCCATTGTCCTTTCTACCTTATTTTGCTTTTTAACTGATTTCCTGCATTGCACCATAATGGCAGTAGTCTTGTGTGGCATTAGTTATATTCTAGAGTATGAAATCTGTGTGATAATATTTATGCTGCATCATGCTGGTGAGTATTATATAGCCTGTAAACATGGTTAGCACCTTGCTCAGTACCGTCCTGATTAACACTGGCCTAATAGCATATTGGTGTGCACCAAATAAAATCTTTAGTACTGTGTACTTCTATAAGTTGATGTCAAGATATTTTCTTGCAGGAGGTGCTACGCAACAACATAATCACAGAGGTAAAGCAGTCAATGGTACTAAATGAAGATGGCTCTGAAAAGTTAAAACTAAAAGACCTTTCTGATGCAATTTTTCAAGATATTGGGTAAGTTGGGCCACTATATCTGGTTTTAAGGTTTTTTAAAAATATTGTCACTTCTTACTACTCTGTACTGGATAACAGTAACTTAATCCGTTATTACGCTGTGCTTCCAAATCAGGAGCAAAATAATGGGTCAAATCTCAGATGAGGTATGGAATGTCATCCAGTCAAATGAAACTGATATCCGGGGAACTGTAGAAGTTGTCTACAATAGGATAACGAACCCTGAACAGCAACAGGAAACTGAGCCTCCTTCCAAGAAGCTGAAGAGAAATGGCAGAGAGGAGCAAGCTTTGCCAGCAAAAGCACCAACTTCTGTTACAGTTCAGTTGGAAGATGATGATCCAGAGGAACCACCAGGATTTGGTTTCAGTGACCATCAGCGCATAGTAACGAAGCAGCAGCCATCAAATGCGGAGAATCATGACCAAGTGAAACCAAATGAGGGTGAGCCAATTGCCGTTGGCAACGATGAGGATCCTGATGTGCCTCCTGGGTTTGGTTGACTGCCTGCAAACTTCTATGGCAGTGGGATTGTTTCATTGTCAGCAATGTACAAGAAGAAATAATTTATATTTGCAGCTTGAGAGGTACAGTTGTTGATGTGAGTCTTGAGTCATGAAAGTGAAGCCGGTATCATCTATCATGGTGGCAACTAGCAAGTCCATGCTGTTCCTAGCTTTTGCTTTTGATGTATTAATCAGAAGGCAAATGGACAACAGACAATATGTTTTAGCGAACAATTGGCTTCGTTGTGTGCGTTATCTTCAGATTGTGTTATGCGTGCTTCGTGAGTGTGATACTGATTGTTCTGTTCGTGTAAAAAGCCTGAAGGTGTTCTGACTGTGAAGCTGCAAAGGCATGCGTCTGCACACGCAAAAAAAAAAGGGGGGTGGTTCTAGAGCCCATGAGCTATGTCGAGTTTTTTTGTATGCATTTGAGGCCCGTGGATGATGGATCCTTTTCGGCGACGCAAACGCAAGGATTCAGATTTCAGAATCTCCATCCTCTCAAAATTTTAAAAAATTCAGAAATCACAGAGAACTTCCAGCAGCATATGACAGGATCATACGGGAGGATTCCTCTCATGGGAATACAGTAATATACAATTAGCATCACCCTGTCTGCCAAAAAGCTGGCTTTAGTGATGGTTTTGTGGCAGTGGTCAAAGCATGGCTGCACTTACAAGGACAAGGTAACTTTGTCGACCTGAGCCGTGATTTTTTAAGATCATGATTACAGTAAGGATGTACTCACGATACACATGCACGCACGCACGTATACAACATCACACACTTACACATACCTACATGGATACATTCAATACACACTTTGGACGAAGCAGAGATCGAAGAGTTTTACGGAGAGTAGACACGTGTTTTAGCCACTGAATATACATATATGCGTATATGTACTTAGAGAGCATTGTACTCATAAATGTGGCACTACGGCTTGAAGCCGGGCAGACAACCTGCCCACTGCCAGCGTTGCCAACCGAGCAAGCGCTCGGTCCGCGACCTGAGCCGTGATTAAAGCGTGATTCACCTCACATATCACTGCATCGGTGCGTCTTCGGCGTCATAGATTCATGGGAGGGCTTGGAGCCAAATTTATGATACGACAACTTTCTTCTGAAACTGCTTAACATCGAGCGCAAATCTCACGGAACCAGCAGATCAATGACCGATTGAAACAAACCCATCTAGTACAACTGCAGGCGTTTGAATTCAATTCTACATGTCACGGATATGAAACATATATGATACACCAACGGATCAAAGCCCCAAGTCCTATCAGAAATGAAACGCTTCACCGGAGCTCTCACTCGACTCCAGCACAAGCTAGCAGACACACCGCAGCACGTACAAACCATCACGAATTCACCAAATGTCTCGAGCTAAAACTCGAACGCATCATTGATCCTAAAGCCCTACTGCTACTCGCTGCAGCGACAAACGGTGCACCTCGAGGGGCTCCTACGAGCAATTAACGAGGAGACAGGGCTCCCTGTGCGTGACGTGGCTCTCGTCTGGACTTCCATGAGCCCTAGAGGCCTAGACACATGGATGGACTGGGAGCTGGCCATTGGAACAGGGCGTGAGTACAGAGCCCTTGAGCCTTGTCGCAATCAGCTTGGAATCATGGGACAGTGGAGCCTGGAGTTGGTATGGTACATGGTACTAGTACTTCTCTTCTTTTTGTGCGTTACTGGCCACTCCAACGCCTTGACATTATTCCTTCCTACGTTGCTACTGCTGCTGCCACTGCCGCTGAATCTTTATTCCCCAAGGACATCTGTTACAGAAATTTTTTATGTGTAACATTCTATCAAAGTGAGTGACCTCCACTTGCTCTTGTCTTAGCTTTTTTATGCTCTGCTTTTCACTTGCTTGTTGCCTAGCTTCCCCCTCCCTGCATCAACAGCTAATTTAGCTCGCTCGCCCATGACCGGAAGAATCAAATCAACTCGCCCTTTCTTTTCTTTTACATCAGTGCCATCATCGAAGGCATCTCTACTATGCAGGACAGATTGCTTGCTAATCTGAACTTCCATAGATGGACGAGTTGAACCTTCATAAGTTCGCTCCACATGTACATAGGATTCGGTACTTATCAGTTGGTACATATACCCTATACGCAACAATTTAGTAAGCAGTTTCATCACTACGAATAGAAGCATATTTTGTACTTTGTACTACATGCATGTTGAATTCAGAGTAGCTAGATCATACCCACCATGAACAGGCATTGCTGCTGCCAAAATTTTGTTTCTTCTTCACAGAGTATGACCGACTGGCCGGGTCGTAGAGCAGCTCGATCGTGAAACCGCAAATTATAACTTGTTGCGTATGTGTGCAAGCGACAGGATGTTGTATTATTGTTTGCTTGCAGCAAGACTCATGACAACATGCACCATGGATCGTTGCATCTTCATCTTGCATGGGGTCTCAGAAACAACCAATGGGCGATCGATCGGTCGAGCTGTATCAATCCTCTTGGACCGAGAAATGCTCGGAGTTTTCTTCTCCATGAAGGGTGATTTCGACCTAAGCTATCTCGTCCGAGGGTCCAGTGCATGCAATTGACGACACACATCGTCATTGAGGTAAGCTTGTAAACATACACAAGCGTATGTTTAGGTATCAGCTCTCTTGTCTTTGGCCACAGGATGCTGATCGACGAGGATATGATCAATTCTTAAATTATTATTTATTTGTAAATAATAAGGTGACATCATTATATTCCTCAAGGATACTACTTATTTGTAAGATAGAGATTTTGCAAGGTAGTTGTAAGCTCTTCTACGACTACTCTCTAGTCGTAAGCTCTTTTACGACAACTCATTAATCATAAGCTCTTCTACAACTACCTCTTAGTCGTAAACTCTTCTACGACAACCCACTAGTCATAAAGCTCTTTTACAATAACCTGCTAGTCATGACTCATGAGGTCTGCTACGATAGCTCGCTAGTTGTAAACTCTTCTACAACAACTTATAGTCATAAGTTCTCCTACAGCCTTGGCATAGTCGTAAGTTCTCCTACAGCCTTGGCATAGTCATAAGTTATCCTGCGACCACCTCGTAGTCGTAGATCCCCCTAGACTAAGCCAAGCTTCGACTGGCTTGTTTACGATAACCCATTGCTTTGTGGGCCTATCTAGCAAGGCGGTTAGCGAGAGTATTTATTCTTTGTAATAAGTACATTTAACTTTACCCTGGCAGAAACTGCCGCATGATGAGTGAGATATCAAGTCTCTAGTAACACCTGTTAGGTAGTTATCACACACTACAACCCCTTGTGGTGATGGTGAGGAGACTTCAGGTGATGAGTCAAGTGGGTACTTTGATGAGCGTGAAAGAAATCTTCGAAATAATCACTCTCCATTGAGGTGGCTTCAACCAGCTTCAGATCTTGAGGATCCTGAGACCATTCAAAGAAGGAGATTGGCTGCCTAAAGGTCTTTGCCTATGCGCGTCCAGTACCGATTTGAGGAGGCTCAGGAGCTTCAATGCATAACGGATCTGCTTGAAAATCCTACTAAAGAACTTGCTCGAGCACTGGATTACAACCACTTAACTGAAGGAATCGCGCGAAGACTCCAAACCATGATGGCCAAGTTCGAGCAACCTCGCCGACACAACTCCGTGAGTTGGGTAGGTATGACTGCTTCTAGTTGTTCTCATAACCACAACTCTAGTCGGAGAAGGGTTCCTTGAACGACCCTGGATTGGTGAGCTTTTGGAGGAGGTGATTGTTCACCACTTTGAGCAAAGAATCTGCAACAATAGATGGAATACGAGGAGTATTACCCTCAAATGGATGAGACCCATTATAGGTTAGGTCCACCAACTATCAGGCATCGTCGAGGACGGTTGCCTGGAGACGCTAATCATCCTTTCCTACAAAGGAGGCATCATAATCTTATTACCGAATGTCAGACATTCATGCCTGAACTCTAAGTAGTACGCTAGCCACCGCGATTTTGACCTATAAACATGAAGAATTTCGATGGGTCTCAAAATCCCATTGAGCTTCTTTAAATTTACATGACCGCAGTTCGAGCAGGAGGAGGAGAGCATGTCATGGCGAATTACCTTCTGACTATGCTCGAGGGATCCACTCGATCGTGGCTACTGAATCAACCACTAGAGTTTGATCCATTCATGGCAACATCTCTGTGATCTTCTATTGACCAACTTTCAAGGCACGTACATTCACCCTGGGAAGGAAGACGACCTATACCGGATGAGACAGGGCAACAATGAGACTCTATAATAATTCATCAGGCATTTCAGTCAGGTTTGTAATTCTATTTCGGAAGTTTCTGATACTTTTGTTATTAGAGCTTTTAAGCAGGGAGTCTGTAATAGAAGGTTCACAGAAGATATCACTTTGAACCTTCCAACTACTATCGCCAAGCTCTTTGAGATGGCTGATCACTATGCGACTACCGTTGAAGTAGTCTAGTGGAGCAAGACTATTGACCATACCAATTGAGGTACCAAAGAGGTAGGTGAAGGTAGAAAAGGAAAGGGAAAAGTCAAGAAATCCAAAAACAAGGCAAAAGGTAAAAGGCCTCAAGCTGGAGGTTCTAAGGAGGTCTTGGCTGTGGGCGATAAAGAGCCACGAAATCCAAAGTAGTACTCTGATCAGGGCAAGAGTAAAATACCCACTCGGAAGGACAACAACAAGCCTAGTTGGTGTCCCTTTCATAAAAGGGAAGGACACGACCTTCGCAACCACCGAGTTTTCCAATAAAAACTCGAGGACTACTACTTCAGCAAAGGATCACTCCTTACACTCCAAGAGTTAGGACAAACGAGTGGTCGGAAGCACTCAGACGATGACGAGGAGATGCCATTTTAGGATCCACAGCATACCATCGAACACACCTAAGGAGGATCTTCGGCATATGAGTTAAAACAACAATATAAAGCTATCGAGCACGAGGTAAACTCCATTGTCCCTCTCCTTGTCAATTATCTTTCAAAGTGGTCAGAAGTCACTATATCGATCCCTTTGACTATTTTTGAGAAGAGTGACTGCTCGATCCCTTCGACTCGACCAGGTCAGTTTTCAATCGTGGTTGAGACCACCATCAATAATTGTCGAGTGAATTGAGTGTTGATTGATGGTGGTAGTTCTTTAAATATCTTGTTTGCAGGTGCTTTGGACGAGATGCAAGTTTCTCATACCAGAATAAAGCCTGTATAATATTCATTTCATGGGATCATACCAGGGTCTTCGACCAAGCCAATTGGCCAAGTTTCTCTACTTGTCATATTTGGTTCTCCAAGCAATTTCAGGATAAAGAAAATCTCTTTTGACGTGGTCAATTTTGACATGGCATATAATGCCATACTCGGATGACCAACTCTGTCATATTTTCTAATAGTTGCTCACTATGCATATTAATGTCTTAAGATGCTAGGTTCTAAGGAAGTGATCACAGTCCGCTATGATAAAAAGATGTCACTTACATGCGACCGCAAATCCCTCGAGATGGTAGGCCAATTACCAAATCGAGAAGTAAACAATGTGTAGCCTTTGACCAAGAACTCAAAGCCTAAAGCTACATCAAACAAACAAGCAGGTCAAGGAAGTTTCATTAGACCCAGCGGAGCCTTTGAAGACTGTTCGTATTGGGGTTTCTTCCGACCCTCGTCACCTTCTTCCGAGCAAATGCAAATGTGTTCATAAAGCAAGCATCCAACACGCCCGGAGTCCCCAGGGAGGTGATCGAGTATAGGCTAGCTCTACGGCCTGACAAAAACCCATAAAATAAAAATTATGGAGGTTTGCACTTGATTGAAGGGAGACTATTAAATCTGAATTAGACAAATTAATAAAAGCAGGCTTTATAAGAGAGGTTAATCACTCAGAGTGGTTGGCTAACCCTATAATAGTTAAGAAGTCTAATGGTAAGTAGCGTATATGTATAAACTATACTAATCTTAATAAAGCTTGCCCAAAAGATGATTTTCCGCTTCCTCGTATTGACCAATTGGTTGACTCCACTGCTAGTTGTGAAATATTAAGTTTTCTAGATGCATATCTGGTTATCATCATATTAGTATGTCTCTAGAAGATAAAGAGAAGACTACGTTTATTACACCATTTGGAATATTTTGCTATGTTAAAATGCCATTTAGTTTGAAAAATGCTGGTCTGACTTTTCAGCGGTTGATGCAATTTCCTCTGTAGCGGCTATGTCTATACAGAACTGCTCAATGGGGGCATACAAAGGATGCAGCGCTCGAACTTTCAGCTTGCTTGGTGACAGCCTTGGTTAGTCAACGCTTCTTGGTTGGAGGAGCTTTAGCTTCCTCCATCTCTTGTTCAATTACCATCAATTCGATCTCTTGGTTGTTTTGATAGTTTTTCATGCCAACTTTCTACAGTAGGAAAGACAGTTAAGTACTCATAGTTTATGACCACAAAGGCCTAAAGAAGAGGTCGGATTTCGATTACCTTTAGATGTTCATTTCTTTCCTTGGCAGATATATCTGCCAAGATGTGAGGAGCCTCACGTCGAGCATTGGAGCCTTATCACAATAGCTTTGATCTAGGCGTCAATCTCCCCTAGTGGAAGATCTGCATAGACAAATGAAAATGGTCGGTAAACAAGACTTAAAATTCAAGAAATGAGTTCGATTGTTACTTACCATTCTCGTAGTTTCTAGTCATATCTTTGGCTCCCAAGTACATCCAAATTGGGTGTGATCGTTTCTTTAGAGGGCTAATACGATGCATGGTGAAGTCCTTCACCATGTGCCAATCGGATAGCCCCTTTTCCCTCAGTTCCTTGATGGCTTAGATGTGGGGGGTTATCCGACTAAGGTCTTTTAGGACCGAGTTCCAGGAAGAAATTTTTTTGGCACCCTTACCCACAAAGGAAAGGATGTCTTCTCATGTTGTCTCCCAGTAGAACCATTTCGTCTTCTAGTTTGGCCATGACGATTGAGTAAACATTAAATTGTATTTCTCCGTCTTGCCATCATGAAGCTTCAGACCATAGCTTTCGGCAATTCCAGCTTGTCTACTCATCTCATAATAATACCGAAAGAGCTCTAGATCTGGAGGTATTCCTAGATAGGCTTCGCATAGATACATGAATACACTTAACATGATAATCGAATTGGAAACCAAGTTCACCAATTCCACCCCAAAGTATTCCAGTACCGCCGTGAGGAAGGGGTGAGTAGGAAGTCGAAGACCACACTCACAATATGCTTGGAAAACTAAAATTTGTACAATCTTCCGCGATGGCCAATTTTGTCCAGCAGCCTCAATCCACTGCACAAATTCCCTCGAAGGAATCTCCTCCACTATAACCAAAGCTTTCATCTTTGCCTTATCCATCTCTAAAACCGACACGATGAGCGAGATATCAAGTCTCTAGTAACTCCCATCGGGTAGTTATCACTCGAAACGTTAAGTCATTTATTGGTGAGAAGAAACTGCCGCCGTCGTGCAAGCTATATAAGATAAACATCAGGAAGAAGAGAGGGGGGATTTGGGCCAGACCCAAGGGAGGGTAGCAGTAGAGCAGGCTTTTTCACATTACGTTCTCCATTGTAATTCCGTATTACTTTCCTCCATTGTACTCACTTCTTTGAGCAATAGTCAACAGGAAGTAGGGCTATTATTCTTGCTATAGAAGGTCCAAACCTGTATAAAAATCCCTGTGTCTTGCCTCTGCATGTTGATAGCCAGATCCTCAAAAGTTTTCCTGAACCCAAACAAATCATGACGTAAGATCGATATTAAAATATCGATATGTGCGTTTTTTTTGTTGCGGCTGATGTCTTATAGTTGTGGTTGATAGCTTTTGGTGCTAGAACGAGTGTAAGCACTTATGCGAACGAACCGAATACTGATAAGCCATTTTAGTAAACCACTTCGAAATAACAGCGAACAAACCATCCTATTAGAAAAAAAAAATCATATGCTATAAGTCATAGGGTGAAGAAACGGGCCTGATGGCGTGTAATTGTGTATATATGTATATGTTTTCTTTTGTCAATTAGCTGCCGATTTTGCGTTTGTACGTGCATGATCTGACTTCTGTTCTTGCATAACGGAACTGTGATCCATGAGGTGTGGTTTGTTGAGCCTTCTTTGTTTTAGCTTGCAAGCGTAGTCTTCCATTTCTTTATGTGCGCTTCGTAGGGACAGTACTGAAACTTTGGCTGTGTACACTGACTGATTGATTCAGATTTATAATCTTTTTACAGGTCTCCTCGAAGAAGAAAGAAGAGGTGAGAGATGTTCATGCGTGATATATTGATATGTGCAGGAAATCCTAGTGAACAATTGGTTGGGTTGGGCAAAAAGATAAGGGGCCTTAACTTGCTTGATGGTAGGAAATGGCATGCATGCATGCACATATGCAAAACAGGTCCCTCGGAGAGTACATAAATATCAATATAGTACACTGATATATTCTTTGGCATCGAGGACGCAATGGACTTATGCTGTCCCTTTTGGAATTATTGGATCCGGAATCTCGAAACAGTGCCGTGAAGGGAACAGTACGATGAATGGACTGAGAGGAGGTAATTTAGAGCATGTAAAATAGTACAACTAGCTAGTTCTATTCTTCCGCAGTCAGGTTTCCTTGCATTAACTCGACAGTACTAGCAGGATAAGCGCGGCTCACGCCGTGCTAGCTACCATGTAACCAAAAGTCCAAAACAAAAGAGATGAAAGTTCGTAAGAGGGAATTATCTGAAAAAGTGATGACGCGTATGTATTTCCGGAAAAAGCGGTTTTTGCATAAAATCAAGAATGTGTATGTAATTTTTTAAAAACTACAGGGTGCTATCATGCACAAGGATGGCCTTCCTGCAAATACAGAGGACCTGTACGCAATTTCAAAGAAGTAGAGGGGGTTTTCAAGAAAAAAATATGGCAGGGGTCTATCTGTAAGAACTAAGGACCCTTATGTAATTTTGAAACTTCGGGGGGTTTATTTGTAAAATCACTGACGTGGCATGCCTCCCGGGCAAACCCCCCGGGTTATAATGGCGTGGCATGGGTGACTTAATAGAACTAATTCTCTCCGGAAGATCTACATGTACAGATATATTATATTCTGAGCTCAAGTTGTGGGCCCAAGATGTTAGCAGAGTGCGTTCTAAAGGATATGACTACAATTGGGTTATGTGTAACCAAATACATTAATACCTGTGATTTAGTGAAAAACTACAAAACATATGGTTTTATGCTACCAATGCCCTAATGCTATGGTTTTGTGAAATTTACTTCTTAGGTAACATTGCAATGTATGCCTTCCAATGTCAGGTGACTCCGACATCAGGGCCCACAGTCCGTCGTCCGGTCGAAGTTCCTGAAGAAAGCACGTCAAGATGGCATTAGTTTACCCCAATCAAACACATAAGCCACATGACCAGCCAACAAGGCGCCTGTTTGCTTAGCACAAAGGCTCACACTGATTGGGGCATTTGTTTGGAAGTTTGGGAAGGTATGAAGTCATGGAATGTCTGGTGTCCTTGTCTTCTCCATGCCAAGACACCAGCAAATTTCTCGTCGCCCACCTAAAAAAGCGCCCCAGCTATCCAGCCACTCCTTGCCTGGTACTCAAGCAAGCGCACAGATAATTAATTGGTTAATTAATCACGACTAAACAAGGACAAGGAAAAGGAGAGGTGTTACAGTTAAAAAGGAAAAGGAGAAAGCCAGAAAAGATAATGTAACATAGGGTGGTACATGCACCTCATATGCCCCATGGAATTGCCTGCATGATTGAGTCACGCACATGCATGGAATCATAGATGATGCAGCAGCAGCACCCATCTCATCTTCACCGGAAGAAATTTGCCACTAGGGCTAGGCCAGTGCCCTGTGTATGCGCCTCACTTGTTCCATTCTAATGGTCATGCCATGCTCCTCCGTGGTACAATCGCCATCTTGCGTCTCTATCCGCGGTGCGGCCTGTTCAGTGCTTACATGTGTGGTTTGGACGCTATCAAATGGCCATTTTTGGGGTTCGGTGTCGGCTCTTCTCTCATCTTGGAATTTTTTGGCTCGGCTGTTGCAGGCTAAAGCTTATTACAGCTCGAAAGGTACGTGCACGCAAGTGTGTGTGTGTGCGCGCGCGCGCTCGCGCCTTGTGTTGAGTGACAAGGAGAAGAGGATGAGAGGGAGGTTAACAGAACATTAATTCTTGGTAGGAACGAGGAAATGTTTATTACTATGCTAAGATCAGTAGATCACTATCCTGTGGGCATGACGTCGTTGCCTGATTGGTTTAGTTTCTTTTATTTCAGAACAGTCAGAGTAGATTCTGAAGTTCACTTCCACTGAGACGGCAATTTGGGGGCACTTATTAACATATCCGAGGAATTAGTTCTAATCAATAAGCTAGCTTCCATGGCAAGAGTAGCAGCAACTGTTGCATTTGGAAGACTATTTTCGTGGCTGTATCTGTAATCAGTGTAACGTTACATTTTGACTCTTTGATGCCTTAAAAAGGCTATCAAAATGCCAAAAATAGCAATGGACCAATAAGGGTGTGTTTGGTTGCTTTTGGGTAGTGGGATCGTATATCCTGGATGAGGGGGAAGCTGGATGAGAAGGGCCGTATTTTGAAAAAGAAGAGTGTTTGGTTCGATGTATCTGTGGATACAGGCTGAATGAGTATGTGATTGGTAGGCTGTATGAAGGTCTTGCTCGACTCCCTCGGTCCTGGACGGGCAGATTCGGTCGAAATGGCCTTCACTCCCGGTCCCGGATGAGACCGTATGCGGGGACGAGCGGATCCAGGCTTTCACAGTAAATTCGTCTAACCAAACACCCGAATTTTTCGCAATATACGGTAGAGCTGGGATCCGGTCGTCCATATTCAGCAAACCAAACACACCCTAAGTGACCAAATACGCATTCAGTGACAAACTTATTGGTTGAGAGTTGAAACAGAGGGCTTGGTGTAGAGCAAACTAGCCACATAGGCGTGGCGCCACGCCACGCTAGCCACCGTGTGGACCGAAGTAAAAGAGGGGGAAATTCGCAGAAAAAAGAAAGCGTAGGGTTTTTTCGCAAACAATTGAGGGCCTTTTCGCAATAAAAGGAGAGTGGAGGGGCTTTTCCGCAAAAAACCGAGGGTCTTTTAGGAAGAAATAAGGGTCTGTTCGTAATTACGGGAAACCCCGGGTCGCTACCCAGCAAAAAATATGTAGGGGTCTTTTCGCAAGAATCTAGAGACCTTTTTGCGAAAACCGAAAACCTAAACGTAATTACCAAATCTGTACGGGCTATTTCGCAGAGGACGACACGTGGATGCCCTCCCCTTCCGGGGAGTCCCCGGTATGATTACCTTGCCCGTCAGTAGTCAGTACTGTTGACTAAAGAGAAGCTATATGTGGAGCTTACTCTGTCGGAAGACACTTCTATGGGACTGTCTCCACATGAGGACGGTCCTTGTCACCCATTCAATCGTGCTTTGAGATTTGTGAAATCATGATCAAACCACGACGGAGGCAGTCCTCACGTCGGGATTGATCCCACAATAGTTTTCTCCTTACTCGGTCTGCTTAGCTTTGCTGGTAATTGGAAAACACTCGCTCTGATGTCCGAAAGTAAAGATGCTCACCGGCATCAGAACTAGGATTCGTAAGGGCAATACAATGATAAAAATGTACAATCTAGTAGAGTTTTCAAAGAAGTTTTTTTTTCTCTCAGGACAGCATGGGATGGCAAAAGGCAAGCGATTGGGTTTGGAAGGTAGTACACGGGGAGAGAGATCTTGGCCCTTTGGGACGTCACGTTCTGGAGCTGTTGAATGCCGCCAAGACAAACAGGCTTTGCCACTACGCGCCTGGAATAGAACAGAACAGCAGCAGATGTCCGTCCCTGCAGGCAGAGGCACCGCCCTGTGCAGACCGTGGAGTGTGGACCACTCCACCGCGGACCGCACAGGCACGCTAACGTGGAAGCCTAGCCAGCATCCACGTGGCGCCATGGTGGCATGACATGGCACAAGGAGACCCACGCCAAGTGCGAACTATAAATTTCTCTAGTCGCCTAAAGGCTGAAGAACAGAGCTGTCCGATCACTATACGGATCACGATCAGGCAACTAAGAGCCATGCCATCATGTAAAAAAGATCACGGCCATGCACTTCAAAGGTGTATAGAAACTAGTGGATCAGTACATGCCGCGGCTGCTCAAGGGCTATTGCCGTCCTGGCCACTCGAAAAAAAAAATGCAGTGTTCCGCTCCGTAATTAAACTAGGGGAGGAAGGACCGGTGCGCGACTCTCAAAGCAATCAGAAGGTCAGCAAACCTCGTCGATGCACCATGAGCTGGCCTCCGGGATAAGAATCCAAAACCGTACGACACCACTCTATGATCCTATGCTTCAGGAAAAAAAAATGACGGGAAAAAACCCCGGAAATTTTCCACTTCCAAACCCGTGCCAATAAATTTGGGTAATCCAGTGAGTAAAAAAGAAGGAAAATGAGGGGTTACATCAACGAGCCTTATCAGAAAAGTTTTCATAAAATTTTAATATTTAGAATTTCAATCTGTTCACACCATAAAAAGTTTTTCAAAATCAATTAAAATTTATTAGAGATGATTCTATGTGTAGAGGAACTACTATATGCAAATTGGCAGGGCTAGACGTATACGTGGGTTCCACATACTTTTATAGAAAGCTCTCGTAAAACTGTAGTATTTGAAAATTTAACCTCGCGTTCACACCATAAATGTTTTACGAAATCGTTTGAAATTTATTGTGAATGATTCGAAATGTTTTACGAAGCGTCCAGACTGCGGCCATGATTTCTCAGCCGAGGCGGGAGGGAGAGGAAGACATTACCGATGGATATCGGTCGCACACGTGCGTGCCAGCACGCAGCAGCGGCTGTCCGCTAGCGCACTGCAGGTGCAGGTATATGCAGCGCTCTAGCGCTGCACATGCTGCATGCAATCAGCGGCTTCAGTCCGCGCGCGTGGTGCGTGCGAGAGCTAGGGAACATGTGTACCCGTAAAGCGACCCACCGCTACACCATCGAGCGCTCCTGGCCGGCGGATCGATGGATGTGCATCGGGCTCGACTCGCGAGACCCATGTGAGGGGGGCGTACGAACGAGACCTCGCTGAGCCGTTCCATAGTGGCCAACAACACGAATTCGGTCAGGCGAAAGGTTACAAAGCTGCATAGTGGAACCGACTGTTCAGGTGAGCTTGAGAAAAAGCTTCATGCAACGCGATGATGGGATGGGACGGCACGATGACCTGCGCTTTCCTACTCTACCTAGGATGTTTTTTTTTCCTTGAACATGTCCCTTGGAAGACAAACAAATCAGGGGAAATTGCTTATGCGTCTATTCTTTTGTGACTATGGTTTATAACTTTTGGCTATGGCTTATGATTTTTAGCTGTTCATATGAGAGATTATAAAGTAATTGAAATTCATGTGCAGCTTTTGTCGATATAAATGAAGTCGGTACAGTATGTACTACAATTAACTAGTAGATCATATCTTGAAAAGACACTCCGTTTAAAAGCTAGTTACTGTAAAAAAAACCCAAAAACTGAAGCTAAAATCCACAAAAAAAACCTATCAAAAGCAACTTACCGTTCTCAGAGCACCCTCTAAATTGTTCTGTTTTAGGTTCTTTTGGAACGCATAAATTCTTTCAAGTCTTATATAAATTAAACTATTTTCTATGAAATTCTTGCTCTTTAGACGGATCCTTACATTTCATCTTATGCCTGCTCATCTTCATAAAACCTACCTTATTATACAATGTTCAAATTTTAACTTCATTACCGGACAAGCGTAGTTAGGATCGGAACACAACGCAGGATCAATTCGAGTCCCACAAGAATCTCATAAGATCCTGTGTTCCAAAAAGGACGTTAATTTGCAACACGTCCGATGTTTCGCCGAGAGTGCTCTGCCTGTACGAAACAGAACATGGATATCAGCATTATCTCACGCCCTGCCAACCAGGCCGGTGATCAGGCAGAAAAAAGGTACTATTGAAGATGTTGCCTAAACGTAATTATTGCACGGGACGCAAAAGATCTTTCGGTAGCAGATACATATCGTCTCTTCTCTTCCCTGAATAATCCATGTACGGACGCTGCAGAGCAGGTGTTGAGTCTTCCCTGCCCATACACCGCCTCCGCCGAGCTCGATCATGCATGCGCGGACGAAATTGTTGCTCCGACTGGGTCTGCTCCAAACAGCTTGAGTTTTTTTTTAGATTTCGGTTTTTTTAGCCTTTTCGTTATTTATTTATTTACATTGTTTTAAAAGATATAGTATATTTTTTATTTTTTGACTTTCAGAAACCGAGGCTTTCAGCCTTGTGAAGGAGGCCTAAGTGTCTCCCCAAAGTGACAGTTTTGGTTGTGATCAAAATGGCTGAAAAGCCCGTGGCTTATGGCTGAAAACACTGTAGCTGGCTGAAAAAAGCACTGTAGCTGACAGAGGCTTATTTACCATAATTAAATTTAAAAAATTTTAAAAATAGAAAAAACATGTTAGCCCATTACGTATAATACAAACAAATACGAGGAAAAAAAGAACCAGTAAAAAAACTCAAAAAAAAGCCAAAAGTTCAGAAAAAGACGAAATTTATGAATAGTGCAAAAATAAGCTGAAGCCAAAAGCTCAAGCCATTTTGATCACAACCTTTATCTTTTTAATGATGGTATCATAGTAGACTTGCTTGGCTGTACTTTGTAGGTTGTAGGGTAAGATATATGATCCCCTTGTCTCTATGACATACTTGAGCTTAGATACCATCAAATTTACGGTATTATAGCCTATAATAATTAAAAAAACCTCTGGCGCTCGTTTGGACCGCAAACATTTTGTAGGAGATAGTTTAGCTCATAGGAAAATTACACGTGAGACTGTTCCAAAAGGATTAACAGAAGGTTTGGATACCAATACGTATTGATTGTACACGACGCGTTGGGTGTGTCTACGGTGCTATACAATACTACCACGCCCTGTCGTCCATATGCAATGCAGGGGAAACTCCCCCAGCCTTCTCCCACGGCGACTTACACGGCCTCATTAGCTCGCCATTAGCTAGGACCGATAAAGCGGAGGCAAGGAAACGAAACGAGAGCGCGCGCGCGCACACACACACCGCATGCGACGCAGCTAGCGCCTAGCATCGCGTCGCGTCACGCGTGCACAGCCAGCAGCGACACGCCCGTCCGGTCCGGTCCGATGTATGCATCCATCCATCGATCCACTCCTCTTTCTTTCATCTCTTCTCTCCCGCGTCGTCAGGGCCAAAACGTCTATCTCATCTCCTTTTCCTTTGTAGACCTGTTTGCTTCTTCTCCCATGTGATGATAACGAGGCGACGACTCGTGCTGTCGTGCATGCAGTGCAGGCCTAGCATATATGATCCATGTCGCATCGTGTCTCATGGCCGGCCGGGCATACGTACGTTACGTAGAGCAAAGCGAGCTAGGTTCGCATGCTATGGCGATGCTTTAATAAATTTCGCGGAATCCGCTCTTTTTCTCTGCTCTGCCTTTGCCCGTCGTATCGGCCTGCCTGCCGGCAAAATCCGTGGATCCCACGGCAGCAGAGGCCCGGAGCCGAGACAAAAGGAAAGGTTTGCATGCCTTGGCTAAAGAGGGAAGCCGACTTGATGTGCCTTGCTATTCAGGCCATGGAACTGGCCTCTTGAGCTGTTGCGTCTGTGGATCTAGTATGCTAGGGCTCAGCAGGTTGATCAGTCTGATAAGAAGGGGCAGAAACAAAAGCTGCGAGACCAAAGTTTTTTAAAATCAAAAATAAGAGAAAAGAGAAAAAAATTAAAAAACACTACTATATTTTTGAGATAATGCAAAACAATAAGAAAAAGTTAAAACCAAAAAATTAAAATTAAAAATCGATACATTTCATATGGCTTTTGGCTTAAAAGCCGTTTGGAGCTTAGCCAAGCGTGTATTTGTTCTGTGTGCCGATGGACGTACACTTTAATCATTGTATGGGATGCACGTATAGGATGTACTAGTACGTACGTATGCCTAACGTTTTACTCCTGTATGTGTTGATAGATGCGGATATGCAGAGCTTTGGAAGATTCGTACTATATCGGTCTTTGGAAGTATGTAATGCGTGGAACAACTAGTCTATCGCACAATAGTGCATTCCATTGCCGTATAACACATGATAGCCTAGCATCAACGGACCATTTTATCAAGACCAAGAGAATCAGATCCTGCAAAAATGTAAGAAGAAACCAGAGAGTAAAATTTCCAAATTTCCAGTGCTACTTCACTTCTCAAAGAAAAATATTACCCCATAAGGTACCACTTTGACTACTAAATTCTGTTATTCCATATTTAGAAAAAAAAAGATAAAAAAGGAATGTTATGAAATAATATTTTCGTACCATGTTTACTCATTTTGATAAATCCAAACAACACATTCTAAACAATACAGTGGTGGAGCCAGAAAAATTTAGAAGTCTGGGCGTGGCTAAGCCACCAGCTGTGAGCGCAAGTATAGCCAATATGTGCGAACAAATCCATTACGCATGACACAAGCAAAGTTGATAACCATAATTATTTTAAAATCCAACACACATTTGAATGTCTATAGATGAAAAGAAAAGAAAAATATGATAATAAGTACCTCAGTACAACAAGCTTTGAGTATCTCAATATGACAAGCTTTGGTGACTCGCCAATAAAAGTTTAATCACATATTTGAAAAGATTCTGCAAAACAAAGATTTGTAAATTAGTGTATCATATAACATTGTAATTATTCACATTGGAGAGCATGGAACATACCATAAATGTGCTAATCACACCTACGAGGCAAATTCATTTTTCGAGTCTTCATGGCTTGATTTAATGAATGAATAAAACCTTTTCATTGAAAAAGAATCTGGAGGAATTCCCCGCTAACACATCACAAAGTTGGGGAGTGGCCCAACACATTCCTAGAGCTCTCAGCTCTTACAGAAAGAAATGTTGTTAAAATGTCACTCCATAAATTCAACTTACATGCTATCAACTCTTTCTATGTCAGATGTTCCTAAAATGGATCATCTCATAAGTATGCTCTATAGCAGGTTGAATTATCTGTTGCTTCTTATTTTTTTCTACTTATAAAAATTACAGCACTGGTTGCATCTTCTAATCTACATGTCACAACAGAACCTTTTAACCATTCAAGAAATATGCTTACGGCTGTAGTCACTGAACTGTCTAAAATTGGAGACTACTTCAGACTCCTTGAAATAGCATAAAAAAATCTGACCAACTGAAATACGCCTGAGATCAAGAAACCATCTCAAACTGGTGGGGCTGGTAGGGCTGGCAGAGACTGATTCACAAAATTGAAACATCATTCAATGATTCACTCATTCACAAATATCATTCACCGACAAATATCATTCAGTGGCAAATTCACAAATAATCAAATATCATTCACATATTCACTCATTCACATTAATTGACAAATTAGGCAAATAACTTTATGCCTTTTCCAAGCCATGCTGAACTTGGGGAGGCAGGAGGTTTGATGCATTGTACCTTCTAATAGTCAAGCCATGCTGAGAAGGCTTTGCGCTGCTGCTCGTCAACCCACCCCTTGGCCGGTTAGGGATAGATTTGGATCTAGGGAGGGGAATGAATTTGGGTTAGGGTTAGGGGAGCTCAGAGCTAGGGATTGGGGAGGGGACTAGTGAGTAGTTGCTAGCTTCGGGATGGATTGGGATGGGGATGGACTCGCACCGGTTGGGCATGATGGAGAATGGAGATGGACCGCTTCAACCTCCTTCACTAATGATGTATCGGCCACCTACCAGCAAAACCTCAATGCCCCCATGACGGTCCAGTGTGGCAGCACCCCCAACATGCTGTGCCAACCATCGTGCCTGCCACTGCCTGCCTGGGAAATCACCCCTGCCACTATGCCTACAGTATGCACAGTATCCTACACTGCTCATTGTCGAGGAGCTCGGTCTCACCGAACGGTGCCTCCACCGCTGAAACAATACCATTACCCAAAGTTAACATGATGAACAGTTTTTACAGTTACAGACTTGAGTTACAGTGTCACAACATGTAGTAGATATGATGGCTGCAATGCAGCGCAGGGGCTCAAAAATTAGTGGTGGCCAATGGACCGTGCCGGGCCAGCATGGCACGGGCCCGGCGGTGGCACGACCCGTTTAGGCACTACCTGTTTAGGCCCGCCAAATAAACGGGTCGTGCCGTGCCAGCCCATGGGCCGTGGTTCAATCCTAGGCACAGCCCACGACCGTGCCATGATGGCACAAGCAAGGTTACAGCTTAACGGGCCATGCTGGCCCGGTCAGCTCGTTAAGCTGGGAAAAAGAGAAAAAAATAGAAAATTTTAGAAAATTAAGAAGAAACTATAAAAATGTACAAAATTAAGAAAAAATTATAGACATGTTAATCATTAAGGTACTTATTTTCAATGACATAATGAGCTTTATTAACTTGTTATATTACATGGGATGACTGCCTCGTTAAAAACTTAACCAAGTAAAAACTCAACTTGAGAAAATCTTGGTAAAGAAAAAAGAATACAGCCTATAAAGCTCATTAGTGACTACATGTGAAGAAAAATATTGACAATCCTACTCATTGTTATCTAGATATAAATTCTCAAAAGATTCTTCTAAATCTCTATTCTCTACAGTATGTTGGAGTCTTGATTCAACTTATTCTCAGTCTTTGATGGTCAAAAAGATTTCAACCATCTCGTTCGAGAGACTTTTTCGTCGCTCCTCGATTATTCTTCTAGATAGACTGAAGGCTGACTCCGAGGAGACTGTAGAGATAGGAATAGTCAACACATCCCATGCTAGTATGAATAGCACTGGATATGTTAGTTTCTGGGATTGCCACCATGAGAGGATGTTCAACTCTTACTCGAAGCTGACGCTATCACTGTTGAGATAGCTTGATAGGTCTCCAGTACTTTGTCACTTTCCTCCTCCTGACTGATATGTACCTGCACCTACACAAGAATCCCTAGAGGAAGAATAAAAAAATCTTGCCCCATTGCATAGTCCCCCTAGAGGTGCTAGGGGCTACCGGGGGTCTTTCTAAACGCACAAACCCAAATTTATTTTCATATTTCTCATATACCTCATATAATTTATTCTTAAATACTCTATACTATGTACAATAATCTAAACCGGTAGCATCACTTAAAAGTTGTAATACATTTATAAATCCTTGGAGTTTGGCCCTAGGATCCAAAATAAAGGTGAACGCATATAAAATAGAAATTTCCTCTAATATTTTAAAAACTTAGTTTTCATGGCAACTATAGAATCCCGTGGTACAGTATTATTTTCAAAAGCCTTTAGGTGAGTGAAAATTTCAAAAATGTTATAAACAATTAGAGGAGAGGTTGGGTAGTATACTTCGGAAAGACAAAAATGTAGCTTTATGAAAAAGTTCTAAATTTTTTTCCCCACTAACAACCCAATCGTCCTCAGTAAGTTCAGGGTCTCTAACTTGGGTTCTACTGGAGGAGCTACGAGATTGATGACCTTAGGTGTGAAGGAAAACAAATAAGGTGCTCTTATGTTGTAATATATGTTTAAGTATAAGGTAAGTAGAGTTCCATCTAACAGGCATGTCTAAACCAAATTTTCTAGGATGGACGTTCCTTGCTACGCAAAAGCTCTTATATGCAACTATTCGTTGGTTAGAAAAATTAATATATGAAATTGCATCTCTAAAAGAATCAATACAAGTATTTAATCTTTTTAAACTAGATTTAACAATAAGATTAATAATATGATAAGCACAACGTTGATGCAGTAAGAAAGATTGTGCATAAGTATTAAACAAAGGAGTAAGAATTTTCATCACCTTAGTGTTTGCAGCTGCATTATCTAAAGTTATAGAAAAATCCTTATCCATGAGGCCAAAATCTTCTACAACTTTAATAATACATTCTGCAATATTTTCAGCAGTATGCGAAACATTAATTAATTTAAATCCTATAATTCTTTTTTCCATTACTCAGTCATCATTAACATAATGAGCAACAATAATGATATAATCCTCTCTAGCCCTACGACTCTATATGTCTGATGTCAAAGTAATAGAGAATGTACATGTATGAAACATTTCTTTCAATTTTTCACGACAATTGTTATAATATTTAATTAAATCTCTAGTTGTGGTTTGCCTAAATACAACACTAAATCGAGGGTTATGTGCAGTCCTAGTGTATTTTTGAAAAGCATCAGACTCACCAAAATTCGGAGAGGCCGAATTCGGAGAGTTGAAAATCGTAGTTCTCCATTGAATCAACTGCAAATTGAAATAGTAAAGAACAATTAACTTACTATTCAATCAATAAATAATTGCAAAAAATTAAAATAAGGCAACACTATTACCTCTTTTGCAGCTCTTAGAAAATTCTTTGAAGATTTTTGAATTTTCTGAATTTTGCACGAATTTCTCACTAATTTTGCCAAATTTGCGCAAACACTACCGGATTTTTCATAACTAAACAGAGAGATGTTAGTGAGGTTTGAGGTGTGCAAAATGGAGGCCGGATGCCTCCTATTTATAAAAAATTATATATTTGTTTGAATTTTTTACACCCGAACAATAAAAAACGACTACATTAGCGGGGCCAGGCCGTACCGTGCTAGCACGGCCCGTTGGCAATAGGCCGGGCCATGCAGTGCCGTGCCAGCACGGCCCACGATCTCAAATGGGCCGTGCCATGCCGGCCCAGTGTGCCGCGCTCTTGATCCAAACACAATCCAGTCCATCGGATTGTGCCGTGCTCGAGTCAGGCGAACAATACCAGACCGTGAACCGGCACGGTTAAACCCAGCATAGTGGCCGCCTCGATCCAAAATCAAACGAAGCGAGTGCCCTGCCCTGCGCAAACGGCACTGCGCCAATCGCCTACGAAGAAAAGCTTTTAGGCCAGCGTGTCCTGGGCCCGCCTGTCATCTGCGAGCGAAAAGAGGCACAGTGGGATTGACCGTTCACGTGCACGCTCCAACTTGGCCAATTATGCTGGAACTGAACAGCGGCAGGAGCAAGCGTGCATGTCCTCTCCTACCTGAAAAACCATACACGATGTGCGTGCATCACTGCATGTCACCCAACAGCACAGGAGCAGCAAGCGAGCAGGCGTGCTCGGGTTAGTGTCGTTTGCATATTCTCAAGTAGGAGTAGGACCAGTACACTGCATATCAATCAATAGCAATTTTATAGTGACACACCCCACTGTTGTGTTACTTGATTGAAGCACAGTCTTTTTTCAGACAGATTTTAGGACTCAATTCAGTTGGAGCCCCGTCATACTAGTTGCTTTGTACACGAGAGTACAGGGATCCAATCCACCATATGTAATACTGATAATCTAGCTAATAACAATAGTACATGCTTGCCTCTTCTTGCACACACACACCCAGACACTACCACATTCCAAGAGTACAGCTAAAAAGCACAGGGGATGCTACGAAGTACCACTACATCGAGTAACACTTCTAGATGCTAAGGAGATCCTGCTGCGGCAGGGACTCGCGTGGCCCGTCCTGCTGCCTCTCTTGGCTCCGGTGCTCATCTTCCGCTTCGATGACGAGCTGTGGCGGTGTTACGTCCATGGCCATCGACGTTGTCCCGGGCATGTCGGTCAGGATTTGCACAACCTCCCGCATCGTGGGCCGCTCGATGCTTTGCTCGGCGACGCAGAGCATGGAGACGTAGAAGACGTGCGTGAGCTCGTACAGGGGCACCGTCGAGAGGCGGGGGTCGGCGATCTTCATCACTCCCTCCTTACTCGACCCGGTCACCATCCGCACCCACTGCACGATGTCGACGCCGTCGCCAAACTCCCCGACGGGCTTCCGGCCGGTGATGAGCTCCAGCAACACCACTCCGAAGCTGTACACGTCGCTCTTCTCGTCCACCTTGAGCGTGTAGGCGTACTCTGGGTACATACACAAAACAGAAAACAAAACAAAGAACTCAGCCGCATAAGATCACACGTCAACAATTACCAATGATGACCCATTAAAGCGGCAAAGCGATGAGAGGCAGCCCTCAGCGCATGTGCAAGCGCGACACAATTGGTGCGACGCAGTAAAAACAAATCAGATCATACCAAAACCAACCATTCCTTTCTAATTTCCAAACGACAATAAAACGAATCTAAGCACGTTTCGGAAATCGCCCCCAAATAGTCCTCCAATCTTTAACATTTGCCACTTGCCACCAGTGGCAACCTTGAGACTTAGCAAACAAATGTTTGTCAAAAAAGGAGAATGTCACAAAAAGTCGTTCTGATCGAAGATTTCAGCAGTGAAATCACCGAAAAGTAGTAACCATGTAAAGCTATGAACTGAGCAATATCAAACATAGTGTGGGACGTACCAGGAGCGATGTAGCCGTAGGAGCCGGCGATCGCGGACATGCACTCGGAGCCACCGGCATTGCCGCGGAGGAACTTGGCGAGGCCGAAGTCGGCCACGTGCGCCTCGAACTCGGCATCGAGGAGGATGTTGTTGGACTTGACGTCGCGGTGCAGTATCGGCGGTGAGCAGTCGTGGTGCAGGTAGCAGAGGCCCTTGGCCGCCTCGACGGCGATCTTGTACCGCGTCGCCCACTGCAGGTGGCCGCCCTTCTTGCCATGGAGCACCTCGCCGAGGCTGCCGTTCGGCATGTACTCGTACACCAGCAGGTTGGTCTCGCGGTTGGCCGCGAACCCGAGCAGCCGCACGATGTGGCGGTGCCTGATGCGCCCCAGCGTCTGTATCTCGGCGGAGAAGCCGTAGTCGTCGTGCGCGGCGCCCGCGCGCCCGATGGCAGGGAGCCGCTTCACGGCCACCACCGCGCCCCCCGGCATTGCGCCCTTGTACACGATCCCGGACCCGCCCTTGCCGATCACGTTCTCCTCCTTGAGGCAGTCGAGCACGTCGTCCACGGCGAAGTCGAGGCGCTGGAACGCCGTGAGCCGCCACGCGCGCGCCTCGGCGGAGCGCTTCAGCGAGCGCGCCTTCAGGACGGCCGCGCCGGCGAACACGATGGAGAGCGCGAGGAGGCCGAGCACGAGGAGAAGCTTCGAGGACGAGGAGAGGGAGCCGAAGGTCGATGTGGCGACGCCGTGGGAGCGGCACGGGGAGAGGAAGGCCCCGCAGAGGCCGGGGTTGCCGGCGAAAGAGGTGGAGTTGAAGTAGGCGAACTGGCCGATGGCCGGGACCTCACCGGAGAGGTTGTTGTACGAGAAGTCGACGGCTGTTAGGCTCTGCATTCCGGCGATGTCAGGTGGGATCTCCCCGTCGAGCGAGTTATGGGATAGGTTGAGGTAGTTGAGGATGCGTAGCCTGGCGAGCGCCGGCGGGATGGTGCCGGAGAGCTTGTTGCCGGATAGGTCGAGGAACGTGAGCAGCTTGCATCCGGCGATCGCCAGAGGAACCTCCCCAGATATAAGGTTCCTTGAGAGGTCCGCCTTTGAAAGCTGCTGCAACTTCCCAATCTCCGGCGGGAGTTCGCCGGACAACCTGTT
Source organism: Dendrocalamus latiflorus (assembly GCA_017311315.1). Classification (NCBI taxonomy): domain Eukaryota; kingdom Viridiplantae; phylum Streptophyta; class Magnoliopsida; order Poales; family Poaceae; genus Dendrocalamus; species Dendrocalamus latiflorus. The sequence continues at coordinate 47,336,250 of CM029651.1, forward strand.
CCCGGCGACTAGCAGCTTCTGCAGGCCCACGAGCCCGCCGATCCCCGACGGCACCGGGCCGGACAATCTGTTATTGTAAAGGCTCAGCTCCCCTATCGATGGCGACACCTCGCCGGCGTCCAGCCGGAGCTCGCCGGACAGCAAATTGTCATGCAGCTCTATCTGCGTCAGGTTCTGCAACGTGAACAGCTTGGTCGGTATGGTCCCGTTGAGATAATTCTCTCCCAATCGAATCCTCGTCAATGACGGGCACCCCGCGAGCCCATCCGGAATGCCGCCAAACAGCGAATTACCCAGCGCGATGAACGTCTCCAGCCGCTCGCCGGCGCATAGCTCGGTCGGTAGAACGCCGCTGAGCCTATTCGTGCTCACGTCGACGATCCTCAAGCTGGTTGCCGCCACACCAAGCTGCGCCGGCACCCCGCCCGTGAAGTTGTTCTCCCACAGCTGCAGCACCTCGAGGTTCGGCAGGTCGCCGACAAACTCGGGAATCTCACCGGCGAGGCGGTTCCGGAAGAGGTTCAACAGCGTCAGGTTCTTGAGCGACGCGAAGCTTGCGGGTATCTCCGCGACGAACAAGTTGTTCGACAAGTCGAGCGATTTCAGCGCCCCCATTGCGCCCATCTCCGGTGGCAACCGCCCGGACAGAGCGTTGATCTGAAGAAACAGAGTGTCGAGCGACGTCAGGTTCGCCACCTCTGGCGGGATCTCACCGGAGATCCCGCAGTTCGCCATGTCAAGCCGCACGAGCTCCCGCAGCCTACCAAGCTCCCGCGGTATCCCGCCTGTGAAACTGTTAAAGTAGCCGAGGTACAGCTCCCTCAGCGTCGTCAGGTTTCCGAGCTCCGGTGGAATCTTCCCGGTGAGCTCATTGCCGGAGAGGGCCAGGTACCGGATTCGGCTCCACTGGCCGTACGACCTCGGGATGCTGCCGGAGAAGAAATTGCCGCCGAGGTGGAGGTGGACAAGGTCGGTGAGGTTAGGGAGGATGGCGGGGAGCGGCCCAGTGAGGTTGTTGTTGTAGAGGTCAAGAACGCGAAGGTTCTTGAGGCTGGTGATGAGGCCCTCCGGGAAGGTGGAGTTGAGGATGTTATTGGAGAGGTTGAGGGACTGGAGGTGTGGGAGAGAGGAGAGGGCGACGGCAGGGATGGGGCCGGACAGGTTGAGGCCGGAGAGGTCGAGGGAGAGGACGCGGGAGCCGGCGGTGTCGCATGAGATGCGCGGCCACGAGCAGAGCGGCGTGTCCGGCGTCCAGTGCGTGGACAGGTAGCCCGAGGGATCAGCGAGTGCGGCGGAAAGGTTGAGGAGGGCAGCCGCTTCCAGGGAGGCCGAGGAGGAGGTTGAGTTGGAGCCTGTGCAGTGGGTGGCGGTGGCGAAGAGGAGAAAGACGGTGAGAAGAAGGGTGGAAGTGGCGGCCATGGAGCGTGCCACGGATGGGGTGGTGCTGGTGGAGTGGGTGTTCGAGTTCAGGTGACAGCGTGGGATATATACGTGTGAAAATCTTCAGCAGTTTCGCTATACATCAGTAAGGGCATCTGTAGTGTATAAAAATAGAGGGTTTTAAGTCACCTTAAGATCAACTTTATACACTAGTAGTGTGCCCGTGCTAACGCTACGGTAAAATATAAAACAAGATAAAATTTGTAAAAAATAAAATAAACAATCAGATTCATTAAGATTCACGTCTCATATATTGTATAACCAAATATTTTTGTCACATAATGAATGTCACATAACGACTGATCCTTTGAGGAGGCGACAACATCATTGGACTCACCCACCGACGACTTTCTCCATCACCACATTGTTTAAACTTAAGGCTACAAAGAAAACAAACATCTGTTGGGCATTATAAATATTTCTTGCTGTGCCTTGAATGATTTCTGATAACCGTGCACATCCTCTTTGCAGCTGCTTAGAATAGAGGAAGAACTTGGAAGTGAAGGTGTTTATGCAGGGGAAAATTGGAGAACTACCGCAAGCACGGGCTGACTTGTAGCGGTCGTGCGGTGCGGGGTTCCGTCTTGATCTGCCTTCATGTGTAATTGCCACAGTTGGCTAGTAGAATTGAGTTTTGTTCTGGCTCGGCAGAGGCATGGAAACAGGGCCGCCTAACAAACTGGGTAAAATACCTTTATGTATTATTCAGGCCCACAGTGTTGTCTTAGATGTGGTGGTTGAACTGCCGGGGATTCACCTATTTTGTGATGTTCAACTCCGATTTGTTTCATTGAGCATAAACATGAGATGAGTACATGAATTTGAGAAAGGGGTTTTAAGAAATAGAGATTTTCATTTTTTCAGTATACCTGAGATCTTTGTCCTCCAATCTTGCGTTTTCAATGCTTCAAATCTAGTTGACCCTTCAAGACCCAAGTGTGTGCGATTTCTATGGATTAAAAGTGCAGATGTGACCTGACTGCGTGGATCCACCTTTTTACTGTGGTAATTGAGAAATGCGGAACAACTGAGCAATATCAAACCAGACAGCAACATGGTATCCAATAAGTTAACTGAACAATCGGGCTACAAAAAAACCCCTCAATATAGCAATCAACAAGGCGGAAGTATCCGACATCAGTATTTGTCCACTTGATGCACAACAATTTCTTTGAAAATGGCAGCAATTCCATGGTTCACAAATGTGATCGAGCTAGCACAGACGGGGATACGAAATAGATAGGTCCCCGCATCCTCAGAGCTAGAACATAGCATACAGCGGGTACGAGTAAAAGGAAGGCTTCCGAATTTTAGCCTTCAAAACCCACTTTGGGGATATGACATGATCAGGAGGAATCAGCAGCCGGTTGTGCCGGCTGTGTTGGCTGTGCTTCTGCGCGCTTGACAGATGCACACTTGATCAGATGGTTGTAGCTTCCCTTCTCCTTGAATAGCTGAGAGAAATGGTGCTTGCAGTAGAGGATACCTTCCAAGGCGGCATAATTAGATGGCGAAATGGCACAGCCCCCGTGAGAGCATTTGAAGCAGGACTTGTGGTAGGCCTGTCCTTCAACTGTCACCTGCAAGATTTGTATTTAACAGTAATGCATCACAACCACTGCATGTACCTAAAGCTGCAATCTTTGGGGGTGGTATAACCCAATTTTCTCTAATTCAAAAGAAAATCTTGATGAATCAAGATAGAACTTTATACTTCCTAAAAGGTAAGGTTTAGGTTGACAGTACAATTAGACAGAAGAATGCAACCAGAAGGAAAATCTGTGTTTCAACGGCGCAAGCCATAAAATCCCTTGTTTCCACCATGGGACAAACAATGCAGTTCTTGGAAGAATGACCTAATAACTACACCACAGACTTAGCAAGCCAGATCCTAAAATTTTTAAAATAAAAACTGAAGACAAAAAGAGCAGAAGTTATGTGGTATTACCTTCTCAAGAGGATATGCTGTTTTACCGCAAGTGGCACACTTCTCCTGTGTTCCTGAAAACATGCTTGCAGCTTTGCTTGGTGATCTAGTCTGAAATAGCACGTTTCATACAAAATTAGTTCAATAGCACGACTACATTGCACTATCTAGAATGTAAAGAGCTAATGCAGCAGAAATGATATGAATATAAAGTTCTATCAGCCTATGGCACTTACCAGCTCAGGAGTCAACTTCTCCGGTGTAGGTTTCGCGGCTGAAAGAAATAAACAAAGAAAGAGCATGGTAACCACATCAGAACACATTTGATAAAAAATACAAATCTTTTCATGTTTACAGTTTGGTGTTTAATCAAAGCCTACGTGATTGGAAGCTCTTGTTGTAGCTCCCGGTCTCCTTGAACAGTTGCTCGAAATGGGGCTTGCAGTACGGCACTCCTTCAATCGAGGAGTAGTTGCTAAGCTGTCAAATCGCAAACAAGATAACAAAGAGATGGTTAGACCGATACACATCTTTGCCTGGGCAATCATCTTAAGTCCTCCTAACTTTACATCAACAGGTAATTTTTTCCATCGATTTTCTTAGTCCTCTTTTACCAAGTCAGTAAATGTGAAATGGACAAAATTCATGATCTCCTAGAAACAGGATTGTGATGTAAAATTCAAGCACCAGATCCATTCACCACAACAATCCGCAGATCTATTACATGAGACATTAGATTGCCCTACAGATCCATCTACCATAAAAATCGGCTCCTTTTCTTTTCTTTTCTCCTAAAACGAAAGAACACAAGTAGAGAAAGAGAGAGAGAGACATACCGAGAGGGTGGACTTGCAGTGGTGGCACTTGAAGCAGAAGCGACGGGGGAGGAGGCGGCGGTGGGGGGAGGCAGGCAGCGGCGAAATCAAGGGAGGATTAATCAGATTCATTAAGATTCACGTCTCATATATTGTATAACCAAATATTTTTGTCACATAATGAATGTCACATAATGCTACAAGCCTACAAAAGCAATGGCCAAAGCAGCTAAACAGGTAGCAAAATAAGTGACACCAGAAAGTGAAGGCTTGATATGAGCGGAATTATATAATCCCCAACCAATGAAAATACGACTTGTTTGGGACATTGTTCCACCAAAACATCCAATTTTGTTGTTTCTCATCAGCATACCTTATTGTCAATGGTCATAGAAGATTCAAATAGTGTCAATTTCATAATGAATCATATAACGAAAATCTTAGGGCACATTGCCAGCTATGGTATGCACAGCTAGTATTTATCAATTATCATCCTACACAGGAATGTGGAATGCACAAATCTAGTATCAAGACAGACAGAGAAAAGAAACTCACAATCTGTTGAAGTGACGTGCAGAACACAGCCACGCAAGCGCAGATGAATCCCTTGGCATTGACCTCCACATCCGTGACCGTGCAAATCCCAACACCAGCCGCCAAAAACAAGGTGAATACTCAATAGAACGACAGCACTCAAATTCTCGTAGAAAAGAAGAGCAGAACACAACTCAGAATATTTATAAGTTGCACACTCTGTTGGTCCCCATCAGGGAACTCCGAGAAAGGAGCAAGGAAACCTACAACGGCATTACGGCGAGGTGACTTCTTTACGATAGATAATACTTTCCCAGTAGGACGTCTGCTTGGGTGAGAGTATATCATAGAACAGATCCTTTGTAATGCTCTTGCAGCCTCAGTCTTTCCTTCATTCAAGTCCTTTTCATAACTTTCTGGGACAGTAGCATGCCCATTTTCACACTTAACAGCTTGATTAAAACCACTGTTCTTGTGATGGTAATGCATCCTGTCCAAAACAGGCAGCCCATTACTACTATTTTCAAACCTGCAGCTGGCATCTGTCTGTCCTTTCTTCAAACTATGATTCCCATTTGTTTCACTAACTTCACGAACAACAGCATCTCCTCCTATCACAGGGTTGCATGCAATGTTCGGTCCTTTCATTCTAGTCCAGTAAACAACAGGATCCACTGTGATAGCAACAAGATCACCTTCAACCTGCAAAGTAGTTCATAAGAGAACATAGTATTGTAAGTTTGAAAATCCATGTAACGGGGATACAGCAATGGTATATACTATATAGTGTAGGCACTGCAGCAAACTAAACATCCATTTCTAAGAAACTACATGACAACACGTCAAGATAAAAAAGAAAAAAGAATGCTTTCCTAGAAACATATCACCTAAAAATATTGCTCCTGCGTGACTTGTTTCTAATAAAGATGGCATCCTCCAAGGATTATTAACAAAGAAACACATAAGATACTTGCACACAAGACAATTTAAAATGTACCAAAGGAAAGGATGAACAAGAGCACTACATCTGAAAAGAACATTGGAAACCCAGTAAAATGATCACAAGTTAAAACTAAATTATATGAAGCTTTGCTCAAATTATTTTCGAATGCATAGTTGCACACACTCAGAAATTAAGGCTTTAGGCATGTTATTTGGTCCATGGGTGTACCATTTTGGTTGCAGTCCTGACTAAGTTCAACTTGAAATACCAAGTCAAATCAAAATCATGTTAAGAGCAGATACGGTCTAATGTGCTTGAAGAAATTGTGGGGAGTACAGGCTAGTCATAGGTTCCACACGTACGGTCTAGAACTGACAAGCAATCAACATGAATCGAGATGCCCAATCCTGTGGTATGACAGAAACTTAACAGCGAATGATGCTAGATCATGGGGAGGACAGGTGTAACAGCGTTGTACAAAATTTTGTCCTGATGCCCATCTCATGCAAATATGACAAGCATTGTTGTTTCCTGATTCCTAGTGAAGGTAACTACAAACATGTAGTTAAGGCATTTCAATTCCTTATATGCCTAATCAGTTAACGAGACATGCATATGCTTAATGTGCAACTCAAGGCAGTGAGGCACATACATGATAGGCTGAAAGTACCAGCCTGCCTTCGCACTGTCCATGAATATTTCCTTATGGTGTAGCTATTAATTACAGAGTTAGCACATTACATTTTGTAATACAACCAATCAGTTAGAACAGCATGCTTGCACAGATGAACTTACCGCTCGGTTTTGTGCAGCCCCTGTAATCAGAACATCCACCGGGATGCCATCGATTGTGCAGTACGCCTACAAAAATCACACATTTCCAAAGTTACCGCACAGTTGCATGGAAACAGTGCAATAGCAATCAAACTACGGAGCAGCCCATGCTTGCCTCATTTCGGTTGTACGCATTCACACGGAACTTCCCCATGAAGGCAATTCCTCTCTGCAGGCCAGAGGCAACAAATCAGTGCATCAGGTCCACGCAAAATTACCACCGCAAAGCTGCAAACCTCTCATGGCACCAGCGACTACCTTGAGGGCCTCCTCCACGGCCTGCTCAGCCCAGTGGGGCTTGTAGAACCACCTCCCGGCAGCTCCTCCTCCCATTCCCGCCACCGGCGCCACCACGGGGCACGGCGTGGGCAGCAGGGGGCAGGACCGGCTCGACCCCGCCGCGGATGCCTCCGCCTCGCGGATGCCTCCGTCTCGGCGTCAAGCCGGAAGCCCACGTGCATGGGCGGCATCGATCTGCACGACCCGGCCCCGCCGCGTCCACGTGTGCGGCGCCGGGCGGCGCTGCCTGCTTGGGGCGCCGCGCGGGGCGGCGGCGGCGCCTCCGCTCCTTCTCGGCGTCCTCCACGGTCGGAGGCGGCGGCGGGGCGGGGATGGGAACGACGGCGGTGTGCTCTCCGGTGGCCCTCATGGCTGTCCCCCGAAGAACGCGACTCGAGAGCGAGAGGTGGCGAAGCTTCTAGAAGGTGGAGAGAGGCCCGAGGAACCCTAGATCTGGAGAACCGTGGGGTGGGGGGAGGAGGAGGCGGCGGCGGAGCGGAGGGGTGGGGGTCGGGCATGCGGAACGCGCCCGTGCGCGGCGACGATGGCGCCGCCGACGAGCAGCCCGGAAATGATGAGCGACGCGACGGACGTGAAGAAGAAGGCGACGAACGACGCGACGACGAGCCCCAGCAGCGTCTCGCGGTCGGAGAAGGTGCGGCCGAAGAGAGCCACGGGCTGGTCGGAGGAGCGGAAGAGGTAGAGGAAGCACCAGGCGGCGAGGAGGCGACGGCGACGCGCCGGCGGAGGAGGGAGGGGAGGAGGCGAGGGCGGAGCGCCGGAGGAGAAAGGGGAGGAGGCGAGGGTAGCGCGGCGGCGGAGGAGGAAGGGGAGGAGCGATGGCTCCGTGCGACGTGCGAGGGAGGCGGAAGAATGAGGTGGGGGACGACGCAGCAGCACGGATTCACCCGGGGGCGCCGGGGGGGGGGGGGCGCACGGATTCGAAGGGCATCTCAATGATGTGCATGATCCAAACAATTCTGGCCTTACGATCTTCAATGAGTAAGAGAAGAAGATTTGAGGAGAGATCTAGGCCATTCATTTGTATGAAGTTGGATTATTTTGGTACACAAATCTGGGTGGACTTAGATTTAGCATGACTGTGGGGGTTGTTGAGGGGGTGGATTTAGTAAAGAAAATTTTGGTGAATTATAGAGTAGGGTAGAAGGGAGGGGAGGAGGCGAGGGCGGAGCGCCGGAGGAGAAAGGGGAGGAGGCGAGGGTAGCGCGGCGGCGGAGGAGGAAGGGGAGGAGCGATGGCTCCGTGCGACGTGCGAGGGAGGCGGAAGAATGAGGTGGGGGACGACGCAGCAGCACGGATTCACCCGGGGGCGCGGGGGGGGGGGGGGGGGGGGCGCACGGATTCGAAGGGCATCTCAATGATGTGCATGATCCAAACAATTCTGGCCTTACGATCTTCAATGAGTAAGAGAAGAAGATTTGAGGAGAGATCTAGGCCATTCATTTGTATGAAGTTGGATTATTTTGGTACACAAATCTGGGTGGACTTAGATTTAGCATGACTGTGGGGGTTGTTGAGGGGGTGGATTTAGTAAAGAAAATTTTGGTGAATTATAGAGTAGGGTAGATTACAGAGGTGACCTTAAGTAGGCCACAAGCAAAAAAGGTTTAAGGCTGGTCCTCAAGCTAAAGACCTGCCGAGTGGGACCGTCTTAAGGCCCCTTGGGTTATATACACTATGGAGTCAGCTTTAAGGTTTAGATGGGACCCACCTTAAGGCCTCTTGGGTTATATACACTGTGGATGCCCTAAGGTGGTCTACGTATTTATAAGACTAAATTTATTTTAGAAGTTTTAATATCAAATTATATAACTTAAATATTTAATAATATATTTAGGTATCTTATAAACTATTTAATATTTTAATACATTATAAATATTGAAAATAATAAAAAACTTAAAGAGAAATATAATTTGAGAAATCTCTACTCCTTAAAAATGTGAGTTGGTGGTCGTCGGTCCGTTCTCCCTTCTCTCTTCTTAGTCGTCCAATTAAAGACCAGCCATCCAAATCCGCATGTAGATAGTTCTTCCGCTCTGTGTAGAAAAGGTCGGGCCGACGTGTGGGCTGCGCTCTTCCTCTTCTCTTCCCCCGCATACTTCGCCTCCCGCAACTGCTGCCTCCTTCTCTCCCCCAAACCATCGTGACACGCCTCCACCTCCTCCTCAGTGCCGCCACCAATTCCTTCCCCGCGAGGCAGCGTCTGGTTGTAGTCCCCCAACTTTCCCCAGCAGCGTCGCAACCCTCCGTCGTCGTCTCCCCAACGTATTCGCCAGCCGCCTCCTCTCCCTATCTGCCTATCGCTGCCTCCCCACCTCCACCTCACACAACTGTCGCCTCCTTCTCTCCCCTGAACCCTCATGCCGCGCCTCCTCCTCCTCGACATCATATGGTCGCAGTCCCCCAACTTCCCCCCAGCAGCGCTGCATCCCCCCGTCGTCACCTCCCCAATGCATTCGCCCACTGCCTCCTCTCCCCATCTGCCCGCCGCCGCCTCCCCACCTCCACCTCCCACAACTGCCACCTGCTTCTCTCCCTTGAACCCTCGTACCGCGCCTCCTCCTCCTCCTCGGCGCCGCCACTAATTTCATCTCCCATTGCCCCTCCAACTAACGGCACGATGCTTGGCGACAATGGCTGGTGGATCGAAGAGAAGGGCACTCGGCGACAACGGTTGATGGATAAGAGAGAAGAGCACTCGGTGATGGCGACGGCAGTTTCTTCTTCCTATGCCCGCCCACGTGGCTCTCCCCCCGCCGTCGCTGCCTAGCGATCGCTCGCCCGGTGAGCTTCTCTACCTCCTCTTGCTCTTCACTTGGAGCCCGTCGTGCTGTCTGGCGATTTTGGTCTCCCAAGCTGGTCGTCGAAGTCAGTGCCGTGGTCGAAGGGAACCGTGGTCAGGGGAAGTCCAAGATCCGTGGTCAAAGTTGAAGCCGTGGTCAAAGGGCGGGTGGTCGAAATTGAAGGGTTGTGGTCGAAGTTAGGCATGGATGAAGTCGAAGAGTAGTGGTCGAAATCCAAGCCGAGGTCGAAGGGGGCAGTGGTTGAATGGGGCAGTGGTCAAAGTCGAAGGGCTGTGGGCGAAGTCAGTCTGCAGTTGAAGTCGAATGGCCGTGCTCGAAGTTAGGTCGTAGTCAAAGTTGAAGGGTCGTGGTCGAAGTTGAAATAGTGGTCGAAGGGGACAGTGGTTGAAGAGGGCAGTGGTCGAAGTCGAAGGGCCATGAACGAAGTCGGTCTGTGGTCGAAGTCGAAAGGTCGTGGTCGAAGTCCATGCCGTGGTTGAAGAGTACAGTGGTTGAATGGGGCAGTGGTCGAAGTCGAAGGTCCGTGGATGAAGTCGGTCGGCAATCGAAGTCAAAGGGCTGTGGTCGACGTCGGGACCGTGGTTGAGGGGCCATGGCCAAAGTGTGTTCCAACTTACAACCACAAGGTGTGGTCGATGTCTTCTGACTTACGACCACGAGCGCTAGTCTATGTGTTCTGACTTACGACCATGAGGTGTCCTCGATGGCTTCCGACTTACGACCATGAACGATGGTTGTCAGCTTCCGACGTACGACCACAAGCCATTGTCAAAGGCTCCCGATTTAGGACCACGATCGATCATCGACCGCTACAACTTACGACCACCAGCGATGGTCGACCACTCCCATCCTACGATCATGCGTAATGGTCGACGACTTCTGATTTACGACGACGAGGTGTGCTCGAGGACTCCCGACTTATGACCATGAGGTGTGGTTGATGTCTTTCGACTTATGACCATGAGGTGTGATCGACGGCTTCCGACTTACTTGACGGATTTAAAAACTTTTAGAACATGTTTTTATACATATTCTAAAAATTGTATACATGTTCTGTGTTCTGGAACTACCGGCTATGTGATCACGGTACTACCACGTTCGTTGGTGGTCGGAAGACATGTAGTATTCTGCTGTCATTATCAATCTTCGCACTAATATTTTGTCTGTCCCATTTGTTGCAAGGTACTCTCAAAATTAAGAGTGTGTAGCTAATTATTTAGAGAAGGCAGTGCATAACTCATTAAGGACGTGGCAGTGTTGATTGCTTCTCCCGAAAGACAGGTAATTTTTTATAGCATGTTTTAGATGTTATTCCCGTAGTCCTAGTCATAATTACTATTATTTAATTAGTTATTATTAATGTAGTTTATATTATAACGTAAGTTTTACTGTCATTATTAATCTTTGCATTAATATTTGGTCTGTCCTATGTATTAGAAGGTATGGTTTTATCGGAGCTTCTTGAACACTCGTACAATGAGAAATACCGTTGCCACTCATGGTTAAAGGGTGATGCGGCTGGCACTTTGCCCTTCAAGCTACAAGGGGAGGGATCCATGGGCACTGGACGAGCGCTACGTCCCAACCCTATGGGCCACAGGCATGTTGCTCTTTGCGAGGCTGGTCACCATCGACGGTAGCCTGCTCGCGGCACTGGTGGACACGTGGAGACCTGAGACATACACATTCCCCTTTTGGTGGGGTGAGATGACGATCACTTTGAAGGACATCGCGTTCTTGACTGGTCTCCCTCTTAGGGGTGACGCACTTGTTACAGAACCCGCACCAGCCAACTAGAAGGAGAGGCTGGTGGACCGGTTCGGTTGTCCTATCCTGGAGAGTGCACGTGGCATCCCCCACTTGGCTGAACAATTTTAACGTGTGCCCGTAGGATGCACCACCGGAGGTCGTTAGGATGCACCTCGTCGCATTCCTTATTCAGCTCTTTGATTGTAGTATGTTTCCAGCCACACACGGCAATATTTGTAACGTTGAGTTCATCGGCCTCGCCAAGTCTTTGGTGGACGCAGAGTTTGGGGCGATGCCTCGATACAGTTGGGGATCAGCTTTTTGTGAGCCACGTATCGGGGGTTATGTGACGCTTGCCAGCGTGCCACTGCTGGTACACCCAATATGACTATATGCTACGTGCTCCTACAGTTGTATAGTTGGGAACACTTCCCTATCGGACGTCTGACCATTGTGACACTAGTGCACCCGTTCGGCGAGTTTGCCGACCTGACAGACAGGCCCACTATGGGCAGCTGGTGGACTGCTGCCTATCTGCGGTGGGTGAAGGGTAAACCGTCGAGGTGCTACTTGCTGTGGCACAATGAGTTAGAGTCATTGCACAACAGCAACGTCATATGGGGTCTATGGACTGTAAATTTTGTGTATCGTGTATCACCGCACGGGCTATCCCTGCAATGCCTGGAGGACGCGGAGCTATGGGCGACGACACAACATCTGCTATTCTCGTACATGGTGAAGGCTTATGTGCCACAGCGCGTGATGCGATAGTTCGGTTTGCACCAAGTTGTGCCCCCTCTGGACGACAGGTTCCTACCGTAAGCTGTACACCGATGAGTCAAACTCTATCTGAATAATGTATACAGTTTGTATGTCTTGCTATGTAATGTCAATGTTCTAGAAATGCAGAGAATAAATGGCTAGTCAGCATCGTATAGACTGACGGGCACTGCAGCAACAGTGGACGACAACATTGACGGACAGGGCACACCTCGATGTCATCATGGAGCAGTGTTCGTATGATGTCCAGACGTACAACGAGTACCTGTAGTGGTACGTACCCCGGTCACGCAGTAGGCTCACCATTCCTTCACCAGATCGCCCCGAGCAGATCACGTATGAGGAAAGTCTGCAATGCTCGATTGATCCCTACAACGCTTCGTGGCGGCATGACAGCATAAGACAGTTCGAATATCTTATCGTTTCATTCAAGAAATTCATACTGGTCGTTACTGAACCTATTTCATATATCACTTTAGTTGAAGCGGGCGCAGCGCATCGCAAGCACGTCGGAGGCCGCCATCAGCAGCCCAGAGACACCATCGACCCTGCAGAAGACTACGAAGTTCATCCTAAAGCAAGCCAAAAAATAGTGCACAACCTAAGCTATGGTCGTTCCACGGATCACAATATGCATATAAGCCAGCCAGTGGGGGCACCATGCTCACCCGTCCAGGTTATCGCGACCTAGCGAGCCCGGCCGGCCATCGCAATCTACTGAGTCTGCCTGGCGTCGTATTACTAGCCATCAATCATCCATACGTCGTACCGACGAAGAGGTAACTTACGTGCGAACCTATATTTTGTTTTCCTATTAGGCCTTGCGTTCCACTAACATCATGGCGTTCGCCCACCGCAGGTCCATGTCGTGGTGCATCACTTTTGACGTCTGCACCACCTGCACAGACTACTGCTCTCCGTTGTTCATCTTCATTGCACATACTAGAGGTATGAGATTCGCATTGTACATCTGAAATATTTTGTTGGATCGAATTCGGCGACAGAGGGGGGGGGTGAATGTTGCTTTCAAAATATTATCCCCCATAAGTACCCATGCTTAATGTTTATCTCTGATAGCTATATTAAGCTAGGAAGATAAAGTTGAAGCTTACTGGAAATCCAATGGACAAACACCAGAAGAAACGACACCCAAAATCAAGTAAAGCTAGCTGCAGAAGAACACCTCAGAAAATAGTGCTTGGACCCTCAGGCCGGTCAGACCGCTGTTGAAGGGGCGGTCTGGCCGGTCACTTGCCGCCGGTTTGACCGCACAACACATGGCGGTCTGACCGCCCAAGGAAAACCGGTCTGACCGCCCCTCGAAAAATTCAGACAGCAGCAAGCTGAAAATTCAGAGCAACTTCACAAAACCTCACAGCAAGAAAAATAACAACTTCCCTTTGGTTTTCTCAGCCCAGAAAGGTAGGATATCCTTTCAAATAGCTTGGGGAACCTCTAAAACCAGGAAATCTCAGATTAAAAACAAGAATTTGGGATTTGACCCAAAATCTGAAAATATTCAGAGAGCTGCCCTAGACTTCAAATTGCCATCTCAACTCTCATTCTTGGGCCAAGTAACTTTACAGAAATGAAAGCAATAGCCTAAGAACCAGAGAGACCAAATCTCAGCCCACCTCAAGAAGAAAATCAAGGATTTGCACCAAACCCTAGAAATGCCAAAATCCTGAAGAGCTACAGAGAGGGGTACAAAAGAAACAAATTGCTCAATGGTCTCAAGTCCTTTGCTAATGAAATTTTGCAGTCAAGTTAGCAATAACAAAGGGACTTCTCAGACAAAAAAATCAGGCCATCTCCTGAAGGGAATCAAGAAATACCCCAAAACCCTAGAAATGCAAAAGAAGACTTCTGAAATTTCATTCCAACCAAAAAAGGATTACATAGGAGTCCCCATACGCATGGACATTAGAACAAGAGGAATGATTACATGGATTCTCAACTCATCCTCTCCCTCTCCCTAAACCTCAAGAACACATACTACATGCTTGGAAGGAAGGAGCTCTCACCAAGAATACATCGAAGGAGACAAGAAGCAACAACAGAACCTCTGCCTCTCCTACCAACTAAAGCCTAAAGCCAAAACAAACTCACAAAGCCTCTTTTGACTCTAGCAAACCATAACTCTCTCCCAAAACCCATGAGGGGGCATGTAGCCACTCCCTCCTTTATATAGCCCTTAGCTAACGGGTCTCCAACCCGTTACACCCGCCAGATCCAACGGAACCCGCTCCCACCTGTGCAGCCTTGCATTTTTACCGAAACGCCCCTCGTGCACCTTCCGGGAAGCTTCCTTGTTCCTTGTCGTCCAAGCCTCGCAACCATCTCGAGTCTCCGTCGTCTTCGACACATCCGACGGTTCTGACCTCGACACTGCCCGTGTCTAGTCTGGTCACCTCGTGTCTCGCCACAACTCCGCCTCGATGTCCTGCAGCCAACACAGACAAGAAACACATCAAATAGCACCGTTCGATACATGTAAGCATAAATGCATTAATGAAATTGTCCAAACCTGACAAGTCGACATAATATGCATCCTAAATATTTTGACCAGGTTTGACCAAATCCGACCGAGCCCGATTGCACCATGCAACGTCAAGGTCCGAACAAACCAAATCAAACTCGACTTTCCTAAATCGATGTCAATTACTCATCATATACATGGGATGACCTCCACATGGTCTGTCATATTTATTGTGACTAACATCGTTTTATCTTGTAGCCTCCAATTCAACATGGGGATGACGACGGGTCCACCGATGATGACACGAGCCTCCCAGATGCTTCCAGAGAGCACTACACAGCGCTAGGGTTTGCAGCGTATGCAGGGTAGAGCTCAGCGTTCACAGCATACCCAGGGTTCAGACACTTTGGTGGGCAGAGCTCCTTCGGCTTACATCGTACGGTCAAGGCGAGAGCTCTTTCAAACCACGAGGGGGATTCCTAGAGTTCTTCGTTCACAACATTATTGCGGGCGGCTCGCAACTCAGCATATCTCAGCTAGAGGACTTTACACCGGACCCAACCTATTGTACCTGAGCCTACTAGACCACTGCCGGCCACTGTGCAAATAGAACGGTCTCCATACCTCCTCCGACCTGAGACGCAACCTCCGAATCGACTGACGTACCCCACGGGACATGTTCGTGCTCAACGGAAAACAAGGCCATGTACGGGGAGGCAGACGCGACGAGGAGGTAGTAGTGGCTCAGAGGTGAGCCATATCACATCCAGTGTGATGTATTTTTTTGTATTACTATAATTACTTTTACTTGTATAAGTATTCCTAATGTATAAAATTGTAAAAAAAATCATAAAATATTTGCAAATTCATGATTAAATTAACCCAAATAAATGTGATAAATTTAGACCATATAAAATTCTCAAAAAATTATATAATAACTATGATTGTGTTGAGAGGCTTCACATATAATTTCATAATTTTTGGAGCTCGTTTGCTATATGTAAAAACTCATAAAAATATCAAAATTGTATGAATTTTTGAGCAACATTCACAGTGAATAAAATTGTCCAAAAATTACACTATGAGGTAATTTGCGTCAAAAGACTGTACGTAAATTTTCATAATTTTTTGAGCTTATTTGTATATTTAAAAATTCAAATAAACACTAAATGTAAAAAATAGGGTAGGTAATTAAACCGGCTAATCAGCCAGCTTAATCACCTGCCACCCCCTCAACGGATGGCAAGCCTGCCTACCGTCCTCCCACCGGACAGTAGGCTGCTTGTCGTCTACTGGCGGGGTGGCAGACGCGTACAGCCGACAACCTCGTCACATGTCGCCTCACTGGCGCTGCCGCCCGCCATTTTTGCAAATACGGTGCACATACAACTATTTTTATAAATACAATGCTTAATAGTGCCAAATCTAGCTTTGTCTCAAGGAAGGATCATATTGACTACCTTGGATACCATATAATGACGTAAAGGTCCTAGAATTTGTAATCCTCTCTAGTCCTAGTTGATTTGGAAAACTCATTGATAAATCTGCACAGTTATAATCTGAATCTATCATAATCGATGATATAGATATTTCTCTCTCTCTCTAATTAATATGGTAATTTCTATCTCTTAAAAATGTAGTGTATTCTTTTGTTTCTGCTTTAATATTATAATAGATTATTCGGTGTCTGAACTTGTGATTTGCATCAAGACTCGGGTGCCTAACCACCTCCAGGGTGCTAATGGTTTGGGTGGGAATGAGTTCAATGGATTGAGTTTTAATTTGGGTTAATTTTGGATGGCTGGGAAATGTTTGAGGCCTCTAATGGGTTGGGCCGGGTTGGGTTTGCAGTTCAAACGGTTTGATCTGGCTGGTGTGGATTTGAAATTTCGGGTTCCGAAGGTTTTAAGTTTTAACCCGTGGGCACAAACATGGTTTCAACTTTCAACCCATGGGCATGAGTTGTGACCGCATGACTGCGTGACTCCCCCCGACCCTCGCGAGTGGCGACCCAAATGAACGCCGCCGCCGCCGCCGCCGCCCTCACCTCCCCGGCTCGCCACCGCCGCCTTCGCTTCCAGCCACAGCAGCACTCCACCTCCACGTTAATCTCTCTCTCTCTCTCTCTCTCTCTCTCTCTCAGCATGTTCTTTCTAGCTAGAACTCCCCTTCCAGTCCAAAATCCGTATCTGAGCAGCCTTAATCTCTATCCATAACTTAATCTTCACTTCGCAAGATATGGATGCATTCTCTTGTGTTAGATGCAAGATTGTTTTTTTCTTTTTAGGTAGCCCCATTGGTAGCTGCTATTTTCTTCTTTTCTCGGTGAAAGTTTTCTCTTCTTTGCGAACATGAAATTTTTCTCTTCAAAATTTTCACTTCGGAAGAGATGGACGCTGCTGCAAAAATGAACGGTTTTTGACTTTCATCATTTCTTTATTTCTCAGTAGATAAGCTTACTTGTCATCTGAACGATCGATACATTTATGCGAGTAACATACGTGTGCGTCTGCAGGTGCTAATCAAGAGATAACAAATGGGCCGGGGGTAGTTTAGTAGAGTACTTGTCATGTTCTTGTCTCTGACGATTATCCACAAACCAACCTCAGCTGCATGCATGTTTGTTCAATTGGAGGACCTGAATATTTTTCTTCTAAAATTGAACTAGTGAATGCTGTGGATAAGGATAAAGAGCAGTTCTCCATATCCCTGCCAAGTGAACTAATCTAACGAAAAATATCACACTATATTTGTTTAACACTAGGAGTGGAGTGTGCGGAGGTGGATTGTAGTGTCAGATTGCTTCTTTAATTTGCTGTAGGGCGTTAATCCAAAATTATTCTAGCATCTGATCCTAGTTGCATAAAAATTAAGTAAAGACACAATCGATCAATGCTTGTTTGTTTGATTTTTTTTTGCTAATTCGACATGCTATGGCATTCAGAAATGCCATAGCACAGTTATGCTCTTGCTCTTTGTATTGGGGCTTGTACAAGCTTGCCTCTACTGGTTTCAGCTGGCTTGAGTAGCATAAGTGCTATTTTATTAGTAGCTTTCACCTGCTTTTTTTTTTCAAATATTCATGATTGCAGCTTGTCATGGTGGGAAGGTACTATAGGTTAAGCAGCCAACCATGGTTCTGCCAGTCGGAGTTACGACCGAGGCTTCTGTAATTGAGTAAGCGGTCGACCACAGACACATAGGGGAGCAAGGCACCATGCGTGGTGATGGTGTGCGAGCCAGATGGACTACAGCCTATCGCCAGTGCAGAAAAAGAGAAACTGAATTGAAGTAGTTAGGGGGTTTCCTAATAAAGAGATTACTTTCCTAGTATTAGATATAATGTTAGAGTAGTTCCTATTCAGTTTAGATTAAATTTATTAGGGGCTAACCCATATACATGGGGTGGACAAACCTTTTTTTTTTAAAAGAAAGAAATGTTTACCTTTCTTCACCCCTTCATCTCCACCCGTGCACTTAGGCTCATAGATCTTCCTCCATCGGTTGGCACCCTCACATCACCGGTCATTCAAGGTTTGACCGCCTATGATCCACTCGTACAACCTTTGCCATTCCACATTAGCCCATAACAACTTGGTATCAGAGCACACCGCTTCCCTCGACATCATGTCCGACGGCAATGACGAGATCAGTTCAATCGAGAAGAAACTCGACCAAATTATTGTACATCTTGCGACTCTGATGAACCACCTCAATCGCCATGACACGTGGCTAGCGACATTGGAGGAGGCGGACAGCAGCGGTTCAGAGGTGACCAAGCATCTGATAGCGTCGCCCTTGCCGATAAGGACTGAACTGATGGTTGAGTTAACAATAATGTGCGGGCACTCTCGCATACTTGACGGCAACAATGGTTTTAGTTTGTTTTGATGAGTTTTAGAATATGTAATATGATTTTTTTTAATCTATAGTAATATACGAGCATTTAACCAGAGGCGGAGAGGGGGGACTGACAGGGGCTAGGCCCCCCCTATGATCCAAATTTTACTATTATACTCTGTGATGCATGAAATTTTATCTATATTTCTACTATTTGGCATTCTTCATATAATGCAATTTCACTAAACTTGTTCGGCTCCCCTCATCTCTAATTCCTCGCTCTGCCCTTGCGTTCAGCTAGTTATTGCACAAGAGAACCAAATACGAAACGTTCTGTAGCACGCAGGCTGAAATTTAACAAAATAATTTGCCACTGGGCATTAAAAAAGCCCTTTCCATGCATAGATTCATTCACTAACGCAGTCAAACTCAGGAAAGCCCTATGCAGCAGAATACATTACACAGAACGCATGTGGCTACCAATGCTCTGCATACCTCCCAATATGAGTAACAACTAACCACTTTGCTGACTAGGTACAACGTGGCATACCATGATGCCTCCAAGCATGAAGCATTTCACGAACAGAGTTATAGAAGAAGCCAGCCTAAGAAGAAAGAATAAACGTGTACGTAGTCGCTAATTCCCTGCATCTTTGCGTTTCACACTTGTACTATTGCCAAAAAGCCCAATAACCTTAGACATGTCTTGCTCTAATGCACGTTTGTGTAATGGGCCAAGGATCCAAGTGTGCCAACGGGCCGAGTATGCTCGCCTGTCCAATCCTGCAGCACCTCTTGGCGGCGTGCCATGCCGTGCCTATGTATACGTACAAAAGGGTTTTTTTTGGGCTGTGGCCTCAACATGCCGAACCAAAATTTTGACGTTACCTTAGTGATCTGTCTAGCATTTAAACTAATACCAAAACATTGACGTGATCTTAAAAAATTTGGCAACGCCGACGCAAAGCAACGCAAAACATTGGTCGTTCTTGGGCGAGCGTTTTGGTTGCCAAAATTTTGGTTTGGCAGATACTCTTGCTTCTACGAGGTGGCAGCACCTGATTAGTGGCATTAAATGCTTCAATTTTTTGATTAATAAATTTCAAATGATAGTATCTTCTAATATGTGTATCTGATTTGTGATCTGTTTGAATCTTTGTATTCCTTGTGATTTAATCAACAAAACAAGATACATATTAGCTATGTTTTAATATAAAAAAAATTAGATACTATATAGAACCTACGTACCATACGCGCATCTCGGAAAATTTTAGCAATCTTTTACTTACCAAAGTTCTGATACTCTGATTTGGATATTGCCAGGGCCGTGCCGGCAAAATTTAGGGCCCTATACCAAACTATAAAATGAGGCCTTTTCCCTTGATAAATAGGATTATAGTAATTATCAATTCTACATACATATCTTACATACATAGTAATGAGAAATATTAAGAATCGTACATATTCTTTTATAATTATCAATCCATAGCACTTCTGAAGCTAAGTTAAATCCTCTATCATACGAAAGATAGTTTTTTATAAGGATCATATGAAGGATAATTATAGTTCATATAATGATATGGACAGTAGAATTCTTCAATGTCCTCGAAAAAAATAATTCAAATTAGAAAAAAAAGGATTCAAATTGAAGGAAAAGATTAAATTACCTAGGAGTTGTCATTGACTCCAGGCGTACTGGTCCTGATACTGCACTTCTGACTGATGTCTGTCTGCGTTCCGTTCAGTGCTAATAATCCATCACGAAAGTTAACGGCGTGGGCTTGAATTGATCCCCTAGCTAGGCCTAGCTGGTAGCAGTTCGCATGCACCTGGTGACGAACTAATGATGGAGTGATGGCCTACAGCTGGTGGATCCATCAGAATTTGGGGCCCCTGGAAATTGGGGGCTCTGTTCCCTTGCACCGCTCGCACGCCCCTCGGCACGGCCCTGGATATTGCCAAATTTTAAGTTTGGCTACCTGAGGCACAAACCAAACATGTCCTAAGTCCTAACAGACGTAAAATTCATTATACACCATCATCATCATCACTCGTGACGGTGAAGGATATGCAACGCGGTCGGCTCGGTTCCGTTGCTGCAAAGGAAGACCCGGCGAAACTAGACGACCAGCACAACGCAACAAGGCGTTCACATCAAGTTCGATGCATGTGCCTCCTTAGAAAAAAAAAAGGTTCCAGGCGTGCATACGCAGCACCTGAAGCCGTGGGTCAGTGCATTGGTGGGGCGGCGCGTGTACGTGCAATCTGAACGGCGCTTGCACCTGAGTCGTGACATAGCTCAGCTGATACGACCGCAGACGGCGGGAATGTTTTTCGAGTTGGAAACTGAAGCCCTGGGAGTTCACACGTTAACAATGACGCCCCGTGCCGGGCTCGCCAACCGCAACGTGTCCTCTGGCCTCGCCGGAGTCTGACGACCAGATCCGCACGGCTGGACACGGCCGGTAAAATTATTGGGTCGTACGTAACGTCGCGTGGGCTGCCTCACGTAGGTTCGGTCCCCGTCGCGAGTTGGGCGCTGCCTCGGATGATTGACGCGACCAACCAGCCGCGCGCGACGTCGCGCTCGCGGCCGCGGGGTGGATCGGTCAATGCTGCTGGATGCTTTGCTTGCCGGGCTGTCGTTGCGCTCCGCGGCCGTGCCGGTCCCCCACGGTTCGTTCTCCCTCCTCACTTCGCCGTGCGACGTCGCGGGCAGGCAGGCAGGCACGCACGCACGCGAGCTGCACCTGTCGTCCCCGGCGTGCGCGCGTGCGTGCTGCCCCTTCTTCTCCGTACGTCTCGTGCGTGTGGTTCGTTTGAAAATGCAGTACTCGGTCAAATCGTTTCAACGTACAGCGTGTCAGCGTCACGGTAGCATTCGCTGTATATACGGTCCGCGATATGTGAAATCCAAGATTCCGTTTCGTTGTCCGTCTCTCTCAGAGCAATTTCAGGTGCCACTACATGAGCTGTTCTCACGGTGAAGACATGATATAGGTTTGACCGTTGCACGCGTGATTCAGAAACCAGATTAGTAGTAGCACCCTCTCGTTTACCATCTCTACCGCCATTGCCTTTCCGTATCTATTCTTCTTCTGAATTTGATGAACCTAGCAGTAAAATTCTTTCAGAACAGCGGTACTACCTCACATCACTGAAGATTTTTTTTTGAGACCTCACATCACTGAAGATTGCAGCAATATATACTACATACACAAAAAATCAGTTCACAGACATCAGACTGACGACTGGCCACTTCTCCACACCAGTCGCTTTAATTTTTTTTAAATGAAGGCAGGAATTCTGCCGATCAATCAAAGAAAGAACAAAGGTTCACAAATAGAACAACAGACGGGGAGCGAGCCTTGCAAAGTAAAATACAACACCAGCCGAGACAGAGGCTAGAAAAATAAACATGGGAAAAACTCGGAACAAGAATCGTTGAACACCTTTTTACTTTGCTCGATCTCTTCTTTAACTTGTGCTGTAACCTAGTCCACTGTGGCTTGTTTATTATGAAAAACTCTATGATTTCGTTTCTTCCAGGTATTCCACATGATATAGGTTGCGATGCCAATGAAATCATGTCTTCGGCTTTTGGGGCGGCACCGGATGCTTGTTGCCACTAGTCAATGATGCTAGCATAGCTAGAACGTTGAAATCGTTGTATAGTGTCAAAGTTATACCATTCTAGCACAAGGATCCACACCTCTAAAGCAAAGAGGCAGTTGAGGCAAAGGTAGTATCGTGTTTCATGGTGATTATTGCACATGAGACATGCACTTCGTGGTGGTTATCCCCATCAGTTGCTTTCAGGGCATGTTTCCTCAGACGCATGGTCCAAGTGCTTATCTGGACCTTGACTCCAGCCACCGTTCCGGGACGAACTGCGCCACCGTCGGCTGGCTGACGCCGACTCGCGCACACCCGAACCCCGGGGACCGGCCGGGTACGCTCCCGGTCAGTGATTACGTGGCTGATCGATCCACATCTCGACGGAAAGCTAGCTCTCGCCTTTCGCATTTGCCTCTGTCATTCGTCGTTGCCACCTCGATCTCTCGCAGTGAGTGGACAGGTCCAAGGGCTAGTTTGAAATGGCTACTATTGCTTGCTCGGTTGCATACTACTGCAAGGAGAGGAGATTCTTTTTCTCCATTGGTAATGCATGGTCTAGCTTGTGGGACTCGGTCACCTCTGCGACCACGGTTCCTCTTGCTCTCACCTTTTTGTGTTTGATTTTTGACCAACTTCTTAACAAAAAAGAAACATTGGGAGATTTGATTATTTGCCCCATCTTTCTTTGTCACTTGATAAAATGCCCCGTGAGGTCTCACTGACATGCAGGGCCATCACTTGCCATTTCCATGAAAGATGGGGCTCATCATCAATTCTCCCGCTCTATAATTGTAGCGGTGTTTGTTTCTTCTTCTCCTCCTTGAAAGAATTGTCTGATGAGTATGTTAAAACTGACCATGCAACAATTTCTGTTAGTTCCAGAGCATCCACAGCAAAGCTAATTGTGCAATAATAAAGTTCTTTTCATGCCATGCAAGCTAGCTAAAGCGCAGCCTCCGATGAATACTTTCTGAAACCACATTAGGACACTGATCCAACTCTAAATTAGGCCTCAAACAAATATTTATCAAGCTAAGGTACAGACAGGTCTCGGGTGGATCTGACTCGGACTCAACTTTGATCCATCTAGAAATTGGAATGAAAATATATTAATAAAAAGATTCCTGGAACGCATACAGCTTTATAGTTTATATCGATCAGAAAGTTATGATTAACAACACGCATAAAAACTCGAATCGATTGTAGTAACATGCTGCTAAGCTAAACCAAACTCCTAATTAAATTGCTCCCGGCTTTTGGCTGATTGGTTTGGGAGCTTGAGCCGAACTTTGTTGCATGAATCCTATCATGGTGACCGACTGTATTGTCCCCTAGTCTTTAGACCTGTCCAAATGGGTCATTTGGCATGAAACGGCACGGCTCCTATAGGACACGATCCAATTAGACTGGGCATAGCTGATCTGAATAAGTTATCGTGTCGTGCCATGTCGGTTCACGTGTTTGCCTTCTGACTCAGGCATGACACAAAGAGGGGTTAGGCCATGCCTGGTCAGCCTAGGCGTGCTTAGCCAAACAGAACACTGATGATTCATTGATTTTACTACCAGTCATAAGTAATTTTACTACTAGTTGCCGAATCACAAGTATTTTTTTATCAGTTATAGATAATTTTACTATTAGTCGTAAGTAATTTTACTGTTAAGTCACCCATCCACCCTCAGAAGAAGCAGTAACCCTAACACAAGTAATTTTATTGCCATCCGTAAATAATTTTATTGCACTACTACAAGAGAGTTACTGTTCTTACTGTGCCGGCTTGGCCCACTATACAGAGGTGTCAGCCTAAACACGACACGTCCAGTTGAGCTGAGCCGACATGAACCTTTACTATTTGTATCCTATCATGTTTAGATCGGGCTAATAGTATCATGCATCAGACTGGCAAGGTTGGCCCAAGCCATTTGGCCAGGTTTACTGGTTTTTTTCTTCTCTCCACACGACAAAATATCATAATACTACGGGAGCAACGATGGATTAGTAGAAGATCTAGCTAGCCCTACACATCCTTTAAATAACTACCTTTTCTACAGATGAAAAGGCATGACCAAAAACATAGCACTAAGTTTTCGTAAATTAATCAGTATTATAATCTATATATTATGTTTTCAAGGTGGTCACGCATGCTACAAATTTGTGTAAATAATATCGATCTGTGCCTCTTGGACCGTACATGGCAATCAGAGGCATTGAATGATTACTTCAAATTCAGCCTCCCAAATGATATTACAAAACTTTCACTCCACTAGCTACTAAAAACTAAAAAGTTCATATTTGCTCACCAGCAAAGAACTCACAAAAGCGCGAAAGCAAATGGAGTTCAACTACTTTGGACCGGTTGGACCGCTATGGGAGAGAGGTTGGACCGACCTGGTGGTCTGACTAGCTTCTAGTCGGATTGCAGGCCTGGGAGCAGTTAGACCGTACCCCTGTTCCAGAACTAAAAATCAGATTGAGTCAAAACAAAAACTGGTGCAATATTCAAAATACATATCCAAATGATTTGAAATTTTGTACACTCCTATTGAGGATCTCAGAAACCTAATTCATCTAAGGATCACATGGATCTTAACTAAAGTTCTAACTTTTCATCAAGACAAGTAAGGTTGCACCAAAACCGAGCAAGACTCAAGAACTTAAGATATGACTTGCTCGTGGGTTGAAGATAGCCAAAATGGTTCTAGATGAGTTCTCACTATCACAACAAGCAAGAGTACCTAAAGATTCGAGGCCAAAACCCTAATAACAAGATTTCACTTATACATTCTTGGAATCCAACAAGATCAAGAGAGGAGAGAGAGAGGGCGAAGCAAAAACCAAAATAGGTGCAAAATTAACAAAAGCAAGAATACACTATGTAAAATGAACAAGATTGATCTATTACAACTTATAGATGAATATTTTATAGTCACTCCACCATGGAGGACAGAGCTCTTACAAGAGCACTCATCCAAAGTTTCCACCACAAGGGAATCTCTCTCACTCAAACCCTAATATATAGATGGTTGATTGGTCTTTTTACCCCATGTCTCTAACCCTTCCCACTCATATAGATAGAGCAACTAGTTCATATCTAATTCTAATGGATGCTATCCATTAGCACAACTGGGAAAACCCGTTAACCCTACACACATCGAGTGTTATACTTATACATGACTTATACATACTTCTCAAAGCGTATAAGTCTAAACCTGCTAAGGAGTAAGCTTCCCATCCATTTGGCCTCTTCAGCGTCTCCTTGACATAAACTGCTCTACTAACGTTCTTCAAGCACCATGATTTTGGTCCCATCATCGTTTTCAATATTTTGGCTTCTCTACCAAAACACCATCGTTTTGATTGTGGACTTCACCTCTTTCCCGAGCCTAGTTCATGATCATCTCCTCCTTTGTAAGCAATCTTTATGCCTGCAACGTGTAGGTATATTAATGACTCACGTATCGGCAAGTCTCTCCATATTGATTCCCTCCGACCACGCCTCACTTGCACCAATCATATCATTCGATGAATCGTTGCTCGAACCTTTCTTTTAACATCCCTAGCCTTCCATGTGCCGTACTTGAGCTTAACCATCCTATTTGACTTCCTTGACTGTACCTTAGCTCATCCCTAAACACAGTACCGGTGCACGCTATTGACCATGGTTGCCTCCAAGCTACATACACAACAAAAATCAAGAAATTATTTTTGAGCTTA
This sequence comes from Dendrocalamus latiflorus, assembly GCA_017311315.1. Lineage (NCBI taxonomy): Eukaryota > Viridiplantae > Streptophyta > Magnoliopsida > Poales > Poaceae > Dendrocalamus > Dendrocalamus latiflorus. The sequence continues at coordinate 47,362,027 of CM029651.1, forward strand.
AGTTTTTCATAACTTGATCCACGTTAATCCAACATACTTCATGCACCGTAAATGTAATGACCTAGGAATCCAAAACTCAACCCATAACCATTTCCCACAAATCTCCAAAACCTCTCGAATACCTTCAGACAAAATCAGTCAGATCACCATTGAGCGGCTTGTCAGATCACTGGCCTCAGTCGGATCGTCCCCATGGCCGGTCTGACCACTCGGGTTGTGCATCCAAAATACACCTTTGTAGCAAAAACAGCTGCCAACTTGAAATTAGACACAACGCACCGATGGTCCGACAGCCAATCAAAGTCTGGTCACAACGGACTTGCAGTCAGACCACCCCCCTCGTCGGTAAGATCGCCTTGATTGACAACAATTTTGAAAACTTGCAAACTCTCATAAATTCAAACTTTAACTCGACACGATTGCCAATTATTCAGCACAAATAAACTATAAACATTCTCAGCATAGTTCTACAGTCCCTCACAAAAAAAAGAGGTCAGGATTAAAATCTTGTACCCCTGCACTTTTTATGTTTCCTTTTTCCTTGGGTTAGGGGACAAATGTCGGTTAGCACTTGTATGTGTGTGTTGCCAACAAATACATATATGAATGAAGCAATGCTTTTGCTTTGTTCTTCAAAGTCTCTTTCCCCTTCGTTTTTGGAGCACAGCGTTTTCCATTCTTGGACAAACCAACCGAAAGCAGGTTGATGTACACATGTTAAACAAAGCACGGACAGCCCAAGACTTGGCTCCTAGTGTCCACCAACGCCTTACACACGTTGCCAAAAATGGTAAAGAAGTCCGGGTGGCGCATCGATGCCCTAAACGACCACTTATCTCAATCACATTAGTGTTGGTCGGTCTGCTTCCAGCCGATCATCTTTTAGCCAGGCCGGAGACTTGCAGGCTCCAAAGCGATAGAGATCAAAAGGAGCTTAAAAAGTTCAGCGTGCTGCATGCAATGTTCGACCGTCCCTTTTATCTTTATTCTCTCCCTTCGCTGCACCAATAAACGGATATGTTTTTTCCCCAGCGTTTTTCGGTGCAGACAGCGCCACACGGGCGAACAGTTCCAGTTTTGTCAATGAATGGAAGCAACTTGCATGCAACTTTTTCTTTAGAAATCTTGATACTCGATCGACACTTGTATGCAGTGGGTTGTTGGGTAGATATGCTTTGTCCATTTTGGTTAGTAACTAGTTGTCCATGAAAATTACTAACGTGTGTAGTGAGCCAATGCTGATGTGAAGCTGTGCCAAGGATAATTCATGCATGCATATCCAAGAGAGTTTTTAACTTTGAAATGGTTACCTATTCTCGTGTGGGCCCATACAACGTGTCAAGTTCTTAACTTCGAAATGTAGCCAGGGCTTTTCCGGGACTTGACACATGACTAAATGTCACTTTTTGGCATAATTTAAATCCGTAATTGCAAGAATGGCTATAGTCATATAAAAATCTCAAAATAGTACTTCTATTGTTCATGGCCGTGGCAACCCAGAGGCAACACGTCACCTCTCCTGCACGTGCATGAGGTGCATCACTAATTACCCTTCCTAATCACCCCATGCACGGTTGCCGTGTGATAGCTTTTTATCGCACGGTGGCTGTGCGACAGACGCGACTTGTCGCCCCCTGGGCTGTCATATGTCTATCGGATGGTAGAAATGCTATTTTTACAAATCTCATAAGACTAGGCTATTCTTGCAAATATAGCTTCAAATTGTGCCACAAGTGCCATTTAGTCCTTGACACATATAGCTAATATATGTAAGGCTATTTTTTCAAGGGACTTTTGGTGTTTTGTATGTGAGGGACTCGCATACATTACCACACAAAGGGTCATCATAGGCAGTTCTAAACCCTCATCACAGACGGTTTCTGAATTATCTGATTTATTGTATCTGTGATAACAGATGATTATCATAGACTGTTTTTGAGTCATCTATGATAAGTCTTCTAAACTCTCATCACAGACAGTTTTTGAACTATTTGATTTATTGCATATGTGATAACAGACGATTATCATAGATGATTTTTGAACCGTCTGTCATAAGTCACAGTACAAATGGTTTGTATAAAGAATCGTTTGTAAAGACAAACTATCACAGATAACTTCGATCATGAAACCGTCTGTGATATGTCGGCCATCACAAACGGTTGTGTTTACCAACCATTTGTGACGGGCTACATATTACAGACGGTTGGTGCACATAACCATCTGTGATAGTAGGCACTCATAGACGATTTATAGCACAAAATCATCTGTGATAGTTCTCTCGATATATAGAAAATTTTTGTTTTTCGGTTAGCCTGAAAAAATGCTAACCATGCCTTTTGAAAACAATATGCAGATAACAGATACAAGCAAATACACAAATACATAGATATATCACAAATACACACATATATATCATAGATAAACCAATTTACAGATTGATTATAAATGAACTATCATAATATTTTTACAACATGTTTACAGATACAGTAACAAAATATTGTTTGTCACTAAAAAAGTTATTCAGCTTCGGTCGCATGAAACTCTCTTTTTGGGTCAATGACCTCCATAATTAAAAAGGTGGCGAGCTATTCTCGAATTTCAGAGAGTTCATTCATTTGGACTGTACTTAAACAGATGTTGATGCCCTATCGCTAGGAAGAGTAAAGTTATAAGTACTCTTATATATATTAATTGATAAGTAAATAATAATTATTATGACATTGACAAACCTCTCGATCCTTGAGCCTGCCACCCATGATTTCTTGCATATGACGGCAATCATAGAATCCACATATGTTGGCCTATAGCTACTGGTGGCACTGCAAAAATAGAATTACATACATATGTTTATTCAGCTTGAGAGGAATCATTACAAAGTGTGATATAAGATTATTGTGAACTAGTAGATATCGAAAATTGTGTCACATGTTGTAGTGCGGTGTTCGCTTCCACATATCTCCCTCATTTGGCAATGTATGGAGTGAATGACCTACATACGTGATTAAAAAAGTTAGCCTCAGCCATTGCAAATGAAGGGTACATAGAGTTATTAATGCATGAAATAAGTTTACCTATTGATTAATTGTTGTACAAGTGTGAAGCCATGCTTGCTCTTGATTAGGGGGTCAAGGGGATTCTAAATTATCCTTGATCTTATATCATTATGTGGGACAATTATGATTTACATATCAGCATATGCATTGATTGATGATCATGTTTCATGGATCATGGATATGAGATATCAAATCAATAGTATAGACACATGATAGAGAACATGATGTTGGATTGTCCCACCATAAGATACTGCGAGAATTGTTATATTCTTAAGTGTCATCAATTGGTCTCATACATAATGCATATGGGATTCTTAGACCTGAGATCGTCATGTTTCCAATATGTGTAATAGTTTACTTAGGGGTTATCAAATACTACTCCGTGACTGGGTGCTCATAAAGGTAGCTTTCGGGTTTACTATGAAATATACAGAGAATTATGAATGATCATGTTGAAATTTGTCACTCGTATATAACAGAAGAGATATCTCTGGACCCCTCGATGTAGTTGAATTAAGGAAGTGGATGGCCATGCCGAATGTGGTTGAGAAGTTAATCACAACTGAATAATCCACTATAGGTTTGGGTGAAGGATCAAGCTATCATAGTATGGCACCCTTCTTGCCTTAAGTTCAATCTGGTCACAAATACATATCATTTTGGACATTGACACAATCCTCAAAACACAACATTGACCACTAATTTATATTGTAATATATTTATAAAACCTAACAAAATTACAATATTATAGAAGTACTTTTTTTAGACAAATCTATATATATGATTTTATGTAATAAAAAATATGTAAAAAAGATATCGATAGTCAAAGTTTCAAAAATTTGACCATACATATTCCAAAACATATATATTTATGATTGGATGGAATATAATAATAGATCGGGCTCATCTTTGGTATATTGATTGACCTTCAGTTAGTCTAAGCCACCCGTTCAACATCAAATTGATGCTTTTCCATCTCATGATAACCTTCGATTATCACTGACGCATAAATTTAGATGGTTCAAAAAATCATCTGTGTTGGTAGTTTCGAATCATCTGTAATAACTCTTTTTATAGTAGTGTGATATATGTATGTCTTTTCCTCGTTAGTGAAAGCTTTATGTTGAATTTTTATCTCGTCATCGCTCTAAAAATTAAGATCAAGCTTTTGCGGTGACAAGTCAGTTCACAATACAAAAATCATGCTGGAAAACAAAAAAGAAAAAAAGGGAAGGTATCCGTCGCAGTAACTGTTACCAAGATCAAGTATTCCCACATCGACCTAATCACCACTCCTGATTAAACTTGTGTGTCGTTATCAAGAAAGAAAAACACACGCCTAACTTGCCACCAAAAAAAATCTGCTCGCGTGTTGTGTCATGCTTATGATCATGAGCGTTTTTTTAAAACCACTCCCGATCGATTACACAACAAGACCCCGATGTCCTTTTCCCGGTAGTATTTGAAACAACCCAAAAATTTCAAAATTTTGATTTTTTAGATTTCACTTGAATTTAAAATCTTACCAAAATAAGAAGTTTTCTTGATTCTACACTTTCCCCTTTTGGGATTTCGCTTCCCCTCTGGCCTTGGTGCCTTTCTCCTAAGCGTCTTCTCCCTAGTCCCCTTAGCCACACGTCGGCCCGCTCACCGCACTGCTCATCGCTACCACGCCTATCAAACCCACATAGCGTCGTGCCACCTCGCTGACTGAGCAATAACTTGCCGTCGTACCTCCCCAGCCACGCACCACCAGCTTGATACTGCCACTTCGGTCACCACCTGCTCAAACGTGCCAACGCTTTAAACTGCCTTGCCAGCATGCATGCCTACACCAGTGAGACGCCACCTCCCTCATGATGCCTTTGCACCTGTTAGCACTGCTGCCAACTTTGCCAAAGCCACTCGACCGCCAACGCTGCCGTCCACGCTGCCTCTACACTCCTGGCGCCACCACCTTCAACGACCTTGAAAGCCAAGCCAAATCACTCTTTAACTTGCTTTGGTACCTAATCACAACCCCACGACCATTCCCTCCCAACTCCAGCCAAGACTTGCCACTGCTACCGAGCCCTTAGCGGTGAGCCCTAAAATGTGATTTCTCCTATAGCCTCAATTCTGAGCCAATTCCTCGTTACCTTAGCACCTTCCCGACACTACCAAGCCAACCTTTACCACACCGACCCCTCTCATCGCCCCTAAGCTGCTAGCACCATGCGTCACCGCTGTCCATGCTCAGCCACCATGGATAGCCATACACATGCCAAACTAGCCTAAGCCATCACCACCACAAGCATTCCCATGCGTCGTGGAAGCTCGAACCACTCTTAGTCTAGTCGAAGCCCCACCAGAGCACTGTCATGTTGTCTCCCTGCTCTGATGAGACTTTTCTACCACCAGCCTTCTCCGACGTGCCTCCGACTATGCTCATGCCAAAAAATGGAACCCTTTAGGTCCCACTGATCCTTTTTGCACCACCGCTCACCACTGGTAACCATCGCAGCCTCGTAATTGCTGTCGCCATCGTGCACCTCTGCTCGGGCGGCCATGGCACGTGTCTGAGCTAGTTGCGCCCTATGCCTGGTAGGCCATGCAGCTAGGCTAGCCAAGTAGGCCCAAGCCCAGTATGCCAGTTGGCCTAAGCCCAACAGTAAAGCCCAACACTGTTCAAATTTAGCCCATTGCTATTTAAGGCCAAGCCCAACACTTTTAGCCCATTGAAATCGACCCAAAACCATTATTGTCTATTCAACCCAACCCGTTAGAAATAGTGCCAACCTGTTACTATTCATCCAAAACACATTAAACAAATTTATACCCATTTCGACCATCTCAAGCCCGTCTAACCCATTTTTAACTCTATTCAACTCAATCAAGCTTAGTTTAAACCCTATCCGTCCAAACTCACCTCTTTTATATCTTTTTTGGATATTTTATTGCATTTTATCTAACTTGCATTCTACAAAGCAGAAACTTATTTTATTCATTCTTTTGTGTTAGCATCCGAATTCGACTAATTGACCAACAGAGAAGCTATTGAAGCAATTAAGGTGGATAGTGTAAACTTGAAGCCTACAAAAAAATAATCAAGACCTTGAATAAAATGTCAAGTCACATGTCATCGATCATGTTGATCCCATATTATTAAATTATTATTACTTTCATTATTACTATTTGAGCACTTTTATTTACATACAATAATAGTTTGGAATGATATGATAAATAGTTAGATCCTACCACCAAAAAGCCCTATCATATTTATGAAATCCATATTGACCTTGAGAACTTTGGTAATTAATTACTATATAGATAACTATTAATATATGGTACAACTAAAATGATTTACTTAAACCACTAAGAATATTTTAGCTTCGTGCCAATAGAGTTTAAAATGGTACTAGGTTAAGGATGACTTGTGGAAAACCACTAGATAGTTGGAGTCCGTAACTTTACCCTAGGGTGTAGGCTTTGTCATGAATTGGTGATACAGTGTCATAAAGCACTGGGTTTGTGATTGGTTGCCTCAGTTATAAAAAGTAAGGACCAAACCATTATGCTAAGTAAAGAACACAAAAATCGCTCAATCACAAGTTTTGACTTATCAAACCTGGTTTAATATGCTGCTCAATTCAATCGAATATCTACAAGAGGGGTAGCTATCACAAGGTTTGGAGATAGCCCACCAAAAAGGGGTGGAATGGAACTTGGGACTAAATAAGCCACTTCCATTTGTCACAATGGTAGGTCCATTCAACATCGGATTGTGATTTCCGTCCTGTCCTATGAGTTCCTAATAATGTTGTTTGGCCTTGAGCTTACTGGGTAGAAGCTAGAATGAATAGAGTAGTGGATGACCTTGTTACCTCAGCTCAGTCGCATGCTAACATGTTGCATGTATATAGTTTGATATTATAAGTCTAAGATATCTTGTGAGTAAGATAGCTTGACATCGCAAAGTATAATAAATAGTATTCGAATATGTCATGCTCCCGATTAATGAAGTTACGTTTCATAGGTGATTTTGGCAACAAAGTATAAGTAGAATTTGGAGGATTTTAGTATGAAAATTGCGAATAAAAAATACCTTGTTAATTAGGTATTGTTTTATCATTTTAAATGCAAAGTTCTTTACCAGCAAACTTACATCTATTATGTAACATCCCAAATTCTAGGGAATGCAAAAATGCATAAAATTTAAAACTTTTTACATGCATCTTATTTCCTTGGCTTGTATTATAGTTTCTTTGGAAAAATAATTTGCAAACACAAATTTTTCAGAAGGAAATGTACATTGGATGAAATTCTATTTGAATTCAACATTGAATTGACAAGATAATCTTAAAATGGCATGGCAGAATTTACAATAGAAACCAATTCAAAAAAACTCATAAATATATTCATGGCACTGGAAATAAAAACTTGAACGCATTTGAACATGTTTGTGAAATTATTGAAGTCAAAATGGTGCATGTACACAAAATAGTAACTTCATAGAATTTTTGAGAAAAATATAAGGAAGATAAATTCTAAAAAAAATACACAATGAACTACACGGTGTTAGGGGCCTCCATAAAAATTTTCATAATTTCTAGAGCCCTTTTGACATGTTTGAAAATTCCACAAATCTGTTGGCCGAGCAAAACCGCTTTGATTTCTTAACCATTCCATCTTCTCTATTGCGAATGTGTATTCTTGAACTTTACACCTTCCCTTTTCCTAATAAAAGCCCGACGTTGATGAGTGGGACTGAACCTCACCCGTCAGGTCTTCCTTCTCTCCCTCACTAATGTGCCGGGCCCGCATCAGCTCTCTTCATCCACCTCACGCACGCTTGCGCCAGCTCCGCCATCGCGTGCCACTGGGTTTTGATGCCACGCCCACATATTCACGCCTACTTGCACCTACCAGTCGCCTTGATGCAACGCATCCCTGCCCTTGTCCTCTTCCTCTTGTTCGTGCGGCAAAGCTAGCCACGTACTCGCGATATCTTGCCACGGCCGCACGAGACGTCCCTCTTCTTCCTGAGAAATCGCTCAACTACTTAAGCGCCTCACCACATCATTCTTCCCCTGGTCACCTCCTCAGTCTCTTGCACGCATTTCCTGAGCACCTTGCTCTTTGAAATGATGAGAAACTAAAGTCGTTCGTGATGCCAATGAGCACGCCATCATGTTCTAGGAGCTCCAGTGAGCTTCTTCCCTCCAACTTCATCACAGGTGTAACATCTCACCACGGAGCACCATACTCACTTAATTGCCTTGTCGTGTAGTGAACTACTCGAGCCAAGCTTTCTTCCTTATCTCTGGCTAGAAGCACTGCCGTTGGCCATTCTCTCCCTCCGGTAAGACCCTGGCTGATTCCTTGCTCTCTGAGGATCTCCACCTCACAAGCAAGCTATTTTGACCATGCTATTGACATGTCTTTCACCGAGTGAGCCAACACCGTGCACGTCATTGCCGCCACTGCTGCTCCTCATTGTCTGGCCACTCTAGAGCTTCTCCGATGTCGCCAACCCCCTCAGTAGACTTTTGGTAGTCCCTAGATGCTCGCGTGCCTATTCGATTTGGAAATCCTTCACTATAGCCTAGCTTGCGCCATAGCTGTTCATGGTGCCTCCACGTGAGCATGGCACCAGCAAAGCTCCGACAACCATAGGTCCCCATGCTTGCCCTGTAGCATGACCTAGCTCCTTGGAGCTAACACCATCACCTAATTGCCCTCTCATACATGACTTCACCCACATCGGTGCTCACCTGAGACACCCCGCCGCCTCTCGCCATGGCATTGCCACCTTCATCCACCATTTTGGTTGTTGTCACTACCTAGAGGTGCACGATGGTGCCTCCATTCCATTTTACCCATGTCAAAGCTACTCTTCCGCCTCCCTCGCCGCCAGCGAGCTCACCAGTGAGCACGACCGAGCCAAGCTTCTTTGTTCCCCACTTTCTCTCTATGACATGTGGGACCCACATGTAAGAATGATTAGCTTAGCACTAATGATATGTTCAAATCTAATGTATGTATGACATGTGGGCCAAGCTAATTGGTTAACTAAAATCATATTTAAAACTGGTTCAAAAACCTAAGAGTACGACATGTAGCACCCACATGCAAGTATTGTAATTAAAAGTGTGAGTATGACATGTAGGATTCACCTGTAAGAGAGGAAATTAACACTAATAATAGATTTACACCTAATGAGTCTATGACAAGTGGACCCAATTAAAATTAATTAAGGAATTTTAATTAAACCAAGAATTAAAACATGAGTCACTACCATATGGGACCCACTCAGTAAATAAATAAATAAAATGTGATATAAACCATGTGAGGCTGACATGCATGGCCACATGTTAGGAATTTTAGAAAAATAAATAAAATGGAAAAAACCACTTTTAGTTATATGAAAGTTTGTTTTCTATGTTTGAAAGCATATTTTCGGTAGAACGTATGGGCCAGTTCACTTTCTCAGCTAGAAAGTGTATTTCTGAGAAGTACGCATTCGATGTCTATTATTTTCAGGATTTATAAACAGAATAAAATTCAAAGGGCTATAACTTTTGCATATGAACTTCAAATTAAGTGATTTTTTATCTCTAATTTTTTCTAAAATCATGCTCTATTGAAGTATGCAAAAATATTTAAATTTTGCCTCTATTTAAATTCCTTTGGCTCTTATTTGTGTACATTTGGATTTTACCAAATAGATGCCATCGCGTCGGACAATTTGAGAACGCTTCCGAACCATTCTCTGAGCAACAAGAGCAAGACAAGCACACCTTTGGTCATGTTGATCCTACTATTTCAATAATTATATATTGTTTGCAAAATCTATTATGCTTGCATGTATGCTTCTTTAAAATTGTTATATTGTGGGGAACGGTAGCTATATCTGATTGTATGCTTTGAACCTCCTTGTAAATATGATATCATTACTGTTGTAAACTTTAGAACATGATTTAGATAGTAGCTAATATCATTTTGGGTATATTACATTAAGTATATAGTCTAGATGCTTAGTCATGCAATAGTTTTCACTAAGTTCAATCATTTGGAAAACCTTGCGCGTGGTTATGGGTGATTTTGAAATGTTGAACTAGAGGGGTACCTCTATCAGTTTGGTATAAAATAAAATGAGAAACCTAGATTTAGACGAGGGTGAGTTATAATATGAATTGTAAAATGTGATACGGTATCTCGCATGTAGATAGGGAGAGATTCTCGCTCGAATCAATTGACAACCGAATACTTTTGCTGCACATCTAAGCCACACTGTACAACCACATGTGCTATATAGGCTCTGGCATTAGCTGACTAAGTTGTCTAGGACTAACCTTACATTTTGGTAGACCGAAGTAGTGAGGGCATTCCAAGTAGGTTTGCTCCTATGGGCTCCCTTCACCAAGGTGTTAGAACCAAAGCTTATTAATACAATGGTGAATGCCTCACCAAAGGGAGGGTATCCGCTGAGATGAGGGTGGTCATTTATCAGGCTGGTGCAACATTAGGACTAGGTGATGTAAAGGCTTTATGATAATCATTTTGTCACATGCCTGCAGAAGCGTGGCTAATAGTGTATTTGATTATCTCATGTGGGTAAAGTTGTATAACCTCTCAGAGTGTTAAAAACTATTTATATAATCATGCTCATAGTCATGAGCATGCTTGGATGCAGCTACAATGTATATAGGTTTTACTTTTACAAAACAGTTTCATTGGAAATATTAGGATGACGTATACATATCGTGTGTGCCATGCCAGTGGTCAAAAATTGTTCGATATTCACAGTCGAGGAGGGTAGTGAATGGATGTGATTTACTGTTATTAAATATTATACAAAGGTTATTTCATTACATCTCAACTGCTCTTTACAATTCTATTGTAAATCACTACTTATCGATATTGCAAACGAAACATGCTTAATGCTGAAAATAACTTGTAGTATAGAGCCTTACTTATTGTTAGCCTTGCATTTATATGTATGTTGTGATACACTATGTCTTACTGAGTACACATACTCATTCTTACTTAAATTATTATTGTTCAGAGAATAAGGAAGAAAACATGTCAGACGACGTATATTTTGCTCCCGGTACCAGGGATTACGACGATGGATCTTTCTAGGGTTTAACTTTAGTCGGTTGTCTGTGAGCTATGGTGGCCCACTACTGGAGTCTTTTGTTTACTTGTCTTTCAGTACACTTTACTTTTAATAATACTATTTATTTGGCCGGTCAGTCTTATGTTGTAAATTTTATTATGCATCACCTATATATTGCCTCTTTGTTGTAAATTAATTGTATGCGATGTGTATGGATGTGATCTCGATGTTATGAATGTGTGTACTAGCCACTGATCATGGGACTAGTACGGAACACATACAAGAATTTCAGGTATTCAATGCTCGAGGTCCCCACATATTCTTATCATATTATAACATGTGACTCTATCCATTTGAACTCTTTGCATATTAGTTATATAGCCTTCTTATGTAGCTTGCTGAGTACCTAGTGTATTTAATCTTATTTTATTATCATCAAATCATATGCCAGAAGAAGAAAGATTGCTTCAACTTTCATATTAGGATCCTGACCGCACTCAAACGTTTCTGTAGGATTTCTTCAGTTCTTCTGAACTGTAAGTTTTGGGTTTAAACGCCCATAAAACTATTGTAATCAACCCTAATTTATATTTTAATCAAGCTAATTTTTTTAAATACTTGTGAGCATGTATGATGTTTTTTCTATTCGTAACTAAACTCCTGAACTATTACAAGAAATTTCTTGGTCCTAATCTCAAAAATAGAGTGGTTACATAATCGTCCGCCCATGCATGCACGCACGTCCGTTTCGATACGTATCATCGGCATGATAGCATCTGATCTGATCACACAAGAGGGGCATGAACCTAAGCGTGCGTGCATGCAGCAGCGGCAAGTAACCAGCAGTTAGTGACGATGAGGCGCGCAGAAGTGGCTACCTTGCTTTGCCAAAGCTAACACGCGTAAACTCTGTGGTTTGTGCATTCATAGTGGAATCGATCGACCGAACTGACTTGTCATTGGATACGGCCGGAGCGCGATGCAGTACTGAGATATCGAAGCTGCCGCGACTGAGAGATGCAGTGTGAGAAGGGAAAAACTTACAGTGTGAGATGCATTGTTAGGACTCGATCATGGTGGAGATCGACACGGCTATATAGCTAGGCCTATCGATCGGCTCAACAAAGCACGTATCTCCGCGATGAGCGTGATACGAACTTACAGTGCATGGTCCAAGGTTGTGCAAGGAAAAGCATCTGATGGATCTGGGGCCCACACCGACACGCACGGCCAGTGTTCGGGGCGGCGCCGGCTATGGAGGAGGAGGTGGGGGCGCCGGAGCTGGTAGGGGGGAGGTGGCCACCTCCGACAAACGGCCGCCCATGGAAACCAGCCAAGGACGCAAGGTGGACGGAGATGGTTTTGATTTTGAATTAGAGGCGAGCGACAAGTAGGGAATGAAGTGAGCACAGGGTACTACTACAAAAATGATCATTACATATGATTTGGAAATATCGTCACAGACAGTTTTCTGAAGCGCCTGTATTTATGTGTCAGTGATAATCGAAGGTTATCATAGACGGCTTATGAGCCGTCTGTGATAAAAACAACACAGACGGTTTGTAACTCGAACCGTCTATGAAGAAAACTATTACAAACAGTTCGAACCAAAAACCATCTGTGATATTCATACATTACAGACGGTTTACCAACCGTCTGTGATTGGCAAGTATTACAGATGGTTGGTATATAGAACCGTCTATGATAGTCCTTCATAGACGGTTTATAACATAAACAGTCTGTGATAGTTCATTCTATACCTAAAATTTTTCTGTTTTTTGGCTAGCCTCAAGAAATAATGTTACCTATAACCTTTGAAAACAAGCAAATATAGTGGCAAACATAACAGCACATTCCATTTCTATTAAAATTAGAATCTACCATTACAACATAACAAGATAACAAACCCAATTCTTTAACACGGCAAGAATATATAAGAAGCAGAGATCCTAGCAGACAGTAGGAGCTGAATGCATCGGATGGCGGCCGGATATCACCGGCAGTGGAGAGGCGGCGGTAGCGCCACCTTTGTGACACGACGGTGAGACTGCAGAAGAAACTCTTACGACACTTACGATAAGAGTGTGTTGTGCAGTCGACCGTGGTGTCACAACGGAGACGCTAGCTTACGGCAGTAGTCAGTGTCATTTAGGAACAAGCTGGATGCAGTGCGCGATGTCCTTGACGCCTGCCATCAAGGAAGAGAGGGGAGGGCATCGGATGGTGGCCGGATATCACCGGCAATGGAGAGGTGGCGGTAGCGCCACCTTTGTGGCACGACAGTGAGACTATAGAAGACACTCTTACGACACCTACGATAAAAGTGTGTTGTGCAGTCGACCGTAGTGTCACAACGGAGGCGCTAGCTCACGGTGGTAGTCGACATCGTCGAGGGGAGGATGCATGAAGCTATATAGTGGATGAACTCACGCGTGACTACCGGTGGAAAGGTAGATGCAGAGTAATTAATAAGGACCGGGTGGTGGGAAGAACCAGTGCCTGCCATTCGATGTGGAGAGAATGGACGGGTGAGATCAAAATCGTGAGGGATACTCTGCGGATCGGTGATGTGTCATTATTAAAGATGGTTTATTATACGAACCGTCTGTGATAATGCACATATCAGAGATGGTTCGTATAACAAACCGTCTCTGATAAGTCAAATATCAGAGACGGTTTGTTATACGAAGTGTCTATGATATTAATATCAGAGACGATTTGGTATACAAACCGTCTGTGATAACGCTTAAATATGCGTGCCCTAATCCAGCTCATCTAAACTGTCCTCTCCCTCATCTTCTTCACCAGATTTCTCAATAATGGCATCTAATATTCTTTTGATCTCCTTCCTCTCATCTATCCATCATGAGTTGTTCGGCCGCAACCTTACACAGGCAGTCAACAATTTACATCTGGAGCAGCTCCTCCGCTCACACCCTACTCTCCTTCCTCGACTAGCTTCCATCCGTCAACTGGATCTCATCATCCGCCGTCGACGGAGGTGTCTCATTGCCGCTCAGGACAAGAAAACCGCCCTCAGCCTTGTTCTTCTTTACAATGTGCACAAAGTGGAAGAACCTCTTGCGGTAGTAGAGAGACACATGGATAACATTACCGATTAAGCAGAAGTGGCCGATTCTGAGGAAGCTTATCATAACATCCTCTTTGAGATTATGAGCCATGCTAATGAGTTGCCTAGGCTAGAGGAGGAAGTGGAGAGGATAAGGACAATCTCCACGGCATTCGAGAACTTAGCGGCTGATACTCTAATTCCAAAAGTCGAAAAAGAAGCATATGAGCCCAGAAGACTAAGATCTGGGAATCTTTTTTTTTATTTTTGTAATAAATTTGCCTTGAATTTGTCTCTCGTCTCAGTAGCTTTTATAGTTCATACAACAAAGGACAAAACACAGACCGTTGTAAATAAAAATCGTCTGTGATAGTTTCATAGACGGTTCTAATTAAAAACCATTTGTGGTAATGCGTATATCATAGGCGGCTTTTAAACACATAACCGTCTGTGATAGTTTTAGAGACGGTTTTAACCATGAACCGTCTGTAATAATTAAAGTATAGACGGCTCCACATGAACCGTCTGTGGTGAGACGTCCAGTATAATTTGTTTTGTAGTAGTGAGGGTACACACTTCAAAGAGGTACGTATAGGGGTAAATACCTAGCTAGCTCGTATTGCAACAAGCACCAGAATACGGGATCAGATTCCGGACCAGGGCTGAACGACCGATGTGCCAGGAGCAGGAACTCCTAGGAGCAAAAAAATCCTCCTCCATCGTCCGAGCTGCACGGCCAGATAATTCACCAAGGTTTTCCTTTTTGCAAAAACCCATTCACAGGTCGAGGAGTTTGCCAAAAGGCATCCGTATCTCGAATTTCGTTGATCACACACCCTCAAGTTTTTACAAGATATCAAATCCTCACCTACAATTTTATCTCTTTTTATAACGTGTGGGGGTGGCCAAATGTGTGGGGAGGGCTGGTGATAGTAGGAAAGGACTACTGTTTGTTAATTTCCGCCCAGAGCTAGTTACTGCTCGAGCCCGTCATCTGAGAGGTAGACAAGAGGCAAGAATGGCATCGTTTCTTCGTGTCCCTGCAGGGGCCCCTCACCTCCTTTGATATCTATCGACCGAATTAATTACTATCCCATGCATGGGCCTCGTTTACCCATCCATCATTCCCGTTTCTTTTTTGCACGCAAACCCTTAATTCTGCGCTGCTTGGACGTACTATCTCTGTCCACAGATATAGATCATTTTTTATCCCGATAAAAAATTTTGACTATAATTTATTATTATAATATACTAAGTAAAAATAAATAAATATATATATATATATGAAAGAATTTTGTAAGATAAATTCAATAGTATTATTTTTATGTAGTTAATCTATATACTTTAATATATATTAATAGTTAAAATTTAAAAAACTTGATCGTATGAAACCTAACGTATATATACGGACAGAGAAAGTGCATGACATTCACACGTTTTTTTTTTTTGATAAGCATGACATTCACATGTTGACAAGCTGGCTAAGTTTATATGCCGGATCGGAGCCTGAATATGCAGCTCTTGGAGGCATTCCATCGGTATATAAGGTAATCGGTGACTAGATAGTCCGGCCGATTCAAATTAAGTACCCTAACACGCGCGCGCATGTATGTACGTACATACATACATATACACATATATATACATATACATATATATACATATGAAAATAGTTCCATAATCCTAGGAGTATGTACTCACAGTTCTTATATACCGCTTAAATGACGTTGTTATACCTCCTTATCCTTTTGACTATATTCTAATAATAACTATAAGATACTCAAGATGAGTTCTTTGAAAATTTCATCAGAATTCACTTTGTATAGCACAATTTGTGTATATGCTTTTTATATATGGAAATAATTATATAGCAAAAAATATAGGTCTCCGATGAAATTTTTTCAACTAAACCGCATTAGAGCATCTTAAAATTAGTATTTGCGTATACCAAGAGTGATAAATAAATACAACATGTTTATTTAAGTGGGATATTAGAAGTGAGTGTATGTAAGTACGGAAAGCGCTATATATATAATACACATACTGTTATATGGTACCCTCCATCTATACTACTAGGAACGCTCTCGTCAGGTCATACTGCCTAGAGAAGAAAAGATAGTGCTAATGAATGCGCCTTTTCTTCTAGTATATATACATACATGTGTTAGGACGTGCTTAGAGCGAGCTGAGTACGTGACCTTGGACCTTGGTGGTGGGTAACATAAACATACCGCGCGAGTGCGCTTGACTTTGGCGATCGCTAAGATAACTAAAGAAATCTAATCGAGTGAAAGTGCTTTCTTGTTGTCGCATGCACGTACTAAGATTTCTTCGCCACTTGCAAACTGAAATCAAGCGTGGCCAGGGGAGCAACGCACATGCAACGAGCATTGCCTATGTTAGGCTCTCCTACCACTCGTTAAAAAAATATACAATAAAAATGAAAGATCAAAAGAATAGAATGTATGAATTTTATATAAAAAATCTTTAAGAGAAAAACCACGGATGTATTAAGACAAAAATCACTATATAAAAGATATTACAAGTATGCCCATGTATCAACAAGGGTTGATTTTACTTCCGCGCTTAGCTACTCTAAGTTGTTGTTATGGTAAGTAAACATCGTTCGTTATATAACCATGGATCACGGGAAACTTTGGCGTGTCTTAACCACACGACTACAAAGGTATATAAATATGTTCGAAAACAAGAGTGCTAAACAAGAAAAGGTACATAAGGGCATGTTCTTTTTGGCTGAAGCTTATGGCTTTTGTCTGTGGCTTGTGCCTTTTGGTCTGTTTGTGCGAGAGATTATAGCGTAACAAAAACTCACATGCGGTTTTTGCCGATATATACTCCGTTTAAAAGCTAGTTATTGTAGAAAAACCGAAAAACAACTTTTAGAAGCTGAAAAGAATGGGCCCTAAATATGTTCAAAAACAAGAGTCTCATATAAGAAAGAAATAGAATCTTAGTCAGGGACAAAATAGACATATTGGAAACTAGAACAGTAACATTCTCGGATGCGGGAATAACACCCTGCTCGGAGAGTCTTAGAAAATAACAGTGTAAAGTTGTAGTACAAAGCACCTTGAGTAGCCACATTTGATTCTAGTCGGCATAGAGTCCATCATAGGCACGAAAATGATCCTAATCATAGTTTCTGATCAGTTCGTATGCCTTGATCAGACTCTTCAAGCGGTCAGCAGTGGTCGAACCCGATCAGATTCGGATCACAAAATATAATAATATCCATCTTGAACCAAATTCCTCCTGTAGCGAACAGAATACAATAAACCCCTCCATGATGGTCGTGCAAACAATTCAAATTGCAACATATCCAAACGGTGAACAAAACACCAAATTCAGTTATCCCCACAATTGACATTTTTTTCTTTAAAGTCTTCTCACTCAAGCGTAGCCCAAATTGTGTTGAAATCTACAAGTCCACCTTCGACTCTATATGTGTGGATCTTGCTGCAGTAGACGACAGATCGTCGAAGAAATCATTAATGATTAATCTCGTATGAATACTGCCAATAATATATACAATGGCCTGAATTGCAATAAACTCTTTATTCAATAGAAAACATATAGAGCTGACTACACAGCTTCTTGATGAAGATGACGATCGACAGAGGCAAAAGATTATCAACGGAGATGACGCAGTACAACTCCATGATATGGTGTCAAACTGATTAGGCAATAGTGTTGGCAAAACCTGACACTGGAACAGTTGCCAAGGTAGAGTGCCAATTGATGCTCGGCATAGTGCGGGTTGGTGCCAAGTCAGAGTCCTGAAAGCCACTCTTGATGACGCACAGCGGCAGCCCTAGGAATCTCCTCATCGTAGGACAGCGGCTTTGACCTTGAACCTAGAACTTTGATACCATTTATTAGGCTCTGGTACCACTTGTCAAAAAAAAAAAGGCAAAAGTAGAAGATCGAGAGAACAGGCGACACAAATTTTACGTAGAAATTCTTGCAGGAAAACCACGGACACACGAAGATAGAAATCACTATATGAGGAGATATTATAAGCACGGAAAACTTCGGCATATCTTAACCGTGTGACTATAGAGATACATATATAGGCTCAGAAACAAGAGTCCCAGACGAAAAAGGAACAAAGTCCTAATCGAGAACAAAACAGAAACATATTGGAAACTGTAGCATTAACTTTCTCGAAAATAGAAATAACATCACGCTCAAAAAATCTCAGAAGATAATGATGTAGAATTATAGTCTAAAGCGTAGCCAATTATCCTGGCGCGCGATCGAGCCTGCACCAGCCAAGACAGGATAACATACCGTGACATCATGTTTGGAGGAAAGTCTTGTGACTTCCCTCGCGAAGCGTCTCCGCACGAAACGCCCCGGTGATTGGCGAATGGCGAGCCTGATTGATCTTTTGGCGACGCCTCGTCAAGGAAGTCTATGGTCTGCTCTGGCTGCCTGCCTCCCTGTCCGTGGCTACGACTGCCGTTACTGAAATCTATGGCACACATTCTAATTGAGGAGTAAAAAGCTCTCATCAGGGAGATGGTAGCTAGCTTAGCACTCTTCAGAAAAAAATGGGCAGTTTGTACAAATGAGAAAGGAATGTGGAAAGTTTGGTGATGAGGTGTCTTTTACAACCTTTGAGAGAGGGGACTGTTCATACATGGTACACTTTATGGAATATTGATTTCTTTTTCAGACAGCTTGGCTATGTGTATAAATGGAAAATCTTGTGACCTTGCTGTGTGTTTAGAAGAAAATTTTAGGAATGTGGGTCTGACACGGCACATAGGATAAAACTCAATGGTATAATTAATTATGAAGTATAATTGTGAAAATTCCATTGATGCATAGAGGGCCTTTACACACTTTTTTTTCCATGTATATGTAGTGACACTTTGTGCTTGTATGTACTCCAGTAGGACCGATGCCGGTAATCAGAGGGGTGAATGATTCTCGAAACTTTTTTCTTAAATGGTATTCAAAATCTTCACTTAAGTGACTATGAGAGTGACCAAGTTCAGATTACACCAACTAGACTTAGTAAAACAAAACTAGAGACTAAACTAACAAAATCGGGAATATTCAGCACAAAACAGACCTAGGCTGGTCAGACTGCTATAAAAAGCCCGTCTGACCGCTGGTGCGGTCAGACTGCGGGGACAAGGGCAGTATGATCGCTCCCCTGCGACCACTTTCAGCCTTCGATCAACAACTCAAATTGATCCAAAATATTCAAATCAACTCCAAATGATTCAAAACTTGAAACTAAGACATTACAAGACGTCAGGAACCTATTTCAATCATGAACTACGACGTTCTTGGACTTAGTTAGGAACCTATTCCAATCAAGAACTATGAGGTTCTTGGACTTAGTTTCAACAATCGGAAGAAAAACAAATCTAGCTTTCAAGAACACAAAAAACCCTAAGTCATAAATTAGCTCTTGCTCATGAGGTTTCAAGCCATGATGATGATCCAAATTAACTCTCACATATCATAGCAAGTTAATCTAGGCAAAGAAACAGATCAAAACTATCTAGATCGAGATTTCTCAACTATACTCAAGAATAAGCAAAACCAAGCGAAAATGCAAACAAGAACATGATTAAGACAAAAACATTTGATCTATTTTCCAATTGAGGATGAAGTTTACATACTCATAGATAATTATAAGGTACAGCAAAAGCACCACTCTTTCCTCTATTAACTTTTCCCTCTCTCAACCATGGGAGAAGACAAGGTAGTAGAACAAAAATCAAAACCCTAGAATCCTTCAATCTAACACATCGTTTCCTCACCTTTAATAACCAGCCACATACCCTAATGGGTCCAACCCAATAAGACAACCGGGGAAACCCGTTAACCCCAACAACACAAGTTTTACACACTCACGTACACTTCTCAAAGTGTATACAAGACTTAACCCGCTAAACATTAGCGATTGATCCACTTAGCAATTCCAATTCTTCTTGACCTAAACCATCTCTCCTTTACGCCTCGCATGTCACGATTTTGATAAAGGCACCAACCCTATATTTGGACAACTACTCAAATACCCCCCAACGAAGCTTTCAGGTACCTTCTTTTGACTCTGTCTTCTCCTTCACATCAAAGCAACTCCGCGTGCTTTGACATGTAACTCATAGTGTTTAATGACTAGTAGTCATGTCTTCACGTATTTGGTCTCCCCTGAACCATCTCTACGTGCATCGGTGTCATCTCTCAGTGCATCACATGCACCTACTCATTTCTCCTTGTATTCTTTGTGCTTCCTGCTTGAGCCACATAATGTCGGATCCCAGAGCAACAACTCCAAAATTCTATGTGTAAATCGCACTAGTCCAGGATCAGCTAATACACACAGTGATAACAGGGATACATATCAAGCACAATGATAAACTTTATTTAACTGATTATGGGCCTAAAGGCCAAAGTTTATATCCATGGCCATAGGCCAAAATTAAATATAAGCAACGGAAGATAAAACCAAAGCAAAAGAAGCCTAATAAGTCTATCCATAGGCAAACGACAATAAGACACGGTCTATTCGTCCTGATCCTCACCAAAGTAGAAGCAATCATACTTTGAGTAACAGAATTTAAGCAAGGTGAGCACATAAATGCAAGGCTAACAATAATGCAAGGCTAACAAGTGAATGCATATAAGGTTATTTGAGTGTAAAATAGCATTTAAAAAATACGGTAAATAGATTTAAATTGTTGAATTTAATATAGTAAATAAAAATAATATTATAATCAAAATAGATGCAGTTAGTGCAAGTCTATACCTACACTAACCTATCAACAGGTATCTCACCTGGACCATCTTTCTCTAAAAGATCTCATGCTGATTCCATCCATCTATAAGCATTTTGTAAACCATTCTTGAAAATAAAGTCTAATCCATGAAAAACTTTACTCAGCTTGCCTGTGACGGTGGGCACAGCTATCTAGGATAGCTTATACACTCTACAGAGATTATACAACTTTACCTAGAAGATATGATTATCTTATAATGTCGGCCATTACACTTTTTCGTAAGCGTAGACTGAGAAAATCATAAAAAAGGCTTTATAATGCAAAACCTTCAACTTGGCCAAGCCAACACTAAGATTTCACCTAAGTAAGGAATCTACTAGACCAGGACCCCCTCTTGAGCCAAGTGAGACTTCACATGGCCTATGTCATGCTCACTTTCAACCTACAGCGAGACTCAGGTTAGAACCTGCAATTAGTCAGGCAATACTGTCCCATACCAGCTTTGTAGCAGTAGTTCATAGACTAGTTTTTAATTGACTTAGGCTCTTTCCACGTACCCCTTGTGCCTAACAATCAACATTGTGTCACCAAATAACAATGCATGTCAGCACCTACCACATAACCATTAGCTTAAGTCTAAATCAGATTTTATATTTATTTTAAAATAATTCATAGCCTTTCTTGACTCACCAAAGTCAAGAGTACATTTGAAAAGCTTATCATTTTATGTAAAAAAAGTTGACCCAAACCAAAAATTATGTTTAAGCAGGTCTAATCATTTGATACAAAATTCTCTAGTCCATACTAGTGTATTAAACTAAGTTTTATTCTAGGGTGACAGGGTATCTGGAAATCAATACCAATGAAGGAATTAACAAGTAGGCAATAACTAACTTCAAAACAGAATTGAAATACATTGTATAAAAATATGCACATAGAATAATTTAAAATAGCATAATTTTATTTATAAACTGGGATCAACATGATCAAGGCGTGTAACTTGCCTTGCTCCGTGAATTAGTAAGAATTGTCATCGAAGAAATCCTCAGAATCGTCGTAGTCTATATATGAAAATAACCCATCAAACTCAAATAAAATTCAAATAAATTAAAAATCTCCAAAAAATTGAAAACACTGAAGATTTGGATGTCTTGATTTTAGATGAATTTGAAAACTTAAACATGTTCAATTGGAGTTAGAATGAAGGAGAACAGGCTTCTGAAAGTTTAAAATTGATTTTCTGGAGTTATTTTTGTGAAGGAAAAGTGGTCAGAAGCTATAGTATTTTCTGCGTGGTCGGAGGAGTTAGAAATGATATGTGGTCAAAACACTAAGAGTTGTCAGGAATTTAGAGTTTTTAGAGTGGTCGGATGCTACAGTAACCGGTCGATCTCAAAGCTACAGCAACCGATCGGTACTCGAAGATTATAACATGGTTGGAGGAATCGGAGGATATAAAGTGGTCGGATGGATTGGAGATTATAACATGGTCAGAGGGACCAGAGGATATAAAGTGGTCAAAAAGATTGGAGGTTATAACGTGGTCAGAGGGATCGGAGGATATAAAGTGGTTAATGGTTGAAGAGTGGTCAGAGCGATTGAAAGCTATAAAGTGGTCGGAGGCTAGGAGTGAGTGGTCGGTGGTCGATGTTGAGGAGAGTGGCAACGGTCAGAATAACGTGGTTGGTGGTCGAAGCGGCAGCTATTGGCATAACATGGTCGGTGGTCGAAAGCTCTACAATGTGGCTGGTGGTCAGAAGCTCTATAGGGTGGTTGGAAGTCTAAAATGTGGTCGGGGCAGTCGAAAGAGACTGGGAGCGGTAGTGTGGTTAGAAGCATCCAACGAGGAGGCAGCGACAACGGCGTTCAAGACCACGGCGTGCCAACTGGTGAGGGGTGCAAAAGAGAGAGAAGAGCATGGGAGTCCAATTCTACCTTCGGCGGTGCTTGGCGGTGATCGACGACGGCCGACGGCGAGGATGGGAGGTGAAGGTGGGTCAGCTCCGGTGAAGTCGGGCTCTAGTGGTGGTTCTCAATGGCGGAGGGGTGGACGGTGATCGCGGAGGTGCGGTGAAGGTCCTCGGGGTGTCAGCGAACCTTGGGCGGCTCAGAGCGACGGTGATTTCTCGCTAGAAGTGTGCAGGTGCTCGAAAAGAGGGGAGGATGGCGCGGGGTAGCCAGAGCGCTCAGGAGAGAGAGAGAGAGAGGAGGTGAGGAGGAGATGGTACAAGACTCAGGGGTGCTGAGGGGCTCATTATATAGGCTTGGGGGAGGGGCATGACAAGTAATGGATTGTTGGAGTTAATAGTGCTAGGAGTTAAAGTTGCAGAAATGGGGTTTAAAGAGATGGAAACAGATGGGGGTGAATGCGGGAATGAAGAGGGTTTCAATGCGCACTTGCACGAGAAGAAATAGAAGAAAAATAAACGCATTGAAAAACATGAGCGACCAGCCCTGGCGGCGACTGGAGGAAGAAGAAAAGGAGGAAGAAGGGGAGCCTGATAGGTGGGGCCTGGCAGAAGGAGAGAGAGGAGAGGAGAGGAGAGAGAGGACAGCGCTGGCGCGAGGGGTGATTCGCATTGTCCAAGTGTCAGCTTGGGGAGAGGGTTGGGTTTTTAATTTTTCTTTTTGATTTCTAGAAAAGCCAGGAAACTCCAAAAAAAAGGCTTAGAAAAATATCAAATAAAGTCTAAAAATTCTAGAAAAATTCATAGAAATTCCTGGAGCTATTTTAGACTTCAAAAAATATTTTTCAACTTAAAATTGGTATTTAAATTTTTACAAACATACCTTTTAGCTTTGAAATTGATTTTCAAATTCCAGAAAACACAGAAAATCCAGATAAAAGCCAAATGCTTAAAAGTAATTAATTGAAATAAGATTTTTACATAAATTCAAAATACCGTTTATTTAATAATATTTTCATGTTTTTAATTAAATAAATTTTCAAAAGGAAAGCCTTTTCAAAAGAAAAAACCGGACAAATAAAATCTTTAAAATTCACATAATCAAATAACACTTGATTTAATTTTAAAATAAATAAATTTATTTTTTCTAAAATTTTTGAAATAAACAGCTGGGCTGTGATACATAACCTTACCTAAACTTACTTGTCCGCGTGAATCTTAGCTCTCATGCCTAGTTTCGGTCCCTTGTCATCAATTGCTAACATTCTCCAAGCCACCTGCATATCCAAAGACCAAGCAACCATCTTGAGCATAAGTTTCATCCACTTAACTCACGTTAGTCAAAACGATGCACCATGCAACTTAACATAATCAAACACCAGCACACATGTCGTGCTTACGCTCAAACCAACTCAATATTCATTTTCATCAACACCCCAGACATGTTTTAGGTACCCCAGATATGTTTGGCTTCTCCAGAAACTTTCTAGACACCCAGATAAGTCTAGAGTATCTCCAGACATGTGTGTCTCTCGAGAAGCCAGTTTGATTGTCATGCCATAGCCGACCAGACCGCCCAGCACTGGTCGACAGCTCTCCCCATGGCGGTCGGACCGCCCCGATCAGATCTCCAACCACTAGCCGATTTGCCGCACGAGCCCAACTCCAAAACACGCTTTATGAAAAAAAAGCAACTGCTAACTAGAATCCGGTCACACTGTCTCGGCAGTCCGACCGCCAACTAGATTATGGTTACACTGGATAAATGGTCAAACCGCCAACCACCGCCTGGTCAGATCACCCGGCACACGCTGGTCTAACCACAATTGCATGTCGATTAGACCGTCCTTGACAGACAGCAAAGCTGAATTTTGCCAACTTTTGTAAAATCAAAATCCAATTAAACGAATGTGCTCATTGTTCATCACCAATTAATTATGAACTTTCTCACATAGTCCTTCAACTCTACACTTTATTTGACATCTGTGTGATGAATGTCGCCAAATATTTGTGGTAAGAGTCTTTTGATGAAACAAAAGATTTTCTAGATATTGTAAACAAGGGAAATTGAGGCATGCGCCATCGTTCCTTTGCAGCACGAAAAAGTATATTCTTTACAAACCGCAAGACACCAAGGGTAGCTTTTACCAAGTGCTTGTAGATATCAGATCATACGCAACTTTATCAAAAGGAAAGGCAACAAAGAGGACAAATGAGTTCAATATAGAAGCTTTTACCAAGGGTAGCACCACCGTTGGTCCTCACGTTTGTAACCACTAGGGGAACAGCTCTACAGGGCTGAAATCAAGCCAGGCCTCAAATCATGAAACAACAAACAGTGCCACATATACATGGACGACTATGGATGGCTGTGTGCATATACACGCGTGCACTTCAGTTTTTTTTTATCATCATCAATTAATATGGGGAGTATCTAAGCATCACCCGAATATTTTCTTTCTAACTATCATCTAAATTTGTGACCCTTGAATTAGAGATAAGGGGCCTTTGTTTTTGAAGGGGGGATTTTTTTTTCAAGGGGGAGAGGGCAAAATTCAATGGTGAGGAGGGAGAATTCATGACCATTGGATCTCTAATCCAACAGTTCTAAATCTGAATGATAGTTAGAAAGAAAACATCCGGATGATGTTTAACAAAAACACATTAATATATAGGGCCTCTTACATGGATTGGTACTTACACAAGCCCCCCAAGAGTTATACATATATACATAGTACCAATGTAGAACATTATAGTGAAGAAGCAAAAAAGAAAAATCAAGAAAGGCCAATATATATAATCCATTTTTTTCTCAATACTCTGTCTTTTACAAGACCTCACCCCCGAAAAAGAAGATGAAATGGAGTGGATCAAAGAAGTCAATAGCAGCACCCAGAATTGATCAGCCATGCACGCTAGACTTGTCCACCCCCACGGCCATCGCCATCGTGCTCCTCGTCCTCGTCCCCCACACTGATGAGTGGGGCCCTCTCCGAGACGTCGTCCCTCCTCTGCTCCTTTCCCTCCGCCGTCGTACCAGCACCACTGCCGCAGTTGCTACTGTTGCCGCTGTGTTTCTTGTCCCAGACCGCGGCAATGGTGTCGCCTAACGCGTCGCCATTGCTGCCGCTAACTCTGCTAGCACCGGTAGAGCTGGTCGTGGTCATGAGCCCTTCCTCCAGTTTCTCCAGCGCGCCGTCGTTGCTTCTCTCGCTGATCGGCACGTAGCCGTTGTTGTTGTTGCTGCTGCCAACGGCATTATTGATGCTAGTAGTAGTAGTTGCTGTTTTGGTGCCACTAGTTGAGGTGTTGGTGGTACATTCGTCGTGGTTGGTGGTGGTGGTGGATTTGGTCAGCTCCTTGGCGCGGGCCACCTCGACGTTCCAGTCGGTGGCGGCCACGGCGCGCGCCATCCAGACAGCGCAGGCGGCCTGCGCTGCCAGGAGGCCGAGCCACAGGCCGGCGAAGCCGAGTCGGGCGCCGAAGGCCAGCGCCACGCCCACCGGCATGCCGACCAGATAGAAGGAGGCCAGGTTGATGCGCATCCCGCTGGCGGGGCGGGCGCTGCCGCGGAGCACCCCGCACCCGGCCGTCTGCGGGCAGTTGCCGAGTTCGCACAGCCCCGCAATGGGGAGCGCCACGGCCGTGAGCCGTAGGATGTCCGCGTCCGACGTGAACATGCGGCCCCAGTGGTTGCGGACGTACACAATGAAGGTGGCGGCCGCGGCGCCGATGACAAGGCCGACAAAGAGGGCGGTGCCGGCGGCGCGGCGGGCGCCCGCGGGGCGGCCCGCCCCGAGCTGGTGGCTGACGCGTGTGGACGCGCCCTGGCCGAGCGAGGAGGGGAACACGTAGACGAGGGACGTGGCCTGGATGAGGATGCCCATGGACGCCACGGTGGCGCGCGGGTTGGCGAGGAAGCCCGACAGCACGATCATGAGCTCGTACCACCACCACTCGAGGCAGACCGCGGTGGCGGTGGGGACGGCTAGGCGGAGCAGCGCCGGCCAGCCGCGGAGGCAATCCGAGGTGGGGCCCACCCACGAGTCCCTGTGGGCACCCGAGATGGCGAGGAAGCAGAGCAGCGCGAGGAGCAGGTTAAGGTCGGTGAGCGCGACGGCGAGCGCCACCCCGGCGACGCCCATTCGCAGGCGCACCACGAGGAGGTAGTTGATGGGCCCGTGGAGCAGCACGGAGAAGAGGGAGCACGCGGTGATGGGCAGCGTCAGGTTCTGCGACCGGAGGTACACGCGCAGCGGGTGCAGCACGGCCAGCACCGCCAGGTCGGCCGACGCGTATGCCGCGAACGTCTGCGCCGCGTCCGCCACGCCCTCGTCCTGGCCGAGCAGCTTCAGTATGTACCCCGTGGAGGTGATCCACAGGAGGGAGATGGGCAGCGCCACCGCGAGGAGAAGCAGCACGGTGCGGTGGAGCGCAAGGGCCAGGAGCTTGCCCTGGCGCGCGCCGAAGGCCTGGCCGCAGATGGGCTCCATGCCGAGCGCCAGCCCAGAGAGCACGGAGTAGCCGGTGATGTTGGCGAAGCCCAGCGCCAGCGACCCGCCGGCGAGCGCCAGCTCGCCCAGCCAGCCCAGGAACAGCATCGAGATGAACGCCCGCGAGTACATGACCAGCCCCGTCACCGCCATCGGCACCGACACCCGCCCGATCGCCCGCGCCTCGCCGGCCACCTGGTGCACACATACACATGTAAGACTAACGACTTGTTCAGCTCAGGACGAGCTGCCATTTTCCAACAGCTCGCTGCTCGCGGAAACGAATTCTATGGGGTCCTCCTGTGAGGCCCCATGAGCCGTTGGATCACCTCGATCCAACGGCTCAAGGAGGGTCTCACGGGAGTCCCTTCCACGTTGGATTTTCTTTCGCTGCTCGCTAGGCAGCTAAACATTGAACAACTAGCTAGGATGTGACCTTTCCCACACTGTAGCTAGCAGCTACTTGTGCATGCCAGTATGCCACTTACCTTGGAGAGTAGCTAGCTAAATAATGTGCACATCTACAGGTACAGCATGCGTTTATTACCTTGGAGAGCAGGAGTGCATGGCCGCGGTGGTGGCCGTCGTCGTCGTCGTCCATGGGGTGGAGGAGGTGCGAGGAATTCTTGAAGGAGGTGAGCGGCGGCGGCGAGGGGGAAGGATCGGTGCCGGCGTTGCACATGATGGCGCTGGGGGGACGACGACGACGGCAACCTGCTGCTCGCTCTCAAGTCTCAAAAGTGTGTGTTCGTGTGTGCGCGTGCGTCTCTCACTCTCTCTACCTCTATCTATCTCCCAGTCCCACTGTTGAAGAAGATATAGCTGCTGTCCTCTGGTGACTGGTGGCCGCTGTGAGCTACACTAGTTAGCTCACAAAGCCTTTTAATCTCTCTCCGGCTTTGTTTGGGTTGGTGCTTGTTCGTTTGGCCGTTTGGTCTCCTCCAGAGGGGGGAGGTGAGGTGAGTGGCGAGTGATCAGGGCCGGCGTTTGTTGGTCTGGGTCGCCTTGGGAGGTGGCTTCTACCTATATATATATATATATACGCGCCGCGCGCACGGGTGGGGGAGGAGGGGGAGGCCGTCCTCGCGCGCGCGCACCGGGCAGGGTACGTACGTACGTACGTACGTGTCTGCTGTTGGGAATTCGCTCGCTGCCGCGCGCGCGGCCGGGTCGCGGCAGGGCCGGAGTCACACCGGGCCGTCCTCGCTCACGGGTGGGCCGGAGTGTCTAGCTAGGATAAGCATCGATCAGGTCTGTGCCTGTCCGAGCGTGCTTAATTGATGCATTCCTAGCTACGTTGAAACCAAAACAGCAGAGAGTAGTTCAGCTCGATGGGCTCATCTCTGCTCATGCATATACGCAGCACCTTGTCTGTCTCTATTGTCCACTGCAACTTAGGAATAGTTGTTATAAACAGTACGGTATAAGCATATATTTGTATTTAATTCCAGCAAAATTGATAAATACATAAGTATGACATAAATGGTATAGAAATAACTTAATCAATATATAAACATATGAACTTTTTAAGTCATTAAAATAGAAACATATGCCCAACGTAAATGCTATGGGACAGTACAAGATTAGCATAACCATTTGTAAACAATTGCATTGAAATGCTAATCTCAACAAAAGCATAACATATATTAACAAATTCAGCATGTTATCAACAAGTTGTATTTTATTAGTTGCTCTCACAAGGCTAGTTGCACAAGATTCAATCTTGGCCATCTCCGCCATGACAAAATCTAATCTTGATTATATATGATAGTTATGGATTAGATCTTGAGCTCAAATTAAACCTTACTATTAACATAGACTAATAGATTATGGATATAACTTGTTGGACAATGCAGATGAATCCCAAAATCAATCTACCGTTCATTCAATGGGAATTCTATTGATTCAGTAGGATAATAGGGTTCGGCAAAGATAAAAAAGATCAAAATTAACCACTGTACAGATCTAACACAGAGATCAAAAAGTAGTGAGCAGCAATTTTGATGATCAGTGCAAATAATATAACAAGTAAACTGAAAGCTCAAGACCCATCTACCATCACATTCATATATAACCTCAGTATTATGTCATTTCATCATAGAGCAATCAGCCCACAAAAACTTCTTTGCAATTTTCCAACTAGTGAGACTCACAGATATGCGAAGCAGATCACGAAATTGCAAAGAACCAACAACCAGTATACTCACAGCAGTGGTGATACTCGAAATCACTATGAAGAAACCAAAAGAGGCAAGGCACGCACACAGTGTTGTCCCAGAAAACCAAGCACCCCACTACGCCGAGCAAGGAGATGAAGGCAATCGGAGATACAATGCCACACTTCCACCTGGCTAGAACCGAGGTAGAAGCCGAGAGTCGGGTGGATGCTGCACAAGACCAACGAGATCTCTGGTCGAGAATGCTCATGAACACCAAGAACAAGTCACAAATCTCTCTCAAATACTTAGCACAAGTCAGAGCCAAATCAACCTCTAGAGGTAAACCCCACACCTTTCCTCTCAGCCAAATCCAATGAAAAGGCAAAGGAAACAACATGAGGAAAACCCTAGAACGATGATTTGAGCTCCTCAGATGAAAGTGACAGGAAGGAACCCAGTCGGTGGCTCTCAAGACTCAAGATCGAAGAACTACTGAGGGAGATTTGAGATCAAAGGAAGGAGAGAACTCACTGCTACTTCGGGTCACCAAAGGAGAGGGGAGACGCCATATATAGGGGAGCGGGGCGGAGGTTGGTAACGCCTCCATCGCAGCCGCCATCGCCGCTTGACTCGGTCACCCCCAGGCGAAGTGGTTGAACTCGCCCAACGTCGCACACGAGAAGTCGAGCGCACACACATGGGAGGAGACGCCCATTATCTCTTCGTCCAGCCCACTGATAGGTGGGTCCCCCTTTCCCTTCTTTTTTTCTTTTCAAATTGGGAAATTACCGAAATACCCTAAGGAGTTCAACAGTCCCCAACAATTTATCAATTTGATAAAGGTGTTCAAATGTCTTGTTTAATATACAGTTGTTCGATGTGGGTACCTTGCAGGTTTGAACCCAAAGCCTAGTGACAAGGACTACGACTCTGCACAAACAAAGGAGGACTTCACCTTGATCCAATGCCTTGGTGTGAGAATTTTCGCCCAAGTCACATTTTGTATTGGGTGGCTTTCCCTTTCCCTCTCGGGTTGGGACATTATAGTCATGTCCCCATATCTAGCTCATGAGTGCTCAAGAAAGTATACCCTTATCTTTCTTTAATTGCGACCTCACAATCACACTCACGTAGGTGAATTCTTCTAGGAATTTTATAGAACGATTCCTAAGTCATATAGACATCGAATTCATTAAGAGCTAATGCTCAACCTTCCATACAGAAAGCGCACTACAACTAATGGGACCTGTTAGGTGTGCTCTCTAATCCCACACAGTTTGTTATCCTAGAGCCTAGTTTATATGATCTCTGATCTTCTAGGATAAGTTACCACCAATGTGAGCCTTTACACGTGTATGAGCCCCATTCCCTTAGACGCTGCAAGGATAGCCTTCCACGCGAACCCTTTAGTGAAAGGATCCACTAAGTTCCTTTCAGACTAGATGTATTCTACATAAATGACACCTGTCTCTTTGGCATGCCTTATCGACTTAAGTCGCCTTTTTATGTGTTTTGAGGACTTCATATTGTCCTTCATACTCTTCAGCTTAACCAGAACGGTTTGGTTATCGCAGTAGGTCAATATGGCTGAAATAGGCTTTTCCAGCACAGGAAGGTCAGAAAGGATTTCTCTAATCCATTTTGCCTCCATAACCACTGAATCAAGTGCTACTAACTCAACCTCCATGGTGGATCGTGTAAGGATAATCTGTTTTGAAGACTTCCACGAAACAGCCCCACCTGCTAGAGTGAATACATAGCCACTCGTAGCCTTCATGTCATCCAAGTCATTGATCTAGTTAGAATCACTTAATCCTTCTAAGACTACTGGATGGCTTGAATAATATATTCACAAATTTGAGGTTCCCTTCATGTATCTGAGTACTCTTTCTAGTGCTATCCAATGATCATCTCCTAGATTGGATGTATAATGACTCAATTTGCTTACAGCATATGAGATGTCTGGCCTCGTTGCACTAGTTAGGTACATTAGGGATCCTATTATTTGACAATATTTAAGCTAATCCTTCCCATGCCTAGTGTTCTTATGTAGCTTTGCATTTGAATCATAGGATGTGGCTACTGGCTTACAATCCATAAACCCAAATCTGGTTAGGACCTTGTCCACATAATGGGATTATGAAAGAGTAATCCCATTCTCACCCTTTATAAGCTTGATGTTTAGGATAACATCAGCCTCACCTAGATCTTTCATATCAAAATTTTGGGAAAGGAAGGATTTTGTTCTATTGATCACATCCATGTTTGCCCTAAAAAGCAATGTGTCATCTACATAAAGGCATAAAATGACACCTTCTCACCCGCTAAACTGATAGTAGACACATTTATCAACTTCGTTCATACAAAAGCTAACCAAAGTCATTGTATTATTGAATTTTTCATGCTATTACTTGGGAGCTTGTTTTAGGCCAAAACATCCTCAACATTTTGGGTGCGGACTTTGCATTTGCTTCCTCCTCTATGGGCCTGTTTGGTTGCCTGCATGCGGGGTGGCTCGCACCCGCGCATGCAGGGAGATGGTGTTTGGTTGGCTGCGGAGAGGAGAGAGCCTGCACAAACGGATGCAAAAAAACAACTAGAGCCAGGCTGAGGAGGAACGCGGCTGAGGAGCTTCCCTCCTCAACCTGGCCACGCTCATGCAGTTTACATCAGCTCATCCGCCAACCAAACAGGCCCTATAAGATTGCCCAATACCGGCAATCCATACCGAATTTGTTCCATGCTCAACTTTACCCGAGGTCCCTCCACTCCCTTTCAGCCAGGTGGCCTCCTTTGCGGCATTCAAGAAGAATCCTCCAACACTCGATTTTAATGTCTAGCGTGTAACATTTCAGTGCCTCCCACTTCAGCCACATCAGCATGTTGTGTAGTAGTATCACTTTAGCTACCTTTCTCTCTTGAGTTGGTGTGACCAAACTTTCTGAACTTTGAATCACTAATATATAAAAATATATTTAAATTCATTCGCCACACAAATAAAATATAAACCGATTTGTGTTCATACATATATACTTTCATAATACTACATTCTTTGTAATTTTATTAGCACATATATACATTTTTTTCAAGAACATGCATGAGGGAGAGCTAGCTGTGTCATCTCGTTATTACATACATGGAAATTGGTAGTCGAGGTATAGGACACTCACTATTATATATTATGCAAATTGGTAGTCAAGAGGTATAGAGACATAATCGATGTCTAAACTACTTTTACTTAGGGACAAAAACAGAATATATATTATCTATTATATTATTAAAATGATAAAAAAGGAAGTCACTACGTTTGCTCTCAAGGGCTACCATCCCATGTTAATCGTAGGGAAAAGAGAAAGATCTAAATTGTCGATTATGATGAGTCCACATTATAATGGTGCATATTAATCGGATATAGATATGAGAGTTGTTACAATAGTATAAGGAACACAACTATATTTTCATCATAGGCTAGCATTAGGGTTGTATAAAAATTATGTTGACAAATCGTTGTCGATCTTACGAAGTAAATGCGGGAGACACGGTCTAGGGGATCACTCAGAGAGGAGATAGGGTGTTTTTATATAGGTTTAGACCTTCTCTAAGGAGAATAATAGCCTACAATGGGGTGTACAATAATCGTAATGAATAGTGTACACCAAGGCTACAGAGCAATGTGTTGCGATGTTACTCCACTTGTCCCTCATCATCTAGTGCCACCTCTTATATAGAAGCAAAAGGGTGGCATTTGCTACCTGTGGAGAGACACCTCGCCGGTTACTGGAACCCGCACATGGAAGATGGTTGTTGTCAGGGAGACTCCTTCCACACACGTTTGTCAGGCGGTTATTGTCAGAGACAAAGGTCATATATGTGTGGTTATGTCAAAGAGATAAAAGTATACCTTTCCTTTTGAGTTGGACATATACCTTGTCGGAAAGGTACGGCCCACATGTCTTATAATAAGCTTTACAGACCAGGGTTGGTCAATACCCGAATTTCACTTCGAGCATACTCTCCCCGATCAGGGGTACACATGGAGACTATTTGAACAAGGTTTTGTTCCAACAATTATTATAGATATTAAGTCTATTTATTAAGGATTATTTAATTTTCATCAAATTACAACTCTATGTTTCGATATAAAGTATCTAGCTGCAAAGTTGTGCAGAATTTCCGCTACTTATTCTTAAAAGATTGATCCCATTATATGTACACATACTGTAATTACCTCTAAAGCTACTACGAGGCTTTGCCACATCACCTAATATTTAAACAAGATGCTTCCGTCCTCTCAATTGGTGAACCTTGGTTGGATAACAAATAATAAAAGGAATAAGCTTAAAATATTACAACTGTTTATATAAGATAATAGTATACATAAAGTTAATATATTATCCCTCCTAAAGTTTTTAATATGCCATTTCTATGACTTCAAACTCCACACATTACACAACTTGTGCTTTTAGGGCTAATTGGATCTGTCTATATATGGTGAAAAATGGCGGCAAAACAGTAAATAAACCTATACATGAAATGAACCTAGACTTCAACAAGAAAATTGAGAGGCATGCATATAACACGGGCTCACATGTGTCCATTAATTGATTATTTATGCTAACTTGGCTTCTGTTATCCTAAGCTTTCTCCAGTTCTACTACATATAGTTTATAGTGAGAGAAGTAAATTGAAAGGAGCATGAACAATGGAAATCAATTTTTTTTTCTAAATTTTACTATTGGATGAGTGTTTCATGGACCTTAGTGCCTAGACACTTAAATTAATATATGTTCATATACTTTGAGATTCATGACGTTTGATGTGGGTACCTTCACAAACCCATAAAAAAGTGTATTTAAAATACCAAACTCTTAAAAAAATCAAATTTATCTTCAGTTTAACACACAATACTTAATATACATGCATTGAATAAACAGTGTGCACCTACAGTTAAATTTGCCCATATATAGATGTGGGTGAGTTGGGGGCCGTTACAAATTAAAGATCACTTCTTATGGAGTGTTTGGTTCCAGGAATCATCCTATCCTAGAATGAATTGGTCTATCACAAGATCATCACATAATTTTGGTGGGATGGCACCATCCCTCATTTTGCATTGGGCTTGTGTTTAATTACGTGGGATGAGATGGTGATAGATCAGCCCATTCCATTCCTCAAACGAAACAAATCTGTTAGGTTCAGATAGATCGGCTGGGCTGATCGGAATGGTGTGGCTTTCACCCCACAAGCACGATCGATGCTACTTTAGTTTCTTCAAGGATATAGCAAATTAAGCTCCGATGGATATGGTTCTTCTCGTGGAGGATCTCTCCAGAATATGTGACTGACAGTATTGGTACATATGCCAATTGCCGACTAAGGCATTAGGAAATCAATTAGCTAAACAAATACTACTAGGTAGACAAACTGGCACACACGTATGTATACATACAGTGATATTAGCACTATATGTCCTATTCCCAACAGCTTCTGTCTTTAGAAGCCAAAAACTATTTAGAACATGTTGACCTCCTAAAGCTGTTTTTTTTCTTATTTCCCCTTATTTTTTTCTTTTTCCTTTGCATTATCTATGAGGATATAATGGTGTTTTTTTATTTTCTCTATTTTTATTCATTTTCTTTAATTAAACATATTAAAAAACTAATAGTTACTATAATATTATTTTAGCAAAAACCTATAAACCATAACACTTCTGAGCGGACCATAATGTAGCTAGGCCAATCAGAGACGAATCTCAAGGACACGAGGGAGGGAAAAGAGATAAGAATTCAAGCAAGTGGATACTGCATGTGCAATGACTCGAGCGCGGGACCGAGTACTTCTTCCCCATTTAACTGCCTGCCCTTCGCGGTGCCACATCATGACCATGGACTACTACGAGTACCAGCCACAGAGAGGGATGGGAGATGAGAGCGATACTGCCGGTGGTCGCAAATAGGGTGGAAATAGGGTGGTAAATGGTTAGTAGGGAAGGGGAGCAATTGGATGTAGGGGAACACCCTCCCACACCACACACACCCAGCAGCAGCAGATTGCGCAGCGCACACACCGCGAATACTGGCAGCCATGCAAACCCCTTGCTCGAGCAACAAATTAAACGATCACGGAAAGCTCAAAGCAGCAGGTGAACTGGCCGGGCGGTGATCATGAGTTCGGCACGGTCCATCGCATGGACGCCCGCTCGCACGCACGCACCGTGCGTCTGGTCGTTGCGCGCGCACGGCATGCTAGCAGACTTGCGTGTCGATCGGACCGATCGAGCAGGACGGCGCGCGTTAAGGGCAAGTACAATAATGCTGGCTAGGTCGCCTCTAGCGAAATTCACGTCAACATAATCCTAAGTGGAAGAGAGAGAAAAGAGGAGAGAGAGGCAAGCTGCCCCTCATGCAAGAGGTGACATCTAGCACATCATACAAGGAGAGAGAGGCAAGCTGCCCCTCATGAAAGGCCCTGTTTGGCACAGCTTCATCAACAGCTTCATGAGCTGTTGTGAGCTGTTTTTTGCCAAACACACTTTTTGCAAACAGCTTAATGGATGAAGCTCCTTAAATCATGCTCTCACAAGGGAATGAGGTGGGGTGAAGCTAAAAATAGTAGCTTTTCACAGCTCTCTCCCTCAGGCTCGCAGTTCTAGGAACCCACTGCCCTTGTAGTTGACAGAAATTACAGCACTTTGCCACTGGGTCCCCACGCCTGTTTTCTCTCCTCCCGTTCGCACTTCTCTAATGATTTTAATTTTTTTATTTTAATTTTTTAATTCATACTCATTCAAATATATTATTTTTTAATTCATATGACCATATACAAACATACAACTCCAAATGTTAGAACAAGTCAGGTAGACAGGGGCATCTTGGACAATTGCCCTCTTTCAGCCATGCATGAAGCTGTTGGTGAAGCTGTTTTGCCAAATAGTTTTCCAAAACAGTTTTAGCTTCACCGGTGAAGCTGCTCGTGAAGCTGAAACAAAAAAAGCAGCTTCACTAGTGAAGTTGAGCTGCGCCAAACGGGGCCTAAGAGGTGACCCCTGATATATTTATGCAAGTATTAAATGTTTGAGTGCTTTAGTAGAGGTAACTTCTACTCAACTTATTGTATTAGCTACTTTCACCATGAGCCACTTATACTCTTTTTACTTATTTAGCTAGTCCTAGAGGTGGCAGCCATCTTTCCTATTAAATTTGCTCTAATGTAGAAGGCAGGCACGATCGGCATGCAGCGTGTACATATGTATGTCTCCATGCATGCATCGGCAACGTCGTCGTATATACTCGTCTTTGCCTTAATTTCCTTTGCGGCAAGCACGTATATATACGGACAGTACGTACGCGCGTGTACGCTCGATCATGTGTGGCTTGGCCCCGTTCATTCTAGTTTCGGTTTCTGGATTTTGATTTTTAGAAGTCGAATAAACGTGTTAATTTCTTAATTTTAATTTTTTTTTGCTTTTTATGCTTTTTTGTCTTTTTTGTTTTTGCATTGTTTCTGAAGATATAACAGTATTTTTTATTTATCTTATTTTTATTAAATGATACAGAAAATACTAACAACTGTTATTGTAAAATTTAACAAAAAATTAACAATTAAAAGTTAGAAGCCGCTAAAAATGGGATTGAACGGCCCTGCTCCGATCCAGTAAAAGTTATCGATGGATCCACACGCACCGTCCGCCCATGTTGCATGATTGATTGCACGAGACTCGAGTCGAGTACAGTGGACGCGACCGAGAACGAGCTAGCTAGCTATATATGCCTACATCATCATCCGCTAAACAAAGCTGGGGGATTCCGGCCCCACCAGCGTGTCCACGTCGCTCCGAATGCTCCCCAGCGCGTTTTGCGTACGGCCGGAGGAGGCATTTTCTTTGACCTTTTCAAAAATTACGTAACGGTCCTTTTTCCTCGCAAAAAAGTCCCTGCAAGTTTTTTTTACAAAAAATTTTTTTGATGGCGCCCCGCGGGTTTCCAGAATCACGTATAGGTCCTTATTTACTTACGTACATGTCCTCGATTTTTTACAAAAAAGACCTTTGGTTTTTCCGAAATTACGTATGTGTCCTCGATTTTTTATGAAGCCCCTACGAATTATCGTCTCTTTTACTTTGGTCCACACGGTAGCTAGCGCGGCGTGCGCCGCGCTTATGCGGCTAGTATATAGATATATTCATCCGCTAAACAAAGCTGGGGGGATTCCGGCCCCCAGCGCGTCCACGTCGCTCCGAATGCTCCCTCGGCCGGCGCGTGTCGGCGCGTTTTGCGTACGGCCGGGGGAGGCATTTTCCTTGACCTTTTCGAAAATTACGTAAAGGTCCTTTTTCCTCGCAAAAAAGTCCCTGCAAGTTTTTTTTACAAAAAATTTTTTTGATGGCGCCCCGCGGGTTTCCAGAATCACGTATAGGTCCTTATTTACTTACGTACAGGTCCTTACAGGTTCTCGGTTTTTTACAAAAAAGACCTTTGGTTTTTCCGAAATTACGTATGTGTCCTCGATTTTTTATGAAGCCCCTACGAATTATCGTCTCTTTTACTTTGGTCCACACGGTAGCTAGCGCGGCGTGCGCCGCGCTTATGCGGCTAGTATATAGATATAGCTAGCTACAAGCTCCCTCCGTAATCGACGTCCTACAATTATTAATCGGTGCCGTAAAACCTTAAACCTATAAATTTTGATTGTTAATATATTTAAAATTATTTAGATTTGCTATTTGAAAACGATATTATTATATTTTTCGATCAAAATACTTTCATACTAATACATACAGGGATAGACTATTGCACAGGCGACTGAAATTTTTTATCTTTCAGTCACCTAAAGTTGCACTTTGAATCACCTGAAATTGTACATGTTTTTTTTGGAGGGGGTTGCAATTTTAGTTGATTGAGAGTGCAATTTCAGGTCACCTGAAGTTGCACTCTGAATCACCTAAAGTTGCAGCTATTTTTTTTGGAGGGGACTGCAATTTTAGTTCATTGAGAGTGCAATTTCAGGTGAGTGAAACATAAAAAAAATTTCAGTCGCCTGTGCAATAGCAAAACTGATACATTTTTACTAGTATATATCAGTATAAAGTTAAAAAGCAATGATGAGTTGCACCTTAATTAGAGACCGTAAAAAGAGGAAAATATCAAATAGAAAAGAGCGGAGCGCACGAGTTCTTGCACTATATAGAGGTTGCAACTTGCACATATATGCACACGAGCCAGCTAGCTGCCTCTGCCGGGTGGGCCCTCGGCATGCACGGGATGCATGGAATTAAGGAACGTAGCAGTAGTATATACTAGCCGCTGGCATGGACGCATGCATGCATGCAGGCAGGCAGGCAGGCACAGTGGCTGCTGGCTGGCCGGCTCCACGAATGAAAGAAAGGAGTAGATGATTGCGTGCATGTGGCAGCTGGTACCAATATAGACAGGCAGGTATCGGGGGATCACGCATGTCGCCGGTGCACCCAGTAGTACCATAGCATTATCGCCCCCTCTCTCTTGCGCGGCAGGCAGCGCAGCACCGCCATGCCTGCCTCGTGTCACGTCACCGTCGATCGATCGCCGGCCGGGATGGTTGGTGCGTGCGCGCGCGCGCGACGGCGTAAACATATTCGCATGCATGCATGCGCGCACGCACGTCGTAACTATTGCTATTGGAACACCCATAAACTACTGTAGATTCGTCCCTGTCGTATCATGTGGTGATTGGCGAGCTTTCCTGCTGTGTGCACGCTATATATCGATCGATCAGTCCGTCGCTAGCTACCGCCACGGACACGCTACAGTGAATCTGATGGCGAAGTGTCTCTGGTTTACTTCCCTTTCGAAGAGAGATCGATGCACGCAGTGCAGCACGTACGTACTCCAACCTGTAAAGCAGAAATCAAGTTGAATATTGGCAACCATATATGCATAGGTACTGGTGGCGTACGTACTGCAGTATGTACGCACTAGCTAGCTCGTACATGATCTTGAGAAACCACCAGCAACAGACAGCATCATCAAGCAAATAAAGGGAGGTCAAGTGGAATTTCTTGGTTGTCTCCTAGCGAGCGAGCGAGCGAGCGAGCGAGAGGGAGAATATATAGGAATTCCAGGAGATTTATCTCAAAGATAGACTGTTGCTAGCTATCGGCCTGACCAGCTGCTAGCTAGCTTTACTGTCAAAGCCCCGTGCAAACGTTATGAAAAAGAAGCTCAGCCTACTACTTTGTTAGGCTGCAATTGATTGATCTTTGGCATGCAACCGGGCCATCGCGATTACACGGCTTAAAACGAAAACCAAATCTCAGGAGCATGCATCACCACACAAGCACACGCATGGCCCACTCAAAGCCTACATTGGTCCATTTCTGCAAACAAAAACTTGGTTTTTCCACCCCCGTACGTGACAAATAAATCTTGGTCGAGTATCAGTTATACAACTATTTTCTTTTTCGCACGAGACACAGAGAACCCAACAGGTAACGACAAGGATATTTCACCGACAAAATTTATGCGCAAAGTCAGGTAAAAACACCCAGCTTTGCCAGGGTCAGAAACTGAGCTTGGATCCAGATCAAACAGCTGCAGTCTTCATGTGATCACATATCGATCATGGCATCGGTATGTCTAGCCACAAGCAGACCGAAACCACACCAGCTCATTTACCAGCCCCCACAGGAGCCCCTCCATGTCGGAATTTTCTCTTACCGGGATTGGTTCTTGAGTAGATAGGAGGCATTGCTTTAATTTCCGTGGATAAAGTGACAATGGGAACATTATCAACGAAGCATCATCCTTTGAATCTTGTTAGAGCAGGTACAATAAGGCTTAGTCAGCAGGCTATAGCAAATATAATAT
The DNA here is from genome assembly GCA_017311315.1 of Dendrocalamus latiflorus. Lineage (NCBI taxonomy): Eukaryota > Viridiplantae > Streptophyta > Magnoliopsida > Poales > Poaceae > Dendrocalamus > Dendrocalamus latiflorus. The sequence continues at coordinate 47,402,415 of CM029651.1, forward strand.
CAACCAAATCTTACGTGGCAGAGAGAGAAAGGAAGAGAGAGAAGGAAGCTGGCTACTAAATTACAGCTAGCTATAGCACGTAAAAATATGCATTTCACTCTCTTACACGTGGGGCCAAATAGTTATTGTAATAGCTACCTTATTGTATGAACTATTTTTTTGAAGGCTATAGATGAAATGGACAAATGTTATAGCCACTAGTTGGCTATACTATTGTACTTGCTCTTATCGCAACAAGCCCACGAGAGGATCAGATGCACGTTACGATAAGCCCGCTTTAACCCCACTTCCAGAGAAGATTTCCTCCCTCTTGGTAGACCTCCATGCAGAACCCACTGGCACTTACTTACCCTTGCAATCAGTGATCTTAAACGCGATCCTTTGTCCATCTGGCTGTGCCTGATACAACGGTACTATCCAATCAGATCACATGTAATCACCAACAAAACAGTTCATGAATAATACTATTTCATGGCTGGAAAAAAACAAGAAAATATAGTGTAAAAACCTCTACAAGACCTGAATATCACAAACGGGTTGGTGTGGGCGCACCATAATCAAATCAAGTTGCAAATATCTTGCAGAATCAATAACTCTTTTTTTTTTTAAAAAAAACAAGGCATGAACAGAACATGTTCCAATGGTGAATGCATCTGCTGGGACTTATATGGCAATTCTGCCTGGTATAGCTGGCATTTTGTGCCAATGGGCACACACAGGGGCACACCTCGTTTCCCTTCTGTCAGTCAAGGGCGGCTACATAATTTTGATCAATGATATGTAAAGAAACACTAACGAGTAACTGCTGGGTGAGAAATGATCACTTTAAGTTGCTGTGCAATTCCTCTTCCGGCAACTCCTCGTTCCTTTCTATAAAATGTCTCAAAAATCTATCCCAGCATAAGCAATCAACAGGGGGGGAAATGCTTGTGCTATGGTTAAAAGAACTACATTTTTCTTTAGAAGTAGTGCATTCAGCAAATTATTTTCATTCTGTTTGTTGGTATAGTAGCAGTAGTTATTGCATATCCAATGTGACATGCCCTCACGTTCATAATAGTAAATAGCAATTGCATTATGGTCTTGGCTTGCTAACATTTCCAGAACATTCATTTCACTGTGGTATGGCATTGAAAGCAATCAGGTGTTCAGAACCTTATGCTGGCTCCTAATGCTGTAACGCAGGAATTTATTCCGGATAATGATAGACGAACATTTAAAAGGAAAATGCTAAAATTTAAAGTCCACAGAAACAGAAGCACCACCTGCCTCCATCGGCGATGACGATCAGCATAACAGCATATCTCAACTAGGCGCATAGCTTTGGACATGCAGCAGAGATGGACCACAGAGAAAAACAGCAGTGTTATACCAACTGGCTAAACATTTAAAAATATTCCACCAAATAGCTGCTTTGAACAGCAACATGCAAATGACAAGCAGTAGCAACAAAATTAATATGATCTTTCAGTACTTTTGACGCCGTCCTAGCACCATAGGAGTTAGTGACCCTGATAATTGATACCAAGCACACTGAAAAAGCTGCAAATCTGCTTCTGCAGAAAAGGCTGGCAAAATTGCCACATTCATATAATTGATCACAGTACATCACCCAGAGGTAGAACACCTGGTCTAGTGCGGCTTCCCGTCGGCAACAGTAATAATGTGATAACAAGTTAATTAATTATAATACAATAAACTTGAATAGATTCTCTGGTGTTCATATTCCACAAAAAACTGCATCGATGAAACGCATCAATTGCAGTATAGAAAATTTTGTTGTAACTTAAGTTCTAAAGATTTATGTTAAAATACAAAAGTTATCCATCAATGCAAGGAATAGGTGCTTTGAATTTGAATATAAAAGTAGTTCAAGCTCTCTCCTTTCTAATTAGATAAGAAGGCAACAGGATGTCCCATTCAGTAATAAGTTAGTTACAGAGGGATAGATATGGTGCCATCACAGTTTCCAGAAGAGAGGACAAGGCATGCTAGACCTCCCCTACTGTTCACTGTCAAAAAAATGTCACTATGACCAATCTGTGCAACAATTGAGTCTATTCTCTGTTCCCCAAGGCGGCTGCCTAGCCTACCTAGGCGATGCCACCCTCCCGCCTTATCAGTATAGCCGATTTTTCCAGTCTAGACGGCGATTAGGCACTAGGCGCCGGTCTGTTGTCTGACTAGCGCCTTGGTGAACACTAAGTCTATTACAAGCTAGAAAGCTGCAACCAGGTATGCATTATTTGTGTACGGGAAACCAGCGTGATATGGGCCCTGTTCTTTTCAATTTCTGAAAGCTGTTTTTTGACTTTTCTACAGTAACTAGGTTTTAAACAGAGCATCTTTTTAAGATAGGGTCTACTAGTTAATTGTAGTACATACTGTACCGACTTCATTTATATTAGCAAAAACCGCACGTGAGTTTCTGTTACTCGCTTTGTCTTAATAGAAGTGGGTTCTTCGCTTATCTTGCTCTTATTTTGCTTTGAATATAAGATAAAGGACTATGGGTGTATCACGCACCCGACTACTTTTGCTCATGTCTCGCACATGTATATCTCCCTTATTTTTTCCACTATCCACCTCCTCCTTCTAAAAGGTATTTCTTTCAGCCACTACTATTCATTTTCAGCCATAAACCATTAGCTCTAGCTAATACGAACACTCTATAGGATACGAGATGCTGTAAATTTAGCTATTGGTTTGAGGAATTATTGGATAGATTTATCTCACTTTCTATCTCAATCCCATTTCACCCATCATATCCATATATACAAACAACCAGCAGATGCATATTGCCGAGATGCTGTAAATTTAGCTGTTGGTTCGAGGAATTATTGGATAGATTTATCTTACTTTCTATCTCAATCCCATTTCACCCATCATATCCATATATCCAAATAGCTAGCAGATGCATGTTGCCACACCCCTAAAATCTCGCCGTCTTTCTTGCAAACCACTAAGGTGGCAGCTTGCAGGATGGGCACATTTGTGAAGTCCATCCATGTTACTCATGCCGACACTACTACAAAACAAGCTATAATACATGTCTCATCACAGATGGTTCATGTGGAACTGTCTGTGCTTTGATTATTATAGACGGTTTATGGCTAAAACCATCTCTGAAACTATCACAGACGGTTAGGTTTAAAAACCATCTCTGAAACTATTATATACGGTTAGGTTTAAATCTTTACCATGCTAGCTTAATTTGCAAAATTGAACTAAAATTCACAAGTGGTGTCAATTATTGTAATTGGTATCTTTTAAATTTGCAAAGTTGGATCTTTTGATTAGTTTGCTCTCTAGTGATCCTTTTATAATATATGCTATATCAAAAATATTTTCTTGAATCTAGAATCTAAATTAAACTTTAGACTGAGCTATGCTAGTTCTTTATTGAAACATAAGTTAGCATTAGCTCTTTATTCTTGAACTAAGTCAAGAAAATGCAAAATGATCTCTTTTGTGCGAAAAACTGATCTCGCTAATCTTTTCTCATGAGACTGCTTGCTATTGTACTAGGCATGAACTCAGGGGGAGTTTTAGATGACCATAATCACTTTCTTAAGCTTCTTGCTTGGAGTGGTCGTATAGGGCTTGAGATCTAGCACATGGCCAATGAAATAAAATTTTGTGAAAAATTGGTTGAAGCTCGGCTAAACCAAAACTGAACTTGAAAACGTGCCAAATATGCTAAATTCGCTCAATTACAAGTGATTTCAAATGCTTGAACAAAATATTTCAATTTTGAACTTGTAGCACTCTAAATTGGCTCAATTGTAGCTTCTTGGTTACACTTAGCCTTCTTGACATGGCTTAGCTCATATTTGAATACATTTAGATAACTTATCAATTTTGAAGTCTTACTTATCTTGAAATTATTTTAAATGCTTTAAATTCTGCTATCTTGTCTTGATTAATTATATATGCATTATCATAATCTAGATAGCTTTGTATGCATTTTATGGCTTCAAGTGGTACTTTTTAACTTGAACCTCACTTTGAATAATCTTCAAAGCTCTTTAGATTTTGCATTTTCATGCATACATACATCCTCTCCTTTTATGCTTCTTATGCTCCAAACAGTATCATGCAAATTTTGAGGGGGAGCTTTAGCCCTTGATATCTCTATTGCAGAAACGGGGATAATGATTGAGAAAAAGGCATTAAGAGAGAATAAGTATTTTGAGTAATATAAGTGGTATGAGTTGCAAAACTTGCTAACTGGAACCTAAAAATGCCAAATGAGATATTTGAGTAAGGGGAGCTTCATTACATATCATTTGCTCTCTTTTGCATTTTTAGCTCGTCCTCTTTCTATGAAAATGGTCATGTTGAGCAATTGCTTTTTTCTTTGGACCATGAGCAAAATTGGGCTTTTGTGAGGTTTTAGATGTGATTTGGACCTTTTGTAGGAAACTTGTTCTTTCTTGTTGTTTGCTCCATTTCACACTTTGCCAACATGGTCATGAGTTCTTTCTCTTCTTCTATTAGATCATGTGTGGTTTTTGCAACTTCTTGCTTTTTCTTTTTAAAACAAATTCATCTTCATGCCTTTTCGGTGTTTGTCAATATACTCGTCAAAGGGGGAGATTGTGAGACTATATGGTGGTCACCCTATGGTTGTGATGATTAATTGACTTTTGGATTAGAGTATTTGTAGAATTTGAGTTTGGTTTTTGAGGGTTTTGTAAGGATTGCATTTGAGCTGAACTGTTTTCTAGAGGTGTCAGAAAAAATCAGAAGTATCGCAGTAGTTTCGTTTTGAGTTACAGTATGTTTTTTTCCAAAGAGGTCCAGTGCGGGTTTACAAGGTGCGAAAGTACCGCTTTGGGGAGCGGTAGTATCAGCGTATTAAGAGCGGTACTGTCGATCTTCCCAGAAAAGCATGACTTTTGAGGATTTGGTCATGGTTTGACCTGAGTGTTGTTGCTTGTGTGCACATAGGTTTATTGTTTGGTCCTAGGTTTAGGATTAGTATTTGGGTGCGTACATTTTGCATTAAGCATTGTTTGGATGAATTGCGTAATTGATGACTTTGTATATTGTGCGGTGCAACATGATGGTTTGCTTATTGTTGTTGGTTGTAGGACTTCGAAGCTAGGTCATGGTGAAATGTAGGAGGACCAGGACTAGGCACAGGGTGGTGTTGAGGTCCAGAACGGTCAAAGTGACGCTGAAGATGACTGAGACTTGTAGAGTAGTTGCAAGCCAGGACGACGAGGAACCGGAGTGGAAGCTACCAGTGGTGATCATGATGGGTAATGACAAGGTGGACTGGGACTAAGCTCAGAGAGGAGTCGAGGTCCAGATGGTCAAGGAATCCAGGTGTTATCATGTGCAAGAAGAAGCATGTGGTGTGTCAACTAACTTGGGTCGTTTGCAAGCGAGGATGGTTCGATGGGATCCGACTGCATGAGAGGCTAGGCGGCAAGTCATTAGGGCCACATGTAAGATGGCGAAGCATGGGCAATGCTTCGTGGTAAAGGAAGGGGGAAGCTTCAAGGAACGTGATGGGGATCCATTAGGTTTTGGGTTCAGCTTGTGAGCCTATATAAGGGAAGAAGAGGCAAGAGTTAGGATTTGAGGATTTTGGCTAAGTCTTTGTGATGGCTAGCTGCTTCCTCCCTCCCATGTGAGAATAGGGTTAGGGTTTGAGAGTAGAGCACTTGGTGTGATCTTTGTCCTCCAAGGTGGAGTGGCTGTAAACTCAACCTTTTCAAGTAAGCAATACATCAATATTTGCGTATTTCATGGATCCATCTTGATTTGATTGATTTGCTCCTGATTTGGTCTCAATGTGTGATTTCTTGATTTGAGCGTTTTTGAGTTGATTTTTTTGGTGTTCTAACTTGCTGTGACATATGAGAATACATCTAGACTTATCATGGTCATCATCCATCCACGAGCTAGTTATATTCACCGATTTTGATTTTGACTCAGTTTTGATGTAACATTCCAACAAACTGAAAAAGGTCTCATCTTTGGCCATGATTTCTATGATTGTTTCTTGGAATAGATTCACAATACCCTAGAGAAGATCTCTGCAAAGTTTCATATCATTTGGATCTATGGATCAAAAGTTCCATCGATTTTCGTTTTGAAACTGTGCTAAAATTCAGACTGCTCTCCTCTGTTTTGCTCTGTTTTCGACCACGTTGGTTCAGACCACGGTCAGGTCTCAAATCGCACTGCATCTTTTTCGACTGCGTTCAAGCTTTCGATCGCTCCGCATCTTCTCGACCACGTGGGGTTTTCGACCGCTCACTGGTTGTCAATCTCACTGGTCGACTTTCAAACTAATTCGACCACGTCAGTCTCAGTCCACTCGTTGGCTTTCAAACACATTGGGTTTTCAACCGCTCACTGGTCGTTGACCTCACTGGGCGTATTTTCGACCATATTGATCTCAGACCACTCATTGTCTTACGACCATGTTGGGTTTTCGACCTCTCACTAGTTGTCGACCTCACTTGTCGTATTTCGACCAGATTCGACCACGTTGATTTTTGATCACGTTGGTTTTCGACCGGATTCGACCACGTTGGTTTTAGACCACTTGTTGGCCTTCGACCACGTTAGTTTTAGACCACTCGTTGGCCTTTGACCATATTGGTTTCGACTACGTTGATTATCAACTACGTTGGTTTTCGACCATTCTCTGGTCGCTGATCACTCAAGTCAAATTTCAACCATGTCAGTTATCAACTACATTGGTTTTTGACCGGTCTCTGGTCATCGACTGCTAGAGTCGATTTTCGACTATGTTGGTATCTGATTGGCAGTCGATCTCTAACCACAGTGATCTCCGTCCGATAGTCGATTTCTGACTAAGTTGGTATCCCGACTGGCATTCAATCTTCGACCACGGTGATTTCCATCCGATAGTCGAACTCCGACTACGTTGGCTTCCATCCGATAGTCGTAACCGACCACGTTGATTTCTGACCAGTGGTCGTAACCCAACCACGTAGTGTTCCGAACTGGTTGTGCTCAATGTTGTGTTCATCTGTTTTTTAAGAAGACTTCATATCCTAATCTTCATAACTTTATAGCTATCGGAATAAAGGATTGGTGGATAATTAGTGAAAAATTTTCAAAACACCATTCACCCCTCTATTGCCTATCCTCTCCTACAATTACTAAGTATATATTTGAAGTACAAATATATGTTACCTATTGTTAGCATCATTAGTTATATACATTTTATGTCTCCTATGTTTTAGAATTAAAATATTGCCTATATTTTCAACATAAACAATCGAACACACGAGAGGTTCTTCCACCCCTGCTCTTCCATCAGCAAACAAAGGTGTGGTTTTGTGGTGGCTGAGTGTTTTTCTCAACATTCTGGCGATGGTCTTGGGAGAGACTATGGCCACTCTCCTCAGTCGTTTTGTATTAGGACGCCGATGGCAATAATCTTTGGTTGTCCACCGTGATAGTCACAGCAGTCTCTCATTGGCTTCTCATGCCTTAAGCCGCGCGTAAGGCATAAAATGATAGTCACAGCAGCCTTTAAGCATAAAAATGGTTGGGCCTCCTCACCGTCTTAAGCCGCGCGTTGTACTCCTACGGCCTCTACTTCATACAATTGTTGACATACGCGCGCCCTTCTCAACACCACACAGTTAGCCTTCAACGCCATCACCTCAAGATTAATCAGCAAGGAGCGATTCACCGCTTACACTGTCAATTCCGTGGTGGTTTTGACCTTCGTGGTTGCTCTTATTGGAATTAGCTCCTCCGACGACCACAGCTCCACCCATGTGCGGAAGAGTGATAAGACGCTCCTCGGCTTTTCCCTCACGACGGCCGCATGTGCTACGTGTGCCTTGTTCTTCTCCTTCATCGAGCTAGTTTTTCAAAAGGTCAGGAGATTTCGATCGCATGCATACAAGTTTCTATACGTGAATTACAAGATGCTCGTGTTGACAGATAATTCCAATGAGGAGTGCCCGCTGGGAGCTAAAGATGCAACTTGGCCTGACCTCGTCGCCTCACTGGTGGCAGCGGTAGGGTTGTTCATATTGGGAGAGCGGAAGACGCTATCGACAGAATTTGCAGCCTTCAAGAAGGGGAGACCTTCGTATTTGGGTACTCTAGTGGGAATTGTTGGAAATAATCTTGTTTTAGAAGTCGTATCGGAGTCGGGTTTGTAATCGAAGTTGAGTTGAAGTTGGAATTAGAAGTTGGAGTCGGAATAGGTTTTGTATTCCTAATCGGAATCCGAGTAGGAGTCGTAGAGTTGGGTATAAAAGAAGGGGTAGACATGTAACCAAAGATGTACCAAGCAATTGAGAAAATACAAAAAAGAGGGAAAGACACAAAGCTTTGTGTTGTCGTGTGTTTGTGCAATACGTGGTCGGAAGGACTCACGATCACCGCAAGCGTGATCGGGAGGAGTCACGACCACGGAAAAGTTTCCAGCAGGCGTGATCGACGGGTGCTACGATCACGGCAAGGAACAGTGTTGTTCCGACTACGTTGAGAAGGCTACGACCACGGTGAAGGTGGTCGTAAGGAGCAGCGACTACGCCGAGAAGGTTTGTATGTGATCGGAAGCAACTCCGATCACGTTCGAAGGAAGTGAACGTAGTCGAAAGGGTGTTTCGACTACGGTGAACGGTGATCGCCAGCATCACTGCGTGTTCGTAAAGATTTACGATCACGGTATTCTTCGAGAGCGGCTGGAGGAAGACAGCGCTCGATAAGGAGGAGTGGTCGTAATTGCTACAGTGTTTTTACGACTACGGAGGAAAATCGATCGATAGAGTTTGAAGAGATCGGAACTGGTCGTAAGCATCCAGGACTAGTCGTATTCAATTTCTATCTGGTCGTAAACGACTCTAACCGGTCGTAAAAGGTCCTGGGAGGTCGTAAGACTCTCCAACATTTGGTATCAGAGCAAGGTGGCAATGGAGGACAAGTCAGCTGAGAAGAAAGTTGCAGGTGCGGAAGGCTCCGGTGAAAAGAAACTGCAGCCTCCACCACGAGCACCAATGAGAGGAGGTACGGTACCAATCCAATTCCCCATGCTGACCGACACGAACTACGGCCTGTGGGCCGTGAAGATGAAGATCGTCATGCGCGCTCTGGGAGTATGGACGGCTATTGAAGGAGATGCACCGGTCGAAGAGACTCTGGACCAGGGCGCTCTGGCTGTCATATCTCAGGCTATCCCCGACGAGGTCTTAATGACTGTTGCAGAGAAGGAAACTGCAAAAGAAGCGTAGGAAGCTATCAAGGAGATGCGCATTGGAGAAGAACGTGTCAAGAAGGCAAGAGCACAAGTGTTGAAGAGGCAATTCGATCGCTTAGTCATGGGAGAGACTGAAGGCGTCGGTGAGTTCTCGCAAAAACTCACGAGTTTGGCCGGCGAAATTCGAGCTCTGGGAGTTGATTTGCCAGATTCAACAGTCATCGAGAGGCTGTTCAGTGCAGTCCCCGACAGTTTTCTCCAAATCATAAGCACAATCGAGCAATTTGGAGACATGACGAAGATGTCGCTGACTGAGGCAGTCGGTCGCTTGCGAATCTTCGAAGAAAGTCAGAAGAGACGGCATCAGGACAAGGAAGGAGGTAATCAGCTGCTGCTATCTCGTGCTCAGTGGGAAGCACTGAACGAGAATAAGAGCCATGAAAGTCACAACGACGATGTGAAGAGAGGTGGAGGACGCAACGACGGGAGCAGTCGTGGGCGTAACTCTGAAACCGGAAAATCAAGTATACAATGCCACAAGTGCAAGAAATTCGGTCACTACGCTGCTGAATGTCGAAGCCACATACAATGCCACAATTGCAAAAAGTATGGGCATTTTGCAGCGAACTGCAGAAACAAGAAGAGAGAGGATGAAGTCAATCTGGTTCAGATGGAACCGACTCTGCTGCTGTCGCAATGTACTGTAGCTGAACCGACAATGGTGATGCTACATGAAGGGAGAGTATTTCCTAGTTTGATGGAGAAGGGAGAGAGGACTCAAGACCAGTCAACAGATTGGTATCTCGACAACGGAGCAAGCAACCACATGACGGGCACACACTCGTTGTTTCATGAACTAGACGAGAGAGTGCTCGGTAAAGTAAAGTTTGGAGACGGCTCAACAGTTCAAATCAAAGGAAAAGGAACAATCCTGTTAAAGTGCAAGGATGGAAGTCAAAGACCGTTGTCAGATGTATATTATATACCAAGTCTTTGCAGCAACGTGATAAGCTTGGGCCAACTGACTGAAGAAGGGTGCCGAGTTGAATTAAAAGGAGTTTATCTGAGGGTTTTTGACAGTAGAGAGCAGTTGTTGATGAGAGCACAAAAATCAGCAAATCGGTTGTACAAAATACCGCTGAAAATTTGGAGACCAGATGATCTAAAGGAACCAGAGCCTGAAAGACTTCATCTCCTGGTGATCGAAAAACAGCATGAAGTCGTAAACAACAAGTCGGAAGAGTTGGAAGTCGTAACGAGAAGGTTGGCAGAAGGTTTTGGCTGTAGTCGAGAAGAAATTCGACCACGGCAAAAGACGATCGAACGTGGTCGGGAGTCACCACGACCACGGCAAAAGATGATCGAGCACGGTCGGCAAGTGTTACGACCACGGCAAATGAAGACTGGACGTGTTCGAGAAATCGTTCGACCACAGCAAACAGGTCCCAGGATCGGCCCGGATGGTCGAAGCAGCCAAAAGTCTGAAGTTTGGATCCCAAGTTGGCGGGAGAAAGCACGACGTGAAGAACGGTGGTTGAAAGCAAGACCACGCAACAGTGAAACAAGCAGCTGGTGGAGAAAAACATCCAAGGAAGAAACAGGAGAAAATCAACGTGATCGAGAAGGAGAAGATCAACATGATGGAAGCTACTAAAACAAGATTAGGGAGAGAATGTTGGAAATAATCTTGTTTTAGAAGTCGTATCGGAGTCGGGTTTGTAATCGAAGTTGAGTTGAAGTTGGAATTAGAAGTTGGAGTCGGAATAGGTTTTGTATTCCTAATCGGAATCCGAGTAGGAGTCGTAGAGTTGGGTATAAAAGAAGGGGTAGACATGTAACCAAAGATGTACCAAGCAATTGAGAAAATACAAAAAAGAGGGAAAGACACAAAGCTTTGTGTTGTCGTGTGTTTGTGCAATACGTGGTCGGAAGGACTCACGATCACCGCAAGCGTGATCGGGAGGAGTCACGACCACGGAAAAGTTTCCAGCAGGCGTGATCGACGGGTGCTACGATCACGGCAAGGAACAGTGTTGTTCCGACTACGTTGAGAAGGCTACGACCACGGTGAAGGTGGTCGTAAGGAGCAGCGACTACGCCGAGAAGGTTTGTATGTGATCGGAAGCAACTCCGATCACGTTCGAAGGAAGTGAACGTAGTCGAAAGGGTGTTTCGACTACGGTGAACGGTGATCGCCAGCATCACTGCGTGTTCGTAAAGATTTACGATCACGGTATTCTTCGAGAGCGGCTGGAGGAAGACAGCGCTCGATAAGGAGGAGTGGTCGTAATTGCTACAGTGTTTTTACGACTACGGAGGAAAATCGATCGATAGAGTTTGAAGAGATCGGAACTGGTCGTAAGCATCCAGGACTAGTCGTATTCAATTTCTATCTGGTCGTAAACGACTCTAACCGGTCGTAAAAGGTCCTGGGAGGTCGTAAGACTCTCCAACAGGAATGACAACATAGTAGAGGAGAGATGCAGCTGTTAGCGAGGGTGTCGTCGTTCCCAAATGTGGCGGGGACACTGGTGCTACCACCGGTACGTGTTTTCACCGCTATTTTCTTCGGTGAAAAGATCACCGGAGAGAAGTGGTGGTCTTGCTCATGACGGTACGGGCAGCACGGAGAACACCATCTACTTGACCTCGGTCGGTATTAAGATAACCACCACCCACAGACCCCCTTTTATCTTGGTTTCTACGCTGTAACTGAACTCGGGCTGTCAGGCTTTAATTTGTTCCCCTGAAACCACCCCTCTGTGTTTTTGGTGACCGAATGTTGTATTAATCCAAACCCCCTTTTGTCTAAAAACTATTTCGATATCTTGAGCTTCGTTTGTTGAATGTTCCTGTGCTCTAGCAGCTGGCAACTCTAGTTGAAAGTACTTTTATGAAATGAGTTCGTTAGGTTCTGTTCTTTTCCAAGAGGAAAGAATTCATTTGGTTCTTACCGTTGGCTTGAGGCCGGGTTCTACCACACACGTGATTGGGAAATCAGTATAGATGGATGGTCGACAATTGTTTATAGTGAACATTAACAATATCAGCACCAGACTTCGGCATCGTCGCCATTCTCGTAGCTTGGCCAGCCTGGAAGCTAGGAGAGAAATCATAGGGTTTTCAATGGCGAGCAACGTTCGCGGTCTGAACTTCTACGTGCAATTAGGGGGAAGGGAACGTCGCTGGGCCCGCCGGCGTTGTTCCTCAGGTTCATGCGGCCCGAGCCTCAATCATACCACTTGCGCTTACGACCTTCGTGCGGTGTCCAAGCAAAGAGAATTGGGTATTGTAACCACTGAATTGTGTCTCGCTGGTAACCATGGTGCTTGATTCATGCAGCTTATCTTTCGGTGCATCATAGGAGCGCTGCTCACGCTAACCAGTTTCTGTTGTTGAGAACTCAACTCAGCTTCAGTACTCCATGTGTGATATCAGTTTTTTCTCCACAAACTAGAAAAAATGTCTACCAGATGCACACACACGGTAGCATTTTAAGGTCACAATATTAGGATGCCCGTGTATTGCAACGAAATTCAAAAAGAATATGATACATATAATCAAACATGATCCTAAGCTATATAGTAAATATCAATTTAATTTCACACATATCAAACTAAACATTTCTCTACAAGCTAATAAATAAATCAAATTGTAAACAAAAACTTTATATTTTTTTAGACGAACAAAGGCTTTATGTTGAGTACAGTCCAACAAGAACACAGACAATAGATCTTTTGGTAGTAAATAAGATATCTACGACCTAAGAATATCTTTGTAGACAACATTCTTGATAAATGTCCCAGCGAAATTGAAGCTCCTGTAGTTTTCTAGTGCACCAAGTATTTTTTAGATTACTCCTAATAGCAGCTCACGAGACCGCGACGTAGAGTTGCCCATGGGAGAAAGCCGGATCTGGGAGGTAGACATCTACATTTGGGATAGTTTGTCCTTGTGCCTTATCGATGATCATACCTATGTGTTTCTCAACAAAATCCTTAAAATCTTCTGTCAAGTATATTAGGCTACTGCCCATTCACAGAATAAATGACATAGTCACGCTGATGCAGCTTCCGCAAAGAAGGTGCAAGAAGGATCATCCACATGTCGACTTTTACTTTTGATTATGCTTGCATATGCTGACTTTTACTTTTGATTATCGCTTTGAACAATTTATTATTAACCATCAAGCAAAGGAGTATATGTACTTTATTAAGAGGAAAATTAACTTCAAACTTCTGGCATAATGACACCACTAAAACTAAATCAGTATTAACAACAACAAACCATTAGAAATGAGCCTTCAAACAAATTAATCTTCATCCTTATTTAGTTGCACAGATTTAGCAATTCTTAGAACCTCAAACCTAGGGGTGTAAACAAAGTGGATAATTTTCGTCCGACCGATCGACTGAAGGTTTACGGAGCGAATATGGAATAGGTAAATGGGTATTCGGCACTATCCGTATTTGACTCCGACTCTAAGGAAAAATACGGAATAGGATATGAGATGAGTCAAGATAACAGATAGGAGGATTACCACATTTAAATAGGTTGGGAATATTGAGTACTCTTCCTTTGATATCTCGGCAATTAGTCTCTTGGTATTCACTCTGATTGCACCCATACTATTCAATATCCTGTGTAGGGGTGCAAAAGTAGAGAATAATTTCTACTCAACCGACCATCCAAAGACTTGTCGAGCGAATACGAAATAGAGAAATTAGTATCTAACACTATCTGTGTCTGACTCCAACTCTGAGAAAAAAATATGAAATAGGACACAAGATGAGTGATATCTGTCCATATCCGCTCTAATTGCACGCCTACTCATACCACATATGCATACTGTCCTCTACAGCAGACATGAGAAAGACCAAAATCTCCATGGAAACCAAACCAAATTTTGCTGCTGCGATGAGCCAATATCATGTTGTACTACTTATATGGATACAACCATGGATATAACTATTTTTAGCTGATGCCATGTATAGAACAGATCAGGTAATAGCAAATTCTGAAACTGATTTAGGATGTATTATATACAGATAGATGAATCATATAGCTTGCCCTTGCTGCCAGGGAACATGAGCTCACCACAGATATAGTTCCTCCATGAGATACACTACCCACCATCACAGACTAACCCACAGCCACATCAACCAAAGACTCATATTAGAATAACACAAACCCGAGAGGCCAAGAAATGCAGAGACAATTGGACATCATAAACCAACCAATTTTCATGCATAATGCATCAGCTCGATTGGGCTTTTGAGTTAATGTGAAACACACCTCTTGTCTTTGGTTCTTGATGTGATCTCCCCTCCTCCCTAACTTCTTTTCTTCTTTCCCCCCTTTTAAAGAACTAGAGAAATTCCAGCTGGCAATGCTAAACAGCTTGACATTACAATTCAAGTTTTGTTATCCCCTTTCCTGGAAGTATCAAAATAGCCAAGAAAGACAACATGTATTTCCTGGATAGATGGTTTGGATGTCAATATATGAAATGAGATAAAGAAGGATCTGTGTTGGTTTCTTTTCATGGTGCATCCACAATTTATTCCCTTCAAAGGTTGCTATTCTATCATCAAGAAAGCTCTGAACAACATGAACCCATTGTGCACAAGTAAAAGGCCACATAAACATTTCTATTGGAGATGTAAACCTCATCATTATACTGTCGTCCCTATTTACACAACAAAATTGGACAGGAATAGTAGCTAAGAAATGGAATAACATCACACCAATAAGGATGAGTAGTATTAGATGGGCACATACCTTCAAATGGCAAAAAAAAATCAACAATCTTGTAAACGACTAATGTCAGAGGGAAGCTGTCCAATTCATGAAAGTTGTATTTGATATCAAAGGTTCTCCAAGGATTCTGCTCTACACAAACAAATTGGGTACACTAACTATACTCATATATTAAAAACTCAGACATAGTGACATGATAACTTGGAACATCTAAACTTTGCAAGGAAGTACCACGCTAGAATTCAAAATGATCAAACTACCTTTTAAAATGATGTTTATTCCTACCTTAATTGGATTAAATGAGAAATTTACTACACTTCAGTAATTTCATGAACAGAAGTCTGGTACACTAATTCCAGTCACCCAACAATATCGTACAACCAATAATCAGTAATTTACATCCAAAATAAAGGAAGGTGAAAACAATATGTGCTTATGTTGGCGATTATAAAAAAGGGGTGATTCAATCTGGATGTCACTGAATATGATCATCTCGTAATTTTGTAGGCCTTATCATAGGAAATTCGAGCACCTGCAATATACTGAACGTTGTGAAAATAGTTTTCTAGATATCCCTTTATTCAATTACGGATCTTAAAACATGGACCTAAAAAAAGCTAAAACTAAGAAGCACATCTTAAAACATCTAGAGAACATAGAAAACCAAAAGGATTCATATGCACAAAGCACAATGGTAGAAGCTGAAGCGGATCTATGTCCGTTAAACTCTTACAGAATTAAAGTATATCTATTTTAGTTTCAATGCCTTACAATCATCATACCATGAAACATGAAATACCTTTTCAAAAAAAAATGCCATGTTTGTTTTCAGGACAGTTCTTGTTCAAGTGTCCTTGTTGTTTGCACATAAAAGCAGCTCACAAACTTTGTAGCCCCTGTATGCAGAATCATCTTAAATGTGTAAGCAAACCATGTTGGTAAGGATGATACTACTGGAAAGCATCCAGTACTGAAACTGGCAGCTATATAAGATGAATGTATGAGGATTACCATTTTAAATGGGTTTAGGGCACTTTGAGAAAGCATGTCCAGATTCACTGCAGCTATTGTAGAATTTCTTCAAATACCATTCACCTTTCTCAGAGGGAGCAAATATGAAAAGAACATAATAATATTTCATTGTTAGATAGTAAAATTGAATATTTGCAAATCAAGGAATTAGACATTACACTAACTGACAAAAATGAACCTGACAAAGACCAAATACCACCAATTTAACTCTTAGGAAAATGTGTGCTCCATTACAGTCCATTAATGTCGGTATGTGACAGCCTAAAGCTTCCTGTTCACCATATATCCACGGATTGAAGTGGCACATTTTGCTAAAAAGTTTAATTTTGAGTTTGCATCTAGCACATATATATAGGGGGTTAGTAGCATAATTAAACTCCTTGCCGAATGAAAATCTCACCTAGCATTGCTTCAAATTGGGCTAGCAACATCGAGCTAAAAGAAGCATAACAATCTTAAGGAAAGTCATCATCAGTTATACGGTTCTACACATGTACCGGAGACTACTACGACGGCTTCAAACCCCCTCCCTAGGTCAGCTACATCATTTGACACTCAACCATGTAGTGAGTGGAAATGATTGAACTGAAAGAGGAATTAAATTGAAACACTGACCAGCAACAATGCACGCATCTACTTCTTGCCATGAAACTTCTTTTTTAGTGAACAAATTAGAGTTAAATCACATTTAACACTAATAGTTCATATTAACAATGATTTCAAGAACAGTGTCATTTCAAAAAGATCAGTGACAAGAAAGAAATAAAAGGGAGAGGAACTGAGATCAACCTAGGGGACGAAGAATTTGAGTAGTGGTCGTTGGGATGGGAGAAGGCCAGAAGGGGTTGTAGGCTTGTAGCCGGAAGCAGAGGTGGTGGATCCGACTCGATCTAGATGGGCAGCACCATCGTCGTTGAGGCGAGTCCACGTAGCAGCGGTGGCACAACTAGGACCTGAACAGGAGCAAGGTTCGACTATGACGGGCGGTGAGTCGTCTTCTCGAATGGCTGTGGCGCTTGATGTTCGACATAGGTGACGGTGCCCGTGAAGAAACAGCAGAAGTGAGGGAGGCAGCGCAACATGTACGGCGGCTAGACGGAGAGGAACACGATGCTGGAAGAATCATGATGGTGGAGGATGCCAGAGTAAAGAAAGAAACCGTCGGTGAAGATGTGGTCGCCGGTGTCAGTGCAGAGCAATAGTAGTTGGGACGGGGGTGTTGTTAAGGCGACGAATCCTTATAGCGGCAACGGCTCAACTAGAGTTAGATCCACAGGAGCTCATCGGTGTCGAGGTCGTCGTCAATTTTTGCCGTGGCAGAGGCAATGGGAAAAGTAGCTGGCAGAGTTTGGGGTGGTGATTGTGGAGCTTGGTGCATGGTGAAGAGGCGGTGCTAGATGGAGAGGGGATGAGATAGATCGAGCGGTTGGGGGGTTTTTTCAGGGGAGAGTCTACCTGCACGTAAGATGGAAGGAGTGGTTCAACCATGAGAGAGGGAGAGGAGAGGCGGGGCGTAAGATAGATGATCCATATCCTATCTCATGGTCAAATCGGACGACTGTAGAGGCGTAAAATAGATGATTCATATCCTATCTCATGGTCAAATCGGACGACTGTAGAGAGGGGAGGAGATAACAAACCGCTACAAACTCGTTTTTGTAAGTAATAAAGAAAACAAGGCTAGACATAGCACACAGATTTGCGGTGTACAGAGCCTAACCATGCACACCATTCATGTGCCAAACCAATTTTTGCAACCCGGTGGTCTCCTGACAGCTTGCGGCAGAAAGCATAACACAAGATAGATTGTTTGATTCTTTAGTCCAACGTGATGAGTCGACCACCGCCCGGCTCTGCCCAGCAGACCACAGGTAGGAATTCAATTGCTACTAAATTTCAGCCGATCACAGTTTGTACAGTGAAGTTGACAACATTTGATTACCGTTCCCTCCGTTCCCCAAACAGGATGGATGTTTAGTCTGTTCAGCAGCAGAAGAGTGCAATCCCAACATAATATTTCCGTATCACCAATTAGTTCAGTCGGGAAGTTTGTGTCTATTGCTCCTGAAGGGACTCCTTGATGAGGTTCTCCGTGAGCGCTTTAGGAAGCCCCATTACACTATCGATTGTACCAACCTGCATAAGGTTTCAATGTGAGATGCAGTATCATCTGCCGTGAACATGGAAATTCATAGTTCAACCTAGAACCATAACATGTAAGAATGCAACTCACAATGGCTTCCACGAGAGGCGAAGTCAGTGGATGCTCTACCAGGAGGCCCCCAGCAACATAGAAGACATTGCCCTCCTCAATCTGAAACATACACAAGTGAAAAGTTTGATTAAGTCAGATGCTGGGAGAATATGGTGCAAAAAAATGCCAAAATTACCACTGATGTTCAAATTTTGGTGACTTACCAAGCTCTCAACAACTTCATTGGGTATCTTGTGAAAATAAACCTGCCCAGAGACAAGTTGAAATTGTTAAGAGGCCAAAACTCACCACCACAGAACTCAAGTGATGGAAACGCAGAATCCTAACTGGATGCTGCATGTTCATTTGAAGCTTTGTGGCAATGATACATTATCCTTCCAATTAATCAAGAGTTATCTGATGCCAGCACTTAATTTCTCATGAGGACCTTGAAAGTTAACCAGGTGCAATAAATTGAAGTGCTAAATACCAAATTAATCTTGAAACTTAAATAAATTGAAGTGCTAAATACCAAATTAGTCTTGAAACTTTAAGATCAGTCTCAATTCGGCCTCTCAACTTTATGAAAGAGCACAAGAGCCTCTGAACTTTAAGGTTGACTTCACGTTAGCCATCAACTTTTCAGAGGTGTATAAGAATTCTTAAGACAATGAATCCCCTAGAGAATGAAGCCGTGTGCAAGTTAGGCACTGTTATTTTATCAATTTACTTAGACTGAAAGCTGAACCAGATTTGAACAAGAAGCTGACATTACACCCAATCATATTTAAAGAATAACTAATTTTACTCTAGGACCAGAATTAATGAGTTAGGTTGTTCCTTCAAAAAAAAGTTGAGGGTTTAAAATGAAAGCTGATCTCTAAGTTTAAGGACGACTTTGGCATGCATTCCTAAATGAAATATCAGAGGCATCTGGCTATTACTTCAGCTTTATCCCATCCTTCCTTTCTAGTTCCACTCTTCACATTTGTAACAACAACAGATCCAATTGTCGCAGCATGGCTTTCGGAGTATCCTGTAAGCAGAATGGGTTAAACAGCACCACAAGGCAACGATAACAAACCATCTAAAAGAATTTGAGCTCATACACAATAACTCAAACCTTTGATGAATTTCCGTGCCTCTTCTGGAGTGCTAGGTTTTTCTCGAATCACTCCATCATGGACCACAACCTCCATAAGAACGAATATAAGAACAAGGTGGAAAATCAAACAAGCACTAAAATGTATGCACTCGCACTGTACAAGTGCAAGTATGTGACACAAAGCATTGAAATATTCATCAACTTTAAAGCTGTTGAGAATCTATTTTTGCTAATGTCACAATGTGCCCTAAAACACTAGTTTGTGTCATACAATTTGAACAAAAGTAACTAGCAATGAGGGAAACTCGGTTTCTATAAGCCAACAAACGTTAGCCACAAGATATTGGAGGGAAACCACAAACATGCTAGTGATTGTGATTATGTATAATGTCATAACTAAAGACTCAAACATAAGTAAACCACACGCCAAAATTGAGTTGGTGATATATGAATATGGTTCAGGCAAACCCCTGATTGATGCCTCTTGACTTGCATCCTTGATATTATGCAGACTCCTTCGGCATAACAGCCATCCTAATATGCCTCCCTTTTCTTCTATCATAGAAAATACAAGACTGCTAGGATAATCCATGTGAATACTGAGACAACAGACATGTTGGATGATTGGTGCTATTGTCCTTTTAGCACCATATAAATCCTAACCCAAACAGTGGTCAAGAAAACATCTACTCCCAACACAGATTGAACCATTTTTCCAGAAGCACTTGAACTTAAAACTGTTAAGGCATTAACTCTTGATTCTTGAAATACAATGGTGAATGGTCCCAAGGGTAATATACTCATGTAGCTACAATGCAGCCATAATGACATTTTTCAGGAAAAATCCAGTCCAGATACTAGAAAAAAATACAGTGTAGTCAACAGTGCTTGCACATGAATTTTGTAACTGCAATAATAATTATAACTCAATAAAGATTACTCCCTTAAACAGTGCTTGCAAAAAGAGATTACTTGGTCAGCAGTGATCAACAGGGTAGTCTCTTGAGAACCAACAATCTCTTTCATCATTCCATTGCCCTGCATCTTCTCCATTATCGCATCTGCCTGCAACATTGATATAGCATAGTGACACATTGATATAGCATAGTGATCAGATTCAGAATTTCAACTGCACAATTCAACCATCCCTTACACTCAAAACAATGAAAAGAAAAATATAAATTAAATACCGAGAGAAGTTACTAAACCCTCGAAACAAGTAAGAGGTACTAAAGACGAGCCCTTGTTCTTGACAAAAAAAAAGACAAATCTTTCCATGTGCTAGGTGCCCAAATTCTTTCTCTAACCATAAATAGTAAATCTTGGTAAATAAAAAACCCAAAGCTGCGGAGATAACTCCACTCCTACCCAAGAAATTCCTTTCCCCTCTCTTAAGAAGAAAAACCTTCTCCCTCCCTAATCCTAAAACCAAACATCCAGAACAAATTAAAAAGGATAGCAGAATCCAGTTCTTGAAAACAAGAATCAGGAAAGGAATTACTTTCGCATGAGCCAAGGCGACCACCAGTTCCTCCGGCTTCTCCTTTCTGATCTCCTTCTCGTCAATGTCCGCGCTCTAAAACCCCAGAGAAGGAAAACAAGTAAAGAGAGAGGAGATAAATCACAAGAAAAACTGCTGGAGTAAAACATCCCCAAAAAATGAGGAAAAATCACCTACAAGCAGTGTGAACTGGTATCCCATCTCGGACAGAATCTGGCGGCGCGACGCCGACGAGGAGCCGAGGATTAGCTGTATCGTTAACCACCACCAAAGCACGAACACGAGCACAGTTTAGAGAAACGAGATGTAACGAAAAAAGGTGCTAATTTGTGCGTGCTTACTCTGAGAGCCGAAGAGGCGGCCATTCTTCTCCCCACTTCTCAACTCTCCGAGATACAGAAGAAATAGAGATGTGGAGAAAAGGAAGTATTTTTTTTTCTCGCGATTATCAACAGGGGCATCTGTTATTTCGGGCGGGGTGTGCGTGGTGCTTTATGATTCGTGCAGACAACCTAGGGATATTTTGGAGGCATTTTTTAGGATCGATCCTGTAGGGTCTTTTTTATTTGGAATAAGTTCATTACACCCAGAACTACTATAAAATGTATATTTAGGGGGTGTTTGGGACTGCTCCACAAACTCCACCGTGGAGCAGCTCCACAAAAAACTGGAGTTTGTGAAGTACCTCTTTAGGTGCTCTCACAACTCCACCTTTTTTCCTCGAACAGGGTGCATAGAGCTGAAACCGTTTGGCTAAAAAACGTGGAGCGGAGCTAAAAAAATGTGGAGCGGAGCAGTCCCAAACACCCCCTTAACCCCTAAACTACAGAGAAAACGATAATAGTACGCTGCTACTGCTACTGGCAGGCAAAGTGAAATAAATCCTTCTATCTAATGAATTCTATTCCAAATGAAATTAATAATGATGCATGTGTCGACTTAGATGATCTCTGGTGATGTAGTGGTTGGTTGCTTCTTGTTGTATTGTGATCTTTTCAATTTATAAGCTGTGATCTGGACAATTTCACAATTCTAAACCTTTTGTATGTGATTGTGTTTCAGTGGGGTTAATGGAACTATGTAGTTTGTAGTTTAATAATCCATGTTTAATGACACCATTGTGACAAATATCCTGTTTGTGAGTAATGATAGTAGCATATTACTCTATTTTTCTGCAGAATTGTGATATATAATCCATTTGTGATATTTCTTTTACATAGAATCCTGATCCAACATCTGATCCTGCTAGCAGGAAAGCCATCCTACCTTGAATTTTTATCGGATTTGGCACTGTTGGCCACGGTATTTACAAAAGTAGCAGTATGTGCATCGTATTTGCAGAAATATCACTTTTGCTGTCCGGTGGGCGGGCGGCAGCGCCGGCGAGGCGACACATGGGGGGCCACCAGCGGTAAGCCGCCCCACCAGCAGACGACATGCAGCATGCTGTCCGGTGAGGAGACGGCAGGTGATTAAGCGGGCTTAATTACCTACTCTAATTTTTTTCTTAGTGTTTGTTTGAATTTTTAAATATACCAAATGAGCTCAAAAAAATTACGAAAATTTATATACAACCTCTTAACACAAAGTATTTAATAGTGCAATTTTAATGTAATTTTATCCATTTTTGGGCTAGCAGCCTGTCACCTGGTGAGGAGACGGCATGTGGTTAAGTTGATTGATTAGCCAGCTTAATTACCTGCTCTAATTTTTCGTTTAGTGTTTTATTTGAATTTATAAATATACCAAATGAGCTCAAAAAAATATGAAAATTTATATACAGCCTCCTGACACAACGTATTTGAAAGTGTAATTTTGGGTGATTTTATCCATTGTGAATGTTACTCAAAAATTCATACATTTTTGACATTTATATGAGTTTTTATATATAGTAAATGAGCTCCAAAAATTACAAAATTTTATGCAAAACCTCCCGACATAGTCATAGTTATTGTCTAGTTTTTTTTGGAAATTTTATGTGGTCCGAATTTGCCACATTTATTTGAGTTAATTTACCCAGACATTTATGATTAAATTAATTCGAATAAACGTGGTAAATTCAGACACATAAAATTCATAAAAAATTAAAAAATAATTATAACTATGTCAGAAGGCTTCACATGAAATGTCGTAATTTTTGAAGTTCGTTTGTTTTATATAAAAACTCATAAAAATATCACAATTGTATGAATTGTTGAGCAACATTCACAGTGGATAAATTACTCAAAAATTTCACTGTCAAGTACATTATGTCAGGAGGCTTTATATAAATTTTTGTATTTTTTTGAGCTCATTTATTATATTTAAAAATGTAAACAAATACTAAGTGAAAAACATGTTGTCTCCTCACAGGGCGGTAGGCTGCTTGCTGTTTACTGGCGGGGCGGCAGGCGCCTGCCGTTGGCGGCCCCCCCACGCATCTCCTCACCAGCACTACCGCAGCTCACCGGACGACAAAAGTGATATTTCTATAAATACGATAGGCATACTGCTAGTTTTGTAAATACTGTCGCTAACAGTGCTAAATCCGCTAAAACGTCTCCTACCCCCTTAAGATCTTGACATTGGTCATCAGTATGATGTACGCTACTCATGGAGTCACGGGTCATGACTGCCGCGCCCGCCCATGTGCTGTGTGCGCCATCTTTGGCGGGCCTAATGTAGGTGGGCAACAGAAAGTCACTCTATATGGGTCAATTGTGTGGGACTTTTGCATCGTGGATCTCGGACGAAGGGGAGTGTCCAACCCCAAATAAAATCACCACTGCCAACCTGTTATTTGGGCTCTTCCTTCTAGCATGGGCCCTTTCTTTCAACCAAGTGCACGTCCAATCCAGAATGGGGCTAGTTACCTGTAGACCTGCCAACTCATCAGTTTAGGCAAACTCATGCCCTGTTCTTTTTTGCTTCGCTTTTGAGTTTTGACTTCTTCAAATATCAAAATAAATAGAATAATTTTTTGAAACGGATTCGCTAAATAGTTTTTAAGGCTAAAATAGTGTGCACCGTCCATATCGGTGTCTCCGTGTGTTCGTTGCTGTCTCAAAAAAATACTAATAAAACTCATTAGCCACAACTAAAAACCATCAATCATAGCCTAAAAGTGCAAGCCCTTAGTGTAGGCTAGCTTGAAATATCCGATTCAACTTGTGCTATCTTTTAGGTTAAGTGATGTTTTTAACTTTTTATGATCTACATAACATGACTTTGATCCTTACTAGTTGTAACTTTATCTTATTATATATAAATAAAATTATAATATTCTGAAAGTATTTTTAATAATAAATCTAATAATATAATTTTCACGTAGCCAATAAATTATTTGCACTTTGCACCGGGTAGCTGTCTCTTGCTTCACTTTGCACCCGGGTTAACCCATACTTTCACTTTGTACCAAGAGGACTAAATAAAATTTTACTTTGCACTAGCCAATTAATTATAATCCTAAACAAGACAATCAAATTGAAGGAACAGAGCAATCAAATTTTTGTATACCAACTTGTTAGTATGTAGAGCCAGTTTGAGTCAAATAAGGTTGGGCTAGTACAAAGTAAAACTTTATTTGGTCTAGCCTGGTGTAAAATGAAAGCATGTGTTAATTCTGATGCAAAATAAAATAAGCAACAAGTTATCAGGTATAAAGTATAATTTACTCTAGTTTTAAACACATTAATGGTTAAGGATTTTAGGATGTCGCTTAAAAGGGAACAGAGAAAATGTGTTTTTTTGTTAAGCCAACTTTTAGATTATGTACTTATGTTTGAAGCAAAGAAAAGACATATGATGAAGCGGTAAAACATAAGGACTGAAAACGGAAAGAGTAGGCCAAGGTGTTTGGATCAGAGAAAAATCCAGGAAATGACACTAGTCACCTGTACATTAGTGGCAGCACCAAGCTCCACCTCATGCTTTCGCAACTTTCATGGGCCCGCTAGAAATGCGTGATTTCTACGAAAATTAAGTTAGTTACTGTAAAATTCCTATAAAATTTACGTGTTCTAGGTAGGCCAGCGGTACTTAGCAAGTGGCATCTGTATCATCGATAGCTGAGATGGTGCATGCATGCATTGCACACGGGAGTGTGATACAATCATACAATACGCCTGCTGACTTGCACTGCGCGAACGCATTTCCAGCATTCAATGATCCTGCCAGAGAGCCAGGGGCCGCGGCAAGCAATACACGAGTCCCATGCAGCTGGCGTAGCCAGGTCCAGGTTGTGGGGCCCAGACCCAGTGGGTGCCTGGCAGCGGCCCATTGCCTCACAAAAAAAAAAAGTCTCAGCGACAAAGTGGTATCCCCATGTGCTAAGGCAAAAGTCCACGCATATTATATATTGGGAAAATTTGTTCAGTACCACTGAAAGGTGACCGCTTTCGGAAAATACCACTAAAAATTTGGGGTTCCGAAAATTACCACCAAAAGATGCATTTTTCTTCGGGATTTAGCACTTTGGACAAAAATACCCCTCCTCCCTCACCTTCCTCTCCCTCCTGCCGCCGCCCCGTCCGCGCCTCTCTCTTCCCCCACGGCTCTGCCGCCGGCCTCCCCGCCTCTCCCTCCTCACGCCGCTCGCCTCCTCCCTCTCCGCGCGCCCCATCCCCGCCGCCGTTGCCTACCTCCGCCCCCACCTCCCTGCGCCTCCTCCTCCTTTCCCCGCTCCCCCGCGTCCGGCCGAACCCCGCCGCCGCCAGCGCCACCTCTTCCTCAGGCGATCTCCCCTCGATTCCTTGCGCGGAGAGCATCACCTCGACGGCCCGAAGCTCACCCAACCTTCGCCCCGGAGCTGCCTTTCGCCCCAGGCCGCCGGCGCCACGGACCTCCTCGCGTCGCCCTTGGTCCCCGCCGTCGGCCCACCTCGGCACACCTCCGGCCCGGCCAACTGCACGGTGAGAATCCTAGTATCTTCCACCAGCTCGTGCTTCCCTACTTTCCTTCCTCCCTCCACGCCGGCGGCCTGAGGAAGAGGTGGCGCTGGCGGCGGCGGGGTTCGGCCGGACGCGGGGGAGCGGGGAAAGGAGGAGGAGGAGGCGCAGGGAGGTGGGGGCGGAGGTAGGCAACGGCGGCGGGGATGGGGCGCGCGGAGAGGGAGGAGGCGAGCGGCGTGAGGAGGGAGAGGCGGGGAGACCGGCGGCAGAGCCGTGGGGGAAGAGAGAGGCGCTGACGGGGCGGCGGCAGGAGGGAGAGGAAGGTGAGGGAGGAGGGGTATTTTTGTCCAAAGTGCTAAATCCCGAAGAAAAATACATCTTTCGGTGGTAATTTTCGGAACCCCAAATTTTTAGTGATATTTTCCGAAAGTGGTCACCTTTCAGTGGTACTGAACAGATTTTCCCTTATATATTTTACCCCGGGAACTCTTGTGATATCTAATTTTCAATCCAAAAATATAAAATCAGATATTTTACTTCTCTTAACTATCAATATCATTTATTTTACCCTCTAGACTGATGTGGCATCTATGCGAACAAGTTTTATTGCCACAGTGTTCTGTCACACACACATGTACAACCGAGTCGGGAAAACATTCTCTTTTTTTCCTTTCCTTCTCCCCTTCTTTGCTTTCCTTCTCCTTCCTCTTTTTTCTTCCTTGAGCACATGCTTCCTCCTCTTGAGCAAGAGAAGCGAGCTCTTCATGGCACCACCCGGTGAGAAAGGAGGAGGCCGAGGTCTAAATCGGTGGCTTGGCTTCGATTGAATCTGTCTTCCCAGATCCGTGTCACTGCCTTGCCCAGCCGCACACCACCTCGAGCTAGGAGTTGTGCCGCCGCCTCCTTCAGTGGCTAGTAGATCTGCCTAGTGATGGTGGTGGCAGAGCTCACGCTGGCCGAGGACAACGTCGATGTCCAAGACAACATTGACGGTGGATCTATGCTTGGGGCGCCTCTTTCTTTCCATGGTCGGTCGACGAGGAAGGAATAGAATGATGTGGATGACACCTGTTGTGACTATTGACCAAACATCATATGAAGGGACAAACTAGAGAGAGCCAACGATAGGAAAGAAAGTGCTCGTGTATGAAATGAGTGGATATGGCCCCTCATACCTCTCTTGGAGGCTTATATATACATGAGTGGGATTGGATGTGAAATATCTATCCTACCCTTTAATAATTACAAAAGATAGGGGTACATTAGTACATTCCTTTATACACATGTTCCTATACTATTGGGCCTATTACTATTGGGCCAGTTGCAAGGCCTCGCTACGGGGGGTTGGACCACCCCTACAATAGTACTCCATCGACAGCAAGCGCAGAGGTCCTGATGGGTGAGCTGACGCGAACAATTGGCCCAGGTTGGCCTACCCCCATCCCCTAGCAATAAGAACGCAGGTGCCGATCGGTGAGGTGATGCAGCTGGTAACTCCCAATCCCTGGGGGTGTGGACGTTGTAAACCTCCCGGAGCAGGATTGTTTGACCGATCTTGACGTAATTGTGGCATCTCCCGACAGAGGCCGAGCCGGCGTGAGTAGGTCGTGCCCCAGCCTCAAGCGGCTCGTAGACGTAGGCGGTGAAGTCTCACGCTGAAAGGCTGGGTGCCCCGTCGGGTTGGTGCCTCCGACGCAATCAGAGGAGGCCTGACGACTATGTCGCTTGTGACATGGTCGCCGAAGGTGCAATCATGTGGTGGTCGTAGGTATGGATGAAGTCGCTGCTTTGAAATGGTTGGACGAAGTGTTGATGAATTCCTGAGCATGAGTGGTCGGACAAAGTCCTGATGACTACATCTACGACCACGAGGTGGTTAGGTGGAGCCTACGACCGCGAGGTGGTCGGACAGAGTGTACAAACATGAGGTAGTCATACGCTGATGAGGTGTCGACGAAGTCGGCAGTTAGATGAATCTCTAACGCGTGTGCTCCGTCCTGCACCCTTCGGACTTAGGGTCGATGAAGGTGGCATCGCATGTGGCCCGTCTTGTACCCTTCGGACTCGGGGTCGACATAGGTAGTTGCGAGACAAAGATTTCCTGGTGTGATGGCCCGTCGCCCACCCTTCGGACTAGGCATTGACGAAGGCGGCGGTGAGATGAAGCATTGACGAAGGCATTGACGAAGGCGGCAGTGAGATGAAGCTGCGGCACATGCAATCCATCCTACACCCTTTAGACTCGGCGTCGATGAAGGCGGCAGTGCGCACAGTGAGACGAAGCTGACGCGCACACCGGGCGAAGTCCTTACTGCGAGGTGGTCGGATGAAGCGTCCATGACCATGATGTGTTCAGACGAAATCATGACCATGTGGAGCTTGTCGGAGACCGCGCGAAGTCCTACAAAGGTCGTGCAAAGTCCGTCGAAGATTGGGTGGAGGCCGAGTGAAATCCGGTAGAGGCGACATCCACGGAGGCGCGGAGCCAAGACCAATGGAGGCCAGAGAGCGAGAAGACCGACAAAGGCAACGCGATGTCCGACGGAGGCCTGCGGAGGCCACGCAAGGTCTGGCAAAGGCGATGTACGTGCAAAGTTCGGCGGGGACCATGCGAAGTCCATCGAAGATCCGGCGAAGTCAAGCGGAGGCCGAGCGGAGTCTGGCGGAGGTGACATCTATGTGGGGTCTGGCAAAGATTGTGCGAAGTCCTACAGAGGTCGCGCGAAGTCCGTCGGAGACTACATGTGGCAGAGCTTGTCGGAGACTACGTGAAGTGCTGTGGAGGTCATGCGAAGTCCGTCGGAGATGACATCCACGCGAAGCTCATCGGAGACCATGCGAAGTCATGGGCAGAGACCGCGCGAAGTCCTGCAGAGGTCGTGCGAAGTCTGTCGAAGATCGGGTGGAGTCTGGCGGAGGCTGGTGTCGACAAGGACACAACCACGAGTCAATCGAGGGCCAACAAAGTCACGACCACGAGGTGGTCAGATGAGTGTCAGCGAAGGTTCGACCCTGAGGGATCGGACGACATTGTCGAAGGTGCAATAGGTGTTGATGAAGTCGGCGGCGGGGCAAAGGCTTTAGAGTGCGTGCGCTCCATCCCGACACTCCAGACTGGTGTCGATGAAGTCTAAACCACAAGGAGGTTTTAGCTATTGGTGAAGAACTGGCCATGACGTGGTCATAGATGAAGCCTTAAGCGTCTACAACCACGAAATGGTTAGACGAACGTCTACGGCCACGAGGGGGTCAGACGAGTCATGCAAATTCGCAATCACGAAGTGGTCATCCGACAGTCGAAACTGGTATACATCACGCACGGAGGCCGACTCCCTAGTGCTGTGATGGCGACGATGAGAAGCGTTGTCCCACCTATGCTGGTGCGATGGGGCAGCTACCGATAGCATCTAGCACGGTAGACCGCCGCCAACGGCAGCATCAATTTTGAAAACCAGCATAAGCTAGGTGATCTGGGGTGCTCGCGACATGAGTGCTTCAATGGTAGCTTCTTGCACGAGTCCCCATAGACGGCGCCAACTGTTGTGGCTACAGACCAAACAACATATGAGGGGACTAACTAGAGAAAGCCAACGACAGGAGAGGGAGTGCTTGTGTATGAAATGAGTGGATCTGGCCCCTCATACCTCTCTTGGGGGCTTATATACAGAGTGGGATTGGATGAAAAATTTCTATTCTATCTCTTTAATAATTACAAAAGGTAAGGGTATATTGGTACATTCTTTTATACACATGTCCCTATACTATTGGACCTATTACATACTAGGCCATTTGCAAGGCCCTGTCACGAGAGTTGAGCCACCCCCTACAATAACACCGATGGCTCGACACTGATTGGATCCGCACCGCCTCCTCCCCTGGTTGAGAGCTACGCCACCACCTCTCGTGGTAGCAAGCCGGTTGAGCCGCGCCACCTCCTTCACCTGGACCTAGGGGATGGTCATGGAGAGTTACACCATCTTTGCGCTGGTTGCCAGTAGGAGTGGGCGGATCGAGGGGAGGAGGCCAGATGGGAGAGGTAACCATGGCTACTGGGAGAGAGAGAAGAGAGAAAGAAGATGAAGAGAGAAGTAAAAAGTCTTTAATCGGTCTCAAGGGTAATATATCTATTATTGTGATATAAGAATTGTAAAACATCTAATTTTGTACTTTAAGATTAAAACTTAGACTTTTATGAATTCAGGTTAAAGTGGACTTATCCCTGCATCTTATCATGTCATGGACGGGGTCACATCACACAGTGGCGAATCGGCGATTCACTCCTCAGTCGGCCGTGGCCAAGCCCGAACCGGCAGCCGGTGTTTACTAGCTGCGACCGTCCACCCAAACACCACACTTTTAGGCCCTGTTTGGAATGCGGGAATTTTTCCCGATTCCTACGGGAATTGAACTGTTTCCTGCAAAATTCCTATGAAATTCCTCTGTTCCAAACAGGCCCTTAGTGCTGCTGCTGCTGCTGCTGCTGCTGAGCCTGAGCCTGAGACCGTCTCGTCCTCCTTAGCGTCGTTGTGGTCAAGCAAGCAGCACCGATCGAGATTCAAGGGCATGTGCTCTGCCCAAGGATGCTGCCAATCTGCTGCCGCTGCAGCTGCCTGCGTCTGGTTTTGCGTGAGAACGGAGATCAGGAGGTGGAGCGCGTGCACGTTTATTCAAGCCTCTGCGGTGAATTGAATCCGGTTCGTGCCTGGGGTGCTGGGAGGAGAGGGGAGAGGAAATGGACCAGACGTTGCTCGGGTGCCGATCCCCCGTCCGGTCTCTGCGTCTCCGCTTGTGTTGTGTGGCCACTGGTCTGGCCGTTTCCTGGCGCCGTCCGTGCTCATCGTTCACCGAGCTATTCATGGTCCTTCAGGTTAGGCCTGGGTCCTCATGACAGTGATGATTAAAACCTGTGTTTTTGGAGTTCGCGTTATCGGTTGGCTGACTGATTGATCATCTAAGGATGTGTTTGGTTGGAGGGATAAGGTGGGATGGGATGGGATGGTTCCTTTGACCAAGCCTATCTGTGTGTTTGATTGGAGGGATGAGGTGGGATGGAATGGTCCAAAGTGGGATGAGCCTGTGCAAATTTAGAGAATATTCTTCTTAGATGCTGGACCATGTGGTTCCACTTTTTTTGTGGAACTATCTCATCCCATCCCCATCCCATCCCACCCTATCCCATCCCTCCAACCAAACACATCCTAAGTCGTGCCAGAGAGACTCTCATGCCATGGGAGACTGAAGTGAGTGAATTGATTTTGGCAGTCCGATAACATTGTGTCACGCTACCTGGCGCTCTTTTAGGTCTATTTTAAATGGGTTCAGTTTTTTATTTGTTTTCTAGTTTATTAAGTTAAAAGCTATTTAGAATACGTAATTTTCTAATTTTAGTTTATTTTATTTTTTAGATTTCCTTTTTTCTTATTACTTTGTATTGTCCGTGACGAAGCTCGGCTTTATTAGTCAGAGATTAGATTGCAATCAGACCAGATGGTATAATGAGATAGGAAAGGAGGTGTTTGTCAACGATCGAGTCAATGATCTTACAAAAAAATACGAGGAAGATGGTTAAAATCCTTAGAAGAGAATTAAGATACTCTTTATTATAATGAATTGGTTACATGATGTTTTTACGAAAGCCTAAAACTAGTCCTAATCTCTATGTTCTTCCTATTAGATGGAAGATTATGACTCGCATTATCTACTTTGATACTGAATTGTCTTCAATCTCATTGAATGTATGGAATGTCTCCTTTTGTCTTCTATCGTCACTCCTTAAATACCATTAAAGGGGCGTTAATTATCTACCTAGGAAGACACCTCATGGAACCAGTGTGTCCGATCGAGGAGATAGTTATTGTTAGAGTGTGGATGTTTGATCATCAGTTATTGTCAGATAGAGACAAATGTGGAAAAATAACTACATGGTAGTTGTTGTTAGAGACTCAGGGCTGAAGCGTCATGCCGTTTTAAGTGTGTAAGGCATGTGTTCTATTCACCTCACAAAAGGGATTTCCTGGAAATGAGCCCAGGTACCAGTTAATAGATTCTCCGAGTGGTCATTCGGTCGGGTAATATGTATAGTGCATCTCCGACTAGGGTACTCGGGAAGTGGCCTCTGGAGGCTTACGACCACAGAAGTCTTCTGGCTTTAATTAAATATTAAAACCAAATTTAAAAATTTATTCAATCCTCATCAGTTAGCCCTCAAACTTTAAGTGAATTTATAATCTAAATTCCTTCTGATTGAATTTCAATAGGAAAACTACTCCTTTAATGGCAAGAGTAAAGAAGTAGTTTTCATTTACTTTAAAGTTAAAAAACTAACTGGGAAACTAAAAGATTTTGTGTCTGTTGCAGTTGGAGAAAAACCCTTATAAAACGCCTAGCGTGTTACCCGTTGGCTTCACGTTTTCAGAAAACCTTTCATCTCCTTCTCCGCCTTAGTGCTCTTTGGTTGTAGCTTTGAATCCTTTTGATGCCCTTTTGATTTTCCGCCACTTAGCCAAAATGTCAGATCTAATCACCATGAAAGAGGAAGGGTTTCTTCCCAATTGGATTTTGATCCCGTGGAGATCAACGGTCAAAGAGAATGTTTTTAGTAGGAATGATGGTAAAATCCCATGTTTTGTGCGTATATTGATTGCGGATTTAGGCTGCTAGAGCATTTGTTCCTATCGGAAGTCTTGGAATTTTATGGTATCAACTTGGTTAATCTAGCCCCAAATTTAATTGCCAATTTGAGCATCTTCATCTATCTTTGCAAAGCATATTTAGGGATTTTACCAAATTTGGATCTCCTTAAATTTTTCTACATGATGACAGGGAAATATAAGAAATCAGCAGTATTACCTGGGGTTTGTGCTCTGTGCCTCCATGATGGGAAGGCTGGGGAATACATTCCAATGTATTCTAGGTCTTCGTTGTTGTCATGGAAGAAGCATTGGGTCTACATGACACTTAGCAAAGAAGATAGCCTCTTGTTCACTGGTCAGATTGCAGTGGAGAATCCAAGGTAGAGGTTGTCCTCGAAGAAGGAGGGGAAGATAGAGTGATGGGTCAATGCCATCATCTATCTCAAGGATAGAAGACTAACTTCATGTCATGTGGTAAAAGATTTTTTTTCATGCGCCGTATAAGTCCTCTGAAGTCACACGACCACATCATGCTCTAGTATGAGGGCGCAACAGACTTGACTATGGATTCTTCAGAAGGTATGCATCGAAAATTCCAACTAGTCAATTTTTGTGTTTGTTTGGTTTTTTTACCTTAAGGTTTTCTTCTTTCTTGATTTCATAGCCCTATCTCCTGCTAAGGTGAGAGAAAGGGTCAAGATGATCTATGCGGGGGAGCCCGACCAAAAGGAAGAAGTGCCCCTTATCCTGCCCACCACCTTTCTAGAGGATAGGATCAAAATACTAAAGGTAAAATAATCGCTCTTTTCACCAATTGTATAGTTTTTAATCGGTGTATCGTAATACTCTTATGATGTGTAGATGGTCAGGTCAGAGAGTGGTGAGTTGACCGAGAGCTCGGAGGATGTTCCTCCAAGTTCAATTGTATGAGAGTGTGAGAGGCGCTTGGGCATTCTTATCTGGTCAAAATGACCGATTCCTTTAGGACTGGTGATGATGGGGGCGGCGAGACTTCTTCGATGTTGTTGATCTCACTAGTCTCAGCGAGCGATGAGTTTGGAATGGAAGAGGACGATGAGGAGGTATCATGTTCTATGACACAAATGCATGTGTCCATATCGTGGTCGGCATAGTCTGCCAAGTCAAACCAGTTCTCCTCATCCCAGGTTCTTGCCATGATCATATAAACGATACAGATGAAACCAATGGAGGACGATGATTGCTGAATGAAGATAATTTCAAGGATTTGGAGCCTTCTTTCCCAATGGCGGTGCCAATTGTCAATAATCAAGTCACCAATCTTACAAAATAATATGAAAAAGATGACTAAAATCATTGGAAGAGAATGCAAATGCTCTTTATTACTATGAACTGGTTATAAAATACCTTTACAAAGGCCTAAAACTAACCCTAATCTCTATGTTCTTCCCATTAGACGGAAGACTATGACTCGCACGATCTACTTGACTATGAATTATCTTCAATCTCATTGAACATGTGGAATGTCTCCTTCTGTCTTCTCTCATCACTCATTAAATACTATTGAAAGGGCATCAATTATCTGCCTAGAAATACGCCTCACGGAACCGACGCATCCGGTTGGAGAGGTAGCTATTGTCAGAGAGGGGACGTCTTATTATCGGTTGTTATTAAAGAGAGACGAATGTGGAAAGTAAATGTATGTCAGTTGTTGTCAGAGACTCAAGGCCAAAGCGTCATGTCATTTTAAGTGGATAAGGCACGTGTTCTATCCACTGCATGGGAGGGATTTCCTGGAAACAGGCCCAGGTACCAGTTAATAGATTCTTCGAGTGGTCATTCGGTCGGGTAAAATGCACAATGCAGTTCCGACTAGGATACACGAGAAGCAGCCTCTGGAGGCTTACGACCACAGGGGTCTTTTGATCTTACTTAAATATTAAAATTATATTTAAGGATTTATTCAATCCTCGTTAGTGCTACAAAATAGCTGCATACACATATCTCTACCCAAATTACATATCCAAGCAATGTCATTCAGGAAATAAATATTAATCACGGACAAAAGACAAACAAAATTTATGTTTGATTGTACAATTCCTAAATTATTAGGAACATCTTCCGATTTGATGATCATACTATATTTTTTAAATGATGAGTACAATAAGCACACACTCACATATACACGCACTTAACACCACACCCACACTTACACACACCCACGTGGGTGCATCTAATGCACATGCCTGATAGTAGACGGCGACCCGAGATCTTCAGGAGTGCGGGCACACACTTTGACCACTGAACGCACCCACATGCGCACGTGTACTCAGAGAACACTGTTCATGTGAACAGTGCCGACCTCGAAAAATGAGGCAGCCCGGGCTCGAAGCCGGGTAGGCTGGCCGCACGACAGCGTGCCAAGCGAACTGAGCAAGTGCTCAGTCCTCTGATCATACCATATCTATGGTTGGCTTCTTTCTCCATGTATAATCATAACGGAACATTCACCGGACAACCAAATGGCATGTACTTCCTCCGTCTGAGTTTATATGACATATTCATTTAATGATCTTGTTCATAAATATAAGATTTATTTCACATTTCAATAAAAAATAGCGTAATATTTCCTTTATATCATTCGTAAATATCCAACTTTACTTGATATTTTCAACGTACATATATTGTATATAGTACTTAGAGATAATAATTAAAGATAATCTAGTCATTTTAGTATCTCCTGGTCTATATGTTAAGAGAGAATATGTTATATAAACTTGAACGGAGAAGTATATTACATTGCAATATCTAAAATGTCAAAACACAATTCATTAAAACACCTTTTTATATTGTGAAATGCCTGCCGACATCTCGTGACTAAAAAATAAAGTATCTATTTTTAAGTATTTCAAACGCAAGATGTTAAATAGTAATATCAGTTCATGCAACACTGTTATTTCCTCTTTGATCGTCATATACCACTGTCGAGGGAAAGGTACGGTGAGAGATCAAGGGGCGTCTTGGGATGTACATTTGGGTGGTTTTGGGTTAAAGCGAAGCGAGGGAAGAAAAACCGCATGAAAACAAGGGTTTTTGTGCTACTGTTTATCGCGTATAATTTTGTCAAATAGTTCTTAACTTTAGCATGAACGTTTATGTGAACGAACTAAATACCGATAAACCAATAAACCATTTCAAATTATCTCGATAAGGCATTTCGAAACAGCATCGAAAAAACCATTTTGTTTATTTGTTCGAGAGAGAAATTATAAGATACAAGTCATAAGTTAAAAAAAACTAAACGCTCTGTCTTTTTGTTTTTGAATGACTTTTAATTTTTATTTTTTTAATAATTATTATTTATAAGACTCATAAATCATAATCAAAGTATGGGTCACTGTCCACAAGAAAAAGGGTGAAAATCTCGGCCGAAGACATGAACAGGAGGAATATCCTTTGTGCAGCTCCACCAACAGAAAACTGAAAGGGGCGCCCATCTTCCCATCACCCCCTCTCCCATTCAACTTGGGGGGCCCACGCACTCTATCTCCTGTGGGTCCCCACGGGACCTACAATGGCACCCCTTCATGGTCGTCATCTGTAGACATGGTTCATGAAAGTCAGCTACTTTTCTTGAAATAGTATAGGATTATGTCATTTTGCTGACTTGCAAATTGCAATAACTGCGACTACATTGAATAAACAATTTTTAAGGAGATGACCTTACTTGTTGACTTGCAAATTGCAATAACTGCGACTACATTGAATAAACAAATTTTAAGGAGATGACTTTACTACGCGCGATATAATGCACACATCAACACATTCTTGTTTGGAAAACTAATTTCTTTCTGCCAAATACCATTTCCTAAATATTAGCATTGTTTTGGTAAGAACAAAGTAGCAGGTTGATATGAAACAAAAGGAATACGTCTTATGGTATAATAAACAAATGATAGAGAAACTTTGATACTCAAATTAGCATAGTTTTCGTAAGAACAAAGTAGCAGGTTGATATGAAACAAAAAAGAATACATCTCACGGTACGATAAACAGATGATAGAGAAACTTTGATAATGTTCCACAAATGATAGAGAAAATTTGATACTCAAAATTAGCATAGTTCCCGCGGGAACAAAGTAGCACGTTGATATGAAACAAAAGAAATACATCTTACGGTATAATAAACAGATGGTAGAGAAACTTTGATACTCAAAATTAGCATAGTTTTGGTAAGAACAAAGTAGCAGGTTGATATGAAACAAAAGGAATACATCTTACGGTATGATAAACAGATGATAGAGAAACTTTGATACTCAAAATTAGCATAGTTTTCGTAAGAACAAAGTAGCAGGTTGATATGAAACAAAAGGAATACATCTTACGGTATGATAAACAGATGATAGAGAAACTTTGATAATGTTCCACAAAATTACTAGGAATCATCAGCCCATTAACTCAAACATCAAATTCTTCCCCATCAAATGGTTCTAGAAAACAAAACATATTAGTAACTCTTTTCTTAGGGATTACAAACAAGGAGGATGCTTTTAGAGCATAAAGTGTGAACTAGTAGTTCGATTATGGCGAAACAAATCAGCGACATGTTATCACAGTATCTATTTTATATTAAAAGTTCATGGTAGGTCTTTCAGACCTGCTAAGACAAAAAGAGAAATAGACTAAAAATTCTCACAAAAAACAAAACATTTGGCCCTTAATCTAATAGACCTTAACTATGTTGAACTATAACTTCCATTGGATGTTATTATTTAAAGAAAAGTATCTAACCATCTATTAGTGGTCCCGAGTTATAACGTATTTGATTAAACGAAAGAGTCTATACCAACTACAATAAAAAACATAAAATAAGAATAAAAAATTAAAGGAAATTGGACATTTGATTTTCATACGGACTTCAAATTAAAACCTGACAATAGCTAAAATTTGGAATAAAAATTAGAAGAAAATTAGCACTTGGACTTGTATATGAATTATAACCTAAAGTTGAGATTATAAATTAAATAAGAAAATAACAAAAAAACAAAAATTTGAATGAAAAATAAAAGGAAATTAATAATATAATTTTCATACAAACTCCAATTAAAACCCCTACATAACTGAAATTTGGAATACAAAATTCTAACCTAAAAAAGAAATTCAAAAAAGCTCATGAAAGATCTTTTAGAGATGTTAATAAAAAAGAAAAATAGGCTAGGAATTCTCACAAAAAAACAAACACATCTAGCTCTTAATTTGACGGACCCTAACTACGTTGAACTATAACATCCATTGGATGTTATTATTTAAAGAAAAACACATAGCCATCCATCTAGCGAACTCAAGTTATATTGTATTAGATTAAAATAAAGAGTCTATGCCAAGTACAATTAAAAATAGCAAAAAGTCATAATAAAAATTAAATTAAATTAGCCATTTGATTTTAATACAAACACCAAATTAAAAATGACAATAACTAGAATTTGGAAAAAAAATTAGAAGAAAATTATTAATTGGATTTGTATACAAATTCTAACATAAAACTCAGATTCAAAATTAAATAAGAAAATAATAATAAAAATTAACAAAATTTTAGAATAAAAAATAAAATTAAATTATCAATGTGATTTTTGTACTAATTCCAATTAAAACCATATATAACTGAAGTTTGGAATAAAAAATTCTAACCTAAAATAGAAATTTGAAATTAAAAAAATAGAAATTTGAATAAAAATAAAAAAATTAGCAATTTGATTTTCATACAAACTCCAATTAAAAACCCCTACATTGTAGACATTTGGAATAAAAATTAGTAATTCAATTTGTATACAAATCCTAACCTAAAATTAAAACCTAACCTAAAATTAAAATTTCGAACTAAACAATAATAAAAAATAATATAAATTTGGTATAAAAGTAAATGGAAATTAGCAATTTTTGTTTTCATATTAACCATGCCTTAGAATCCATACAGCCACAAGGAGATATCCTCTCCTTATATAGGCTTTGGCTAACGGGTTTCCAACCCGTTATGCCCGTTAAAACCCGAACGGAACCGCTTTCACTTGTGCAGCTTTGCGTTTTTACCGAAACGCCCCTCCTGCACCTTCCGGGAAGCTTCCGCGTTCCTTGTCATCCAAGCCTCGCAACCACCTCGAGTCTCCGCCGTCTTCGACACATCCGACCATTCTGACCTGGACACCGCCTGTGCCTAGTCCGGTCACCCCGTGCCTCGCCACGACTCCGCCTCGACGTCCTGCAGCCATCACAGACAAGAAACACATTACATAGCACCGCTCGAAACATGTAATCACAATTAGCATCAACTAATCATACTCAAACCAATCGGGAAGACGAATATGCAATAAGTCCGACCAACTAAACCCGACTGAGCCAAATGCCGATTTGGCACAAACCAAACTCAGACTTTCCAAAACACTTGTCAATTACTCATCACAAGCATGTGGTCACGTCCACATGGTCTCTCAATCTCCCCCTTGATGAGTATATTGACAAACCCAGAAAAAGCGCAAAGTTGAGTTTGAGAACAAAAGAGAGTCAAACATGGTCTAAAGAAAATCAAAGAAGCTTATGACCATGTCGACGAACGGAGCAACAACAGAAAGAGCAAGTTTTCCTCAAAAGCTCCAAGAAAGCCTTGAAAATGGCTTTTTCTCCGCTATTCTCCCCCTTTTGGCAATAAAATCATCAAGGATGCAAAAAAGAGAATAAGTCATGAGTAAGGATGAAATGGCTGAAGTTTGTTTATTTTAAGCATTTAGAGCCATGAAGATTATCCAAAATGACCTTAAAGTATTACACCAAGCCATAACTCATAAGTATGCTATCAAGATCATGACTATGCATGTATAGACAAGCTAAGCCAAATAAGTCATAATCTGAAATTTAGTCGAATTCCTTAGCATGTCAAGTCAACCATGATTATAGTCTAGCTAAAGGTATCCAAGGATGATGCAGGCCATGTCAATAATTTAAGTAGAATCAAGAAGCTAGTATTGAGTCAATTTAGAGTGCTACACGTTCAAGAATGAGATATTTGTTTAAGTACTTGTTCTTTGTGGAATTAAGCAAATTGAGCACAATTGACATGATTTTCTTTTAGAAATCTTATGGTCGTTTCCAACCAAACTTTTATTTAGTTATGTGCTAGATCTCAAGCCTTATGCGACTACTCCAAGTAAGAAGCTTAAGGAAATGATCTTGGTCAACCAAAACTTCCCTTGAGTTCATGCCTAGTGTAATGGCAAGCAGTCTCATGAGAAAGAATTGGTGAGATCAGTTTTTTCGCACAAAAGAGATCTTTTTGCTTACTTAAAAGATTGTACTAACTCATGCTTCATTAAGAAACTAGCATAGTTCAATCTAAAACTCAATAGAGATTCAAGATTCAACTCAGCCTATTTGACATTGCATGAATCATAAGAGGATAACTAAAGACAGACTAGTCTCAAGAGCTAACATGACATGATTTAATTCAAGTTGAGCATTTTAATCAACCTATCATGGCAAAGACTTGACTGCACATATAAAGACATGATAAATCTAACAAGTAAGCACAGATCATGGCAAGATGTAATTCATTGTAAACATATCATAACCGGATAATAATCAAGGCTCCATGTAGTTATATTATAATGCAGAATGCTGAAATGCAAGAA
The DNA here is from genome assembly GCA_017311315.1 of Dendrocalamus latiflorus. Lineage (NCBI taxonomy): Eukaryota > Viridiplantae > Streptophyta > Magnoliopsida > Poales > Poaceae > Dendrocalamus > Dendrocalamus latiflorus. The sequence continues at coordinate 47,442,373 of CM029651.1, forward strand.
AAATCCAGCTCCCCCTCAACATGTGATGCAACTTTAGTTCAAGTTAAGTTATGTCAACATTAAGATCTAGAAGCTCCCAAAAGAACTCCCCCTGAACCAAAGCGATAAAATCGAGAAGCTGGCAAGAAAATCACAAAAGACAGTCCTTAAAGCATAGACAAGATATAGAGGATACTATGGCTCAGACTGACTCTCATCTACCCCATATGACTCTAAGACTATCAGCTGATCATCTAACACACTAAGGAGCAAACACGTACCCTGTCTACCTAAGGGTGGCCCAACCCTTGCTAGAACATATAGGAAGTGAGTGAGCTCAACCTAGTGAGAAGAGAAACAGTTAATAAGCAGCATCCTAGAAATACAAGATGAGAAGAAGAAATCTAAGCAACTAGACTAGAGAAACACTCTAACCTATGCTAGAAGGACTAACCCCAATGCACCCGCATACAATGCAATAGAAAGGAGTAAAAGCATAATAAATATGATAAGACAGTAAAGCACAAAACTCCCCCTTACAACAGTCCATAAGGACAAACCACCCCAAACTCTCCCCGCAAAGCTGAAAACCTAGAGCTATCCAAAGGCTTGGTGAAGATATCAGCCAACTGGTGGTCACTCTCCACAAACTGGAGCACTATGTCACCTTTCTCCACATGGTCTCTAAGAAAGTGATATCGGATATCAATATGCTTGGTCCGAGAGTGCTGCATTGGGTTCTTAGCAATGTTAATCGTAGAAATGTTGTCACAAAAGAGTGGAACACTGTCAATAACTAACCCAAAGTCCCGCAGGGTCGAGACCATCCAAAGCACCTGACTGCAGCAACTGGCGGCAGCAACGTACTCGGCCTCTGCGATGGACTGTGCAACACCGGACTGCTTCCTCGAAGACCAGGAAATAAGAGAAGTGCCAATGAACTGGCAGGTGCCAGAAGTGCTCTTCCTATTTATCCTACAGCCAGTAAGGTGTGCATCCGAGTAGGCTCTCAAGGAAAGACAGGAAGAGGAAGAGTACCTGTAACATCCTGAAAATTTGAATTTGAAAATATGAAGCTTTTTGAATTTATTTCTGCAATATGTTTTATTTGAATTTGGAGTTTGTGGTATTTTTCTGAATAACTTAATGAAGGTTCCAAAAAGTAAAAAAAAAACCAAAGGGAAAACAAGCATATTTAAATATTAGAAAATTTAAATTTTAATACGAGTCATGAAAATAAAATTTATCATAATAAGACCCTGAGGGATATATGCAAGTAAAGGAAACTCAAAGTCTTAAATTCGAATCTGAAAAGATGATCCAGTATAAGGGAAGGGAAATCTGGGTTAATAAAATAATATCATTTTGAAGATAGTAGTATATAAAGGGAAGCAAAATAATAAATAGAGCCTAAACAAGTATGCATGCAAGGGTCTAGAAAAATGAGCAAGACATAAAATGTAGTGATACAAAATATAGGCATGAAGAAAATATAAATACATGTATATGTAATCGTAAATATAAAAGCTAGGTTAGCAAGATGGGAGAAATGTAAATAAGCATGGAATATCATCTCTAAAAAAATGGAAATAACACAGCCGGGCCGGCCATCACCCCGGCCCAGTCCCTCTCTCCGCGCGCGGCCCAGCGCCCCCGCTGCCCGCTCCCTCGCGCGCGTCGTCTTCCGCTGGTCGGTGGACCCGCCTCCACCGCGCCTCCCGTCTCACTACCGCGCGGGCCCGGGCCCCGCCTGCTCCTTCTCCCGCTGCCGCGCGACCCCACGCGCCATAACCCCTCCCCTCTAGCCGGTGGACCCCCCGCCCGCGCTCTCTTCCTCCTCCCCCTTCTTCTCCATGCGCCTGCAGCGCCGCTCTCCCCCTCGCACTCGCTCTCCCTCGCGCAGCTGCAGCTAATCTCCCTCTCCCTCTCTCTCTCACCCCGAGCAGGTTCAATGCACACCCTGCTCTCTCTCTCCCGCGCAATCCCGGAGAAGATCCCGTTCTTCTCCCCTTCCCCGCGTGAACAGAGAAGCGCCAGCTGCCGTCCTCGCCCGCATCCTCTCCTTCTTCCTCCTCCCTCCCCTGTTCTCCCGGCGCGTCGCCCGCACCAGCACCCGGCCGCGCCACTCTCCGAACCAGGTCGCCCAGCTACAGCCGCGCCCGCTCCGCCCCAGTTTCGCTCGCCTCCACGCTTTGACCACCGCGTGCTTCATTCCCCTGGCCACAGTCCTTGCATTCGCCTCCCCTGGTCGCAACTCCTTCGCGTTCATCCCCCCTCAACGCCGCCCCCGGTTTCGCTCGACCTCGCCCCAGGTTTCACCTCGCCCAGTTGCCACCCGTGCTCGCTGCCTATAAGATGCTGGCCAAACCTCAGTTGCCCCTCTCCTTTGCGCCCATCCAAGCCGCAGTGAGGTTGTGCCGCCGCCGTCCCTCCCCGTCCCGGCTATCTACGGCGAGCACTCCGCAAATCGCCCGCGTCACGGCACGCCCCTTGACTCCCACCACCGTCCCTCACCGTTAATTGGAAGGCCATCACCCGAGAACGCCCCGCCCGCTCCTCTTCCGTCTCCGGCCGGCCGACGCCATTCCTGCCGCCGTCTCCACCTCGGTCGGCCCCGGGGCGATTCCACGCGGAGAGAGCACCACCCCGGTGCCCCGAGGCCTCCCCAGCCTTTGGCTGACGTCCTCCACCACCGGAGCTCCCCCGCCACGATCGCCTTCCCGTACCGCCACCTGCGCACGGTGCCAGGCCGCCTCGGCCTCCCTCCGACCGCTTCAAGCATTCTGGTGAGCTCCCCGTGCCTCCCCCATGCTTACGCGCATCTCCATTCTTTCCCCCTCTCGTCCAGTCACCGGCGCCCACTTCCTCCACACCATCGGCCGCCTGAGCCACCGCTCGCATGCTTGGCGCCGCTCCGGCCGAAGCACTCACCTCCCGAAGCCTCCTCGTCAACCGGGCCGTCCGTTTGGTGGCCGTCGTCGCCTCCCAACCGCTCCCCGCCGGCATCGCCGCCGCCGCCCTGCCCTCGGCCGTCTTCCCCTGTTCCGCCGTGGTTTCCCCTGCTCTGCCCTCAGCCAGCCGAACGCCCCCCCCCAATTCCTCTGTGGCTGTCCTGTGGGCCCAACCAGAAAAGAGTTGCAATGCTTGTTGCTCTTTGGCTAATTGGTACTCATAAGTAAAGGTATAATCATGCAAGCATTTCCAGTAAAAAGAAATTGGGAACAACAACACAAATGAGAAATTTATTTAAGAGTTCATAATAAAAAGATGTATAAAGCCAAACTGGAAACTTAACAATTATTAAGGTATTTCCATGCCAATCAATAATTATAAGTTAGTCTTCATATGCAAGACTAATCCAAATAAGCTTATGCCATGAACTCTCTCCTTATTATTAAGAAGTTAACATGAAGATAATAAAATAGTAATAGTGCTAATAAAAAGAACGTCATGGCTAAAAGATCTTGATGATGAAGCATAAGAAATTCCCCATCTCGTTTTGTCTAAATCCAGGATAAATAAAACCCTGGCAACAAAAGTAATTAATATACTAATTTGAATGAATGTATCATCAATAATTCTACGGTACGAATTTGAAGCTACCCTGCTTAAATTAGTTTAACCCTCAAAGATTGATTGCATGCCGCATAAAATATCAAGTGTGGTTCACTTATCTTTAAAATCATGAAAGCTATCTTTCCTGCGTCCAGCTAAATATATTTAAGCGAACTAAATCAATTGGCAAGATTTCACCACATAAAATATTGACTATAAATTAATCATCCCCTGTAAAACCTCCACATCTTGAAGTCACGAAGTTCTGGCTCTCCTTACTATCTTTGTTGAACTCTTGTAGCTGTCCATAAGTTCTGCTTGACTCATGGAACTTCCTTGATAAATGTAAATCAGTCAAGCCGAAGGTCAATCCTCACTTTTCCCCAATCGGCCATGTATGGCCACTTTCCTTTCACAAAAGCAGATAATTCCTGTAAGTGCATCTTCCCTTTCGATCCCTCGTATTTCTAAAATTTTCCTTCACGGTAAAGTATTCCGACAACTCGCCCTTCTGCTCAAATCCAGCTATCGCTATGCTTACAACACACTAACATGTATCATCCTTCTACTCTCACATCATACTAAATGTCTAATTTAAATTAAATCGGGTGTTTAAAGTGTTTGGATTTATTTGGGTCTTTTAAGTTATTTGCTTTCATTTTGAATTCAGTCGTTTGTCGCGTAGTTAGAAACTGAAGTCCGAAGATTCCACGGATCAAGCGAGATCAAGAGTGAAGTGAAGAAAAGATCCAAAACTCAAGAGAAAGCATTGTGTGAGCTCAAGACCGCGGTAAACCGCACCAGGCGAGTCAATACTTTGATCATGTTGAACCTACATTTCTGCAAATTACTTTGTTTTAAATTAACAAATTGCATGCTGCTATTTTTATGCAAATACATGCTAAATTTGATATTCTAGTTATATGCCATTGTTTACCTTGAATAATATTACCCCCTCCTTTGAGTATTTGAATGTGTGAACCTTGTCGCCCTAGCAAAATTATAATAGTAATGTTTTAAAAATAAGTCCCTAGCTATATGCTATGCTTAGTTTAGCATAGATACTCAGGGGGCGCTGAAATGCCCCATACATCATGATCGCTTTTAATGATGAGAAAAGGGTTTGGGCAGTCATGACGGGAATGACTGGTGTATGTTGGTATGATTATTTTATGCCCCAAAATTTCCCACTTGCTTTAATGTCTGGGCGGATTGGTTCGAGGGTGTGTATGAGTATGTGTATGTGTGGTGCAGTGGAAGCACAAAATTTTGAGTTAGTGATGGATCAACAGTGGGTTAGTGGTAGACCGCCCAGATAACCCTAAGGACTGAATCTTGTCATGTCCCCCCCGTGTATGACAAGCACAACCGCAAGCTGGCAAAGTGTAGGCAGGGTTTACTAATTTGTGTGGCTCTAAGGTGGTTACGTGAAGGTATGACCACGAGCAAAGGGATGGATGGTCGCATCCCCGCCTTTGCCCGTGATGGCTCACGAGGGACCCTTCCCGAGGGATGGTCGTATCCTACGGAAGATAGACCTTAGCGGGCGTAACCACAGTAGGACTATGCATTGTAACAATCCTGTGATAGTCTACTCAACCGCATGGCTAAGGAATCATGTGGGGCAACGGGTGGATTTATCTCTTGTGGGTAAAGTGTGCAAAACTCTGCAGAGTCAAAACTATTCGAATAGCCGTGCCCACGGTCAAGGGCAGACATGGGAACTTAACCAGATATAGTTCTGTTTTAAAATATTGAAAAACTGGGAATGGAAAAGTGGAAGGGCGATGGACTGCCCTGATTTGGAATTGTCCTGGGTGTCGTCCCAGTGGTAAGTTAAGCGGCTATAACGCTGAAGAATTGCTATATGGTGCAGATGCCATGTAACGGTGGATGGAATCTGAATCACTATTAATATTGCATGTAATCACAACATATACTTGTGTTCAAAATGCTAGGTCTTAAGGATTTTTATATAATTGTATTCAAAAGCACTCTTTGCAAAACAAAATAACCCGAGCCTCTCCTTTGTTAAGCCATGCATATTATCTACTTGCATTCTGTGTATTGGTTCGCTGAGCACGGGGTCGGAGTGCTCACGCTCGCTTTTGCGGCAAAATTTAGAATCAGGAGTCAAATCGCCTCGCCTCAGCAACAAGAGTGGACAAGCTGGCAGATAGGATGAAGATGAAGATGTCGAGAACTAGGCCGCGAACCTCCAGTTGGCTGCCTGTGGGCATGTCCTGAAGGTCCCACCTGTGTGCTTCGTTCTTCCGCTGCTGCAATTTAATGATTTCGGCCTCATCGGCCCATGTGTAAGTTTGCTATTATATTTACGTTTTCGCATGATATGTACTTTGATAATCAGAACTGCAACTGTGTGCACTATCTACTGATCCAGGGAATAGTGCAGTTAAACACAGTAGATTCTGGATTGCAAAATCTGGGTCTGACAGTACCAGATACCATAGTCAATGATAACTCGAAGGTACCGAAGAATGCGCTTCACCGCCTGGCGGTGAGATACGTGAGGAGAAGCCTGAAACCGAGCACATAGACAGTGGCGAAGCCAGAAATAAAATCGAGGGTGGGCTGAATCATTTGTCGGACTAAACTAAATTGGCACAAATATAGTCTTATGCTCTTATAAAATTTTAAATTCATACAGAAATTCTAATCGAAACTTCTTTGGTTGAGTTGTACTCTCATCGGTTAGACGAGAACTATTTGAATTACTTACGAAATAGTTGCACAAAGTTTGTTTCTCCATTATAGCAAAATCTATAAATAAATTATTAATTTATGTAAATACAAAGCTATAAATATATAAATTAATTATAAGGACTAAACTATCTATATACACTAAATATAAAAGTCTAGAATCTAAACTGTAAAATACTAAATTGATAAAAATAAACTAGAGAAAAATTACCCATTTGAAGCCGTCGGCTGCCTCTTTCTCCTCAGTTCTGTCTCAAATCGACACTCGTCAATCCGTCCGTCGTCCCACCGCAACGCGCCTCTCGGTCTCCACCTTTATCTATCCTCGCGACTGCCTGCAACTCCGCCTCTCTCTCTCTCTCTCACTTTCTCAGAACAGATTCAATCGCCTCGCAACGCCAGTCCACCCGGCGCCCGCAACTCCGCCTCTCCGGCTCTCCGCCACGCCACTCCGGTCTCCGTCTCCCTTCTCCAGTTCACCCATCTCTGGCCTCCAGGTCCGGGACTCGGTGCTCCTCCGCGGCGTCGCGCCACCACCCAGACTCGCCGGCGTTGCCTCGGCACTCGCCGCCCAGGTCCGGCTCCCCCTGCCACAGCTCGGCCCCCCTCGTCAGCTTCGTCGCCCCGCTCCAACTCCCCCCGCCAGGTCGCGCCAGATCTGGCGAGCAGCCTCCCCTTGGCCGGCTCGCCGCCAGATCTGGCTCCGGCGGCACCCCCGCGCAGCGGTGCGCCCTCGTCCGGTCATCCTCTGGAGTGGAATGAGAAGTGGATTAGGAATCAATTTCTTTGTTGGAGTGGCTGTTTTGATGGGCCAATGAGATGAATTTATTGGGCCAAATGTGGGCTGCCACTTGAAGTCTTGAACTGTGCTTTTTTTAGTTTTTGTTGTTGGGCCTCTACTGTCGCCGGTGCCGGCTGCTGCGAATGCTCGCCGCCAGGGGTGGGGGCGCTCGCCGGGGGGTGGGGGGTGCTGCCGCCGGGGGAGGTGAGGCTAGAGCCTCACTAAGCCTCCCCGCTGGCTTCGCCCCTGCACATAGACACACGGAGAAGTGTATGTCCGGCCTCGAGGCAGTGAGGTACAACAGGGAGCCAATCATGCTGCGATATTCCTTCTGATCAACTGGCTTGCCGTCCTCATCTGGATCAAGTGTGGCGGAAGATGCCATGGGAGTTGACACTGGCTTGCCATCACTCATGTCAAAGCGCTCGAAACATGTAATCACAATTAGCATCAACTAATCATACTCAAACCAATCGGAAAGACGAATATGCAATAAGTCCGACCAACTAAACCTGACTGAGCCAAATGCCGATTTGGCACAAACCAAACTCAGACTTTCCAAAACACTTGTCAATTACTCATCACAAGCATATGATCACGTCCACATGATCTCTCATCCTTCAAACTAATCATTCTCTCATCTAAATATAAACTTTAGTAACAAGCTATAATATCAAGCTATTGGAGTAATTGTATCAAAAATCTCATCTAACTATTATCTTTTCTCTAGTACCAAGTTATAGTATCAAGATATTGGAAATATTCCTACACATAGCGTCTCCTGATAGCAAAATGGCTTTGCTCACATTGGTCTATAGACCAAGTCTGCAGACCATGAATCTCACAAGCTACACACACATACACACAGCTCCAGACCCCTCGCCCTTGGATAAAGCAAAACGTTTCTTCGTCTCCATCTCCCTCACCTCCTCTTCTTCTCTCGCCTCCTTCCATGGCGAGCCCGGCGACCACCCCCTCAAATGACCAAGCTGCCCCTCCTCCCCCTCACCCTCCAATCGCCCTCCCCATGAGGGTGTCTCGTCCAATGTAGGCGCAGGAGGGCGCCAGCGGCCACCACGAAAGGCAGACAGGATGCAGCCAGGCATTACCCCTACTACCAATGGCGAGAGGAGGGGAAGGAAGAAGGTTAGGGACTTGGGAGTAGGCGTTCGTACGTGCGTCCATATATACGTCGTATACATACGGTCGGAGGCGGCGGCGTATTGTATGGATCTACGGCCTTCTCGGCGCCGGCCACTCGCCGTGTTCTTGGTGAATTTTTCAAGTTTCTTTTTTCTTTCTTTCGTGTGAGTTGATGAGTAGAATTTGAGGGTATCTTTTCGCAGTCCTCCGAAGTTGGAATCCTTTTACTATATTTTTTTCTCTAGTTTTGGTGTTTAGAGAGCAGTAGAGGACACAAAGGTGGGGGAATTTTAAGCTAATTCGGGGATTTCTTGAATGGCTGCAATGTGATTGGATTCTAAACCCTGTTCAAGTTGTGCCCTTATCAATTCTAAAGTCTAAATTTTGCTACCCATTTTGCAATTCCAAATCTGCTTTGAGAGCTTGATTGGTTAATGTGGCTAAACTATTGGAATATTCTTCTCCTCAACGTCTTTTCTGATTAAGTGCAATAATTAAAGCTGAACTATTTGCTCATTGGTTAGAACAAGAATAGAAGATAATGTGGTTTGGTTCTTGCGTTGTTCGTTGTCGTTCCTGCTTAAATTTGGTTTGGTGTGTGTGTAATCCATGCGAAGTTATTTGATGAGTTCTCTAATCATTGCTTGTAGCTTAACGGTTGCTATGGTGTGACTAATGTGGTCAGGAATCTGGATTACGGTCTGGAGTTAACTTATGGCCTAGTTTATGCCATGCTTGGCTTTCTTGGAGTTGGAGGAACCAGTGATTATTCTGGTTTGGTTTCTTTAGAAGGACTGCTAAATGCTTGTTTAGGATTGGTGTAGTGTAACTCCAGGATTGAAAAGTATATATTTGTTTTAGAAAATATCTCGGGTACTTCGTAAAGTTGAGGTTTAAACGATCAGGAGTGCAGCGTGGACCGCACGGTTGGCTTTACGGAATTTTTATTGTGTTCAGGATGCGATGTTGTTACTGACTGACTGTATGTTCAGTATAGTTTCTTCAGTACTTTGTCTCTGTTCATTACTGTAGTATGATTCTTTCAATAGTTGGACTTAGGGGTCGAAAAAAACTAGTCAATGGAGCTCGTTGACTCAGTTTAAAATTGTTTTAAATATACTCATTAGTTAGTTAAACATTGAAATGAGTCGATTTCAAATAAAATTGGATTTTGCTCTGGCTCGGTTTGTTAGCTTGATTTTAAAAATACTTGCAAACTATAGCTAAAATAATATTTAATTCAACTGTGTCAATTTTAAGAAAAACTCAATAAAACGAAAGCTTGGCTAGATATCCACCTCTTATTCAGTTATTCTCAGATGGCTCCGTTCGTTTCTAGAGGAGTAGAGGTTTTGTGGCTACTTTGGTTTTAGTTAATAAAACACGTCTTTGCCCAAATTAGCTCAGGATTTGTTTCAGTGGGATATGCGACCATATCGAGGATTATTATGAAATGTGCCCATGTATATTATTTTATCTGCAATTGCAATGCTTAGTTTGATTAAATTCATACCCAAATTGGCCTGGTAGCTTTATAGCTTTTGCACATCTGTATCTTAACATTTCTGTACTTCTGTTTTGGTAAGGGCAATGACTAGCATGACTGGAATGTTTAGATGCTCGAATTCATGCTTTCACTAATCATAATAGGAACACTTCTAGGCTGCAATTTTAGCAGAATCCATTAATTTTGCCGTTACTTGATTGGCTAAAAGTGAATCAGATGTGGTCCTTTCCCTCCATGCTCCTTACTTGGAGTGAGTGGTGGACAATGGTTTGTATCATTATCATACTCCTTTTTGAGGTTTAACTTGTCTTTTTCATAACTGGGTTGAGAATCTTGGGTTTCTTCCTTGAACTGAAGGTCTCTAGTGTATGTCTACGCACTCTGCACTCTGAAGTTCAGATGAGGACATCATCACCGGTTCCTGTCAGTTAAACTTATGATCCAAAAAATAGGCAAAGACCTGCCATTATATGAGGCATGCCGATAGGGAGATTCTTCAGAATGCTTCTCGTTTCTTCAGAGGGTAGGTTGAATCTAGATTACTGTACTGGTAGGTTGGAAGCTGATTGATTATTCACTGGTTGAATTGACTGGTTTCAGTTTCTGTCTTGACCATGGGGCAGATTGGGTCCAGCAAACTGTAAGTGTGGTTCTTTCTTCAGTCACTTGTGCAGAACCGTTGCTAACAAAATGAGTACATCAGATCAAGAAATGTGTTCAGTGATGGTAATGCGTCGAAAGTTGCATAAACCATATCTAATGGCGAAAATGAGGCCAATGATATGCCTTATTTTAGCTACCATTGATACCGTTGATTCAGTGTCAACATGCTGTAAAAGATACTAGTACATACAATTCAATGTTTTGTCATATTTCTGCAATTTTTAGTCATGGTTTTCATCTGTTCTCACTCACCAATCAATCATTCAGTCACCATGAATGGAGGGAACACACGTAGCGGGAGTCCTTTTCCATTTATGACTTATGGTTTATGATTTATATTATAGTAACTAACTTTTAAATGGTGTATTTTTAAGACGAGATCAACAGAAAGATTGTAGTAAAAAGTGTACTGAGTTCAGCTGTATTGGTAAAAATTGCATACAACTACTTTTATCTGAGTACCGCCTCTCGCAAACAGCTAGAATTCAAAAATTTAAGCCATAAGGCATAGCTTAAAAGAATCCACCCATAGTATTTTCGTAGCATGACTATGGCTCTGTTCCTAACAGTTTGTGGTTTTTAGAAGTCGATTTTTGAATAGAGTCTTCTCAATGTGAGTTTTATAAGCTGTTTGTAGAAGTCACTGTAGCAATTATTTTGAATGGAGCGACTTTTTAATACCAGTGTCCTTTGTTCTCTCAGTCTCTTTCGCATTCAGCTAAAAGCTAAATCACTTTTGAACATAGCTATGGCTTGAGGCGTTTGATGCAAAATTCTTTTTGTGGCAGGCATTATCCTTGCGTTTGCGCTTTCACAGGGATAGTTAAAATCATGAGGACATTATCATTGATCTCTGCAGGTCTTTACAGTTACATTTTGGTCACAGCATTCACCCTTTTCTATGCACACATCCCATCATCAGTTCTCTGCATCGCCTTTCGATCGTCACACACGGCTGTCGTCAATTTTCAGTGATTGTGGACGCGCATACCTGATACCTCCTTCGCGCCTGCAATCATTGTGTCGAGGCATCGTTATTTTCCAGGGTCAGAGGCTCGCATGACCCCCCCCCCCCCGCCCCCCGGGGAAGCCTTCCCTGATTCTTTTGGTTAGTGCAGGATCCAATATCTCTGCAAAATGTGTTGAGTGATCGAGATCGACTCACTCATTGCTTAGCGCTTAGTGACACCCCCTTTCTGTGCCTGGGTGATGCCTCCGGTAATGCCTGCAATTCTGGCTCAGCTGAGCACCTGGCCGTCCAATTAGACGGCGCCTTTCCGGTGCTCCATCATTGCAGAGCTCCAATGGCTGGATGTGCACATGAGAAACGAACTGCCTGCTTCCCTGCTTTGCAACTGGTTGCTGGAATCATTTGGATCTTGTTTTGCAGATATGTTACTCCTTAATCCATTCCATTCTGGTTATCGTTTCCTCTTTGGTTGCAGGACATCAGAAGTGATGAAGGATCTTTACTTGATAAAAATATGCTCTGTAAATCATCATTTTACATAGATGACGCAAAAGAGAACTGCTCCTGTAGCAGCAGAGGGTTTAAAGAAAAAAAGTCTATTCCTGTAGCAGCAGAGGGTTTAAAGAAGAAGAATAAGTCTACTTTACACCTTGAACTTCCATTGGTTTTCTAGATTTTAACCATCAAATACAAAACTGGATATCCATGCCCCCTAAACTATCAAAGCAGTCTAGTTTTAACCCTTAAAGCAGTTTTTAGCGGTTTTCAGTAGTGGTTTTGCTAAGCAGACACTACATCACGGTTTTTGGCTGACATGGCAGCCTACTCATCAAGCACGTCGTCTATCTTGTCCATGTCACTAAGAGCAGCAAAATAAAAAATAAAAACATTTAGAAACACTGCAGCGGCTTGGCGAAATTAGCTGGGACGATGACGATAAGGTCCCGCGAGGGCGAATTCCAGAGGTACGATGGCGAAATTGGGACGGACGGCGACCAAATTGACCCAAATATTCGAGCTTTCTCCGATTCTCCAATCCTCATATGTGACACTTAATGATTTGGCCCCTCAAAATTGTACACGCAGGGTGCAAAAAGTTCACCACTATGAGCTCCAATCGCCTATTCTGCAAGAGAAAAATTACCACGAATCATGACCAGAATCAGCAGCTGCAACTAAGTACAAATATTTCTCCAACTGCACACTGAATCGATTGCTCCTATAATTGAGATGATTTCAACTCAAAACATGAAAACCCCAAGAAAAGGAAAGAAAATGTCACACCTTGCGGGCGCATCTAATCATCAATTCTGCGAAAAACTCATCTAGACAGATCTAAAAAATCGAGCATTTGGCCAAGACTACAATTCTAGCTCCAAATTCATATTAGAGGGAAAACGCAAATAGTAGGGAGGGAAACTCTCTTGCACCCTTTGCCCATGTAAAAAACTGTGAAATTTGTAGAGGAAAAAGGGAGAAAGAAGCGTGAGGAAAGCACTTGGGAGTCACATCGAGTGAGGCCTCAAGTGAGTCATAACCCTGCCGTCACCCCAAGGCCATGCCAAAGACGGCCGATCTGCATAGGTCCATCACCATCGCCGATGTCACTGCCACCACCAAGGAAGAAGAGGTCCACAATTGTCAGCATGGAGAGCAAGGTAGCGGCGATGGCAAATATAGCCACATGGGTGCAGTGACTACTGGTGACATGCCACACAGGGGCAGAGTGCTTGGTGGAGAAGAGGAGGCCAGAGGCGAAGGGGAGCGCGAGGAGCATAGATGGGGAAGAGGGGAGATGGTAGCGAGTGATGAGGAGGCCGAGTGAGGGGAGGAGGTGGAGAAAGACAAGTCGGGAGAGGAGGGAGAGCATGAGGAGGGCAGCAGGATAGAGGAGGTGGGGGAGGGCTGGGAAGGGGTGGAGCTGGTTCTTGGAAGTGGCGGGGAGGATGACGATGATGGCGGCGGAGAGGAGGGCGAGGAGGTAGGGCAGAGAAGGGAGTGGGCGGGAGGTGGGCGCGAGGAGGAAGAGTGAGGCTAGGTGGACGGGGAATGTGGAGGAGGGGCAGTGGTGGACTGGGGAAGGCAAGGAATTGAATACCCAGTTGGAGGTTGGTTTGCAAATATGGACCGAAGCGGTAGGCTGCACATTTCCACATGTCAAAATAGCTTCCATGTTGGTGCCACATCAATTAAAAATGATTTCAATCAGCCTTAAGGGGGTAATATATACGATATTGTGATATGAGGGTTGAGAAATATCCGATTTTGCATTTAGGGGTTGACATCTAGACAACTAATGGAGTTTAAGGGTGTAAAGTAGACTTATTTCTAAAGAAAAAATATGCTTTCTTTGAGAGTCAAACTGTCGGACCCTGGATATTGCCAATCTAGAATCCTCTGTGATTCCACCATAATATTCTCTAGATTAGTAGATAGTGCTCATAAATACATTGCTAAATCATTTCATACATCGCATGAACCATACCATTCATTAATAATACATATCAAAGTTTTGATAACACTCACTGGGTAGAGTTTATATAAAGGGCCAATCAGACCAAATGGTTATATTACAAAAGTGAAAGCGGAAGCGATAGCAAAAGGTGAGACCACATCTTGCCATAAGCAAGCGACTAGGGGTAAACGATGCCTTATTGCTTTCCAAGAATCTGGATAATAGATATGCACACAATCACCATCAAAGTCTGCTTATCTGATGCAAGAACTAAGCTCCTAGAGAACATTCTAATCTCCACTGTCTTCTCCTCCATGTGGTCCCGGCGCAATGTAGTAGGCACAGTGGTCTGGATCCTCAGGTTCTGAAAGGATTTATTGTGCGAGAGTGAGCACAATCAACCATGCTTCACGAGCCAACACATAGAATACAGTAATATAGATACAAGACTTGTCAAAGAAGATGCTTGGGTTATTTTATTTGCTAAAGGCATTGATTGAAAGTTATAATAAATAGAAAACCCCCTAAGACTTAGCATTTTTAACTAAACCCTATTTTTCTTAAAGAACGTGAAAGTGTGCAATATTAATAGTAGTGCATTTCCATACACCTGTTACATAGTTCCATCCATCGTATATTAGTTTAGGGTTACATCCACCTATTATCATCACTGGGTTATATCCACCTAGGGGAAATCAATTCAGGGTTATATCTACTCGATGAGTTTTTTATCCCACCCACAAAGTTTTAGAAATAGGCACTAACTCGAGTAAGGTCTCATGCCTGCCACCATAGGTACGACTATTCGAATAGTTTTCACTCTGCAGAGGTTGCACACTTTACTCACAAGAGATAATCAACTTGTTATACTTCACACATTTACTTGGATATGTGAGTCAGGAAGATCACCACAAGACCTTTACAATGCATCTCCCCAACGAGGTCACGCCTGCTAAGGTTTTCACCATTGTAAGGTTACATCCACCCACTCCAGAGGCCCTCTCTTGCGCCACACGGTGGCTTACATCTAGTGATATGACTCATGTTCAACCCTTTTGACACAACCGCACTGAGTCGGTGCAAATTATTTAGCTAGGTCATACTCATTATAGACTTATAGTTGAACTATTTTACATTAGGAAGGGGTTATAAGATTAAGTCATTGGTGCTATCTGGGCGGTTCTACCACAAACCCCACTCTCGTGCTACATTTGTACCAACACCTCTTACCATCCGTCTAGATATGTATAGCAAGTTTTAGGGCTGAGGAGCATAAAATATTTTAACTCAATATATTAGCCATTTCCCTCCAATGGCTGCCCAAAAATAATTTTCATGTTTTGAAATGCTGACAGGGCAATTTAATGCTCCTGGGTATCTAAGTAAGACTAAGAATAGCGCTCAGATACAACTTATAACTAGTATGTTTCCATTAACTCTAGAGCGACAAGAATTATTTGTTCAAATGTCCAAGGGGGTGGGGTATAGTAGTGCAATGATTAATAGGCAAGTAACTAAAACCTTATGATGAATATAACTTTGCATAACAAATAAAAATATGCACTTTGATAATTTAAATCAACATATTTTGCATTCAAAAGTAGGCTCAATATGATCAAAGTATTGACTTGCCTGGCTCACAAGTTGATTAATCTTGAAAATCCTAGCTGGGCTCAAATTGTGGCTCTTCCGGGTCTTCATACTCTATTCAAATGATCGTGACAGAAAGCAAATAAATACACGAACATACAATTAAATCCAAATGAACTCCAAATTTATTATTTAACTTTCCTTATAAAGATCTTGAATTTAGATGAATTTATAAAGAAGTTTCATTCAAGCTGGCTTTAAAATGAGCGAGAATAGGCATCCCAAAATTTAAATCAGGATTAAATCCCAAAATAAACAGAGGAGAAAAAGAACTCTCACTGACAGGTGAGGCCCAAGGATTTTAATTTTGTTTTCGATTTATTTTCCTATTGGAAAAGCCAATAGAGGCTGACAAGTGGGGTCCTCAGGGTTTTTATTTTTGTTTTGAATTATTTTCTAAAAATAAATGATTGGCAACTAACAGGTGGGCAAAGGCACTGTGTCGATCACAGCAAAAGGTGGCCTGCTCGTATACATACCCTTAAATTCAGTTTTAATTAAATTTTCTAATGATCTGGTCCCATATGTCATTGATGTTTAACACTAATTAATGAGCGTCATTAAATTAACTTGAACATGATTTAGGACATAGTTAATGCTAATTAATCTACTATAGTATCTCTCTCGTGCCCGAACAGAGCACAACTTGTCATGCATGTCCTCAGCGGGAGTCAATGGCGGATGCTGGCAACCTATTTTGGGGGTTGCGGTGGGAATGCAACGGCTCCATGGCATCCATGGCTCCGACGGTGCGGTGAGCAATCAAAGTGCACGACGAGCATCTAGGGGATGGAGGGAATCGCTAGAGTGGTCAGTGAGGCTCAAGGAGACGTGAGGTGATCTGGCGATGAAAGCGTAAGGTGGCATGGTGAGGGAGCATGGCAACAACGAGTTCGAGCTAGAGGTGACCTAGATTGAACTTGGGGATGGTGAAAGGAGTGATAGAGTTAATCTAGTTATCTTCAGGTCTGGTCAAATCTACGACCACGTTCTATGACCACAGTAGTCTACGACCATGTTCTATGACCATGGTAGTCCACGACCACGTTCAGGTACTGTGGCGGTCGTAAGTCATAAGCCATGAAGTACTGTAGCAGTCGTAGTCATAAAGGGTCAGGAGTCAAAGTTTGTTTAGGATTCAAAGTGGTCGTAAATGGAAAGTCGGGATGTTTCCGTGTCGAATTCTCAGCATGGTATGCCGCGTTGGTTTCAAAGTCTTTTTATGTTGCTTCTCTATATAAGAAAGAAGAAAAGGACACAGATGCATCACATTGCATCACATTGCAAAGAAATGAAATCAATCTAAGTTTACTCGTGTTCGCATGTGTGATCTCAAAGGTTGACGTTCATCGCTTATCTA
This sequence comes from Dendrocalamus latiflorus, assembly GCA_017311315.1. Classification (NCBI taxonomy): domain Eukaryota; kingdom Viridiplantae; phylum Streptophyta; class Magnoliopsida; order Poales; family Poaceae; genus Dendrocalamus; species Dendrocalamus latiflorus. The sequence goes on from CM029651.1 coordinate 47,459,157, forward strand.
GGTCCTGGGTGATTCCCCCAACAATTGGTATCAGAGCCTAAGGGGATCACTAGTGATCCATCAAAGTCAGGAGAGCTCATTAAGACCACAGGCAATGAACTCGATCCATTGAAGACAGGTGTGCTCGTCAAGTTGACGACAAGAAGTGCCATGATTTCGATTCAATACTCTATGTTGAGTGAAACGAATTACGACATGTGGGCTGTCAAGATGAAGTTAATCTTGTGTTTGCTAGGGGTTTGGTTAGCAGTTGAAGATGGAGATGACGACGATGACAAGGATCAAGGCGCGATGGTGGCCATCTCACAAGTGATGCTAGACGATGTGATGATGTCGATCACTGAGAAGGAGACGACGAAAGAAGCCTAGATCGCACTCAAGGAGATATAGGTAGGCACACGCTCAAGTGCCCAAATGGCAACTGAGCAAATTACAGATGGGAGACTCGGAGATGATCACCGAGTACTCCATAAACCCACTACTCTGGTGGGTGAGATCCGCACACTTGGCGTGAAGCTAGAAGAAAGCGACATTGTTGAAAAGCTATTTAGTTCGGTTCCTAATAGATTCCTCCATATTATCAGAATGATCATGCAGTTCGGTAATGTCAAAATGATGTTGGTCTCGGAGGTGATCGGTCATTTTAGAACTTTTGAGGAAGGACTCAAGGGTCGAAGGCACTCGAAGGACAGAGGTGACAAGCTACTCTTTACCGAAGGTAAGTGGGAAGAGAGGAGCTTGAAGACTAAAAAGAACGAGGGCTCAAGCAGCGCTCAAAGAGGAGGTCGAAATGGAAGAGGTCGGGGACACGGCTGTGGACAAGGCGGTGGCCGGGAGAAGGCAAACGCGTTGTCGTTGAACTATTGCTAGCAGACTTCGACAAGACCAAGGTCAAGTGCTTCAACTGCAACGAGTATAGGCACTTTGCAAAATAGTGTCCAAAGCCGAATCAAAGAGCAAGGGCGAATCTCATAGTGAAGTAGAATGACGACAATCCTTAGCTGATGATGATTGAAGTATGTGAACTAGTCCATACAGTCCCAACACCTGAAGAAGAGGTATTCCTGTATGAAGAAAAGGTGACACCGAAGCTTAGTGGCACCCAAAACAAGGCTTGGTACCTAGACGCTGGTGCAAGTAACCACATGACTGGATGCATGGAGAAGTTTGCTGAGATTGACACAATGGTAAAAGGCTTAATCAAATTTTGAGATGGTTCGGCTGTGGAGATACAAGGAAAGAGCTTGGTACTGTTGGAGTGTTCCACGGGTGAACATCGTATTCTCGTGAATGTTTACTACATCCCAAAGTTAAGAAGCAATATTATCAATCTTGGTCAGCTAGATGAGAACGGTTGCAAGATTGTGGTCGAAGGAGTAATGCCAATCTTAGATAGAACTCAGAGGATATTGGCCAAAGTGAGCAGATCAAGAAACTGGATGTATGTGTTACACATAAATCTGGCACTCCCAAGGTATCTTCTAATAAGAGGCACTGAAGAGGTGTGGAAATGGCATGCCAGGTACGTGCATGTAAATTTTCATGCTCTGAAGGATTTGACTCACAAGAAGATGGTACAAGCCATGCCCATAATCGAGCATGTGGATCGCATCTGTGATGGTTGCTTGACCGGCAAACAACATTGGAACCCGTTTCTGACCATGTCTCTATACCGAGAAGATATGCCCCTCGAGTTGTGGCACAGCGACATCTGTGGGCCAATCACTTCGACCATGCATGGAGGAAATCATTACTTCTTGCTGCTGGTAGATGACTATACGAGGTATATGTGGCTGGCGTTACTCCAAAGTAAAGATGAAGCATTCGAGGAGTTCAAGAAGATCAAGGCTACAACCGAGATGGAAAAGCATTGGAGGCTGAAAGCTCTATGCACCGACCACGGTGGTGAGTTTACCTCGAACAAGTTCGATGACTATTGCGAGCTACTAGGAACTAAGCATTATCTGACAGCGCTTACTCGCCCCAACAGAATGGAGTGGTCAAAAGGAGGAACCAGACGGTGGTCGATATGGCAAGGAGTCTGTTGAAGAGCATGGGTGTCCCAGGAGAATTTTTGGGGGGAAGCGGTCTCAACTCCCGTTTATCTCCTAAATCAGGCACCAATGAAAAGTGTCATCAGCAAAACTCCTTACGAAGCCTATTACGACTGCAAGCAAAGTGTGGGTCACCTCTGTATTTTTGGGTGTGTTGCACATGTAAAGATGACCACGCCATACCTCTCCAAACTAGCAGATCGAAGGAAGCCAATGGTTTCATTGGGTATGATTCGAAGACGAAAGGCTATCGGATGTTTGATCCGATGACACGAGGAGTTGTGATGACTCGTAATGCCGTGTTCGAGGAGGAGAGGAAGTGGGAGTGGAGCAGAGATCCCTCAACAGAGGTACGACCTATGGAAAACATCTTCACAGTGCATTATCCTCCTAATTCTGATACAAGTCTTGATGACCACATAACAACATGCCAACCACGGTGGGCGCAATCGGAGGATTCAACCACAACGTGGTCATAGATTCTAATGACCATGTAGTAGCTTCCGACACTACGACCACATAGGATGAAGTCAAAAGGCATGACCATGGCAAGAACAAGCGTGGGAATCGAGATGCCCGGCTCGACTACATCGCATACTCCTGTAGCAACAGTGGGAATGTTGGTCTCACTTGGTGCTCTGCGAAGATTTGAACTTAATGAAAGTTCGTCTGAAGGACCTCGATAGGAGCCTGACATCAAAAGTCTCTACAATGCCACATCTTCGATCGAGCTGGAAGATTTCGAGTTTTGCTTACTCGGAGAGGAGGAACCTGTGAACTTTGAAGAAGCTAAGGCAAAGCCAGAATGGAGAAGAGCTATGGAGAAGGAGATGTCATCTATCCAAGAAAATGGAACATGGCAGCTTATTCCATTGCTAGTCAGTCACACGCGGATTGGATTGAAGTGGGTGTATAAGGTGAAGAAGGACACCCAAGGCATGATCATAAAGCACAAGGCAAGGCTAGTTGAAAAGGGGTACGTTTAACGACAAGGTGTTGATTTCAATGAAATCTTTGCCCTTGTTCCAAGACTAGAAACGGTGTGACTGCTTATTGCGGTTGTGGCACACGAAGGATGGGAGGTTCATCATATGGATGTGAAGTTGGCCTTCCTCAACGGTGACCTGGAAGAAGTCTATGTTGTGCAACCTCCAGGATCTGAGAAGAAAGGAGAAGAGCACCTAGTATTAAGATTGCACGAAGCTTTATACGGTTTGCATCAAGCCCCGAGAGCTTGGAATACAAAGATAGACAAGTCTCTCATGGCACTCGGTTTTGAAAAATACCCATTAGAGCATGTAGTGTACAAATGAAGCTAAGGAAAAGGAGTTTATTGGTTGGAGCTTATGTGGATGATTTGATCACCACTGGAGAGAGTATCGAGGAGATCAATAGCTTCAAATGCCATATGAAGAAATTATTTAGCATGAGCGACCTTGGGTAACTCAACTACTACTTGGGCATTGAAGTACGTCAAAGCTCTGGAAAAATTGTTCTCAGCTAGTCTGCATATGCAACAAAGGTGTTGGACAAATGTGGCATGAAGGATTGCAATCCAACATAAATTCCGATGTGACCCTGCCTGAAGATGAGTAAGAACAACACAAATCCTCCCATAGACAAGACTCTATACAGAAGCATAATCAGAAGTTTAAGATACTTGCTACACACACGACTAGATTTCACGTTCTCAGTTGGAATGGTGAGCAGGTACATGGAGAACCCGACAACTGAACATATGGGTGCTGTAAAGTGCATATTGAGGTACGTGAAAGGAACTTTGAGTTACGGGTGTGTATACGAGAAGAAGGAAGATGGTTTGAGGCTGATCAGTTACTTGGACAGTGATCTTGCCAGTGACATGGACGATCAGAAAAGTACTTCATGCATGGTATTTTTCTTTGGATCGAACCCAATCAGTTGGTATTCGCAGAAGCAGAAGGTGATTGCTTTATCCTCGTGTGAAACAGAGTACATTGCAACTTGTGCGACAGCATGTCAAGGGGTATGGCTAGGACGATTGTTGGCTGACATGTTGAAAACAAAGGTTAAGATGGTAACTTTGAAGATTGATAATCAGTTTGTAATAGCATTGTGCAAAAACCTGGTCTACTATGAGAGAAGCAAACACATTGACACTCTGTTTCATTACATAAGAGAATATGTGGAATTAGGAGAGATAGAAGTACAACATGTTTGCACAGAAGACCAACTCGCAGACATCATGACCAAATCGCTTGGAAGAATGAAGTTCATGGAGATGAGGAAGAAGATCAATGTGCGGAACATCAACAGAAGACAACAAGTTTAAGGAGGAGGTTGATAGAGTTAATCTAGTTGTCTTTAGGTCTAGATGAATCTATGACCACGGCAGTCTACGACCACATTCTATGACCACAACAATCTATGACAACGTTCGGGTATTGTAGCAGTCGTAAGTCGTGAAGGTACTATAGCAGTTGTAAGTCGTAAGTCATGAAGGTATTGTAGTAGTCGTAGTCATAAAGGGTCAGGAGTCAGAGTCTATTAGGATTCAGAGTGGCTGTAAATGGAAAGTTGGGATGTTTCCATGTCGGATTCTCAGCGTGGTATACTGCGTTGGTTTCAAAGTCTTGTATGTTGCTTCTCTATATAAGAAAGAAGAAAAGGACACAGACGCATCGCACTACATCATGTTGCAAAGAAACAAAATCAATATGAGTTTACTCATGCTCGCGTGTGTGATCTCGAAGGTTGTTGTTCATCACTCATCTAGATCCTAGGCGTTTCCCCCAACAAGGAGGTCATGGTGATGCTCTAGCCGAAAGGAATTGGACGGAGGCTCATCGGATCGGCGGGGGGTGATGAGCAGCCGAAATGGGGGAAGATGATGACATCGGCGAGCTGTGAGGGGAGAGAGGCCAATCGGGTGAGGTAAGATGGAGGGGGGAGCGAGGCAGTCGTACTGACATGCTCCAAGAAGGGAGGAGCTCACCAAATCAGCTTGGTGATGGTGAGGGCTCGATGAAGCACTGTGATGGCAATGACGGGCATGGTGCGAGCTTGGCGCGGCCAAGGCAAGGAAGGAGGGAGTGAGGGCGAGGTGTGAGGGTGCTCGAGAAGGCGATGGATCAGCTTAAATAGCTGAGGGTGGCAAGGTGTTGTGAGTGCACAAGGGTGGCTCGACGGCCAAGGGCGGCATGGTAAAGGCTGTGTCGAGAGGGTGACGACATAGGTGTGTAAGGCACAAGGCGTGCGGCGCGGCACAACAACGGGTGGCATGGTGAAGATTGTGTGGAGAGGGTGATGACAAGGGCGCGCAAGGCACAACAACGGCCGGACGGGCCAGGGCGGGTGGCAGGGAGTGAGGAGAAAGGAAGGGAGAAGAGAGAAGGGGCAGAGGGTTCTGAGCACGCAACAGACTACTGTGGTGAGGACGACAAATAGGGAAATGACCATGCAGCGCTGTCGTGACTCACAGTGCACGACGTGCGTGCACACGACGTGGCGCGTGCGGGTCAGACGCGGCCGGCCTAGGGAGAAAGAGAAGGGAGAGAGAAGATGTGGGTCGGGCTAGAGGCCATTTGGGCTAGTAGGCTAAGAGGAAGGAAAAGAAGGGGAGAAATATGGGCTTGGCCCAATTTCCATTATTTGAAAATTGAATTTTAAGTTGGAATTTGAATTTAGATTTGATTTTGAGTTTGAAGTTTTGAATTTTACTTTGTGTTTTGAATTTGAATTCTAAGTTTGAATTCCACTTTGAGTTTCAATTCTAAATTATGAATTTTGTTCTTGCCAAAATTTGACAAGGAGATCAATTCAGCAAATTTCATTCAAGAATTTTGAATACCCAAAATGGGATGTTACACAAACTCAAGACCTCCCGCTTATTTAACGGGTGCGCTAACCAATTGAACTACGAAAGCAGCTCAGAGGCGGAACTGGGGGGGGGGGGGCAGCAGGGGCCGTGGCCCCCCCATGCGGCAAATTTTTTTGGACCCCCACTTCAGGAATACAGCGGTCCAGCCCATCACGATTCACGCAATCAGCGTTAGCAGCAGAGGAAACGTTGCAGTCAAGACTCGAAACTCGATCACGCGCGCCGCCTCGCCTACTCGAATCACATCTGTTCGACTGTTCCACTTCCCTGCGCAGCGGCAGCGCCATCCTCAGGAGCCATCACCCATCAGGCAGATCAGGTCGTCAGGGGATAGGTGCTCAGGCCTCAGGGCGATTCAGTAGCACTACGGTGCGGCAAGGCCAGGCGTCCACTGCATCACTGCATCCATCCAGGCGTCTCCAGTTTCACAGTTTGCAAATTGCAACACGCAAGTCCAAGTGCAAGCGACCGCAAAGTAAGAATAGTTTATTAGTTTATACTTTATAGGATATGATTTCTATTTTTTAATCGCTCTATTTCAATGATCATCCGTGCTCGTTGTTTATTAGCTTATGCATTATTTTTAGGTAGAAAATAATGCCCCCCAAAAGGACAATTGATTCCTTTTTCAAGAAGATACCTGCTGATGGATTGGAGCAAGAGCAAAATAATTCACCTGTTGTCCAAGAGGAAGCCCCCAACCCTGGAGAACAGAGGACTCCTGAAGAAGCACCAAGAGAACCAGCACCAAAAGTTCAGAGGGTTAATGCTGAGGCCAGCGTTTTGATAGTTGAACGAGATCCGGGCTTACGCCGGCAAATTTGGGAGTATCCTGATAATGAAAGAGATCAAGTTCGCAAAGTATACATTATGCATGGCCCTTATCAGTTTCACATGGACATATATCCTGCTTCTGGTCCAGCAAGTCATCCACGCAGGTTTCAATCTCACTGGTTCAATGCTTTTCCTTGGTTAGAATATTCTCCCGCAAAAGATGCAGTCTTTTGTTTTCCTTGCTTTCTATTTTCTAAGAAGCCATCTGGAAAGGCAGGGTCTGATACATTTATAGTGAAAGGATTTAAAAATTGGAAAAAAGTGAATGATGGTGCTAATTGTTCATTCTTGGTCCACATGGGAAATGATAGTAAATCTGCTCATAATTATAATATGAAGTGTTATGAAAATTTGAAGAATGCAGCAGGCCATATTGAGCATATGGTGGAGAAGCAAACTAAGGAAGATATCAAGAAGAATAGGTTGCATCTTGGGACATCTATTGATGCTTGTCGATATTTAGCATTTCAATCTTGCCCTTTTCGAGGACATGATGAATCAGCTACTTCAAAGAACCAAGGTAATTTTCTTGAAATGGTGAAACTTCTATCTTCATATAATGAAGAGGTCAATGCAGTTGTGCTAGATAATGCTCCACAGAATGCCAAATATACTTCACCTAAAATTCAAAAAGAAATTTTGGATGTTATGGCTTCAAAAGTGCAATCGGCAATTCGTCGTGAAATTGGGGGTTCTAAATTTTGCTTGATTGTTGATGAGTCTAGGGATGAGTCAAAAAGAGAACAAATGGCAGTTGTTTTTCGTTTTGTTGACAAAGAGGGGTTCATTCAGGAAAGGTTTCTTGATCTTGTTCATGTTCATGATACATCATCAGCCACTCTTCACCAAGAATTATGCTCTGTCCTATCATATCATAATCTAGATGTGCAGAATATTCGTGGACAAGGATATGATGGTGCTAGTAACATGCGCGGAGAGTGGAATGGACTGCAGGCCAAATTTAGGGAAAATTGCCCTTATGCATATTATGTGCATTGCTTTGCTCATCAATTACAATTAGCTCTTGTTGCTGGATCTAAAGAAGTATATGAGGTTGAAAACTTTTTTGATCATCTTTCTTTTATTGTTAATACTGTTGTTTCTTCTAGTAAGAGAAATGATGATCTGCATGCTAATCAAGTAGCTGAAATGGAACGTCTTATTGAACTTGGTGATTTAGAAACTGCAAGTGGAGCAAACCAAGTTGGAACATTAAGGAGGTCTGGTGACACTAGATGGAGCTCCCATTATGATTCTGTTTGTAGCCTTTTGAGAGCATACAAAGCTACTTATTTAGTACTTAAAGATATTGCTAATACTAGAGGTCCGGGAAGTACCGCTTTAGTACGAGGGAAGGCTGCTGGTGCTGTTAGATTGATGATGACATTTGACTTTGTATTTATTTTACATCTAATGAAAGAGTTGATGGGAATCACAGATCTTCTTTGCAGAAAGTTGCAACAGAAATCTCAAGATATTGTAAATGCTATGGATGATGTTGCCACCACAAAAAGATTGATTCAGAATCTAAGAGATCATGGTTGGAGCAAACTTCTCGAAGAAGTGACAACTTTTTGTGGTAAACAAGGTATTACTGTTCCAGATATGGATGGGTTCTATGTTGATTATATTCGATCTCGTTCTAGTAGTGAGACAACAGTTGAGCATCACTACAGATATGATGTTTTCATAGTTGCAATTGATCAGCAAATGCAAGAGCTAAATTCTAGGTTCAGTGAACAAGCAACCGAGCTTCTCATTTTGTGTACTAGTTTGGATCCTAAAGATTCTTTCAGTTCGTTCAAGATTGATGATGTGTGTACTTTAGCTTCAAAGTTTTATCCCGCTGACTTTTCAGAGCAAGATATGATTAAATTGAGATGTCAATTACAACATTATGAGCTTGATGTGCCTACCAATCCAAAGTTTCAGAATTTAACAAGTGTAGGCGATCTTTGTCGTCGGCTTGTAGAAACAAACAAATCAGAGGACTATTATTTGATTGACAGGTATACTATTTGCCTATTCCTACTATTCATCGTTTTGTTGTTTTAGAAATAACAAGCTACATTTCCTTTTTAATTTATAGGTTAATTCGACTTGTCCTTACTCTTCCGGTTTCAACTGCAACATCAGAACGAGCATTTTCTGCAATGAAGCTTGTCAAGACAAGGCTTCGAAATAAAATGGAAGATGCATTTTTGAGAGATTGTTTGGTAATCTATATCGAGAAAGAACTTGCACTACAATTCACAACGGATGACATTATAGATGATTTCTATGCCATGAAGACGCGCAAAGTGAGGCTCAAATGAAAAAAACAGTAAGTTTTTTATCGTCTTTTCTCTTTATGTGTTGGCATAACAAAAATTATGTTTGTTTGGATACTTATATATATATATATATATATATATATATATATATATATATATATAGGAAAAATACTTTTTACTCCCGGGTGTAATTACTCCCACCTCTAATATACCACCTAAATAAACTTGAAATACTCCTTTATCATTTTAGGTATACTCGTATACTAATTATAAGATACTCCAATGTGAACCACACGAAAAAATTGCAAAAGAGTCTATAGTTTTTAGCGTATTTTGTAAATACCTTTATATACGCATATAAAAAGGAGTATGTCTAAAAAATATACATACCACCTCTGAAAAATTATACATACTACCTAGATGGTCTTAAATACTCGTATACTACACGTACATACTCTCCGTTACGCGAGATACTCCCTACATTGTGAGATACGACATAGGGAGTAACTACACCCGGGAGTAGAAAAAAGGTTTCCTATATATATATATATATATATATATATATATATTTTCCGGTCTAGCAGTCTTCTGCTGCCGGACTGGCCCCCCCTTTCTCGTTCGGCTGGTTCCGCCACTGAAGCAGCTGCTTCCAATTTTGTATCAATTACTTATGTAAGAGGAAAGCTCAGTTCTAGCAATCCATGATTTGGATTTCTCATGAGTAACTGTCCATTTACCGGCCATGCATGCCATAAATGGTACGTACTATCATCAAGTTAGGTGGTAATGGTTTTTTTATGTGCAAGTGTTTGTTTAGTTCAATTTTAATCAATTTTAGAAAACTGCAAGGACAAGGTGGTAGTTGGCCTTGTTTGGCTCTATTTTAAGATGGTAATACGAGTAACATTTCCTCAGATAACAAGCTCTGCTTGGTGCATTTTAGTAAATGGGGTGATTATTAAGGCTTCTCTGTCATGAAAATCCTTTTGCCCACAATGATTCTGCATCACAAACTCAAGCCAAGAAAAGGATATCCTCAGGAATTAGCATAGCAACCATGGAACTTCAGAAGTTGGCCCAAGTATTTTGTTCAGGTGAGAATTTCTACAGTTACATTGTTCTTCCCTTTATACTCTGTGGGCCCCTCTGAAATGGTTCCTTGATTCCTTCCTTTGGGGCTAATGCTCCATGGAGATAAAGATTCCAATTTGCTTTTGTCCAACTTTCTAGAACCTCAAGAAATAGAAAGACCAACAAAAAAACATGGGCTAACTGAGTTCAACTGATGCACTAATCAAATGACAAATCTTTCTCAAAGGGAAATTCCTAACTAGTACCAAATCATGCATGATGGTTGAGCACTTGGCCCCTAGGTGGAAAGGGAATTGGATTCTCCTGCTACGTAAGCTCATGCTTTTAATGGAACTTTTTTGCAAATAGATCAGCAAGTTAATTAGTAGACTATACTCTACCAAATGGCTTCCTTAACACATAAACAATGTCCATTTCGTTTTCCTTTATATTCCGAATAGGATAGGCTTGAAAAGTTTCATATAAGACATCTATGGCTCTACGCTTTTCCACATTTTACAGAAAAGAGAAGGAAAAATGCAGAGCAATGTCCAATGCACCAACTCTATGATCAAATATATCATGTTTTACATCTCATATACTTTGAGCCCTTCTTTCCCGTTTTGTAAATACAATCCATATGTAATCTTGCAATCTTCTTCACGATATGAAATGGTACAAATTTCATTTGACACTAATCAATCCAATTTTTCATTTCAACTAGACAAATATAATTCAAATGTAACTGAAATCAACCTGCATGCAAATGAATGCCCACTATATTCTATAAATCAAAGAACAAACTAATTCTAAAAAGAAGAGAGAGAGAGAGAACATATCAATTAGGTTTTGGCTAGGCACACACACGTAGAATTGTTCACACTTTTGGCACTACAACAATTTTTTTTTCAAATTTGACCTTGGACACATTTTTTTTTGCAAAAATAGCTTTATCCCTGAGCTCGGAAGGCGCAACAGGTGACAACTGTCCCTTGTTGCGCTTGGAGAGCTCGGCAGGAACGGGTGGGCGTGACAGGTGGAGCGAGCGCAGGAGGCCAGGGTGTAGGTGAGGCAGCAAGCGGGGCCCACAGCCTGTCGCAGCTGTCGCCGCTCAGTACCTACCTGTTGAGCTAGTCAGGCTCAATAGGTGCCTATCGAGAGTTGGCAGCTTAGCAAGTGGGCTAGCGCATACGGGTGAGGTAGCAGGTGGGTTGGCGCCTGCTGGTGGAGGCGTGGAGGACGAAGATGCGAAATGACCCTTGTGTATCTCTACCCCTCTATAATACACCAAAATTTTCTTTACTAAATCCACCCCCGTCAACCACCCCCACAGTCATGCCTAATCTAAGTCCACCCAGATTTGTGTACCAAAGTAATCCAACTTCATACAAATGAATGGCCTGGATCTCTCCTCAAGCCTTCTTCTCTTACTCATTGAAGATCCTAAGGCCAAAATCATCTGAATCATGCACATCATTGAACCCGAACCCCACCCCACGCCCACGCACACGCCCGCGACGCTGCCTCCACCCCGCGATACCCGTCTCCACCCGAGCGCGCCCTCCGCGCCCAATTCCCCCTAGCCTCCACCCAATTCCCCCTGCCGCTCCCAACCTAGCCCCAATCCGCCGCCGGCACCCCGCCGCCCACCTTCTCCGCCCTACTCTGCCCCTCTTGCTTGCTCTCCCCTCCCCCTTGCTCCACTCTCGCGTCGCCCTCCCTCTCCCCTTCCTTCCTCTTCTCGACGCTGCTCTTAGCCGCCTCACGTTGCCCTTGCTCTCCCCTGCCTTCTTATGGCTGGCGCTGGTGGATCTGGCCACCGACGCTCCTCTCGCGCGCCCTCCCCTTCCCGGCCATCCTCCCGCCGCCACCACTCTCGACCTCCGTTGGCGCCACCGTCCTCTCCAAGTCCCCCTCCTCGATCCCTTCTTGGGCACCGGTGCTGGTGGATTGAGGGTAGCGGTCCGTAGATATGCAAGAGGAAGACCTTCAAGGACCACCACCGCCTCCTCCATGGCTACCTATTGAAGGTGGAGAACAAATCTACGGTGGCCAAAGCAAGAGGTACGATGGCTACCAAGGCGAGAGGTCCGACGGTGGCGGCCCTTGGCATCATGCTCGAAAAGGCTGCCGGGTGGGCTTGGGCGGTGCGCACTGGGCAGGGTTGCATGCGACAGGGCAATTGCCCGCTGGGGGAGGCGGCCAGCCGGTGGGCGGAGAGAAGAAGAAGCCAAGTCACCACTGCTTAACGTTCAAGCTTTCAACCGAGCTGCTGAACCAACGGTGATTTCCCAAATCCTAATTCCACAACTCTGAACGTAATTGGGAATCCCATATCCCTACTATTTTCCACAAATTCGCCCCATCAACCGCGATGACGGTGGGTCTACGGCTCATCGACGGCAAGGACGCGCAGATCTGCGATGTGAAGGCCGGTGAGGAGCATCGTAGGGTCTTTTTGTGGTTTTCAGAAATTTGTGGTATTCTTTTTGAGCCTAAAATGTTCAATTTGTCTACTATTCCATCTGAAAGAAGGATTACACCTTATGATTCTTGCCATCGGGTTGTTGCTAATTGAGCCCTTGTTTCCTCTCCACCTGCACAGGCTTGTGCTTGAAAGTGCTTCGGCTGGCTCTCTGAACTTCTGAAGGTAAATGTTTTAGCCACATTTGCAATGTTAGGTGACTTCAATTGTAGAGAATATTTGTTTGTTGTTATAAAGTGATTTGGACTGAAAATGAAATGTGAAAGTAGGTCTTGATATATCAGAGTGGCATTGACGGAGTGTACAAGCCTTTAAAGATTTGGGTATGTTGTTTTTCATAGTATAATATTCCTTTCAAAGACCTAAACTGTAGACTGAACTTATGTTTTAAATATCCTACATTCAGATTGCTTTGGATTTAGCTATGCCTCAAATTGTCGATATACACTGTCAGTATACGGTGTCTGAATGGTTGTTGGGCTTAAGATTTTGATCCTTCCAATTATTTTCCTGTAAGAGATTGAAACCTGGTTGACAGCGACATAAAAAATATCAATGCCAGTATGAGTTTCTAGGTTTGCATTCCCTGGTAATGTTTTCCTGGTTTGGAACTGGTGGTCCATGTCTTGGAACTCTCTGTATTTGTGCACTTACTGATCTGTGTGTGATTTCCCATGGGAAGCTGTAAGTACTCCCGACTCTTCCATGCTATTTAATCTAGCCATTCTACATGTTAATTATATTGTCTGACATGATCAGCAAGGCTATAGTATTATACACACACACATATAGCCTAGGCTCCATACTTATGAGCCATCGGATCACTTTAGATTCTGTGCAAATCAAAGCATTGTATTTCATGAACTAAACTAGGATCCAACCTGTTAAGCAATTCATCTACATGTTTCGGATTATTTCCACGTTATTTGCATGCAGATCTTTCCATGTAATACCCATGCCTTTGAAAAGAGATTGTGGCGTTGAATTTTTTCCATTCTATTTGCATGCCGGTCTTTCCATATTATTTGTTGCAGGTTAGAGCCTTAGCAGACTTTATTACTGGTAATATCTCGCACGCACAAATTACTCTTCAATTAACCCCGTCTAATATCTCGCACGCAGAAATTACTCTTCCGTTTTGTTTTTCTTTCCATCTCGGGCGTCACGGATGTGTCGGGCGTGGGCATGGCAGAACATGGGCGGTTGGAGCGCCGCAACCGGCTTCACTTGTGGTAGTGCTGGACGTGGGCTATTTGGACTCCGTCCGTCGGTTACTTGACTGATCGTGCGTTGCTCCAGTCGCGGTTGATGGTTGAAAAATCAGTATGGACGAAACACATGGTCGACATATCAGTATCGACCAGCGTGGTCGTAGTACGGGTTTACGACCACTCTGGTCGTGGTCCAAGTTCCTAGGAAGTTTTACGACCAAGTTGGTTGTGGTCGAAAGCCACCAGGGCAGTTTACGACCATTTAGTCGAAAATTGGAAACCTGCCGGGAGAGTTACGCCCACTGCAGTTCATTCTGAGCCTGGTCGAAAGGGTTTACGACCACGTTGTCCGTTGTCGGAAGTTGTTACGGCCACATTGGTCGTGGTCGGAAGCTGCTAAACCGATTTACGACCACGTTGTGTCGTTTAAGAATACTTTGGCGCTTACGGCCACGTTGGTATTTACGACCACATTGGCCTTTATGACTACGGTGGCATTTTCGACCACTTTGCCGCTTACGGCCACATTGTGTCGTTTACGAATACTTTGGCGCTTACAGCCACGTTGGTATTTACGACCACGTTAGTAGTCGAGAGCTACGGTTGGTAGTCGAAGTTTCGACCACGTTGTGACGTGCTCAGGACGTGGTCAGACGGGACTTCGACCACTGTGAGCCCATGTATGTGGTCAGAAGGGGCTTCGACCATGGTGAAACTCGTGCACATGGTCGGAAGTGGCTTCGACCATGACAAAAAGTGTTGTATGTGGTCGGGAAGGGCTTCGACCAGCGCTAAACTCGGTGCACATGGTCGGAAGTGGCTTCGACCACGACAAAAAGTGTTGTATGTGGTCGGGAAGGTGTTTAAATCACGCGATAAACGGTCGTAGCTTCTGTTAACCGGTCGTATGGTCTCGCGAAGCGGTCGCAAGACCTGGGAATCGGTCGTAGGCTTTTGAGCATTGCGTGTTGGGTGGTTCCGACCGGTCACGTATTTATGTGACATTCATTATGTGACAAAACTATTTGGTTATACAATATATGAGACGTGAATCTTAGTGAATCTGATTGTTCGTTTTATTTTTTACAAATTTTATCTTGTTTTGTATTTTACCGTAGCGTTAGCACGGGCACACTACTAGTAAAAGATAAGCAAACGAAAGGGTAATTATGTATGAAATGGCCCTACGTCGAAAAGTAGACGAAAGATAAATGTGATGGACGACGATCAATGCAAAATGACCCTTGTGTACGAACTCATTATCGCGCTATTTATTGCACTGTGATGTTATCATGTTTAGTAATCTTTGGTTTATGTGATGTGCAAATAAATCTTATACAGCTCTTTTTAACTGGGTAGAAATGAAGGCTAATTTTGCATTTGGTCTGTGTGGTCAAAACTCAAAATAACCAGGTAAGCTAATACAGTACTAATCCAGATTGGTGATTGGTTTGCCCATTTAATTTTGCAATTGAAGAAGCTCTATGGGGAGGAGAGTGATGGCTTTGTGTTGGGGGGGGGGGCTAATAGCTAATACCCTACACAATAAAGCACTATCCAGGTCTTGCTGGCCCAATAACCAAGCCCACCAGCAAGAAAATTAGTGTTAGAGCAAGGCTAATAATACAGCCTTCAGCTGGCTGTATGGACACTTACAGCCCACTTATCAGCCCATTCATATAGTAGTTTACAGCCAGCTGAAGGCTGTATGACCCAACCCTTTCTCTCACAAAGTTTCTTGGTTCTTGTGCTTCAGCTGGCTGTAAACTTACAACCCACCTCTCTTCTCTCTCCTCCTCTCTCTCTCCTCCACCTCAGCATACAGCCTACTAACAGCCTCTTATTATACTTGCTATTATGGTAGCATGTAGCAGGGAGCACCAGCTAAATCTTGTCTTTGCCGCCGCCAACTCGTCTCTATTGCGGATCTGCCATCATGACTAGGAAGCGGCTACCAGCGACCATGAGTACCTAGTGCCACCGAGATGGAGCTATCGACAATGAAGCGAGTCTACCTCTGCGCCTGCCTGGTCCTCCGAGTCGGTTGCCAAAGCCCTCTGTGCCCACCCAATCCCATTGCACCAAGCTCCGCCTAGGCCTGCTAGGCACCCTCCCCACCTAGCTCGCCGACTTTGGCAAAATCGCTACGGAGAGCCGTCGACCAGTGTCTACACTCTGCCTAGACTATACATATGCATACATATGATGGTTTCATACTCTTAGAAGTACGTACTCCCACTTCTCATATATCATTTAAATGAACAAGTTATACCTCTATCCTTTTAACCATACTCTAATAATTTATATTAATATAAAAAGCACCAGTTTGATTAAACCATTTGTCACCCAACCACGTTAATACCCTCCTCTCCTGGTGGTTAGATCAACATAATCCAATGACTAACATTACAGGTTGGTCCTACCATATGAATATCTACACAATTTATTCAGTTCATCCAGCGTCCACAATTACAAGTTGGTCCTGCCAATCCCGCTATCTCACGCGTTCACCTGCCTGAGCACCAATGCCTCACATTGTGCCCCCCACTAATCACGTGTTTCCATAAGATTATTTCCATTGGCGCCATCCCTCATGCCCATAATCCATCGACGCCGCCCCAATGCTCCCCTGCTGCTACGACGCCCTTGCTCCAGCGCTCCGCACCACTGCTCTGCCCCCGCACCGCTGCTCCTCCCCCTTCCGCTGTTTTGCCCCCGCGCTGCTGCTCCTCCCCCCTTCTCTACGGCCCGACACCTTGCTCCACTGCTCCGTCCCCTCCCTACCACCACCCTCCGCTCCTGTGCCGCCCCTGCTCTGCCGCACCGCCGCACTCCATGCTCTGCCACACTTTTCCCCCTCTAGTCCGTGCCATGCGCCCTCTCCTTCGCCGCACTCCACGCTTCATCCCACTCGGCTCCGACGGTGCCGCTCCACCATTCTCCGCTCCCCTCCAGTCTGTGCCCTGTACCCCCTTCTCCGATGTCTGTGCCCTGTGCACCCTCCTCCAGTCGACTAGTGATGACTTACAACCACTGTGCCTCGACCACGGCTACTCAATCACAGTTGCTCGACCATGCCACTTTGGCCACGGCTTCTCGACCATGGCACTTCGACCACAACTCCGACCATGGCTTCTCGACTACGGCACTTCGACCGCTTCTTTAACCATGGCTTGTCAACTACGGCACTTCGACTACTTCTCTGAGCATGGCTTCTTGACCATGGCACTTGCACCGTGGCATTGAGCCGATACTACCAGTCTTCGAGCACTGACCGGGTACTGTAGCTTATGCGTACTGACAGTCTACTATAGCTTACAACCACTACGCTGCTTAACTCACGACTATGACGGCTACGACCGGTTCATTGTAGCTACGACTGGTCGACTGTAGCTATGATCGGTTCACTATAGCCACAACTGGTTTAATGTATGCCTGGACTAACATAAGTTCTATGATGTCCTCCCCCATCTTCTTGAATGTAGTTATTGTGGAAAATAAGCTCCATGATCATTATATCATAACACCTTATTGCTTTTAGCATGTAATTGCCTAACCAAGTTGACTCCTCAGGACTTTGAGTCCTTCGACCACGGCGCCTCAACCACGGTACTTTGACCACGGCTCTTTGACCATGGTGTTGTTGGAACTGAGCTCATTAGCTCTGATCGCTACTCATTGGGAGAAAACGTACACATGCTTTCTTCCTTGGAACGACACACGCACACAACTGTGACTCATTGACTCAGTCGTTACTTGGATGCCTAGTGACTACTTATGACCACTATGTCTCGATCACACCTACTCGACCACGCCACTTCAACCATGGCTGCTCGACCATGGCACTTCAACTGCAACTCCGACCATGGCTTCTCGACCATGGCACTTTGACCGCTTCTCTGAGCATAGCTTCACGACAATAGCACTTTGACTGTTTCTCTGGTAGTACTGCTTACACAGAACTGGTACAACTGGCCATCGAGCATCGACCATGTACTGTAGCTTATGAGTACCGACCGTGTACTATAGCTTACAAGTACCGACAATGTACTATAACCACTACCAGTTCACTGTATTCCTGGACTAACACAAGGTCTGTGATGTCCTCCCCCCATCTTCTTGAATTTAGTTCATTGTGGAAAATAAGCCCATGATCATTATACCATAACACCTTATTGAATTTTGCATGTAATTGCCTGACCAAGTTGACTCCTCAGTACTTCGAGTCCTTCGACCATAGAGCCTCGACCATGGAGTTGTTGAAACTGAACTCATCAGCTCTGATCACTACTCGCCGGGAGAAAATGCACACATGCTTTCTTCCTTGGAACAACACATCATTGACTCATCTGTTACTTCAACGCCTAGTGATGACTTATGACCACGACTACTTGACCACACCACTTCGACCGCTTCTCCGACCACAACGCTTCAATCGCAACTCTAACCACAACACTTCGACAACTTCTCCAAGCACGGCTTCTCGATCACGGCATAGAGCCGGTACTACCGGTCTTCCAGCACTGACTAGGTACTACAACTTATGAGTATCGACCATCCAGTGTAGCTTACGACTGTTATGCAGATCAACTCACGACAGTGACTGCTACGACCGGTTACTGTAGCTATGATAATCGACTGGTTCACTGTAGCTACGACCGCAAACACAGATCTAATCAAGTTGACTCCTTATGACTTCGACCCGCTTATCGACCGCGGCACTTTGACCTGGTACTTCGACCATGACTCTTAGACCATAGCATCTCATCGGCCATATGTCTCATGGTTAGCTTTATGTTGTTGTGTCCACTATAACAACGACCTATGACTATCGATCGGTTCACTGTAAATACGACCACACACACAAATCTGACCAAGTTTATAACCACACACAGACCTAACTAAGTTGACTCCTCATGACCACGGCACTTCGACCATGGTGTCTCGACACCACGGCTCTTACCGCAACACTGGTCGTACCGCTCAGACAAAGCTGGTACTACCAGTCTTCGACCAACCATGTAGTTCTTCCAAGCACCGACCAGTACTATAGCTTATAACTACTGACCAGGTACTATAGCTTACGACTATCAACTAGTTCACTGTAGCTATGACCACAAACATAGATCTAACCAAGTCTATTACCATACACAGACCTGACCAGGTTGACTCCTTATGACTATGAGTCCTTCAACCACGGCACTTCAACCCGGTACTTCGACCACAATGCCTCGACCACAGCACTTTGACCACGGCGTCTCATTAGCCCTATGTCTCATGGTCAGCTTTATGTTGCTGTGTAAATTGTAGCAGCAACCAATGACTATCGATCGGTTTACTGTAGCTACGACCACACACACAAATCTGATCAAGTCTATGGCCACACACAGACCTAACCAAGTTGATTCCTTAGGACTTCAAGTCCTTCGACCACTGCTCTTACCGCAACTCCGGTCATACTACTCACACAAAGCCGGTACTACTGGTCTTTGACTACACAGGTGTTCCGAGCACTAACCAAGTACTGTAGCTAATGACTACTGGCTAGTTACTATAACTATGACTATCGACTGGTTCACTATGGCTATGACTACAAACATAGATCTGACCAAGTCTATGACCACAAACAGACCTGACCAAGTTGACTCCTTCGACTACAACGTCTTGACCATGGCGCCTCAACCACGGTACTTCGACCCCGGCGTCTCGACCACGACTCTATGACCACGACATTTCAACCACGGCTCTTACCATAACTCCGGTTGTACCGCTTACACATTGCTAATACTACCGGTCTTCGATCATGCAGGACTTCTGAGCACCGACCAGGTACTATAGCTTACGACTACCGATAAGTTACTATTGCTTATAACTACCGACTAGTTACTATAGCTATGACTATCGACTAGTTCATTGTAGCTACCACCACAAACACAGATGTTGACTCCTTACGACTTCGAGTCCTTCGACTAGGTGTTGTTTTGGCCACAGTACTTCGACCATGTTGCTTTGGCTGCAACTAGATAGGCACCTCGCACGATTAGGTGTCGTGCCAGCATTGTGCGATCGTCGGCCGTGCGAGGAGGCCAAAAGGAGGATTTCGCTGGATGGGGTCTAAAGGGGGATTTCTCTGCCACCCGGGGGGAGGGGCAAAAATGACCATGCTTCGCTAGGGGTCCAGTTCCTCGACCTTTGGTTTGAAATAGCTATCCTATTTGTTCCCAAGAATGTGATAGAATTTCTTGACTTTCTATCATCAGGTGTGCCTGACTACAACTCATGAGAAATTAAGTCATGAGGCATGGAGCAAAATTTGCATTTTATTTCTGGACATATAATCAATGCTTTTGATGTGGATTCCACATGCACGCTTACTAGTGACTATAAAATACTCCAGAGTTCCATGAAAAAATTTTATCAAAGTCTACTTTTTATATCATAATTTATGAGAGACCATGTGGTCGTGATCCCATGTTTGTGATGAGTAATTGACAAGTGGTTTGGATAGCTTGAGTTTGATGTGAGTGGTTCGAGCCGAGTTGTCGCGTGATGCGGTTTGCTTTCGGTCGGACCTGGTCAAACCTAGTCAATCGTGTTTAGGATGGGTATTCCTTTGATTCGACAGGTTTGGGCTTTATCATGCTAATTTTGATTACATGTATCGAGCGGTGCTATTTGATGTGTTTCTTGTCTGTATTGGCTGCAGGACATCGAGGCGGAGTCATGGCGAGACACGGTGGACCGGACTAGCGCAGGTGGCGCTGAGGTCAGAACAGTCGGGAGGTATCAAAGACGGCGAGGGCTCGAGGTGGCTGCGAGGCTTGCAAGGCAAGAAAGGAGGAAGCTTCCTGGAAGGTGCGCGAGGGGCGTTTCGGTAAAAACGCAAAGCTGCACTAAAGGAAGCGGGTTTGGATAAAGCATCGAGTAGGTGGTGACCTAATGGGTAAAGCATGTGCAAACCCATTAGTGGTAGGCTATAAAAGGAGAGGGAGAGGTTGTGCTGAAATTGAGAGAGTGCGTATGAATGTTCTATGTTTGGTTCTCTCCATGTCTATGAGAGTATTGTGAGGAGATAGTATGATTTTTCAAGCATGTATGGGGACTTAGCTAGTGTGAGATTGAGAGAGAGATGAGCTGAGAAATCCTTCATATGTAATCGTGTATGTCTCTGTATCATTTTAAGAAATCTTGTATTTGAGATGTCTTGAGTAGTTCTCCTTGTTTTGCTTTTATTTCCTGCGTTTTGAGTTCTCTGTTAGCATTTGGTGTGCTTCTCTGTTCTCGTTTTCTTTTCTTTGTTGAATATTAGACTGATCAGCATCTAGTGCTAGTCTTGGTCCAGAGTCCCCCACGCTTGTTAATCTAATTTTCTAATCTCTTGATTTGAGAAGGGTTGTAGTCATTTAATCATTCTCTTGGCAGCTCATTCCTTGAGATCATTTATTGTGCCAATCATTGACTGGATTACACCCTTCTGTTCAAGCTTTTTGCAACATCTCTCTTCCTGCAGTTCTCTTTTGCTTTAAGTTTGTCCAGATGTTTAGTTCCTCTTTTTAGTCTCTAGTTTGTTTTCTCCTGCTAGCAGTCTGCTCACGGCAGATTCTTTAAGTGCCAACCTGGGTAGCAACTTGCTGTAAAATGCATGCCTTTTGCTCTTTTCTTTTCATTGCATGTTAGGACTGTTTTTCGGTCAGCAAGTTCTCTCAGTTTTGTGCCCAGTTTTCAGCTTTTGGACAGCAAGATTCTTTCAGTTTTTCACTGGTTTGTGCTTTGTCGTTTGCTGATTTTTACCATTTCTTTGCCTTAGCAGACAGCAAGTATTCAGTGGTCACTGTTTTGCAGTGTTGGTTGTCCCCTTGGCAGTCTGCAGGAATCAGTTTTTAATACCAAAGTTGCTGTTTTGGTCTGACCAAATTAAAGTTTTCTTGTCTATCTATTTTGGTCTGGACTGCAGTTTCTTGCTTTCATGCCTTGAGGCGAACAGTTTTTTTTAATTTCTTGTGACTTTTCAGTTGTGCAGCTTGAGACAAACTGAGAATCAAAGTAGTTGGCAACTTGCTGTTTTAATTGAAATCATAATCAAGTATTCTCTACCGTTGCAGCAATTTCCCTTCTATTTCTTTGCCGTGGCAGCATTTCTCTGCCGTTTGCGTACCGTGACTGCAGCGTCTTGCCGTGACATTATTTTAAGCTGTTTCCCTGCCGTGACAGCTGATTCCTCAGTATTCGCTGCAGTGAAAATGCTTCGAGCACAGTTTCTGCCATGACTTTGTTTTGAGCTCAGTTGTCGTAATCTTGTTAGCCCTCATTCTTTTTCAACTTCATAGCTTCCTTAACTATCGAAGTTGAGTTTTTCTTGGATACTTTGAGGGTCGTTTTTAAGAGGCTCCATTCACCCCTCCTCTGTCGCCGTTTTCGATCCAACAATTTATGTATATACTTCTTTTACATATGAAAAAGGTATATAGTAAAAATAAAGGCCTTCAATAAATTTTTTTTAACCGTGTTACATAAGAGTATGTTAGAATTAGTATTTAAATATACCAAAAGTGAAAGGGGTATAAAACGTTCATTTAAGTGGTATATTCGAAGGTGTGAATATGTACTCCTAGAAAATACACAGGTGTATATATACGTGTGTATATACACACATGTATAGATATACGTATAATATATATATATATATGTGTGTGTGTGTGTGTGTGTGTGTATGGTAGTGTTATTCTGCGCCTGAGCATAGAATATGTTATTCTATACTCCGATCGTAATAGCAGCCACGCGACTCGACCACGCCCCATAAGCCCAATCATGACCCACTGTGCCAAGCTCCCCCTGTGCAACCATTAGTAAAACCGCACGACCCTACCTGCCATCTTCCCCCGTGGCTGGCCTCTAACTCGTCGTCTTCCACTATGCTACACCCTACCCATCATCTTCGATCGCACCGACATGAGGCCGTCCACCACAAAGGTGCGGGAGCCCACCTCACTAGTGGCAATCAGTCACCTTCACCCATGTCATGGAGTTTTGCCGCTATCTCCCATGCCGATGCCACCGCAGCATTATGGTGGTAGTAAAAATAAAAAATCACTTTTATGACCAGATACAAACCAAGTTACCTCCAGATGAATGCGCTTTTACTATACTGATCAATTTACTGGCCAAATGAAAAAGATAGAACCGTTGTGTGACAACGGTAGTAAAAATAGATACCTCACTTACATTTAGATGCATTCTATTTTACATCTAGATGAAAGAATATAACCATTGTGTGATGGCGACAGTAAAAATAGATACCACATTTATATCCAGATACATTCAAATTTACATCTAGATGAAAAAAATGAAACCATTGTGTGATGGCGACAGTAAAATTTAAAATCACAATTACAACCAAATGCATTCCATTTTACATAAAATTAGAAACCTCAATTATGACCAGATGCATTCTATTTTATGGCCAGATGAAACCGCTTATACTATACTAATGAATTTACTGGACACATCGTTAGAGTTTATTACTTCATCTAGCTGTGGCACATGCTGGTCATGTGACGATGGTAGTAAAATTGAAAACCACATTACTACCAAATACATTCTACTTTATGGCTAGCTGAAACTTCTTATATTATACTGACGAAATTACTAGACATATCATTAGAGTTTACTGACACAGCTACCATGGCGCACAATGGCCATGTGATGGTGGTAGTAAAAAAGCATACCTCATTTATGTCTAGATAAAATACCAATTTATGTCCAGATAAACCGCGCAATCCGATCATGCATCTAACCATGACCCACCTACACGCTATCCCAGACGCCCCCGGCCAACCACTTTTTATGACCAGATGTGTACAAATTTATGGCCAGATGAAAGTGCTTTTATTGTACTAATGAATTTACTAGACATGTTGTTAGATTTTATAGCCACACCTAGTCGTGGCGCACGTTGGTCATATGACGGTGGTAGTGAAATTGGAAACCACAATTACAACTAGATGCATATCAATTTATGGTTAGATGAAACCGCTTTTACTGTATTGATGAATTTACTAGATGTATCGCTAGAGTTTGCTGACACACTTGTCATGACGTAAGCTAGGCATATGATGACGGAAGTAAAAAAAAGTATACCACATTTACATCCAGATGCACATCAATTTACTACCAAGATAAACCATGAGTGGGTGGGAGACAGATGAGACGTGTGTTCGTGGTCCATAAATGTCACGAGTGGTGGGAACTGATCGGTGGGTGGACAGGCTTGGTCCGAACAGAGGAGACTAGCTGAAGTGTAGAATAAATTTAGACACATAATAGTATTTATTATATATGTGTGTAAATTATATATAGGTCATCACTACCATAGTGCCATGCATGGAATTTTTTTATAAATAATCCATATTTTATTCAAAATAACAGAAATATACCTGCGTGAATATTTTTTACAGAAATGGGCTCCAGTCGCTAAACCGTTGGATGACTAGAACCTATCGCCCAATAGCCGCACAACACACAAGCTATCTGTGGGCCGTTGGGCGACAGGTTCTAGTCACCCAACGGTTCAGCGACTATAGCCTATCGTGTAACATCTTGAAAATTTAAAATTTGAAAATATGAAGCTTTTTGAATTATATTTGTAATAAATTCTATTTGAATTTGGATTTTACGATGTTTTCCTGAATTTGGTTGAGGTTCTAAAAATTGAAGAAATTCATAAAAGACAAAGACAAACATTAGTAATACCAAAAAGTGAATATGCAAATAATAGAAAATTAGAAATCTGAGATTCAAAAGCCCAAACATTTTCTCCTTTTTCCAATCTACCACTTCTTCCCCATGTTCTCACTGCCATGTGGACCCATTCTTCCTTTATCTCTCCTCCCCTTTCTCCCCTGCCAACCGAGCATCCTCCTGCTCCCTTTCTCTGCGCGTGGGCCCTCCCCGTTTGCCCCCATTTCTCTCTGCCGGCGGACCCGCGCCCCTCCTCCCTTCTCTCCTTCCTCTCCAGGGCGCCGCGCCACTTCTTCCCTCTCTGCGCCGCTCAGCTTCTCTCCGCCCCGTGGCACCCATGCGCCGCCTCGCCAGAGCACGCTGCTCAGCATCACGCCCCCTCCTCCTGAACTGTCGCAGTCAGCTCGCCTGCAACCTTCTGTCGCCGCCGCCCATGCCCTGCCACGCCTCGCGCCGTCCGGTCATGTCACTGCTCGCGCCCCGGCTCTGTTCCCTAGAGTGCGCGCTCGTGTATAAGAAGCCCCGACCCCTTGCGCCTCCATCCCACGCCTTCCTTCCCCGCCCTCTTTCTGCCGCCGTGAGCCGCCCGGCCGCCTCCTCGCCGTTCCGGTGCTCCGGTGCTTCCCCTTTCAATCCGAGCCCACCACTTGGTTCCACCGAGCCTCTAGTCCCTCCCCTCCGGTTTAATTGAAAATCGCCGCGCCGAGCTCGCCGCACGGCCACTTTTCCCCAACACCGGCCGCCGCCGCCATCCACACCGCCACCTCCTCCTCGGTCTATCTCTTTTCGATTCCACGTGGTGGGAGCAACTACTTGGCACCCCGGAGCTGTTCCAACCCTCGGCCGGAGCTCTTTGCCGCCCGAGCTCCCCGGCCGCGGCGACCTCCCCGTGCCGCCCATGACCTCCGCCGCCGGCCCGCCATAGACCCTCTCCTGCCCGAGCAACCGCAAGGTGAGCATCCCTAGTGCCGCATAATGCTTGTGCGCACGTTGGACTTTCCCTTCACCTCGCCGGCGCTGGCGTCCCGTTTCATCCTAGCCTCCGGCCGTTCAAGCCGCTGCCGACCGCTTCCGACGCCACCACGGCCCGTGTTGACATCGCCAGGAGCCTCCTCACCCACGTGGGAACCCGTTTTGCAGGTCGCCGGCGTCACCCCGGCCGCCACTTGCCGGCGACATCACCGCTGGACGTGCGCCGCCGCCTCCCCTGTTTTCAGTCGGCTGAAGGCCCTATTTCGGGTCGATCCCAGCACTTCCCTCATTTAATTTGACCCCCTCTCATTGTCCCAAATGAGCAGGTGCTCGATTGGTCACCAGCGTCGGCTGCTTAATGATCTTCCCGTGAGGTCCCGAGTTCGAATTCCCTACTTGCACCTTTTTCTTGCACTTTTTATTCTTAGTATTATTGATCTATTTTAATTAGTAAAAATTAAGGAAAAATTAGGAAATAATCTAGGGAAGCTAATAAGATTTAATTAGGATGTGAATGAGATTTTTAATATTTAATTAGTTCATATATGATTAATTAATATGGTTTGAGCAATAATCTAAAAGACTAAATATTAGTTAGGGCGTTGATAAAGAGGAACAACTTTGGCTAAACATCCAAACTTAGTAAAGATGCTCTTAATCATAATTAAAACATATGTTCGATATTTAACCTGCTGTCACCTAATAAATCTCAGTAATGTACCTTATTAAATAATGGAACACTACCTTGTACAAAGATCTCTACCTAGATAAATGAATCAAATATAGAGCTAAGCCTAAGAATAGTTAAAGTATGAGCAAGCTAATAATAGTGCCATTAATTAAATCTTAACACTAGCTTTAGTACATAATAGTATTGAGCATAATTGTATATATAACAAGTTAAGACCCATATGAGTGGATCCTAATTCAACTTAAATTTAGCCTAGCTATGAATGACGATACATAAGATATGATAATGGGATTATTAAAGATTTAAATTCTAATTAATTACCATATATGTATAGATATTGAGCCTTTGCTAATTATCTTAATCTAATTAGTAAGTAAAGGCCTATACCAGAGATTATTCTAAAAACTTAATAAAGATATCCAAGTGTTATAATACTTTCAACTAAAAGATTTATAGAATAAGAACAGATCTCATCCATCAGTCCAGTTTGCCTTTACCATAACCTAAGTTACAAGGAATACATACCCAGCCAGACTCGCGCTTCGATACATAGGTCTAACCTAACTCATGGAACTTCCTTGAAAAATACAAAAATAATAAAAGAGGTGATCAATAGAAAGATCGAACCATTATATCCTTCCACCGACCCTGTCTCAAATCACCCGAATCACCCATTAGCTCATAATGAACCTAAAATGAGTTTGCTTGGATTTATTTGGATCTTTTGAGTTACTTGCCTTTATTTGTATTCAGTCATTTAGCACGTAATTAGATATGGGAATCTTGAAGAATCAAAGGATCAGGCGTGATCCAGAGCGAATCGGAGATAAAGACCAGAAGCCCAAGAGGAAGCATTGTGTGAACTCAAGATCGCGGTAAACCGCGCCAGGCGAGTCAATACTTTGATCATATTGAACCCAGCATTTCAAAGCTATTTCCTTTTAAATTATCAACTTGCATGCTACTATTTCATGAAATATGATATGTTTGATTTCAGCAAGTTAGATATACCCTGTTATTGCTATTGTGAATTATTTTCCTTGCCATACTTGGAAATGTGAACCTTGTCGCCATAGTAAGAATTAACATATGATTTCACAAATTAAGTCCCTATTTATATGACATGCTTAGGAATGCTAGCTACTTGGGGTGACACTAATGCCCCAAGGTATACCTTTCATAATATTATGATGGGAAACATATGGTGCGATGCCATATGTATTGTTGGTGCGATGCCGACAATTAGCGTATGGTGCGATGTCATACGCCGCCCTTGGTGAGATGCTAAGAGGCAACTTATGGTGCGATGCCATAAGGTTAGTTGGTGTGATGCCAACGATAAGCATATGGTGCGATGTCATATGCCGCCCTTGGTGAGATGCTAAGAGGCAACTTATGGTGCGATGCCATAAGGTTAGTTGGTGTGATGCCAACGATAAGCATATGGTGCGATGTCATATGCCGCCCTTGGTGCGATGCCAAGAGGCAACTTATGGTGCGATGCCATAAGGTTAGTTGGTGTGATGCCAACGATAAGCATATGGTGCGATGTCATATGCCGCCCTTGGTGTGATGCCAAGAGGCAACTTATGGTGCGATGCCATAAGGTTAGTTGGTGTGATGCCAACATGATTACATGGATTATTACAACTAATGGTTTAAAAATGTGGTTTCAAACCTGCTAGGTCATAGGAAATTTTAGTAATTGTATTCAAAAGCACTCTTTGGCAAACAAAATAGCCCTATGCCTTTCCATTGACAAGCCATGCATGTTATATGTTTGCATTCTGTGTGTTGGCTTGCGGAGCACGGGGTTGGAGTGCTCACACTCGCTTTTGCGACAGAATTCAGAATCAGGAATCAAATCACCTCGCCTCAGCAACAAGATTGGACAAGCTGGTCGAGAAGATGAAGATGTCAAGGGCTAGGTTGCGAACCTCCAGTTGGCTACATGTGGGCATGTCATGAAGGTCCCACCTGCGTGCTTCGTTCTTCCGCTGCTGCAATTTATTGATTTCGGCCTAATCGGCCCATGAGTAAGTCTAATATTATATTTACGCTTCCGCATGATATTTACTTTGATATTCAGAACTGCAATCTGTGAGCACTATCTACTGATCCAGGGAATAGTGCAGTAAAATCACAGTGGATTTGGATTGAAAAATCCGGGTCCCACAGCGCTGGTATCAGAGCATATCGACTGCAGGTCATGACCTAGTTAGCATGGTTGTTAGTTTCATAACTAGAATTATTTCTTCAAAATCTATTTCGAAAAAATATAAGTTGTATCACTCATTCTCATCTCTCTTAGATGATTCTCCCTTATCTATATGCTGCCCTAGCCATTTTACTTCTGAAGCTCTCTTACCCAAATTCAAAGTGATGAAAATCCAGTACTTCTCTTGTAAACTCTCTATGAAAACACACTTAAGGCCAAGAGTCATGGTGCTTAACCTTGAAGCTTAATATCAAAGATTGTTTTATTTTTGGAGTAAACAATAGGGTGAAAATTGGAAGAACAAAAAAAAATGGTGGAGCCTAACGGAAAGGATTAGATTGACTAGATGGATGAATTAAGTTATTCTTGGAGAAATAGGATATATGAAAATAATCGCGGGAGTACAACATTGATAAATAACATAATTCTTGGGAGATATTTACAATAGTGGAATAATGGAATATGATCGATTGCTAGATAAATTGATAGAGTTTTGAGAAATTGGAGAGATGGTAACAATCATCAGAGTACAGGCTTGATTAATAACATTATTCCTGGAAGATGTTCATAATAATGAATTAATTCGGAGGTTGTCACTGAAGATTTAAGTGGTTACCAGAGGAGTAATTATGATTTTGAATACAATCTTGGATTATTAGGAAGTCCTGATACACATGACACTGGTGGACTTAAAGGTAATAATGTTGGATAATCATCAGAATTCAGAATTGAGGAGTAGATAGACAATTGCAGTCGCTCGGCTATGCAGTGACTACAAACAAGCCATTCCTAGAGGCAGTGTGGGTACATCCATTTGTGATTTTCGTAGATTATGAATTGTAGATAATCTATTGGATTCGCAATAAGAGTTTGCGATTGTTGTATGTTGTTGTAGTGCAAGAAATTTCGTGAATTTTTTTTAAGAATGATTGAAATAACAATGATCGGTAAGTACGAAGGTAAGTGATATTGTGTTGTAACTAGGAATTCATACACAGAGAACTTGTTTGTTAATGCTGTTGGATGACTTGCTACGTGAATAATTGAATGTGAAAAGATGAGGAAACATGCTTATCCGAATTAAAATGGACTTCATAGTACAGTTGGGAGTAACGCGGTGCGTAGGGTTTGATTACATGCATAACAAAGAGCATCATGCATAATGCAACAAATCGAACTGCTCCTATGAAACATATGCGTCTTTTTGAAATGGAACTAAATTCGACTTTCAAGGGAGTAGTTAGTTCAGGATGGTCCGACCTACTGCGTGGACTGAGGCCATTTTTCCTTCCTTGCGAGCTTGGCGTTGAACTCCTCAGCGACCTTTTTTTGCATTGGCCACCATTTCCCTCTTTTTCTCGCACTCCCTCTCACGAGCCTCATGTTCCCTACATGTGCACGCCTCGAGATAAGATTTTGTCTTCCAATGTATATGCTCGATTTGCTCGTTGTTGTGGTGCTCATCCTCCTGGATCTCATAGGACCTTTTGACGTTCCACTCTTCGAAGTCGAGAGCCCACTGGTTATGTGGGTGGATCTCAAGATTGATCCACTTGCGGTAGCCACATAGGCATTTCGGAGACTGTGGGTTGACAGGAGAGGTTGTTAGTGTGTACTTTCAAGGAGAAAAAGTAGGGGGAAGCACAGTGTAACTGGTCCTTACTGGCTGCTGATAGCTGGCGGTGTCCCGACGATGGTCGGAATAGTCACTGGAGTAGTTTGTGCAACCCTAGTAACACATACCCAGGTTGAGGCAGTGCTTAGACTTGAAGAACTTGCACGGGTCCCGGCACCAACATAGGGGCGGTATCTCCCCCTCAGGCGGGTGTTGCGGCGAATGCTCAGTAAGAACGTTTGGGATGGGGTTGTTGCTACGGCTGATATCATTGCAGGGGGCTAACCTCGCAGTACACTCGGCTTGTTCGGGCTGGGCAACAGCAGCTCTTGCATTTTCGTCGTGAGCGGAGCAGATCTTGCTAGTTCGTGGGTCTCCTCCCGTTGCTTCATCATCTTGTTCCATTGGTTTTTCTGCCTTTTGTCCACCCCAGTGTGGTGAAGTAAGCTCCGGTGTAGTGTTTTCTGCTAAATCTCTTTTACCTCCTTTTATAGGGCCCCCTGTGGTCTTCTCGCTACATAAAGCTGCCATGTGTGGTCTTCTCATTGCATAAAAGCTGCGCCGTCTAGTGTAGTCACTGCGCAAAGTTGGGCTATGTGGTTTTGTCGCTGCGCAAAACTACCTAGTGTGATCTTGTCGGTATGCAAAGCTAGCCAGTCAGGCCTTCTCACTGCACAAAGCTGCACCCTTTGGCATTGTTACTGCGCAAAGCTGACCAGTGTGGTCTTATCGCTGTGCAAAGCTATCCTGTCTGGTGTAGTCGCTGTGCAAAGCTAGACCATCTGGTCTTCTCACTGCACAAAACTGGCCTGTGTGGTCTTGTCGCAGCGCAAAGCTAATCGTGTGGCCATGTCGCTTCATCAACGGTTGCTTCAGGAACTGCTTGAAAAAGTTTGCTCCTAGGTGATGAATGCACCATCTATTCCTTATATTCGGCCAAGGGAAGGGCTCCTCGGGGTCTTCCTAAAATTTTCTTATGGCTCTCACCATCCCGGCATGAAAATCATGGATTAAGCACACATCAAGACCAACGCCGACAACTCCAACCCTCACATATCTAGGAACCACAACCAGTTGTCGTAATTCTCACTTTCCACGAATGCGATGGCCAGGGGCGTAATTTGATTGTTGTCGTCAACGATAATGGCTGTAAGGATCTGACCCTTGTATTTGCCGGTCAGAAAGGTCCCGTCAACTAAGATCATAGGAAGCATATGCTTGAATGCCTCGATGCATGCACTGAAAGCTAAGAAGACCCTCTGCAACACCATAAAACCTGGTTGCCTTGTAGATGGCTTGTCCTTCACAGTAATGTAAGTGTCTAGGTTCTTGTCCTGCATCACCTGAATCATACGAGGAAGGTTGTCGTATGCTACCTTGAAAGACCTGAACTGTTTTTTCAACACATTCTGCTTTGCACGCCACGCCTTCGCATAACTAATCTTGTACTTGAATTTCTTCTCGATAGCCACCATGATGTGCATGGCCTTCATATCCTTTTTTCTCCACTATCTCTCCATACATCAGATTGGCTATAAAGTTGAACATTAGGTTACGATGCCTCAGCAAAATATTACTAAGAATGCAGGAGTACGGCTCCAACTTTGACACAATCCAGTGAGTCGCATACTTCGGTCTACGTGTGTGCAAAATATTACTAAGAATGCAGGAGTACGGCTCTTGGCTAGATTTCACGACCCAAAATGTCCACTGCATGGATAGGCCCACAGCTTAATGGAATCCTGCAACGATGTCTTGTCAGCAAACATTGAATGCAACTAAACTTTTGTGTCATGATACTCCCACGGTGATTCTTGCTCGTCATGTGTGGCAACACCCTCAACATCAAAAAGGTTCCATTCCTGAGAGATAGGAGCTTCATGCTCATCCGAACTGTCCTCGTCGTCCTCCTGTACAACTTCCTTTTTCAGCCCAAGCCATCAGGTCATCGCTCTCCATTTGATGCACTATGTACTCCATATGCCCCCCTCCATCGGCTTGTCATGTAGCCTCACCATACCATGACTGTTCTTTCTCTCCTTCATGTACTGCATCGGTCTCGTCACGAGCAACTTTCTTCTCTTTACTAACATGCAGGGCACCTGAGCTACTCGCACCTCCCGGATGATGGCGGTCTGCACGACCTTGCACAACTTATATTGGGAATGGTTGCTCAAGCATCACACACTGGTATCCACGACGCCGGCACCCTTGCACAAACCCCTTCCAAGAAAACAGTGCGCGTCAATGTTCTTAACTCCCATCTAATGTCCGTGGAAGACCAGCTTCAAATCCTTGTATGACGATGCTGCACACCGTAGGGTCTAAGGAGAAACTGCGGGTGAGCCAGTGCATCACATCTATGATTCGAGCATTCTCGCTGTTTGGGTGTACCAGAGTGGTTTGCGCAAAACCACTCAAGTCAACACCATTCGAACCTTCACGAACGTTGCCAACACCATAATGCATTTTTAATGTAGTGGGTATCGGCATTACTGATGTCTGCCTGCACATATTTTTAATGTTGCAACTAGTCAAATCACATCGCACATTACAGAAGTACTGATGTACTGTAATTTACATTTTAACGATCGTTCGCCTATCGTAACCAACTACACTACCCCATAGCATTAACTCTCTATCAGTAGACCGCGCACCGATGCCGCTCTTGTCTCGTTGCTCGAGCTCTCTCCTACTGCAAATAATTCCTAATGGGTTTCGACAATTTACATGACATATTGATTTAAATGCCAATATACCAGTTATAACGGTACACATGATTTTTCAATGTACTAACAACATTACATTCATTCGTAATTAATCATAAATGTTACGTATTATTGTTTTCTACAAAGCAAACTATTAAATTCTTACAAAAATATTGACTGAATTTTGAATAACTACAAATTTCTACGGAGGGTTAATTTCTACATAACATTAACTAAATTTTCTACAACTACAATTTTGTAAGGATGCTAATTTGCTAAAGATGCTAATTTTCTACAACTATGTTTACTAACTTTTCTACAACTACAGGTTACTACGGCTGCTAATTTTCTATAACTATATTGACTAAATTTTCTATACCAAAGTTGTACTATTCTTTTGTACATCTACAATTTTTTATGGATACTAACACTAAATAAACTATCTACTTCATATACAAAATATGAACTACAACATACAAAAATATTTACCTCAGAGAAGTCACGAAACATCTCGTTCCTCTCCTCCTCTCGTCTCCTCCCTCTCTTTTTCTCTCCTCTTCTCTCCCCTCTCCTTTTCTTTCCTCTCCTCTCCTCTCCTCTCCTCTCCTTTCCTCTTCTCGGCCACGCGGTCCATTTATATATGCTTCCAGTCGTCCAACTCTTCGGCGACTGAAATTGCAGTTGCCTAACCGATGAGCGACTGGAAGCAATCGCCTGACGGTTCGACGACTGTAATTATTTCGCCCAATGGATTGCTTGCGTGTCACGCAGCCGTTGGGTGATAGGTTTCAGTCATCCAATGGTTCGGTGACTGGAGTCCATTTATGTAAAAAAATATTTGCGTGAGTATATTTCTGTTATTTCGAATAAAATATAGATTATTTATAAAAAAATTCGCCATGCATGCACATGCAGACCTTAACTACGTCGTAGCGAAGTGCACTTTGCTTAGTGACATTGGCTGATCTCCGGCGCAGAAATAGACAATCAGGAGAGATAGCTACTATAAATTGTAAAGAATCGAAAAGGAATGCGTCAAAAGGGTCAGCTAGGTGGAATTCTGACCTTGCGAGTAGCCCTTCCATCACAGAAAACCAAAAGAAGGTAAACAATTTTCTCCCGTCTTAGTTCAGCTCCTTTGAATCCGCTATTTCTAGTCAGCTAGGTTGAATTCTGACCTTGCGAGTAGCCCTTCCATCACAGAAAACCAAAAGAAGGTAAACAATTTTCTCCCGTCTTTAGTTCAGCTCCTTTGAATCCGCTATTTCTAGTCAGCTAGGTTGAATTCTGACCTTGCGAGTAGCCCTTCCATCACAGAAAGCCAAAAGAAGGAAAACAATTTTCTCATGTCTTAGTTCTGCTCCTTTGAATCCGCTTTTTCTATGCTCTTTACAACAAGCATCTCATGTTCCTGTGGATTTTATGGAGTGCACCCCCATCTTTTGTGGAGACGAAAACAACATGGTAGGTTGTGGAAATCCTTACGTTATATTTACCTATTATATTAGGTGCATTTTTTCGACTGTGTGTTATGATTTATGGCTACGGCTGATGACTTTTAGTTTTAGTATAAGCATTTGTATGAATGAATCGAATATTGATAAACCGCTTCGAAAATGTTATCCCAATAAATCATTTTGAAATGGTGGCGGAGAAGCGGTCTCGTTTATTTGTTTGGAGCAATCAAGCTATAAGCTTAAAAGAATAGGTTAGGTCTGTTCTTTTGAACTGCGATTTATAATTTTTTTATTAGAACTTATTAATTTAATAAATAGTGATAGATGAGAGAAACAAAAGACACTAAAAAGAAAAAAAAACAGGGCCGCCACCAGCCTCTTATTGGTTCCGCGCGCCAAGGGAGAATAAATGATACGGGAGAGTTCCAGATGGTTTGATCCGTCGTATCAATCTGTTGACGTGGACCAACGTAACCGCGCGCCTCCCATTTGCCATCGTGGACGGCCACATCATCTGCACATGTGGCGCCTGAAGACAGGCTGGTCCTGTCAGGATCACGGTGCGGCTTGGCGGAGTCCTAAGACCCAGTGCAGAGCGCAACACGGTGCCAAAAAAGCCTGATGTTACATGAAACGGAAGCATAATTCTGGTGCTGTGCCCAACTAGACAGTGCAAACTACAGCTTACTCTATTAATTAACTGGCCGGATCGAGTTGGTCGCCGATCGACGGCCGGCACCTAATTCCTCATGAGATGGACAGAAAAATCACCTTTTTTTTTTTACAATTTTATCCCCCCTGATTTGGACCTTGCGTACGAGACAGGAGATAACGATAAATCGTTTCGTTGCGTGGTTTGCATCTGTGCTAGCTAGTGGCTAAAATAGCCTTTGCGTCATGAGGACTCAAACCGCCTGAAGGAAATATCTCGGGGGACCTGCATAGAATACTTGGAATCGCAGAAAATATCTTGCAATAGGTGTCTATGTTCCAGGCTTTGCTTGGGCGGGTAAAATTCACCTTCGATCCGTTGCAGCAGGACACGTGGTTCCACCGTCCCACGTATACAGGATACTCCCTGTGTTGGGAGGTTGCGTATATGTTCTCACCGGGATGTGTGACCCCGAAACTACATTATACTTGTATGTATTTTTGTTTTGTTGTCTTTTCTTTCTCGGAAGAGTGGTAAGAGCACTACCGATTAATTAATTGGCAGTAATAGAATCGGATAGTGTTAGTTTCGGCTTATATGAATGTAAAATAGGTTTTGCTTAATGAGAAAATGGAAGAGCAGTAATTTTAATTACCAGTCTAACATGTTTATTTAACAAGCAGGGAAATTGTAAATATCCTAATCAAAAGTTAGCCGGAGTTTGATTTACGCCCATAAATACAAGTAGTTTTGTGGTACATACAAATGCATGGTTGTTTGAAATATCTCTAACGTTTCTTTTCTGCTGACTCAAATGTTTTCTTCTTAAGGCCAGTCTCAGTGAAGGTTTCATGGAGTTTCATGGGCATTAAATACGCTGACATGACACTGTATTGATGAAGAGAGAGATGATAAAAGTTTCATGGGAGTAGAGGGGGTGAAACTCTTCTACACTGTTTCCAAAATATGGGTGTGTTGGAAACTGGGACATGAAACATCCACTGAGACTGGCCTAATATGAACTACTGTGGAGTGCCGCCTCGACTGTGGGCTAGGGCAACGTGATTAATAGGACCCATTATATCCCTCCCATTAATTCAGCCCTCGTCTGATGTCTTTTATTTGTCTCGATTAGATCATTCGACTCATCTCAAGGTGAAAAATAAAACATGAATGCTGTTACAAACCAAAAGTAACCAATGTGCAGTTACTTAATGTACACATATCTTTTGGGAAACAGACACCTTTCTTCCACCCCCATCATCATCTATAAAGCATTGTACAATCTTCAGAATCACTGATAAATAAAGCAATAGTTTCTCTCAACACTTGTCTCAATTCCTCTTACAACACGTTATCAGCACGCGCTCAACCATCCACACAAAAAATACAAGACAAGCAGAGAAGAACACAAAGGTAATGATACTATTACTGGATGTTCTCGCTTTTGTGGCGGCGTCCTCACGGCGCGTGGCCGGCACTCCGGCGCGGCGCGTCCTCACGGCGCGTGCCCGGCCGGCGTGACAAAGCGGCGGCCCGGAGCAGCGCCCGTGGCCGGCAAGGCGGCGGCAGTGACGTCCCCCACGCG
This sequence comes from Dendrocalamus latiflorus, assembly GCA_017311315.1. Lineage (NCBI taxonomy): Eukaryota > Viridiplantae > Streptophyta > Magnoliopsida > Poales > Poaceae > Dendrocalamus > Dendrocalamus latiflorus. The sequence continues at coordinate 47,495,582 of CM029651.1, forward strand.
CTCTCCAAATCGAGCGACACGCACACATTCATACAAGTGCAAACAGATAAGAACCAGCGAAAACCAGAAAAGTAAAGACTTTTTCTAAATGTTCTTGTTTTGACGGCACGTCCTCATGGCGCGACCGGCGAGCCCGGCGCGGCCGGCGCAGCACCCGCGGCCGGTGGTTCGGCGCGTCCTCATGGCGCGGCCCGGCGAAGCGCGTCCTCATGGAGCGTCGCCCGAAGCGGCGTCGACCGATGACGGCGCGGCGGTGTGGCCACCGTCGGTGGCACGCAGCGCCCGAGGCGGCACCCGAGCCCGACGCGGCCGGTGCGGCCGGCGCTCGGCGCGGAGGCGCCAGGAGCGGCGTGGTGGTCGACCCGGACGCGCGGCTTGACCGGAGCAAGGGCGACGCCCGCGCCCGAGAAGACGGTGCCCGAGGCGGCTCCGGTGGCATGGAGGCGATGTCCGGCGGCCAGCCGGCGGCGCACGGCACGGCCGGCGGCGCCTCATTGTGGCGGCTGGCTTAGGGTTAGGGGAAACCCTAACCTCCCTACTCCCCTTCCCCTTTTTATATTGGCTGCCCATTCATGGGTTTTGGCCCATATACCCTCCACCTCCCTCATGGGCCGAATGGCCGAATGGGCTTTAGCCCAGGTTTTCGCACATTTGCAAAACCCCCCTCCATTTATGATAATGCAGCATTTTATGTTTAAATAACATTTTTATTGTAAATATTTGCAATATATACCCTGATGTAACATTGTATTGTATATATGTGTTTCCATGCAATGTATTATACATCAATTATTGCAATCTATCTTATGCAATTTAAATATTACGTTTACTAGCTTACCATACAAGCATTTAATATTTTTTTATGCAAATGCCTTAGGTTGATTTTCTCTCGTTTTGGGAATAACACAAAGTTTCTTAACTTTGATATTGGCCATACACAAGGTAGTACCATAGTACTACAGCGGGATTTATTCCTCAATGTGCGTACCCAATATCAAGTTTTGAAACAATTTGGTCTACACTTTTGGGGGACTACCTTTATTTATTTTCCAATTGGCCATACACAAGGTAGTACCATGGTACTACTGTGGGATTTCATCCTCAACGTGCATACCCAATTTGATTATAAATTATACAAGGTCTACACCTCAGTGATTACCATGGTTCTTTTTCACATTGGCCATACACAAGGTAGTATCAGAGTACTACTGTGGGATTATCATCCTCAAAGTGCGCACTCAATGTTGAAAAATGAATTAAATAATGTTAATACCATTGGTGATTAACTATGTTATTCCACAATAGGAGAATGTCCCTTTATGTATTTCAAGTTTACCTTGATTACTTGCATTTCGCATTGCTTATTTAACATTGTCAAAGATTTTAACAAATCTGTGGCCCTACATATGTAAGCACAATGGCTACTAAAGAGTTTGAGGCCCTCGCTCTTGACGGCCACAACTTCCCCACATGGGCGATGGATCTCAAAGTGAGTCTATCGTTGCGCGGAATGTACCAGGCAATTGCAGCTCCCCAAGAGGGTGTAGCTCCTTTGGCTGAGACTCTCAAGCACAATACCTTATTTATTATACGGAACCACATCCAACCTGATCTCAAGGCTGAGTATCTGATGGAAGAAGACCCACACGCTCTGTGGCTTGCTCTTCAAACACGGTATGAACAGCAGAAAACAGTCATCCTACCGGAGGCTGTCAATGAGTGGAACCACCTCCGCAAAATTTATGAATGCATACCTACAATAAATACCATAAAATCACAATTTATATGCGCTATGCCATACAATAAATTGGTGTTCACCACCAATATTGTGATTAAACGGTATTATAAATATAACCTCATGTTATATTTAATTTTAGGTATATATTCATTTGGATTACAATACTCATATTGTTTTCCACATATTTTGCATTTTCTTACAATATTACCATACACATTAATTTACCTCATGTAAATTAATCATATATGGTGTACTTTTCATATAGGTTTTAAATGGCTACCAAAGATTTTGAGCCCCTCGCTCTCGATGGTTCCAATTACCCTACATGGGCTATGGACTTAAAAATCAACCTCACCACACGTAGGTTGCAAAGGGTGATATTTGATCCTCCAAATGATCAAATTTCGTCGGAGATTGTGACATATTCCGTTTTAAGCATAATACGGAATCACATACATCCAGATTTAAAGGCGGAATATCTGTATGAGGAAAATCCACTTACACTATGGTTAGCCCTCAAAAATAGATATGAGTAGCAAAAAGCCGTTATCTTACCTGAGGATAATCATGAATGGGCACATCTTAGACTCCAAGACTTTAAAACTGGTGGAGACTACAACCATGCCCTTCACGCTATTTGCTCTAAATTGTGTTTTTTGTGAAAAGGAACCAACAGATGCGGATAAAATAAAGAAAACTCTCTCGACTATGCTCCCATCTGACAGGGTCCTACAGCAGCAATGGCGTGCTGCAAATTACCAAACTTATTTTGATCTTATGCATACTATGCTTCAGGCAAAAAAGCATGCTGAACTTATTTTAAAGGATAATCAGCAACGTCCCATTGGGGCTGCTCCACTTCCTGAAGTTCATGCTAATCAAAATAACAACAAGTTCAGTGGTTCACTCAATCACTCAAAGAACTTTAAAGGTAAACACAAACGCAATATGAAAAAAAATTCCTCTTACAACACGTTATCAACACTTTAAAGGTAAACACAAACGCAATATGAAAAAAAATTCCATATTTACCCTCTGGATTGTACTATACATACATCAAATCCGTTCAACATATTGCGTACAAAGTAATTTTCCAAAATATTAACACATTCCAAACATGGCATGATCGCCTTGGCCACCCAAGCATTGGAATGATGAGGAAAATTATTAGCAATTCAATTGGTCATACATATCTCAAGACAAAAATTTCCGGAATCCTCAGATTTTGTGTGCACTTCCTGTGCCACCGGAAAATTGATTTTAAGACCCTCTTATCTTAAAATCAGAGCTGAACCACTTAAATTCCTTGAACGCATTCAAGGAGATATATGTGGTCCTATACAACCATTGTGTGGACCGTTCAGGTACTTCATGGTTTTAATTGACGCATCTACTAGATGGTCACACGCGTGTCTTTTATCCACACATGCATTTGCTAAGTTAATTGGTCAAATTATCCAATTACGAGCACATTACCCTGAATATCGAATTCAATCAATTTGAATGGATATTGCTGCTGAATTTTCATACCATGCCTTCAATGACGATTGTATGGCTCTTGGGATACCAGTTCAACACTCTGATCCATATGTCCATACACAAAATGGTTTAGCAGAATCTCTTATCAAGAGAATCAAGTTCATTGCAAGACCATTACTACAGAATTGCAACTTACCAACATCATGTTGGGGTCATGCAGTTTTACACGCTGCTGACTTAATCCAATTGCGTCCAACTGCTTATCATAGCACTTCCCCGCTACAATTACTACGTGGAAATCCATCAGATATTTCCCATCTGCGAAAGTTCGGTTGCGCTACATACGTACCGATCTCACCACCGCAGCGTACCTTAATGGGACCTCACAGGAAACTTGGGATCTATGTTGGGTATAAATCTCCGTCAATCATAAAATACCTCGAGCCCCTAACAGGGGACCTGTTTACGGCCCGGTACGCTGATTGCATATTCAATGAGAAACATTTCCCGGCATTAGGGGGAGACAACAAGTACCAAACTGAATGCCAGGAAATTAATTGGAATGTTCAAGGCATTCCTGCCTCAGACCCACGTACCAGAGAGACTGAACTTCAAGTTCAGAAACTCATTCATTTGCAAAACATTGCAAATAACCTGCCAAATGCATTTACTGATTATAAAGGTGTCACAAAATCCTATAATCCTGCCAGAAATGTACCAGAAAGAGTGGAGGTACTACAAAATACCACTCAACTCCCAGTTCAAAATAAGAGGGGGAGAAGTACGGTACAAATGGCGGATGCAGCTTCTAACAAGCGACAAAGGAAACAAAAGAATGTAAATGCAGATCAACCTCATGTTGATAGACACCAAAGGATCCTTAAACCCAGATCAACAGTGCACTCAATTACTGATCCTGGGACATCGGAATACTCCGACTCAAATGTTTTGGGAAATAACATTGAGTCATCAGGGGTCCAAGAAATTTCCACTAACTATACTGATTCTGGAGAATCATACGATCGTAAGACTACAATTGTCGACATTTATTTCTCCACAATAATTGCAAACAACCTTCAAAATGATCCAGATCCCAAGACCATGGCAGAGTGCAAATAGCGCTCAGACTGGACTCAATGGAAGGATGCAATTCAAGAGGAGTTAGCCTCGCTCAAGGAAAGAAATGTATTCACCAATGTGATACATACACCTCCCAAAGTATTCCCTGTCGGTTTCAAATGGGTTTTCATCCGCAAACGGAATGAAAACAATGAGGTGGTGAGATACAAAGCAAAGCTTGTAGCACAAGGGTTCACGCAGAGACCCGGCATTGATTTCAATGAAACTTATTCTCCAGTAATGAGTGGAATAACATTCCGATACTTAATCTCATTGGCAGTACAAAATCATCTATCTTTTCAGTTGATGGATATAGTGACCGCGTATCTTTATGGGTCACTTGATTCGGACATATACATGAAAGTTCCCGATGGAATTTCAATTCCGAATCCAAACGCAAATCGCAATATGTATTGTGTAAAATTAAACAAGTCTTTATACGGCTTGAAACAGTCGGATAGAATTTGGTACAACCGACTAAGTGAGTTCCTAACCAAAAAGGGATACTCCAACAATGATAATTGCCCATGCGTGTTCATTAAAAGATCCTCAACAGGATTTTGCATTATATCTGTGTATGTTGATGATCTTAATATCATTGGTAACACACAAGATATAGATGAAGCACGTAATCATCTTATGACGGAATTTGAAATGAAGGATTTGGGTAAAACCAAATTTAGCTTAGGTATACAACTTGAGCACCTTCATACATGCATCATAGTGCATCAATCAGCCTATGTCCAAAAATATTGGAGAAATTCAATATGGACAAAGCATATCCATCAAAAACCCCCATGGTTGTTCTATCTCTCGACAGGGACAAAGATCCACTTAGACCCCGAGATGACAATGAAGAGTTATTGGGACCCGAGGTTCCATATCTCAGTGCCATCGGAGCGCTTATGTACCTTGCAAACTGCACCCGGCCGGATATTGCATTTGCGGTAAATCTACTTGCTAGACATAGCGCTGCTCCAACCAAAAGACATTGGATAGGAATGAAGAATATCCTTAGATATCTTCAAGGCACTAAAGATCTCGGTCTATTCTTCCAGAAGAATAAAAATATGGATTTAATAGGATATACAGATGCTGGCTATCAGATCCCCATAATGCCAGATCTCAAACATGCTTTGTATTTTTACACGGTGGAACAACCATCTCTTGAAAGTCTTCGAAACAGACTCTAGTGGCTACATCCACTAATCATTCTGAAATAATTTCATTATATGAAGCATCACGTGAATGTGTATGGCGTATGGCTTCGCAGAATGATTAACCACATACAACAATCATGTGGTATAAGTGCCATTACATCACCTACCATTATCTACGAAGATAATGCTGCTTGCGTTGTTCAAATGCAAACGGGTTACATAAAGATCAATATCACAAAACATATTGCACCTAAATTATTTTACCCACATGAATTGCAAGAGAGTGGGGAAATAAATATTCTGCAAACTAAGTTTTGTGATAATCTCGCAGACTTATCCACCAAGTCATTACCAACTTCCACATTCCAAAAATGTGTTCATGGAATTGGTATGCGAAGACTACGTGATTTGCATATGTCAGGGGGAGAAATCTCCTAAGACTTAACCCGTTCAATACAGATATTGTACTCTCTTTCCCTTTATGAGTTTTCCCTCTAAAAGGTTTCTCATCAAGGTTTTTAATGAGGCAATATGACAACGTAATCATAAATATATCTCTCTTTTCCCCACAGGGGTTTTTAGGAGATATAATCAAATATATGCCATATCATTTTTCTCCTTAAAATTTTCCCACTGGGTTTTAAAGGAGTTTTTCATGGCATATCCACTCTATCGGTTCTCCTTATATTTTTCCCTACAGGATTTTGGAGGAGTTTTTTCAAGATGATGAATCAAGGTGATCATATGAAGACACATTGGTCAAGGGGGAGTGTTACAAACCAAAAGTAACCAATGTGCAGTTACTTAATGTACAGATGTCTTTTGGGAAACAGACACCTTTCTTCCACCCCCATCATCATCTATAAAGCATTGTACAATCTTCAGAATCACTGATAAATAAAGCAATAGTTTCTCTCAACACTTGTCTCAATTCCTCTTACAACAAATGCTTCATTTACCCCTCATCCCAATCCGGGTTGCCAAGGGCTGCAAGTGCATCGCATCCGTATGACTCATGACGCGAAAAAGGCCGTACGGTAGTTTGCTTGCCGACCTATAACTTGATCACCACGGAGTGATTAATCAATTAATCACAGTAATTAAAGTATACCTTGCCAATTCGAAGTCCAACATCTCAATGCACACTGATACAAGGGAGACGGGACACACAAGGATTAGGCCCTGATCAATTCGGCTTCGGCTTCTGGCTTATTTTTTACTATTCATAAGTTTTATCTTTTTCTGAACTTTTGGCTTTTTGTTGAGCTTTTTTGCCGGTTCTTTTTTTTCCCGTATTTGTTTGTATTATACGTAATGGGTTAACATATTTTTTATATTTTTAAATTTTTTTAAATTTAATTATGCTAAATAAGCCTCTCTCTCAACTACAGTGCTTTTTTCAGTCAGCTACAGTGTTTTCAGTCATAAGCCCTGAGCTTTTCAGCCGAACTGATCACCACCTTAGGTGTCATGGTTAGCGATCGAGTCGGTCAACGCACATCGGAAGGTCAACGCTGGCTTACTTGGCTCCTGCAGGTTTCTGCAGGTGGGGCAGTGCCGTAGCGGTGGAGATATTCTCAATTCTTAAGCGCCAAGAAAGAAATTAAGTACGGCCGTACGAGTAGTAGTAGCTGCCGGAGTGAAAGCAGCGCGCCGTCGCGTGCTAGTATTAATAACCTTGTACGTAAGGAAACATGAACTCAGTCTAAAAATACCATCTAGTTATTTTTCTTAAATTTAGTATGCAAATATCTATTGTATAAATCTAGCCCTTTCCAACACCTATCACGCATAACATACACTGCCAAGGGCTAGCTCGGGCAGTTAAACTTGAAAAAAAAGTAACTAGAGAGATATTTGTGTGCTTGATTCTCGAAACAGAGCTAATCAATGTGAAGGACAAATTCGGTACAACTAGTAAAGTCTGCTGCTTCACATGGGAAAGCCGTAAATGTTTTTTACACGAGTATTGACCACCCGAAAAAACCTATTCTGAGTCTACAAGTTTAACGCCCGCTCGGTTAGGTTGAAAAGCTATGGTTTATGGTTGAAATTGCACTGTAACTGAAGGTAGCTAAAGGGTTCACATTTCACATTTTATTTTTTTACTCTCAAGAAAGTTTAAAATCTGAAATATGAACTTTTTTATTTTTTCGATAACAAGAAAAATGCACACGCATGTACACCACCATGCACACACGCAAGTGCACTCTTTTATCACGTCTAAATAGATGAAGGCTGGAGATAAATTCGTAACCTTACAAAAACCTACTAAAATGCACTCGTATATATATATAATAGGGAGATATCAAAATTTAAGCTGTAATGGATGAAATAGTACACTATAACTCAACAACCCATCAAGGGCAGTTCTCAACTCTTTTTTACCTCTCTCGAAGCACCATACCGTTCCATAATGTGGGAGTACATGGAGAATACATACATACTTATAAACACGAAAAAAAGAGAGCCGATGTCTAGGATATATACTGAAATTTGTGGTATATCTTATTCTTCCTATGTTCTGATCACAGATCAAATCCCTCTATGTTTCCACCCGATCCGTGTTAGTTTCATATTCATATCGTATCTATATTCTGCTTTCAAAATTGTGGACATAAATAAATCTTTGCCATTATGTATTTGACGATATTTAATCTTTACCCGCGCTAGTACCACTATTCTTCCAATATTCTGAATCTTGAAGCAGCCACCTTTGATCTGAGTAAAATGTGATATTACTCTTAGCTTTCGGGTTTGGAAGCACGTCGCGTGGGTTCCTATCTAGGATGTAAAATCCCACAGCGTGCTGACGCAAGTAGAATTTTAAATTAAAACCTGGCTCTTTTCCAACAAATAGGTAAATATATTATTCTGGATATCAATTATTTTCGGAAGAATAGCATGGTGGCCGTGAGTGCAAAAGTGCTATTGCATGCATCACTATTCCACGGCTTGCTGAGTACTTTTGTGCTCAGCCTTGCTTCTATGTTGTTTTTCTGATATGGTGATGTGTACTAATCCTGATGAGACAATTGGTAATTATGTTAACATGGAACCATTTGTTGACAATGATGTTGCTATGAAGGGATATGACTACAGGGAAATGGGTGACCATGACTATGAAGAATAAATATTCATCAGGAGGGAGGCTTAGAAGACTTAAAATAATTAAGAGAGCGGTACAGTGACACCATAGCCAGACCTAAGAAAGCACTATATGTGTCACATGAACAAGACACCGTGTACTAAATAGTGAAGGTATCTACTTGTGCATATCACTATTTCCTTAGCTGATCCTGGCATTACCCTATTAAGTGACGATTTCCGGTTGACCTGGTCAACCGTGATGGGGCATCACACAAGGACCCCGTTGGAAAGCCCTTCATATCCATCCCTATCCCTATCTTTTTCGCCATTAGCCCTTCTTCTTGATCTCTCTCTACAGCTTTTGTTTACAAATAGCCCCTGGAGCTGCTGCTTACTATGTAGTTTTTTTAAAAAGAAATTTATTCGGCTCTGATTTTTTCCTTCTATTTATACGCAGGCTGCTGAGAGTATATTTGTCAATGATCACTGCTTTCTCTGTTTTTTCTTGTTAGCTGTGTATTTCAAGAAAGAAAATGGAATAGGCATCAGTTCATTGGTTGGTTAGTGAGTAAGCTTCAGAGGTGAGGCCTGGTTCCATCCTTTTGGTTTAGTGTTCATTAGGTTGGTGGTTTTAAGGGAGGATCACTGTTTTTTTAGATTATCGTGTGCTGATTTTGGGTAATCTACTGATCTTTTGTACTCTTCCAGATTGCTCTAATTCTGATTGGTGATCAGCTGCACTTTTTTACCACGCCCATCTACAAGAAGAATTATGATGCATTCGTGGTAAGAAACCGTTAGTGACTTTTGTTAGAAATTGGCCTATATTTGCAAGGTTTATTTTCTTAATTCCAAAGTATATATGGTTTAGTACTATATTGCTAAGGCAAGGTGAGGGAGACTAATTTATAAGGTGGAGTCCTCACCACTCCTTGAATATGGATAGAGATGGCATGAGGAGAGCTTTGTCTAATGTTGCACACGCGCGTATTCGCGCATATTTATGTGAAAAACGCGTGGTGCCGTGACGTGACACGCCACTTAGCAGACGAAGCCCATCTTTATTTTTGCTGAATCCTGCTCAATTTTTTTTGCCTTATTTGTGGCTAAATTTTATCAACTAATTTTAATGTGTCCCCCATGACGGTTTATTTATGGAAGGGACTTCATACCCGACACTGTCTCAAGGAAAGCATGATTCTGGAAGGTTTGATGTGTGGCTAGCCATCTGCGGTAATTTTGGACGCCTCATCACAGACGGTTCAACATAAACCGTCAGTAATAAAGTTACCATAGATAGTTTTACAAGATGAACCATCTAAGTTCACTGCGATGGAAAGAAACACATGTGATGACTTACTTATCATAGACGATTTTTATTCCGAACTCACAGACGGTTCGGAACAAAAACCGTCTGTGATGTATGTACTTATCACAGACGTTTTTTGTACCGATCCGTTTGTGATGTGTCACAGATGGTTCAGAACAAAAACCGTTTATGATGACCTACTTATCACAGATGGTTCTTTACCAAGAATCATTTATGATAATATTTTAACTTACCCGCTCTCACTAAATTTGAATTTTTCACTCATCTTGCTAGATTTGCTCTTTAAAATAGAAGGCTCAGCTGTTCTTCTTCTTATATTCTCTTCTCTCTTCTCACTTCTCCTCCACTCCACTTCTCTGTTCTCCTCCTTCACTCCTCTTCTTCTCATCTCCTCTTCTTTTTTCTCACTTCTCCTCGCTAAATTTTCCCTTAAAACTAGAAGGCTCGGCCAACTACCTCCCCGAGTTTCTCCGCCTCTGGTTGTGACGCCACGGTCACTGCATAAGGCACTCTTGTCATAAGAATGTCCTGTGCAGTGTCACCATCGTGACGTGACGGTGACATTGCCGCCCGCCGGCCTCTCCTTCAACGTCAGTAATATATCCCCCACCCCTCCCCTCTCTTCCTTGATGATTAGTATTTGTGATGATTGATGGATGGTTAGGGTTTCGATCATTGATGAACTTCATGTTTTATTGTAGAATTTGCTGATGTGGTGCACATGGCTGCTAACAGACTAGGCGCTTAAGACCACGGCTTACGATCATGCGCCTACGACCATGCCTTACGACCACGGCATACCAAAGCAACAAAATAATAGTACGTACAACCTAAATAATGAGTCACCAAAGACATGACGCCAATTATAACTAGGTTTGCTTTGGTTCATCTGCATTCTTTGATTGCGCTGTTTTATAACGCAATTAGAGAATATTGATGAACTGAAGGATGTCTATTTATGATATCATGAGTACGCAATCACATACGATTCTGAACTAAAACCGTCTATAATAATAGACTATCACAGACGGTTCGTAGTAAGAACCATCTGTGATAACTGTTATTACAGACGATTCTAGTTAAGAAGTATCTGTGATAGGGTTATCACAGATGGTTTATTGACCCATAAGCACAGACGATTCAAGAAACCGTCTGTACTGATGATTTTGAGGCATCTATGATGAGTTTTTTCTATAGTACGTAGTTGCCATGTCATTGCTTACTTCAAGGTTGATTTTTTTGTTAAGACAAAAAAACCTATCGGCATATCACTTTTTTATCTTCTAAGTTTGGATTTTGAGGCCAGATTTTTTTATTCAGTTCTCAAGGGCTAGGATGATTAGCGCTGTAGAAGCAATGCTTCATCAGGAGCGTGCATGAGCATGAAGACGGGTAAACTATGTATAAAATCTACTAATAACTGTTTATATCTAGTCATATCTGATGTAAAGCATTAATTGTATTTTGCCTCTGAGCACTGTCAAAATTCACTCGGTGCAGCTTAGCACGCAACACTACCTAGTTTAGCAACCTGCTCAATTTGGCTAAAATATGACTTAAATCGCATTGTAGCTAGATAAAATTATACTGTAGCTGATGCTGACTTATTTGGCATAATTAAATTTAAAAAATTTAAAAATAGAAAAACAGGTTAGTCTATTATGGACAATACAAATGAATACGGAAAAAAGAACTGACAAAAAAGCTTTAAAAAACTAAAAAAATCAGAAAAGACAAAATTTAGAAATAACAAAAAATAAATAAATAAAATTAGAAGTTTAAGATGAAATGAGCGAGCTGGAAAACGGTTTCGAGGACAAACTGGACATTTCTAGACTTCTCCACCAAGTCACCTCCCCCCCAGGGACAAAACCCCCATTGCGAAGGAAAAAAAAAAGAAAGAGAAAAACTGACGCGCGACGACGGCCAGGACTAGGCAAACATAAATGAGCACCACGCGCCAATTCCTCCGCCTCCTCCCGCAGCAACCGACATCCTCACCGCCGTGCGCCTCACGAGTCCGACCCGCCTTCCGCTCCTCCCTCCTCAACCCATATATTCTAGCCTCCCCCTCCGACCCCGCCTCCACCTAGTCCGATCTCCTCACGCATCGACGGAGAAGCAGATCCTCGCTTAGCACTTGCTCAGAGAGATCGACTCGGGGGCAGAGCGATGGACTTCTCCCACGACGTCAAGACGGCCATCCCGCGGCCTGCTGTTGCCGTCACCAGCGTCGGGAGCGGCGGCCCGTCCCCGATCTTGCGGGGGTGGCGGGAGTTCCGGCGGAGCGGCGCGCCGGCGAGGTTCCTCTGCTTCGAGGGCGGCGCGTGGGTTGACGTCGACGGCGAGGCTGTGGCGGCCCTACGGCAGGCGTTTCTGGACGGGAGGGTGTTTACTGAGGCAGCGTGCGGGGGCAGGGCCTTCCTGTTCGACTTCCTGCGGATGGTGCGCATCGACGCGGCCACCGCCGAGGAGGTCGCGATGGGGTGGGTCGACGAGCGCGGGGAGTGCTTCTTTCCGGCTCCGGGCCGCGGGAGGAAGCGGAAGAGGGACGAGCCCGAGCAGGATCAGCAGGAGGAGTTGGGGGCGTCGTCGGGGGTGGAGGAGAGGTCGGGCGAGAGCAGCGAGACGGTGGAGTCCGGCGGGATCAAGAAGGAGCGCGGGGCCTGGGGGAAGGCGGTGAAGCTGGAGGAGACGGACAGGTTCTACCAGGTGGTCAGGAAGTTGTTCCTCAGCGGGATGGTCCCCGCGGCTGCGGGCCGCGGCGTTGCGATCACGGCGGTGCACAAGGTCGCGCAGGGCCCCCGGGCCAGGGCGTTCCAGCTGCAGGGGCAGCACCTGGCCGCCACGCGCGGCGCCGGTGGTGGCAATGCTAAGTTCGCGTGGTACGGCGCGCCGGAGGCGGACGTGGCGGCGGCTGTGGAGCACGGGTTCGGGAGGACGAACAGTCGGCTGCTCGGCCCGCGCGCGCACGGCGACGGCGTGCACCTGTCGCCGCCGCAGTGTCCTTGCGCTAGGTGAGTTCCGAATTGGTTTTTTACTCTTTATTTTGAATTGATCCATGACAAGCATATCTGTAGTTTTAGCAAAATTCATCAAACACATGTAGCAATTGGTGAATATTCGAAACTAGCATCGATATTACCGTATGAACCTTGAGCAAAATTCTTGTTCTATCTAGCCTTTTGGTTGCTAAATCATGAAACTGTAGATATATTCTTGTAGCTAAGCTTATGATTTATATAATTGTATCCATAGACATTACCACACCTATCTTTAGGCATAATTATTGTTCTTTTAGCCTTTTTGTTTTTAAATCATGAAGCAGTTGCTCAATTATCTAGCTAAGCTGATGATTCATGTAGAGAAGTATGAAGTAATTGAAAGAATTGGGGGAAACAAGCTGAGTGGTAGCATTTTTTTTATCAATCCAATACTTTGATGGTGGTGTCTAGGGAGCACAGGTGTTTTTTTGGGTTAGGAGCACTCAGAATTTTTAGACGTTGAATCTCTATCCAACGTCCTAGATTTGAGTACTCATATTTTTTTTTGGAGGAGATGGTATAAGGGGATCTGTTGAATGGAGATCCAACCGACTAGATTCGTTTTTCTAGGGGTATAGGGAATCTGTTGGATAGAAATTCAATGCTGCAAAATCTGAAAAACACTCAAGTGCTCTAAGCACTTCTCTACTTTGATTAGGCAATGATTCCTGAAAAGGAAGAAAAGGAACAGAACAAAAGCGTGAAACAGTAGCAAACTAGATAGTGACGAAATATATTGTCAGTGCCAGTTAAGAAGTTCATCAGAAAGATAACGAATTCATGAACTTGTCTCTTGATCAGTGCGGTGCTGTCCAAGGCGGATGAGAGCGGCGAGGCGCATATCGTGCTGTGCCGTGTGCTGATGGGCCGGCCAGAGGCCGTCCCGGTCGGGTCGTCCCAGTTCTACTCCAGCAGCGACGACTACGACAGCGCCGTCGACAACACACTGAATCCACGGTGGTACATTGTGTGGAGCACGCACATGAACACGAGGATCCTCCCAGAGTACGTGGTCAGCTTCAAGTGCCCCAACTTGCAGCAGATGCAAGGTCAGTCAGTGTCCTGCCTGTACTGCTGCAATTGTTTCCAATTGTACTTGAATGGCATGTCATTGTTCAATGGAAATTTTGGTTTTCAGGATCATCGGGAGCGACCTCGGAGTTGAAGAAACCTTCACCGTTGGCTCGTGACATGTTCCCTACGCTTCTAGCGGAGATCCAGCGGTTCGTGCCATCATCCAAGCTGCAGACATTGCAGAGGACTTACTACAGCTTCAAGGTAAATTGGTGCCTGCTGCCTAGTAGTACCTTCAAGCATTTCGTTTAGATGGCTGATCAGCACAACTGCATTTGACAGATGGCGAAATTGTGTCTAATTCTTCATTACTTCTCTCACATTTCATTTGACAAATTATTTGTGAGCATTTGCTCTACATTCCAGTTGCAAGCTACTGCCTCCTGGTATTGTGAGCACAGCATTAGTCTGCACTTTCAATGACAATATCTTTTTCGTGCTGCAGAAAGGGCAGATGAAGAAGGATCAGTTCATCCGGTTCTTGCGCGCATTCATCGGCGACAGAGTGTTGACCACCGTGGCCAAGAAGCTCCAGGGATTATAAAATAAACAGTTCAAGGTTGTGCGTTCTTTCCTGCCTGGTTTCGTTATCGTCGTGGTGTACTGCTGATTCGGCTAACTCCGTAGAATCGAACAGTGCGTGTTGTGTGCCAAGCCAAGCAGGGGGGGGGGGGGGAGATTTCTCGTCTGTTGCTGTAGTTTTGCCGGGAATCACTGGTCATGTCAAGGGCATATGAGAGGGGTTGCAATAATCTTCACTGTTACAAAGAAAGCTATACTAGATGTTTCATCACAGGTGATTCCTTGAATCTGTCAGTGCTGCAATTATCACAAACGGTTTTACATATGTGACCGTCTATGTTAATAGTAATGACTAGAATCGTCTATGATACATAATTATCATAGATAGTTCAAATAAAAGACAGTATGTAAAGTCTCATTATCATAGACGGTTCTATTATAGAATCGTTTGTGATAGTTCCTTATATAAGTAGGGCTCCGCTAGGGTTTGCACCCTTACTCACTTACTCGGCCACGTCCTTTTACAGAGAACAACGCCGCCGTCTCTCCTCCCAACGCCGCCGCCTCTCCTCCCAACACTGCCTCCTCTCGACACTGCCGCCTCTCCTCCCGCTGTCGTCTCCTCTCCTCCATCTCTGATCCAAGTAATGGCTCACTAATCTCCTCTTAGATCTCTTTCCTTTGTTATTCTATCTCCTTAGTGCAATGTTTCAATGGTGTAACATCCTAAAATTTTAGATGTCCAAAATTGTGAAGAAATTAAAACTTTTTGCTGCATTTGATTGGCATTTGAATTTCTTCTGCAATTTTATTTGGGTTTTTCCTAATTTCGTGCAATACAAATTAATAATTGGGAATAATTCCCAAATGTAAATAATACTCATAAAAAAATATACAGAATAAATTAAAGCAAGGAATTATAAACGTGAAAACTGAAATTCAAGTTTAAGTCACTAACGCTAAACCTGAATTTACTAAAAATTTAATGAAGGAAGGAACAACATAAAATTTTAATTTAAAAAGGAAATAAAATGAAAATTCAAATTTTTAATGCAATTTTATTTTGAATCCCAAAATCTGGGATTCAAATTTTGAATTTAAATTTCCGATAGCTAGCATTTGTTTTCCCTCTTTCTCTCTCTTTCTTTTCTCTCTCCCATCTAAGTGGGCCCAGCCCCCTTTTACTTCTTCCTTCCTTTCTCTTTTCTCTCCCTCTTTTCTTTTTTTGGCACCAAGCTCCCTCTTCTCTGTGTTGCCCACGGCTGACACGCCCCGCGTGCGCCCATGTCACGCCCGTCGCCTCCGCTCACAGCCCTGGCATCCCCACACCGGCGCCATGCCCTGCCAACACCATGCGTCCAGCTGCTCCTGGCACCATGCTGCACCCTACACCTTGCACGTCGGTGCCGCGCTAGTGCTTGCGCCCTGCCAAGCTCAGCCCCATGCCCGCGCTAGTCCATGTGCCCTTGAGTTGTGTCGTGCGCCACACCCAAAGCCAGCTTACGCTATGCTTGCCTCTCTTCGGTTCGGCCCTAACGCGCATTGGTGCTTGCATGCCGCACCTATGCATCGCCTCAGCCGCTCTATGCTCGTGCACTACGCCCCTGCATGCCTGTGCCTAAACCTGACCGCGCCAACTACTCCCATCACTTCGTCATGCCTCCTACCATACCCTGTCATGACATGAGCTCTGCCAAACCATGCCCTGCCATTGGCTGTGTCACAGCGACGCTAGTGCCCATGCCCACACGCCACTGGCGCCATGTCGGCCATGCCGTCACCCCCTCCCGTCGGTGCCCATGACTCGCTTTGCGCCCCGGTCCTCAACCATAGTGATCTACAACACCGCGTTGACTATAAATGGCCTCCCTGGGATCGCTATTGCCCCTTGCGCCTTCCCCTTCCTTCCCCATTCTTCCTTTAGCCAAGCTCGGCTCAAGCCATTCGCCAGCCACCATGACCCCCCTCCGGTGTTCTTAGCTTTCCAATGATTCCCTCCCAATTCTCCTCACGTCACACCACGTTCCACACCCCCTAAAGCCTATTCCCCAGACCAATTTGAGGTTTCTTGGGCAGAGTTCACTGGAATGACCATCTCCCCTATTTTCGGCCACCACTGCCTTCATCACCACCATCTCTACTCCAGCACGATACTCCTCGATTCCTTAGGATTGGGGCATCACCCTGCTACCCTCTATCATGCTTGAATGCTGCCACGACATTTCCTCCGTCCTGGCTCACCAGTGCCATGACCATGGCGGCACCGCTGAAGGCCTACGCCGCCAGCTCGTCGAGGAGCCTCCCTGGCCACACCGCCACAACTGGTAAGTTTCTGCTGGTCATCTTCAACTCATGCTCTCCCCCACTTTCTTCCCCCTCCTCTCCCGCCACTGCCGCCTTGTTTGTGCCTCACCGCCGGCTGTTCTGGGCTACCTCCTGCCCACCTCACCGCCACCTTGGCCGAAGTGCCACCCCTGTGACCATGCCGACTACCCCACAACCCATTTTACCAGCCACTGTCACCCCCTCTAGCTTCCTATCGCCAGTGACACTGATGCCCAAGCTCGACGCCACTGCTCCCCTGAACTGGCTCGCCCCCTCTTCTGTTTTCTTCTGTTGCCCGCAACCTCCCTCTCTCCTTTCCATGACAGTGGGCCCTCCTCCCTTAAATAGAAGCTGATCTAATCAGTTATGGGTTATTTAACTTGAAATCCTCCTAAAGCATAATTAGTAACTGACAAATGCCATGCACTAACTTTTCAATTAGAAAATAACTACATGAGATTTTAAATGATTAGATGAAATGCTAATAAAATATAGTGTAGGGAAAAGTTAAATCATGGAATTAAAAGTTAAGCAAAATAAAAATAATAGGGATTCAGCCTTGGATTATTGCATGTCAAATCAAGATTACCTAGTTAAATCTAAGCGGTACATTTGATTAATAATGATATTCAAATATAATGCATATATCAAGCTAAGACCCACATAAATAGATTTCATTTAGAATTAAAACTATGATAGATAATAGTTGAAGGTACATAAATGTCAACAATATTCAATCTAGGGGACATCTTTAAATAAAAAAGATTTTAAATAAAGTGTCGTTATGGGACAATTCCTAGATAGGCCTCCTAGACTTAAATTGTTAAGCCAATTCACACATGAAATAATAAAGTCAACAATATCTATAAGTTATGGTGGTTCTTTAAAAGGCCATAAAATATGGCTAACATACCAATATCAAGTGCGAGAAGATAACGTATAATTTGACTTAAATCATTGGGATAGAAAAATGGAGATTGGTTTATAACATAAAACTTGACCATTGCTTAAATCGTGCACGTATCAAGCTAAAATAAAATCATTTTACAAATAAAAGGGATTCGTTAGCTTTAAAACGATTCAAAGACTCATTCAGAATATTATATGTGAGCATATGTAAAAAATGCCAATAATTGTCTTAAATCTATCAAGCTAAATAGTAATTGAACTATTAAATGCTCTAACATATTATGAAGCTAAGAAGGAAAAGTTAATAATTCAAACAATTGACCATTAGAACCCCATAAAATACTACATCTCGAATTGCCAAAAATATGAACCATAAAATTAATTTGGTAAGCTAAAAATCGTATACATCACGTATGTAACACATGCCCTAATTCGTAAATGTTAACGCTCAACAAAATATTGTTCAGCTAAATTCATACACCTGTCCATAGGTCTACCTTGACCATAGAACTTTCATAATAAATATAAAAATACTAAAAAAAGTAGTTATTAAATAAATAATCGAGTTATGGTATTCTACCATTGGCTATGCTTAGCCATCCTCAAGTTCGAAGTAGAATATTCCTATGAATATTCCTCTATTATGACCCCTCTTTGACATCCGTCTTAGCAGATTTTCCCTATTGTTATTCCTCACTTTGCTCAAACCCTCGTTTAGCCCCGCCAACGTCTGTGATAGTCGGCTTTTACATATGGTACACAAACCGTCTGTGATAACCGCCTATTTCACAGAAACAAAAATTCAGACAGTTCAAAAATCGTTTGTGATGAAGTTTTAGAATCGTCTGTAGAAGCACTTTTGATCATCTTGATCTCGGTGTGAGATTCATATTTGTCTTTTCAAGTGATAACATCTTTCTTCTTCAAATGTTATCTTTTACTAGTGGAAAATATGTCATATCCCCTATAAGTGGTATCAAGTTTCTACCAATGAAATCAATTATTCTTAGTATCAATCATTCTCATAAGTAATATCAATTTCAAAGTGGTGTATGCTCTTCATTGAAAAGACAAAAGGATCACAAAAGGTTAAAAGCACCTATTACATAGAAAAGAAAAAAATTTAATATCAAAGAAAAAGATGAAAAATAATCCTTTCTGTGTCAAAGAAAAACAAAGAAATGCTAAGAGAAATCTATGTGTAAGGAGGAGTTTTTCTTTGTGAAAAAACTTATTAAATATTTTGGGCTTACTTAAAAGGGGTAAAGTGTTAATATTGGAAAAACTATTTTACCTAATTGCCCAAAATAATTTATGAATCTTGTAAATGCATATTTTTCATTCAAATTTGCTTTATTTGGTATTTTTGAAGTGAAATTATTAATGATATGCAAGTTTAGCCTTTTCAAATGGGCTCTTTGATCAAAAGTCAAAAATCATGTTTAAAATGCCCAAATTTATGAAAAACTAAATGAAAGTACTTAAATATATATTTGAAATTTTT
Organism: Dendrocalamus latiflorus; assembly: GCA_017311315.1. Lineage (NCBI taxonomy): Eukaryota > Viridiplantae > Streptophyta > Magnoliopsida > Poales > Poaceae > Dendrocalamus > Dendrocalamus latiflorus. The sequence goes on from CM029651.1 coordinate 47,514,876, forward strand.
TCAATGCTTTTGGAGTAAAAATTTATATTTTAGAAATAAAGTAGCAAATTTAGCCCCAAAAGGATCTTGATGATCTTGTTTTTGGATTAAATGATATATTTCTATAAATCAGAATCTTTTGAGTTTTTAAAAAGTTATTAATACCAAACTCATAGGGTTAGTCATTTTAAATATCTATCTATTTTAATTGTTTTACAAAAGACCAACCATTGAAAGGTTATGTAATTTGAAATTCACCAAAAAATTGGTTTCTAACCAACTTGACATATTCTTGTATATAGTAAGTTTGGCTATTTAAGCCAGATTTCTTTATATATCTTGGCTTAAAATAGTATTTGTAACTCATTAAAACATAATATAGTGAGAAACTACATGAAATTCGAATTGGATTGGATTTTGAGCTTTTGATGAAAAATAAATCTATCCTCATGTATACAAAGTGCATTTTGCCATATCTTTTGAAAGAAAGTTCCTTTCTTGATAATTATTTATGATAAATCATTTAATTATTCCAAAGTTAACATCTAGAAAATTTTAAAATGATAGGACCTCATTTGAATAGTTTTTGTATTTCTCTTCTCTTTATGCAAAAAAGATTGCAAAGAAAGCGCATTTTGGCTTAACTTTTGAATGAAAACTTCTTTTGCAAAAATTCTTATGCAAAAGTTTTTTAGGAGTCCAAAGTTTGTTTCTAAAATTTTTTAAAGCATTTCAACTTGATTTGAAATTTTTTGATTTTTTTTCTCAGTTTGATTAAATTCTGAAAATTCAGAGTTTTCCATGATTTTAGGCTAATTTGTGATTTTTTGTATCTCCAATTTGGTTCATATTTGAGAAAGGTATAATTATGACATTTTATCCTCTATGTTTGGTGTATTATGAAAAAATTTCTTAGATTTAACTCTCTTAACCAGTTTTTCAGGTAGCTATTAAAGCTCAAATAAAATGTGAAAACCAGAAACTTTCAATTTTCTAAAACTTTATGATTTTCATATATTCAAAATGGTTGATATTTGGAAGAGCCTCCCAAAATGAAACTTGTGTATATTTGTAAGAACTAGCTCCTTGATTTATCTCAGATTTTGTAAAGCTTATTTCTCCACTTTTCGCGATGCATTAAGGAGCTTTGGCTATATCTTTTTGAGCTCAACATGATTTCAAAAGCACATCTCTCTTTGGTCATTGAGAAAGTGAGCACTTCTGTAAATTGAAAAATTATTTTGAGAAGATTTCATGAGTGATCTTATTTGAATATGTTTCAAATATCATTTTCTTACATAACTCAAATATTGCCTTGTTTGAAGTTGTTTTGCTGTTTTTGGCCATGAAGAGGGAGTTTGTGGAATTATTGGCTTTTATTGAAAATTTCTTGAAACCAAACCCCCAAATAGGTTATATGTATATATTTTATAATTTTTATGACCAAATAAAGATGAATTCATTGCCAAGCTTCTTGCTCCGCAAAGACCCCATTTTTGGTTTAGCTTTATTTTGCATTTTTAGTGATTAATGCCAAATGGGGGAGAATGTTTGTAAGCAAATTGACACATTTGGATGATTGTTGTATTGTCTTGTGATTTCACCTTATTTGGTGCATGTCTTGAGGAGGGGCATCTCATTCATAGACATAGCCTCCTATATACATCCTGTGCACAAGCATGTCATTTTTATATGCATAATGCTCTAATTGCTTAGTGACATGCATGGATATAATTCAATAGCTTAAATTCCTATCATATATTTATTTATATCTAAATGTTGTCATTGATAATTGATTTGTCATCAATCACCAAAAAGAGAGATTATAAGTTCAAGCTCCAATTAGATTGGTTTTGGTTATTAATGACATCTACATGTGAGACTAACTCATTAATGACAAAACTAAATATGAGACTAACTCGTTTGTTGAGTATATTATTATTTAGTCTCATTTGGATGAAAAGGTGAAAATCGTGGAGTTATGCATTCGAAGTCATATTCCTATATGTCATTGCATTCCTCGGATTCAAAATATAGGTTGAATTACACCAAAAGTCTAACATGAATATGTGCATATATTTTTATTACACATTCTTATATGCACATATTTAGAGGAGATCACTCTATGTTTTGTGACTTCATTAGTATTGATCCATATTTCTTTTTTACATATATTTGGGATCTCTACTTTGAAACATATCCTTCGAGTATATAAAACTTATGTAGTTCATATATACTCATATTACTTTATATTCAATTATTCGCAATTGTGGTGGTTGTCATCAATTACCCAAAAAAAAGGAAAGATTGAAGAAACTAGACTCGCTATTATGAGTTAATGGTATATTTTGGTAATTAATGAAAATCATATTGTGGGACTAATATTTTCCATGAGTTGGATGAATATGTTATATTCTATGATGATGAAGACTTTGGATGTTTTCATGTGTTGAAGATCATCAAGTCAAGGTTTGGAATGGAAGATGACTTCATGAGTTGAAGACCATCAAGAAGAGCATGCATCATGAGTTGATACATGTCAAAGATGAGATGTATTATGTGTTCCTAGGGCTAAGGATGTATTCCTAGTCTTTTACTGGTCTTAGTGTTTGGTTGGAAAACTGGGTTGCTAGTACAGATTTGTCGTACTATTAAGAGGGGTATTGTCTAGTAGCTTGAGTCTCATCATGTGTTGATAGCTGAATCCCACTTTCTCTAACTCTCCGTGGTATGATGCTATTATTTGCGGAAATATTTTGCAAATAGCTAAGGCACGTGTATCTAATCCATGTAACATATGACTATACTTTGCAAATGTGTTTTACAAATGGTTGAAGTCTATATACCTACTCCTTATGGAATGATTAAGTTTGCAAATATGTTTTGCAAATTGTCAGAGGTCATGCATTGTTTCTTGGCATGGTCTAAGGTTGTTTGTTACTATTTCCTTAGACTTAGACCATGTAACATCCCAATTTTTTGCTAAAATAAAAAAAAATAAATAATAAAAATGGAATAAATTAAAATTAAAATTAAAATAAGTATTTTTGTGCCTAAGTTTAAATTTGGATTCGCCCTGAATTTCTGTTTTTGAAAAAGCTGGAATTGAAAAGCATTTTCAGAAAAACCTAAAATTATTATTAAATAAAATGATATTTTGATTTTATATAAAAATTCTATGTCAAATTAATCATTTGGAGTTATTTGGATTTTATTTGGTTTCCTGGATTTTTCTGAGTTTGAAAATGTATTTTTGAAAATTAAAAAGTATTTTAAAGTATGAAAATTAAATACCAACATTAGTTGGAAATATTTTTATTAAGTTCCAAATGTCTCCAAGAGATTCTCTGAATTTTTCTGGAATTTTTGGAGGTATTTCTGTATTTTTCTGAGGCTAAATGGAATTTCTGTGCTTTTCTGAAAATCCAGAAATCAAAAATAAAAATAAATCCCCAACCCACCCCTCCGGCCGCCACGTGGACGGCCAGATTGCCGCCCACGTCCACCGTCCTCGTCGCCATCCGGCCGTCGCCCCCATCCCGCCTACCCTCCCTCCGCACTCGCCACGTGGCCTGTCCGATCTGCGCCACGTCGCCCTTCTTCCTGGCCACCCGATCCCGCCCCGCGCACGCGGCGCCATCCCGGCCGCCCGCGCCTCCCGCTCATCTCCCTCTCTCTGCGCCTCCGGTCCCACCCGTCAGCGCCTCCCCTCTTCCTCTCTCTGCCACCCCGGGCCCGCTTGTCGGGTGCTTCTTCCCCGCGGCCTCCTCCTTCCCCTCGCGCCGCCGCCGAGCCGCAACGGCCCCTCCGCCCTTCCCGGCCTCCCCCACTCCCCGAGCTCTCCGCCCCACTCCTGCTCGTGCGCCGCCCCCTTCCGCAAGGCGCGCCCACCCCTACCCGCACGACCCGCTCCCGCACGCCCCTCTCTCCGCAACCGCCGCCGCCGCCATTCCCGCGGGCGGTTAGCTCGCCGCCCGGCCACCCTCCCCTCTCCGACCTCTATAAAAGGGCTCCCCGAGATCCTCCTCATCTCGCTCCGCCCAACCCCGCCCTCCTTTCCTCCTCCGCTAGCCCGAGCCGCCCTAGCGCTGGCCGCCTCCCCCTTTTCCGCCGGTGAGCTCGACGGTGAGTGATCGCCGCCACCTCCGTCGCCCTCGAGCCCCGCCGTCGCCTCCCTCGGCCTCCCCGCGCCCGTGCGAAGGTCCTCCGCCCCTCGGCTGCGCCTCTCCGCCACCGGAGCCGCCTCGCCGACGTCGACCGAGCCGCTCCTCCGCCTCTCCCTCGTCGCCGGCCACCTCTGTCGCCCTCGGTAATCCTCGCCCCCACCGCCGCACTCCCCGCAGCTCCCTCTCCCTTCTGCGCCACTCGCCGCCGGCCGCCGCCCGCCGGAGCTCCGCCGTCACCGCCACCCCGTGCGCCTCCGGCCGGTGCTGCCGCTTTGTGCCGCGTGGACACCACGTGGCCGTCCAGTGGCGCCCGGTGGCCGCTGCGTCAGCGCCAGCCCGCCACCCGTGCCACCTCAGCCACCGCCTCCACCCGTGGGCTCGGTTCATGGACCGGGACCCCACCTGTCAGTGGGGTTTACCCCATGTTGACGTCATAATCCTCAATTTCCTGTACAAAAATAATTCCAAAAATTCCTTTTATTCTTTTTCCCTGAATTTAAACTTCCCGGAGCCCGTTCTCCTTCGTCCTAACTCCGATTGAGTCCGTTCAAATTTCTAAATTCATCAAAAACTCCCCTCTACCCATTCCTAGCCTCAATTTGAATTTTTGAGTTTGTTTAAATTTAATTTGATTTTATTTGAATTTGGTGGGTTATTTTCACTTGTAGACTTCGACGATTCGGGAGAATTCGACAACGAAGATTCAAATCAATTTGAAGAGCAAGGCAAGTCACCCTCCTTGATCATGTTGATCCCAGTTTTCAAAATAAAATTATGTTGATTTAAATTATATTGCATGCATATTTTTTTATTCAACGTATTTCAATTCAGTTTTAAATTTAGTTATTGCCTACTTGTTAATCCCTCCTTTGAATTTGAAATCCTCAATACCTTGTCACCCTAGATTCAAACTCTAGTTAATACATTAGTGTTGGCTAGAGAGTTTATTCAAATGCTTAGCCCTGTGAAGTTATAATATTTGTTTTGGGATATCTTTCACATAAAATGATGACCCTTTTTACATAAAATGATATGTACTCTTGACTTTGGTGAGTCAAAGAGTGTTATGAAATATTTTGAAAACAAAAATATAAAACTGGTTTAGACTTAGGTAATTGGTTAGAGTGGTGGGTGCAGGCATGCCCTGTTGGTTGGAGCCGCAGTGGTTGATTGTCGTGCACGGGGGTATGTGGTTAGGCCTGAGTCAAATTAAGGACCGGTCTGTGAGCTACTGTTGCAAAGCCCTAATCGTACTACCACATGGCTAGTATGGGACAGCCCTGGCTGAATAATTTGTGAAGTCCCAATCTGAGTTGAGTCGTAGGTTGAAAGTGAGCGTGGTTGGTGCCATGTGAAGTCTCACTTGGGCGAGCGTGGTTAAGTCATGAGAAGTCTCGTCTAGGCTCAAGAGGGGGTCCCGGTCTGGTGGATTCCTTACTGGGGTGAAACCTTAGAGTTGGCTCGACCAGGTTGAAGGCTTTGCATTGTAAAGGCCTTGTCACGACTCCCCACCGCACACCTAAGGAAGTGTGTAATCTAGTGGTACAACGGGATGATCGTGTCTTGTGGGTAAAGCTGTACAACCTCTGCAGAGTGTATAATCTATCCTGGATAGCCGTGCCCACGGTCATGGGCATGCTGAGTAAAAGTTTTTCATGGATTAGACTTTGCTTTTCAAAATGTTTTCGAAAACCTTGTGGATGGATGGAATCCGCGAGAGATAAAAACCTTGCGGATGGATGGAATCCGTGAGAGATGGAAATCTGGTGAATGGATGGAATTCATCAGAGTTGCGCAGTGAAAGCGTGTGGATGGATGGAATCCATACGTGAGCTTTTGGAAAAGATGGTCCGGGTGGGATGCCCGTGGATAGGTTGGTGTATGGTCGGAGCCTGCACTGACGGTATTATTTTCTAACCCAAGTATTGTTTTTACTTACTATATTAAATTCTGCGATTTCAATCTATCTATTGTATTTCTTAAATGATGTTTTATGCAAACTAACCCTATAAGCCTTCCTTTCAAGCCTTTATCATTATGGTGCATTTTTCCGGGTGACTTGCGGAGTACAAGTTTGTACTCACGTTGCTTTTTCCACACAGAGAAGGAAGACGTCAACTACGGTGAAGATCTGGACGAGTAGGCCGCGTCTTACTATCGTTTGCCTGTGGGCAGGCTCAGTGGGCTTCTTCCGCTTCGGTTTTTCTTCCGCTGCTTATTACTTAATTTTGGCTTATGTGCCGTTGATGTAAACTTTGGCATTCATGCCCATATTCAGTTAATAAATGTCATTATGGTTGATATTTATCTTTGTTGTACGCTGTGTGCACTAGCTGATCCTGGACTAGTGCGATTTACACAGAGGATCCAGGAGTCGTTGCTCCGGGTTCCGACAGACCATGATAGTGACACTTGAATTTCTTATACTTTATGTATTGATCTAGTATGTTTGAGATCATGAAAATAGGTGGGTTGTGTAGCCCTCTGAATAAGTAGGGGTGCAAATGGAGTGAATACGAACGGATATTGCTCACCCGTATCATTTTCTATATTTTTTGTCGGAGTTGGAGTCGGACATGGATAGTGCCTGGCTACAAATACGAATGCGGATATTCTCGATCACGAATACGGAGCGAATACATGCCGTTCCGAATACGGTTAGTTTCGGTCACGAATATTTATTCGGATAATGCGCAAAAGCAAATTTCACATGGTGACAGGAACAAGTTAGGCAACTAGTAAATTCTAGTTAGCAAAATAGCAAGTAAATGATAGAGGCTAGTTAAACAAGTAGTAGCTAACTAGCTACATGTCACATGGTTCAAAAGTACGAATTGCCCATAGCCAAGTAGTCAAGTATATCACTAGTTCATTTAACTTCATTACATTTAGTAAATGATTCTACAAGGCCTTCGTATCCAGCATCTGGTATCCAGAGAGGCTAGGTATCTGACTCCATTTCCGTATCCAGTAACTATCTGGTAACTATCCGAAAAAATACCCGAATAGTTCCGTATCCATCGGATAAAGCTTTTTCCGAATCCGTTTCCGTATCCGACAAAAAATATCTGACTCCATTTCTATATCTAATAAAACCTTCGAATATCCAAAAATTTGCTCCAAATTATATCCGAATTAAAACGGACGGACGGTCGGGAAATATCCGCTCCATTTGCACCCCTATGAATAAGCTTTCTAAAGAGTCCAAGATCACTCAATTCTAACATCAGAGTCAAAAGTTATGACCATTTTTCTAGTGTTGTCTGTTATGAAATATGAAATCAGTAGTACCAATTTTAGCTAGTGGTACTGCCGGCCGGCGGTAATACCATCATTATAGAGCGGTGCTACCGTAGTGTGGTCATATCGATTTTCCTACAGTATGTTTTTCTAGAGAGCATGTTTTTGGTCCATTTCTTGAAGCTCTAGAAATTAGTAGTACCAATATCAGCATGCGGTAATACCGTCGTGTGGTAGTAACTATTCTTGTCGGTGGTAGTATCGCACTAAACTCCAATGTCTAGTTTTTCGAACCCTAAATAGCCATTGAACAGTAGGTGCAGTAGTACCGACCATACATGGTGTTAGTACAGGAAATATCGATATTTCCTAAGTTTCATCTCCAACAGCTAGTTTTTGTGGTGTGGGCTATAAATACCCACTTAGCTGGTTGTGAAACTATCCTTAGCACTCCATTTCATTCTCTTGAGCTAATATGAGCTTATCCGCTCAATTGTATGGTTGTATGGTGGGGGCCTCTGGCTCTGCTGTGGGCTGAGGAATTGCGTCATGGGCAACGGCACCGTTAGTCTGTCATTGCCGATCGCACCCAAGGCAGCCATGGAGGGGGACCACATGCCAATTAGCCATGGAGGAGGAGCGAGAGTGCACGCCAGTCAGCCATGGAGGAGGAGCGCATACTAGCCAATCGACACTAGGGGTTGGGAGTTGGGACTTTAGGGTAGGGAGTGTGGGGCCTTGGGGGAGGCGACAGAGGTGGTTGGCGGTAGGGGGCATCGATCATTGACCACGCCGATGAGGCCAATAGGTCTCCTGTCCCACATCATGTCATCATGCACTTGAAGCAGTGGTGCGTATGCGCTGGCCGCCACCTACCAGGTCTTGTTCGTCTCTATAGTCTCTCCCTTCCCCCTAGATTGGAATGAGGACAGGGAAGGGTCTGAAGGGATAAGGTAAAAAAGAGAGAAGGAAAGGACAAATGAGTTGGGAAACTGGGAAAGGGAAAAGAAAATAGGGGAGACATGGAAAATAGTGGCGGGAATTGGAAAGAATGTAAAAGAAGAGAAGGGAAAGAGAAAAAAGTGGAAAGTAATAAGGTATGGAATGGAAAAAAATGCACATAATTGTAGACACAAATATTCGAGGGAAAAGAACTAAAATTTATTCATTCTTGGTACTATTTGCAACATACATTCGCAAATACAAGCCTCATGCTAAGATGAGCTATAAGACGTGAGGTTGAGCTACCAACACATGATGAGACTCAAACTACTAAACATAACCCCTCTTAATTGTACGACAACCTATACTAGCAATCCGGTTTTCCAACCAAACTCCAAGACCGGTAAAAGATTAGGAATACATCCTTAGCCCTAACTAGTTATACCTTTGTCTTAAGCATCCTCTTGAAGCTCGATGACGTACATTATTACTTCAACTCCTGGTCATCGTCTTAACATGCATCAACACATGATGCATCCACTTCTTGAACTCAATCAACACATGACGGGTTTTCACTTGAGTTGATGATCAACACATGATCATCTCCTCTTGGACATGCATCAACTCATGATGCATCTTCTTTTTAAATAGCCTTCAATACATGAAGCCATCTTCCATCTAGACTTGATGATCTTCAACACATGAAGTTATCCTCATTTGTGACACCTAACCTATTCATCCAACTCATGAAAAATGTTAGTCCACAGATCAATTACCATCAATTACCAAACATCACCATTAACACATAATGGCAGAATTAGATTCTATAATCTTCACTTTTTGGTAATTCATGGCAATCTCAATAAAATATGAGATAAAGATTGTATTTACAAGTATACAATATGTACACAACACTTTTATACTCTAAGATAAACTTTTTAAGCAAAGATTACTTATCCGGTTGTCATTAATCATCCAACCATTAGTCCATAATGGAGAAGTTAGATGACAATCTGATTACAAATGAGTATATATAAACTACATAAACTATATATACTCAAAGGATGTCTTTCAAAGTAAAGATTCTAAATATGCATATTAAAGGAAATATGGATCAATACTTATAAATCCTCAAAACATAGAGTGAACTCCTCCTAAATATGCACATATTCATTTTGGACTATATTATGGAGTTCAATCTATATTTTGGATCTAAGTATCCAAGCAATAATATACTCACACAAGCATGTTAGTTGTCATTTAGTCACATATTTGGATGTGACGAATGCAATAAGATTATAAGAAAGATATTGAATGCATATCTCAATGATTTCACGTTTTCATCCATGTGAAACTAAGAAATATCATAATCAATAAACAATGTTCACAAATACATTTGTCATATCACCAAATTCTCATAATAGTACTTGTCATTATCACCAAACCAATTTAAATGGAGCTTGATCTTTCATATGCGCCCCACTAATGCTGACCTCTATGGTAGTGAGGAGGAACCCGATGCGTTGGAGGCAGAGCAGCAGCTGGTGGCTGCGCTCTTGGATCCAACCGAGACATGCAGTGGTGAGACTGATGCAGAGGCCCTGGTTGTGGCGGTTGGTCTCTACGCTCAGTAGCGGCAGCAGTAGGATGGTTTCGATGACGACTTCTACACGACGGTGGTGGCTTCTGTGGCATCAGGAATGCCGCCTTGGATAGAGCGATCAAAAGGGTGGCAGGTGAGATGAAAAAGTTGCAACACAAACCCTTTCTCTCCTTGACCTCTTGTTTCTTGTGCCGCTACCTATGCTTAAAGCCTTGTTACTTGTTACTCCATCCAAATGCTTGCATTTCTAACTTTCAAATTTGCTTTTTTGTTTAACCACGCTACACATTTGGGAAAATTAATGCTATTGTTAGACATCATAGTTTTTGCAAAGTACAAAAGCATTAACCTATCATCTGATTGATGGCAAGAATTTACTAGATCACAACGTAAACTCGGGGGTTGTGTCACAGAAATTTCCAAAATAACTTCAATTTATTACACTTTCTAGCTAGTTCCGTCTCTGTTCTATTTCTTGACTGGAGTTTAGTAGCACTGGGATTTTGACCATACTCCATATTGTCTCCACTAATTACTATTACCCCATCGATTTGCTTTGGTTGATGTTAGCTGGGTGTACCCTAAACCTCATGCACAATGTCATGCCTGTTGCACAATGTCCTTCTGCTTAGCATGCAGGGATGCATGTACATGTGGATATTCTTCCATTTTCTAAAATGATACCTTTTACTTGTAGCTCTACCAATTTATTTTGTTAGTGAGAGAGGCTTCATTTTTCACATAGTGATACCCCTTTTCTGAATTTTTTATACTGAAGTCTGAAACTGGTGTTTAGAGTGTATTAAGAGATATGCTTCCTTTTCATGTACAATGATACTTGTTCGCAATACTTACTAATATATGGCACTAGCCTATTTTGGTTGTCTTTCCTTTTTATAGTATCTCAAACTTTTAATTATACTAGGACCAATTCATGATGATACACCTTTTCAGTTCATTTATACTGAATCATGTGTTGGTCATATATCATCATGAGAGATACTTCCTTTTGTATGTATGGTGATACTCCATTGCTGAGAAACGAAAGCACATATTTCACATACTTGTTCATCTAAGGATGCTTACTTCTATTAAGTTTCAAATTTGATACAACATATTGACGAATGATGACACATATATACTCCTTTTCCCAAATTTTTTACATACTCCATACATTTTCATAATTATGTCAAATATTAAAGCTACCTCATCCCATCATACAACATTATACATTTCAGTGACATACTCCTTTTTAGTCATCATTATATTCCCTAGTTCATACTTTTTTTCCAAAAAAATGCCAACTACTTCTTATATACCAATTTTCTACGTGCTAAATACTGCTGACCATATCTTACACACTCCACACTAATTATCTTGTTACAAGAACTATAATTCATTTATGTGTTATGAACTTACGATCCTTTCCATTATCACATATACTGCCTACAACACGTTTAGAAAGGATCGCAAGAATCAAAACTCATTGGTTTGCTATAGACCCTGCACAAGATTTGCTTTGTTAACAATTGCATATAGTTTTATGCAGATTAGACTGTGGTAACACTGACAAGCTACTAAAATCAGAACTACCTACCTACTTTGACAATTTTCTTGGCAATCTTGCCATCATCGTCTTTGCTAAGGTCAACTACAGGCAGTGTCACCGCCTCCTTGCATTGCACAGAAGAAAACGGCAAGCTCCATGGCCTCTAGTGCACTGGGTATATGCAAGATTCAGGCATCCATTGGTAGGTAGTGCCATTGGACAGAGGATCTGCATCGATGCATCTGTACCTCTTGCACATTATATATAACGATGAACAGAAGCATCTTTGGATTCAGGGCTTTTAAATACATTAGTAAAGATTCATTTGTCAATACATGGAGAGTACGCTAATTAACATGTCGACTTTTCCTTCGCAAAAATTTCATTACTTATTTATTTGGTCGGCTTGATGGTATTGCAAGCAAAACATTATAAGTATGAGAATTCTTGGTGCCAGATGTTGATTAATTATATATATTTCATATTCTCCAAAGAAAGCTACAGCCTGTTGGTTCATATAATTTTTTATCTGATGTTGGAAGCTGAGCACATCATCAATATTTTTCATCTGACTGGGGGTATTTTGTGACACTCTCTACTTACACGTATGTATTTCAATCTCTTATTTTTCAAATGGGAAGTAGTATACCTTACTTTTGCTAATTCATGCGTCTATTATTCTCTTTGGTATGATTACTTCCTGCCACGATCATGTATTTGGCTACATTTTTGTGAGGGAAAAAAGTAAAAAATACGGACCAAAAATTTTAAGAGCATTCAAAATGAATCATGCACAATGCTCACTAGTTAAATGCTACTATTATATTCAATCTTGTGATATGATCCTTTCCAGTATTAAATATACTGCCTACTAATGTAATTACATTTCATTGCCATAGTCCTTTTCCACCTATCAATATAATACTACTACATAGTAATTTTCCTTTTCGTGCACTTATTTTTAGCATACTACAAACTGGTCTCTTGATCATCATTATGCTCCTTTCCACCAATAAAAATACTACATACAGAATTTTCAAGTGATATTCACATTTTTTACATACTCTATACTTTGTCTTAATTTTTAACAACCTCTTCCTTCCATACAACGTACTACGTTTCAGTGACATACTCCTTTCTAATCATCGATATATTCCCTAGTTCTTACCTTTCTGAATAAATCCGCTAACAAGTTATTAAATACTGCTTTTCTACTTACTGAATACTAGCTATCACATCTTACACACTCCACAGTAATGTTCCTATTACAATATTCTATACTTGAAATATCTGATATTATCCCTTCCATAAGTAAACATACGCCCTACAATTTTTTTACCTGAACCACTAATTTTTGACATACTCCCAGCCATGGTTCCAAATACCGGCGGTAACCGGCCGTTTACCGCCGGTAACCGGTTTTGCCGGTGTGGACCGGGAGAAAAAAACCGCCGGTTTTTTATTTAATTCAAATTTAAACTTTTGAATGTAAAAATTGATTTCCCTAATGATATTTACATTATTAACACTAATAAATTGATTTCCTGCATGTATTGCATGGAGATTTAAAGCTGCGCATGCATGGAGATTTAAAGGCATGCATGAAGATTTAAAGCTGCGCATGCATGGAGATTTAAAGGCATGCATGGAGATTTAAAGCGGCGCATGCACGGAGATTTAAAGGCATGCATGGAGATTTAAAGCTGCGCATGCATGGAGATTTAAAACAAGCAGTATGTGCGCAGTATACTAAGAGATAATAACTGCAGCGCATGGGATACATGCAGAGTTTAAATGGCATGCACATGCATGCACAGGACTCCAAGAGACAAGGCATGCGCAGCACTTAAGCAATGCATGAATACTAAGAGACTACATGCACACAGGATTAATTGCTAACAGCAGCAGCAGCTTTTTCCATACTCATTCCACCGGTTTTCTCACCGGTAAAACTGGTAACCGGGCCGGTAACCGGCCGGTTACCGGTCTCCTCCCGCCCCGCCAAAAAAACAATTTGCCAAATTTCATCCGGTTTGAAACCGGGATTTCCGGTAACCGGCCGGTTACCGGTACCGCCCGGCGACCGGGATTCGCCCCGGTACCGTTTTTTTATCCTTGCTCCCAGCTCACTTATACCATTCCATCAGCATACTACTTTCCCACTAATCAGTACACTACATAGTAATTGCAATGTTCTATGCTTAGTTTTAGGGCCTGTTCTTTTTGACTGCGGCTTGTGGCTTTTGGCTGAAATTTTTGAATTTTGGCTGTTTATGGTACGGATTATGGAGAGACAGATACTCACTTGTGATTTTGGCTGGTACAGATGTTGGGCTTTTAACGTGTAGATCGTTTAACTTGTAGGCCCCGTCTTGAGAAAATACTCCATTTGAAAGTTAGATACTGTAGCAAAAGCGGCCGGCTTTTGACTTGCCGAACAGGCCCTTAACATACTTCAAACTAGCTTTTAATCCTCATTATACTTACTATTCAAACAGCAAGAAAACATGCATACAGAACAGCAGGAATACATACAAATAAACAACACGAATATGGATCCCTTGCCCCCCGGCAATCGACGCATCACCAAACACAGGATGAACCACCATTGTCCCCTCCATCTCTATTCACTACTACAGAAAGCCTAATAGTAGACGCCAAATCACAGACGGTTTTGTGAAACCGTCTGTGATTTACACTATTACAGACGGTTTTAATTTGGAGGCCGTCTGTGGTATTTGTGGCGGGAAAAAGGAGTATCACAGACGGTTCTTACCGCTGAACCGTCTGTGATACTAGAATATCACAGACGGTTTTATAATAAAAACCGTCTGTGATATTCCAGATTATCACAGACGGTTTTTATTAAAAATTTCATCCTGTGTTTCATAGCCTTGCAATCTCTCAAAATTTCATATTTTCCCGCTTAAGTCCGAGTATGATTCAGTTTTGAGACACCTTCAGTAAAACGGGCATACTTTTGCATACGGTGTCTGTTTTCGACGTTCTTGTACTCGTTGGAAAGCTAACGACGAGCCCGATCCAAACAAAATGACCAGATTGCGCCAGTCACCCTCCAAGACCCCGAAAATCGGCCATCTTTGGACCTAAACCTGCGTCGCAAGTTTTTGGTTTATGTTTTTGCCCTTTTTTTGTTGTATTTTCGGAATTTGGATTTTTCTTCAACTGCAAAGTTGTAGATCTTGTCGAAACCTTTCAAATGAGTATATATAAGTTATATAAACTGTTGTGGCTATAGACCAAACAGAGAGAGAGATGGTAGTGGAGAGTGATGAAGATGAATGTAATGGCCTGGGTCCTCCCCATGGCTTGTACTCATATATATATACACATGAGGAGTGCTTTTACGGTTATGCCCTTACATCTGGTTATCCCCTCTGGGGGTAGTTATGTCATTACACATGGCCTATTCTGGGCCTTATAATCTCCTACCAGGCCTGCTGGGCTTAGGTGAGGGCCACCCCTACGACAGGAGCCTCTCATGGTGAAGGGCTTCACAGGGCCGAAGCCATGTTGTCGAGTCCTTTGGCCCCCTCCATCCCCCGCGGCCTGTGAATTTCTCCAAGCTTGTGGCTGGGGAGCTTGAGGTCTGGGATGAAAGGTGCCTTATTGCAGCAGACGCGCGCGCTCCGTCTCCTACCCTTCGAACGGGTGGCAGCGGAGGCTGGCGCCTAAGTCGAAGTCGAGGCGCGCGCTCTCCGTCCCCTAACCTTCGAACGGGTGGCAGCGGAGGCTGGCGCCTAAGTCGAAGTCGAGGCGCGCGCGCTCCGTCCCCTACCCTTCGAACGGGTGGCAGCGGAGGCTGGCGTCCGAGTCGAAGTCGAGGCGCGCGCGCTCCGTCCCCTACCCCTCGAACGGGTGGCAGCGGAGGCTGGCGCCTAGCTCGAAGTAGACGCGCGCGCTCCGTCCCCTACCCTTCGAACGGGTGGCAGCGGAGGCTGGCGCCTAACTCGAAGTCGAGGCGCGCGCGCTCCGTCCCCTACCCTTCGAACGGGTGGCAGCGGAGGCTGGCGCCTAGCTCGAAGTAGACGCGCGCGCTCCGTCCCCTACCCTTCGAACGGGTGGCAGCGGAGGCTGGCGCCTAAGTCGAAGTCGAGGCGCGCGCGCTCCGTCCCCTACCCTTCGAACGGGTGGCAGCGGAGGCTGGCGTCCGAGTCGAAGCCGAGGCGCGCGCGCTCCGTCCCCTACCCCTCGAACGGGTGGCAGCGGAGGCTGGCGCCTAGCTCGAAGTAGACGCGCGCGCTCCATCCCCTACCCTTCGAACGGGTGGCAGCGGAGGCTGGCGCCTAACTCGAAGTAGACGCGCGCGCGCTCCGTCCCCTACCCGTCGAACGGGTGGCAGCGGAGGCTGGCGCCTAGCTCGAAGTAGACGCGCGCGCGCTCCGTCCCCTACCCTTCGAACGGGTGGCAGCGGAGGCTAGCGCCTAAGTCGAAGCCGAGGCGCGCGCGCTCCGTCCCCTACCCCTCGAACGGGTGGCAGCGGAGGTTGGCGCCTAGCTCGAAGTAGACGCGCGCGCGCTCCGTCCCATACCCTTCGAACGGGTGGCAGCGGAGGCTGGCGCCTAGCTCGAAGTAGACGCGCGCGCTCCATCCCCTACCCTTCGAACGGGTGGCAGCGGAGGCTGGCGCCTAAGTCGAAGTCGAGGCGCGCGCGCTCCGTCCCCTACCCTTCGAACGGGTGGCAGCGGAGGCTGGCGCCTAGCTCGAAGTAGACACGCGCGCGCTCCGTCCCCGCGCTGAGATTGGAGCTTGGCGCCGGTATGGTTGCGCTCCGGGGCTGTTGTGACCCTGCAGTCTGGTAGTGCGCTTTTAATGGCGGCTGGAATCACGCCGACGCCTGGCCTGGCAGAAGTCAGGCTGTCGCGTCGTGCAGTCTGCCATTCTGCAGGTGGGACACGTGGCGATTCACGACTGGTGCGTCGTGGGATGTGGACGGTTGCGTGACCGCGGCCGTTCGCCTCGTCCCCCGAGAAGTTGGACGCGTGTTGAAGGCATGGGGGCGTTGTGTGCTGCTTGGCCACCTACCCGGCGCGGCCCTCTAGGCCCCGGCGGTTCTTCTTTCCATATCTTGGGCAGCCGAATCGCTGCGAATTTGATCTGTCTGTGCGTTGAGCCATATGATAGGCGAGCGGCCTTTATAAGGTGCTAGTGTTGAGGTGGAGGCACCCTTTCTTGCTTGGCTTTTTGATCTGCCGCCTTGCTTCCGCCCGTGCTAATTGTCGCGCCAGTTGCTCCTTTCCCTACTTCTTCTTCCCTTGTTGCGAAGAGCGATGGCTAGCCACGACGACGCCACCTACCACCCCCGCAGCGGTTCCTTGCCTAGCCAGGGCGAGGTGTCCTATCCTTCCGAGTACAAACTGGTGCCGCGAGGGAGCTCGCGCGCCAACAAGTGGTGGAACGCCATGGAGCACTCGGGAGGCTGCTGCTCCCGTGTGCTGGAGAAGAGCCGCATGACTGAAGGGATGCTGCAGCGACTCGTGGATGAGGGGAAGATCGTGGATCGCAATGGGGCTCGCCTACCCCGCCGGGACGAGACAGAGCCGAAGCCCGGGGCAATGGAGGCGATTGTTTTTGCCGCGTTCTTCGACGCTGGCCTTCGAATGCCCTGCACGTTGTTCGTGGGCGAAGTCCTGCGGGCCTACAAGTTGGAGCTAGCCCAGTTGACGCCCCACGCGATATTCCGCCTAGCTGTCTTCACGTGGGCGATGCGGACAGAGGGGTGGCGTCCCAGCGCGAGCTTATTCGCCACCCTGCACGACGCACAGTGTCGACCCAGAAAGGTTAACGGGGCGGTGTCCAACTTCGGCGGTGTGGACTTCGTGCTCTGAGCGTCATGCGCGACGTTGTTCCCTGTGCCAGCCTCGTCGGGGCAATGGGCGTTCGGCTGGACTCGGCGGTGGTTCTATTACACCGTGACCAACAAGAGCGGAATGCAGTGCCGAGGTGGGCCGATCTCGTTTAACAGTACGCCGAGTCTGAAGGCGGAGATCGACGACACGCGGAGTCTTGTCGGTGTCGCCCGTCGAATGAGCGTGCGCGACCTAGCCGAGGAGTTCACAATGTATGGGGCGGCGCCACTCTCCTCCCGGGGGAAGTATGTTGGACTGAACGGCCCCCGCGAGGACGGGTTTGATCCATCCGTATCTCGCCTGCTTCCGCCCTCCGCTCCTTGTAAGTCGCCCAGCACGCTTTACGCGCGCCGTTGAATCTGTTTGGTTTCCGCCTGACTGACGTGATCTCCTGCGCAGTGTCTCGGCTAGAAGATGCGGAGCGCGCGGTTGCGGCGCACCTCGGCCCGTACACGCTTAAGGAGCACCAGGCTCGGGAGGCCGCAGTCAAGGCGGCTAAGCAGGGGCGGGTAAACCGCACCTGCGAGGCTGTGGGCATTACCGTGCCCGAGCGCGCGGTGCCGGAAGAGCTTCCCGCCGGGACTCCGGGCGCTCAGGACGGCGATAGCCCTACGGGGGTGTTATCTTCGCGATGCCGGGCCCCTTCCCCGGCTGCCGTATGCGACCTGGCAGCCCCCTCGGTGGCTAGCACAGCTGAAACGGGGCGTGCGACCGGTGGTGGGCCTGGCCATACTGCTTCGGAGGGGCGCGCCACCTCGGATCCCCCGGCACCTTCTACCGACGCCCACGAGCCCGTGTTCACGGCCGTCGTTGAGTTGGAACTCGGCAACCCGGGGGGTGGCGTCGCTCCTGGCGAGAAAACCACGGTTGAAGGTGCGTTATCAACCGCAGCGGCTGACGAGGGCGCGCCCCCTACCGAGGAAGCCGTGGGGGCGGCGGTAACCGTAGCCGGTGTTGCCGCGGAAGAATCACTTGTGCCACCGCCGGCGAAGCGCCCTCGGACTCAGTCCCCGCCGCCAGCGAGGGGTCGATACACCGTTGCGGGGCCTTGCCGCGGGATTATGGCGTCTGGCGCGGCCGAGATGACCTCCTCCCCGGCCGTCGAGGCGCCCGCCTCCCCCTGGGTGGTCGAGCCGGCGCCACTTCCTACCGCGACAAGGGGCGCAGGAGGTAGGCGTGAGTCCCTTTCTTCACTTGACTTCGCGAGACTCTCTCCGATCTGCTCGCTCATTCTGCCAACATCAGGCGAGACGAAGTCTCCTGGACGTGGCGAAGGATCGAGCAGCGGAGGTATGCGCGAAGTCGGAAGCCTTGTGCAGGGTGCCCCGCAGGTGTCCGCTGTTGTTGACGTGGCCGTGGCCGCGGTAAATCCTGGCTCGTTGGGGCCGGGGCTCGCTTGCTCGGACTTCCTCCCTCGCCCGGAGATATTTTGCGACCTCACCGCAGCCGCAGAACGTGCCGACAACGGCCTCGACCGAGAGATGTTGTCGTCATGCGAGGGGGACCTCCTAGCGCTCGCGCTGCAGGCCTCCGAGATGAGGGTAAATATGTGCGCTTCAGCTTTGTAAGGTACTGCTGGACGCCTGCTGATTTGTTGTTTTTGCCAGACACTTGCCCTCAGCCGGTCCTTTGACGAGGCCCGCGTTCGGGAGCAGAGGGCTCTGGAGGCCAGCCTTCGTGAAGTAAGCAATGCTCTCGCCGCGAAGGATGAAGAACTTCGCGCGCTGGAGGGCGCCATGGCGGCCGCGGAACTCGAGGCCACGGGGGCCAAGTGCGCCGCGGCTGAGGAGCGCGCCGCCTTCGTGCAGCAGATCGCCGTCCTAAAAGGGGAGAACGCCCGGCTGGCGGAGTCTGCTGCCGAGAATAGCCTCGCCTTGGAAAATGCGCCCACGTCGGCGTGGCGGGCCATGGAGTCTCTGAACCAGGCCCTCCGAGATCTGTGCATCAGAGTGCCGGACACTACGCACGGGCCGGAGGCCCTGTCGGAGACGCTCGGGCTGATTGAGGAGGGGGTCGGCGTTGCTCTTCGTGGCGCCAGAACGTTTGGCGAGCACTGCGGCTACGTTGGTGCGTGCTTCGCCCTCACCCTGCTTCACACTCGTGGGTGTAGACATACCCATGAGCTAGCAAATCCTCAACTGGATCTTCCCGACCGACCAGAGGTCCTGTCGGACGCCATCCGCTCCATCGGGCCTAGCCTGCAGAACTTCCATCAACGGATCTGGGGCGGCTTTGGGGAAGGTGCAGCAAGGGTCGCCGTGCAGCAAACACTGCATGGGGAGGGGGACCTCCTCCAGTGGCTCGAAAGGGTCCTTCAGCGTCGCGGCGATGGCGGCACGGGTTCGTCCGCACCGCGCCAAGGCTGAGCGGTTGATCGGGTAGGGCAGGGGGATGATGTACTGGTTCTTACGCTTGTAACCATGTAACCCCTTTACTTTTGCAATGAATCCGAGTAGTACCTTATTCTTGGCGCTACCTACCGCCGAACGCGAAGGGGAGAAGACCTCCGCACCTTGTTTATACTCCGTAGAGCGCGCAGGGAGGGCATCCGCGTCTTATTCAAAGTCCGGAGACTCGCGCGTGCGGAGGCGGACCTCAACGCTACGGCTTATTTAAAGTCCGTAGACTGGTGCGCGCGGAGGCGGACCTCGACGCTACGACTTCCTTTATAGTCTGGAGAC
This sequence comes from Dendrocalamus latiflorus, assembly GCA_017311315.1. Taxonomy (NCBI): domain Eukaryota; kingdom Viridiplantae; phylum Streptophyta; class Magnoliopsida; order Poales; family Poaceae; genus Dendrocalamus; species Dendrocalamus latiflorus. Next base: position 47,534,906 of record CM029651.1, read on the forward strand.
TCGCGCGTGCGGAGGCGGACCTCAACGCTACGGCTTATTTAAAGTCCGTAGACTGGTGCGTGCGGAGGCGGACCTCGACGCTACGACTTCCTTTATAGTCCGGAGACTCGCGCGTGCGGAAGCTGAGCTCGACGCTACGTCTTATTTAAAGTCCATAGACTAGTGCGTGCGGAGCTAGGCTCGACGCTACGTCTTATTTATAGTCCGTAGACTGTCGCGTGCGGAGCTAGGCTCGACGCTACGTCTTATTTAAAGTCCGTGGACTAGTGCGTGCGGAGCTAGGCTCGACGCTACGTCTTATTTATAGTCCGTAGACTGTCGCATGCAGAGCTAGGCTCGACGCTACGTCTTATTTAAAGTCCGTGGACTAGTGTGTGCGGAGCTAGGCTCGACGCTACGTCTTGTTTATAGTCCGTAGACTGTCGCGTGCAGAGCTAATCTCGACGCTACGTCTTATTTAAAGTCCGTGGACTGGTGCGTGCGGAAGCTAAGCTCAACGCTACGTCTTATTTATACTCCATAGAGTGCGCGCGGAGGCGTCCCCCCGCTGCGTCTTATTTATACTCCGTAGAGTGCGTGCGGAGGCGGACCTCGACGCTACGTCTTATTTAAAGTCCGTGGACTAGTGCGTGCGGAGCTAGGCTCGACGCTACGTCTTATTTATAGTCCGTAGACTGTCGCGTGCGGAGCTAGGCTCGACGCTACGTCTTATTTAAAGTCCGTAGACTAGTGCGTGCGGAGCTAGGCTCGACGCTACGTCTTATTTATAGTCCGTAGACTCGCGCGTGCGGAAGCAAACCTCGACGCTACGGCTTATTTAAAGTCCGTGGACTAATGCGTGCGGAGGCAGACCTCGACGCTACGTCTTACTTTATAGTCCGGAGACTCGCGCGTGCGGAGCTAGGCTCGACGCTACGTCTTATTTAGAGTCCGTGGACTAGTGCGTGCGAAGGCGGACCTCGACGCTACGTCTTACTTTATAGTCCAGAGACTCGCGCGTGCGGAGGCAAACCTCGACGCTACGGCTTATTTAAAGTCCGTGGACTTTGTTCTGCTCAGCGCGGACAGGGGATGCTCTGGGAACAGCAACCTTTATTGAACTCCCGTTTGCGCGGGCGAGCATCGCATAACAAAGGGCTGGTGGCTCTACGCTTGCTGTCCTGCTTCTAGGCGTAGTACCGCCGCAACCTGTCCGCGTTCCATGTGTGCCGGAGGGCTTGTCCTTCGAGCGTGGCGAGGCGGTACGCCCCCTTCGGCAATGCCTCCATCACGATGTACGGGCCTTCCCACTTGGACTCGAGCTTGCCAACGGTCTCCGCCTGGAGCGCTACTCTGAGAACTAGATCCCCAGGCTTGAACCCCCGCGGGCATATAGAGCGGTCCCGAGCACGTATTGTCTGTCACGCGTACTTCTCAACATGGTGGGCTGCATCTGCCCGTATCCCGTCGAGGAGGTCCAAGGACACACGGCGCTCCTCTTCGGGTGCTTGGACGAGGACCCTCCACGAGCCGGCCTTGATTTCCTCGGGCGTCACCGCCTCATCGCAGAAAAGGAGCCTGAACGGCGTAAATCCCGTCGGGCGCGTTACCGTTGTGCGAAGCGACCACAGAACGCTGTGAAGCTCGCTTGGCCACTTGCTCTTCGGCAATCCGACCAGGCGCTTTTTGATGGCGGCGGAGATGGCGCCATTCGCCCGTTCGACCGCCCCGTTGGACTGGGGATGCCCTACCGAGGCGAATCGGAGGGTGATGCCCACGCTGTCACAATAGTCTTTGAAAAGGGTGGCGTCGAACTGCAAGCCATTGTCGACCGTGAGCTCCCGGGGCACGCCGAAGCGACATATGATGTTTTGCCATAGGAAGCGTTGTATGGCCGCAGAAGTTACTTTGGCCAGGGCAACCGCTTCCGGCCATCTGGAGAAATACTCCAGCGTGACTACCACGAACTGGAGGTCCCCTGGAGCTCGGGCAAGTGGTCCTACTATGTCGAGGCTCCAGCGTGCCAGTGGCCACACCGGGGGAATGGGGTTGAGGCTCGTCGGGGGCCTGCGGACGATGCGCGCCATCCACTGGCACCCTTGGCACCGACGGACGAGGTCCTGGGCGTCGGTGGTGGCGGTTGGCCAGTAAAAGCCTTGCCTGAACGCCTTGCTGACCAACGACCTCGGCGCCAGGTGGGATCCGCACACGCCCGCGTGGATCTCCGCCAGGAGCTCCTTTCCCCCTTCCGTCGAGAGGCAGCGCAAGAGCGGTGCGCAAACCCCCCTCTTGTAGAGTATCCCTTCGAACACCTGGAAGGACCTTGCGCGGTGCTGCAAGCGCCGAAGCTCGGCGGGGTCGTCGGGCTCGGCGATGCCTTGCAAGAAATTGAAGATGGGCTCTCGCCAATCACCTGGCCGGTCGATGCGGTGGACGAGTGCCGCGTCCCGGTTGTCTTGCGCGATGGCCGCCTGCGCTAGTATCTCGTAAAACGCCCCCTCAAGGGGGGGCAGTTGCTGGCTGGCCGCCTTAGCGAGGGCGTCGGCCTGCTCGTTCTCCGCGCGGGGGATGGCCTTGACGGTGACGCCCAAAAAGTGCCTTTCCCTCGCCCTCACGACCGCGAGGTACTTGGCCAACTCAGGGTCCTTGGCTTGATATGACTTGTCCACATGACCAGCCACCAAGCGCGAGTCGGTGCGGACTAGCACCCGTCTCGCACCAACTGCCTTGAGCTTCGCCAGGCCGAAGAGCAGCGCCTCGTATTCAGCCGTGTTGTTGGTGGCGGGGAAGGCAAGGCGCGCCGAGTATAACAAACGCTACCCCTCGGGCGTGACGACCACCGCCCCTACGCCTGCACCGGCGACGCCGTAAGCGCCGTCGATCGTGAGTGTCCAGACGGGGTCATCGTGCGTCTGGACGGGTTGGGCCGGCGGGGTCCATTCGGCGAGAAAATCCGCAAGGACTTGGGATTTGATTGCCGTTCGCGAAGCATACGTCAAGGAGAAGAAAGCGAGCTCGGCAGCCCATTTGCCGATGCGCCCTGTGGACTCCTTATTGTGTAGCATCTCTGCCAGGGGGAACGAGGAAGGCACTGTGATCGGGTGGGCCAGGAAATAATGCCGAAGCTTCCTGGAGGCCATGACCAGCGCGTAGGCGAGCTTCTCAAGTTCCGTGTATCTTGTCTTGGCACCTTGGAGGGCTTCGGAGACAAAGTAGACGGGCCGCTGCATGGCGCCTTCCTCTAAGACGAGGACGGCGCTGACCGCGGTGGCTAACGCGGCCAGATAGAGCAGGAGGGGAGCCTCTGGTGCTGGGGCGACCAGCGTGGGGAGGCTGGCCAGGTGCTCCTTGAGCTCGTTGAAGGCCTTCGTGTAATCTCCGTCCCAACGAAATCCGTCGCACCCGCGGAGCGTCTTGAAAAATGGCAAGCCCCGTTCTGCCGCCCTGGATAGGAAGCGGCTTAGTGCTGCCATGCGGCCCGCCAGCCTCTGGACCTCCCACGTAGTCTTGGGCGGCTCCATACCCAGGATGGCGTCTACTTTGTCGGGGTTCGCCTGGATGCCCCGTCCGGAGACGAGGAAACCCAGGAGCTTGCCCGCCTGCACCCCGAAGACACATTTGTCGGGGTTGAGCTTGATGCCCGCCTTCCGGAGGTTGTCAAAGGTCTCCTGGAGGTCCCGGCCATGCAGAGCAAGCTGCCGAGTTTTGACCACCACGTCATCGACATAAGCCTCGACGTTCCTCCCGAGCTGGGCGGCCAGGGCAAGAGCGACGAGGCGGGTGAAGGTAGCGCCGGCGTTCTTCAAGCCAAAGGGCATTCTGACGAAGCAGAACGTCCCAAGTGGTGTGATGAAACTGGTCTTCTCTTCATCGTCTTCGGCCATGTATACCTGGTGATAGCCAGAATAGGCGTCCAGGAAACTCATGAGTTCGCACCCCGCAGTGGCGTCGACCAGCTGATCGATGCGCGGCAAGGGGTAATTGTCCTTCGGGCACGCCTTGTTGAGTGCTGTGAAGTCGATGCACATGCGCCAGGCCCCGCTGGCCTTTTTGACTAGCACCGGGTTAGCGAGCCACTCTGGGTGGTGGACCTCGCGGATGACCCCAGCACGAAGAAGCTTCGCGACCTCGGTTTTGGCCGCCTGCTGCCGATCCATTGACATACGCCGAAGCCTTTGCTTGACCGGCTTGGCGTCGGGGCGGACCGCCAAGCGATGCTCGATTACTGCTCGATCTACGCCCTTGATGTCCTCCGGGGACCATGCGAAAATGTCAACGTTGTTCTGCAGCACTCGGAGCAGATCCCGTTCGACCCCTGGTGGGAGCCCCTCGCCGATGGACACAAACTGCCCCTCCACTTGGAGTGGCACCTTCTTGACTTCGCCCTCGGGCCGAGGCTTGGGCGTCCATCCGGGGGCGGAGGGCCCGTCGCCGCGCGCACCGGAGAGGGCATGCACCGGGCGATGCGGAACGCGGCTACCGACCTCGGCCCGTCTGGCCAGGTCCTGATCGCCGAAGACGGTGATAACACCCTCCGAGCCCGGGAGCTTCACACACAAAAACGCGTAGTGTGGGATCGCCTCGAAAGAGTTGATGGCGGGCCGACCCAGTATGGCGTTGTAGGGATGCGAGATATCGACGACGTCGAAGACGACATGCTCGGTCCGGATGTTACCCTTGTTGCCCTCCTGACGGAAAGTGACCGGAAGGGACACGTGCCCCAAGGCCTGCAGCGGTTGACCCCCGAAACCTTGAAGTGGAGCTCCTGGCTGCTCTAGCCGGCTTCGTGGGATCCCCATACGGTCGAGGGCCTCTGCAAACAAGATATTCGCGGAGCTTCCCCCGTCAACAAGGACGCGCCTGACGTCACAACGTGCTATGTGGGCCTGGATGACTAGGGGGTCTTGGTGAGGGTACTCCACACCCCGGGCGTCGTTCAAGTCGAAGGTGATGTTGCGGGGCGGCATCCACAGTTGCGGCTGCTCTCCGGGAGCTTTTAAGGAGGAGCCTCCGGTGATGACGTTGACGGTGCGATGCTGCGCGCCCTCCATTGGGGGCGGAGCCCGAGACCCGGCCGTCACCCCCCCGCAGCTCCATGACTGCAGCGCATGCCCTTGTGTAATGATCGTCGTAGCCGTGCACCTCGCACCACTTGCCATAGTGCAGGAGCTCTTGTTCTGCTTGGGGTTGGCCGCCGTAATCGAGTCCGCCTTCCGACCCCCGGTCTCCCCTCCGTGAGGCGGGGTCGGGTCCTCGGTGGGTGCCCTCGGTGTCGCGGACATGATGGGCCGCCTGTGTCCTGCGCTGGCGGCGCCGAGGCTTACGCCCGCTCCTTGAAGAGCCTTCCTGTACCTCGGTGTCGCCGCCTCGGGGAGGGCCTCCGCGAGGTTCTCGGCCGTGGCCCTGCTTCGATGGGGGCCCACCCGCCCCCGCCTCGCGCGGGGGGCGCTCTCCCTGGACGAGGTCGAGGGCGGTGATGCTGCGTCTTCGTGCATCCTCCTCCGCCCGCGCATACTCGTCCATTTTGTCGAAGAGTTTGACGACTGTCTTGATTGGCCTCCGCGCGTTGTACTCGGCCATCGGGCCTGGACGAAGGCCCTGTATGGCTGCATTAACGACGGTGGTTTCATTAATGTCTTTCACCTGGCATCGAATCTTGGCGAAGCGCTGGAAGTAGTCCCGGAGCTTCTCCGAGGGTCCTTGCTTCACAGCGAAGAGCTGGTCCGCATCGACTCGCTCGACATAGTTTTCTTGGAAGTTGCTTCGAAGGCGGTCGCGAAGCTGCTCCCACGCGTAGATGGAGCCCGGCTTTATGGTAAAAAACCAAGAGAGGGCCACTCCTTGCAGCGCGAGGGGGAGTCCCTTCGCCTTCGTGGTGTCATCTCCGCCTGCGGCCTCGATCGCGATTTCGTACACGCGCACGAACTCGCGAGGATCCGTGTCGCCTTTGTACGGGTTGGTGACGCTAGGGAACTTGAAGTCTTCGGGCCACGCCGCCTGCTGCAGCCCCGCCGAAAACGGGGACTCCGGATCTACGCGCCTCAACGGCACGCGGCTGGACGTGGGGGCTTTGCGGCTGTCCGCCTTCTCCGGCGCGGGCTCGGGCGCGATTACTGGCGCGACCTGCTAGCTCCGCGAAGGTCTCCTAGTTCCCGCTGGAACGCGTTGAGGGCTGCTAGTAGGGTGCTTTCCACCACAGGTGCTGTCGGGTCCGCCAGAACGCCCAGCGGACGGGTCGGTGCAGGGACCATCGCCTCGCGAACTCCAGATCCACCGGATGGTTCGTTGCGGTTACCCCCGGCCGTCTGATCCGCGCTACCGGCGAGGGTGGCGGGGGCTGTCGCCGCAATACCCGCAACGGGGTTGGATGTCGTTGTAGCGGCACTGGCGGGGTCGGTCGTTGTAGCGCGAGCGTCAATGCCCGCGACCACTGCGCTTACGCCGCCGCCGACTCCTTCGACGGCCGATGCCGAAGCCCTGGTATTCGCGCGCCGCTCCGGCCCGGCCGTCTTCTTTCCCTTCGCCGCCGCTGGTGAAGCTTTTTTCGGTGCCATCCTTCTTCTTCGGTCTTCAGGCTTGTCCTCTCCTCCCCACGAACGGCGCCAACTGTTGTGGCTACAGACCAAACAGAGAGAGAGATGGTAGTGGAGAGTGATGAAGATGAATGTAATGGCCTGGGTCCTCCCCATGGCTTGTACTCATATATATATATATATACACATGAGGAGTGCTTTTACGGTTATGCCCTTACATCTGGTTATCCCCTCTGGGGGTAGTTATGTCATTACACATGGCCTATTCTGGGCCTTATAATCTCCTACCAGGCCTGCTGGGCTTAGGTGGGGGCCACCCCTACGACATAAACCTTTGCTATTTTATCTTTTCAGACTAGTTATTTATATTGCATCGGTATATAAAAATTGTGCTCCAATTCACAGACGGTTCTATATATAGAACCGTCTGTGATATTCATTCATCACAGACGGTTCTATATATAGAACCGTCTGTGATAATCTGACCGCTGGGCCCGTCGATTCTCCTCAACCCAATCTTAGCCAATAGAAATCCACCAATCCTCAGCCCCACGAATCGTAGCTCCGTCTTTCCGTTCCCGCGCCAAAAATTTCGAATTCCCGCCTCTCCCTCCCTCTCCCTCCCCTATAAATATAACCAAAATCCAGCCTCTTTGCTGGTCTCCTCTTCCTTGCTGTCCTCCTCCATGCTGTCCTCTTCCTTGTTGTTCTCCTCCTCCTTGCTGTCCTCCTCCTTGCAGACGACGCAGAAGCATCTAGCTCGTGCCAACCGGGCAGACGCTCAATCAACGCCGACGATGGTGGTCGTCAAAGACATTCAGCTCATGCGTTGCATCAGGGGCGAGAAGGCATAGAGGATCTTTTCTTGTTGTGTAACCTGCTCGTTGTTCTTGTTGTTCTTGTTGTGTAACCTGCTCGTTGTTTTTGTTGTGTAACCAGCTCGTTGTTCTTGTTGTATAACCTGCTCGTTGTTTTGGGATATTGTAATGGCAGACTCTAATCTTAATAAAAATTGATGTTTTATGTTTGTGAAATGAATTGAGATGTGAATTGGATGTATACATGTACATGTTGATCTGCTTGTTTCAGAGGGCATGGCTAGCATTTCCTGAGGCTAGCCAATAAATAGAAATAGGTTTAGGAATAGAAGGGAATATCACAGACGATTTTTAACTAAAAACCGTCTGTGATATTTGCATCACAGACGGTTCGAAAACCGTCTGTGATGACCTCGTATTATCACTGATCCATAAATTCAGACGGTTCACAAAACCGTATATGATGACGTTTTTGAACTGTCTGTGATGACCTTTTCTGTAGTAGTGATTCCTCCATACAATGTACGTTCTGCCCCAACCTCCATATTCACTCACACATTTGTTGATGAGTTTGTTGTGCATGCAGCTAAACTATATAACACATTCATCGTCGAACAAACTACAGAACAAATCTGCAAGCTCACGTTTGGTTGCCTTCAATTTGTTTCCCCTAATTACGCACTGGCTGTTAAATCCATTCGTGTATACTCCCACATCGCATGCATGCTAAAACTACACGTGACCATACACCCTAGAATCAAGCAGTAAGTTATGCATGTAGCCATACGCACAAGTGAAGACCCGTTTAAGTCATTCGTATTACAGGGTATAAAGTCTACTAATGGATTTATCCATTTTAAAGACCATTTTGCTTGTACATATCTCCAAGCTAATCTAACGCTTAGGAGGTATGGGAGTACATACTCCATATGTATGTATGTATGTATGTATGTATGTATGTATGTATGTATGTATGTATGTATGTATGTATGTATGTATGTATGTATGTATGTATGTGTGTGTGTGTGTGTGACGCTGATGGGACATCAAGGTGCCCGGGCACCAAACCTCCCTGCCTTAGATTGCTTTTAGATGCGTGCAAGTGCAATGATATATAATATCATGATGGAAAGTCTTAATTATGAATGCAAAATCTCAATCATGGATGGAAAGTCTTAATCATGGCTCAGATGGACCGTCCGATCTAGATTGCGTGGATGGAAAGTCTTAATCATGACTTAAATACTAATTCTAAAATACTTCAATGCGACTTGGTTGAAAATTTTTCATCAGAGCTCTTTATATTTGCTATATACACTTTTTTATGTATAAACGGAGTACATATATAAATTATTCTATAAAAAATGGACTTTGACGAAATTTTTCATGAAACTCACTTTGCAGTATCTTATAATCATTATTAAAGTATGCTCAAATAGATAAAGGGGTATAACAACACCACTAAAGAGATATATTAGAAGTGAGAGTACGTACTCCCAGAAGTATAGAACCATTTTCATATATATATATATATATATATATATATATATATATATATATATATATATATATATTTGTGTGTGTGTGTTGGGGGGGTGGGGGAGGGGGCGCATTTGTTTTAAGTTGATAGGACTTAATCGTACCTCTTAAATTAAAATTCCAAACATTATAAGACATGGACCATTTGTTCTGTATGGCACTGCTTAATTTTGATTCTACATAAGATCGGGGTATGAATATACCAATAGGATATGATCCTAAGATATAAATTATGATCTCGATGCATAGATAACGTAACTACATGTACCTCACTGGTGAACCACTGGGGCTTTCAAAGGGATTATTCGGCGGCCATTGGTGAATCCTGGGCTTTCATAGGCTTCTCTCCCTAAAAATGGATATTTTTTTACTTGACATATTATCCTCAAATCAAGTCTTAACATTTCTTTCATTTAGCTCGAACCACATGTAGCACCGATAAACTCCAAAATTTCAATAAAGACTATTTTGTTCATATCAAAGTATCGAGCATCAAGTGCTTCATGGGTGGAAAACCAGCTAGGGCGCTCCGTATGCATGAGCACCCCAAATTTTTCGAACATTATATATACTCTTGCTAGCTATAGGTTCCAATTTCATAATATGTGAGAGAATTAGATACAAATTGTATTTCATACCTTATGTTCATATTTTATAGATGGTCACAAATCTTTTTTCTCTACTTATGGTAGCGTGTTAATGTTATGAAAGTACTTGTTTTTATTTAGGTCTTAGAAAATTCTTTAGTTTCTAACTAAAAATGAAAAATGAAGTGCTAACCTGATTCTCTATCCGTTTTCATCGTTGCGACCATCACGGTAAGTGCAATGATTTAAAACTAATATTGAGTATCTTATATGAGACATTTTACTTATAAATTTTGAAGCCATATATAACATAAGTAGACACCAATACTAGCTTACTAAGTATAGATGTACTAAAAAACCATATGTGTTTCTCCGGTGGTATGGTATGTGAATTGACATGAGGGGCCTAGCTTATTAATAAAAAATGGTGAAATAGATATGCATTTGCAATAACATGTTCTTCACTCATATTTAAAATATTTTTATCAATATTATTATTTATTATTGTTATCAGTTTGTAAAATAAGTTGGTTTCTCAATTAAATGTGTAAAGTAATCAATTAATTGGAAAGAAAGCCTAACTAGTTATATAAGAACATTAAGTATGCATAGTTTAACCGACGCTACCATTCGATCAACCGATAATTGCTTAACAACCATCTTTTATCTTATCTGTAAGTACCAATGGTGCACATTCAACATAAATTTTCTAGCTCTGTGAAGTTCTTACATCACCATATTTTCACCCCCACTACTAACATTTAACGAAAATGAGTACACTGGATAATTTGTGTAGACTGTACACATTTCTTTTGGATTTCGTAGTTGTGTTGAAGTCTCTTCCTATCACTTACTTAGATATCGATGACAACAATTTAAAAACTATGTAATATTCATTTTCTGAGACAAAAGTTATTTAATATTTTAGGATTATGACAATCTTTTGGGTGTCCTCTGAAATTGTTTTATATAGACACTGCATGTTGTCACCCATCTTCATCCTTTCCAGCTTTCCTACCTCTCGAGCCCTAACGTCTAGCATCGATGACACGCCCTTCAATTTGCCACCTCACTCCTAGGTTGCCGCTTGCACCATCGCTACCTTCAATTAAGTAGCTATTGTTTTAGACTATGAGTTATGACTACTGTTTATAACTTTTAGTTCTAGTACAAATATTCATACGAATGAACTGAACACTGATAAACCGATTCTAAAATACTATTCCGACAAGCTGGTTCGAAATGACGACAGAGAAACTATCTCATTTATTTATTCGAGAGAAATCATAAGCTATTTGACATAATATGAAATAAGCTGAAAAGAACAGGCCCAACTCTAGCACTACCACTTCATGAACTGTCATTACGTCCACCAACAAAACCTAACTAAATAGTCATGATCATTGCTGACCACTCTCCGTCACTCCTTGCTAATCCCATGGCCGACTCCATCCCTGGTGCTTCACCATTCACTACTACCCAGGCAACTAGTCACTTGAAATTAAGGCTGTAAAAAAAATCTCGAGGCTCGTGAGCTACTCGACCTCGGATCGTTCTAGGCTCGACTCGAACTTTAAACGAGCCGAACTCGAGCTTGATCTCGAGCTTCGAGCAGCTTCACTGAGCCGAGCTTGAATAGTTCGCGAGTCTTGATTCGAGATTAAATAGTGATATATATTAACTCTTCTCGAGCTTACCCGAGCCAAACTAGAACTCAAGCTTTTCTTTTTGTTGAAAAATAGTGTATGTTTGAATTATTTTGACTGTTATCGAGCTTACTCGAGCAGAGATCGAATTCGAAAGTTTCTTCTTGTTGAAAATTAGTGCATAATGAATTATTTTAATTGTTATCGAGTTTCAATAAGCCGAGCTCGAGCCTACTCGAGCTTAAGTCGAGCCGAGCTCAAGCCCAGGTGTAGGCTTGAACCCCCAACTCGAGGTCGGCTTGAGCTTCTATTGAGCTCGAGCCTGAAATGCCAAACTGTTTGAGCTCGGCTCATTTACAGTCTTACTTGAAATCTATGGTCCTAGGGTCCAATGAACCCTAAAGAACTATGTTCTTTTAAACTACGGTTGAATAGCAACTGATGATTTTATCTGTGTTTTTCAAGACGGCAGCAGACAACGAAGATATTAATGCGAATGATGCACAGGGTTAAGAATCCAATTTAAGAAACCGTTCTATTTATTTCGATTTCTAGGGAACTCAAAAGTCAAAAATAATAAAAAAAAGACCATTTACAATATGGTGCCAACTGGCGGCGATCAGCAACAAGGATGATATGAATAAAAACAACAACGTTTTCATTACCTTGTCTTTCGTCTCTTGACAGGAGCCTACCAAATATGTACTGTTATCTTACGAAAGTACGAAACTATGATCTATCCATGACCATTGTCAATAACAAGGGCTTACGAATTTTGAAGAGCTTACACATTCTTCGGAGTAAGGATATGTGCAATGATATAGGTAACTGATGTCGATAGTATTATCTTATATTACCTATAGCTTATAGTAAAAACAAGTATTATAATAAGTTGCTTTTTTATATGTTGGACAGCTCTTTCATAACATAATATGTCTTGTTTCTTATATTACAATAACTATTATATGAGAGGTGATCTAATTCTTTGTACTTTTCCTCTCACTTTTACATCATCTTATGTGCTACATGATAATAGTTTATTGATAGCTAATATTATAGTATTTGCTAGAAGTAGAACGGTTGTAGACAAGATGAGACCATACATGTCTGTGCGGCTGATATTGGCACAGAGAATCACCCACTCACCTCCTCCTGCCTGCGTCGTCTACAAGGCACGTCTACAATTACCCGCCCGTTTCTCCTCCTCCCTCTTGCACTCGTCTCGCCATTAATAAGAGCTCCACAAAAGAAAAAGAAATCCCCAAATCCTCCCGACCAGTCCCCTTCCCATCCCAACTCCAACCCCAGCTAACTCCCACTCGCGCTCAAAGCATCACCTCTTCTCGATCCCACCTTGACTGCAGATTCTACCCCTGACTTTCTCGATTGTTTTTACTTTCTTGGCCATTTGAGAAGAGAGTCAGGGATAGGGCTCGCCGGGATGCGGCTGCACGGGGAGGGGTCGGACGATGAGGTGGAGAAGGCGGTGATGGCTCCGGAGGCGCTGTTGCCGCCCCCCAACGGTGCGGCGGTGGCGGCTGCCGTGGCTGCGCCGAGGCTCGTGGTGGGTTACGCCCTCACGAAGAAGAAGGTGAAGAGCTTCCTCCAGCCCAAGCTGCTGTTGCTGGCGAGGTAAAAACCTGGAACACCGCCCAGAGGGATGGAATCTATTGATTCTTGGGGGATGCAAGTGGTGAAGGATTTTGAGAGAAACGAGAGATTTTAATTGGTTCTTGTTGGCCGAGTGGCGAGGAATTTCATGGAAGCATATGTTTTTTTTTCTGGTCCAGAGAGGTTGAAGGGTGTTGCTCTTAGAGGAAAATGGTGAATGATTTGAGGATAATATTAATATATGGATTTTGCGATGAAAATTTGCGTTTCGAATCTTGATTAAATGCTATTCTTGGACCAGTCTATGAAGATCAGAAGAATATTGACTGAACTGGCAGAGGTGATAAAAAGGGTAGTAATTTGATGGTGAAACCATTATAATTTCCACAATATGGTGGTGGAGTGGAATGCTATTCTATTCCTTGTAGCACTTAGCAAATAGTGACCGAATCGGACCTCTACTGGAGTATAAAGTTAGCGGGAGCGGCTAGCGAGAGTGGCTTCTGAGTGAAGCATACTGGGTTAATGATTTAGTAGTCAGAGGCAGCTGGCAAGTGTTTGTTAGGAATTCCAATAGCATCGGTTGATGCCCTACGTGCGTCCCGTGTGGACAGTTCCACTGCATGAGGGGCTCTCTATAGTCTATAATTGTGGAGTATGTTATCATGTCAACTTGGCAAAATGGGTCGTAGCATGCAAATCCTTGTTGCTTGGTATCTGGGATTCTAGTTAGGAATATTCCTATGGATAAGCACATCACATGAATTACGACAACTGATTGATGGCAATGTCTTTTCTGCGATCGTTTCCACTTTAGTAACTGGCTCACTAGATTTAATGGCAACATGGACCACCAACAAACAATCTTTGAGCTTGCTGTCTTGTTTATCTGAATTAAGATACAAACTGAATCAATTATTTGCTAGTTATTTCACAGGCTATGAACATAGGCAAGGCATGTGGAAAATAAAAGGAAAATAAACTAACAAGAAAAATATTTTTCTAAAAGATTGAATGGTTTTTGCTTGAATTATTTCTATATTTTGAGACTGATATGTGTTTTTTTTTATTTGTGGAGATTTATTGTTTAGTAACTTAAAAGTAAATGTTCTGAATGTGACACAGTACAGTTTACCCTTGTAAATTGCTTCACAGGCTATGGACATAATGCAAGCAAGAAAGTAAAGGAAAACGAATTTTCAAGGGAAATGGTTTTACGCAAAATTGAACAGTTTTTTGCTCGATCAAATTGTATATTGATTGATTTTTTTAATTCTGTAGCCTTATTGTTTATTAACTCAAAAAACAAATGTTCTGACATGACGCAAATTTCCCTTTTAACAATCCTTTTTATTCTTTGTATAGTACCTTCATAACATTCTTATTTATATTGTTGATTGAGCATTGGTTTATCCCACACGTCAAATTAATTTTAAGTAGAGATAATGATATACTAAAATTTTCTCGTAGTTAGTAGAGGGCTAGTTGGCTGAGATGATTTTGTGTACTTCCGTATTATAAGAATGTTGCTATCGCTAGCCCTGTATTCTGACTAGTATGCCCTCATTATTGCCAATCTTCTATTTTATCGCTGTTTGATGTGTTCTTATGATCTTATCTTGTGCATTGTCAGGAAGAAGGGAATTAGTTTCATATCAATTGATGAAACTCGTCCTCTTTTGGAACAAGGCCCATTTGATATTATCTTGCACAAGGTTAGTCACATACCTATTTAAATTTTAAACCTGTGTTGGAAGAATGCAGCCACATGGGTCGCAGATTGTAATACATTTTCTCAACCATTCATACGCTCTGTTTATGAACCTTTTGATCCTTGAGAGGTGACTTCTGCTTAATCTTTCAAACATTATGTCCTGATAGCTTTCTTACTTCCTGCAGATTACTACCAAGGAGTGGCAGCAGGTTCTGGAGGTAATATTTGAGCACTGATGTAGAAACCTGATGATGTGCAATGCATGATTATACCATAATGATACAGCATGCACAGCTCGTTGTGTCTTTTTCTAATTTTCCTTAAATTGTTTGATACCAATGGGGAAATCTGTTTTCAAGCTTTAGTGTTTTCCTGTTTGCCATGATGACAGGTAGCATACTCAATTAGTCGATTGCAGCCACCTATGAAAAGCTTATTGTAATTGTAATACTTTGTTGTTGGCTTCTAAATCTGGATTGCCCCTTCTCTGTTGATTTTTTTTATTAACTTACCAACTTTCATTTTGTTGAAGGATTATCATGAGGTACATCCAGAAGTTACTGTTCTTGACCCACCCAATGCCATCGGGCATCTGAACAATCGACAATCAATGCTTGAAGAAGTAGCTGATTTGAACTTGTCCAATTTCTATGGTAATATTGCATATAAGTTTAATATGAGTATTTTTACACTATACAAATAGATGTAGTATTTTACGGTTTCTCTTAATGTTTATATTGTGTGAGTTAACATCCGTTTGATCATTCAACACATTGACATACCATATTCTCACCAAATTATGAAAGAGACATTAAAATATTTGTTTCATTCCTTGTGAATGACGGGAATTTCCAATTAAGATTGCTATGTAAGTTATTATCAAACTTATGGGGGTACTGTATTAACTCTCAGCTACTGAAATGCTGAAACTCTTGGCAGAATTCCTTGTTGGCTTGTTTATTGTTGGGAGATTTCAAGGACAAGTATTGTTTGATTGGGCAACATTATTTTCCTCGATTGATCATGAACATGTAGGATATTGTCATTAGTAAAAAGGCAGTTTGCTGAAAGTGTAACCTCAGCTTAATTTACCGAGGACATAATATGTTTATAATTTATGTTAGTATATGATTGTTTCTGCATTGAACCATTGCAGGAGAAGTTTGCACTCCACGTCAACTGGTCATTATGAAAGATCCATCCTCTGTACCAACCACAGTTGCCATGGCTGGGCTAACTTTGCCGTTGGGTAATGTATTGAAATCTTGAAACTATCAGTTTCTTTTTGGGGATAAAAACCATTGGAAAATGCTGCGAATAATACATTTGAATTTGTCAGGCCCACTCATTTTGCTTTAGCTTCTCAGGACTAATTTTATATCACTTGATTAGGTTATTTGATCTAATTTTGCTGCTTATGTTAGGAGTTTACATGCAATTATCGCGGTTCAAACGAAAGTCCGTGAATATGTTATAACTGCTATTTTTGTCACGTATACAATGTTGAGTCATTCTTTTCTTATCATTCCTGAAATGTAGACCGCCTGTTTCCTCTGTTTTTTGAACAGAGCTTTATTTATCCACTGTCAGTATGTGGTACATGAACAGGAACAGAAGAGGATTGTTCTGCTAAGTTCTTTCAGTGTTATTTACAGGCTACCTTAGCTAGGTTGTGGGCTTACTAAGTTCTGTCAGTGTTGTTTATACACTGGCTAATCTAGGTTGTGAGCTTCTTGATTTGAATGTTGTGCTCCTCCCAAAACGCACCTTGGCTTCCTAGAATGGCTGCATGAGAGTTTTTGATATCGGTCATAAGCATCATATGATTTGCACTAGCTGTAATGTCTCCAGTTGACCATTCTCAATGATCACATTGTTTTTGTTGATGAATGTTTTGGCTCTTCTTCCAGCTGTGCCCTGTATCTTTAGACTTTTGCTTTTGACAGGGAAGCTGTAGAGTTAAACTTATTGTGCTGCTGGAGCATTGTAGTTATTCTGTTTTAATTCATTCCATGGGAGTTTTTTTTTGGTTATGTGTAGAACTGGTAAGTGGAAATTCTTTGATGGAATGTACTTCTCTTTGTGCAGTTGCCAAGCCCTTAGTTGTTGATGCAACATTTAAATCTCATGAACTATCTCTGGTATACGACGAGGCATCCTTGTCAATGCTTGATCCTCCTCTGGTTCTCCAGGAATTTGTGAATCATGGTAGGTTCTGATTTCCTATTTCTCTATATTTCTGCTTTTTTTACATATCCTGACACTTTGCCCTGGAACAGTAGAAACATGGCATCTGATTTATTGCCTCTACAGGTGGGATCCTATTTAAGGTGTACATCATCGGTGAAACAATACAGGTTGCCCGCAGATTTTCTCTTCCTGATGTTAACTCCTATGACTTACTAAACAATGTTGGCATCTATCGACTTCCAAGAGTTTCATGTGCTGCAGCTAGTGCAGATCATGCAGACCTTGACCCTCATATTTCAGGTGGGCTTTCTGCAGTATTGCAGTCAATTTATCTTCAGTTCAAATTTTTTATCCTTGCTTCATTAACACAAGTGAGTCATTAATTCATAACGCAATTTGTCTATGGTTTTTGCTATGAAGAAGATGAAGAGTGAATGTATCCTTTTATCGTGATATCGAAGTTGAGGACAAAATTTGTTCTATTAAAAAATAGTTGCTTTGCAATGGTGTTTTGCTTGTTAAGAGTTGTCTATTGCATCAAATGAACTTTTTGGTTACATTACTGAACAGAGCTTTCTGTTACATGACAGAGCTTCCTCCAAGACCACTTCTAGAGAAACTGGGTAGGGAGCTTCGTGGTCGGCTGGTATTACCAACACTTGTTCTTAACCATGTGTAGCTGTTCCATATGCTGCATCACCTGACATGTTAAACTTGCAGGGTCTAAGATTGTTCAACATAGACATGATTAGAGAGCTTGGAACCAATGATCGGTACTACATAATCGACATCAACTACTTCCCTGGTGTGTAGTTATTTTGTCTGTCATTAATACATGTCATTTTATCTTTTGCATTTCATTTCTTCTCTTTGTATATTAATGAAGAACTTGCTAGGCCAAAAAGCTTATCCCAGCTGAGGGCAAAGGAGTTTACCATCACAACACATCTCTGGCCTTCTAGGCCAATTTAACACTGTTCAGTAGGATATCTTCTCCATTGCCGAAGCTTGACTTGGTTGGGGCAAAAGTATAGTCTTTTTAATTGTATTTTGTCCGTCCCTAGGTGCAGATTGTTCTTAATCATTACGAGGAACTTCATAATAGAAATATTCTGTGGTTACTGGTTAGGACTTGGGAATATGACATGTAAATTATGGACATTTTGATGATGGGTAGTTCTGTCAGGTCATCACAGATCATTTTCTATGGAGAGAACCACATATGCTACTGCAGAAGATGCTTTTTTGTTGTTGTTGTAAAACTACTGAGTTACTGTGGGCACAACTTGCATGTAAAAGTACTGCAACACCATAGTACTTCATGGTCTTGAATTCTTGGTAATTTCAGTGTTCTTGTTATTTAATACCACAACATGATAATTTCTTTACCACAAAGTACTGTGGGCATTTCTTGATTGTTTTTACTCCAATATAATTGTGCAGGGTATGGAAAAATGCAAGGCTATGAGCACATATTCACTGACTTCCTGTTAAGTCTTGCGCAAAGCAAGTACAAAAAGTGCTTAAACGGGAGCTGAAGTGCAAAGAAGTATGTGAAGAGTGAACAGCAGCAGAATGGCATGTAACGGTGGCAGCCATGCTTTACCACCGATGTACGTATCTCGGAGACATAAGCTTAAGCCCAGGGCTTGAGGAAGTCGCAGTGCGTGTCTGCTAAAAATTGGCGGCACATGCTGGATTTGGAGTTGAACAAGTAGGAGGAAATGCTCGAATGCTCAGTGCCTATCTTGTATAGATCGCTGAATGATGTTTCCTGAGTGCCTTCATGTAGGCTTATTTAACCATAATTTAGTGATCTTTCTCATGAGCAATCTTCGCTGATTTGCTTGCTGTTCTCGCCCTTCTTTCTTGAACATTGTAGTGCAGTGCAGATCCACCGCTGATTTGAGGTTTTTGCTGGATCAGTTTTGCAGAGGGTTCGGGTCTAGAGAAGTCAGTATTGATCAACGAACAGATGATATAGAGCAACTCTCACTCTCAAGTGCATGTGACAACATCCAGATATTCAGCCAGATCGTTTTTCAGTAGGGTTCTGTAACGTGTCATTTGGAGCTTGCTTTGAACTTCGTGTGTTGGTTGTTTCTAAAGATCTCGTCTCCCTGACACACTGCGACTCCGTCAGCATGCGAAGTTTCACTTGTAAATGATTTTCTGCCCTAGTTTCCACTTTGCACTGCCACCGCGGCACCGCCTTCCACGAGAGGAAAACATCATCGGCGAAATCCGCGAAGGGTGGCTGGCCCAACAAGGCCTTCTCATGCCATGCGGCCAATTTGTGCAAAACGGTGGCGATTTCGCCAAAAATTCGGCCGCCTTCAAAGGCCTCTCAAGACTACCGGCGAAAACCTGGAGCTGACCTAACTCACATACAAAAGCATGACTGCAGACATTCAGGCCGCTGCATCCAATCATGCACGAATTGACTCCTCAACTGAGGATTGATGGATATGCTCACACGGCCATCACAGCCATGCATTAACAACAGTGTTTAGGTATGTACACACAGCACAGGCCTCTTTTTCTCTCAGTTGTCGCACTCTCAATTGGTTACCGCTCATGCATCTGAATTGTTTTCCATATCCCTGTCTCCTACTCTTCCCGGCCGACACAGTGTAAACTAAAGCGCATGACCTAACCTGAACCCGTAATTAACTAAGCAAAAAACACACCCTACGTCAGCCGGCACGGCAAGATAATTAACCAAACTACTACACAGTGGTTGATCACCGTCCATCAGCCTGCTCATCCCTATCCCAAGGCCGGAAGTTTCAATCAGGTGTCGATCGAATCGCCGTTCGACGACGCATGCATGCATCTCCGCCTGACATCTTCTCCCTAACAAAGTGCGTAGTTTTGTGGGTCTCTTCTCGGTTAGGAGGTGCTGTCATTTAGCTCATGGTGTAAAGATCGTTATCTCTATGCCTTCCAATGCATCATGATGATAGCGCCAGAAGCTTTTCTGCTTCCAGTGCTGCCACCATGGAATGATGGAGGTGATGCCACTGACCTTCTCCTTGCTTGCTTCTTTCCCCCTCAGTTCTGTTGCCTTTTCTTTTTGTCTGTTTTATCATGGCGTGGCACGGGGTTGGCACATATGGTTTCGTGCGTGACGCACGCTCTTGCGGTTTTGCGTTTTCAACTTGTACTGATACTACAACAAAAAGATCATCATAGATGATTTTCTGAACCGCCTGAATTTATATGTCAGTGATAATCGAAGGTTATCACAGACGATGTGTGAGCTATCTGTGATAAAAACAACACAAATGATTTGTAGCTAGAACCATCTATGAAGAAAACTATTACAGACAGCTCGAACCAAAAACTGTCTGTGATACTTACACATCACAGAGGATTCTAGTTACCAACCGTCTGTGATCGGCGAGTATCATAAACGGTTGGTATATAGAATCGTCTGTGATAGTCCTTCATAGATGGTTTATAGCACAAACCGTCTGTGATAGTTCATTCTATGTTAAAAAAAATTTCTGTTTTTTGGCTGGCCTCAAGAAAATGTTAGCTATGCATTTTTAAAACAAGTAAATATAGTAGCAAACACAACAGCACATTCCATTTTCATTAAGATTAGAATCCACCATTACAGCATAACAAAATAATGAGTAGATTACCCATCTAACACAGCAAGAACATAGCAAAAACACACTCCTAATCCTATGAACCCAACTCTTTAACATGACAAGAATATATAAGAAGCAGAGATCCTAGCAGACAGTAGAAGCTAAATGCAGTACGCGATGTCCTTGATGCCTGCCATCAAGGAAGAGAGGGGAGGGGATCGGATGGCGGCCGGATATCACCGACAATGAAGGAGACACGGTGGTAGCGTCACCTTTGTGTCACGACGGTGAGACTGCATAAGACACTCTTACGACACTTACAAAAGAGTGTCTTGAGCAGTGCACCGTGGTGTCACAACAGGAGGCGGAGGAGCTAGCTCATGGTGGTAGTTGGCATGACTACCGGTGGAAAGGGAGAGGGGGAGTAATTAATAAGGGTTGAGCGACGGGAGGAACCGGTGCCTGCCATTCGATGCGGAGAGAATGGACGGGTGAGATCGAAATCCTGGGGGATACGCCACGGATCGGTGATGTGTCATTATCAGAGACAATTTGTGATACGAACCGTCTGTGATAATACACATATGAGAGATGGTTTTTTATATGAATCATCTATGATAAATCACATATCAGAGACGGTTTGGTATATAAACCGTCTGTGATAATGCTTAAATATGTGCGCCCTACTCTAGCTCTTCTAATATGCCAGATTTCTCAATAATGGCATCTAATATTCTTTTGATTTTCTTCCTCTCATCTATCCATCATGAGTTGTTTGGCTGCAACCTTACACAGGCGGCCAACAATTTACGTCTGGAGCAGCTCCTCCACTCACGCCCTCTCTCCTTCCTCGATTCGCTTCCATCCGTCAGCTGGACCTCATCATCTATTGTCGACGGAGGTGTCTTGTTGCCGCTCAAGAAAAGGAAACCGCCCCCCCCAGCCTCGTTCTTCTTTGCAATGTGCGCAAAGTGGAAGAAGCTCTTGCAGCAGTGGAGAGACACATGGATAACATTGCCGATCAAGCAGAAGTGGCCGATTCTGAGAAAACTTATCATGGCATCCTCTTTGAGATTATGGACCATGCTAATGATTTGCCCAGAATAGAGGAGGAAGTGGAAAGGGCAAGGGCAATCTTCACGGCATTCAAGAACTCAGCGGCTGATTCTCCAACTCCAAAAGTCGAAGAGGAAGCATATGAAGTACAGAAGACTAAAATCTGGTAATCTCTTATTTTGGGACTTTTGTAATAAATTTGCCTTGAATTTATCTTTTGTAAAAGCGACTAGTCTTCTGTAGTTCATACGACAAAGGACAAAACACATACGGTTGTAAATAAAAATCGTTTGTGATAGTTTCATAGACGGTTCTAATTAAAACTGTCTGTGATAATGCGTATATCACAGACGGCTTTTAGACCTAACCATCTGTGATAGTTTCAGAGACGGTTTTAGTCATGAACCGTCTGTAATAATTAAAACACAGATGGCTCCACATGAACCGTATGTACTGAGACGTTTAGTATAGCTTGTTTTGTAGTAATTTGAAGATTAGGTAAGCTGTTACTTAGTCTATGGGACTAATCAGTAGCAAATGATAAGGTTGATTGTTATGCAATAAGTGTGTAACTGTACGGCAAAATTCTTCAGGGATGACCATTCAGAGGCTTATTTTTCGGTCGGGAATGACTTGATTACACAAGAACTAAATGAGTGACACCGATGATTGGTGGTTCCTGGTTAATCTTATTAGCTAGTAATCATTATCGTTCCAAGATATTTTGATATGTCCTTGTAAGTACAGATTTTCAAAGCTGACAAGTACGCTAGGAAATTCTAGCTTGGTTGACACGCACAAAGGCAACAGGCCTAACTTGTTATTTGAATAGATAAATATTTGATGTCTGGTGGACTTCGATTTTTTTAGAGAATGAAACATTCAGAATTCCCAATTGCATGTTGGCTGCATGTGGAAGCAGGTAAAAATCTTGATCTCATCTCAAGTTCTGTTTGTTCCCCATGTCTTAATCGTTGTTAGTTTGTTCTTCAAGTGACCACATTGCGCTCGATCACTTGTTTAAGGAAACACGAAAAGATATGCATATCAATGCTTTGAGAAAATTATCTCGGGTCTAGATCACTTATTTTATCTTACAGTCTTCCTGTTTCTCTGTTCACACATTACGCATTCAACCGGGTTCATACTAATCAGTGAATGATAACTTTCTCGCTTCACGTAATGATCTCCACCTCATAATAACTAGTCAAAACACTAGCCTTTTTTAAAGGCGTCGAACAGGGCGGATGCAAGTTGAGCAACGGCGGCACAGCCCCAGTCCGATTTTAAATTATGTTACTTAGAACATAAGTTTACATAGTATATATCTCTACATGCCAAAAACTAGTATTCTACATGCTAAAGACTATATCTATTTAAAAGAAAGAAGACTTAAATTTGTTGGCAAATAAGGGAAGAAAAGAAAAAAACACGTAAGACGTTGACAAAACAAGACACTGCAACAAAATATGGATAAGTTGAAGTTGGCACGATACAGCATATTAACTAACCGTGAAAAGAGAACAAAATAACACAAGCTACTTGAACCGATTGAGTGTGGACCACTAGCCGGTCCAGCCCCAAACCAACGCCAGCTCAAGGCCCAAGCCAGCATAGCCCCAAGCTAACCAAGTAGCCAACGTGGAGTCCAGACAACGCTTTATCTACCTTTCCCTATTCCCCACGTGGCACACTACGTACGCAACCTTTCATCTATAGTGGTGACAGGCCAGGCATAGGAGCTGCCATCGTCCAGGAGCACGCCGCCCGCTTATCGCCTACGTGCATTGGATGGTATGGTTAGATTTCTTATTGTATTAATCTCACTATGTGCGCGTGCAAATGGAGTAAATCTTGTTATATGTATATTGTATGTAGTATGGCCGACGGTCACGACAATAGGAGAGGTCGTCCACTCGTCGTCTCATCATGGCTCCTTGCTTTCAAACTTCAAATGTTCAATAATGTTATATCTAATGAAGTAACGATTAGTCGACCAAAATAGGTACTAAATTTTATGATTTAGATTTTAGGGTTTCAATTCTACGATCTTTAGAATATTTGTGGGTCATGGCTTTAATATTAAAATGCCATGTTTTTATTTTTGCAATAATTGAATTAGAAAAATATTTCAATGTGTTTTAATATCTAATTTAGTGTGTTCTAACTTTCATTAATTGCCATCTCCCCATGGCAGGTAGTGCATAGTCATGGAACGATTTCTAAAAAGAAAGAAACCAGGTTCAAATGCAAATGCTATGAATATAGAAAGTTCAGAAATTAATTAGGAAAAGCAGATCCAGTTTGATCCAGGGAAAAGAAAAGGAATAGACGACTATCTTTCCAATCTTGCATAATGGGTCTTATTAACTTCGCACATATGATTTTTCGTATACAATGTTTGGAAAAAAGAGAGAAAATTTAACTTTACATGGTTTGATCAGTATGGTAGTTGGTTTGAATATAGCGAGTCTAAAAATATAAAATTTAGAACACATTACTATTCTACTATATTATTGATGGATACATCAATAAGTACACATATAGAGTATGAGATCCTACATTATTTTTGTTTTAGATCCGTCACTGGCAATGAAAGGTTGCTAATTGTGATATGCACTTCAAATTTGACTTGTGGATGCATCACACAATGCCTAAAATATATTTGTGAGATCTTGTCCCTGGCTTATGCACATTGCGTCTATTGCTTATTAGCCATCGTTTCTGACCTAACAATTAAGCCCAAACAAACAGAAGAGCGTTATCCATAGTCCCTTTCTGAAGGCCATATGGCACATTTATATATTATCAGTACCATGACCAAATGATTGGCCTATTCATTTGTTATTGCACTGATGGAAGAGTCATTATTTATCTTAGCCTCTCAAATAGGCCAATTTAACCAGACAGAAAGCAAACAAAAGATATGGACATGATCTCAGGTTGCTATTATCAAGTATTTGCCTGTTTACTTCCTGCAAGACACCAAGAATCTCTGAACAACAAAACAAATCGGTAGGTTTATTCATATCTAGGACATGTTTATGCCGCAAAATCAGAAATGAACTCTCAATTATTGCAAGATGAAGTGAATATTTCGGCTTTTCGCAAAGTCCACAACTGTATTTTCAGGCTTTTCTCAGAGGATATTTTGTAGCCCAGACAGATACTAAACTGTTACTTTTCCTCCGATACATCAGAGCTCAGAATTTCTTTCTGCTCACCATGCTGTCTGAAAATTATTCATCAGCATAGGATTCCTCAGGGCCCTTGGCTGCATTTTCGGCAGCATTGCAAGTAATCTAAACACTTTAGGCACATGGAAAATCTATCATGATGCCTTATCACATGGAATCCTTCTTGAGTTGGGAAGAATTTGGCGAATTAGTTCCTACACATGAGTAGATTTCCACAGTGATCGAGATAGAAAATTCACCTTTGTGTCATCTACACATTTCTCTTTCTGGAAATCATCATAGACCAGGCTTTAGTTTACTTGAGAAACCTAATAGTCGTCAAAAACTTGCAACTAGAATAGAACTAGATAAGAACCACACTGAGAAACGTGGTTAGATGATCAAACTTTCGTAGAGAAATACGGATGAAGACATAGAGATCAATATGTTTAGATGGTAAGAACAAAAGGATTAGTTAAAGAAAAAGATGATAGATCAGGCTGCTAAATCAAGAAAAGGGACAAGTTAGGTAACACAACCAAGACAAGATATATATGACCTGTATGGGTGTAATATTAAACATATTGTGTACATAGTGGTTAGATAATCAAGCCATCTAGGTCGATGATAACAATGATGAACTTAATTAACTGTAGGACCCGAGATGGCAATTAGAGAGGTGAATGATGCCTTCCAATTCGATCTCTCCAGCTCGATCGTATTCCAAAACATGCACTCTACTACCTACTGAAAGCTAGAAAGATCAAATTAGCTCACCAAGAAAGAGCTCACACACATGCGGAAGCAAAACAGAGTGTAACTCCAGGCAACCGGTTAGACTGCTATAGACAAAACGGTTGGACCGTTTGGCGGTCTAATTGCCTAGGAACATTGGTCAAACCGGCCTCTAATCTGACCGCTACCAAGGTACGGTCTAATCGCCCCCTGTTCTAGAATAAGAAAAACAATCTGAGCCAAAACCCAAAATGGTATAATCTACAAAATACCAACTTAAATTGATTTAAACTTTGCACATACTTGCCAAGAATATCACAAAACTAATCCATCTAAGGATCGCATGGATCTTGCCAAAGTTTCAACCTTTCTTTGAAATAAATAAGGTTGCATCAAAACTAGGCAAAACTCAAGAACTTGACTTACGACTTACTCGTGGGTCAAGGATGGTCAAAAAAGCTCTAGATAGGTTTACACATGTCATTGCAAGCTTGAACACCCAAATATTCGATGCCAAAACCCTAGGATCACGATTTCACCAGAAGTGCTCCAAATTAAAGCAAACTAGGTAAACTTTAAGATCTTGCTACTGCTAGTCCCTAGATGGATGACATATGATCCTCATGAGGTATCATCACTTATACGTCCTTAGAACTAATAAGATCAAAAGAGAAGAAGAGAAGAAAAAAAAACTCCAACCAAGACAAGTACAAAACCAACAAGATCAAGAACACACCATGGAAAATGAACAAGGTTAATTTATTGCAACTTATAGATAAAGATTTTACAACCGTTTCACTATGGAGGACGGAGCTCTCTCTCCCAAGAGCACACACCCCAAAAGCCTCCTCTTCCTTGGAAGCCTCTCTCACAAACACTAGAAAATAGATGAGTTGGTTGGTTTGCCACATGCCTCTAACCCCCTCCCACTCAAATAGATGAGGCAACTAACCCATAATGGATACTATCTATTAGTATAATCGGGGGAACCCGTTAACCCTACACACATTGGATTTTACACTCAACGCATGACTTATGTGTGCTTTTCAAATACACTCCAAGCACCGTGGTTCTGGTCCCTTTGCCACTTCCAGTATTTTGGCTTTCCCGTCAAAATGCCTTCGCCTTGACCGTGGACCTCACCATTTCCCTAAGCCTAGTCCATGGTCATCTCTTTTTTTGCAAGCAATCCCCATACTTGCAATGTGTAGGTCCACCAATGTCTCACGCATTGGCAAGTCTCTCTGTGCCAATTCCCACCGACCACACCTCACTTGTATCAACCACACCATTCAATAAACCACTGCTCGAACCTTCCCTTCGACGTCCCTTGTCTTCTCCTATTCTCCGCTTAAGCCTAATCATCCCGCCCAGCTTCATTGACTACACCTCAGCTCATCCTTGAGCCTTGTCCTGGTCCACATTGTCGACTATGGCTACCACCAAGCACCCTACATATGAAAGACCAAAAAATCATTTTCCGGTATAAGTTCTTCACAACTTAACACATGTCAGTCCAACATACTTCATGCATCATGAATGCACCTATAACACAGATCCTAACACCCTAGGATCAAACCACAAACCGCAGTGCACTCACCCAATACACTACTACCAGCATCAGTCAGACCGCTAAGCCCTGGCCTGTCTGACCACCCCTTTCCACCCCGAGAATAGGGGAGTGGTATGAATACGACCACCAGACCCATCAGACCGCCAACCAAAGGCCGATCTAATCACAGCCACCCTGAGCATGACACTTGAAAAAATGCTCTCTAGAAAATAGCTACCGCCAACTATTTTTCGGTCACACCGTAACCACGGTATGACTGGCACTATGGTGATCGCACTGGTGGTTGACCACCAGTCAAATCGCTAACCCTCGGTCGGTTAGACCATGGCTTCCATGCCAATCTAAGCGTCGCCTGGCCAGTCTGACTGCCAACTCTAGGCTGGTCAGACTGTTGCCTAGTAAAGATGCCTGAGAGGTAAAACACAAACTTTCGCAAATGCAAAAACCAACTCAACACGATTGCCAATTATTCAACACAAGTGAACCATTGATATTCTCAACATGGTTCTTCAATCTTCCCCTTGATGAACATATTAGCAGTACCTCAAAAAGTGCAAATGAGAGCACAAGCGAGTTGAATTTGGAAAATAAAAAATAATTTGCAAAGAGGGCTCCACTCAGTCCATAAGATGCAAACAGAATTGAAAATGACCAAGAGAGCAAGAAAAAAAGTGAAGCAACTAGATATAACAAGTTTTCACAAAAAAAAAGCTTCAACTCCACCAAGAAATGAAAATCTCACTCTAAATCCAAATGAAAGAATAATTGTTCTATTTGACCTTGGTCATAGTGAAAAGAGATTGCAAAGATCAAGAGAAGCTCAAGAATGATCAAGAAAGCTCAAAAAGCCATTTTTAGCTTCTCCTTTCATGTGCAAACCTCCTCCTATGCAAAATCACTTAATCACTTGATATGAGCATTTTTGGGCATACTTCTCCCCTTTGATAATGAATTCATCAAGGTTCAAATTTCTCTCTATTCAATTTATGCAATGGATTCAAGAGAAAAATTCTCCCCTTTTGAGCAAAATGGAGGGATCAAATAAAAGCAAAAGAGAGACAATGATGCAAATGGAATTACTACAATTTTATTTATTTAATCTTATCAAGGGCTATGAGTATTATCCATGTTGATTCAAGCAAGCATTGCTACAAGCCATATGATGAGTAGAACATATCAAGATCATGACAATTCAAATATAGCAAAGCAAGGCCAAACTAGTGCAAGATGATAAATTGAGTCCATTTGAGTACATGTCAAGATGGTCAAAATTCTAGTTTACCCAAAGGTATCTAAATATTAGCCAAGCAATATCAACACGCTAAATGGAACCAAGAAGCTACAATTGAATCAATTATAATGCTACAAGTTTAATATTGAATTATTTTATTCAAGCACATGAAATTGATCATAATTAGCACATTTAGTAGTTTTGAAAACACAAATTAGCCTTATTTTAGCAAAGCAAGTTCTGGATTAGGAGTCATCCATAACTACCTCGTAAGCTTCAACCATTCACAATTTTTGTTTTCTTCACATTAATTTACCATGTGCTAGATCTCAAGCCTTATGTCGACCATCCCAAATGATAATCTTAAGAGAGTAGTCATGGTCATTCAAAAATCCCCCTAAATTCATGCTTAATGCAATGACAAGTAGTCTCATAAGGAAGAATTGGTGAAATCAGTTTTTTTGCACATAAAAGAGATGTTTTTTCATTCAGTTTCTAGTTCAAGAACAATAAGCTACTTCTAAGTCCGTAAGCAATACCCGACCTAAGCTGCAAAAGCCTAGGAAACGTAAACTTACGCTTCAACAAAGAACTAACACAGCTCAATCTAAAGCCTAATTTATATTCTAGATTCAAAAGAGCATATTTAGCATGGCATGAATCATACAAGGAGCACTAAAGCAAAAATAGTCATGAGATCAACCATTGACATGCTTTAATTAAAGTTTTGTAGTATCACTTGTAATTTCAATTTGCTAGCATGATAAAAGCTAATCTTATGTGGAAGTCACGATAAATCATGCTACAAACCACGACAAGGAATAATTTCATGGTAGCACATCATACATTAATAATAGTTAGAGCTCTATAGACAATTAGCTAGATCTAGTTGCAGGAATTTAGATATACAATATCTTACAATGAATGCAACAAAGATTCTGTTGGACCGAAATGGTGACAGAGGGGGGTGAATGTCGCTTTCTAAAAATAAATTCGCCCCTCAAGAATCCACACTTATGCTTCTTCTCCAATAGCTATGGAAGCTATGAAGAAAGAAGATGTGCACTACTGGAAGTCACAGCAACAAGGATAAACCAGATCCAGAAAGAGACAGTCAAGAAACATAAATTCAGAACAGGTCTGACTGCAAGCGGTAGTACCGCTGATATGAGCGGTAGTACCTCTCGAGGAGCGGTAGTACCTCTCGAGGAAAACAACAAACAAGATTTTCTGAATTCTGAGAAATTCGCAAAGATTCTTGGATTCTTGGCTTGAGACACTTTAAGGATAGCTAGGGAACACTCCCAGAAGAATAATCCAAGAGCCAATTTCGAGAATCCACTAGAAAATCAAAAGAACAAGGATTCTTCTGTCTCAAAACCTAAAAACGCATGTCTGCGCCAAAAAATCAAATTACTCCCCAAGCTTTGATCCTTTGGCCATGAATCTTTGAGGATAGCTACTCAATAGCCTCTGGACTCTCCATGCCAAATTTCAAGTCATCTTGCGAAGGGAATCAAGATTTGCATTGAACCCTAGAAGGAGGAAATGAAGAACAGGGAGGCTCAAAAACCCAAATCTGAAATTAAACGAAGTTTGCTCTTGGGAAACTCGATCAAATGATCTTGGGGCATCATCCCAACATAGAGCAACCCATTTTAGCTCTCCCCAACACCAAACAACAAGAAATCAAGAAACTCAAAATCAAGCCAAAAGGTAGAATGAAGGAAGAACAGAGAGCACAGAGCAGAGCAGAAGAAATGAAACTTCATATTTTCATTCATTGAACCAAAAGGAATACAAAGGAGTCCCGATACGCATGGACATTAGAACCATGGAAGATTACATGGATTCACCACTCAATCCTCTCCTCTCCCCATCTCAAGAACACACCTCTCTACATGCTTGCTAGGGAGAACACACACAGAGAAGGGAGATGATCGTGGGAGACAAGGTGCTGCTGCCCTCAACCACTAAAGAGCAAAGCAAAACCACCTCTCAAAGCCTCTTTTGACCCACTAAAACCCTAACTCTCTCCTAAAGCCATGGGGAGGCATGCAGCCCCCTCCACCTATTTATAGCGCTTGGCTAACGGGTCTCCACCCCGTTACGCCCGCTAAATCCAACGGAGCCCGCTCCCGCTTGTGCAGCCTTGCGAATTTACCGATTCGCCCCTCGTGCACCTTCCGGGAAGCTTCCGCGCTCCTTGTCGTCCACGACTCGCAACCACATCGAATCTCCGCCATCTTCGACACATTCGACCGTTCTGACCTCGACACCTCCCTGTGTCTAGTCCGGCCACCTCGTGTCTCACCACGACTCCGCCTCGACGTCCTGCAGTCACACAGACAAGAAACACGTCACATAGCACCGCTCGATACATGAAAGCGTAAATGGCATAAACACATCATACATGCACACAATGAAGTCCAAACCTGTCGAATCAAAGAATATGAATCCTAATCCCATACGACCAAGTTTGACCAAGTCCGACTGAGCCGATTGCACCGCGCAACGACTCGACTCTGAACCACTCAAACCAAACTCGACTCTCCTAAACCAATGTCAATTACTCATCATACACATGGGATTACCTCCACATGGTCTCTCAGATTCAAACTCCCTCTCAAGCCAAACAAGAAAGGCAAATGACTTCAAAATCCCCTCCAGAAGTAAAGGAGAGAAACACAAGGTCAAAAGAGTGCAGCTGAGATAAATATTAAATTCAACACATGAGCACTACTCTACCTTTCTCGACATGGGTTATAAGGGAAGAGAACTTAAAGCAAGACAGAAAGATATCAATTATGGAATTGATATCACTTGCAAGACACAAATAAACCAATTGGAGAAATAGAATCCTAGATAAGAAACTACAACCAATTAGAAGAGGCTAGGGTCACTAAGACTCAAACAACAAGTACAAGATACCTAGTTCAAGAAATAGCTCTCTACAACACAAAGGTCTCTAGGCCAAGAGAAACACAAGCTAAGGAGTGAATCAACACCACTAGATACCCCCATTACTAGATACTAGTGACTAAAGAAGCAAGCTCAATATAGACAAAATAAAAGACTCTAGAAGACCTTAGAGAGAGAGAGGGAATATGTATCTAAACCCAAATCCTCAACAACAACCCAGATGATATGCAATAATGACAATCATCCCGGGTGAAAGCAAGGAGATGAATCGGGAGGTCCCCAGCGGTGGTGTGGAGTCTTCCTAGGGTCATCCCAGGTGGAAGCAAGGAGGTGAACCGGGGAGGTCCCGGCGGTGGCGTGGAGTTCTCCCAGGGTCGTCCCAAGCGGAAGCAAGGAGGCACCCGAGGAAGGTCCCAGGTGGCTACGTGGGGTGCCTTCGGGTGGCGGCATAGAGTGCCCCAGGGGCTGTCTCGGGTGGTGGCTAGGAATGCCCTAGGGGGGCGCCAGGTAGGGGTGAAAACGGATCGGATAGTTTCCGACCAATCCGGATGAAAACGAATATGGATTGTGTCGGATCGGATTTTCTTCGGATAATTCTTGGATTGGAAACAAATACGGATTTTTTTTGTCAGAAACAAATACGAATACAGAAGGCCTGATATCCGGCGAATACGAATATGGATTATCCGGATAATACGGATCCAGATATCCGACATTTTAGCCCAACATTGCCCAGCCCAAGCCAGCCTCTCTCATCTCCCCTGCCACCAGCACACTAGCAAATATTTATGTTTATTAAAAATAAATTTAGTATTGTCAGTAGATTAAAATTTGTACCGATTAAATTGATTTACTACCGTTTAAATCATTCTGATGCAAATTTAAATTCTTAATTAATTTATTGGTCACATGTAAATGGTATAAATCCATTAAGAATTATTTAGGACTTTAAAAAATTAACTGCCATTTGAAAATTTAAAATTTGTACAATGGTATGACTATTGTGGATAAAAATACTTATGCTTGTTTAGATTTCATTAATGTTTTGACAAGATAAACTATTTATGTGTTTTTATTGATTTTGGATGTATAGTTTAAGGGGTTTTCATGTTCCGATAAATATTCGTGACCGTATTCGTTTCAATTCGTATTCGCTCCGTATCTGTATTGAATATTATTCATATTTGTATTCATATCCGTGGTATCTGTATTCATATCTGCATCTGAGAAAAAAAATATGAAAACAAATATGATAGAGACATTATCCGTCCGCATTTGATCTGTTTGCATCCCTAGCGCCAGGTGGCAATGTGGAAAGCCCCAGGGGCGTCCCAGGCAAAGGCAAGGAGATACCCTGGGGATGTCCCAAGTTGCGATGTGGGGAGAACCCCAGTGGGTCGGGGGCTATGCCGAAGAGGAAGCACGGGGAGATCTTGGGCCAACTTAGGCTGCGTGAAGCTCCGAGTGACATGACAAGGAAACCCTAAGCCCGAGATAGGCGATGAAGTGGAGAGCCTTGGCTTTGGTAGGGGTGGTGCAGCGGAAGAAGCCCTGGCCTGGCGGAAGCCTGGGTTGCCCAGTGGAATGAGTTGGCCTAGCAGTGCAAATCGCACCATGTAGAAGTTGGCGGAAAAGTTGGGGGAAGACTCTGGTGGCTTGAGGAGACAACCAGAAGGGGTTTATATACCCCAAAGGGTGGTCAACCTTGGACTAAGTCCGTCCCGCTTCCTAGATGGCGCAAGTGCTCGGTCCGTGGCGTAGTGTGGACCCAATCCATGGAACAGTGTCTGGCTACAGTGTCTGGCTTGCCCTATAAATAGTAACCTGAGGCGATTCCCAAGTGGAGAAATCCCTTGAGATGCGTGCCATCAGGAATAGCATGGGTCCATCTTGGCAAGTCAACATCAGCGCGTCCGAGTTCACCCTCAATGGTCAATGGGAGGTGGACCACCACCTCGAGCCTACTCCAATGCCAATGTACCTTAACATTTTGTTTTCATTGTAGGCTACCGGAAGATTGTAGGCTCGAGGTCACGCGCCAACCCCTTGTTTAGGTCGGTACACCAACCGGGGCTGGAAATGAATGACCATTTGGATCGATGAGGGGATACTATAGGGGGAGGATCCCTACGCCACTTCGGGCCCATGACCACCTCGGAGCGACGATGCCTGTTGAAGGACTCACCCCGAGCTAAGTACCTAAGCTAACCCTGGGCAAGGTACGCGAGACCAATCTCAAAGGGATCTAGGACCAACCTAGGGCGAGTTGCGCGAGATCAACCCCGGAGGGGTTCGGGCCAGCCCTAGGCGAGATACGCGGGACCAAGTCCGGAGGGGTCCAGAGTCAATCCTGGGCGAGGTACGTAAGACCAACCTCGAAGGGATCCGAGGTCAGCCCCGGACGAGGTACACAAGACCAACCATAAAAGGGTTCGAGGTTTACCCCAAGCAAGATACACAAGACTAACCCTGGAGGGGTCCGAGGCCAACCCCTGACAGGGTCCGAAGCCAGCCATGAATCGATCCCGGAGCTCCAAACGTGGCGGGGCCCGCACGGGGCAAATGGCGTAGATATCCCTAGGAGTAAGTTAGGCCCTAAGGGAAAACTTGTAACTTCACTCACCTCTCTCCCCTTGTAAATAGGACCCCTTGTAATGGGAGGAGGGAAGACATTTGGAAACTCTAGACACTCATATTGAATACACTCGATAATTCTCGTGCTTCTCCTTGAATCCCTCTGCATACTTAGCGGTCCTCGTATCCGACCGGAGATACTTCTAAGTTTACTATCCGGACTCGTACCGACGACACATGGAACAAATGCCCATGTAGTTATTACACTTAGATCTTGTGCAATATATGGCCTTGTTATTTTTTGCTTTTATCTTCTGCTTTTGACTTTTGGTTTCTCCGGAAGTCAAAAAATACAAACGACGAAAGGGGAGTGCATTTTAAAGTGGATTCTCTAAATAGCTTCTCAAGCTCAAAATCATATGCACCAGCTAAAAGCCATCAGTTACATTCCAAAAGTACACCCCCATAGAAACAACTTGTATACAGGATGATCGGTGTGCAATTGGTGAAAGAATCATGGAAGGTACGCACACAAAGTATTCCAATTTCTACTTGATTTAGAAGAGAATATAGTGGTGAGGTCACGGTTCATGCCCGCACCAGCAATAATTTGAGCTACTAGTCTAAGATCCCGACAAGATAGCCCTAGCAGTAGCACTGCAGCTCACTTACATCGTCCAGTGGGTTGCTGATCTGTTTTGGCAATCGATTCGATCCGCTCGACCAGCGACCAACTTGGCAAGAACTTGGATTCTGTTTTCGTTGATCTGTAACAACTTCCTATAGTTACAGTACCAGCTTGACAAGCCAACTAATTAAGAAGCACATATCTCCGCGCTGTTTCAGCGTCGACTAATCATTGAATTCATGAACTTAGTATCGCAATTACGGGAATTGGAATATGAAATAAATTGGACCACGAAGCCATCTTGATTATTTTTTTCTGAGATAAACATGGATTGTTGAACAAGCAAGCTGATTAATTGAGCCTGACAACTGAATTGTCCCACGTTAGAGTACCATTTAATCGATTAACCCCTAACTCACGATTTGTATTTGCAATATTTTAGGTGGACCCGCACCTTGATTGCAAAGATCTGGCAAAATTTTCAGTGGGACACCACATGAAACCTTAGATGGGGCAAATGGCCCATCACTGGACGGCACAAATAGTTGCACCGTGGTTCGGTTTTGCTCCGTCCGTGGGGATGGACGGCTTTGGATTTTTATCATAAGCATGCTGACCACAGAAGATGGCAACATGGCACAAAAGAGATGGAAGCAGATAAGAGAACAACTTGAGATGAGAGGCTTGGATTGCAAAATACTAGAGTACAAGCAGGTCGACAGGCAGGGTCCATGACAGGTTGTTTCGGCATGATGATTGGAGTGTGATCCAAATGCCATGTGAAGGATTGGAACCCCTGCCCCCTCCCCAGTTATGCGTGAGAGAGATTTGGTGGCATGAGACGCCGGCAAGCAAAGCAATTTGGCCTCAACAAAACCAGTGCCCAACATTTGAGAACACGGGGATAACTATCACAAGGAGGCCATGATTGGATGTTGACCCAAAAGGAATGGTACGAACATAAAGATGACGTGCTCACCATGACGTGGACTGCTTGTTATGTTCTGCCCACACCAAATTGCTACCGGTACCCAGCTATGTAGAGTGTTTTTGTTTAACAGTAACTACCGAAATATAAACTGTGGGCGCAACTATGAGCAGGTTCTTTTTTTATTACAGCTGATGGTTTTTGACCTTAACATGAGTGTTTGTAATGAATCGAATACCGATAAACCACTTTGAAAAGACTGTCCCGATAAGCTGCTTTGAAAAGACAATGATGAAGCTGTCTCGTTTGTTTGTTCAAAGGAAACTATAAACCATAAGCTAAAAAGAAGGGGATAACTCAGATGTCTAGTAGGATTATATACAAACTTTGTCTTTTAAAGCTGATATGTATGATCTACCAGAAAGTACTGGGGATTTTTCGATCTTTTGTATTTGTAGGACTGGCAATGGCTACAAAGGCGTGAATGGTCATGTCTTCTTAAATTTTTTCGTAAATACCAGAAATCTTTTATTTCAAAGTTAAAGAGTTAAGAATATTACATTCCACAGCCTATAATCAAACAATAACCCAAAACAACAAAGAGCCTAGCTCTACACCTGGCTAGTCTGACTGGCCATAGACTTACGGTCTAACATGCGGCAACCTTGCGGTCTAACCGGTGATAGGCTAGCGGTCTGACCAGCGGCAATCTTGTGGTCTGATTGGCGACAAGCTAAAGGTCTTACCAGTGACAAACTAGCAGTCTGACAGGCAACCAGTTTGCGGTCTGACCAGCAACTGGTCTAACTAGGCCCATGATCTATCTGACCGCTCTCTTGTTCCTAGAATAGAAAATTAATCCAAGTTCAAACCACGTTGGTAAACTTCAAAACACATGGCCAAATGAGATCAAAATTTACACACACCTTGCTGAGAGTCTTAGAAACCTATTCCATTCAAGGATCGGGATGATCCTAGCCAAAGTCACAACCTTTCCTCAAAATATGCAAGGTTGTATCAAAACCAAGCAAAACTCAAAATTTTGAGAAATAACTTGCTCATGGGTTAAGAATAGGCAAGATGGCTCTAGATATATTCCCACATATTACAGCAAGCAAAACCAACCGACGAACTAAGTCAAAACCCTCATATCATGATTTCTTAAGAAAGGGTTCAAATCAAGTAAGATTTGGGTAACTTTAAGAACTTACAAACCACAATGTGTACATGGATGAGGTTTAATCTACATCTGTCATTATCATCGCTTACATGTCCTTAACACTAGCAAGATCAAGAAAATGAGAGAAGAGGCAAAGAACCAATAAAAACAAGAATAAATCAATCAAGATAAGAAGGGTTCATGAGAGATGAACAAATTTGATCATATTACTACTTGAGAATAAATGTTTTACAGCCACATCATAGGAGGATAAGAAAGCACGCCACAGTATTCACTCTTCTCTCTCAAGTCCTAACCCTAACTCAAGAATGGTTGGAATACTTAGCATGCAAACCTCCACCCCATCCACTAAATAGATGGATCAACCAGCCCATTTCTAGCCCTAATGGATACTATCCACTATTGTAATTGGAGAAACCTGTTAACTCCATACAACATGAGTTTTACATTCACACTTAACTCATGCACGGCTTTCAAGGCATATGAGCCTGAACCCGCTAAGTCTTTAGCATTTGATCCACTTGATCTTCTTGGTATCTCCTTAACCTAAACAGCTTCCCCAAGCACCACAATTTTGATCAAACGAAGTTTCTGGTATTTGGCAAACTACCAAAATACTATTGTCTTGACCCAGTTTTCATCTTCCCTTGCAAGCAATCATCATGCTCACCATATGTAGGTGCACCAATGGGTTGCTACATGTCGTCAAGTCTCTCCTGTTTTGGTTCCATCAGAACATGCCTCATTTGGATCGACCAAGCTATTTGGTGCAACCCATTGCTCAAACCTTCTCTTTAACATTTCTTGCTTTTCTTATGTCATGCTTGAACTCAACCATCTAACCTAGCATTCTTGAACGTTCTGGGCCTCGGCTCCTCTATAAGTGTAGTCCCGATTCTCATTGTTGATCATAGTTGACTCGAACTCTCCCTGCACATCCAAAAATAAAGAAATCGTTTGCGAACACAAGTTCTTCACAATTTAACCTACGTTAGTTCAAACATGCTTCATACAACATGACCACCCAGACCTAGTGCCAAAATCCCCAATTCATGATCAAACTTACAGATTTTCAAAACTCATTGTCAAAAACACAAGGCAGTCGGTCTGATCACTCAGCTGCGGATCAAATCTATTTGGCCAGTTGGTCTGACATCCAGAAATAGAATCTAACAAAGAATTCAAATCTTTCATAAATTCGAAATTCAACTTTTCAAACATTGACAATGATTCATCACAAAATATTCTGGACCTTTTCACTGGTCCTCAGTATTCGATCTTGTTTTGATGTATTTGTTGTTATCACCTTTGCATCTTGAGTCTTGACTTATGGTTACTAACAATTGGATGGGCATGCTCTACTAAAGCTAAAAAAATGGTTAATGATCGCTATCATGGTCTCACCTAATGATATTGCAAGGATTAAATTGACGAAAGTAACGGAGTTGATTATGCATTTTTATTCTTTCCCTTTTGATGAGTGAGAAGAAAAGGCCGGAGAGCGAGCAAAAGTACAGCTTTTTTTTTTCACAAAGCAACGGAAAATATCATGAAGTGAGTCGGAAGCAATTCCATGTTCTCCCCGCACCAACGAATGTCAACTATTGTGAGGTAGGTGATGAGGATGAGTGCAAAGCGAACGCTATTAATCCACTTCCACTCGTAATAGGCAACAAAGAGCAACGGAAAATCATAGAAGAAAGTAGTCCCTATTATGCAGATGTGGCGACAATAGTGACTATTCTTGCAATTCTCGCAGATAGGGACAATGTGTTTTTTTAGCAGATTTAGCAGAAAACACCATAGAAATGACAAACCGTGGATATGACTAGATCACAAGTGGTCCAAAGGCCAAAAATGAAACCTAAGTGTGGAAAACTAATGTAGAAAAATCACTACAAATGCATGGAGGTATAAGGTAATTCTCCTAGCTACCAATTAAGTGGATGCTAGTGACAACATGTACTACTACTTTTTAGGTCAGAATTGTTTTCAGCTAACTATGATTCCCAAAAGTTTGCGACACTATCCAAACGATAAAACGGGTGCGTGCAGTGTGGCATTTGGTAAGACGTGCACATAATGATTTTGGAGGCAACATCCTGGAAGCGTCTTCAGCTCTGAGCCCCTGAGTCGGTCCTTTTTACATGGTCGATCTTGGTCTTAGCCCTAGCTTTTCCCGAGCATAGGTTTTTTTTTATGCGGCTTATGATTTTGAGGTTGTTCGTGGAATTGAGAGTACAGAGTAACAAAAACTCATGTGTGATTTTTACCGATATAAATGAAGTCGCTATAATGTGTGATTTTTACCGATATAAATGAAGTCGCTATAATGTGTATTATAATAAACTTATAGATCCCGTCTTAGAATGACACTCAGCTGAAAAGCTAGTTATTATAGAAAAGACAAAAATTAGCTTTTAGAAGCTGAAAAAAGACGCCCCATATAGACTAGGGGTGCAAATGGAGCGGATATTTCCCGACTGTCCATCCGTCCATTTTAATTTGGATACAATTCGGAGCAAATTTTCGGATATCCGAAGGTTTTGTCGGATACGGAAACAGAGTCGGATATTTTTTATCGGATACGGAAATGGATCCGGAAAAAGCATTATTCGACGGATACGGAACTATCCGGGTATTTTTTTCGGATAGTTACCGGATACAGAAACGGAGTCGGATACCTGGCCTCTCCAAATACTGGATACCGGATACGAAGGCCTTGTGAAATCATTTGCTAAATGTAATGAAGTTAAATGAACTAGTGATGTACTTGACTACTTGGCTATGGGCAATTCGTACTTTTGAACCATGTTACTACTTGCTTAACTAGGCTCTATCATTTACTTGTTACTTTACTAGCTAGAATTTACTAGTTGTTTAACTTGTCCCTGTCACCATGTAAAATTTGTTTTTGCACATTATCCGATTAAATATTCGTGATCGAAACTAATCGTATTCGGAGTGGCATGTATTCGCTCTGTATTCATGACTGAGAATATCCGCATTCGTATTCGTATTCGGTACTATCCGTGTCCGACTCCGACAAAAAATATGGAAAAGGATACGGGATAAGCAATATCCGTCCGTATCCGCTCCGTTTGCACCCCTAATATAGACCCATCTCTTAGTTAGCCCTATTTGGAATGTGAGATTTTTTTTATTCCAACAAAAATATGAACTATTTTTTATAAAATTTTTGTAAAATTTCTGCGTGCCAAATAAGGCCTAAAATCCCCCTCTCCATAATGTGATCCAACACTTTAGGCAAGTTTGGATAAAGGGATTTTTTTCGGAATTTTTAGG
The DNA here is from genome assembly GCA_017311315.1 of Dendrocalamus latiflorus. NCBI lineage: Eukaryota > Viridiplantae > Streptophyta > Magnoliopsida > Poales > Poaceae > Dendrocalamus > Dendrocalamus latiflorus. The sequence continues at coordinate 47,574,431 of CM029651.1, forward strand.
GTTCAGAACTAAATTCTAAGGGCCTGTTTGGATGGACTAGGACTAGTTGTTAGCTAGGACCAGGCCCTGTTTGGATGGACTAGGACTAGTTGTTAGCTAGGACTAGTTGTTAGCTGACTAGTAGTTAGCTAGCTAAAGATTAGCCTAGTCCTGTTTGGATCCAAGGACTAATAAGTGCTACTATCTCAGTGCAAAGTCTGTTATACCCCTATGCATGGTGGTCTGGGAGGGTTGGCGTGGGTATCAACGTCTTTTTTCCATCCGGCTGGTCCTTTAGCCCTCATTAGCTGGGTTTGATGGACTAGTTGGCTAACAACTAGTTGGGGCTTTGGCTAAACTTTAGCCCACCCATTAGCCCTCCTGTTTGGATCCTCAAGGGCTAAAGTTTAGCAACTAGTTGTTAGTCCAAGGGATCCAAACAGGGCCCTAGTTGTTAGCTGACTAGTAGTTAGCTGGCTAAAGATTAGCCCAGTCATGTTTGGATCCAAGGACTAATAAGTACTACTATCTCAGTACAAAGTCTGTTATACCCCTATGCATGGCGGTCTGGGAGGGTTGGCGTGGGTATCAGCGTCTTTTTTCCATCCTGCTGGTCCTTTAGCCCTCATTAGCTGGGTTTGGCCAACTAGTTGGCTAACAACTAGTTAGGGTTTTGACTAAACTTTAGCCCACTCATTAGCCCTCCTGTTTGGATCTACAAGGACTAAAAATTAGCAACTAATTGTTAGTCCATAGGATCCAAACAGGCCTTAAGGATGTTTGGATTCAAACCCCCTATCCAAATTGGCGCTAAGCATCGCACGCACTTGTACACGAGTATTTCATGGATAAGACCGTATATCCATATTTGTCCCTTTTAGCCATACCCCATAGGCCATGCTATGGATCAAGTACAAGTGGTAAAACTCATTCAGAAGCACTTTGTACAATAAAAAACTGTTTACTGGCTAAGGTGTACCGACCGAATAATTAGTCCATATACTTTCAGAGAGAAAAGAAACGTCGGTGCGTCATGACGCGCACAAAGGACAGAAACATCTTAACCCCTTCACGTAGTGCATCTTTATCCTAACTCCTCAAAAGATAGCAAAAAGGGACTCAACAGTACACGATAAACACACGACCAAAACTATTCGAGTAGGGAGGCTATCTAGCGCCTAGCTAGCCAGCTCAGCTGTGTTTTTTCCCTAAAACTTATGACTTAATACTTATATGGCTGTGATTGTTTTGGCTTCAGTTTTTAGCTTCCAGCTTATTTTCACTATTTATAAATTTCGTCTTTTTCTGAACTTTTGGCTTTTTGTTGAGCTTTTTTGCTGGTTCTTTTTTTCCGTATTTGTTTGTATTATACGTAATGGGCTAACATATTTTTTTATATTTTTTTAATTTTTTTTAAATTTAATTATGCTAAATAAGCCTCTGTCAGTTACAGTGTTTTTTCAGCCAGCTACAGTGCTTTTCAGCCATAAGCCACTAAAAAAAGTCCAAATGATCACCATAGTTTTACTCAAACAAATAAACGAAACTACTTATTCAGCATCATTTCGAAGTGCTTTATCATAGCAGCATTTTTGAAGCGGCTTATTGACATTCGATTCATTCACAAATACGCTTATACTAAGCCCAGAAACTATAAGACACAACCATAAGTCTCAGCCAAAAAGAACCCATCTCACCATTTTGATTACAAGAGAAAGCTAGTACTAGTAGCTATAGGGTGGGGTTTTTTTGCTATGGCTTTGCCTTATGATTTTTGAATTTTCACTGTTTGCGAGAGACAGTATGCAGAGGTGAATAGTCACATACGATTTTTGCCGTTATAACTGAATTCTTGTAGATTCGTCTTAAAAACGTACCATTTAAAATATAATTACTGTAGTAACCTAAGACAAAGCCACAGTGGATTCGAATCCACCCATATACTAGCTAGAGAGGCGCCTCATCATTTGCTTGGAATTTTGTATAGGGATTATTGCTCCACTCCAAACGGTTTCAGCTTCAGACTTCTTAATTTCGTCTTTTTTTGCTTTAGGTTTTTTAGTCTTTTTTGCTTTTTTTCTCTTATTCATTTGTATTGTTCGTGATAATATAACATATTTTTAAAAAATTAATTACTTAGAAAAACTAACGGCCACTATAATATATTTTTAATAACTATAATAAAAAAATCAGAAGTCACGATTAATAAGCCACATTAAGCAAGGCTACGTGCCACGTAGAGCTGGTGATTTGGAGTGCACAACAGCGAGAGCTTTTTTTTTTTTTTTGGCAGCAGACAGCATGGTTGGCTGAGGTTCTCCATTGATTCGGAGGGGGGCACAACAACGAGAGCCGTTTTTTTCAGCAGACAGCATGGTTGGCTGAGGTCAAAGCGGTAAGATAAAATAGTAGTGGAGTTCTTTTTTATGGGTGTGTCAAATGCAGCTATACTTCATATATGAAAATATAAAGGCAACCATAGGCATTTTTCAGTTATTTTCGGAACACAAAAAAATCGTAGAGAACAAGATAATTCCTTTGAAATATTCACAAAATTCCTACACGCAGAACGTAACCCCAAATAATTAAGTTGTTAATATTGGAATTTGTTTAGACCCTAAAAGCTGATCTGGCAGTTCCTGTGCTTACTCTTAACTCTAGGGAAAAATGTTCCTTTTGCACTTGAAAGATAAAAGGACCTATGTATTTTTTTTTCTCCGTTTTGTAGGACCGGAATGTACTTGGCACTCAGTTCTTTAAATGACAGAAGAAAAAGAAAAGGCCATTCCTAGACATGATTTCCATCAGATAAATTTAAACCACTTTAGATGGACTCGATAGACGACGATACACCATACACGTCCAACTTCTGCTGCTGCTGCGCCTGTGCGTAGTGGGTAGAGATGGCAATGGGTACCCGAAACCCGATACCTGGTGGGTTTTTACTCTATTAGGGCATGGATCTGAGTCAATTTCCTAACCCATGGGTCTCTTAATGGGCAAAAAGCCCAATCCATCGGGTCTGTCGGGTTCGGGTACGTTCCTATAGTACCCAAACCCGTAAACCTATGGGTAATATAAACCAGATCCATAGGAGTTATAAACCCAGGCTCCCAGGCAAAACCAGCCCAGCCCATAGCCCATTAGCCATTTAGCCCCAAGCCCCCAAATTTAATGCGGCAATGCCCCATTACCCATACGGCTAACCCTAGCTAGCACTCGCCACGGTCACTACTCACTCCTCCCCAGTCCCCACCCCGATTCAACAGCCGCCGCAGCGGCGGCGCATCTGGCACTCCGCGCTCGCCCTCCCGTCCCGCAGCTCCCGCTCCTGCTCCCGCCACTCTCGCCGCACGCTCGTCCTCCCGCACGCCCTCGCCGTCGCTTCGCCTTCCAGTTCAGCTCGCCGCCCCCACGCCGCAGTCAACGCGCATCACAGCAGTAGGCCCTTGGCCATGTCGCTGCCCTCTGGCTCCAACGAAGATGGCCGGTGAACTTCTTCCTCCTCTCCATTAACCATTGTTGCAGCTCGCATTACTGACCCGACGGGCGACCCATGGGTACCCGTTAACCCAGTGGGCATGGGTCTGGGCAAAAAACTGCACCCGTCACAGGCATGGGTTTTTTAGCGGGCACATCCAACTTTCATGGGCACGGGTTTGGGATAGCAAAACCCAGCGGGTTTATGCCCGTTGCCATCTCTAGTAGTGGGTACGGGGCAGGGTAAAATATTTTGCTTTGGAAAAAATTCACCACCCAACGATACCATCAAATGGAACGAAATTTCGTTCACAATTTTACACGAAACTTTTAAATTTTATTTGAATTTTGACAAAATTTAATTAAATTTAGATAAATTTCAAACAAAAATAAATTTTTAGAAAATTTAACCGAATGTTTTTCCTTTCGTTGGGAATGAAATTACCGAAATTTCGTTCCCTCTCGTCCGAAATGTTTAACTCTGGTACGGGGCTCTGAGACGACGGGCTGTGCAGCCTGTGCTGCTGACCTGTGACGACCACTGGTGATTGGTGACGCTGACGTGGAACCAACTACCCGCTGCCACGCGGGCGCCACACGCACGTGAAGCGTTGGGCGCGCGCGCTTTTTAACCGATTTCCTCCCATGATCGCGACTTCGCGAGGCGATATAATTCGCTAATCATGTCATTAGATACGGCTTTTGTCGGGTGGGTTTCGAAGTCAATGCATATCTGTACAGACGAGACGCCTGTGGTGATGATTAATTAAGGAACGGGGATGGACCGATGGAGGTGGCTAATATAATTAATTATGGATAATTATGGGCCAAACTATTTAGAATATGTATAATGATACAGACAATTATAATCTATAGTACCACTCTATATCATCTACAAATAGTACTAAAGACAGTTATTACAATGTTACCTTTTTACAAATTCCTCTATGATATAATGTGTCTTATTTTTCGTGTCACAGTTGATTGTTATATGATAAATGATCTAATTCTCTATGCTTATCTCCGTATACGTATGGATTTCTCCGTATACATATGGATTTGAATGTGGTAAGTTGATTAAAACCCCTAACAAATGAGACACGTACGAGGTCCTGAAGGGTATGCAATTCAACGACCAATGATTCATTTGGTACTGTATGTATTTGGATAGTGACATCATCGATATGGTATTTGATCGTGATGTAACGTACACTCCTCCCTCCGTCCCTGAATAGATACCATTCTTGATGGTAATAATCTTTAAAAAAAAGCATAATATGCACCATAAAGGAATTAACTTAAACAAGATTTTTCATTTTGCATTTTGGGTATCTAATTTCCATATGTGCTTTTGCGAAATTAGGCTACAGTATTATCGTCTCACACTAATACAAAAATGATCTTCACAGACGTTTTGGAACTGTCATCACAGACGGTTTTCTGAACTGTCTGAATTTATGAGTCAGTGATAATAAGAGATTATCACAAACGGTTTGTGAGTTGTATGTGATAAATACAACACAGACATTTGTAACTAGAACCATCTGTGATACTCTAACATCACAAACAGCTCGAAGTAAAAACCATCTGTGATACTCTAACATCACAGACGGCTCGAAATAAAAACCGTCTGTGATACTCTAATATCATAGATGGTTCTAGCTATCAACCATTTGTGATGGGCGAGTATCACAGATGGTTGTAATATAGAACTGTCTGTGATAGTCCTTCATAGACAGTTTATACTACAAAACCGTCTGTGATAGTTCATACTATACCTAAGTTTTTTCTGTTTTTTGGTTAGCCTCAAGAATTTTAGCTATGCCCTTTGAAAACAAGCAAATACAATAGCAAATACAGCAGCACATTCCAATAGAATCCACCATTACAGCATCACATGATAATGAGTAGGTTACTCATTTAACACAGTAAGAATATGGTAAGAACACATCCTAATCCTACGAACCCAATTCTTAAACATGGCAAGAACACATCTCCTAATCCTACAAACCCAACTCTTAAACATGGCAAGAACACATCTCCCAATCCTACAAACCCATGGAAAAACATAGAAGAAAGAGAGATCCTAGCAGCGCACGAGCTGGATGTCCTTAACGCCGACTTGAGCACCGTCTTGGTAGCTAGCTGCTTCTGCGGTGCCTTGCAGTGAAGGAGAGGCGGTGGTAGCATCACCTTTGTGTCATGACAATGATACTATATAAGACAGTCTTACGACACTTACGACAAGAGTGTGTTTTGCAGTGGACTGTGGTGTCACAATGGAAGCGCTAGCTCACGGCAGTAGTCGACATCGTCAAGGAACAAGCTAGAAGTAGATGAACTAGCTAGGAGTAGCCAGTAGAACTCATGTATCTCAAAGTGAAAGGGAGAGGGGGAGTAATTAATAAGGGGCGAGAAGTGGGAGGAACCAGTGCCTGCCGTTCGATGCGGAGAGAATGAACGGATGAGATCAAAATCTTAGGGGAGATGCCACGGATCAGTGTCGTGGCATCATCAGAGACAGTTTGTGATAATTTACAGACGTTTATTTATAAGAACCATCCGTGATATGTGCATTATCACAGATGGTCTTTATAAATAAACGTCTATGACTTATCACAAACCATCTCTGATGATATCACGACACCGATCCGTGGCATCTCCCCCAGGATTCTGATCTCACCTATTCATTCTCTCCGCATCGAACGGCAGGCACCGGTTCCTCCCACCTCTCTATGATGTCTTGTATTATCACAGACGGTTTATACTAACAACTGTCTGTGATATTTTCACAGACGGTTATTAATAAGAACCATCTGTAATGTCTTGCTTTATCACAGACGGTTCGTGTAAATAACCGTCTATGAAAATATCACAAACGATAGTTAGTATAAACTGTCTATAATAGTTGTAGCACAGACGGTTCATAAGAACCATCTGTAATGTAGTCATCTAGTATAGTCACTTTTGTAGTAGTGTCACTTTGTAAATTGGGATATTCTGTGGTGCCCGGCCCCTAAATGAACTGCAAGACGAATGGGCATTTGTCGGAGCAATCATCTTCACCTGTAATTGTCGTTGTTGCGCGCCTACTTCAGTAACGACAGTGACGAATCTCCAGAAGATTTGATAAGATTTCTTTTACCTGCGGCATAGAATCTTAAAAGGTGGAAGATAAGGGAAATTTTACCAAATGGAATGGTAACTAATTTCCAAATTCAAAGTCCTCCACGATTTTGGTCCCTAAAGCTCATATGTTACTGTCATGACCAAACCTAGTGCACATGGCAAAGCAATACTAATATTGTATGTGTTTCTACAAACAAACAGTTGACAAATACTCTTTCTGTCTCATAATATAAGTTTTTATTTTTGAGAAGCGTCATCTCACAATATAAATCTGTTATAGTGAACAAAGGTGCAATTATTACAAATCACCACATACCATAACTTTAATGCTGAAAAAATGAATAAGTAGTTATAATATACTATTTAATAGGGGTATGTATAGTTCAAATGTATTAACATTTTTTAAAATTTAATATCTTTTTATCTTTGTGTATAGTGAGATTTGAACTTATATTACGGAACGGGAGGTGCATACTCTTACCTATTTATGGAAGATGTACGCAATTCCTCTTCAGATGCATGCAGTGAGGAGAAACTGTGAACTGCGGAAGAGGCGTCGTACACGCCCACATCACACATAATTAGCGGCTATGGTGGTGATCGTTTCGGCTGAAAAGCTCGTGGTTTATGGCTGAAAACACTGTAGCTGGCTGAAAAAAATATTGTAGCTGACAGAGGCTTATTTAGCATAATTAAATTTAAAAAGTTTAAAAATAAAAAAATATGCTAGCCCATTACGTATAATACAAATAAATACGGGAAAAAAGAACCGGCAAAAAAGCTCAACAAAAAGCCAAAAGTTCAGAAAAAGACGAAACTTATGAATAGTGAAAAATAAGTCAGAAGCCGAAGCCGAGTTGATCAGGACCATATATAACTTATCGGAGTGGCATTTTTTCTTGTCGTATTTTCTAAAAGATCAACCAAATAAGATACGTAATAGTAGCCATAGTCCAAGTTTAATTTGGTAAAATTTAAGCTTTTCTGCCAATGCTAGTGCTTCGTAAAAATAAAATAAAAAACCCTTTAGCCAGTGTAATATTTTGTCAAGACGTTACGAGACACCCATGTGGCATCTTCTCCCATCTCATGGTATATATTCTCCTGCACCACGTACCGTTCGCCATACACGACCACATGTTTTAACAGATAGTACTTTCTTACATTTCTCAGGTTAGACTTTCACACGAATTTTGAGCCAATCTCTTGGTTGCGCCCTTCTCCATCTGCAGGTGGCCGGTTTGCTCCGATCCGTGCCAAATTTAGTTATGGCGTCAAATTGCGACGATTGCATTCAACGTATAAAGTACATGGCATCCTTTCGTCCTAATTAGATTACTGTAGCAAACTATTTTGGTATAGTCAATGTCCAATCAATCTCTTCTGTCAACTTTGCGGGATAAATAAAACTCAAGATCGAGTGCACCCATGCATGTTTTCATGGATGATGTACATGCATTATGTGAGGTTCAACGCCACTTTTTATCCTCCTCAAAGCACGGCATAGTATATGTCTGCTCCAGGTGGTAGTCTCGCGTTGGGCTAGTCGTTTACTCATGCCTGGAGCGCTGTTAGGATACACTACTACAGAAAGCCTAATACTAGACGTCAAATCATAGACGGTTTTGTGAAACCGTCTGTGATGTACACTATTACAGACGATTTTAATTTGGAGGACGTCTGTGGTAATTGTGGCGGGAAAAAAGAGTATCACAGACGGTTCTTACTGTTGAACCATCTGTGATACTGGAATATCACAGACGGTTTTATAATAAAAACCGTCTGTGATACGTTTCCCGCCTTGCAATCTCTCAAAATTTCATATTTTCCCGCTTAAGTCCGAGTATGATTCAGTTTTGAGACACCTTCAGTAAAACGGGCATAACTTTTGCATACGGTGTCCGTTTTCGACGTTCTTGTACTCGTTGGAAAACTAACGACGAGCCCGATCCAAAAAAACGACCTCCAAGACCCCGAAAATTGGCCATCTTTGGACCTAAATCTGCGTCGCAAGTTTTTGGTTTATGTTTTTGCCCTTTTTCTTGGCCTTCCTTTCGGAATTTGGATTTTGCTTCAACTGAAAAGTTGTAGATTTTGTCGAAACCTTTCAAATGAGTATATATAAGCTATATAAAACTTTGCTATTTTATCTTTTCAGACTAGTTATTTATATTGCATCGGTATATAAAATTTTGTACTCTAATTCACAGACGGTTCTATATATAGAATCGTCTGTGATATTATTTCATCACAGACGGTTCTATATATAGAACCGTCTGTGATAATCTGACCGCTGGGCCCGTCGATCCTCTCAACCCAATCCTAGCTAATAGAAATCCACCAATCCTCACCCCACGGATCGTAGCTCCGCCTCTCCGTTCCTGCGCCAAAAATTTCGAACTCCCACCTCTCCCTCCCCTATAAATATAACCAAAACCCAACCTCCTTGCTGGTCTCCTCTTCCTTGTTGTCCTCCTCCTTGTTGTTTTCCTCCTCCTTGCTGTTCTCCTCATCCTTACTGTCCTCCTCCTTGCTGTCCTCCTCCTCTTTGCAGACGACACACAAGTCTACGGGAGGCAAGACACCGCAGAAGCAACCATGCAGACGTTCAATCAACGCCGACGATGGTGAGCGTCAAAGACATCCAGCTCATGCGTTGCATCAGGGGCGAGAAGGCATAGAGGATCTTTGCTTTTTCTCTGTTCTTGTTGTGTAATCTGCTCGTTGTTTTGGGATATTGTAATGGTAAGCTCTAATCTTAATAAAAATGGATGTTTTATGTTTGTGAAATGAATTGAAATGTGAATTGGATGTATACATGTACATGTTGATCTGCTTGCTTCAGAGGGCATAGCTAGCATTTCCTGAGGCTAGCCAATAAACAGAAATAGGTTTAGGAGTAGAAGAGAATATCACAGACGGTTTTTAACTAAAAACCGTCTGTGATAGTTATAATCACAGACGATTTTTAGTTAAAAACCGTCTGTGATTTATAAATATCATAGACGGTTTTTAGTTAAGAACCGTCTGTGATATTTACATATCACAGACGGTTTAAAAACCGTCTGTGATAACTATATATCACAGACGATTTTTAATTAAAAACCGTCTGTGATATTTGCACCACAGACGGTTTGAAAACCGTCTGTGATGACCTCGTATTATCACTAACCCATAAATTCAGATGTTTCATAAAATCGTCTATGATGATGTTTTTGAATTGTTTGTGATGATCTTTTCTGTAGTAGTGATATCTATTAAACGTGATCCAGGCTAATCGCTAGCTGAACCTGTGCATTTGGAGATAAACGGATTGTGCGGTTGACGGTGAGCATCGATCATATCATCCAGTCCCACAGTTTAGGATTTGACAAGTAACTACAATAGTACAGTGCAGTTAACAGAGGGGCGATTGGTAGTCATGAGGCTGATTATTGCGCCCAACCTGATCATTGAAAGAAGCTCATGGGTACAGAGTACTGCCACAACGCACCTCTCATCGAAAAATTCTACTGTACACCGATTACACAAATCAGTTTGTATAACGAGCGAGTGAGATAATGACATATAGCAAAAGTACTATATCCGCTATTTTAAAAAAATATTGTTCCATATGGTCGGTACTGTAGCAAAAATACTTATTTTGTACGGGCTACAGTTTTGCTGCAGTGGATTTGTACCATGTGTTATTATCTTATTTGCTCGTTACACAAACTGAATTGGATAGCCGGTATACAATAAAATTTTTCCCTCTCATTATGTATGCCCCCTCCCTAGCTAGATTGGACTATTGGAGGAGTAGCTGGCCACATCTGCATTATTGTCAAAAGTGAGGGGAGCAGGCCAAATGGCAAGTGCCCAAAGCAACCTCCCCAAGATCCGCAGCTGGTTGTCTGTGAGGCACCAATATCTAACAGTCTTATAATTAGGCCCCACATCATCTTCTTCTTCCCCTTGTGAGCTAGACATTGGGGGCCATGGTGCAGTTAAGCACACTCCATTTGCCGCCATTAGTTGGGGTGTCCTTCTCTTGCCAATGCATTAGCACTGCATGCCATCCACCTCATGTTGCCAAAGCAATGGCAGGGCCAGGCTACATGATCCCCATGCCAAAGACACCGTTATTGCATATTTGCATGTAACAATGGCATCCCACCTCTCCCATGCATGCATGCAGATGTGCGTGTGGAGGAGGGAGGGAGGGAGAGAGAGAGAGAGAGAGAGAGAGAGAGAGAGAGAGAGAGAGAGAGAGAGAGAGAGAGAGAGAGAGAGAGAGGGGGGGGCAACAATATCTCAGGTGTAGCCTTGAAGGATTCAAGGATGCTGGCTCCCACTCTACAGTCGCCAGTGTCCTTCGAGTTTCAATCATGCAAAGAGAATCCGGCCGATCGATTCGGTGGTGTACCACACTCATCTGGCCAAGTGATGGTGCAATCATGTTTGGTACATCGTAACGCTAGCTAGCTGCATACGTATCCTACTTTGTATGATACGCAACGGATGCAAACATACTGCACGATGACGAGGAGGTTGTGCTAGAAGCAACCTGTATAAAAAATTTCTAAATCTCTATTCTGCATATCTATACACCGAGTCTTCTAGAGTTTTTCTAAATCTAAACAAATCATACGTAAGATCGATATTAAAACATCAACAGTTGACGTTGTCCATGGGAATATTTTTCCAAGACTACTGTAATTTCCTCGTCGGCAAGTTCTCTTTCTTCTGACGTCCACATGGCAGGGGAGTGGAACGAGAAGAACTGGTTCAACTTGGCCGACTACGCATGGATGCCTACTACGACTTTGAACAGACGATGTTATCCTCTGACTGTGAGGATATCTCTAGAGATTTATCTCAAGATCTCAGAGACTGCACCATCGGAAAGGCTGAGCAAAGATCCTTATCCCCCACAGTAGTACGTCGATAGGGGAAACTGGTTTCCTCAGATGGCAAGGGTTAATCCGACCACAAACAGAACTCACAATACGATAATGGGCCTGCCCCAAGTGTTAAAGTCCCTCGATGATTGCTCGAGCAGCTTCAGCGAGCCCTGGAATCTGTAATTCCAGGAATTCATCGCCAACTAGTGGTCGTAACTCTCTGGTGGAACATGCAAAGAGAGTGGGTAGGCTCTATGCGAGTTCGCCCATCCCTTCGTAGAGTGCTGATCCAACCGAAGACAGTTATAACCCAGAATTTCCCTTCCTAAGATACGATAAGTTCACGCCTAAACTCCGAGCAGTGCACTGGCCACTGTGGTTTCGACCAGTAAACCTAAAAAATTTTGATGGGTCCCAAAATCCCATCGAGTTCTTTCAGATTTACATGACCACGGTTCGAGCCGCAGGAGGTGGAGAGCAGTTATGGCGAACTACCTACCCTGCGTGATTGTGGTTGCTTAATCAACCGCCCGAGCCAATCCACTCATTGCAGCATCTCTGTGACCTTCTGTTGGCCAACTTCCAGGGCACAACCATCACTCTAGAAAAGAAGACGACCTGCACCAAATGCGACAAAACATCGACGAGACCCTACGACAATTCATCAGACGCTTTAATCAGGTTTGTAATTCAATTTCAGATGTCTCTGATGTTTCTGTCATCAGAGCATTCAAGCAGGGTGTCCGTAATAGGAGGTTCACAGAGAACATCGCCTTGCATCCTCCGACCACCATCATCGAGCTCTTTGAGATGGTTGACCATTATGCGACTACTGCTAAAGCGGTCAAATGGACTAAAACCATTGATCAGGTTAATCGAAGTTCCAAAGAGGAAGGTGAAGGAACTAAAGGGAAGAAGAAGGCTAGAAAATCCAACAAGACCAAAGGTCAAAAGCCCCACGTCGAAAGTTTGAAGGAAGTCTTGGTCATAGGCGATAAAGAGCCACGGAACTCCAAGCAATACTCCGATCTGGGCAAAGGCAAAACACTTGCACAGAAAGACAACAAGACTAGGTGGTACCCTTTCCACAAGAGGGAAGGGCACGACCTTCACAATTGCTGAGTTTTACGACAAAAACTCAAGGATTACTATTTCGGCCAAGGGTCGTTCCCTACACTCAAAGAGTCAGCGCAAACGAGAGTCCAGAAGCAATCGAAACATGATGAGGAAATGTCGTTTCAGGATTCGAAGCACACCGTCGAGCACATCTACGGAGTATCTTCGGCATACAAGTCAAAATGATAATATAAAGCTATTGAGCGTGAGGTAAACTCCAATACGAGGTAAACTCCATGAACTCTCCCCTTGTCAATTATCTTCGAAAGTGGTCAGAAGTTACCATCTCTTTTGAGAAAACCAACTTTCCAACCCCTTCAACTCGACCCGATCAGTTTTCAATCGTGATCGAGCCCACCATCAACAACTATTGAGTAAATCGAGTGTTGATCAATGGTGAAAGTTCTTTAGATATCTTGTTTGCAGGTGCTCTAGACGAGATGCAAATTTCTTATACTAGAATAAAGCATGTGTGATACTCATTTCATAGGATCGTACCAAGCTCTTCGGCCAAGCCAATTTGACAACCTCAGAAAGCACCGCTTGAAACTCAATCCCGAGAAGTGTATATTTAGAGTTGCTTCAGGAAAGTTGCTTAGGTTCCTTGTTTCGGCAAGAGGTATCGAGGCAAATCCTAAAAAGATCAAGGCCTCAAACAGATGTGCCCTTTGACTACAAAGAAAGAAGTTCAAAAACTCATCAGGTGCATGGCAGCTCTAAATCGTTTCATTGCATGCCTGGGAGATAAAGGACTTACTTTCTTCAAGCTTCTAAGGAAATATAAGGGTTTCGAGTGGTCGAAGGAGGCTAACAATGCCTTCAAGAATGTCAAAAGATATCTTAAGAGTGCTCCTATTCTGGTTTCTCTGAAACCTGGTGAGACACTCTTAGTATATCTATCTGCCATGCCACAGGCGGTAAGTGCTATTCTCATTGCATAACGGGAAGGCGTCCAACAACTAGTCCACTACGTAAGCGAAGTCTTACATGGTCCTAAGGAGCGCTACCCTTAGGTCCAAAAACTTTTATATGCCTTTCTCATGTCTGCGAGGAGTCTAATTAAGGCATTATTTTTAAGTTTACAAAGTTGTTTGTGAAGTTTGAGTTTTCCTTAGGAGTGGTCCCCCAGAATAGGGAAGCAGTAAAACACATGGCCTAAATGGTCGGTAGAACTTGGGGCGTTTGACCTCCATTTCATGTCCCGAACGGCTATTAAATCCCAGATTTTGATAAACTTTGTCGCTAAATGGATAAATCCTGAACCCGTTTAGGATCACCACACTACTACAAAAAGGATCATCATAGACGATTCGGAACTGCCATCACAGATGGTTTTCTAAACCGCCTGTATTTATGTGTCAGTGATAATCGAAGGTTATCACAGACAGCTTGTGAGCCGTCTGTGGTAAAGACAACACAGACAGTTTGTAACTAGAACCATCTGTGAAGAAAACTATTACAGATGGCTCGAAACAAAAACCGTCTATGATAGTCACACATCACAGACGGTTCTAGCTATCAACAGTTTGTGATCGGCGAGTATCACAAACGGTTGGTATATAGAATTGTGTGTGATAGTCCTTCATAGATGGTTTATAATACAAACCATCTGTGATAGTTCATTCTATACCTATGCCCTTTGAAAACAAGCAAATACAGTGTCAAACACAATAGCACATTCCATTTCCATTATGATTAGAATCCACCATTATAGCATAACAAGATAATAAACCCAACTCTTTAACACAGCAAGAATATATAAGAAGCGAAGATCCTAGCAGACAGTAGAAGCTAGATGTATCGGATGGCGGCCGGATATCATCGGCAATGGAGAGGTGGCGGTAGCGCCACTTTTGTGGCACAACGGTGACACTGCACAAGACACTCTTATGACACTTACAACAAGAGTGTGTTGTGCAGTCGACCGAGCTGTCACAATGGAAACGCTAGCTCACGGCGGTAGTCGGCGTCATCAAGGAACAAGATGGATGCATCGGATGGCGGACGGATATCACCGGCAATGGAGAGGCGGCAGTAGCGCCACCTTTGTGGCACGATGGTGAGACTATGTAATACACTCTTATGACACTTACAACAAGAGTGAGCTATGCAATCGACCGTGGTGTCACAACGAAGGTGCTAACTCACGGTGGTAGTCGATCAGCGTCGTCGAAGGAAGCCATATAGTAGATGAACTCACGCGTGACTGTCGGTGGAAGGTAGATGGGGAGTAATTAATAAGAGCCGAGTGGTGGGCAGGTATAGATGGGGAGTAATTAATAAGGGCCGAGCGGTGGGAGGAACCGGTGCCTGCCATCCGATGTGAAGAGAATGGACGGGCGAGATCGAAATCCTAGGGGATACACCACAGATCGGTGACATGTCATTATCAGAGACGGTTTGTTACACAAACCGTCTGTGATAATGCACATATTAGAGACGGTTTGTTATACGAACCGTTTATGATAGTTTCATAGATAGTTCTATTTAAAAACCGTCTGTGATAATGTGTATATCACATACGGCTTTTAAACCCAACCGTCTATGATAATTTCAGAGACAATTTTAGCCATAATCATCTGTAATAATCAAAGCACAGATGGCTCCACATGAACTATCTGTGATGAGACGTCTAGTATAGCTTGTTTTGTAGTAGTGCTATTACAATTCCCACGACCAGTGGACGATGTACTTCAATTTGTCACTTACGCTAAGTGGCTCGGGGGCTGGGGTTGTCCTGCAATCTTTCGCAGGAGAGACCTTAAAGTATGTCATTCGACTTCACTTTCTAGCCAGTAATAATATGGCTGAATATGAAGGTTTGTTGCCTGGCATACGAGCCGTGAAAGCGCTCGGGATTCGTCAACTACTCGTGAGAGGAGACTCTCAACTAGTCGTGAATCACGTCGGCAAAGAGTATTAATGCTCGAGTTCAACCATGTCTCAAAACTTGCTGGAAGTACGCAAGCTAGAGAAGCACTTCTTTGGTTTTGAGTTACAGTATATCTCTCGGAAGGATAACTTTCTCGCTGCCCAGTTGGCTCGACTAGTTTCTTCTTGATCACAAGTACCACTAGGTGTCTTCCATCAGAACTAAAGATCCGGTCGACCAGAATTGAAAACTTCAGCGACTCCAACCAAGAGCAACTTTGAGTGGATGGCATTAGCCTACTCGAAGAGAAGAGGAATTAAGCCTTAATTCGATTAGCGGTTTACCAATAAGCCATTTGTAAGTACTATGATCGTAAGGTCTAACCTTGTAGCTTTGCTGTAGGTGACTTGGTATTAAGAAAAATTCAATCCCAGTCAAATTGGAACAAACTTTCCCCCAAGTGGGAAGGTCCTTACACCGTAATCAAAGTCACATGACTAGGCTGGTACGACTTGCTATGGAAGACGGCCAGATTCTCTCAAACTCTTGGAACATCGACTAGCTGCGCAGATTTTATGTGTAACATTTCTAGTCTTTCGATAAAGCTTTCAATTTGTTCAAATCTTTATTTGTCGTATATCCAGTAGAGCTTCTTTTATATTTGTTTGATCACTTCTAGCACATTCAATTTGTTTAACTGGTCGAATAAGAGAATACCACTAGCCAAAGTCCCTCCTCTTTGCATGTGGCCCTGCCCACTAGAAGGAGATTCATAGTGATGGAAACATAAAATAATTAAGTTGTCTATGAAAATATTGAACAAATGTACGAGAAGAATTTTGAGTATTTATACTCTTATCGTTTATGTCTTCGATTTAATTAATCTGGTCGAAGGGAGGTAACGTCACCTAGTTGGAGTCTCTCCTCTCTGCACGTGATCCTGCCTACTAGAAGGAGTTTCCTAGTGTCAACTTGTTCCTAACTTTTGTTCTCAGAACATGACAATCGAATTCGACAACGATGGTCGATGACTACTCTGCTCTCTACATACTTTACTCTGTACTATTTGCTTAGTTTATCTATATAAACTAAGTAAATAGTTGAGGGCTAGGATAGAGTTATTCATATAACTTTATTTCTTAGTTGTAAATTCATTCTCTTTCATTTCTTTTTTGTCTTACAAGTACTAACTACTCAATAAGATGAACTGCAGGAAAAGGAAAAAGCCTTTCATTTTCCAAAGGTAAATTTTTACAAAGTTATAATTTGCAATCTACTCTAGAGAGGAAGGAGTGCAAAGTTGCATTTGTTCTGTAATCTTTCTTCTAGTTGGCCTTAGCTCTTCGATTAGGTTGGTTGCCTCTTCCAAAGAGCAGCTAAAGTCATGGTCGATTGGGTACAAGTTAAGGTCTGGTCGCATGCCTTGAGTTTTGCCAAGATATAGTTTACTGTGTATTCGACTGCATCCCAAATTAACTTTACCTGATCAGTCTTCAGGATGGATAAATACTTTTCTAAAGCTTTGACTTGTAGTCCGAACAGATGTGCCCGTGTCTCTTCAATTAGTAGCTGATCGAAAGCATTCAAATACGACACTAGGGCCAACATGATCGAAAACAGAGTACTAAGAAGGAACAAGTGTAGAATGTACATGGTAGCTGCATGCCCCTATCACGCATAGTCAAATGACATATCTCTCTTCCCCTCTTTTTCCTCCCTTCAATTCCCCCGTTAATTCCGTGGCAGGCCATGTGATGTCCTGTGCAATGAGCTTCTATCTTTTTTATTTATTTTTTTTAGAATTTTTGTCTTTTCTTTTTTATTCTTTTGTATTATTTATAATGATATA
Organism: Dendrocalamus latiflorus; assembly: GCA_017311315.1. Lineage (NCBI taxonomy): Eukaryota > Viridiplantae > Streptophyta > Magnoliopsida > Poales > Poaceae > Dendrocalamus > Dendrocalamus latiflorus. Next base: position 47,591,739 of record CM029651.1, read on the forward strand.
ACTTTTTTATTTTTTAATTTAATTATATAAAAACTAACCGAAACTATAATAAAAAACTTTAAAATATGTGCTTATAAATGCTTTAGTGCGCTGCCGATGTGCGACGCAAAAGAATTACAAACCAACAGATTGTACTCAGTGGAGTATAATTGAGCCAGAAGTCACCCCACAATTAATTCGTCCTGGCCTAGCTAGCTAGCAAGCAGCTACACGCCCAGACTAGCAAGGAAGTGATCAGAACGACATGGATGTAATGTGAACCCCATCCAAGCCTATCATTGAAAAGATGTCACAGAATGAGCTAGCAGGCCATGCCCCCGCACCACACTTTGTCTTTATTTTCTTTCAGCATATAATTTCTTATTTTTGTTAAATAAATAAATAGGATGTGCACTTTGTCACTTTTTAAAGTAGCTTATCAAAATATTTTTTAAAAAACAGCTTATCAATATTCAATTTGTTCGTATAAACGCTCACTCTAAAAGCAAAATTATTAGCTGTAGCTATAAACAATCAATTGTAATTGAAAAGAATAGCCACAAAACCTTTTCAGGGGCGTATTCGTGTCCTTTATGGAAAGCAAGAAGGTGGTGTGGAAAAAGAGGGCAAGAAGCCAAAGATCTACTTGGAACTTAGAAGCTTGCAAAAAGCTAAGTCCATACTACTAGTACTGTCTGGGGAGGAAGTGCTATGACTTTTGATTTTAGTAGTGGCTTTTTGTTTTTATCTTATTATAAGAGATTGAGAGAGAAAGAGATACTTATATTAAGAAGTTATTCTGTTCAAAACAGCTCCTATAGTGATTCTTACAAATAACTTATAAAAATTACCTTAAGAAATCACTTTATTCAAGAATCAGATTCTAAAAACCAAGAGCAATCGTTTGGGGGAAGAAGCCAACAGCGCGCCTAGTAAATGAGCACATATATACATAGGTTGTTGGTGGGTGCATGATGAGTAGTGTTGCCACTCACGAATGGCACGCCCTTCCTGCGCTTCTTCTCCCCCAAATATGGGGTAGAACATACCAAAATCATTTTGCGCTGATACCTAACAATTATCAAATCAGAATCATATAAATATAATTCGACCAACAATTAAGCATATATGTACAACTCCTACATACACACGTACGTACCTAACTGCTCTAGAACGTGCCCACCGTTAGAAAAAAAAAAGAAGTAAAAAAGCAGTTTTTTAATTTGCGTCTCTCACCTGACCTTTTTGCCATATACTTGCATACATATGCACGAATAGAATAGTATAGCACAAAGAAGATTTTAGGTTGTACCTGATAGCTTTCGATTATAGTTGATAGGTTTAATAAATAATATTAATTAATAAACATTAAAATTAAAAATTGACTAAAAAATTAAAAAAATGTGTCGCAAACACTAAGAGGGGTGAGAACGATATGTGCTTCTAACATTGCCCGATCCTTCACACGTACGCGTCCATGTGGCCGTCTCGCACCTCACCCCTAATCATGCCAATATAAAAGAAAGGAAAAACCCAACTTTTTAGCAGCAGTGATGTTCAGAACAGAGAAAAATACTAGTACCACCAACTAGAGAGGGAAGGAACAGAGAGAGAGAGAGCCATTGGGGGAGAGGGCCGTTTTCGGTACTAGCCATACTAGCCGATGCGTTCTGTCTCAGCACATAAACTGGTCCGAAGGAGTCTATTTACTGTCTCAATATCGATCAACACCAGTTTAATATAGTAAAATTGGTAATATCATTCATTAAACTATATATCATATTTAATAGTACTACTATATATTTAAAATAATATTAGGTATACATATAACTAAAGAAATATATAATTATATTAAATCTAAAATGGTAAGTCGACGTGGCACCAGAATATACTGTTCGAAGAAGTCCGGTGTTTACAAGTTTGCTTTCGACCCTCCTCCTACTGGACTTGTCAAACCTCGGCAAGTGTCAAGTGCGTATGCGTGCCCCCACACCCCCCCCCCCCCCCCCCGGGGGTCCTCAAATATTCTGACCCTCTCAACCAGCTAACCAGTTCGTTCGCCTCACTCATTCCTTCCTTCCATCTCCTGCCCTCTCCTCCCCCACACCAACACAAACGCGAACGCGCACCGCTTGCACCTTGCAAGAAACAGCCTCGGCACGAGAGCTAGCGGATTCAAGCGGTAGCTAAGGCGTAGATAGCCTATAGTAGCTTCTTCTTGTGCCAAGAAACCATTGTATACATGGCGCAGGAGGACGTCCATCTGAGTGACGCCGGCCTGACGCTGGGCCTGTCCCTCGGCGGCGGCGGCGGCGGCGGCGGCGGCGGTGCGTCTGACGCGTTGGCGGCGGCGCACCACAGTAATAGCAGGGCGCACAGGGAGGTGCCTTTGACGCAGTGCCTGCTGGAGCCGTCGCTGACCCTGAGCATGCCGGACGACGCGACGACCGTGACGGCGACCGCGTCTGGCGGAGGCGGCGGCGCCCACAGCGTGTCGTCGCTGTCGGTCGGGGCGGTGAAGAGGGAGCGCGTGGAGGAGGCGGACCAGGGCGAGAGGGTGTCGTCGACGGCGGCGGCGGCGCGGGGCGCCGGCGCCGAGGACGACGACGACGGCAGCACGCGCAAGAAGCTGAGGCTGACCAAGGAGCAGTCCGCGCTCCTGGAGGACCGCTTCAAGGAGCACAGCACCCTCAACCCGGTACGTACGCAACGCACCCACGCACGTACTACTCACGTTCGATTGACTAGCGCTGCAGCTGCAGATAGCTGCGCTTACCTACTTCAATAGTTAAATTACATCTATATTTGCACATAGATGTAAAGAAGCAGTACATGTATTTGTTCATTTGTTGATCGAGATGAGTTACTGGACAGCCTTTTTATTCGTGTGTCCTTTTTGGCTTTGAGCAGAAGCAGAAAGTCGTTTTAGCCAAGCAACTAAACCTCAGGCCAAGGCAGGTGGAGGTCTGGTTCCAAAACAGAAGAGCAAGGTTAGTATTATGCAACATGCACAGACACCATCATGTATATGCATGAAAATTGTCGGCAATTCTGATGGTGGTTAACGATTTGGTTACGCATGCATGCAGGACGAAGCTGAAGCAGACGGAGGTGGACTTCGAGTTCCTGAAGCGCTGCTGCGAGACGCTCACCGACGAGAACCGCCGCCTGCAGCGGGAGCTCCAGGAGCTCCGCGCCCTCAAGTTCGCCCCGCCGCCTCCGCCGTCCGCCCAACACGCGATGCCCCACTCCGCCGCGGCCTTGCCGGCGCCACCGTTTTACATGCAGTTGCCGGCCGCCACGCTCACCATCTGCCCGTCCTGCGAGCGCCTCGGCGGCCCCGCCTCCGCCGCGGCCAAGGTCGACCGCGACAGGCCCAAGGCTGGGCCCGGCCGGACCACCCACCACTTCTTGAATTCCTTCACCCGCTCCGCCGCCTGCTGATCTGTACGCACGTTTGTTCGCGCGCGCGCATCATATCAGCACCAAACAGAGTACACTACTACCACTCTATAGCTTGGCTCTAGCTATGGGTACTATAGCCACCATAGCTAATACCTTACGACACAAGTAACATATGATCCTGCAGGACATGGACATGCCCCTCCTCCTCTTGTTATTTCTTGGTTTGAGGGTTTAGTTACCATTAGCTAATCAATCAATCATATAGACTCGATCGATTAGACAGGCTAGTCAAATAGCAGTAGCTAGATTTTTGTGCATGCATGTAACTGTGTCCCTCTTCTCGCCTCTTCTTTTAGTTAGCTTCTTTTTTTTGTTTGACAAGTTAGTTATCAGAGGGGAATCAAGCGTCGTACGTTACCACGTCAGAGGGGAATCAAGCGTAGTACGTTACCACGTACTGCTAGCTAGATGAAGCTCTGGTGTGATGATTTCTTAGTGCCAGACATAGCGTTGGATGATGACATGAGACAGAGATAAGAGGGCTTCCTCCCTGTTTGCTTGGCATGTCGGGTGCGTGTACATGTGTATTAATTCTTCTTCTTCTTTTAATTATATGCATATACGTTTCAATGATTGTGCGTGTCGGGGATCAAACTTCAGATTGCGTTGCTGTTGCTTTCGCTTTTGCTGATTAATTAATGGGAGAGCGATCGAGCCTCTCTTCTGCTCTTCCTTAACCATCTGTATCTCTGTTCTGTTGTATGCTGGTTAACCAGGACTGTCTTCACACGTCCACCCGGCTTGGCTACTAATGTTCTTATGCTGTCTAGAGCCTCATAACATTGCCGGATAATTAATGACGGTTTCTGCGTGATCATACTATTCATCGGGTGTCGTTTTATTTTAGGGCATGAGCAAGTCGTGACACGTAAAAGGAGGTTCGGGCCGTCGTAGTTTGGGTGGTTATCAAAACAAAACCGAAATTAAAAAGAATTTGAATCTTTGTTTGATTTTGATTTCATTTGATTCTTAGCCCTAACCTCCACCTTTCTCCATCATCTGCGCTTTAATTCCCTGTCATCCCATCTCCTTCATCCATTCCCGCACTGCACGATTTTCTGATGCTATTCACCATCCGGCAATGGCATCGTCCCGATCTTTTACCGCCGCACCTTCTAGGTCACCCGCTGCCACACCGATGCCATTCATCGACTCGCCGTACACCTCGTCAACCTCACTCTGACACCTTTAACTCTCCCCTTGACTCACGACGAAGCTTCCAGGATGGGCTCGGCAGCCGCTGTCCCTAATTTTTCTCTTGGCCGACATCTCCCGCCACAGACATCAAACACCACGGCATCCCTCCGTACCTCAACTGCCACACCCCCTGATCTAGCCATTAATGCCCCTGACATTTCCCTAAGCATTTGGACCATATTCCTTGGACCGCCGCCATTTCATGTCCTGGCCGACCTAACAGTTCCTGCCCTATTGACTGCGTCTTTGCTTAAACCGAGGGATGCTAAGCTCGAGATGTCACTCACCATTGCCGACCCCTCCCTACCTCTCCTGATCTGTGTCGAGTTTTCTCGTGTCATCTCGCCTGGACAAGCATCGACAACCCAATGATGCCACCCCTGTAGCCAACCACCTTAGGCCGCCTATAAAAGCCCCCGAGCTCTTCCTAGCAACCCACATCGACGCTAAGGTAAGACACCACCACTCAATTTCGCTCGCCTGCCATTGCATCGCCATTGGTCACCGAAATTCTCCAAGTAAGCCCCATTTTCAATTCTTCTTTTTTGATCAATTTCATTTCGATTACTTGTACTCATAGCCTCCTCATGATCCTAGCAACACCACCAAAACATTGCCATGCCTTCTCCTGCCCCCTACTTCTCTAGCACCTATGTTCACCGTCGGCCGAATGACCCTCCCCATGGACAACCTACCATATACCACCTCAGCCCAAACCACCACCCACCCAAGCCACCCTGAATATCCATAGATAGATAAATGACCACCATTTGCAAGGTTAAGTGGCCCTGAAGCTCCTATGCCATTAGAAACCGTTGTAAACCTCTCTTCATGCCCAGCTCTCTACAAAGCTCTCCAAGCCAAACCAAGCCCAAAAATGGAACCCCCTCATTCCTAGGAGTCCATTCGTATCCTTGGTTTCCTTTACGAAGCCCCACAACTCAAGATTTTTCTGGTTTTTTATTCCCCTATTTCTCAGTTATCGTAGCAGCACGAGGAGGGAGACGATGAACAATGCCGTCGGTTACTATTCACCCAAACCGGTACTGTAGAGATCCAACAATGTAGCAACTGACCCAGTATGAACAGTAACTAATCTGGTTGTGAACAGTACAAAACCCACCATGAATAGTACCAGACCTATAATAAATAGTGTTTACCCGCTACTGTTCATAAACCCTAAAATACATATATACATCTATTTCATTCATTTCAAGCCCGTCTACCCTAATTCCAGCTCCATTTTCCCATATCGGGCATCAATAAAGCCCAAAGCCACTGGAACGCCGTTCAAAAACCTAAACCTAATATGATCCAAATTTCTATCGTTCACCGAAACCAATTAGGTATAGATAGAGATGGCAATGGGTACCCGATACCCGAATACCCGACGGGTTTTACCCGATAAAGAGACGGGTATGAAAAATTTTATGTACCCATGGGTACGTTATTGGGCGAAATCCTCTACCCGCCGGGTAGGCGGGTGCGGGTGTGGGTATATACTACCCATACCCGCCTACCCGCGGGTAATGAATACCCGCATTAGACAACTAGTCATCCCACTCAAATGTTAATTTTATTATCTACTTGTTGTTGATTGTTTATTTATTTGTCATATGTTGATATGGTCATGTCAAGTATGTTTATGTGATGTACTAATTTTGATCATTAGACGCTTTTGTGCTTGGCATGTATGATTAATGAATGTCTAAATTGATGATATTCTTATGTGTTGAACCGGGTATGCTTGCGGGTACGGGTTGCCCGTCGGGTAGTAATACCTGCGCGGGTATGGGTATGGGTAAATTTTCCTACCTGCGTGCGGATACGGGTAACCCGACGGGTAAATTTACACCTAGCGGGTACGGATATGGAATGGCAATACCCGATGGGTATTTACCCGTTGCCATCTCTAGGTATAGATATACCTGTCTAAACTGTTTTGAGCCATGAGTCCCTTTCAACTCTATTTAGCCGAAATATGCTCTGATAAAACCCAAACCAATCCAGATATCATTCCGAACCTCTATCTGGTATTGTGTCAACCGTCACTATTCATTGAAACCTACGTATGTATGTATGTATGTATGTACATACGTATGTACGTACGTACATGCGTGCTGCATGTGTATGTGTATGCGTATACGTATGCGTATGTATATGTGTATGTATGTATTTTGATCGTCTTAAACCCACCTATGCCATTCCCAACTCCATCTCGCCATCCTAGACACTAGTAGATCTCTAAACCATCCGGATGATATTCTGACCCCAAACCCAATATTGTTCTTACGCGCAGCTATTCGCAGAAACCCAAATAACACCTATATACTTCTTCAACCATCTCAGACCTATTTAGCCAAATCCTAACTCTGTTCAACCAAATCAAGCACTTCTAAACCCTGACCACCCGAACCTATTTTCTTTATATCTTTTTGGTTATCTTATTGTATTTTGTTCTCAGCTTATATTCTGCAAAGTAGGAACTCATTTGCATTCATTTTTCGCGCTAACATTCGGACCACACGAGTTTGTCAACAGAAGAGCTACAAGAGCATTTCAAGAAGTCAGTGTCCAATCTGAAGACTACAATAAAATAGGGTCTATGGACAAAGAGGCAAGTCACATATTTTTTATTATGTTGAACATACATTCCATTAACTATTTAATTATCAGTATTTTCATTATGTTATTTATGCACTATTATTTCATGTACAATAAGTATTTAGAAAGATATGATATTAGTTAATGTCCTACCATTTGAAAAAACCCTATTTAATTTGACAGCTATATTCACCTTGACAAGATTTAGTAGTATTAAATATAGTATATAATAGCCATGGTAGATCAAAAATCCAACTATTTTACACTACTAAGAGGTTTGGCATTTTGCCAGTAGAGTTTTAAAAAGTGGTTCTAGGATAAGGAGATATTATAGGAAGCCGTGGGATGGTCGGGTTCCATAACCTTATCCTACGGTGGAGGCTTGAACTGGAAAGATGGCAGTGCAGATGGGCACTAAAACAAGGGTTTGTAGATAGAAATTGTCTCGGTGAAAATATAAGGGCTAGAACCAAGTATAAAACATGTTGATCGCTCAACCACAAGCGTTGATTCGTTAAATCTGGTTTAGTAACTGGGCAAATTCAATTGAATATTTACAAAGGAAAAGAGGGAGAAGGAAGGTATGTATGGGAGGGAGTTAACCATACAACAGTAGATCCGCATCAAATTAGGCGAGGCCACGGGCCACTCGAGTTTGTTGGGAAACAACACCTACTGGGTAGAACCTATATAAAAAATTGAGCAGTGAAAAGTCTTGTTTTCTTAACTCAGTCAAGGAGATTAAGAGATCTTGTGGGTAAAGCTGGGCAGCTCTGCAGAGTCAAAACTTAATGGTAATCAAATACGTTATGTTTCCGATAAATGAAGCTGTGTTTAATGGGTGAATCCAACAACGAAGTATAAGTAGATTTGGAAATGTTTTGGAAAATGTTGAAGTCTAGTAATCAAGTTTTGAAACCCCAATTTCTTAAGAAGTTATTATTCTTTTGTGTTTAAAATTGTTTACAAATAAAATTGTATCCACAAATACTTAATAAAACCCGTATATCCTTATTTCTTGAAAATCCTTGCAAGTAGTTATGTAGTATTTCGCCATACGATTTGTTGAGTACTGTTGGTTGTGCTTAGTTTTGTTTTATTTTCCACCAACACAAAGATCAGAACAAGAAAGGATGTTACAAGTTTTCGTGTTAGAGTTACGACCGCATTCAAGTATTCCTGTGAGAATTTTCTTCTATTGTAAGTTAAATTTTAAGCTTAAACGCCTATTAAAATTTCTAAAGTTGATCTTTATGTCTTATTTTAATCAAATTAACCTATTTAAATATTTATAAGCAGGTATAACACCCTTTCTATCGCAACTGAATTTCTGGACTATTGTGAGACTTACAATAGTCATCTTTCAAAAAACGAGGTGTTATGACTATATAAGCATGCTGAGTAGACCGGGGCGACGCGACGCGAAGGAACAAGATGTCTTTTCGTTGATCAGGGACGTTCGCGTACGTGCTAGCCAGGAACGGCCATGATCGATCGACCTCCGGGCAAATTGACTGGGTTTTGTGATGGCTTCGTCGTGGCGCTCGCTGGCAGTTTTTGTTGAAGTCGGCTGTCCGCTATCGGGCTACAGCAACCGTCCGAGGTCGTGCACCGGTCCACGTACGTGTTCCGATTCAAAGATGGATCGATGGAAAGAGTCTGGAACCGTTATCTGATAGTAACTACCTGACGGGTGGTGGAATTACTCGAAACCGCAGGTGTAAAACTTAATCAAGAAGCAATGAAAAACAAATGTGGAAGAGTATATATCGATGCAATACAGCTCATATCAAAATTGTAGTTTTGGAAAAGAAAAAAAAGGGGAGAGTTGGTGATCAAAGTAAGGTACTACTTATTTCGGCTTGAGTTTTTGACTTCTAGTTTATTTTTCATTATTTATAAATTTCGTTTTTTATTTTTTGCTTTTTTAGCTTTTTACCGGTTCTTTTTTCCGTATTCATTTGCATTATCTGTGATGGGTTAACATATTTTTTTTCTATTTTTAAAATTTTTTAAATTTAGTTACATCAAATAAGTCACCATCAGCTACATTGTAATTTCAGCCAGCTACAGTGCAATTTCAGCCATAAACCGACTTATTTCAGCCTAACTGAGCGGCACCTAAGTTTTGTCGACTGATATAGAAGACTTAGGTGGTGATTGTGGTACAAAAAAAAAAGAATGGTAGTTTGGTCGAGCACAGGAGCGGAGCTGGGGTGCTATACAACCATGTTGAGAATGTCTATGGTTCATTTATGTTGAACAATTTACAATCGTGTCGAGTTAAAGATTAAATTTGTGGAAGTTTACAAGTTTTTAGATTTTTTTTGTTAGATTAGGGTGGTTTGACTGACCATAGGGGCGGTTTGACCACAAGTCTAGTATGATCAAATTTTGGGGACGATCGGACCGCCAGTGCAGTGCAATCGGTTTTTAGTTCGCGGCTAGTTCTTTTAGCTGTTTGACCAGCCAATGGATGGTGGTCCGATCGGGTTTGGCCAAGCGACCAAACTGGCATGGTTGCCGCGGTCTAATCGGCTCCCCTGTTACCAGGGTTTGACTGGATTGACCAGTGCAGTCAGACCAGCCGCTCAATGGTGATCAAACTGGTTTTGTCTGAAAATATCCAAGTGGTTTTGGATATTTGTGGGAAATAGTCATGGGTTGAGTTTTGTAGTCCTAGATTATTACATCCATGGTACATGAAGCATGTTGGACTACGTCAAGTTGTGAAGAATTTATTCCCAAAAATGATTTTTTTTGTTTTTGATGCGTAGGAAGTTTGAAGGCAACTACATGCGATGACGTGGGCTGGGACTAGGTTCAAGGATGAGTTGAGGTACGATCAAAAAAGTCAGGTGGGAAGGTTGAGCTCAAGTAAGACACAGTGAAGATTAGAGATGTTCAAGAGAATGGTCAAGCAATTGTTCATCGAATGGTACGGCCAGTATATATGGGGCGTGGTCGAGGATAATTGACATGAAGAGACTTGCCAATGCATGAGCCATTGTTGAACCTACAAGTTGTAGGCATGGCGATTGCTTTACAAAGGAGGAGATGACTATAGACTAGACTCAGGGAAAAGGTGAAGTCTGCGATCAAAGCGAGGGTGTTTTGGCGGAGAAGCCAAAATATCAGAAATGGTGATGGGACCAAAAATGTGGCACTTGGAGGGTGTTGAGAGAGCGTTTTAAGCCAAGGAGATGCTAAGGATTCCAAGTGGATATATAGGAAGCTTGCTCCTTAGCAGCTTATACACTTTGAGAAGCATGCATAAACCATGTATGAGTGTAAAACTTAGTGTGTGTGGAGTTAATGGGTTTTTCTGATTATGCTAATGCATAGTATGTATTAGAATTATATGTGGGCTAGTTGATCTATCTATATGAGTGGGTTGGGTTAGAGGAATGAGGCCAAGGAGGTGTAGGAGACCAACCAACCATCCATTCATTAGGGTTTCTTTGTGATGGAAGTTTCAGGTGAGTGCTCTTGTGATAGCGTTGTCCTTTATGGTGGAGTGGCTGTAAAACTTTTATCTACAAGTTTTAATAGATCAATTTTGTTCATCTCATATGATGTGTTCTTGCACTTTTTGATTTCACATTTGTTTTGGTTGGTGTTTTGCCCTCTCCTTTCGTCTTGATCTTGCTGGGTTTCAAGGATGTGTAAGTGATGGACATGCCTTGTGAGAATTATATTCCATCCATATAGAGATTGGCTATAACAAGATCTTGAAGGTTGCCATATTTGGTTTGATTTGGAGCTGTTCTATTAATATCTTATTCCTACGGTTTTGGCCTCAAATCATTCCTACGGTTTTGGCCTCAAATCTTTGGATGCTCTTACTTGTCGTGATATGTGAAAATTTATCTAGAGCCATCTCAGCTATATTCAACCTATGAGCAAATCATATCTCTAGTTCTTGAGTTTTGTTCGATTTCAGTATAATTTTGCTTGTCTTTAGGGAAAGTTAAAACTTTAGGCAAGATCCATGTGATCCTTGGATGGATTAGGTCTGAGATTCTCATATTGTGTGCACAAAGTTTCAGATCCTTTAGAGATATATTTTAGAGATTGCACCATTTTTTGTTTGGCTTTTGCTGATTTTTGGTTCTGGGGATAGGGGTACGGTCCAACCGCCTTCAAGCCTGCAGTCCGACGGGAGGCCAATTAGATAGGCCATCTCCAGTGGTTAGACAATTCAGCCGGTTTAATCACTTCCTCATAGCAGTCCGACTAGGCTTGAGGAGTTGAACTCTATTTACTTCCGCGCTTTCGTGATTGTTTGTTAGTGAGCAAATCTGATCTTCCTAGTTTTCAGTAGCTAGTGGAGTGAAAATTTTAAAATATCTTTTAAGATGTTGAATTTGAAGATATCGTTTTCCTCCTTCTGATTGTCATATCAGGCAACAGGTGAGCTATAGACTGAACATGGCATGGCTACAGAGACGTGACGCGTGCCGGCGTGAAGCTTGGTCATGCGCTGCGGTGAAGCCAATAACGTGGTGGCGTATACCAAGCTTCGCGACGACAGCTCAAAGTGATGGGGTAATGGCTAGGTTCTTTTGGGCTTCATGCTTGTGGCTTTGGTTTTTGCTACAGTAACTAACTTTTAAACGGTGTGTATTTTAATGCGGGGTCTACAAATCGATTGTAGTAGACATTATATCGACTTCGGCTATACAAACCAAAATCACACACTACTGTCTCTCTTTTCGTACTATCTCTCGGAAACAGACAAAATTCAAAACGATAAGTCAAAAGTTATAAGTTACAGGCCAAAAGAACCCACTCATTAATATGACTTTTGTTTATCCGGAAGAACAGACAAACATCCAACTATTACTTTGAAAAATAATATATATATATATATCTATGTATATATATATCTGTATATTTGTATATATCTGTATATATGTGTGTGTGTATATCAGATGCTGAAATAGGGCACCATGGTGTCTGGGCACCAAGGCTCTCTACCTTTGGATTGCTTTTAAATGCGTGCTAGAGTAATGGTATATAATATATTAGGCATGCTAAATCAATTATGGATGGAAAGTCTCAATTACACTAGCACGCATCTAAAAGCAATCCAAAAATAGAGAGGCTTGGTGCCTAGACACCATAGTGCCCCTGTTATTTATACTATATATATCTGTATATAGAGTATCTTATAATTAGTATATGAGTATACCTAAAGTGATAAAGGAGTATTTCAAGTTTGTTTAGGTGGTATATTAGATGTGGGTGTAATTACACTGGGAGTAAAAGATATATATATATATATATATATATATATATATATATATATATATCTCTACTCCTAAAAGGATGAGTTTAAGGTGATGGTCAATTCTACACTTCCTTCCCTAACTGACATGTGGACCCCACCGAATCCGTGCGCTCCCCCAAACACACAGCGAATCCGTGCGGCTGCCTCCCCCCGCCCCCTCATTTCTTCTGCCCTCGCACGGATTGGTCCGTCGCTCCTCCGCCGCCGCCGAGCCGCCCTCCCCTCCCTCCTCCGCCGCTCCGCCCTCGCCTCCTCCCCTCCCTCCCCGCCGCCGCGCCGCCCTCGCCTCCTCCCCTCCCTCCTCCGCCGCTCCGCCCTCGCCTCCTCCCCTCCCTCCTCCGCCGTCGCGCCACCCTCGCCTCCTCCCCTCTCTCCTCTGCCGCTCCGCCCTCGCCCCCTCATTTCTTCCGCCCTCTGCAGTACACCAATGCTGCGCAGGCGGAGGCGCGCCCGCCGCCGGAGTGGGCGGCGCGGGTAGCGGCCGCGGCTGCGGAAGCAGGGGATAGAGGGGACGTGCCGTGGTCGGCGGGGCTCGCGGAGATGCTGGCGCGGACGCTGCTCTCCCCCGCCGCGCCCGCCGCGGCGTGGAAGTACGCCGAGGCCGCCCTCTCCGCGCGCCTCGCGTCCCCGGCGCTCCTCCTCGCGCTCCTCTCCTCCAGGTACGATACGATACGGCTTCCCTTGGTGGTTCGTGTTTGTGGTCTGGGCGAGTGGTAGGAGAGGCCAATGCACGTGTTATCCGCGCGTGGTGTCTGATGGAATCTGCGCTTTTGCGAATCGCAACCGAATCAGTGCTAATTCGGATCTAGGAATTTTTCCCAGAATGACTTGAGGCGGGTGTGGGAATAGTAGTGTGGTTGTTTCGCAGTCTGGCCCGTACATGACTGTAGGCAGCTCTGATGTTGTTGCTCCAAAAATTTGAGAAAAAATGCTGTCTGAGTAAAATACACAATGTAGATCAGTAGATGTAATAGCAACAGAACTGCAAAAGTACATACTCCTATGTTACCTCTGTAATCGATTGCTTACTGGTCAATCGAGTTCATGCTAATTTGATTAAACAGTGTAGTTTGGAATTCGGAGTAATAATTAGATAAACAAGGGGCAAAGTACAACAGGCACTATTTAGTTCAATCGGCTGCTAATGTGTAGACTGTGTGGTATGATAGAATTACACGACTGTTTGCAACATTGTCTTGATGGGTTCGTTGTGTTCTTCTGCCTTGCAGGGTCATTCCTCACTGGTTTGCAAGGCCAACGGCATATAGACTTTATTTGGAGCTCTTGTGGAGACATGGATTCAAATTTTGTTTTCAGATGAAAGCACCGAATTTCAAAAAGTGAGCTTACCCACTCTGATTGCTCCCCATAGTTTTGTAATACACTCTATGTGCCACAGTGTCAGTCAAGTTTTGAAATAACATCAGAGACAAATGCAGTGTTCTAGATTATTTTGCAATGTTCCATGCATCATCAATGCAAATGGACATTTTAATATCAAGTCGTTGTAATTAGATGTGTACCGGTAGACCACCTTCTTATATCTGTATAGTGGACAGCTGGACATATCCAGCATTTCTACCAAAGAGCACCAATTTGCAAGAATGCAAGGGATGAGCCTCACCTGGTGGAAAGGCCCAGTTGTCCCATAGTAAATCAGTAATGCATATAATTTATTCTGTTGAATAGGTTAAAGTGGCATTTCCTTCAGAGGTTGTGTTCTGCAAATTTCTTCGTTTTTATATTCTTCGATTCCACTTTGTATTATTTATTCACTGTTGCATATAATTCTTTCATATTTCTTGTAAAAAAAGTTTGTCTATAGTGATATGTCTGGCCTGTTAGCATCCTAAGCTTGTGCCATGCATAGATCTCTGTTACTGCAATTTTTTTCCCTGTAGTAGTATCATAATTACATGGTAATTGGTAAATATAGCTTATCTTTTAGGTGATAATTTGTGGGGTAATAGTAGGGAACTTTGCTAATGCCTTCTCATATTTCTGCAGGATCATGCAGTTAATAGATGACAAACTTAGTCTCTCCAAGATATTTGGCTTTTCAACATGTGAACCGGGCGTCTTTATTGTTGAATTTGTCCTTTGCGTTGTATGTCAGTTGGTTGATGCCGCATTAGATGATGAGGGCCTGTTAGAGTTAACTCACGAGAAGAAAGCTCAATGGCCAACTAGGCCTGAAGATGTGAATGCATTTGAAGGAACTTTTTCTGAACAAAGAACCGAGAAAATCGAGAAGTTACAGAAGATGAATAGTGTGATAACTGTAGAGCTCTTGGGGCATCTTCTGCATGATAAAGTAATTACTCATATCCTCTCATTGGCACGCGAAAACATGTATGGCTTTTCAACTTCAAGTACTCTTTTATTGCTTTTGTTATGATTGGTCAATTGAAAGTCACTTGAATTTATTTCCAATGAATTAGTTGACTGACTTAAGTGTCTCTGCAATCCATATGCCCCACAGACCTAAATAGTTAATTCTATCGGCTTTAGGCCCCGCTCATTTCAGTTTGAGCTTCTGGCTTATTTTTCACTATTCATATTGTCTTTTTCTGAGCTTTTGCCTTTTTTTTGAGTTTTTTGCCCGTTTTTTTTTCTGTATTCGTTCACGTTTTCCATAATGAGCTAACATATTTTTTCTATTTTTAATTTTTTAAATTTAATTATGTCAAATAAGTCAACTTCAGCTACAGTGAAATTTCAGCCACTATAGTGCAATTTCAACTATAAGCCATAGCTTTTCAGCCCAACCGAGCATGGCCTAAAGTTCCCAAGTCAAGCTTCCAGAAGAAGCCCTAGGTTAAAACCTGTTTGTGTGGGCTGCAGCTTCTGGGTGCTACAAGCTATTGCTTAAGATTGTGCCGTAGCCAAACCAGCACAATCTTAAGCAATAGACCACCGAAACATATCAGATCCGTTATATTATGGAATGGTTATACAATTTTTTTTCAATGACTGCAATGATTACACTGAACTAATGCTCTAGAAGCACGTAGGGTTATATGCCTCAGCTAACATTGACTGCACTGTGATGTTTGATTTTCTTTCCTACTTCAATAACCAGGAAGAATCTTCGATAGAAACTGTGGCCATGGGATACAAGCTTTACGACGGGTGCATGCTAACATTTAGTATTGCAGTTAGAGTTATTCAGATTTTTGAAGTTCAGAAGTAAACCATAGAATGAGCCAAAGATGAACCGTTGGGACAAATGAACCATTGTAGGCTTGGATAGAAGGCATTCTTTGTCAATGTAAATTACAGAAGTGGGGAGCAGGCACATTCTTACTTAAGACACCACAACTGATCACACTCACTGCCTTTTTGAAAAATCTGGCACCTTTGTGTTAAATATTGATATTAACAATTTTTAATGCTTCAGGCAAACTCAGTGGGGAGCATTCACTAATCGGTTACGATTGCTTGTGACAAACTCATGTACCTTACAAACTTCGACAATGCCTTTGGAAGCATTTCAGCAGTTGGTTCTAGATGACCACAATGTCTACGGAGAAAACAAACATAGTCTCCGCAAAAAATTCCACCCCATGGTGGCTTTTAACTCTCTATCTTCTCCAAATGGAAGGTTCCTAATGTACTCTAATGTTTATTCCAGGAAGTTCTATTAACCCAGTGAGAGAACCTATCCAGAAGAGATGATTCAAACAGGGATATCTACCATTGATGTCATGAACTCCATTGCTTGAAGGCAAAAGATTCCTCTCTTTTTTGCTGTCATGAACTCCATTGCTTGAAGGCAAAAGATTCCTCTCTTTTTTGCTGCTGGTATTTATAGTGGACTTGTGATCCAGATTCATTTATTATTCAGAGGCAATTGTTCCTGCTGATGTTGCCATAGTTGATTCTGTGTGGTTTTAGGTGTATCCCAAATAGAATTTAATCATCAATACCAAGCAAAGCATATTTTTAACACACTGCTCCTTTTTGTCTTATTATAGGCAAATGACCCCACTATTGAATGTATTATCATCCAAGAAGGTCGGTCCTCTTTACACTTGCTTTCCATAAAATTGGTCCTGCTTATAACAATTCAGGGTATGTGATTTCTATGAGCTTTAACATGTTTATGAGATCTTCAACTTTTTTCAAGATGATTTGTTGACTGAAGACATGATGATTCTTGACACACGGTGACATGATGATTCCTGAAGCTTTGACCTTATTGTTTTAGTTGCTATAGTGTCATTATTATGCACTGTGTGACGATTACTGTTTACCCTAGAAATTCATAAAGCATGCAATGTTTATTGAAGATCTCTCCATATGTACCACTTTATGTAAAGTCACTGAAGAGAATGAGCCATGCTTCTTCAAGACATACTTCTCTTAGGACTAACTGAATGCCTGTGTATTGCTATGGATTTTAAAAAGTTTTAGAATATATTTTTATGCATATTCTAAAAAATTTTACCACCCGTTAATTTTAGAACATATAATATGATAAAATTTTAAAATCCGTAGCAACGCACGAGCATTCAACTAGTATATATATATATATATATATATATATATATATATATATATATATATATATATATATATATATATATATATATATATATATATATATATATATATATATATATATGCTTTCTTAATTCTTGAGAGGACAATAGTACATTAATACGTGTATTCGGTGCGCAAACTGGCAATAATGTTTCATGCGTGCGTTTGGTGCTAACAACAACGGCACTTTGCTATCGTACTCGTATAATTCAGTTTTGACCGGTCTCTGGGGTTTTTGATATCACTCGACGCTTCTAGTGCTAGACAGAGTTTTAATTTCTCTCATCGTAGTTGTATATATACGGAGTAGAATATGTTATCGCTTACCACAGTCTAGGCTGAAGAATATACAGAGTACGGACTACAGAGTAATATGGTGCGACTGTACGTGCTTTTTGATATAAGCAGAGGATTTACCTTTTCGCCTAAAAAAAGTGTGACACCAAACAGGCCCATCCGTCCTAGGAAACTGGCCTTACATGCTGTTTCAGTTTTATTTTCTGCATTTTGGCTTTTAATTTACTTTTTTTTATTTTGTTTCTTTCTGATTTTTAGCCTTTTTAGGTTTTTTGTCTTTTCTTTTCTTTCTGGGGATTTTTATGTTATGAGCTAATCTGTTTTTTATTTTTTAAATTTAATTATATCAAATAAATCACCATTAGGTATAATAAAAAATAAACTAGCTATAATAAAAAAAGTCATAAGTCATCGTCAAACTAAGCACCAATGTCTCACCTCATCTCTCCTACCTACGTTGGACTAGCACAGCACAGCAGACGGAGCCTACTAGCCTAGCATCCAAACCGCATGAGAAAGCCGGCCGGTTTCTGTGAACGCGATGAAACGAAGCGGAAAAATAGTCTAACGAGTTAACACCGGTCACACCGAGCGCATGCCACGCGTGCTAGCCTTGCCTCCCGAGACAGAGTTAAATGTGTCGCCCCCGCACCTCGACGCGTCGCATTTCTCCCCGCCAGGCACATGGCATGGCACCGCGCGGCTGGCCTTCCAGCCGGCCTGCTTGTTCGCATCTTATAGCCATTGGCTACGTGATTGCTGAGCGTTTTCATGGTACGCTTCAGCAACAGGTGGATATCAAGTTAAGTTTTTGTTTTATCGTGTTTTTTTCTAAAATAACCATAATTTGATTTGATATTATTTTACATATAGTTTAAAAGTATATGTAGAAGCGAGCTAATAAGCCAAGCCGAGATAGAGTAAAATCCAAATTTATTTAAAATCAACTCATTTCAATGTTTAACCAATTAACAAATATAATTGAAATGATTTTGAACCGAGCCAACGAGCCACACTAATGAGCTTTTTTTTTGCCACCCATAGCTTCAGCCATTGTTGGATCGCATTTAAAGCGATAAATCTCACTATTTGACCTGGTTCAACAAGAATTCGTAAAACTCAACAATAAATCACTTGGCTTGTAACAAACACTTGCCCCATATGCAACAATACAAGAATGCTACCCCAATAAAAACAAGATGTTGTTGCACCAAATAAAACACTTGTTGAAACAATTTCAGCATTTTAGAAAATGTATTGCAACATGGGAAAGACTTGCCGCAACAACTCAACTTACTTCTTAAAACAATTCGAACGAGCACGAAGGAGGAGACAATGTCTGACCAAATCTAGCATCTTGTCGCTAGAGCTCGTCAGACGAGACTACCTGCTTCCTCCTCATTGGTAGGCCTAAGCCTGGATCAACCGAAGGTCAAAGTCATATCACCATTTCGTCGTTGATGGGCTTAGATCTAGGTGAGACTAGCCGACAATTGAGCTAAAAACGGCCTCATCCACTACTACAAAAATGTTAATACTAGATGCTTCATCACAGACGATTAACCAAAACCATCAGTATTAAATACAATTAGACACAATTTTGGTTTAGAGACTATCTATGTTGCTACCAGTGCTAAAAATCGCATGGGAAGAGGTAGTATCACAGACAGTTCATCTTGAAAACCGTCTGTGAAGTATCACAGGCGGTTATTAACAAAAAAATGTTTGTGATATTACCTTATCATAGACAGTTTCTATTAAAAACTATCTATAATATTTTGCTGCCCCCTCTATTCAAATTGAAGTGACGTCGTGACCTCTCGGTTCTGCTACCCAGCCAAATGGCCTTATATATGCCTCCCTATACGTCTCCCCCAAACACTCCAAATCGATCTGCCTGCTGGCTCCCCCAAACCATCGATTGAAGCGCCGACCACCTCCCCCAAGCTTGTCCGCCTCCGATTGTGATACTACGGTTCACTGCACAATGCACTCTTATCGTCAGAGTGTCTTAGCAGTGTCACCGTTGTGACATAACAGTGATGCTTTCGCCTCCTCTCCTTCATCAGCGCTAGTACTTTGTTCATCCTCCATCTGATCCCCTCCCCTCTTGTTGATGCCTTAGTTCTTGCATGTGAAAATTATTTGTTGATGTCTTAGTTCTTGTATGCATGTGATGATTGATGGATGGCTAGGATGATTTTGTTCTCATAAATAGGCCTACTTTAGTTCATCTGCACTATCTGATTGCGTTGTTTTATACTCAATGAGTGCAAACAGCGCAATCAGATAATGTTGATGAACTGAAAGAGGCCTATTTTGACATCGGGAGAGGCTTATCGTAGACGATTCTTAACTAGAACCGTCTGTAATAATAAATATCATAGACGATTGTAACTACGAACCGTCATCACAGACAGTTTGTAGTTGAAATCATCTATGATAGTAGCATCACAGATAGTTCGAAAGCCGTCTGTGATGACCTCGTGCCATTACTGACCCATAAACTCAGACGGCTCACAAAACCGTCTGTGATGATGTTTTTAAACCGTTTGTGATGACCTTTTCTACAATAGTAATCGCCCTATTGTAGAGCTCCACCAGCATCTCCTGCTCCTTGAGCTCAAGAGACCTTGCCGCTCCGCGTTGCGGAGCTCCACCACACACCTCGCCAAGAGCTTGAGAGGCCTTACTTTGGAGGTCCACCATTGCCTCCTGTCTTCTAATCGAGCATAGAAGACTTCGTCATCTATGTCGATATCACGCATTGAGGAAACGTAGAAGCACGAGGCCAAGCTATGGTTGGTTGGCGAGAGATGAGACACTCTAGTCTGTAGGTTCTTTGGAGGAAGACGTTGGCTTAGTCCTTTTGGGCTTAAAGTTGGTTTATATTTGTACTGTCTACAGTAACTAACTTTTAAACGGTGTATTTTTTCAAGACATGGTCAATAGGAAAATTGTAATAAAAAGTGCACTGAGTTCAGCTATACCGGTCAAAATCGTATATGACTATTTTTCTCTGCATACTACCTCTTATAAACAATCAAAATTCAAATATTTAAATTATAAACTATAAACTTTCAGCCTAAAAGGATCAACGTGTTGTTGCTCGTCTGTCTGTGTGGGTAGAAGCCTCGGATGCTACGGTTTGCCATCGGATGCACAGCCGAAGCATTATCCAAAAACAAACCGTTTTTCCAACCTTGAGTTTCCTAACCATCGTCATCATTGAACACGCACGACCAGCCGTATATATCTCTCTCTAATCTGTACGTACGGCCACGGATGGGATGACGTGTATCCAAGCCGTCCATCTGCCGGGCGGGTCTGACGTGCAGGTTGCTCAGGCGTTAAGCTATGCTGCCAGCCGCTTTTCTTGAAAGAACGTGCGTCCTGTCCGTAGGTTGGGCTGCAGCCTGCTAAGCCAGTCACACAGTGGCGGAGGACAGAAAAAAAGTATAGCGAAATTGATAACATGGATATCAAAGATTTTTCACTAAATTGGTTTATACACATATAACATATCATGATTGTCACCTACTATATAAGTAAAAACATTTAGAATAAATAGAAAGATACAAGTGAAGTCAATAGACTAATCGAGTGACAATGAACTTCAATTACGTCTAGGCGAGGTAGGCAATTGCACTTGCCTATCTTTCTTTTTCTGAAATGATTTCTTAATCTTCTCAAGATCAATTCCTTTGAATATCTCTCGCTCAATGTAGCACACCATTAAGTCATTAAGGCAATTGCACTGTCCTTCTTCCTCTCGCCGCTGGCTGAGAGTTTATTACAGTGAAACTTTATCTTTCTTGATGTGTTCATGGTACAGAGTGATTTAAAGGTAAAAATCGCTGAGAATTTAAGGTATAACGAGCGCCATACTTTACCATACTGAGAGCTCCGCCCCTGCAGTCACAGATGCTGCGACCGCTGTGAATCAATCTGCACAGCGACGCGCGCGCGTGGGATGGTGGTATTCGATCGAAACTCGTGGGATTCTCAGATCTCAATTCACACGGCAGGCAGATGGGTAGGGCAGGCCAGCGCACGTACGTCGAAATAAACTGTGCAGAGATCTGATCTGCAAGATTTGCGTATATGCAACTAGTAATGGATGGATTAATTGGCGACGGGTGCAGTGGTCGCGGCTGTCGAGCGAGATCGAGGGACCACCTACCTATGATCTATCCGTCATGCATTCGCGTGGATTTAGTCGTGGATTTGCTGATGCTGCCCACATGACGTGCCCGACGCGCGGGTAACAAGTCTCGAGCAATCATTGGCCGCAGCAAGTCGTGCGACCGTAGCTAGCCCAACTGTGAAGCAACTGGAGTAGAACGCGTGGTAATTTTGCCAAACGCTTCAATCACGCGCGACATCATGGTGCCACCGGCCGGGAGAAAGCGCTAGCTAGCAGGTTAATCACAGGAGACTCGCTCCCAGGAAATTGCCCAGAAGGAACAGTTTTACAGAAGCAACATGAAAGCAACACAGTGGGCCAGGAATCACAAGACACATGGATTTAGTCATTTAGCAATCTGATTTACTATTTGTCAGCTACGTACACGATTTCTACCCAAAAAAAAGTCGAATTTTGAGCCTTAATTTGGATCATACCTCCAATTTGAGTTTCTGTCAGGTTTTTGGATGGCCGGTAGCCGTCGATCGACGGGGGTTGGAGTGTGGACATGCAAAGTCTATAGAGCGTGCGCGGTACTTGTCACGCGAGTGCGACGTGCTCGCGCATTGCTTCGCACGACGAGGGCGATAGTGAGCGACGATGTTAGGGAGGGGTTTACTGGAGCCCGGTTGTAGAAGAAGGAAGGGAGGTGGCGGCCCAGCGATGGGTGGTGGTGGCTGTGGGGCGGCGGTACTACCAACCTAGGCGCTTTCCTTAAGTATAAGCGTAAAATTGAAGATTGTGGGGGTGTTTCCACTACATAATAAGAAACAGCAAGGCAGCGAGGGCACTGTTGGTCGTAGGTGCTAGGAAGCGAGGCAGCGGTTGAGGTTGTTAGAAATTAGGCCCATCTGAGTGTGGGGCCTATTTCCTATAATTTCAAAGCTAGTATGGTTTAGTATCATGTTGCTAGTACAAGGTGAAGAAGACTAATTTATAAGGTGGAATTATTGCCATTCTCAAAAACCTTAAGACACATGGCATGAGAGAGTTTTGGCTAAACACACACACGTGCGCATATTCATGTATTTTGCGTGGTAAATCTCATGAATTGTGATTTACGGCCACGCTGTGACGCGGCAAGTCACTTGGTAGACCAAGTCTACCTTACTTTTGTTGAAGTGTGCATCTCTCCCTCTGTTTCAATGATATTTAAATATTTGAATTTGAGACTTTATTAGACATTGACAACATGCAGCTACAAGTGGGTAAATGGTGTCGAGACCCGAATATGTAAATTCAGACTCTATATATTCTGCACAAGTCTAGAATCACGCTAGTGTAACAGTGAAAATATAGATAAAATATCGACCATGATCACGATTAACTAGAAAAAAGACTCAAATATTATTAATTATCAGAGTAGCGACCTTATGTCCAAGCTTACAATTAATAGCCTGAAGGGCTTAACAAAATTAACTAGTAACGGAAAATAAAAGATAAGCGAAGTTGCCATTCAACACGCCACAGGCAATCAACTAGGAAGCGAAGTCTTAATCCGAGAAGTCATGGAAGAATCTTCCTTCAAGTATCTCTTGTTGATATGGCTCTTCCTCAGCGACTAATCAACAATGGATATAGCTATGAGTTTATAGAGTACTCAGTAAGTCATTTATAACAAGATGCAATATATAATTATGCAAGGCTTATCAAATGAGGGCCGAGTGGTTACCTTGTAGAAACCATTAATTTAGAGTAAATACAATAAATAGATTGAAATACACAATTTAAAAATAGTTAATAAGAAAATAATCCAAAAGAATTAAATAAACTCAAGTGAATTGGCCATTCACTTCCCAAACCAACCAAACCCAAGTTTTATGAAATTCTACCCCTTGTGTGAAATCACAGAGCATTGTCCATAACCGGGGACATGGCTATTCGAATAGTTTTACACTTTGTAGAAGTTATGCAACTTTACCTGCAAGACATGATCATCTCACAGTGCCACGCTATTAACACACTTTCTTGGGTGTGTAGCAGAGAGATCATAACAAGGTCTTTACAATGTTCAATCTCAAACTGATCTCGCCTGCTATGGTTTCACTACTGAGTAGGCTAACGATCTAATCAGTAAACACCCCCTGTTGCGCCAACAAAACCTCTCAATGGCAAAATCAAAATTGGAATATCAGAAATTAATTATCCATTTCCATCCTACACTAAACTTGTGTTTGTACGATAAGGTTCGGATTAATGGTGCATAAAGTTAAGTCCTTAATCATTACCCAGGTGAAGGAACTTCCATCCTAGAAATTCCATCAGATGCCCCACACATCCCATCCCGAGCGGTGATCTAAACCCTTAATGGGTGTCTCTTAAGAGTGTCTCTTACCTAGAGTAATCATGAGGTACTAAACTTCCCACATTCCAAGTCACATGAAATCACGAAACCTTAATTTTTGAAATCTAAAATCCTAATTTTTGAGACCCAATCCCTTAATTTTTGAGACAATTTTAGAGCATATAAAATTCTATAAAAATTAATTAATCAAGTATACCATGTAAGGAGCCTTCAAAAAAATTCATAATGTTTCGACCTCATTTCTATATTAAAATTTTCTACAAAAAATATACTTAAATAAATTTTTGAGAAAATTTAAAATAGATAAAATTATAGATAAATTACACAAGCTAGTACACTATGTTGAGAGGCTCCACAAACAAATTTATAATTTTTGGAGGTAATTTGTTACAGTGCTCACCGCATGGTGACCGTGCGGTTTTGCGCACTACAGTGCTCCATCGCATGGCCACTGTGCGATTTTGGCTAATCTGCATGATGGCCATGCGACAGCGAGTACGTGTTGGTTTGCTGGCCGTCCCGCATGGTGACCGTGCGGTGGAAGTGCAACATGTATACCTCTTTTTAAAATCCCTTTGAATCAAGTGAGTTTCGATTTGCGCTGAGTTGGTAAACATCTTTAAATTATCGCAATCAATGCATGGGCAATACATATATTCTATCCCCTTCTTCAACATATCTAATTAACTCGGCCGCTCTTCTAAAAGCAGACACGCCGTTAATACACTCCTCGCTCAAACGGTTCTTAACGTACATCTAGCTTCGGTCCATCTACGCTGCACATTTAACAAATGGGTGTCAAATTATATTATTAATGCTATTATAGCTAATCAGCCTAGCTACTTACACACATAATTATCATTAACCTTATAATAAATTGTCCATATCTAAATTAAGTAGCTAGCCACGTATTCATGAAACAATATCAAGCAAGAATATATTGAAGTAAACTACGAGTACTGACCCATTCTTAAATCGAAGCAAACTACCATCTCTCTCTAAACCTAGCTAGTTAGATTTAAAAACCTAGCTATCATCGCTCTCTAGCTTTTACAACGCATATAAGTTATTAAAAGTAAATATTAACATGTAATCACTAAGAACAAATTGATCTACAAGTTAGATCTACAAGCAGTATTTTTTCACCAAACTACCCAAAGCCGACCGTCTCTTTCAATGTAGCACAATGAAGATAGATCTATCGAGACCACGCTTGCTATTTAATAACGTGGTGTATCCCAGACGGTTCCAAACACCAATCGTCTGTGATATAAAACTATTATAGACAGTTTCTATTAATAACCATCTGTGAACTATCACAGACGGTTATTCATACAAACCGTCTATGATATCCGCCATTATCACAGACGGTTTGTAGAAATAATTGTCTATGAATTATCACGGACGATTATTAATACGAACTATCTATGATGTCTTTCACTATTATCGACGGTTTGTATAAATAACCGTATGTGATAATATCACAAACGGTTATTCGTATGAATTGTCTATGATAGTTGCCTATCACAAACGATATACTGTCATGCTTTATAAAACCGTTTGTGATAATACAGTATAGACGGTTCCCTATGAACCGTCTATGATGTAACTGTCCAGTATAACCTCTTTTGTAGTAGTGTACATTGAATTAATACCATTATGCTTGGAAAATCTTAAGTTATTTTAGCTATGAGAATTATAAAATTTCTCCAACGCCTTATGATGCAAGAATTAAGCTACGAAAGAATAGGGGCTAGAAAAAGATCAATTGAGACATTCACAAATTATTGGGTCACTTATGTATTTAGCTTCTACCATAAGATCTGATATTTATTTGCTATAAGAAAATTAAATCGGTTTACATTT
The DNA here is from genome assembly GCA_017311315.1 of Dendrocalamus latiflorus. Lineage (NCBI taxonomy): Eukaryota > Viridiplantae > Streptophyta > Magnoliopsida > Poales > Poaceae > Dendrocalamus > Dendrocalamus latiflorus. The sequence goes on from CM029651.1 coordinate 47,617,476, forward strand.
AATCTAGGAGATGATCACTGGAACACACTTGAGAGAGTATCACATTACTTGAGCGTCACAACATCTTTTGAAATTTATTATATTGGATATTCTTCTGTATTAGAATGATACAGTGATTCTATTTGGATCTCTGATGCGGATAAGATCAAAGCTACGAATGACTATGTGTTTACTTTAGCTAGTTCTACAGTTTTATGAAGATCTTAGAAACAGACCATATTGATGAGGTTAACTATGGAAGCAGAATTTGTAGCACTTGACACAACCACCATTGAGACTAAATGGTTGAGAGAGCTTCTATTGGACTTGCTATTGGTTGATAAACCAATACCGGTAGTCCTAATGTACTACGATAATCAAATAGTTTTGGCTAAAGTTATGAGTACTAAGTTTAATATTAAGTCCTCCAAACATTTGAAATATATGCTTAAATCTATTAGAAAATTAAGGAGCTCTGGAGTGATTGCTATTAATTATATTCGTACTAAGAAAATCTGCCAGACCCTTTCATAAAGGGGCTAGCACGGAAGGCGATTTTTGTTGCGTCTGTGGACATGGGTATGATGTCCATTTGAGTTACACAACAATGGTAACCCATACATTCTTGATAAGGGATCCCGTAAAATAGATAGTGGAAAAAACATATTGATGTTATAACAAGAAAGTACATATTCATTGTACCCGTGTCTTAATAGACAAATCAAGTACTCTCAACTGTGTGGAAGGTTGGCAAAAAGTCTTAATGTATTATGTTGTCCAAATAAGAAAAAATATTTACCTACAAGATATCTAGAATGAATACACCTACTTGAGCCTAACTATATGGTTGCAATTCATGTAATGCTCCATTTAGTCGTGTTTCATTGGTAGTCTAGTATCAATTGAGATTTAAGTGAATTCTAATCATGAAAAATGTGAATTCAAGGTATAGTCCATTAATCATCCGTGGAAAGATGAATCTTGTTATTTTAGGAGCAAGTTCAACCCGTATAGGACTTACACTAAAAGACTGGTATGTTAGTAGTATTTTAGCACAATATCTTTGACATCTTTTTGCTACTTGCTTTGGAATTAGTCGGGATTGTTAGGAATTAGGCCTGTATCAGTGTGCACTTCATTTTCTATAATTTCAAAACTAGCATGGTTTAGTATCATATTGCTAAGATAAGGTGGAGAAGACCAATTTATAAGGTGAGATTCTTGCCATTCCCTAAAATCTTGAGACACATGGTATAAGAGGAATTTGGCTGAACACGTGTGCGTGTGTATTCGTATATTTTCGTGTGGTAAATTACGTGACTTGTAACTTGCGACGTGCGTCCACACCATGACATGACGCACTACTTAGCAGACCAAGTCCACTTTATTTTTTTGAACTATGCATCTCTCTCTGTTTGAATGAGATTCAAACATTTGAGTTGGAGCTTTATTGGGTATTGATGACAGGCAGTTACAAGTGTATAAATGATTGGTTAATTGGGTCAGTTACCAGTAGATAAATGCCCGAAGAAGTCTAGTGCAGAGGGTCCTAAATCACTACCTCCTCCATTTCTTTTTCTTCCTCCAATAGCCTATGTTGTTGTGCTGCGCCGTCTGAACCTCGTTGACTATTCTTCCTAGCATGCGTTGTGAAGGAGGGGAACGATATATCTGAACCGTTGTTGCTGTGAAGACCTGCACGGGGGCGGCATTAAAGTTTCTGGACAGCGCACATCTGCACAACCGCTCGCTTCGCTATTTCATATACGTTCTGCACCGCATCGAGCCTGCGCTGCTTTCTGTCCTTCATCAAGCTTAACTGTAAGTCGTTCGTGTGACCGATCGATTCTGTTTGAATTATGTTTTTATATATATTTTGAAGTATAATGTGTTATCTGTTGCTAGTACTGATTTATATGTCACTAGTTATTTACGATATTTAACTCTAGTAAAATTTGAAATTAAAATATTATGCATATTTTTAAAGAGGCGTACGGAGCTCATCTCCGAGGAAGAATACGGTGGCGGCGGGGAGGAGAAAGAAGAAAGTGGAGGGCGCGCACTCTGCGGCCTCGCGACCACGCGCGCGCTATAGACCCAATCTTGCAGGGTAGCACCCCTGATGAGCCCACATGTTCCACATAGGACTCTGCTATGCGCATAAATGGAACTTTTATGGACGGATAAGAGTTCGCATAGATCCGTCTGCTCGTGACTATTCGTACCTATCTTTTGTATATCTATGCAGCGATTTATTCGGACGGACAATCGATCAAATCCTATCCACGTACCGGGCTTGACATGCGCGGGACGAGATGAACTGTGCCGGCGATCGAAAGATTGTTTCCGAATTAAACTGTTCGCTCACCACTGTGCCGTCGCGTCGCGATTGATAAGAGTTGAGGGTACAAACGGGCGGTTTGCAGCTGAGGGAATACATGCAGGGAGATCTAGCTGTGGATTTCCCGTCTCGCTTCTGCACATTATCCTGGGGTTGCTCTCCGCCTGCACGTCAGATCAGATGAGATATGGAATATATGCGCTCGCTTCCGGAGTTGGAATCTGTAGGCTGACGACAATGTTCTAAGCTTGCCAACGGCCTGCTTTCCACAAACACAAAAGATCAAGAAAACAAAGGAATAGTTGCCTGTGTTTTCAAGTGTTTGAACAGAGGATTTAAAAAAACAAAACTAATTTCAGTAGCTACGATGGGATTAAATAATCATTAATAAATAAATTTAATGTCCACGTTAATTGTCGGATAGAGAATTGCTCCAATAGTTCTTTCGAGTACTCCTAGTTAGGAAGAATATGTTTGGAAAAAGCCAAATATCAAGCACCCCCTAGTTGGAGCGATCCGTAATCAGAAATATGGACTTTATCCTCCGACTAGATACTAAATCGACTACAATTAATTATGTACGGTAATCAAACGTGTGTCCTTATTTCTACATAACCGTATGTATCCAACCTCCGTCTCTAATAATAACCGCTCGATGACCGTGCATGGGCACAAGTCTCGCTGACAATAACTGGTGACCACGTGCGGGATTCACGAACCGACGAAGCGCCTCTCTGCGGGCTGCAATTGCCACCCATTCATCGCTTTATAAGGAGTGCTAGGAGATGGAGGAGACAGACATATAAAGAGCGCAAAATAGCCGTATACTTTTATAGCCATAGCCTTGTGCAGTCTACTGTAATATCTAGCAAAGTAAGGTTATGATTCTCTCCAGAAAAGAACTAAACATGTCTTAAACATCATGTCTCTTTTCGCGTGATCTCGAGTGTCATATTTCTCATATTTTACTTCATAAGATTCATAGTAATTTACTGATAAAATATCTATACATAATGCATCCACAGGACAGCAACGGTGACACGGAGACGGATCGGGTGTTAATTGCTCGGTAGCATGGGTACATATGTACGTCCGTGGAGCCATGCACTCCCACGGCCAATTAGCCAAGGAAGAAAACACATAGCTACACACCACCCGTCACCAAGATCCAAAAATCAGTTAAGAAAAAATATCGAACCGTGGCTAGTACCGGTTACACTGGAAATCGGCTTTTCTACAGGACAATTTCAATTGTTAAATTTAAATTTAGGCAATTTTTGGCCGGTTACCGTCCGGTTTGGTCAGCACTACTACAGAAAAGGTCATCATAGACGGTTCGAAAACGTCATCACAGACGGTTTTGTGAACCGTCTGTATTTATGGGTCAGTGATAATCGAAGGTCATCATAGACGGTTCGAAAACGTCATCACAGACGGTTTTGTGAACCGTCTGTATTTATGGGTCAGTGATAATCGAAGGTCATCACAGACGGTTTTCGGACGTACGTGATCATCGCTACTGGCGTACGTGATCCAGAGACCAGAGATGAAGAAAAGAAGTGGGAAGAAGCAGATGGATAGTCGCTCATCGAAGAAGTCGGCTATGTCGGCTGCTCACGAAGAATCTGGGAATGTCGTTTTTTGTACTTTTGTAATAAAATTGCCTTGAATTTAAGAAGGAAAAAGGAGGATTGTGGGAGTGGACATCACATCTCGGCAGTAGTCGGCATATACTATTACTACAAGGTCTCTAAACAAAGTTCTATGAAGCAAATGACACAAACTAGTGTATCCGGTTCATTGAACGGGAACACTCGAGTGTGTCACTTACTTCATGCCCCTTGAAGGTCTATGTGGCATATATTATTACTACAAGGTCTCTAAACAAAGTTCTATGAAGCAAATGACACAAACTAGTGTATCAGGTTCATTGAACCGGATACACTAGAGTGTGTCACTTGCTTCATGCCCCTTGAATGTCTATGTGGCATATACACTAGAGTGGTCCTTGATTGGTTAATTTATGCTCTCAAATTGTAGGGTTGCACAAGATTAATCTTGGCCGTCCCGCTACTAAATGAGGAAGCAGGAAAAGTGAAACATGATAAGATGAGGAAGCAAGAAAAGTGAAACATGATGCTCAATGTTAGGAAGAGAGGAAAGGAGTAGAGGGAAGGGGGAGAAGGGAGGGGGTGATGTGGACAGAGAGAGGGGTTATGTGCCTATACTATATACTATATACTAACACAACAAGCAATGTAATATGTACCAATGTAAACTAAGCAACTGCAGTAAACAATGTACCAATGTAGTATGTATCAAATAGCAAATTAAACTAAGCTACTGTAGTAAACAATGTACCAATGTAGTATGTACCAATGTAGTATGTACTAATTAAGCTACTGCAGTAAACAATGTACCAATGTAGTATGTACCAAATAGCAAACTAATTAAGCTACTGCAGTAAACAATGTACCAATGTAATATGTACCAAATAGCAAACTAATTAAGCTACTGCAGTAAACAATGTACCAATGTAATATGTATCAAATAGCAAACTAATTAAGCTACTGCAGTAAACAATGCTCACAATGCTCAAAACCATAGTCCATCACAGAAACTGCTCACAATACTCAAAACCCTAGTCCATCACAGAAAGTGCTCACAATGCAGACGGTAATCGAGGGGAGGTGGCCGGCGAGGGGCTCGACGAGGGGCTTGGGGGAGGCGACGGGCTCGACGAGGGGCTCGGGGGAGGCGACCGGCGACGGGCTCGACGAGGGACTCGGGGGAGGCGACCGATGACGGGCTCGGGGGAGGCGGCCAGTGACGGGCTCGACGGAGGCGGCCGGCGAGGGGCTCGGGGAGGCGAAGGCGACGACGGGCTCGGGATTTAATTAGATCTAGATCGAATAACTGCGCAGCGCACAGGGAAAACCCTAGCCAGAGGGTATATATAGGGAGGTTATCACAGACGATTCTAAGTTTATAACCGTCTGTGATAGTTATACTATCACAGACGATTTTAAACTTAGAACCGTCTGTGATATTGATATCACAGACGGTTCTAAGTTCAGAACCGTCTGTGATAAACCTTTGCGACTGTAGTTATTAAGACAACACCAATAACCACAGCTGCATTCATATCCACCACCAAACAGCTGCATTCATATACAACACCAACCAGCTGCATTCATATCAACCATCACATGTACATCACACATATACATCACATATACATAAATGCCAATACACATATACATTTTCACATATACATTTTGTCACACATTTTCACATATACATCTCAAAATTGACTACATCACACATTTTCACATATACATCTCAAAATTGTCACACATTTTCACATATACATCTCAAAATTGTCACACATTTTCACATATACATTCTTATTGTACTTGCTTATTTCCTTTAAAAATTAGCCCTTCATGATGATCAATGCGTACGTAACTAGTTTCGTCACGTTGTTCATCGTCGACCCTTATGCCATTTCCAAAAGGAGGTAACTCATCAAATTGATTGTATCCCTCCTCGTCCACTACATTCTCCACTCCGACAATTCTCCTTTTTCCATGAAGAACTACATTGCGTTTCTTATTTGCCGGGTCGGTTACATAGAAAACTTGAACAACTTGATTGGCGAGTGCGAATGGTTCGTCTTTGTACCCGACACGTTGGAGGTCCACGGTCGTGACACCGTACTTGTCAACCTTCACCTGTGGGAGATGCACCCAACGGCAGCGAAATAAGGGGATCTTGAAAACCACATAGTCGAGCTCCCAAATCTCTTCTATGAAGCCATAGTACGAGTTTCTCAACCCATCGGTACTGAATGCATCTATGCGGACACCGCTGTTCTGGTTAGTGCTCTTGACATCCTGAGACTGCGTATAGAATGTGTACCCATTTATGTCATATCCTTGCCATGTGACAACTGTAAATGTCGGCCCTTTTGCCAACCATGTCAGCGTCTCACTCGGCGAGCTCCTAGCGATTTGCTCCTTCAACCATTGGTTGAACCAACGGTTGTGTTGTCTCATGATCCAAACATCCGGCCGCTCTGGATTCTGTTGCCGAAGCACATCCTTGTGCTGGTCCACATAAGGCGCCACTTCAGTCATGTGTTGCAACACCGTGAAATGGGCTTGAGTATACGTGTCCATATCTGGAGTGATTGCTTTCCTTCCGATAGTTCCGAGACCCTTCAGCCTCCCCTCATGACGAGATTGAGGGACACCTATCGGTTGAATCTGAGCCATATAATCGACACAAAACTCAATGACCTCTTCGCTTGCATAACCTTCGACGATGCTGCCCTCCGGCCGAGAACGATTCCGTACGTAGGACTTGAGAATTCCCATGAACCTCTCAAATGGGTACATGCTACGTAGAAATACGGGCCCGCACATTTTTATCTCCCACACGATGTGAACAATGAGATGGACCATGATATCGAAAAACGGAGGGAAATACATTTCAAGGTGATATAGAGTCATCACCACCTCGTCCTGCAGAGCATCTAGTCCTTCAGGATCGATGACCTTCTGAGCAATTGTGTTAAAGAAATAACATAGCCTCATGATTGTCTCTCGGACTTTGATCGGCAAAATATTTCTAATTGCAATAGGGAGCATCTGTGTCATCAGCACATGACAATCATGAGACTTCATGCCATTTAACTTCAAATCTTGCATCGAAACAAGTTTCTTCACGTTGCCGGAGTAACCAGACGGAACTTTGACACCATGCAAGCACTGGCACAGTTCTGTTTTCTCAGCCTTGGACAGAGTGTAACACGCAGGGGGGAGGTACGTTCGTCCATTATCAGTGCTTGTCAGTGCTAACTCAGGCCTGATGTCCATGTCAGCCAAGTCAAGCCGTGCGTTGACACCGTCCTTTGTTTTATCACGGATGTTCAGTAAGAGACCAATCAAGCTATCGCACACATTCTTTTCTACGTGCATGACGTCGATGCAGTGCCGAACATCTAGGTACTCCCATAAGGTAAGTCCCAAAATATTGATCTCTTCTTCCAGGTGTTCTTCTCATGAGCCCTCTGTTGTAGGGGTGGCCCAACCCCCCGTGACTGGGCCGTGCAGCAATCCAACATGTAATAGGCCCAATAGTGTAGAAGATTATAACAGTGTAAATATACCAATGTACCCTCATCCCTTGTAAGCACTAAGGGGTAGAATGGGGATTTCCCATTCTACCCCACTCATATATATAAACCCCCAGGAGGGGCAAAGGGGGGGGGACTCCTCTCATTCTCACCACCATTCCACAGCCTGGCTCCCTCTTCCTCTTCTACTAGTCCCTCTTCATCCTGTTTAGCATGTAGCTACAACAGCTGGCGCCGTCCGTGGGGACGACTGGAAGTTGCGTATGGAAGAGATTTCTCCAGCATTCAACAAAAGCGGTGGATACGTGGATCTTTTCAGTTCATGGGGGCACGCTGCCTCATTCATGGCGTCTTCACCGTCTCACGGGTCGTCAGCGGCAGATAAGTAGTTTGCCTACTATAAGTTTAACCATCTTGACTGTAGAGGTGTAGGGGTGTTATCTGTATACTTCGCTCTATTTTATAGATGCAGTGTTGAACAGATCTAATCGATCCGCCTTTTTCTGCGTTACTGCTATCCTCGCCCTGCTGCGAGTGGTGACCATAGAGATGGTTAGCAAGAACCTCGAACCTTCCCCAGCTCGAGAGGAGCTCTGTACCGGCTACGCCATAGCAGCGCGCCCGCCTCTGTGTGCAGCCGCTTGGGCTCCGTCGACTCCGCGCCCCAACGTCTCCGCCCCTCGGCTGACTTCGCCCTCGAAGTGTACGTGCGTGTGCATGCATGAAGGTCCGTAGTGATATGTTGCGAGCCTCTTACAAGCATCCGTACATGGTGTTAGCTTTACGTGCATACATGAGTTACTTGTTGCATGAAATATCTACCCGCGCGCCTCCGCGCGAGACTCCGCTCGGCCTTTGTCTACGCGCGTACCTGCTGGGCTCCGTCGTCGCGTCCGTCGACTCCGCGCGAGACTCCGCCCGGCCTTCGTCTACGCGCGTACCTGCTGGGCTCCATCGTCGCATCCGCCGAGCTTCGCCCACGCGAGACTCCGCCCGGCCTTCGTCTACGCGCGTACCTGCTGGGCTCCGTCGTCGCGTCCGCCGAGCTTCGCCCGCGCGAGACTCCACCCGGCCTTCGTCTCCGCGCGTACCTGCTGGGCTCCGTCGTCGCGTCCGTCAACTCCGCGCGAGACTCCGCCCGGCCTTCGTCTCCGCGCGTACCCGCGTCTTCATCCTTCACTACGAGCCGGCTGCACCAACCTACGCAGCTGCTCCGTCCCTTGGCCTTCGCTTCGCCGGAGTCCGAGCGGGCCGCAGCAGCCGACGCAACGCCTCCACCGCCATGACTTCGCCGGCCTGCAGCATCGAAGTGGGCTATCCCGTCATCAAGCCAGGCTCCGCAGCACAGATCGCGCAAGCAGCTACGTATGGCAAGGCACTGGAGATAGCCACCACTGTGGGGAGACCTCGGCGAGCTTCGCCCGCGCAGACCGCGAACGCGCCTCCAAGCCTTCGTCGGCCTTCGCTCAGCTCCGCGGCAACTCCGCCGGCTTGCCAGCGACACCTCGCCGGCCCCGGGATGCCTCCGACGACCTCCGGGCTGGAGTCCACGAAGGCGAGTCTCTGTACACGGCGAAGCCCGCTCCGCCCTCTGCGCGCCTCGTGCCGACGACCTGTTAGCACACGTCCGTACGTCCAGTGCTGGCGCATATATTATGTCGTGTGTCCGCTACGGGCCCACACGTGCCACGCGTCATATGCCCACGCCCCTGACCCGTACGCGCCCGTGCCCCGGTCCCCAGGTCTTAAATGGGCTGCGCACCCCACGTATCTGAGCCCACGGGCTGCCCGCAAGCAAGCCCTTTAAGCAACAACCTTATAAGTGGTATTAGGCCTTCTCCCCCCAAAAGACTAGTCCAATGGGTGGAGGCTCCCTCACACTTATAAGTTGTGCTTTTTTCCTTTCCCACAATCCATGTGGGACTATTTTCCCCAACAATCTCCCCCTCACACATGGATTGTGCACACCACACTTCTGGGAGATGTTGGGTGCCTGGCTCTGATACCACTGTTAGCATATGTCCGTACGTCCAGTGCTGGCGCATATACCATGCCGTGTGTCCGCTACGGGCCCACACGCGCCACGCGTCATATGCCCACGCCCCTGACCCGTACGCGCCCGTGCCCCGGTCCCCAGGTCTTAAATGGGCTGCGCATCCCACGCATCTGAGCCCACGGGCTGCCCGCAAGCAAGCCCTTTAAGCAACAACCTTATAAGTGGTATTGTGCCTTTTCCTTTCCCACAATCCATGTGGGACTATTTTCCCCAACAGTTAGCCGGGCTCCGTGTCAGCCAAGGCACCGCGTCACTCTACCGATGTCTCCGAAGTCTCCGCTGACCTCTTCGAAGCCTTCACCGAGCTCATCAGAGCCTTCGCCAGGGTCCTCGGAGCCTCCACTGCGGTGTCCGAAGCAAGTGAGTGGGACCTCTGCTCGCCCTGCGCTGCTGAAAGCTAACTCCGGCGTAGCCTCCGCGCCGGGACAAGCATGCTGCGACACAGCCTCCGCGAATACGTACGCAGGCATGAAGCATCCCCTCACGTACGAGTGGAGGAAAGCCCATCGCGAAGTTGTGCGGAGGTGCGGGGCGTTGCGCGCTTCACATCGTCGAAGTACGAGCTGGCTGCGCCCACTGCGACAACGCCCCCCGTCTCCGCGCCGTCGAAGGGGCTGCGACGGTCTCGTCAGTCTCGGCTCGGTGAGGTCTCCGAAGCAAACCATGCTCCTCTTCGGCGAGGTCCCTGCGAGGTCTACGGGCAGGCCCTACTTCCGCGCCACACTTCGCGTTGCCGAAGTCCCTGTGAGGTCTCCCCGGCAGGCCCGTTGTCCAAGCTAGGCCGAAGCCCCTCATCCCCCCCGCTCGACGCAGATCTCCCGCCCAGGATCGGGAGCACGCAGCACTGATCGCACGTGTTGTGGTATGCTGGACAAAGCATGCATGCATGGCTCATCCTGGGCACGCATCCACGCTCCAGGACATGCATGCCCGCCGTATATACATGCATGACTCCGTCAGGCCGGCGCCCGATCTCCGCGTGGTCAGCCTCCGCATGGATGGGCTCCATGTCGAAGCTTCCGCACTCGTACAGCATTGCGTGGGTCGGCTCCGTACCTCACGGCGAGGCCTCCGCTAGCTTCGCGCAGCCAGGGTCTCCGCACCCACGGAGTCTACTCCACGTCGGCACCATCCTGCCGGGTACACGCTGCATGTGATTATGTTCGAGGCTTTAAATCCCTGCTGCAATTTTTGCTTGCATGGCCGTAGCGAGATGGTTGCTCATCATATCATTTATTGCGACTGTGGTTCCTTTCTCAGAGCATTTGATCTGGCCGTACTTGCTTCTTCGGTTTTGGCCTGTTTTGGGCTACCGTAGGCTTTTCCAGTACTGCATTCTGGAGCGTTTGTTTGTCGCAAGTCTTCGGCCATTTCTTTGATGCCTCTGTGTTGGTCCTCCTTTTTTGATTTAAATCGCCCGGCTGCCTCGAGCGTCGGCGTACACTACGGAGTATAAACAAAGACGCACGTTCGTGTGTGCACTCTCTGCAACCAGGGGTGTGGGTATGAGTATAAACCAAAGACGCACGTTCGCGTGTGCACTCGCCGCAGCCAAGGGTGCGGGTCTGAGTATAAACCAAAGACGCACGTCCACATGTGCACTCTCCGCAGCGAGGGGGGCGGGTATGAGTATAAATCGAAGACGCACGTCCGCGTGTGCACTCTCCGTCAAAGACACAGGTATGAGTATAAACAAAAGACGTGTGGGGGGACGCCTCCGCGCGCACTCCACGGAGTATAAATAAGACGTAGCGTTGAGCTCAGCTTCCGCACGCACTAGTCTACGGACTTTAAATAAGACATAGCGTTGAGCTCAGCTTCGCACGCGCGAGTCTATGGACTATAAATAAGACGTAGCGTTGAGCTCAGCTTCCGCACGCACCAGTCTACGGACTTTAAATAAGATGTAGCGTTGAGCTCAGCTTCCGCACGCGCGAGTCTACGGACTATAAATAAGACGTAGCGTTGAGCTCAGCTTCCGCACGCACCAGTCTACGGACTTTAAATAAGACGTAGCGTTGAGCTCAGCTTCAGCACGCGCGAGTCTACGGACTATAAATAAGGCGTAGCGTTGAGCTCAGCTTCCGCACGCACCAGTCTACGGACTTTAAATAAGACGTAGCGTTGAGCTCAGCTTCCGCACGCGCGAGTCTACGCACTATAAATAAGATGTAGCGTTGAGCTCAGCTTCCGCACGCACCAGTCTACGGACTTTAAATAAGACGTAGCGTTGAGCTCAGCTTCCGCACGCGCGAGTCTACGGACTATAAATAAGACGTAGCGTTGAGCTCAGCTTCCGCACGCACCAGTCTACGGACTTTAAATAAGGCGTAGCGTTGAGCTCAGCTTCCGCACGCGCGAGTCTACGGACTATAAATTAAGGCGTAACGTCGAGCTCCGCCTCCGCACGCGCAAGTGTACGGACTACAAATTAAGTCATAAATTGCGACACGGCCGAGACACTAGGGAGTGCCTCGCTTTAGGCGGCGCACCACTTGGACATCGCGCCATCGCGCGCGTTGCACTAGGGAGTGCACCGCGAATTTTTAAAGGTAGGGGAACGGCGCCTTCGCCTCTCTACCTTCGCGTGCGTAGTGCCCTCGGCCTACGCTGCAAGCGCCCACTCTTCGCGGGCACTATTTTCGAATGTAGGGGAACGGCGGTCTCGCCTCCTTGCCTCCGCGTGCGTAGCGACCTCGGCCTACGTCGCAAGCGCCCGCTCTTCGCGGGCACTATTTTCGAAGGTAGGGGAACGGCGGTCTCGCCTCCTTGCCTCCGCGTCCGTAGCGCCCTCGGCCTACGCCGCAAGCGCCCGCTCTTCGCGGGCACTATTTTCGAAGGTAGGGGAACGGCGGTCTCGCCTCCTTGCCTCCGCGTCCGTAGCGCCCTCGGCCTACGCCGCAAGCGCCCGCTCTTCACGGGCACTATTTTCGAAGGTAGGGGAACGACGGTCTCGCCTCCTTGCCTCCGCGTGCGTAGCGCCCTCGGCCTACGCCGCAAGCGCCCGCTCTTCGCGGGCACTATTTTCGAAGGTAGGGGAACGGCGGTCTCGCCTCCTTGCCTCCGCGTGCGTAGCGCCCTCGGCCTACGCCGCAAGCTCCCGCTCTTCGCGGGCACTCTTTTGGAAGGTAGGGGAACGGCGGTCTCGCCTCCTTGCCTCCGCGTGCGTAGTGCCCTCGGCCTACGCCGCAAGCGCCCGCTCTTCGCGGGCACTCTTTTGGAAGGTAGGGGAACGGCGGTCTCGCCTCCTTGCCTCCGCGTGCGTGGTGCCCTCGGCCTACGCCGCAAGCGCCCGCTCTTCGCGGGCACTATTTTCGAAGGTAGGGGAACGGCGGTCTCGCCTCCTTGCCTCCGCGTGCGTAGCGCCCTCGGCCTACGTCGCAAGCGCCCGCTCTTCCCGGGCACTATTTTCGAAGGTAGGGGAACGGCGGTCTCGCCTCCTTGCCTCCGCGTGCGTGGCGCCCTCGGCCTACGCCGCAAGCGCCCGCTCTTCGCGGGCACTATTTTCGAAGGTAGGGGAACGGCGGTCTCGCCTCCTTGCCTCCGCGTGCGTGGCGCCCTCGGCCTACGCCGCAAGCGCCCGCTCTTCGCGGGCACTATTTTTGAAGGTAGGGGAACGGCGGTCTCGCATCCTTGCCTCCGCATGCATAGCGCCCTCGGCCTACGCCGCAAGCGCCCGCTCTTCGCAGGCACTCTTTTCGAAGGTAGGGGAACGGCGGTCTCGCCTCCTTGCCTCCGCGTGCGTAGTGCCCTCGGCCTACGCCGCAAGTGCCCGCTCTTCGTGGGCACTCTTTTTTAAGGTAGGGGAACGGCGGTCTCGCCTCCTTGCCTCCGCGTGCGTGGTGCCCTCGGCCTACGCCGCAAGCGCCCGCTCTTCGCGAGCACTCTTTTAAAGGTAGGGGAATGATGGTCTCGCCTCCTTGCCTCCGCGTGCGTGGTGCAAGTCTTCGGCGCTCGACTCCGCCGTCCGCCTCGTAGGCATCGCCTCGGCGTGGTGCACGTCCTCGGCGCTCGACTCCGCCGTCCGCCTCGTAGGCATCGCCTCGGCGGGACGGCACGTCTTCGGCCCTCGACGGCACGTCTTCGGCCCTCGACTCCGTCGTCCGCCTCGTAGGCAACGCCTCGGCGTGGTGCACGTCTTCGGCACTCGACGGCATGTCTTCGGCCCTCGGCTCCGCCGTCCGCCTCGTAGGCATCGCCTCGGCGGTACGGCACGTCTTCGGCGCTCGACGACACGTCTTCGGCCCTCGACTCCGCCGTCCGCCTCGTAGGCATCGCCTCGGCGGGACGGCACGTCTTCGGCGCTCAACGACACGTCTTCGGCGCTCGACGACACGTCTTCGGCGTTCGACGACACGTCTTCGGCGCTCGACTCCGCCGTCCGCCTCGTAGGCATCGCCTCGACGGGACGGCACGTCCTCGGCACTCGACTCCGCCGTCCGCCTAGTAGGCATCGCCTCGGCGGGACGGCACGCTTCGGCGCTCGATGGCACGTCTTCGGCGCTCGACTCCGCCGTCCGCCTCGTAGGCATCGCCTCGGCGGGACGGCACGTCGTCGGCACTCAACCACGCCGTCCGCCTCGTAGGCGTCGCCTCGGCAGGACGGCGCGGCTTCGGCGCTCGACGACGCCTTCGGCGCTTCACGGATTTTGTCATAGGCGTTGCCTCTAGGGCCTGCGAGCTACCAGTTGCATCGGCACCCTCGCGCTTGCTGTCTGGGAACGGGGGGCTGGGGTGGGTTGATCACGTCAGCTCGCCCATCGGGACCTCAGCGCTTGCTGTCGAGGGAGTACTGTTGTAAGGGTGGCCCAACCCCCCCGTGACTGGGCCGTGCAGCTAATCCAACATGTAATAGGCCCAATAGTGTAGAAGATTATAACAGTGTAAATATACCAATGTACCCTCATCCCTTGTAAGCACTAAGGGGTAGAATGGGGATTTCCCATTCTACCCCACTCATATATATAAACCCCCAGGAGGGGGCAAAGGGGGGGCTCCTCTCATTCTCACCACCATTCCACAGCCTGGCTCCCTCTTCCTCTTCTACTAGTCCCTCTTCATCCTGTTTAGCCTGTAGCTACAACACCCTCAATTTACGTCCCTTTCCGAGGACAACATCTAAATCCTTAACCATATCATAAACCTCGTGTCCCCTTAAATGCCTTGGAGCTGAACTGTCTTCCTTCTCTCCGTCAAATTGTTTCTTCATCTTGCGGTATGGGTGAGCCCTCCGAAGGAACCGGCGGTGACGCATGTAGACGGTTTTGCGTGAGTGTCTCAGCCACACACTCTCGGTACCATCTAAACAGTGAGTACAAGCTTTGGCACCTTTTATACTATGGCCCGATAGGTTACCAAGGGCAGGATAATCATTTATGGTGCAGAACAATAAGGAGCGCAGAGTGAAGTTCTCTCGTTTGTATGCATCCCATACTTGTACCCCTTCATTCCACAGTACTTTTAGATCTTCCACCAACGGTGCTAGGAACACATCGATATTATTCGCAGGTTGTTTTGGCCCTTAGATAAGTATCGACAGCAAAACGTACTTTTGCTTCATACACAACCAAGGAGGAAGGTTATAGATGCAGAGAGTCACGGGCCATGTGCTATGTCGGCTGCTCATGCTACTGAAAGGATTCATTCCATCTGTACTCAGTCCAAACCTTATATTCTTTGGTTCTGCACCGAACTCTGCAAAACTCCTATCGATGTTTTTCCACTGCGCGGAATCAGCAAGGTGTCTTATCATTCCATCCTTCTTGCGCTCCTCCGAGTGCCAACGCAGCAGTTTTGCCTCCTTTGGATTTGCAAAAAACCTTTTCAAACGGGGAATTATAGGAAAATACCATGCCACCTTAGCAGGAGGTCCTTTCTTCGCCTCTGTTCCCTCGCCATCATCTGATTGATTGTTACGTTTGTATCGGGATGCGTTGCACACCGGACATACATGCATGTTTGCATACTCTTTACGGTAGAGGATACAGTCGTTCGGGCATGCATGTATTCTTTCTACTTCCATTCCCAACGGACAAAGAACCTTCTTGGCTTTATACGTGGTTTTAGGCAACTCATTTCCCTCCGGAAGCATGTCCGCTAAAAGACCTAGCAGCGCCGTGAAACTCTTGTCGGACCAACCGTTGCTTGCCTTCAATTTCAACAGTTCAAGCACGGCCGACAACCTCTTGTACTTGCAGCCCGTGTACAAAGGTTTCTCTGAGTCCTCCATCAAACCACGGAATTTAACATACTCTCTCTCATCATAGTTCTCTTCTACATCGCGAAGCATCTGATCCAGTTTATCATCGTGCAACCTATCCGAATCCGAACCACAATCGACATCAGCCGGCGGCATGTCATTCACTTCACCAGCGATGTCATCCGGGGCCATATCATTAACTTCACCGGCGGCATATTCATTCACTTCGCCATGACTGGTCCAACACGTATAATCCTTTTTGAAACCCCTCCGAATCAAGTGCGCTTCAATTTGCCCTCGGTTCTTAAACATATTCAAATTCTCGCAGTCAGTGCATGGACAGCACATATATTCCACCCCCTTATTCAACATATCCTCCTCGGCGGCTCTTATAAAAGCAGAAACGTCATTAATGTACTCTTCACTCACACGGCTCGCGGCATACATCCAGCTTCGGTCCTACGTTACGTACATATATAACAACTTAGTATTAAAATCTAGATTAACTAATTATAACTACATATATACCGGCCACATTTATTATATTGAGACTTAATTTGCTAGCTCAATTCATATTACAAACACAACAGCTATTATATAACCAACAATTTTGCAAATTATCCATCTTCAATAACCACTCATGGATTACTTAGACCTAAATTGTAATGCAATTAAAGAAAAAATAAATTTTATTACTAACCATATCTACAGCAACCAGGAAAGTCTGAATCTTAATTCAAAGCTCAATCTCTGCCTCTTCCCACCAAATTAACTGGCCTGAAATCGCCTACCTTCCTCCCGAGTGAAAAAGTGCGCAGCGGTGGCTAGATCTGGATCGAAATGAAGACAGATGCGGTCTGAGCAGCGCAATAAATGCCTTAGTCATTATCATAGACGGTTTTTAGTTAAAAACCGTCTGTGATAACCAGCTTATCACAGACGGTTTTTTATTAAAACTGTCTGTGATAAATATTATCACAGACGGTTTTTTATAAAAAAAACCGTCTGTCATAAGCTTCATGCCAGAACGCTTCGCGCGTGTTTCCATTGCCAGAACGCTTCGTGTTTCGATCGTCTAATTAACGTCTCTCGATCGTTATACGAAGCGTCTATATCATTAATGTTTGGGTATACGAACCGTCTGTGCTAAAGGTTAAATATGCGCGCCTAATCCAGGTCTCTTTTACGTACGTACAATATGGCTTCTACTATTCTTGTGATCATCTCCTTCCTCTTATCTGTTCATCAAGAATTGTTCGGCTGGAACCTTACACAGGCGGTCAGCAATTTGCATCTGGAGCAGCTTCTCCGCACACGCCCTGCTCTCCTTCCCCGACTTTCTTGCATCCGTCAGCACGACCTAATCATCCACCGTCGACGGAGGCGTCTCGCTGCCGCTCAAGAAAAGGAAACAACCCTTACCCTGGTTCTTCTCCACAATGTGCGCAAAGCGGAAGAAGCTCTACACGCATTGGAGAGACTGATGGATAGCCTTGCCGATCAAGTAGAAACGGCAGATTCTGAGAAATCTGCCCATGCATACCTCTACGACATTATGGGCTATGCTACTGATTATTTGCCCAGGCTGGAGGAGGAAGTGCTGAGGACAAGGACAATCTTAACGGCGTTCGAGAAGTCAGTGACTGATCCTCCAAGTCCCAAAGTCGAAGAAGAAGCGTACGAAGCCCAAAAGATTACAATATGGGAAACTCTTTACCTGTGCGACTTTTGTAGTAAATTTGCCTCTAATTGAAACTAATAAATTTGCCTTTAATTTGTGATCTCTTGTCTCGGTAGTTCTGTAGTTATGTTATTAGAAGCAATGTGTACTTATATATTAACCTCTGCTCATGAACAGAATATGACAGACAAAGAGACATCACAGACGGTTCATGTTAAAAACCGTCTGTGAACATTAACAGACGGTTCTTAACAACAACCGTCTGTGATAGTCTGCACAACACAGACGGTTTTTAATAAAAACCGTCTGTGATACTTTAGTATCACGGACGGTTCATCGGTAAGAACCGTCTGTGATACTCGTTTTATCCGACGCCACTAACACAGACGGTGTCCAAATTAAAACCGTCTGTGTTAGTGTCAATCACAGACGGTTTGACAAAATCGTCTGTGATTGGCCGTCTAGTATTAGGCTTTCTGTAGTAGTGCAGTTACCATCTGGAATTACTATTTATTGATTCAAATTCAAAATATAAATTTAAAAAGAACTTTTTGGACCAATATATTTCTACGGGCCGATATAGCTTCCAATATTGTTATCCTTGTCCGTCACCATATATAGATTTTCTTTTTATTTTTTCACGGTCTTCGATCCAAAACTGTCAGCGAAGTTTTATTATCATATATACTAGTAAAAATGATTCAAAATATATTGTGAAAGTATTTACTTTTACATATATTTGTAATCAAAATTTCAAAATTTTGACCACATAAAATCTACAAGGGAGTAATATCGCAACGGAAGAAAAAACCTCAAACTAACTGTGCTAAACTTTCGGTCTGGCTATAATCTAGACATGTGTGATCCTTGGTCCAAAACGTGTCTAGTGGGGTGGGTTCTTTTAAACTGATGGCTTATGTCTTATGGTTTAAATATTTGAATTCTGACTATTCACGAAAGGCAGTACGCAGGAAAATAGTTGTATGCGACTTTGGCCGGTATAACTGAACTTAATACACTTTTACTACAATCTTTACCCCGTCTTGAAAAAGTGTACCGTCCAAAAGTCAGTTTTTATAGATAGTACAAGTATAAGCCAACTTTGACCCAAAAGAACCTGGCCGTACACTAGTTGCATCACATGTAATTGCACTCTATCTCAATTACTGATCTTTTAGATTGTTTGGCATTGTAGTGGATTATGACAATCTCTATTGATGAAACCGCTTTTGAATATTTTTTTCTCATCTGGCTACTGGCTTCTTCTAAACCACATTGCAAATGGATATTGTAGCCTTTCCAATAACAAACAAAAATACAGTACTTGCCACACAAAAACATGATTTATTAAACCCTAATCTGAGTACGTTGAATAAGTCCATTTTATGCATGTGACTTCCCAAAAAGTTCGTTTAACCCTCTCATTTATCAAACCTAGTATTTAGCACCCTAAAAAAACCAGGTTGATTTACACTAGGGCTGAAAACGAAAACGGTAATTCTCAGTTACCGATAATCGTTTTCAAAAAATTACCGATTTTTTCCCCTAAACAGAAACGGTGACGGTAACCGATAAAACGGAAACGAGAACGGTAAAAATATCCGATAATGAAAACGAAAACGATTTAGCTCTCTACCGATCGTTTTCGAAAAATACCGTATTTAATCGGTAATTACCGTCGGTAATTACCGATCAGTGAGGCGTTGTGAGCACCCTGCACCCCAAGCCCAGGCGGCCAGGCCCATTCCCGGATTCCCCAATCCCCAATCCGGACCGTCGGCGGAGTTGGTGGCGCAGACGTCGGTGATGGCGCAGGGGCGACGCACTGGTGGATTGCGGCGGCCCGGTCTCGGTGGAGTAGATGTGGCCGCGGAGGGATTCAGTAGTGGCCGTAGAGCAGCGTCGCCGATGTAGGCCATGGAAGAAGTGGTGGCGGTGGAGACGTGGCGTCGATGAGGAAGAAGCCGTCGGTGGAGAGGAGCCGAGGAGGATGGGTCGATGCGGCGGAGCTGCGGCCGAGGGAGGAGGTGACGGCGCAGCGGGGGCGCATGGGAGTTGGTGGCGCGGTGGAGTAGCGGCGGCGCCGAGATGGGGCAAGAGTAGAAGAGGCGGCGCATGGGTGGAGAAGAAGGGAGTGAAGAAGGGAGTGAAGGGAGGCGGATCTGGAGAAGGGAAGCGCGGTGGAGGTGTTGGTGGCGCGGTAGAACGAGAGAAGGAGGAGAAAGAGCAAGGCGGCGGCGCACGGGAGCAGAAGGCGTGGTGTGGCGGCGGAGATGGGAGAAGCGGTGGAGTGGGATGACGGGATGGAGGCGCAGTAGGGAGAAGGAGCGGCGGTGCTGAGGTGGCCGCCGGCGAGTTTGGCCCGGCCTCGCCGGCGCCGAGAGTGGAGAAGGAGGAGGAAAGCCGAACGGGGTCCAGGCAGAAGAGAAACCGGGCTCAAGCTCCCTCTCCACAGGCGGCGGCGGTTTTGATGGAATTGGGGGGATTTTGGCATATTGCAGAATAGCCCTTAAAGATTCTAGGGTTTACAAGGAGGTCCTTCCCCAATAGTATTTTCTTCTGTTTTGGCCCTCAGAAACTCTGATTTCTTCGCGAAAAGGTCCTACGCGTCCGTGCCGATGCGCACATTTGTACAGAGCAGTCCTGGAATGCCAAATTTGTCGTTTATGCGCCTCGATCGCGCCGGCCTGCAGAAAAATAAAGAAAAATGTAAAATGATCCATTTTGAGCAATTAAATATAGAAAAACGTGTAAATGATGATAAATGGTCCCTAAATGCGAAAAATAAGAGGGTAAAATGACAGAAAAATATATTTAAAAATGACGCATGTCATCTGGTATAGCGTGAGAAGCGCTCCACTCTGTTATTAGTTTGTTATGCCAGCCTAGTAGTATTTAGTGGAGGAACACTCCTGTAGTTCGTTGAGTGAGTAGATTGTTTTGTTAAGCACATTTCTTCAGTGAATTCCAAATCAGTTAGCTGCATATGTCCTGAGAAATGCATATGTCCTGAGATATAGATTTTGGCATTTTGCTTCATTGCCTATTTTGCGGTTTAGATAGAGAAAACATCACAGTTGGCAACCTGTATGCAACAACAATTCATGTGCAAATTTTGGAATTTTATTTGTCATGCTCAGCTATAGGAAGTCTGCTCCTATCCTTTGTTACGTTCAACTAAGAACTTGATTTAGTATTTCAGTTACTAGTGTACTAGTACTTTCTAGTTTGTGAGCTTGTGACTACGCCTATGTCACTCATGTGGTTGTCAGCTTTGTGTGCTTGTGAGACCTAACTAAGTATTATTGTATTAAGTCCATGATGTCACTTGTGGTTGTGGGCTTGTGGCTTTGTGTCGTGTCTTTTTATTGCTATATAATATATGTGTCTTGCCTCTTGTGCCATGGATTATTCATTATTACTACAATATTATTTTTCATGTGACCTAGGTCAATATATACAGCTATTGTCATGCTGTGCAGATTAGTGTGTAATATGTTTATTGTATTTTAGATATCGCTTTCATGATTTTCGATCGTTATCGATGCACTTTTGATCGAATAGTTTCGTTTCCGAATTTACCGGGATATCGATGTCGTTCTCGTTTTCGACAATATCGTATCGATTTCGTTTTCGAGAAAATAATGTGAAACTGAAAGTGATTTGACCTCCTACCGATCGTTTCCGACCGTTTTCAGCCCTAATTTACACCCTAGGTCAATTATGGAAAGCGGGTTTGCTGATGGCAATCTAACTCATGGTGTTTTTTGCCATGTTGTGAGCCATGTCATTGATTTTTGCTGATGTAAATCCAAATGGGAGAAGAGGCGATGGTGAGGAGAACGACAATGCATATATAGAGAAAAGGAGTGAGAAAGAGATCAACGATGTGGATATCAATGCTCCTTAATTGTATCCTTATTACCAAAACCCAATTATGTGACTACCAATATGACAAAACCATCTTGAGTTAGATCCACATAATTCAAATTGTCTTAGGGTGTAAATTAACACAATTTTGTAAGTTTGAGGGATTAAATAATGTATTTTGTAATTAAGAGTGTTAAATGGACCTTTTTAAAGTTTAGAAGTGTAAAATAAATTTATTTCTACACAAAATTATGCTCTACGTAGGTACGTAAAAGTACTTTAATGGAGCACAAGCCCACGATGCTCTTGGATCCGTCTTATTTTTGAGGAATGATGGGTCCATCTTATCACCAACAATTTACTAATGCTAGCAGCATGTGCTATCCCGCGGTCATATATGCACGTGGGATAAGAAAGAGCAGATCTAGCTAGAGCTAGCAGGTAGGGAATTCGAATGGGGGCACGATAGGTTAAAAGATTCTGCACAGGCATGTTACACAAAGAGGTGCAAACGGAGCGGATATTTTTCGTTCGATCGTCTGTCCGTTTTAATTCAGATACAATGTTAAGCACATTCTTAGATATCCGAAGGTTTTGTCGGATACGGAAACGGAGTTGGATATTTTTTGTTGAACACAGAAATGGATTCGGAAAAAACATTATCTAACAGATACGGAGTTATCCGAGTAACTATCCGGTAACTATCCCGTAAACGCCCATGGCCCAATCCGGATTAGCGAGCGGGAGCAACCGAGCGACACGCCGATGCCCAGTTAACCCTAGCTAGCAACTAGCAAGCGGGAGCGGCGGCTACGGCGCCCAAATATTCAGATCGAGGTCATCGAGCCGAGCGGCTTTGTGTTCATCTACTCCTCATCTCCTCCTTCGCCCTTCGTCGCCTTCGGTCCTCCTCCCACAGTCCCACTCCCGCACCACCGTCCGCCCATCTCTCTTCCCCCCCCCCCACAGACCTGCGTCGACCGCCTCTCTGCCCCCACAGACTGGCACCACCGTCGCCTACCTCTCCATCCCCACAAACTGACACCGTCGCTCACCCGCCTCTCCTCCCCCATAGACCGGCGTCGTCGCCGCTAGCCTTCGTCCCCAGAGACCATCGTCGCTACCTCCGCCCCCATAAACTGGAGGTGCCATCACCGCCAGCCTATGCTCCCCCACAGACCGGCGACGCCACCTTCGCCGCGCCTTCTTGACTTCTTCTCCAATCCTCTGGTCACATCCGGTGACACAAAAGTGAGCACCCAAGGCTAGCCTCCTCTTCTCCCTTTTCCTGTGTGACTGTGTCCCGTGTCCAGTTGAGGAGATCAGGATTCAGGTTCAGGAGGGCATCTAAGATTATCCATGGAACGCCGCCGTTGTCGGCTCCTGCCTCTCCTCTTAAGTCTTGACGGCGTCGACATTGCTATCGTCGCCTCCCGCCTAACCGCCTCTCCTCCGGTCCTCCCTCACTGCATAGAACGTCGTCACCTCCTGCCTGGTCACCTACCGTAAGCTCTTACTTTACAATCTTTCACATATGTGTAGACAGTGCAGTGTTCCAGTAGCTGATGTTACTGGAAATGTATCTGAACTAGCTTATCCCCATAGTTGATGTCGTTTTTTCAGTATGTGTAAATTACTAAACTTCTTTCTTGGGATGATATTAGACATTTGATTTTGTTATCCATCAATGTTGGTGGCAGACTGTTAAAGAAATACTGGAAAAGGTTGACTAATAGCTCCATTGGAAGCAAATCAAGCAATCCACATAGTGAAGACTAAATCTTGAACTTTCAATCTGACTGGAATAACATTCCTTATTCTCTTAGTCTAGAGCTTGATCTTTGTGCTGGAATAACAATCAATCTGGCTGGCATTGCCAAGCCTTTGTTGTAACCTCATGGGCTCATTGCTGCTTTGAGAGTGCTTGTGAATGAATTCAATTTAGCAGGATCACTTCAGAATTCATGTTGAACTATCATACACTTTGCGGTCATTTTGTGCCATTAAAAAGACTTGCAATAAAGATTTGCAATCACATAGAGTAACTACATGTCATTTTAAGTCAGCTATGGAGCCTATTGCTATTTTGTTCAAACACTTTATTTGACCTGTAACCTTGGACCCTTGGTTATTATAGTCTCAACATTCAGTTGTCCTGTGGCATGGTCTACTGTAATCTTGAACATACCAAAGGTTGTCTGCTGTCAGTTGTCCTGTGGCATGGTTCTCCTTCATATCTTTATTTAGACATTTGAGTTATAGTATTTCTAGTGTAATCGTGTTCTAGCCATGGCTAAGAGCCCATATATTTAGATAAAAAGAAACTAATAGACCATGCTTTTGGTATACTTCCTTGATGTTTTGTTTTGAATGAGCAATACTACTAGAATTATGATAATTTTAGAAAAGCAAATTGAGTTTATGAAGTTTAGTTTCAATTAAAAAATAGCCTTTTGTAAAAAAAATAAATTAGGACATGTAGTCCATAGCTGGACTAACCTTCTTCTGATTTGGTTGCAGGATATTGATAATTTGAGATGGCTGCTGCATTGTGCAAGCACAGGAGCATCCCCTACTGGCACTTCCACAGCAGTTGGTATGGGCCACTCGGCACCAACACCACCGCCACCGAATGCCGATGCATTGACAACCACAGCCACGGGAAGTGAAGAATATGTGGTTGTTGATGTTTTATTGCAGGACGAGATAATGACCCAGGCTGAGTTCCATTGAAACATAGTTACTGGCTAGCTTTTACTAGACAAGATCTTTGTTGTGAACTTAGCATGTGATGTAAATGTACTGAACTTAAATGAACTAGTGATGTACTTGACTACTTGGTAATGGGCAATTCGTACTTTTGAACCATGTGGCATGTAGCTAGTTAGCTATTACTTGTTTAACTAGCCTCTATCATTTACTTGTTACTTTGCTAGCTAGAATTTGTCCATGTCATCATATGAAATTTGCTTTTGCGCATTATCCGACTAAATATTCTTGGCCGAAACTAACCGTATTCGAAGCGGCATATATTCGCTCCGTATTCGTGACCGAGAATATCCACATTCGTATTCGTATATAACACTATCCATGTCCGACTCTGACTCCAATAAAAAAATATAGAAAAGGATATGGGATAAGCAATATCCATCCATATCCACTCCGTTTGCCCCCCTAGTTACATGCACATGCAGGTGGCTTCTCGATCGATCGAAGCATGGAAATCATGGGGTGACATAACTCGGGGAAAAGAAGGCCCACGGCTTGTTTGGCAACTTGAATCCCGGTCCATTTTGGGAGGGGGAAAAACACATGGTGGGCTTCCTTGGGCCAGATAAAAATCACATTGGGAGCCTATATCACGGGGATCTTTGGCCCGATCCATGCCGTTTTTATAGGGAAAATACCCTTGTGTCTCTGGTCGAAAAACTTCTCCCCGTTGCCTCACGCTCTCACAATCGTCTCCCTCTCCACCTCCCCCGTCATCTCGTTCCCAACGGCCGCCTTCGCCATGTGCCTCCTCCTCCCACTTCGACGATGGGAACTCGCTGGTGAAGTTCTCTTCTTCCTATCCTCCTCCTCCTCCTCCCACTATGGTTTCGCACCTCGTCTTGTTTTCTCTCGTAGATCTCAGTTGAGACGATGACTGGAGGGAAGGAACAGAGCTCCATTAGCTAAGCTGGGTTGAGGGGGCGAGGGGGCAGGGAGGGGCACACGAGGCATGGCTATGGTTTGTTGGTAAGGAAGCCCTACCTAGTTTGGATTGTTGTTCGTTTTGATCTTGTCTTCTCTTTGTTGCCAACAGTCGAATCCAACCAGATCTTTCTTCTTTCTTTCTTCTTCAACATCGCTCGATCTCAAACTCTCAGTTGACCCCCATCCGATAGGTAGGACCATCCTAGGTGCAGGTGCAGACTGCAGAGACGTACTATTTTTACACAAGCAGGTATGTAGTTTTGCAGTGACAGCCTTTCAGTTTAGGGGAAAAGATGCCATTTCCCAGAAATTCACAATCTTATTGTAGCATTATACAAGGTGTTCTATTCATTTTTCTCTTGTTCATGTTTTTCCTAGTAAAGGGTAAATCATTGAAGGATCATGTGAGAAGGTCCAGGTTAGTGTTGTGATGAACCATTACAATATTTATAGAGTGATCAAGTGAGTTTGCAAATATCACTCTTTGTTTAGATTGATTTTGGGCAGAAGTTGAGGATTTTGTGATTTGAGTTAGGATGACCTAGGTCATTGGATTAAGGTTGCATGATGCATATCTTGACTAATGTAGGTCAAGTTATGAAGCACTTGTACCTTTTGCTCAGATCTGAGAGTCTCTGGTTTCCAGTGGGGTTGCGAATATTTGAGAAAAGATTTTTTTAATGCACCATTCACCCCTCTATTGTATATCCAGTCCTACAATCATAAATAGATTGTTCCAACTTTGCATGTTCTTCTTACCACAAGCTTCTGCGCGAGGAACAACTTTCTTGGTGGAAGCTGTAATGTTAAAAGAAGAGAGCGATCTTTTTTGTACTAACTCTGTTAAGCAAGGTGCAAACCGTGGAAAAACATAATCTTTTTTTGTTGCTGTCAAATTGTTCCCTACAGTGTTGAAGGGAGTCATGAACTTGGGACCCAATACAAGATTAGCATTAGTGTCTTTTTTCTGCATTTTCCCCTCTTTTTTGAATTTTTTTGCGTCTGGCATTTTTATCCTTGTGGCTTTCAAACAGTGGCAAAGAATATTTTTGTATTCTATGTGCCCATAAAATCTCCCCTAGGGATTTGTTTCTTTGATTTTTTTTTCTCCTAGCATTCAAACAAGCCTTTAGCAAGAACGGCGGAGAGCAAGTGGTCAGGTGCCGGCTGGGTTCCCGTGCACTGCAGAAGATTGATGGGCCGGGCTTTAAATATCAGCGTGCGGACGGTGTGCCGAGTGGCGCTACGCGCGTGAAAGTATCGTGGGTGGCCGACCCACTTTGGCCCAATTCCACCCGTGCCGATCCCGTGAGCTAGCCGCGAATTTCCACTTTCCAGCGCATAATACTACCCCCTATTATAGCGGGGGGATTCCCCGCCCCCCCGCTCGGCCACGTCCCCCGCCCGCGCGCGCTGGCCGCCGCGTGGCGGGGGGATTTCTGTACGGCCAGGGGAGGGATTTTCCTCCTGTTTTCCGCCCCTATTATAGCGGGGGGATTCCCCGCCCCCCCGCTCGGCCACGTCCCCCGCCCGCGCGCGCTGGCCGCCGCGTGGCGGGGGGATTTCTGTACGGCCAGGGGAGGGATTTTCCTCCTGTTTTCCGGAATTTACGTACAGGTCCTTTTTCTTCGCGAACAGGTCCTTTTTCTCGCGAACAGGTCCTGGCGGGTTTTTTTTGCGGCGGATTTTTCTGAAAAACCCCCTCCAATTTGCAGGATGGCGCCCCGCGGTTTTCTAAATTGCGTACGGGTCCTCATTTCATTACATACGGGTCCTCAATTTTTACGAAAAAACCCTTTAACTTTTTCGAAAATACGCATGTACCCTCGATTTTTTTTAAAAAAAACTCCTCACAAATTATCGCCTCTTTTACTTCGGTGCACACGGTGGCTGGCGCGGCGTGTCGCCGCGCCTATGCTGCTAGTCCCCTTCTTATTCCCCGGGGGATTGCCGCGAGGGGAGGGCGGCCACGTCGCCCGCGTGCGCGCTGCGCCCGGCGCGTGGCCGCCAAAAAACGGTACGGTCAGAGGAGGCAGTTTCCTGTGTTTTCCAGAAATTACGTAAAGGTCCTTTTTCCTCGCGAAAAGGTCCCTGGTAGGTTTTTTAAAACGTTTTTTTACGAAAACACCCGTGTTTTCTAAATTACGTACAGGCCCTCATTTAGTTACGTACATGCCCTCGCTTTTTTACGAAAAAGACCTTTGACTTTTTCGAAAATACACATGTGCTCTCGGTTTTTTTAAAAAACTCCTCACGAATTCTCGCCTCTTTTACTTCGGTACATGGTGGCTGGCGCGGCGTGGCGCCGCGCCAATTTCTGCTAGTTCAATTCGTTCAGCGGGAACACGTCTTCTTGTAATAAATATCCACGCGTCCTGCATGAACGCTCTCGTCGGCCATCACGGAGGGAAGCATGGCGAAAGAGGTTCCATCCATCTAGTAGAATTGATAGAGCTCAGATTTTTTTTTGTACTCCCGTACGGGCACGGTCACCGGCTCACCGGCAGCATGCCAGTATGTGCCTCCGCTCGATCGGCCGCACGGCGCACGGGGCCAATTACTGGACGTCACGGACGGACTACGGCTACTCTGGCCAAGTGCGGCTTCCGCGTAACCGGACGCCGCGGCTACAGAACCTGTACAGACCGCGCGCGGCTGCATCACAGCTTGTCAAATGTGACTCGAACCATACGGCCACGTTTGCTTGTCTGCTACGGGAGAAGCAGCCAAGACAGAGCTCGGGAAGCAGCCATGAACGGTCTAGTTGACGCCAGCCGTACCTTTCGACAAGTCTTTAAATGTAATACACTTCCCCCTTCAAATTGGAAACCTCAATTTAACTATTGTTTATGCAAACAAACTTCCGAGGGTGACTTTTAAGGATCGAACTTTCCGACTACAAATATGCCTTTCTAAACCAGCAAACTTCGTTACTATAGCCATGTTTTTTTAGCTATAACTGATGGTGTTTGGCTCCGCTCGTTTGGGCTTGGGCTTTTGGTTTTCGACTTAATTTTCACTATTCCTAAATTTCGTCTTTTTCTGATTTTTCAGATTTTTTGAGTTTTTTGTGGGTTCTTTTTTTCCGTATTCATTTACATTATACGTGCTGAGCTAACCCTTTTTTCTATTTTTAATTTTTTTTAATTTAATTATACCAAATAAACCACCATCAGCGACAGTGTAATTTCAGCCAATTACAGTGAAAATTCAGCCATAAGCCACAAAAATTCAGCCCAACTGAGCATCACCTTTATTGTGGTTTTCGAAACAGTGGCGAACGGCGAAAATGCTAACATGGACAGGACACGCGCCGGCAGGCTCAAGAACAAATAGTACATGAAAAATCACAATTCAGGCAAGTGATTAAGTCTGCTAATATGCTGGCTTAATCACCTACCGTCTGGTGACAGGGCGGCAGGCGGGTGGCCGCCCGGTGGCCAGGCTCCGATGGCCCAGGTATCGGCTACTGGGCACTGCCGCCCGGTGATGGGGCGGCAGAAGTGTTATTTTTGCCAATTTCGTGCGCATATGGCTATTTCTGTAAATACAGGTTGAAAACATGCCAAAAGTGCCAAAAAATCGCATGTTTTGGCCAGTTAGCAGCTGTTTGAGGGGCTGAAGGCATACAGGAGGTCGGATAGGGCAGGGTACATGTTGTTCTGGCCTGAGGAGATTGTTGGCCCAGCCTATCTCAAACGCACGCTTTCACGGTGGACTAACGCACACAAGTGGTTTACTGGAGTTTGGAACAAGATGATTGAACTAATAACAAGACTGAACACAAAAGAAGTGAGGTATGAGATTACGATACTAACTGCTCGCACCTTTTCTGTGTTTACTCTGTTATTCTCTGGCTCAAAATGCTTAACAAATTACATGTCTTAAATAGATACAAACTGGCCGCACACGCAGGCTTGTGAACCGGTTTTGCCGGTCACGATCCCTATGACTCGGCGCATACCGCGCACTACCCACTAGACTTGGTGTCTCGCTGAGACTAACTCAAACGCTTACGACCATACATACAGTTTTGAGTCTTTCGAGCACGACACTTAGACCATGTAGATCTTCTGAGCACCGACCACTCGACTCAACTCCTATGACTTCGACCGCTCACACTACAGTACTATTTCAAGTATGACGTCTACAGTACTCCTCCGAATATGACATCTATAGTACTTGGTAGCACTCGGTGCAGCTACAATACTCTTCCAAGTATAACATCTATAGTACTCCCCCGAGTATGACGTCTACAGTACTCAGTAGCTACACTTGGTGCAACTACAGTACTGGGTAGCTACAGTACTTTACGACTTACAACTTCCACTTACGACTATCAACTTCCGACTACGACTATTGACTAATCTCTGACGATGGTTTCCCGCGACCTTATGCCAAGCTCACGTACGTTCTTGACTAATCTCTGCAATTACCTCGCGTTTCAGGTGCCACCGCAAGGAAGGGGAGCCCTGTACATCAGGCCGCTGCTCATCGGGAGCGGGCCGATCCTCGGCCTGGCTCCGGCTCCCGAGTACATGTTTATGATCTGTGCTTGCTGCACCTGTAGGAACGTATTTCAAGGTTAGTACCATCCTCAGTGTGCAATTAATTACCTGTAACCTGCTCTCATATGTACCTTGAATCTGCGGCGAAATCTGAGTACAGTACAATCTTAACTGTGGCCTTTCAGGAAGGCCTAGCGTCGATAAACCTGGTCGTCGAGGACGAGATCCACCGTGCGATGCCGGGCGGGACTGGCGGGGTCAAGACTATCACGAACTACGCGCCGGTAAGGATCTCTCTGACAGACTGACACACACCAGCTGCTCTGCTGCAGCCTTAATTTGAGGACTAGCTACTGGGTACTGCTGTGCGTGCAGTGCATTGTAGCAAGTGCCACTGATTGACTACTGCTCTTTCAGGTGCTCAAGGCGAAGATGGACGCCAAGAGCAAAGGGTTCACGGACGTGTTGTACCTCGACTCGGTTCACAAGAGGTATATGGAGGAGGCCTCCTCATGCAACCTCTTCATCGTGAAGGACGGCGTCGGCGCGACGCCGGCGACCATCAGAACCATCCTCCCGGGGATCACGCGCAAGAACATCGTCGAGCTCGCCAGGGACTGCGGCTATAAGGTCAGGTCAATGCAGTGCACTACTGTTCTATTGCGACCTGTCAGTATCATGATCACATCGCGTAAAGCGAGTTTGCAGCGACATCTGAACTGTGAGCTGTGATTCTGATATGTCTGATCAAGCAGATTGAAGAACGCCTCGTTTCCATCGACGATCTGATCAGTGCGGACGAGGTGTTCTGCACCGGAACTGCCGTGGTTGTTGCTCCAGTGTCGACCATTACTCTTGCAATTCTTTCACTTAGCTGAAGAATTCCTACAAATATGCGGAATCCGTACACGACAATACGATGTTTCTTCAGTGCTGAGATCTTTTATCTCCGTTTTTTTTTGTGGTATCCAGGTATGAATTCAGAACTGGCCAAGACACGGTGTCACAGAAACTGTACACGACTCTTGACATCCATTCAGATGGGCCTGGCCGAAGACAAGAATGGATGGACAGTAGCGATAGATTGAATCATTAGGGTGTGTTTAGTTCGTGGATGGAGGTTGCATCGTATATCCTGGATGAGTGGATGCAGGCTGGGTGGAATCGTATTTCAGAAAAAGAAGATGTTTGGTGAGGCTATATGAGCGGATACAAAAAAACTGAGATGCTGTTTGGTTGCCTGTATGAGCGGATGCAGTCTACCAAACCTGAGAGGCTGACACGTGGGACCGCATAAGATACACTGCATCCACTCATCCAGGATGGCTAGTGAAGCTCATTTTGAGCGTATCCACCCATCCAGGATGAGGGCGTATTTTTGCATCCGCTCATACAAGTTGTATCCGCTCATACAGGCAACCAAACAGGCTCTTTCTCAGATTATACGGATCCACCCATCCAGGACGAAGGAGATTCAGGCAACCAAACACACCCTAAGATGACAGCATGGGCGAAAAGAGCCTCGTGTCAATGATATACCCTAAATATGGTTATATAGATAATTGTGTCACCACCATATTTACAATTTTTTAACAAATATATTATTTTGTCTATTGAATAAATATCTTTCATATTAATCAACAAATATATGACTTATTTATGGAACACCGTATTTATATTTTAATATTATTCTAAATTTGAAAGATTGAAGATGGCAATAGAGGAAGAGGTGAATAGTGCCTTAAAATTTCTCTCAAATATTAACTAATCCTTCATTTCAATGATTACAAAACTATGAAGATTAGAATAGAAGGCCACCACAAAAACTAACAATTCGAGACACTGAAAACCCATGAAAAATCAGCGAAAACGGAGCTACCGCCGTTGAAATTGCCGTACTACCACTTACTACAGTAACCGTGGTCCTTCAAAATTATCTTTGATCTTATATCATTTTGTGAAACAATTATGGTATATAGATCGGCATATTTATTGATTGATGATTATGTTTCATGGATCATAGATATGATGACATCATATCAATAATGTGGACACATATTAGAGAACATAATTTGGATTGACCTACCATGAGATACTATAAGAATTGCTATATTCTTAAGTGTTATCAGTTGGTCTCATATATAGTGTATGTAGGATCCTTAGCCCTAAGATTGTTGTGTAATAATTTACTTAGGGGTTGTCAAACATTACATCATAACTAGGTGGTCATAAAGGTAACATTTGAGTTTACTATGAAACATGTGAAGGAATGTGAGCGATCAAGATAGAATTTGCATCTCCTATATAATGGAGAGAGATATATCTGAACCCCTCGACGTGGTTGGATTAAGAAAGTACATGATCATGCTGAATATGGTTAAGGGGTCAATTGCAACTGAGTAATTCATTACATGATCAAGTTATTATTGGATGGCACGTTTCTCTTCTTAAGTTCGATCTGATATCATGAGGCAAAGGGATCAGTACATGAGCATTATATAGGTTCGTTCAATATGATCTTTATTTATATTTAGGAGTTGCTATGTCCTGCTATGGACCGCTATCGACTTGTGGACCGGAAATGAGTTTTCAAGCCATGGCCAATATGCATGAATCTACAGGGTCACAAACTTAACTGGTTGCAACACATTAGCACGGATTGGATCCGCTATTAATGGACTAAGTGGGCTTCGCACCTTGTCGGGCCCCTAACTTAGGGTTCCACCGAGGGGCTATAGTAAGAGAGGCGTGGGGCCGAGGGAGGTATCTCGTACATACCCACTGAAACCCTAGTCGCCGCCTCTCATAGGCCTTGCCGTGTGCGCTGATGCTATCATACTGACACATGGCGTTCCTCCCTAGATGTGTAAACTTCGGTAGAGACACTGCTGTGGCTACAGCACTGATCGAAATGATCGTGAGGAGACAGTTGGTTTGTAGAGATGTACTACTTCCACTATTCCGACGCGCGCTACATTGTACCGACTGCTTCAACTCTTCTTCCGCTACACTGCGTATCTAGCAGTAATGGTCTATGATATCTTATTCGCATGACTTTCTAGTTTACGCGGTATAAATTTTAATGGATGTGTATAGGTATCACCCGGATATTTTCTTCCTAACAATCATCCAAATTTCGGACCGTTGGATTAGAGATCCAACAGTCTCTTTTTTGGAGGGGGGAGAATTTTTTTTGGAGGGTGGGTGAATTTTTTTTGGAGGGGGTGGGGAGAATTTGTGGCCCTTGGATCTCTAATCCAACAGTCACAAATCTGGATGATAGTTAGAAAGAAAACATCCGGATGATGTTTATCAATACCCAATTTGAATTTACGTTAGTATAGCATACCCCTTATCCCAACACCTCAACCATTCATCTTCTTATGTTTGCCATTGTAAATAATTATGGTGCCTGCTATCTTGTGGTAGAAACTAGGCCAGTGATCAGCAAGTAAAAATTCGATCGTGCACAGAAAAGCAAATCTTAATCTCATTGTATATTTTACTTTGGCCAATAAACCGAGTTTCATGCCATTCTCTGAGTCGTACAATCGACTGAGCCAATGCATAGTTTGCAAACTTTTCAGTGTTGAGGCGTAACGATTGGACGTGCATTGCGTTGATGTTCGGTGACACGTTCGCGTCGCTGCAATAGGCATGCGCACAACTCTTCTTTGCGCATCTTAATATCACCAATTCACCATCAGGTGACGAATTCTCGTAACATATGGAGTACCAGCAGTACGTTTCTGGTAGACCATCTGGATGGTTATATATAAAGATATGATAAATAATTAACATTTAATTTGCTATAGATTTTGCGTTTATGAAAGACTAAGTCTGTGTACTGCTTCGAGTGCTCTCAGTCGGCTCCTGCTCAAATTACGACCACGACATGGCCTTCAAACATCAGACTACGACTACAGTCTTCAGACCAGAGACATCAGACATCAGTCTTCGACCACAGCAGTGTTCGACCACAGCATTTCGATCACGACTATGACTACGACAGACTTCAACTCGGCACCCGATAGAAGGGGTTTCCAATCATAGTAAGCGGTCGTGTGTCTGAATATTGTCTGTACTCGTAGGCTTTGAGTACGTTTTGCGGCTGGGATTTCTAATCGATACTCGGTAGTTGGTACTCAATAAATCAGTATGCTTCCCGAGTACTTGTGGACTACGAGTACTCTATGTTAGCGGTTGTATTCAGTGGTCTGAAGGGTTGTTCCAGTTAGCGATGATCGTAAATGATCTGGCGATGGTCGTAAACGATCTGGGGTATGGTCATAGAAGGTTTGGTTTTTGTCTGGGGTAAACAAGGGTGTGTTTTTGCTAATGTGTTGTACAGGGAGATGTTTTATTTAGTCTTTGCATATGCGGGTGGGCATGGAAGTGGCCATGGTCTATGATGAGGAGGACCATAACTAGGAGGGGGTAATCTGATGTCCAAGCAGTCGGGATGCCATGCGAGGTAGTCGAGCTCATACTGGAGCACATAGAGGTCAAAGGTGGATGCTGCGTGGAGGCAGGGAGACGATCACGGTCAGTAACGAAGAAGACCAGGACTAGGAGGGGGTAATCTGAGGTTCAGGCGATCAGATGGTCATGCAAGGTGACCGGGCTCACGCAATGTGCACGATGGAGATACAGGAGGGGATATCTTGGAGACTTTGTCGTGTGTGTCGTATGGAGTTGTGGATGGAGTCCATGATCTGTACGAGTTGGTTAAAACCCATGTTAGGAAGGGTTTCGGGTCCCTTGATTTGAGGAAAAGACAGATTTCGTGTCCAGGTAGTTAGGACACAGTTTTGAGGTGTTCGGGTTGAACTCGCTTTATGCGCTAGCCTATAAAACCAGAGGAAGTCGTAGGGTAGCGACAGGGGTTTTAGGGCTTTCGTGGAGAAGGTTTTTAGGGGTGTCGTGAGTTGCTTTGTGGCCAAGAACATGATGATGAAATAATAGATCAGATTCTTTCTAAAAAAAGATCTCCGATGACTTCCAGAGCATCGCTGCTTTTCCTCTGTTTTCCGTGCTCTGTTTTGTCTTCGGAGTGTACTCGTTCGGGCGGTGGTTGAACGGCTGGGGACGTCAGGCGGAAAGAGGTCATGACTACATGCGTCGTGGTCGTGTAGAGCGATCGGAACAAGCAGGTGATCGATCTGAGATCAAGCCAAGCGATTGGAACGATCAGGCGGTTGATCCGAGTTTGTGCCGAGCGATCAGAGCGAGTCGAAGATTGATTTGAGCACTCGTAAGCGAGCGGTCGTAAGCGAGTGGTCAGAGCGAGCGATCGGAAGCATGCGGTCGTAAGGAAGTGATCGAAGCTATCGTTCGGGACGAGTGGTCATAACGAGCAGTCAGGCGACAGAGCATCTGGTCATAACGAGCACGTACAACCAGAGCGACAGAGGTTTACGACCATGTACGTTCGAGCAGCAGCGATTGTTATCTCTGTTTGGTAATCCAGATTGCTTCTCTTTTGTTTCTCTATGTTCGGTTTTGATTTAAAAGCACAAACAATCATTAACCCATTTGATTGTGCTGTACGATCCTACAGTTGCTGGCCAATACCGTAGCATGCTAACACAAGCAAACAACAACGCTAGCGCATGGCACGAACGAAAGAAACGTATGCCAAATTGCAACAGGGTAAGTACTCGTTTTTTCTTCGGCTCCACGTAGGCAGGCCAATCCAAACCCAATGCGCATGCTTAGTGGATCTTTTTCGATACACGGAAAGAATTCCACACGAAAACAACACGGGTCCTTTTTTAAAAAAAAAAAATCAGTAGCTCTGATCTGATCAGGGCATAGGGTGACGATGCAGGATAACATGGACATGTGTCATCCGAGACAGAATTCGGAGCTGCCAGTGGCTATCTAGGATACACGATAGGAGGCTGGTACGGTGGTACCTCAGATTTCCCTCTTTCTGCTCTGAAATGATTAGGTTTAGTTGATGGACAAGTCAAATAATCTCAAGAAAAGCTACTTAATTCGCGGCGCGTAGGTTCGGCGCGAGCTGCTATGCCGATGACTGCAAACACACGGACGCGCGCGCGGCATCCGGCCGGCAGGGGAAACACACCGCTGTCCGCTCGTCTCACGCTTTGCTTGCTCGCCCCGCCGCGGCGAGTGTTGATTACTTACAAGGCAGAAAGAGCTAACAAACTGAGTTGTCCATGGAGCTTAGCACACAGATGCAGTCAGATCACGCATTCACAAAAAACTGGACCATCTGACACACAACTACCCAACGCCTGCAGCACAACTTCGAATTCAGTAGACAAGGAGCACCTCCAGCTAGATCGAAGAGAAGACGACGCGTCCACTAGTTCATGAAGGATATACAACTTAGGAAGAATCGACATGCGTACAAATGGGACAAATCAACACATTTTAACACTCGATTCAGCACCCAGGGGAGAGACTACAGGTTCCTCATTCCATTTGGACAGCACACACGACCGGCTAACACTGACGAATCGACTACTAACACAGGAAAACTGCCATCAGTGCGAGATCAGTTGCATCATACCAGCGCCGAGGGAGAAGAGTTTTTACTCAGCCGCACGAGGAGCCCGGTAATAGGCAGGGACGGTAGCGGGGAAGAACATCTGCCTCACACCTTCAGCTTTGATGATTGGGAAAATGATACCACATGCGCCCTGCAGTTAAAACTCTGAATTAGAGAAGGTAATGAGGGGGGGGGGGGGGGGGGGAATACTGTGTGGATTCTAAAGAAAAGAGCGACGCTATGCAGCTCTCTGACTTCTGCACCATGAGATGGCTTGTGAATTACGCTAAATGGTCAATCTTGCATGAATTTTGCAGAGAGCGGACACATGCTTTGTTGTCATGCTTGAGACATGTATGATTCAAACAAAGTGTTGTGTATACCACTACTACAAAGTGTTGTGTATACCACTACTATTTAGACCGGATATTAACATACAGTAGCACGTTAAGTCACCGGTATGGCAAACAGGAAAATAGATGCAGCAGATCTAGGAAAAGCTGACCAAATTATGAAAATGATTTCATAAACTCTACTACCAGTATCAAATCTTCCAGAACAAATGCAGAAGATCACAAGGATAAAGAACAGTTAGTTTCTTTCCTTGAATTCAATGTCTTGCATGTTACTATTAAAGCATCCATATAAATGTTCAAAATGGGATTGCCTTGTATCATGATTTAACAGACTTTGAAGGTGTTGAAGATACAGAAGACTGGGGGACTTACGGATATCAATCGTGCTCCGATCCACACACGTTTGGGTGAAGGAAGGGGGAGCATCAGGCGTCCAACACCATATATAGCAACAGCAAAGAAGTGTGCAACTAAACTCAATGGCCGAGGATTAAGACCAGAGAGTAGAGCAATAGGCCCATTTGAAAAGACGCCTCCAAGGCTTAAGTAATCAAAGCAAGCTTGGCGCATCTCATTGCTAGCCTGGTCAGGTGAGGAACTGAAGACCTTGTATAGAGCACCAGCCAATGTGTTGATCGTAGAAGCAACAGGCTGGAAAGAGAGAAGCATCGTATTAAAGAAACCATATTACATTGTGAGAGAGCTAGGTGGTGAATGGCCACATGAGGACTGACCTTCCGCAGGGTATAGAATGATTCAAGGTATTTGCACAGGGAAGAGGCATCATGGAGATTGCGGAGAGGCGTGAGAAGATTACGCAGGACAACGATGTCAGATAATGCAACAGTCATTCCTCCACCAGTTAAAGGGTGTCGCATATTGAATGCATCCCCCATCAAAAGTGCACCAGGGGTTGGATGTGGCGCAGCTGGCATGCTCCTATTTGGCATTGTTCTGATGCTTCCCTTATCAATGGCTGCTATGAAAGAATCATAGATTTCCGGAGGAATCTGACAAGTGAGAACGTAATATTTTCCATTAACATCTAGCTACAGCGAGTAGGCAGTGCAAAACTGCAAATTACACATGAGGACAAGATCAACTGAAATGGGAAAAAAAACCTGAGGTGCAACCACGGTCTTGAGATAATTTTCCATTTCACCACTTGCTATGGAAGGCACCTTCTGACCAGGGACATCAACCAAACAGCGAACCTCAGTGCTGCTTATTGGGTAAAATAGGATAGGTGAAGGATTGGCCAAGATAACATGGCCGTGATTTGGGTAAGGAAGTTGGCAATTCTCCAAGACCAGTCCAACAAAACAGGATGGCACATCAACCTAAGCAAATATTTCCATTAACACAGGTGAACCACTAAATTGAGCAATAAGTATAATGTGAAAACTATACCTTTGGAGAGCAAAGGGCACGCCGTAGATTTGAAAAACAGCCGTCACATACAATCGTCAAGGGTGCATATGCTTTTAGTTCTTCACCTGACTTGGTCTTGTATTGAACACCCTTAACTGTACCATTTTCTTCAAGCAAAGATGTAACTGTTCCTTGCTCCAATTGGACACTGATATACCCAATGGTATGTCAAACATTAATCTTATGTCACACACAGATGCATAAACAATTAAATACATGCAAAGGCAACCCATATAATATTGAAAACAAAACAGAAAACAGAAAACAGAAAACAGAAAGAACATGAGAACTAGTACATTCGAATCAAGAACTTCTACATAATCAAAGATGTCAATCCAGTAGAGCAATCTTAAGAACAAAATGAAATGATCACATCGAAGAATACTAGACGACAATTATACAAAGAAGTATACCAAAATGTTTAGTAAAGATAATCTCATATAGATAATGGATTTCCAAAATGTTTAGTAAAGATAATCTCATATAGATAATGGACTTCCAAAATGTTTAGTAAAGATAATCTCATATAGATAATGGACATTACTTAGGCAACGATGCAGCTTTCTGACGCATCCTCTGTATAAACCGTCCATTGTGAAAGCTCCTACCAGCAACATCTGAGTGGAACTTTTCCAAGGGGTAAGAAAGCTTTGTGTTCTTCCCATCTTTGAATAATGCGTAACCAAGGACACGCTGAGCATCAATTTCTTTAACACAGTCTGGATATAGTCAAAGATTTAGTATAGTGTACTTATAATACTGTTAACAAATCACTAAGCGAGAGAGAGCACAAGCTTACCTTGAAGACCCAATTCGATCAATTTCAAGTAACCTCCAGGCTGTAATAGTTCACCCACAATTCTATCGGGCTCTGTCAGGTCTCTCTCTATAACATGCACCCGACGACCATCCTATGTCACCAACAAATAAAGCCAGGAATATAAGAAAAAAATATAGGACAACTGTAATGCATCATTTGGTCACCTGCAGAATTACATTTTTACTATTTATATCTGTTGTTAGAGAGCAGGAATGAATAAACAAGTCAAAGACCTATCGAAATCCAGATGAGACTAGGCTATCACTGCACTACATTTTCGTTTTGAGGGAATACTGCAACCCACAACAACCAATAAGCATGAGATAAGAAGATATCATTTTTGCCATATTAATTCCACTCCTAGCAACATCTTCCTTTGATCAGTCCTAAATCCATGTACCAGTCCTATAGGCTGAAGGTTTAGCACACTACGATTTTGTCTTGGAGATCTACAGGCAGCCATAATTCTTTTCCGTATTCTCATGAAGATCTTTATCTTATCATAGGCCACTTGGATGAAAATTTTCAACAAAAAAAAGGAAAAAGAAAGAGTTCAATCAGCCTCAGCCTTATCATAGGCCACTTGTATGGAAATTAGAATTCTTCAAGGCATTAATAAATATCATACTAATCATATATACATATGGGTACAGGCAGTCTCTGACAATTGCGAAAGGAACTTTCTTGCTTACTCTGTTTTATAAATAATCCCTTCTATTCTGGAGTACTTCAAAACAAATCCAAAAAAATCAAGTTCAATAACATGATACTCAGCATTTTTGTATTAATGAATCATTCTCAGAGTTGCTGTGAGTCATGAAATTAAAGTGGGTCATCGAATTAGTTGGGCATTTCATTAATGATGAGAAAGATAGAGCACATCAATGCTCTGTTGGAGCAGATAGAAAGAGAAAGCATTGAAGAGTAGAAAACGAGGGAAGATAATACAAATGAGTCTTTTTTTCCCATTAGCCCATTCCTGAGAAAAGATAATAGAGTAGTAGTAGTTACAGTTTTGCCATCTACATTTCTACTGGCGCAATATTAGCTGCTTGGTCTCAGCTAACGTTGAACTCAACTGATATCCTTCCTTTAATTCAAAGATGCGCAATTCTTCTGCGTGATCTCAAAAAAAATCAACAAAACTTGCCCTGGCATGATTTTTTTTATAAAATAAATCTACATATTTACGAAGATATTAGGCAGGCCTAAGATGCTTTGTTAAACGGACTTTTTTAAGTTTACAGAGCTCGTTTTTGTTATTCCAGGGGTTATAGTTCAACGCCAATTTAACAAGAACCTAATTTGATATAACCAAACCTGTTTAGTTTTACTAAACACACTAGCATTAAGGTTTTGCTTTCATATAGATACATTACATGTTTAATCTTCTGTCCGCTGTAGCTTTCTTTCTCTTTTTTCCCTCCGTCCAGGGCAGTTGTGGCGAGCAAAAGTTAAGAAATGACTAATCCATTGAAACAAGGTGCCTATCACACCACTGCTTTAATTGGAAGATAAAAGATTTCTGTTCGCACTTGCATGACATGCAAATTACGTTACACCTAACAGCTATTAGCCACACGAATTCCACGTCCACAACAGAGAGGGACGCCGACAGGAACTTCGCTTTCTTTGAACAGCGCAAACATGCAGCAAAAAAAAACACCAACGAAAAGTTGCAACAAATCACAATTATTCCCCGCATGAATCTACGCCTGATCAACAACCGTTACAGAAATTTTTGTACGAAAAGGTGACTAATAAGCTCGCTATATTAACAAAGCGAATGCCTTCCTGAACTGAATCGAGGGGGATTGTTCTTAGATTGTCTACCTCATGATAGAAAATTTGATCCCTGCTCCTAACTCACCGAACAAAAATTCAATCTTGGTTCTCCTTTGAATAAAAATTCGGTCTTTGTTCTTAACGCCAAGCACAAATACGCATATTCGCTAAGCAACAGATACGCAAATTAAGGAAGAAAAGCTACAAGTTCAATCTAAAAGGAAGAATAGCTTTCCGCCGAACCAACGGAAGCAAGGGAACGAACGAGAAGGCAAAAAAGCAGCCACCTTTCCGAGCGTGTAGGCGAGCGCAGATCCGGCGACCCCGGCGCCAACGATGATGACGTCCGTCCGGCCATCCCCGGCCACGCTCCCGTCGCCGTCAGCAACCCCGCAGCCAGCCTCCGGCGCTGGGCTCCCTTCCACCACCGGCGCCCGGCGCCGGCGGCGCCGGCGCCCCAGCACGGCGGCGAGGAAGACCGCCGCGAGGAGCGTGGCCGCGGCAGTGCCCATGAGCTGCCCGACGCCGGCGGCCGCAGCCATGCCGCAATGGGGGCCTCCTGGGATCGTTCTTGGGGATCTCTCGCTCGGCGCGGCGCGTCTGTTGTTTCGCGTGTGGGTTTCTTTCGGGCTGTGCCGTTGTGGAAGCAACGGTGGGACGAAACGACGCTTCGAGATTCTCTGTCTGCGGGGTTGGCTGGGCTTCGCTTGCCTGGGTTTTCTGATCTTTCTCTTGGATTCTTGGAATATGCTTTCTCGAGGACTATTTTTGCAGCATTTGTTGCTGGTGTATAATACAGGAGGTTGACAACAGCATTATGGTCCGTGTCATGGGGTCTGCCTAGTTGCCGGCCTCTCCTGAATTCCTTGCAAATAAAGTTCAGAGGTAAGGCGTGTGCGTGTATCTCTTAAATTTTAAATAAAATATGGTATTCAAATATAATATGATATTTGAGGTTTTCTTTGGTAGTCCATACATTGGATTGACACGTTATTAATGAGTCGATTGATACATTTTTTTCTCCGTACTACTATACAACCAAACTCCGACTGTTTAAGTCAATGTTCTTTAAAAAAAATAATTATACTAATACCACTCTACACGATTAGTGCAAGAAAGAGCCAGGAGGCTTGTCAACTAAGGAAGCTCACAGCATTCAAATTTAGTACCGCAAAATAATACTCCCTCCTGTACAATATTACCAAGCTTACCACCACTTGAATTAATACTGAAAATTTTCCCTCCCGCGGCCGGCGAGACAGGCGAGCGCGTCACACTCAGCAGGGCGGAAAGAAGAAAACCACGGATTCAGAAGGAACGAGACACAGAGGGAAGCCCGAATTTTTGCCGGAAAAGAGTACAAAAATACACGCGAAATCGGTCCACACACGACAAGATCACAAGACGACAGCTGCGCCGTGCCAACTCACGTGCAGCGGCAGCATGGCAGCATCTCGCCCCCAGCGGCGGCCCCCGCTCTGATTCTTGAGTTCTTTCATGTCCGGCTCCTTGGTTTCAGAGCCCCCACCACCACCTGCGGCCGAGCTCTTTCGCTAATCAAAGCCCGGACACAGTTCTGGTACTCTTTTAGCTTTGTGGAGCTAGAATGGTCTATTTTTTATTTATGTAATTTTTTAAGTAAATAAATGAGATGATTTTTCATTGTTTTGAAAATAATTTATCAAAACAGTCTTTTTAAAATAACTTGCCAGGTTATTAATATCTAATTTATTCACATAAGCATCCTTCCTGGAGTCAAAAGCTAGGAAAAAACTCACCCCATATTTTCAGGGATTTAGTGAGATGTGACAGGAGTGAGAGGTGCCCGTGCCACTGCGTCCAGTTGCTTCATTGTCACGTGAGATGAGTGGTATCCTATTGGAGATTTGGAGTATGTGGATTTGTGGACAAAGTCCTTTTCTCATGTAGAAAAGAAAATTGTTTCTTTAGACTGAACATGGATGCTGTATCAAACTCCTTAACCATGTGCTACAGGTAGTGCTTTCATGAATTTTTCCTTATTAGTTAGATAGGTTTCACATGCTACGCCACGTGCGGCAGTGCTACTGTGTAGAAGTATTCAGGAAGTAAAATATAATCTACGATAGTATGAAAGCATTCATTTGGTGATCCACCCTACATCACAAAGACAGTGAGCAATAGATGAATAGGAAATAGAATAGATAAGAAATGTCCAGGCTGCACATGCTAGTTATCCTGAAAGAATTTAGTTATCTTGAAAGAATTCTGTCATTTCCATCCTAGCATCTTGCCTCTCCTTCAAAAGAGTTGGTCGCTCTCTCCTGCATTAGCAATGGTTTTAGTTTTAGGCAGAAGCCGCAGAACTTCTGTAGGATAGAATAAGTTTCAACACCTAACCGACTCCAAAGCAAATAAAGTGATGGAGCTTGGTACGACATTACCCACTTTTTTTACGTATGCTTTAGATTTGTTGGTGCTCCTGTGGCGAAGAATGTTGACATCGATTTTGTCCTGAACTTAAAACATGAATAAATATATATATCTAAAATAAATAATCACTAAATAAATAAATTATGCTAACAGCTAAAAATCTGTTACAACATAAAACAACTAAAGTTTGAATAAAATTGACGCGCCCGCCTCACCACAAAGACCACACGATCTTCGACCGCATGGGTCTCGACTAAGTTGGTTTTTCTTCGACGTCGGTGTCAGATTTGCCTCACACGGCCGTGAGCTTCGTGTACTCGAAAGATCCCTTCAAGTGCCTTAAGTACTTAGAAGACTCCAACTCTCGAAAGACATCTTCGACTGCTTTGTGCGTGGAAGATTTCGACAGTACTCGAAATGAACAGCACTCGAAAATGAATAGTACTCGAAAGTGAACAGTACTCAAAATGAATAGTGCTCGAAGCGAACAGTTGGTTAACCATTTTATTTCAACCACGCTGGTCGACCATGATATTTTTGACCATGTTGGTTGATTCTGATATTTTCAGCCACGTTGGTCGACCCTGATATTTTCGACCACGTGGTTCGACCAAGATATTCCGATCACGCCGATCGACCATGATATTTTCGACCACGTAGTTCGACCATGATATTCCGATTACATTGGTCGACCATGATATTTTCGATCATGTGGTTCAACTATGATATTCCGACCACATTTGTCAACCATGATATTTTCTACCACATCGGTCAACCGTAATATTTTTGACCATGTGATTCGACCATGATATGTCGACCAAGTGGATCAACGATGATATTTTGACCACGTCGGTCGACCCTGATATTTCGACCACATTGATCGACCCTGATATTTCGACCACGTTGATCGACCTTGATATTTTTGACCATGTCGGTTGACCATGATATTTTTTTACTACGTCGGTTGACCATGATATTTCAACCACATTGATCGACTATGATATTTCGACCACGTCGGTCGATCATGATATTTCGACCACGTGTTGTCAACCACATTGTTTGCTTCGACATGGATTGAGCGAAACGCTGGTAAGCCAAACGTATGCATGGATGCCCTTCCCATGTCAATAGGAAAGTGGTGCCATAACTGCATACATGCAGAACCACAATACAAAGAAATCAAAACGAACTCCTGGAAGTTCCAGATAATGCACGTCCAGCAGACAGCAATCGCGGATGGAGCACTAGGCACTCAGTCAAGTAACCGACAGATGGAGTCCAAATAGCCCACGTCCTGCATGACCGCACGTGAGGCCGGTTGCAGCACTGGAACTGCCCATTAGCAGAGGGAAGAAGTCAAATAGAGAGGTTAGCGTAACTTCCCTCAAAGCAACTACCCTCTATAAATAAGGGCAAAGAGTGAGACGAAGCAGAGATACGCGGACATGGATGGAGGAGCTTCTGTAAGAGAATAAAGTGCTGAGCAAGTTCTAGGAGAAGGGAGACACGCAAAGCACAC
Source organism: Dendrocalamus latiflorus (assembly GCA_017311315.1). Classification (NCBI taxonomy): domain Eukaryota; kingdom Viridiplantae; phylum Streptophyta; class Magnoliopsida; order Poales; family Poaceae; genus Dendrocalamus; species Dendrocalamus latiflorus. The sequence continues at coordinate 47,661,789 of CM029651.1, forward strand.
TTGGGAGAAGAAAAAAAGGTGAGAGCGGCCAATCGGGAAAGAATGTGAAGTTCTTGCTCTTCTTCTTCCTCTCGCCTTCTGCTCCTCAGTTCAGCCATCACGGTATGATTCGAGGAGCGTTCTCCATATCCACCTCCCGCCGTTGAATCAAGGTTCGGCCATCGCGGTACGGATCAAGGTGCTTTGTTTTATTTATGTTCTGGCTCTTCTTTGATTCAGTACCGTTAATGGATACAAACTAGAAGAACAAGTGCTTGATCTCTCGTTTCTTAGATTTGGTGCCTACAAATGGATATGAATCAAGGCAAAGTATGAAGACCTCGTCTCCTTAATTTGGTCCATCACAAATGGATACAAACCAGGAATGAGAAGTTGAAAGAGTACCCCACCTTTTCAATTCGGTCCTCTCAAATGGATATGAATTAAGAGTGGGTATATGTGCCAAAATAAAATATAAAATTCAACTTTCACATGGGTTATGTTACATCTGCAAGCACTATGCAGTGCTATTCGTAATACAAGGTGGAGTAAAACAATAAAGGGTGGAAGAAAGAAAATATTTTCTCTTCGGTTATGTACATACAAGCGCTCGATATTCATGAGCATTATGTAATGCTAGACATCTGCATGCAACATAGCTACGACTATATCCAAAATATTGTAGCTACGACCATCTCTAAAATGCCATAGCTATAACCATATCCAAAATACTGTACCTATGACTATCTTCAAAATACCGTAGCTAGGACTATCTCCAAATATCATAGCCAAAAGGAGGATGAGAGCTACAGCAAAAGCTTTAGGAACCACTTCACATGATTAGCATCTGAAGATACGTGAGGTTGGTTTCTGCTGGCTTTCCTAAAGCAATACAAACCAAGTTGGCAGGCCATGAATCGTCGTCAAGGTTCCATCACGTGACGCTTGATGAGTGGCCTATCTGTGTGAAATGGATTGGTCCAATAAAGATAAAGCTATCCAAGCAGACTACGACCTTAATGAATATGAAACGATGACTCAAAGGCCACTTTAATTTTTGAGGGACAAAACAGTATTAGTTGAATAAATTTGTGCTAATTGTCTTTTTTTTTACTCCTACCAAATTTGTAGGGACTAGTGATTGGAGACGGAACTTTTTGTATGGACAGTCCCCCACGTGGGGACAGTCGCCGATGCCATTCATCTGTGCTACAGTATGTGATTGGACGGCTCCGGAGGTAGTCCCCAGTCCCCACGTAGGGCTATCCCTAGAGAAAACCTTTCCGGGGATTGGTGCTTAGTTGCTTTTGCATCATGTCTGCAGTTCAAACGAGTGTCTACTGCTAACCAAGACGGTTCCTTGGATTTTATGAGATGCGACAGCGTGAATCGAATTTCTGTGCGACCATGAAGTATCAGATAGAGTACGAACGATCGGTTCACTGTGCACGAAAGTTGACGGTGAAAATCACTAAGACGGCTCAGTTAGGATGGAATAGTCAAATGCCATAAGCTATAAACTAAAACTAAAAAGAATACTTCTATTTGTTATAGTGATACAATCGCTATAAGAGCTGCTTTAAACGAAATAGCTTCTCAATGAGTGTATCCTTAACTCATTTACTCTCCCTCATAATAAACCAAAACCACAGCTAAAAACCAAAAGCCACTACACTTAACACAGTCGTAGTTATCTAAAAGAGCAGCAACCGCAAAATTCAAATGAATGATCAGAAGTCACAAGAAAAACGACAAATATACAACTTGTTGCAGATCAAAAGATAGTTGTCTGATTAGTGTTATTAAGTCGTCGACTAGTCATCCGATCAGCCGGCAGGGCTCAACTGGAGGCAGCGACTCAACTAGTTGTGATAATCGGGTGACTGGCCAGCGACTGAGCCCACTGAAGTGACTAGTCGCCGACTTGGAGTCACAAGTTGCCCGACTTGTGAGATGCGCAGGAGATAGCACTTGGCACGGGAGATGGCACATGTTGGCCGCTGGGCCTAGAGATACACCACGGCGGCGCTGCCCCGCCGTCGCCTCCAACCAGATCGACCTCCTCCTCCTCGCCGTGGCCTGCAGCCGAATCCCACTCCTCCTTCCTCATCATCGTCTGCAGCCGGATCCCACTTATGACTCCTTGCTGTCGCTAACGGCCCTGGTGGAACTCCTACCTTGCAGTCGCCATCGCCCCCAGCCGGGTACTCCTTGTCGCCCCCATCACTTGTGCCATTTCAAATACATGGGTAATGCTTATTGATCCATGCTGAGGACATGCTGACTGCTGAGGTACTTGAGTAGTTGAGTTTTAGTTAGACTAGTATAGTGTCCGTGCTAACGCCACGGCGGCATTTTAGGGATGCACACGAAATCAACCAAACGAATTTTTGAATGGCCATACATGTTTTGTTCCCTGCTTTCAAAGCCAATTTTTGAATGGCCATATATATTTTGTTTGGATAATTGGGTTCCTCCCCGCCAATCCATGTAGCCAAAATGAACAAGAGAAAAAGCTTTCTGTTGTGAATAAAATATAGAAGTCACTGTGACCAACTCCAGATGCACAGGATATGGTTCTTTATTAGATCAAGTACTTAGCTTGCAGCCAAAGAATGAATCATGGAAGTGTTGATAGCAATAGAATGAATCATGGAAGTTCTGACGGTCTAGTCAAGAATGAGATACTACTAAAAAGTAGTGTGCCCATGCTAACGCTACGGTAAAATACAAAACAAGATAAAATTTGTAAAAAATAAAACGAACAATCAGATTCATTAACAATCTACAACGACGACAGCTTTGACGGGGTCCTCGGAGTGAAGATTATTCGGTGTGCATGAGATTATTCTCTATTCTCTATCTTCACCCCCGTCAACCACCCCTACCTGTCTCCACCCGAGCGCGCCCAATCAGCCGGACGCCACCTCTCCTCCTGATTTGGAAACAATCGTCTGTGGTGTGTTAACGACATGGTGTAGTACAGTTGCCAACCAGAAAAATAGACACTCAATTTATCACTATCAGAGGAGCATGCAAAGTTGAATTACTACAAGATAGTGCAGCTGGAGTCAGATTTGGATTTTCCGCCATGTTTAACCGTTTTAGTCCAGCCAGTGCCAACAACGTAGCTTGAACATCTCCTCCTTTGAGTTTCCTTAACCTTGTCTGAACATTTCCTCTGAAGTTAACAACCTGAAAACGTTCACTACTGTTAAATCCTACATTAATTGAGATGAATATCTAATCAAACCTTGCTTGTAAAATTAATAAAGCAGAACATATGACTAAGTAGAAGACTGAGGATAGTCTGCAATTGGATAGGACAAGTCCTCTTTATGAGGAAAGAAATATTGCAAGAATACATCCTAGCTAGGCGTACTTTTACATACTATGTCACGGAAAACCACCCCTTCACAATAGCAGTCTGCAATACATGTGCTTATAGAAGGATTTTCTTTTGACAGCATAAACAATTGTATGCTGTACATTGCCAAGAAAGAGCTCGGAGATCTCTCTATATAAGGAAAAAACACGAGCTTAATAGTGCGTGAGGAAGTATTAATGAATGGACAGTAGATTATCTAGCAGTAAAAACATATGTTTTTATAACTGGTATTTGCATGGCATAAAACATCGGGCAAACATATGAGTGAAGCATGGAGAATTTGGAGCATGATAAACAACAGAGGAGAAAACAAAAGCAAAAAACATGTACTATGAATCTATGAAAACATTCATTGTATTAGCAATGAATAGAATAGAATGTATGACCAGCAGAATTAAAGTAACTGTACTCTATAAATTTACCCAGAAGTAACCAGCATAGCTAAAAATAAGCCCCATGAACATAAATAGATGCAAGAGATGTAAGACCTTCTTAGCACGCTCATCACGTTCAGCATTTTCTTTCTTCTTCAAAGCATCCTTATCAGAACCCTATGAAAAATACATATATATCAATCACACATCTCCAAAGACTTAAGAGCATGGAAGGATTACAAGGCATAAATGGCAAAATACCAGTTTGATGAAAACATCATCATTTCCTTTCTTGGTCGAAAGTGGTTGCATAGACTGCAGATCCTTATCAACTTCAACCTTCCTCTCTTCAGTCTTCAAAGCAAGAAGTGCTTTCCGCTTCTCCTCCCTTAATTTCTCAAACTCCTCGAGAGTCATCTCCTACATCATCAAAGATTTGATTTATATGATTGCAATAGATATATCATATATTCTTCCTTCATTCAAAAAATTGGTACAGACATAGATCACGATGACATCATCTCCTAGAAAATGATGGCAACAGAAATAGATACAATAATAAACAAGTAAACAGAAAAGTTTATGTATGTCTACAAGCACCTGATGGAGCTAGGGGGTGCAGTTGCCTAAAACTTAGTACGTGTATAATAATCACTCAGTTTAACATTTGGCCCTGGAAACCATCAGGATGCAGGAACAGAAACGGAAAAAATACAATCAGCATAAATTTCAAATTGGGAGTACCGTACTTCATGTCATGGCCAAATTGCCAGGCTATTAGAATTACAACTATCTGTTGGTCTGTAAGATAGACGCAGTAGCCCTATGAATATTAAAAGCAAGGTTCCAATCAGTGCTTCCTCCTAAAATAGATATCATATGTTATCACAAAGGGAGACAGGCCACAGTCTACGCCAAGACTATTATCCTCACTTTTCAATCAGTTCTGTCAATACATACCAAATGCAAGTCATGAAGCCATGGCAGCTTTGTGGCTGTTACGAATGTGAATCAAAAATAAAAAAAATTGGATGCCCTTGCACTTATCATTGCACTAATAGAATATTCCAACAGAAACAGTCCCAAATCCCATCGACTCACACAAGACAACAGGACCACAAAGTTTCCTTTAAAGTAAAAAAATTAAAAATTCCCAGCAACTAAGACACGCACTACATAAAACTTATGTGAATAAAGAAGCAATACATCATCCAGTTACTATGTTAGAACAAACATATCACATTCAAGATGAAATATAAATAGGGTCGGTGGAACAAGATAACACCAAAATGATAACTTTTAGACCTTGAGACAATAGTAGCAAACAAAACACGTTAACAATCCACACTTCTATCTTGCTTCGAGAAATATTGGTCTTATCTTTCCATTGAGACAATAGTAGCAAACAAAACACGTTAACAATCCACACTTCTATCTTGCTTCGAGAAATATTGGTCTTATCTTTCCATAAGTATCGCATGATTTTTACAATTTTTAAATAGTGTGGAAAGTAAGGTTGAAGCAAGCTTTCCATCCCACAAACAGAAAAACACGACGCTCAAGACAGATAAGAAGGTGAAAAACACCATAGTAAGGTTCACAACCTGTATGTTTGCGGAAACACCGGAAAGGGCCTAATAGTATAGGTTTTCATAATAAAACAGAGAAATAGTTCACTCATCTTAGCATACAATACAAATATGGGCCATGAAGAAGAATAATAAAATGGAAAATGCAAATTTCTCAATGCAAGTTAAAAGAACGGATTTGGCAGCATACAAGCGAATGCTAACATTGGGAGTTATGTTACTTTTCTGTAAGTTTACTTTTTTCAATATTTCAAATGCCCTTTTAATAAGTCGGGAGAACTTGCAAAACATGGATCATACAAGCTTCATTCAAAACATTTTATTTTAGGTTACTTCAAGGCTGTCTAAATGGTCTGCCATATATAGACAAGTACAAAAGAGTAAAGCAAAGTGGTAAAACCTTCATCTAGTAGTTGAATCCACCATGGTACTCAAAATCACCAGACACGGGAAAAGAATCTCAAGAAAAAGAGAAAAGCCAAATTCCTTTGAAAATCAGCTGATCCAGCATATTGTGTCATTAATATTGTTTCTTCTAAAACCTTCAGGTTCAGCATATTTTTTTCGCTAGAAACACCCACTGTCGAAATTACTGCAAAAGCTTTTTCGCACACATCTCCTAGTAGTATTGAGCCCAATCAATTGTAAAATTAAAGGCAGGGCCAATGCAATGTTATGCAATATGCATAGAGGTGATTCTTCAAGACATGGATATTGCAACATCCATGGTTCTTTCTATACAACAAATTCAGCATGCTCAATTAAAAAATGAGATGTATATTGCTTAAAAAAACAGGTAGCCAAGAATATATATAGCTCATAAATTATTAATGCATAAAGTATTATAGTCTAACACCCTCGAATTTACGGAAATCCACCAAGTTAATATGTTTGGCATGTATCTAGATGCTTCAACCTGGGACCAAAAGGCTTTTTCTTGCGTCTTTCAAGCCTGAAGCAGAATGGAAAGAACAAAGAGTCAAAGAAATCACAGTAAGATCCAGAAAATATGGTAAACCCACGAATCACATAATACAGGATTAAGCGGCATGCATGTACACGTGCAATGCTAGCATAATTATTACATCTGACATGGCATGCCACAAAGGCCTGATAAACTAAATGCTATGCTCTATAACAGTTCACAAGTTTTTTTTCTCTGTAAAGGCCTGCAAAGTCCCCAAATTCTAGCAGTTACCTGCAGCTTCATTACATATGAAGTATATCTGTCTACCTGTGCAGTCTCTTAAGATATAAAATATGGAGCATACAGGAGGCAAGAAGAAAGAAATGAGGTCCAGGATATTAATAATGATCTTAGGATTCTGCCTACAAGAATATCTGATAGGCAAAGCTAAGTATCTCACAGCCTGCTTATTACCATCTAATTGTAAATTTGTGCAGGTGTTATCTGCAATGCCATTCGCATTTATCCAATTCTTAGATAGGACTGGAAGCAAATTGCCCAAGGCAAATACATGAAACAAGAGTACCTGTTAACTGGATCAGTTGATCACAGGGTCTACATAATTTCCTACTAAAATGCAGATGCATAGTGCAAGACATTGCAACGGATGGTACTGTCTCGAGTGGGCATTCCATCGAGCACCTTCCTCGCGCGGAAGAGCGCTGCCGTACCACCGAGAGCGCCGGCAACTGCGTGGGGGGAGAAGCCATGGTTTTGAGCCCGAGTGCCTGACCTTGTAGAGCTACTCCGTGACGGCGGCGCCGACGACGCCGGTGTAGAAGGCGGCGACGTAGGTGCCGACGAGCGGCCCGAAGGATCGCGGCGTAATAACATGTATCCTAATCCAACAAGAAATCCAATGACAAACCGACACGCCTGGTGCATGCATCAAAGCCACCCGACATGCCGCAAACAGAAGCGCATGATATGTGAAGAAGCCAAGAAAATAACAAACCTAAATCAGAGAAGAACAAAATAAAAGGCTGGCCGCACCAAATGCTTTAGCATCCCAGTGTTCTTGATATGTGTACCTGATACACTTAAAAAAATTTAAAAACATAACCACAAAATGTAGTAGTAAATAGCAGGTAGTAAATATTATACCTCCACATAGCTCAGTTGATATGGCTAACCATTCTTTGCTTTCAGGATTTGCAAGCAGATCTTCCACTCTGCGACCAACTGATACAACTCTTACTGGATCAGGGTAGATCTACAAAATCCATATGTGAAATCCATTAGGTGAAACAGCAGAGCAGCCAAACGAGACAAGAGAATATGGTATGTCAAGCTGAGTAAGAAAACTTACTTCGCCAAACACAGCTCGTAGACCATTTATGCGCTTCGCATCAGCTAATTTTATTTCACGTGCAAATACCTCCAACTTCTCCTTTATTTGTTGGTTCACTATAGACTCAATTTTTCTCAAATCTTCAGGCTGAACAGGTTTCCCTGTTAAGGAACAATAGTTGAATTGACAAGCCAAGGAAATACATCATGTGAATGCAATATGAAAAGAACCATATCAGACCATGGGAGAAATCAAATCTCAGCTTCTTTGGGAGAACAATGGGCCTGACATGCCATAAGCTAAAGTTCTGACACTCCTTGCATGCCATAAGCTAAAGTTCTGACACTCCTTGCAGAAAAAACTAAGGATGGGCCTGAATTGCTTATTTCCTCTGTTATAACCAAGAATCGTGATGACAAAAAAGAAGAATAAATGACAAACCAAGAACAAGCCACAAGAACCCCGTGATAGTCTTTTTGTATTTCTACATATGAAGAAATAGCCCAACGAACAACCAAGAATTCCATTTGTCTGATTTCCATAAGTTCGACACATCCTAAATGAAACCCACGTTTATATAGAACAACCAACCCACAATCACACCTTCCTCTAAATACAGCAATAGCTAACAGATCCCAGATAAACACATGCAACAAAACAAGCAGATCAGAAGTGTTTCCACTTTTCAAAACAAGAAGACAAGCCAGAGGCTCCACCTCCTATCCCAATCTAAATGTTCCACTCTGTTCCAGCCTGGTAGCTAAATTTACCACAATCATCCTTACCGAGCCCAGTAGCCAAATTTGCTGCCATGCCCTTTCGCAACCTGGTTGCTAAATCGGTCCAAAAAGCAAATATCAAGCTATGAACTCGTTTCACGCCCCCCCCCCAAACATTGAAACGCTGGAAGATCCATCCATCCTACATACTCCCGCCAAAGAAATCACTTGTCCTGCTTCTTCCCACAGTTCCGTGTTCCCCGATTCTCCTTCCCATCCAACATAGCAACTCCTTCCTCAGTTGCAATTGAGATTGCAACAGCCACGAAATTTTGAGCACTCCCGCAGTTGCCACCAATTTAAACCACGAGAAAACAAGAGGAACAACAAAAATAATGAACAGAATCTACCTACCCTCTAATCCAAAATTGGAAACGCTACGCTTGCCACTCTTAGCATTTAGCAGGAAATCTATACATGAACCCTAATAAAACGTAGAACAAGAAGGAGATTTGCCGGAGTCCTAACTCCTACGAGCTCCTAAATCTATCTAATGCTACTTCATAAATAGCTAAATCACATATAATCAATAATAGGTTCCGATCAAAATACCAAACAGGTTCATCGGATTCCCACTAATTCATAGCCAATCAGCCATAACGGTAACGACTAAGGAATCATTCCAAATCTGCAAAAGCACGCAGTTCTAAGAAACTTCTAAGAACCCTAGCGGCGAGAACCCGGGTACCCTCCAACTCCATCGCGCATCCAGTTAATAACCCGTAAAGGAACAGCGAAACAAGCGAGAAATAGCGGGCGGGGGGCGACGAGGGCTAGACGGGACGACCTTGGGAGAGGAGGCGGCTGACCGCCTCGTCGGGGTCCATGCCGCACTCGCGCAGCGCCGCGTAGATCTCCGCGTCCGGGCGGTTCACGATCTCCTTCAGGCTCTGCACCAGCCTCCTCGACGCCTCCGGGACGGGCCCCGTGGCCGCCGCCCCCTTCCCTCCTCCCGCGCCGCCGCCGCTCATCCTCGCCACCGGGATCCCCTCCTCCGCACCCTGGAAACCCTTCCTCCGCGCCCGGGAAACCCCTCGGAACCGGGAGGCGAAGCGCGCGCGGTGTGGTGCGGTGGCGGTGGGCGGCGGGGTGCTGGTGGCTAGCTTCGGTTTCGGCTGCTTCACTTTGCTCTCCCACGCAACGGCGGCCTAATTCCAAAACCCTTCCTCCCCTCCCTCCGCTGCACCTCGGGGGAGGCGGGGGAGGCGGGGCCTTCGGGGGAGGCGGGGGACGAACGATCTGATGAACGATCCGCGGATCTGGAACCCAGGAGACGATCGACCTGCATACATGCAACCCTAGATCAGATCGGAGCACGAGCGGCGGATCGCCGGGGGGATTTTGGCGTCGGGTGGGGTGGGGAGGAGGAAGAGGAGGCGGCGGCGCGGGGTGGGGGGAGGAGGAGGCGGTGGCGGAGCGGAGGGGGGAGGAGGAGGTGGCGGCGCGGGGTGGTGTGGGGAGGAGAAGACGGCGGCGCGGCGCGGGGTGGGGAGGAGGCGAGCGTAGGGACGCGGAAGGGAGGGGAGGCGCGGGGGAGGCGAAGGGAGCGGAGGAAGCGCGGGGGAGGAGGGGGAGGCGCGGGGGAGGCGGAGGGAGCGGAGGAAGCGCGGGGGAGGAGGGGAGGCGCGGGGGAGGAGGGGGAGGCGGAGGGAGCGGAGGAGGCGCGGGGGAGGCGGAGGGAGGGGGCAGCGCAGGTCGAGCGGGGGCGCGGGGTGGAGGGGTACTGCAGATCCATTGAAGGATGACCGTCGGATATGGTTGAGTAAGGAGAGAGAATGGAGGAGAGTTAATCTGGTGCGCACGTTTTTATGATGGTGTATTTCTGGGTGCATATTGTGGTGTGGACGTAGTTAAGGTCATGACTGTGGAGCAGGTAATTGTTGGGTGGATGTAAAATAATTTGAACTGGTGGATTATTAGTTTAGATGTTACAATTGTTCCCGATGTGTATTTCTTGCCTTTGACAACATTGGCATTGCATGCATTCCGCTAGAGTTTTATCAGCTGCTGAGCTGCGCTATGCTTGTATTTTGATGTGTGATACCTTTTAATGACTGCACATTTGCATTGCCCAATGAACACTTGAACATACAGATCTTGCTCATTGCTACAACTAGTCAGTCGACTAGTCGGTCTCTTAACGACTAGACTCGACTTACCGACTAATAACTTGTCCGACACACATCTGCTTGGCATGATTCTGAAATCCAATTAAGAAGTCGGACTTCCCTGCAAAGTGCATTACATCTCAGAACAATCATTTAGATATCACTTGATGAAATCCAAATGAAATGGAAGTGCCCTGTACTCTTAACCAAAAGTATTTTGCACAACCTTTGATACAACGTGTGTTTTTCTATATCGACTGGTATGGGGCCATTCATAAAATCCAACCAGGCAACAACAAAAAAAAGCATTACAATCATTCATAGCTGCTAGTAACATTCTTCAGCACCATTTGGTTGTTTCCCGCACACATGAATCCTGCTGAATTCAATCATCCCTCCTGTATACGCCCAGAGGAAGAAAGGAACCAGTTATTTGTACATGGGGTTCCTTTCATTCTCGTGCAGCTGGGCCGTATAGCAACAGCAATTATTGGCAGTTTGCACTGAACTGGGAGCATGTTATCTCAACATCGAACTTCGATTTGTTCATGAGCCCCTTTGATTCAAAGTGTGTGTGCTTGTAGAGAAGGTAAGCAAACGATCAACCAGCAGTCTGTACTCTGCCCCATCGGTTGTCATCATCGTTGAGCTGGTGAATATAGCTGTATCGGTTTTCTCTGATGTAAGTCACTCCAGACCATATTCCTCGAACAAGAAGAATGCTTGCAAACACCATGCTTCCAAATGTGCAGACCACCTGCGTGCAAAAAATACGAACAAGTTACTAAAGAAAGGAATAAAATTTGATTTTGCGACAAGCTTCAATGCAACAGAATGCAAGGTCTGTTTCACATGTGCTTCTCAAAGAACCTCATTCTGGAAATTCACACCGACAACTTTGTAGGCATTTACTACGCTGATAAATCTCAACTAATTATGGACTTGGCATGTCTCTCCCAGAAGCAAACTTGGATGCACAGTTCGTGTAGGAATTGAAGCTTTGAGGTGTATGACAAGTACATTATGTGGAACCATTTAGCTGGTCCTATAAATGCAGTAAGGAGGTAGCTCCCAAAAGCTGACCAATGTGACCCTAATTAATATCTCGCAACAAACTTCCGATATGCCGATGAATACAACTGATGGATTTTCCTGACTTAGTTTTCTGCAGCTGTAACCCTAATTGGTGCGTTGATTGCACAGATCAACTACCAACGTGACATTAAATTTGCTGCAAGCCCAGTGAAAGGGTTTATAACAAATTTCCGGGCCAGTATTGGTAACCAGGAATATGACATAAAAATATACAGTGATTTGAATGGATAATACTGGCAACCGAGGTGAATCCAGAATTTAAATTCCTGGGCATGTTGATTCTGCAGCCACATATTCTGGTTAGTATCCATGAATAATGACCAATCCATCATCATGCTGAGGGGAGGGGGGTGCACGAATCTGGTAACTATGTTTAAATCGAAAACAAGTTTTGATTTGAGTCATTTGACAGAATCAAACAGTACAGACTTTTACTGCAATTTTGCTGTTCCGCTTACCAACTGAGAATGGATAGTGGCTACTGGAACTAGGATAAGTACAGATGTAACAGCCTCCACAGGATCTGTAATCTATACTATAGAGATACTAAGTTCTGGGTTACTGGTCTGACATGTAACAGCATTATGCCAGCACAGATAGCTTTGGTGGCTAAAAATGAAAAAGAACAGAGACAGAAAATGCAGCTCTTAGTGGTAGACCCACCAAAACTGTGAGAACAGATGTGAATTGTAAGATGGAACTCTTTTGAAATAAGGCACCAGAAAGAATAATGAAGTTAGAATATAAAAATTAGAAATTCAAAAATACAAGACGGAGAGTGCCAGAGTTGCTTAGCAGTTAGTATACAAGGAAAACAAATGTGAAGTTGCACAATATGGCATATAGAAATAAGAATACTCCCCGTTCACTTATTCTATCAATTCCAAGGGTCGTTTTGCTTGATTGCATACGCCATAAGCCAAACCTACCATCTGGCAACAATATTTTCACCTTATTTTACAAGTTGAGTCATAAATTAGGTCACAGTCAAATCTGTGGCAATATCTGCACAACAATATCATCCTGCCCTGGCATCCTACGATCCTACTTGATGGCCTGAAGGATGCAGCTGACCTGAGTGATGCATGTTTCTCCTTGGGCTAGTTCTACTGAAGTTTTTTGCGCTATATGCTATGTTTGTACTAAGAGCTGGAGCTCTCTCGATCCTTTTGTAAACCCTCTGAATAAAGGGATGCCTGAACCTATTCTCGGTTTTAGAAACTGGAGCACCCCCTGGTTCAAATTAAAACATCCATCAATCCGACAAAGTGACAGTCTCACCTATATCCAACCAACCGAACGTTATAGAGCTACAACCATGTCACAGCACAAATAACAACAGGTCGCTTCCATAGTATCATATATCATCCATGCAGGGTCTCATCTTCAAACATTTCAGAAACCCATGTTACTAAATGTCAGCATTTCTTTCAACATTTTCCAAGCAGACAAGTAAAGAATGCCTCATCAATAAGCACTAACTGTCTTCCTGACTGACTACGCAAATGGCAAGTTGGCAACCAAGGCAGCACCTATTTGTTCCCTGAACCAACATGCCCTTTAGGGTGTGTTTGGTTTGCTGAATATGGACGGCCGGATCCCAGCTCCACCGTATATTGCGAAAAATTCGGGTGTTTGGTTGGACGAATTTACTGTGGTCTGTGGAAGCCTGGATCCGCTCGTCCCCGCATACGGTCTCATCCGGGACCGGGAGTGAAGGTCATTTCGACCGAATCTGCCCGTCCAGGACCGAGGGAGTCGAGCAAGACCTTCATACAGTCTCATATACAGTCTACCAATCACATACTCATTCAGCCTGTATCCACAGATACATCGAACCAAACACTCTTCTTTTTCAAAATACGGCCCTCCTCATCCAGCTTCCCCTCATCCAGGATATACGATCCCACTACCCAAAACAACCAAACACACCCTTAGTAGCACAAACTAAAACACTATCCTATTTTCGTACACAAAACATAACACTTCGTTCATATCATAGGTGTCAAACAAGCAGTGAACCAGCGGTAGCATTAGCTCACAATTTCGAAACAAGCCATCAAACAGCTTAGCATATGAATGGATTCCTCACCTCAAGAAGCCCCTTCAGGATCCACAAGAACGTGAGAACCAGCACGCCATTGACCGAGAACTTCACCTGCACGCGCATAAAAACCGCAACACCAGATCACACCCAATTCCGAGAGAGATTTCCACGCTGCTAATTTCGAACAAAAAAGAATTTCAAAATCAACGATACAAGCAAACAGTGGAACGGACCAGCTCAGCGGGCACGGAAGGCGGCAGCACGGACCAGGCGGCGCGGCGGGCGCGGCGGGAGGCCTTCCTGAACACGGCGTGCAGGAACCGGACCAGGAGGTCCAAGCTGCGGTCCTCGTCCTCGTCATCCCCCTCCTCTGCCTCGTCTTCATCTTCCTCGCTGCCGTCCCGGTAGGAAGCGGCTCCTGTCAGGTCGCCGATCCAGGGGCGAGTGTCCGGGACGACGACGACGGCGTCGGGGTGGCGGCGGCGGGCGGCGCGGAGGAGACGAATCGTAGGGGAGGGGCAGAGGTGGCGAGGGGACGGGGACGGGTGGAGTTGGAGATGGTGGGGAGAGGTGGGGGCAGGGAGGAGAGGAGGGAGGTGGGATGTGGAGGTCGCCATGGGAGGAGGGCTGCGAACCTGTCGAGTGCCAAGGGAAGCAGGTTTTTTCTTCCTGTTCCTTTTCTCATCGTTTTTACATTGCGTTTGGGTGTTTACTGTTAAAATGAGCATGCGTCAAATCTTCTAGTTTAAACAGATTGCAGGAATGTGTTTCAATTTTTTTTTGAAACAGATGGTAGGATTGTGCTTCAAATCTTCTTTAAATGGATGACAAGAAGAGTGAGACCAATAGCGGAGATTAGAGAGGGGTGAATGGTCTTTGGCTTTTTTTGACTTTAATAAAATCAATCTATTTGGCTTCTTCACTTAATTAGCTATAAAAAGCTAATAAGATTATATGCACGGTCTATCAGCTGGGACAATGCCGTTTTAACCTCTCCATCGGTCTAACCGTTGGTCCAATATCGGTCTAATAGATCCTCTATTTTCATATTTGAAAACCTCCCAAATCAAAACTCAAATTTCAACAACTTGCTTAAATCTCATCCAAACAATCTCAAATTTTACATAAGACTTGTTCAAAATATTAGGAACATAAACCAATCAAGTTCATAAGGTTCTTGGGTTTAGGATCACTAAATTGAAGAAGATCACATCTAGGTCTTAAGAACACCAAAAACCCTAAAATCCAAATTAATTCTTGCTTGAGGAATTTCTAATCAAGATGATCACTGGATCTACTCCTACAAGTTATAGCAAACTAACCTAGGCATGAATTTGCCATAAAACTATCTTGACCACGAAAATCTAAATTTGAACTAAGAACAAGCCAAACCAAGCATGATCTTGAATCTTGCTATAAAGATGATTTAGATGGGCAATGATTGATCAACTAGGATCTTCTAGTGGCTTCTACTCATCAACTAGGATCACAGCAAGATTAAGAAGGGAGAAGGAACCATAGTTATTGATTCCATTCCGAAGGCCATTTTGGTTTATCTCTTGATATGGAATGCGCCAGTTCCGGTTCATTCCGGTGTACCATTTCGGAGTATCTATGAAAATATATAATTATGAATATATGTAAAGAGTAATAGATACCAAGATGCCTAATAAGTTTGCCTAGTAAGTTTTTAAGCCCAAAAAAATATGAGAGGGTTTAGTTGGGCCGCCCCAACAGGTGAAGCATCAACAACTATGTGCCGTGTCCTACCGACCCAAGTCTCGACAAACTAATGCATACATGCATGCGCGCGCGCACACACACACGAGGGGAAAGGGCAAGCAAGAGGTAAGAGGTGAGTTATTTTGGGTTGTGGCTTTGGTTTTTGGCTTATGGTTTTTTAATTCTAGCTGTTCAAGAGAGACAGTATGTAGAGGGAAATAATTGTATGCAATTTTGGCCAGTATAGCTGAACTTGGTATAGTGTCTATTATAATCTACCTGTAGACCTCACCTTAAAAATACGCACCATTTAAAAGTTAGTTACTATAGCAGGAAGTGATAAACTAAAGCCCAAAACCAAAAAAGAACTCGAGGAAGGCCTCCGCCAGCTCATACCATCTTCCCCTGCCCATCTCCATCCCCACCGCTCCACTGATCCTATCTGCTTTTCTCCTCACCGGAGACTCCAAGGAGTTCACCGCCGCAAACGAGCTGGCCACATTAGAGGAGCTCACGCAAGCATCCGCATCCTTTTCCTTGGGTGTGGATGTCGGGAGGAGGGAGCCGGAGGAGGGCACGTGCTCGACGCGTGACAACAGCGGCTTGGTGCCCCATCAGTGCATCAGGAATGCAACTGTGGTGATCACCACGAGGACAAGGAGGACGACGAGGGAGGCGGCGGTAGTGGCCATGACGAAGGTGGGTAGACTGAGGGAGCTCCTAGCGTCAGAGGCGCCGTCTACGTCAAAGACGGCGGCGAGCAATTTCTTGATTGCTCGCGTTTGAGATGGATTGAGAGTAGGGGTGGAAATCGAGCCAACTCCTCGTCTTATCGAGCTTTTCCTAAAATTGACACAGTTTGATTTAATATCATTTTACGTATAATTTGAAAGTATTTTTAGAAACGAGCTAACGAGCCGAGCCGAGCTAGAGCAAAATTCAAATTTATTTGAAATCAACTCATTTTAATGTTTAACCAATTAGCAAGTATAATTGAAGTAATTTTGAACCGAGCCAACGAGCCTCACTAACGAGCTTTTTTTCCAGCCCTAATTGAGAGGATACAGTGCTTCATGATTTCTTGCTTTCTTCTCATATCTATGTATTTTCCCCATAATTTCGTGCCTTTGAAATGGATTGGGAGGAGATGTTACTTGTTCTTTATTCGGTACCAAGATTTACGAAAACCTGCTTCCACCCGGAACGCTCAATTCCGCCCATAATGGCCGGGATTAACCAGAATCTTAGCTGGTACGAGATAAAGCCTCATCTATTCCATTTTGAATGGCGGTATGGCATATTCTGGCCATTTCGGCTAGTACTAGAATGGAATTCATTAGCCTGGAAGGAACCACAAAAATCAAGCCAAAATAAGATTTCAACACTTGAGCAAAGCGCAGAAAGACCGGTAGCTCCCACTCCGATTCCTCGTCATCTTGGCTTGCGACCGCCGTGTAAGCCTCAGTTATCTTAAGCGTTTCTCTGACCATTCTGGACCTCAACACCTCCCTGTGCCTAGTCTCGGTCCTTCTACGCCTCACCATGATCTAGCTCAGAAGTCCTACAACCAACACCAACAAGCAAACCGTTATGTAGCACTACACAATACACAAAAACATCAATTAGCACAATTTATTCATACAATGCACAATGTAAAAAGTATGCACCCAAATTACTAATCATAATCCTAGAACTAAACAATAAACTCACGTGCACACTCGCAGGAACATCCCGGTCATACCCTGACCAAAACCCCAATAATTCCAGAGAACAACATCAGACCACAGCCAGTCTATTTGCCTCCTGGACTGATATGAGTATTCAGATGCTCAAGAAATGAGCCACTCGAAGCCCACGAGTTTCTACCAGAAGTCTACAACCATCACAACCGATCACTTGAAGCCCATCGAACACACAGGCTACGACTACCATACAAATCGCTACAACTATAGATCACACAGGCTACGACTACCACAACTGATCGCTACGACCACCGCTCACATAGGTTACGACTATCGATCACAACCAGGCAGAATCTACAACCATTGACCATTTATGGTCGTTTAGACATTGAGGCTTTCGACTATCCCATGGTTGCTAAGCCAATCTCGCACAATTGCCGATTAGACCAGCCGATTAGACTGATCAACACAAGGCCAATCGACAGTCCGACCACAAAGTCGTAAACAGTAAAAACTTTAGTACTTGCAGAAAGATGAACTCGTAAACCACAAAGTTGACAGACAGAAAGCGATCTTCTGCAAAATCGTCAAAAACCAAAGTCAATCTTCACACATACTCTAATCTAAAAGTTAATTACTCATCACAACCATAGGGTGACCTTCACATGATCTCACATAATGTCTCCAACATAAGGACTCAGGATGGATGTTCGCTGGGATGGGTGCAAGTGCATAGGTAGCAATGCCAAAAAGTTAGCTAGTTGTTGCACACTGCTACACTGAATGGAAATATCTACTTTTTCCACGGTCGTGTAGTCGATACACCAAGTTTTCAGAACTGTAGAATCAGATCCACAGAACAGGAAAGAGAGCAACAGCTAAGAAAGTGCAAAGCTTTGATAAATCATAAGAGAAACCATGGAAGCAATTTAGGGTCTATGATCGAGAAAAGCCAAAAGGTTAACTGGTGTTAATAGTGGCAAAAGTGAGTTCCTCAGGACTCAACAGTGAGTGCTGTCCCTCCTACCATCCAAAATTGATGCCCGAACCATAAATGATACTACATCAAACACGAAGATAAATGCAGGATTTACACAGGCTGTCGACACTTCAGACTCAGTTGTCACTACTGCACAGCTTCTAGCATGACGATTTGAGAATCACCGGGAAATTCAGAAGCTAAATTCAGACAAGATGCAAGGACAAGGGTCTGGAAACGTTGAAACTTCTCCCCTTTCTTTAGTGTGCGGATTGCGAGAGATGTGATCAGAGTCAAAACTAGGGCTGGAAAAAAAGCTCGTTAGTGAGGCTCGTTGGCTCGGTTCAAAATTACTTCAATTATACTTGCTAATTGGTTAAACATTAAAATGAGTTGATTTCAAATAAATTTGAATTTTGCTCTAACTCGGCTCGGCTCGTTAGCTCGTTTCTAAAAATACTTTCAAATTATACGTAAAATGATATTAAATCAAACTGTGTCAATTTTAGGAAAAGCTCGATAAGACGAGGAGTTTGGCTCGATTTCCACTCCTACTCAAAACACTTGGATGCGGCACAGAAATCGTTCGGTAAAAAGCTGATGCCACTTAATAGGCTAATAATGCTCTTGTACTGTAATTTCTCAACCAAAAAAAAGACTCATGTTCTGTTTAATAAGGACAGTGAGAACTCATGAAAGGAGCAAAGCAACGCACTATCTTCAAAGAAAATATTCTAGCAAAGTGTATAGAACAAGATGAAATAAGACACCAAGCACTGCCCCAGACCCTAAATGCGAAACTGGTTCCCAGTACAGAGCATGGCATAGTAACAAATATATATAGAGTTGTAATGGAGGGGGAAGAGTTCTTATGACCAGCAAGGAGATGAGAGCTGCTGTTTTCCCTGCTCATTCTCTTTTGATCAGAAGTGTTGTAGTGTAGTTACTCACTTACTCAGCAGTCACCAGCCTATGGTAGAATGAATAGTGTTCACCATGTAGTGGCGACACGCAGACGTGTGCCTAGGAGAGTAAATAAAAAGTCTACCCTACAACCTTTAACTACGGCCCAAGTCTATTTTTCGATATCTAACTCTGAAATTGTTTAAAACACAACTCTTAACTCTCAAAACCAGTGTAAAACACTCTTTGCCTAAAACCACCCTTGTTTTGGCCGAGTTGACACTTACGTGTCAACATTTCACCAACATGGCATTCATGTGTATCACCAAGTCATAATACTACATTGAAAAAAGAATGTGGCCCATGGTCATACTCTTATCCCCTTCTTCCCCCTCTATCTGTCCTTCCCTTCCCATCAATTTCTCTACTCAAGCCTAAGTGGGGGGGGGGGGGCGCTTGGTCTGCCGGGGCTGCCATCACTCCCTCCCCTTCTGCTCCCTGCCTTGTCGGCCTCCTTCTCCCCCTCTAGTTGTGTTGGTGGTGGTGGTTTGTGCTAGTAATATGCCTTAGGGGCAATCATAGAGATGACTGTATCACTTCTATGTTCATGAGCTTTGTAAATAATTTGTTGTTTTGTCCCTTAAATAAATATCTTTCATATTAATTAACAAGTATGTAACTTATTCATAGAACTATTTATTTATATTTTGATGTTATTCTAAATTATCTATGATCTTATATCATTATGTGGGATAATTATAATTTATAGACTAACACATGTAT
The DNA here is from genome assembly GCA_017311315.1 of Dendrocalamus latiflorus. NCBI lineage: Eukaryota > Viridiplantae > Streptophyta > Magnoliopsida > Poales > Poaceae > Dendrocalamus > Dendrocalamus latiflorus. Next base: position 47,681,475 of record CM029651.1, read on the forward strand.
TGATTGATGATCATGTTTTACGGATCATAGATATGGGGATATCAAATCAATAATGTGGACATATATTAGAGAATATGTTGTTGGATTGACCCACCTTGAGACACTATTAAGATTGTTATGTTTTTATATATCATCAGTTGGTCTCAAGCAATGATGATGTATAATCCTTATACATGAGATCAACATAGTTTCCTACATGTATAATAGTGCACTTAGGGGTTACCAAGCGTTGCTCTATAACTAGATAGTTATAAAGTTAACTTCCGGGTATGCTACGAAACAAACAGAGGAAAGTGACTGGTCGGATATGGGATTTGCCCTTTTTACATAATCGGAGATATATCTCTAAGCCCCTCGATGTAGTCAGATAAAGGAAGTGTATGATCATACCACGAGTGATCGAAGAGTCGACCATATGAAGCTATCCATCACTAGATTGAATAGCTCATGGATGATGCGCTTCTCACCTGGAGTTCGATCAGGTATCGTGAGGCAAAAGGATAATACACAAATAGGTTTGTTTAGTCTGACCAAATACGGATTGGTCATATGGGTGCACTGACTAGTTGTGAGCTGGTCAGACATATCATAAACTGATCTGCGAACTGGTTGTATGGGGATATGGATTGATCATAACCAAATATGATATGGTCATAAGGAGCTATGAACTGATTGTGAGTGACTAAGACCTGGTTGCAAATCATATTACATAAGATTCGTTTAGTTTAACTTTTATGTATATTTGGGGGTCGATATGTTCTACTAGAGCACGCTACCGACCAGTGATTGGAAAGATGTTTCTGAGTTACACCAAGTATACATGAACCTACAAGGTCACACACTCCGAGTCAAATACGATCTCTACTTGCATTGGATAAGGACCCAGTTGGAGGCTCTTAAAGTGGGATATGATCTCTACTCATATTGGATAAGAATCCGGTTAGAGGCTCTCCAAGTGGGATACAAACTCTACTCATATTGGATAAAAATCCAACCCGAGGTGCATAGGGTTTTGGAATTTAGAAAGATATCGCACCACCCACTAAAACCCTAACCGTCTCCTTCTGAAGGCCCTGCTGTGCATGCTGCTGTTAGTACACCAACGCATGCATTCCATCCCTAGGCATGTGTTGGTAGATACGTTGCTGCGACCATGGCGCTGATCGGGATGAACTGAGGAGAAGATAATCAGATCCTAGAGATTGACTACCATTAGAGGACGACTGGCTTCAGCTTTTGACGACCACTTTCTAGAGACTTCGGATGATCGACTACTTCCACTACATTGACACATGCTACGTTGAACCGGGCTGCTTGAACTTTTCTTTCACTGTATTGCGCATCTAGTGGTAATGATCTATGATCCCTTACTCGCATGGCTTCCTGGTTTGCACGTTAGAAATTTTAATTTATGCTAGTGTAGCCTACTTGTATCCCAACAATTCGATCAGAGGTGCATCAAGGGCGCACCAGCGATGCTTGAGGTGGCATCAATGCTTCGGGCGCACGCGGCGACAATGATGGGGCGGTGGGGAAGAGAAATGACCGCATCAAAATGTGTAACGTGAATGTGGGCAGCTACCATGCCAAGAAATTGAGTGGAGATTCACTGTAGATTCCATACGGGAGTGGCAAATCTCGTTGGGGCTGAAGAAGAAGAATGCCTATTGCTGCCGGCTGAAAGCAAAGGATTAAAATTAATTTGGTGATACGACCGAGGGAGATGTGGAACACGTTTTGACGTGAGTGGTTTTGAGAGACACTCATCAGAGAGGGAGATTGAGCGCTGCGAGTATGGCGGAGCTTGAGCAGGAGCAATGGTGTAGTCGCCCTTGCTTGCTCTCGGGTAGGGTGAAGAGGAGAGAGGGCAAGAGATATGTAGGGAGGAGAGGAGAGCCTCTGGTGCTTCTTGGTGCCAATGGGTTCTAGTAGCAAAGCGTGGCATGGGGGATCAGGGCAGGGAGAGATGGTGGAGGAGCCAAGTGGAAACAATAGCTATGGTAGGAAGAGGAAGGAGGAGGAAGAAGATATACTGGAGTAGGACAAGTGGAACCCGGTTTTGAAATATACAATTTACGTGTGACAAGATGCCACTTGGATGCCATGTCAACATAATCTTGCCTAATAGGACGCCATATCAACCAAAACCACCGTGGTTTTACGGTAAGGGGGTGTTTTGCACCGGTTTTAAGAGTTGAGGGTTGTGTTATAGACGGTTTTAAAGTTGGAGATTGAAAAATAGATTCAAGGCATAGTTAAGGGTTATAATGTGGACTTGTTCTAAAAATAAAATATAGAAGGCCACCTCTGTTGCTTCCACCAGCTTCTCAGTGTCTTATTTTATTACACCTCAGTATAAGCAATAGCAGAAGTGCTAACCCCATTCTTTTTAGTTTATGACTTACTCTAAACAAACAAACGGAGTGGCTTCTCTGGCGCCGTTTTGAAGCTACTTATTGGGGGCATCTTTTCAAATTGGCTTATCAATATTCGATTTATTTACACAAATACTTATACTAAGGCTAAAAATCATCGGTCATAGCCGAAAAGAACACACCCCTTCCCGTCTTGTAGAAGACTAGTTGCATACTTGCATCGCTTCGTCATAAGATTATCCTATCCATCTTCCCCAACAAGCACTACCTGTTGCGTTGTATAATGGTAAAATGCAGCGTACCACTTGTACATGAGTGCACAAGCAAAGCTGAAACGAGTGTCCATGTAGCAATTCGTCGGTGTCCTGTCCTGTTTCACTTCAAGTCATTTCGGAATCTGGCGTCCATTGCCACCACCTTTCGCTGCTGCTGCTGTTTGACTGGTTGAGCAGCAGCAGATGGGGGAAGCTGGTAGGGGGAATAATACAGTCAGAGCTAAAAGCACAAAATAACAGAGCCATTGGCAAGCGAATTGGATTCTCTGGAATCCTATAGAGGCTTGTTGTCGCTTGTGCAGTACCATCCAGCTTTCGCAGTACTCTTGTTCCCAAGATAACCGAAGTGAATACGTGGAACTGAATTGAACAGAGATGCGGTCTTGCTGCAATAGTGTGCGATCTTTTCTGCTATAACTGATGATGTATGATTGTAGTTAATAGTTTTTGGCTTTAGCATTAATACTTATACGAATGAACTAAATGCCGATAAGCTATTTCGAAATAGATGTCCCGATAAATTGCTTTGAAACAGTGACGAAGAAACAATTCCATTTGTTTATTAAAAAAATAGAAACTATTGTAGCATTAGCACAACAGTGAATATAGGGTACCCCTTTTCCCTGGAGATATGAACTAAGAGGGCCAGAGAGCCAACAAAGAGAGCCAGTTAGTAGAAATGAGTGGATTTGGCCATCTCATACCCCTTTTGGAGGTTTACATACATCAATGGGATAGGATAGAAAATTTCTATCTTACTCCTTAATAATTACAAAAAGTGAGGGTCAGTACATTCCCTTCTATACACAGTAATATACTATTAGGCTTGTTCCAAGGCCTAGTAGTTAAACCTAACGGGCGTAGGGGCTGGACACCCCACAACAATACTCCCTCAACAGTACACATGAAGGTCCCAACAGGCGAGCTGATGCGACTAACTACCTATCCCAACCCCCGTCCCACGATAGCAAGCACAGAGGTCCTGAGGTGCGAGCCGAAGCAACTGCTTGCTCGAGCCCCCCGGGGTCCGAACACTCTGAACGTCTCAGGACCGGGTACTTCTTTCAGTGGTGAAGCTGTACCATTCCCATAGAGGTAGCCCCTCTGAGGCAGGCGGCATGTGGAGGCGAAGTCGGGGATGTGGCCACCCCTTCGAGGTGATGCCTACACGGAGGGCGACGAAACCCCCGACGGAGCCGGAGCTACCGTGTAAAAGACATATCTCCGACGTAGGCAGCGCGTAGAGGCGGAGCAAGGGGCCGAGCCGCACCTCCGAGGCAATGCCTACGAGGAGGGCGGCGAAGTCCCCCAACGTAGCCAGAGCTGCTGTGTCGAGGACGTGCCTCCGACGCGGGCAGAGTCGTGGGTCGAGCCGCCCCTTCGAGGCGATGCCTACGAGGAGGGCGGCGAAGTCCCCCGACACAGTCAAAGCTACCCCGTTGAGACCGAGCCTCCAACGTGGGTGGTGTGTAGACGCAGGCAACGAAGTCCCACGTTGAAACTATGGTTGTCCCGTCGAGGTCCTGCCTCTGACGTGGGCGACACATAGAGGCAGAGTCGTGGGTTGGGCTGCCCCTCCGAGGCGATTCCTACGAGGAGGGTGGCGAAGTCACCCGACGCAGCTGGAGCCACCCCGTCGAGGTTGCCTCTGACATGGGCGGCACGTAGAAGCGGAGTTATGGTTCGAGCCGCCCCTTCAAGACGATGCTTATGAGAAGGGCGCCGAAGTCCCTTGACACAGTCGGAGCCGCCCTGTCGAGGTTGAGCCTTCAACACGGGTAACGCGTAGATGCGGGTGATGAAGTCCCACGCCAAAGTCGTGGCCATCCCATCGAGGTCCTGCCTCCGACGTGGGCGGCACATAGAGGCGAAGTCATGGGTCGAGCCGTCCCTCCGAGGCAATGCCTATGAAGAGAGTGGCGAAGTCCCTCGACACAGCCAGAGCCATCCCATTAAGGTTGAGCCTCCGACGCGGGTGGCACGTAGACGTGGGCAATGAAGTCCCACACTAAAGCCATGGCCGTCCCGTCGAGGTCCTACCTACGACGTGGGCGGCACATAGACACGGGCAGCGCGTAGAAGTGGAGTTGTGGGTCAAACTGCCCCTCTGAGGTGATGCCTATGAGGACAGTGGTGAAGTCTCCCAATGCAACTAGAGGCACCGTGTCAAGGTCGAACCTCCGATGTAGGCAATGAAGTCCCACACTGAAGTTGTGGCCGTCCTATCGAGTGACGAAGTCGGTGGCAGAATGAAGTTTTGATGCACACGCTCTATCCCCCTCACTCAAACTGGCGTCGATGAAGTCATGACCATGACGTGGTCATAGAATTCCTCATGACTATGTCGATCTTGACGTGGTTGTGGGCATCGATGAAGTCGTGACCACGAGGTGGTCATAGGATGCCTCACGACTACGTTGATCATGATGTGGTCATGGGCGTCGATGACCCACGAGGTGGTCATAGGATGCCTCATGACTACGTCGATCACAACGTGGTTGTGGGCATCAATGAAGTCGGCGACGGCATGAAGGCTTGAAAGCACGAGCTTCGTCCCCCATCATTTGGACTAGCGTCGATGAAGTTGCGACCACGAGGTGGTCGTAGAATGCCCTACGATTACGTTGAACACAATGTGGGCGTGGGGCATCAACAAAGTCAATAGTGGGATGAATGCTTGAAGTGTGTGCTCTATGCACGTCCTTTGGACTGGCGTCGATGAAGTCGACGGCAGGACAAAGTCTTGAAGCACGCGCTCCGTCCCCCTCGCTCAAACTGGTGTCGATGAAGTCACGACCATGAGGTGGTCGTAGAATACCTCACAACTACATCGATCATGACGTGGTCGTGGGCATCGACAAAGTCGCTACTATGAGATGGTCACAGGATGCCTCACGACTATGTTGATCATGATGTGGTCATGGGCGTTGACGAAGTCATGACCACGAGGTGGTCGTAGAATGCCTCACAACTATGTTGGTCACGACGTGGTCATGGGTGTCGACGAAGTCACGGCCACGAGGTGGTTGTAGGATACATCACGACAACATCGATCATGGCGTGGTCATGGGCGTCGACGAAGTCGGCAGCGGGATAAAGTCTTGAAGCATGCACTCTATCCCCTACCCTTCATATTGGCGTCGATGAAGTCGGCGGCGGGACAAAGTCTTGAAGTGTGCACTCTGTCCCCTCTCTTTGGACTAGCATCAATGAAGTCGGTGGTGGGATGAAGTCTTGAAGTGCTCACTCCATCCCCTACCCTGCAAACTAGCGTCGACAAAGTTGGTGGCGAGATGAAGCCTTAGCGCTCTCTCTATCCCTACCTCGCTTGGACTCGTGTCAATCAAGTCACGATCACGAGGTGGTCATAAGATGCCCATGCTCTGTCCCCTACCCTTCGGACTGGTGTTGATGAAGTCAATAGCGAGACGAAGGCTTGAAGCTGTGTGGCACATCCCCCACCATTCGAACGGACGTCAACAAAGTCACAATCACAAGGTGGTCGTAGAATGCATCACGACTACATCAGTCGCGCGTGGTCATGGGCGGAGGTAGGGAGACCAGACCATCATTCCCGTACCTCAAAATAGTGCCCGTAGAAGGCCAAGCTCACATAGGATGAGAAGGGCATACGGTCAGACATAGTTCTCGCTCAGGAGCTGAACTGTCGTTCGATGCTGTTAGCGCGGTGAACTCCTCGGTGGGACGCGTGAAGCATGCGAGGCTCACCGGGGTTATCGCTAGTGCAGGGGACTCCCTGGTGGGATGCGCGAAGTGCACGCAGCCACGCACGCTCTATCCCCAAGCCTCCCATCCTTTGGAACTAAGTCAATGAAGTAGGTGAGAGGGATTTCTTCCCAGACAACCCAGCATGGCAGTGACGTCTGGGGAAGGGGGTACCTCCACTATTTATACTCCATAGAGTGGCCTAGGACATAGGGCTGTAAAAAAAGCTCGAAGCTCGCGAGCTACTCGAGTTTGGCTCGTTCTAGGCTCGATTCGAGCTCGGTTTGAACTTTAAACGAGCCGAACTCGAGCTTGATCTTGAGCTCGCGAGCTTCATCGAGCCAAGCTCGAATAGTTCGCGAGCCCCGATTCGAGCTTAAATAGTAATATATATTAATTCTTACCGAGCCGAACTCGAGCTCGAGCTTTTCTTATTATTAAAAATTAGTGTGTATTTGAATTATTTTGACTGTTATCGAGTTTACTAGAGCCGAGCTCGAACTTAAAATTTTTTATTATTGAAAAATAGTGCATAATATATTATTTTAATTATTATCGAGCTTCAACGAGCCGAACTCGAGCCTACTCGAGCTTAGGCCGAGCCGAGCTCGAGCCCAGGTCCAAGCTCGGACCCCATCTCGAGCTCGGCTCGAGCTTCTACCGAGCTCGAGCCTGGAAGGCCAAGCTCGCTCGAGCTCGGCTCGTTTACAGCCCTACTAGGACACATGAGGTTCTTAGCGCTTTATACTTCGCAAAGTATGCCAGGGCCGAGGCCACCATGCGATTTTTTTATACTCAAAAGAGTGGCCCGAGACATGCAAGGTTCCCAGTGCTTTATACTCCGTAGAGTACGCTGGAGTCACAGCCACCGTGTGATTTTTTATACTTTGTATAGTGGCCTGGGACACACGAGGTTCCTAGCACTTTATACTCCGCAGTGTACGCTGGGGCTGAAGCCACCGTGAGATTTTTTATATTCTATAGAGTGGCCTAGGACACACGAGGATCCCGACACTTTATACTCCACAGAGTACGCCGGGACCGAGGCCGTTGTGCTATTTTTTTATAATTCATAGAGTGGACTAGGATACACGAGGTTCCCAGCACTTTGTACTCCAATGAGTACGTCGGAGCCACAGCCACCGTGTGATTTTTTATACTCCGTAGAGTGGCCCGGGACACACGAGGTTCTCGGGGCTTTATACTCTACATAATACACCGGGGCCGAAGCCACCGTGCGATTTAAGCGCAAATTAGTTCGAATAGCAGCCTGATAGGAAAGCTAAAGCCAGCAAGTGCCAAATGTCATGTATGTTACATGACTAGTTTGAAGTTTCTCTACCTTCTTACCTTTGTAGCGCTTTCCTTCCTACCGGTCAAAATCCAACGGATCTCTCTCCCTCTCATGGCGGTGACTCTTTCTCGTGCAACTTCTTGCGCGGTCTCCACGGTCGGCACCAACTGTTATAGCATGAGCACAACGGTGGGTACATGGTACCCCTTTCTTCTGGGAATATAGACTAAAAGGGCTAGAGAGCCAATAGAGAGAGCTGGTTAGTGGAAATGAGTGGATCTGGCTATCTCGTACTCCTCTTGAGGATTTATATACATTAATGGGATATGATAGAAAATTCTCATCCTACCCGTTAATAATTACAAAAGATGAGGGTAAATCAGTGCATTTCCTTCTATGTGCTATTGGGTTTGTTCCAATGCACAGTAAACCTAACGGGCGTAGAGCCTGGGCACCCCTACAATATAGACCATAAACAATAAACCATAAATCGGAAAGAAAACGGAGCCATAGAAGACGCAGAACACATGCCGGACCAAAAACAGGGCAATACTCCAAGGTTTGAAGTCTTGAGTTAGACGCTCCTTCGCAATGCATTTGTATTTGACAAAGAAATGATAAGCGAGTAAAGATTAATACTAGGATTTAGCGATGAAACAAAGAACACTTATCAACAAAGCAGCTTAAGCTGACATAGTTTTCGTTCACACACCATGGTATACTTGAAAAAACGTTAGCAGAAAAGGAAAGTGGAAAAAATATGCATAGAAACAATGATTTAGCACCGGAAAAACACGGGAACTTTTGTAAAGCAGCCACAGCTAGTGCAATTCTTTAGGCACGCTGTGTAACTGCTACTCTACGCAGAAGATATCAGTACACCAACCAACAAGAAATCTAGAAATCAGAATTAAGATCAACCATCATAGTAGTATCGAGATCTCCTAGAAATATAACACTGTAATACTTACCTATTTGGATTTGTAAACTCTTTCTTCCATGCTCTCCCCCCTCCCCCAATCTAGTCAGTGCACCAAACCACAAGCAAAGCGCGCCCCTCACAGAGTGGTTAAGGCTTTCTCGGGCTCCGAGATGTCTCCGTACGTTTGCCAATTGAGTACTAGTTACAATGGCTCACAGCTCCAGTCAGTGATCAAAAAGCTAAATCTCATGACAGATATTTCATGGTTTAAAAATGTAGCATCGATATTTCATGGTTTAAAAATGTAACATCAAAGATAAACCAGGCCAATTGTCAATAAAACATGTGTAGGCAAAGCGGAGAATATGCACGCCTACACCAAAAAAAAGTTATCTTTCTCCCTGCGGACTACGTAAAACTTCAAGAAAATTAAGTAATCTTTGGTCCCCCAACTCCAGGCCTCTAATGAGCAAAAGCTCCAAGGTTCACTGGACGCATCATAGGCCGCAGGAAAAAAAGTAGTACGGAAACTCAACCACAAATTACTTTACAAGTTTACGCAAATTATGATGGCAAACAGTATCCAGTTTGATATGAATGGGTTGCACAAAGAAATCATATATTTCCACTGTTAGTCAGGGTTCAAAACCACCTCAAAGTTCAGCTAAATAAACATTATGTTGAGAGAATTGTGAGTATATCAAGAATAATTCTGCAGCTTCAAAGCGGAGACTTTTCACTCTATTATAGATAGAGATAACTGTGTTAGATCCATGGTTAGCAATTTTGGTGAAATTTCTTTTTTTTTCCGTTCATTTCGCCACCCTCTGGAAGAAACTGCATTCGGTCAAAATAATTCGTCGCCGTTTGAATTTTGGCTGACCCAACATACAGCCCAACTCCCCCCATGCAGGCCCACACGGCAGACGGCCCCGGCCCCGGCCCAGCTACCTTCTTCAATTTCCACCGAACCGAACGGCCGAACCACAAATCCCTAATTCCCCAGATCGCTACCCCAAATCGCCTCCTCCTTGTCGGCACTCCCCAGTTCCCCACCCCAAATCGCCTCCTCCCCGTTGGCCATCGTCTCCTCCCCGTCGACCATCACCTCCCAAGAACCCCAGCTCGTCGCCTCCGATGTACTCCTCGGCGTCGACCATCACCTCCCAAGAACCCCAGCTCGTCGCCTCCGATGTCCTCCTCGGCGTCGACCACATCAACCGTGTGGGTCTTCGATCCAGGCGCTGAAGCAGTTGCCACAAGAGTAGGTGCAGGTGCCCACCAAGTTGGGGATCCGATGGGGCGCCGACGGCGCACGCGTCATGTGTGGCCGGCCCCCGCCTGAGTACATACGCGCCTATTGCACGTCCAACAGCCAGCCTGTGCTGCCTCGGGGTGAATTTGCAGAACACAGATGCAGAAACTGGGGTGAATTATATGGTAAGAAGTAGACAAACATACCTTGCAAGAAGAGGTAGTAATGGATGCTATCTCCCTTATTTTTGTTGCCTTTTCTCTTGATTCTTTCGCCTACAGAGTTGATCAGTGCGATCAGAGAAATCGTCACCGGGGTTGGAGAAGAGTGTAGGGTTACAGGTCGTTCTTGCGATGAGGATCCAAAGGTTAAGATAAACAACAAAGTAATGTTGTGGCGTCAATTTTCGGGCCGAATCAATTGAGTTAATTGCCTTAGGGTATCATAGTGTATATAACCCTTGGGGCTTTAAGGTGGATCATATCTAAACCTTTAGATCAACTTCATAGTGTATATAATTCAAAGGGCCTTAAGACGATCCCACTTAACAGATAAAGAAAAATTGTATTTTAATGCTTGTGGTCAGGTTTTTAGTTTGAGAATCAGCTGTAAGCCTTTTTTGCTTATAGCCTGCTTAAGGTCACCTCTGTAATATATAAGGTTGACCTTAAGGTGGCTAAAGACCCTCTATTTTTATACACTACAGATGCCCTTATGCGCGAAAGCAGGCCACGGGAGTTTGCCGCGGGCAAGAAATTACTGGAAAAATGGCACATTCTGTGCGCGCTGAAAGGGGTGGTGGTCTGGTCGCGCGCTAGCGCTATCACGCTGTAGTCGCATCCCTCATGAAAATGTACAAGACGGTATGTGTACCTCGTCTTATTAAATACTCTTTAAGATACTAGCAAAACACATGAAATACATTCAGTTGGCACAAAGATACATCAGCGGCAGGCGCAGCTCATCCTTCTGCACCCTCCACAGCTCAAGAATCTCTCTCCACTCCACTCCACCGACTCCATCGCTATCCAGATACAGCAAAGGCGCAAGCTTTGGCAACTCCAAGCACAACCGGCGCACCTCTGATTGTGCCCAAGGCACACACACACCCGTATACCATCACGTAATTCGCCATCAAGGAGTAGATCAGTACCGCCATCTTCTCCTCCTCAGCCTCAGGTAACACTGCAACAAGCGCCGGCAGGGTATACTTCATGGCCAGTGTGGCTGAAGCACCCGAGGCCCGGTCCTGCGGCAACCGGAGGAGACCCCTGTGGGTTCACAGCGAGGAAGCCGGCATCGAGCAGAGCTGCATGCAGTGCCACAACGAGGCGATGGACGACGGTCCCCTCTGTAGGGTTTGCGGCAGCGACGAGGATCTACCAGCATCCACAGGAGATTTGGAACAGCCAACAACTTTGGGGATCAACAGGGCATCCGGATTAGGGTTCCGGGGGATTTCCTGGGGAGGCGGCGGTTGAGATGGGAAGGGGGAGAGCGTGAAGTAGAGGAGGTCACTGGATGCGAGCCCGAGGGCGGGGAGAGTGGCGGAGTGGTCGGGGGAGATGAGCTCCTCGGAGCGGTTCAGCGAAAGGCGGACGGACTCGGCGGGGACGGGCTGCGCCCCGGAGAGCTTGGCAGCGAGGAAGGCCTTCACATCGGAGAGCTACTAGAATGGGCTGGCTAGGCATAGGGGCCTATTTACGGCTCATTATTTGTAGGCAACAAGCTACTAGATCAAACAGTTCTAAGCCTTCTCAAGCCCATGTAGGCGGCATACCTACACGGCCGAGTTCCTGGGTCATCGCTCGGCTCATGCGACGGAAATCTTTTGTCGCCGAGCTCATCCAGCCTGAGCAGAACACTGATAGACGTGCGGTGTGACGTGACACACTCGAACATAGCCACACAAGGAAGGAATCAAGGATAGGAGGGACCTCGTTTCTTTCAGGCAGACAAGCAGAACCGATGAAAGCAGTTGACCCGATAGTAGTAGCAGACGACAAGTTGTGGCAGGCTCTGCCAAGAGCGAACGTCTCTCTCTCTCTCTCTCTCTCTCTCTCTCTCTCTCTCTCTCTCTCTCTCTCTCTCTCTAGAATTGCATTGCTCCCCCTTCATGAATCATGTCCCCTAGCGAAGTCTGTCCTTGGGTGCTTGCCCGTCAAGGCCCAGCAAGGGGCAGCGGTGAGGTGATGACGGAGGCTGGGCATGCAGCATGCATGGTGTGCGCCGCATGGGGAAAAAAACACGTCAATGTGCTAGCTCAGGGGCGTATTTGGGCCCCTGGCAAGGTGGGCTTTAGCCCGGGGTGCGAAAAAAATGTAGTGTATAGCCCAGGTATTTTCAGCCCAGCCTGGGGTGGTATTTCTAGAATTCAGCCCAGGTAGCCTAATAGCCCAAAACAATTTTCTCCAGCTCGCCAGGCCGACACTATCGTGCGCAAGGCCCACTTCACGCGCTCGGCGCCGCAGCCCACTTCTTGCGCTCGGCGCTGTCCCGCAGAGCGGCTGCTCGCCCCAAACCCTAGCGCACGCGCCGACGCCGCCCTGCATTACTCGTCGCCAGTCGCCTCGTCTCGGTTCTCCGCAGATCCCGCGCCGCCCCGCCTCCCGGCCTGCCCCCTCCCAGTGCCGCCCCGCCTCCCGACCGGCCCCCCACCCGGCGCCGCCCCGCCTCCCGGCCAGCGCCGCCCGGCTCCCAGCCCACCCCCTCCCGAGTCCCGACGGCCGGCGCCACCACGCCTCCCGCCTCCCGGCCAGCGCCGCCTGGCTCCCGGGCTGCCCCCCTCCCGGCGTCGCCCCGCCTCGGCTCCTCCCAGCCAGCGCCGGCCGGCTCCCGACCTGCCCGGCTGCCCCCCTCTCGGCGCCGGCCCGCCTCGGCTCCTCCCAGCCAGCGCCGGCTGGCTCCCGGCCTCCCAGCCCGCCCCCTCCCGACGGCCAGCGGCCCAGCGCCACCCCGGCGCCCCTCCTCCAGCCCTCCTGGCCTGCACCGCCCACTGGCCCAGTGCCCACCTCCCGGCCAGGCGGCCAGCACCGGCGTCGCCCCCCTCCCGCTCCTGCCTGCTTCTCGTCAGAGACCAGAGTCCCACTGCTTTAGGCTTCACTCTTCAGTGGTAGGTAAACCGGCAATTGATAATTGGTAAAGCATGTGAATTGTGAAATATTGAAATGTGTTACAATGCCTGTCCTCCCCATTAATTACCCTGCGTGCGTTGGTGAGGTGATGATCTGTTAATTGAACTGTGGTTCATTTTCGGTGGATGTGTTTGGTGCGCAGGCTTGGGGCGGATGTTTTACTTTGTGGTGATCGTGCAGACGGCCATCAACACCAGCGTTAGCATCGTCTCCATCCTGCTTCCTGCTTGCCGCCGATTGCCTCGAGGTGCGTCGTAGCCTCCCAGAACCCCTGAATTTTCTCTCATATGCATAAGTTTGAGCTCATGCTAGTTTGTAGTGTGTGATTAGTTTATTGTAGTGTACGATTAGTTTTAAGTTTCATGCCTTCTGCATTTTGGACATTGTTAGTTAGAGTAGTCTATGCTTTGTAAACTAGGAATATCCACAAAGGATTGCTGCTCTAATGGTAGAAATGGTCAAATTGGCGTTAGTTTTATGTTGTTAGAGTTCAGCCCGGGGCGTAGCCAAATCCTGGTTCCGCCATTGTGCTAGCTAACTATCGGGGAACAAGGTGCGCTTATATATCTTTCTACTTTGATTGCACGAACAGGTTCTACGTTAGAAGATCTGAAGATGGTGTGTATGATCTAATCACTCGAGCAACCTGTTGAACTGCATGTGCGCCATCTAGTGGTCATCTTTTTTTTCCCCTTTACTAGATGAACGTTATCGCATGCAAGGTCGGGAGCAACTTGATGAATGTCACTGAAGAAAAAGGCCGTAGTCGGGTAAACGTCGGCAGGAGGTAATTTGACAGAGGGAGAGCTAGCGCAGCGTCCGGTGCAGCGATAACACCGCCCCAAGGCGCAAGACGACACCGCCTGTCTGCTAGCCGCGAGCAGGCTCCCTGCCAACCCGTTCCGCGGCCAACGCTCCACGCCCGGCCGCTTCTCACGCCGCACGCGCGCTCGTCGCATGAGTACAACACGGCAAACGCCAAAACACTCCCATCACAAAAGCCAGTGCGCTGACACCCGTTTAAAACGGCTTTTATTGATTGCTTTTTGATCCTGTTCATTTTTACTGTGACCAATAGTTTTTTGTGTTTTTCGAGATGGTGTGAACAGTAAAAACGCTGGCACGAGTGAAGCACGCATCAACAGGCTTAAGAAGCTATTTAGAGAAACGACTTAAAAAAGCTACCCATCTGTTTCGGCTTCCAAAGAAGCCGAAGCTAAAAACTAAAAAGAATAAAAAATTTAGTTACGAGTGTTAGCTTTTGGCTGAAATGATCATAGTAGCCATTGTTAATTTTTAACTTAAACATTTAATAAAAAGAAGAAAAAAATTATTTTATCTCCACAGACGATAAAAAAACCCTTGTGAAAAAACAACACGTAAAAAACGATTTCTATCTCCCAAAAACTAAAAGTTGGGACGCGGCGTGGGATCCTTCCGCGCCTGCCGGTTCAGTGCGCCGGCGGGCACACGCGACGGGGCGCTGCGCAGTCCTGGGTGGAGCCTGCCACAGCGAGCGAGCGAACAGTGTCGCTTCGCCAGCTACGGGGCGTGGCGGTCGGCACATGCCGACGCTGTTTCCTCTGGAGAGGCAAGGGCCCAGGGAGGGGAGCCGCGGCTGAGATAGTGGGCGGCACTGTGCGGGCATCGCCCTTTCGGCTTGCCGCCAATGTGCAAGAGTCAAAACGCGTTGCTTCCGGTTCCCTGTGCCGGGAAACATTGGACGCGACAGTGACAAGGTAACAGGCGCAAGGGCGAAGCATCAAGAAGTCAGGATGACGGCATTACACGAACCGACGCGCGTGAGTCCCAGCAGAATTCAAAGGGGCGTCCTTTGAGAGCAAAGAAACGGTGTTACAGATGATGGCGAGGCGAACGAAATGGCATGTGCATCTGGAGATAATTACTTCTTCGCTATTGGTAACCATTATCCAGTGGTGGAGCCAGAGTGTGTGTGCGCGCGCGCGTGTGTATATATATATATATAGTGTATGTCTATACAACATTCGACTATTTTTGAGGACAAAAACAGTTAGATTGATCTGAGGCGTTAGATCTCCATCCAACGGATCCACCTATACAAGCCCCCCTCCAAAAAATGATCTAGGCGTTGGATCTCCATCTAACGGCTCAAAATCTGACTGTTTTTGTCCTAAAAAATAGTCGAATGTTGTATAGACACTCCCATATATGTAACTATCAAAAATATATAGTTCTTCATAGGACTTAACTTTGGTTTAGTGACAACTTAAGAAAGTAAAAAACATAACTTATCAAAAATAACGAGATAAAAAATATTTTTAAGGAAGGTAAATTATGCTCAGTTTGACCGTATCATTCAATCATAGAGCTTAACTTCGATTTAGTGCAAACTTAAGATATAAGAAGATAACTTATAAAAAAACTACGGATACCAATTGTATAAGATGGTAACTTATGCTCACGTTGATCGTACCGTTCAATCAATATTTGTTGCTTACAAACTTGAGCTTATTGCATGAAAATATATAGTTTTTTTTTAAAAACTTGAGCTTACTGCATCAACATAATTTCGAATCATTGTTCTAAAATTTATTATGTATAAGAAAGCTTTATTCAAAAGCAATTTTGGAACATATCATGGAAACAAGGACAGGAAGGTTTGTCACAATGGCTGGCAACGGGTAGAAATTAGATAATTCATGTTGCTACAAATTATAGTTTAATTTGTTCTTGTCATGAGTGCACTTTATTCATTCAACCAAGTGATAGCCTCCTGTACAAATATTGAAAAGATGACAGTGAAGTCAGCCAAATGACATTTTTTATCCACATGGTCCTATTACTCGGTGATTTGGAAAGATGAAAACTTATAGAACTTTAGATGGTAACTTGTTTAAAATACAGGTGGTAACTTTAGGTGGATCATGTCCAACATGTTCTAAAACTCGTCAGCATCCTCGCACGTCAACACCACATTGGGATGGTCCTCGTCCGAGTCAGATGCATACAGCTCCTCATAATGCTTGTCACCAACGGACCTGTCACCAAAGATATGAGCATCCAACTCATCAAAGGCTCTTGCCTGATCAAAACGAATGACGGGTGGGACTGCTGCTCGCTTAAGACTCCACCGTGCCACCGATGGGGCTGCCGCTGCCTCATGAATCCACTGTGCTAAAGGTTATGGTGGGTTGTCACGCACAACATTTGCATACGGAAGGTTATTACCATCATCATGCACAACATCCAGTGATAGACACTTTGCCTTCATGTCGTCCTCATCACCTCGCGGAGATCGGTTCAAATCGATGGTGACCTCATGCAACTCACTTTCCGCAACCTTCACCGCCACCAAGTCGAGGGACTTGAGTTGGGAGCCGGCAACCAACTCCAAGTATGTGTCTCAATCGAGGTCATAGAAAATCGGCAACATCACTAGCAATCGTGTCGCAACACCAACATCATACCTTCCCTCCAACCAAACACCCATCCCGTGTTTCATCCACCCTAACTTCCCTTTCATGCTTGCCACCAACTCGGCGAATGAGGGCCGCATGGTGTACACCAACACGCTCAACGCTATACCCGCAAACTCCACGCCATTGTTGTTATACACCATCGTGCCACCATGATGCACACACACAACTTTATCCATCTAAATGACCACCACAAGCAACAACCGGAAATAAAGCATTCGTCAATCCTTTGCCAAGAGAAGAACAAAATATCTAAAATTAACCCACATGTACCGATTAATTTGCCAAGGAAATATCCAAACAACCATGTCGCACCAAAATTTTAGTTATGTCCTTGCTTTGGTCATGCCAAGATTTTGTTGGGACTCAATACTAACACACCCTGGTAACTTTGCTTGGAGTCTTGGAAGGGACAACCAGCAGTCTAGTAGTTCTGCGGAGGCAATGGGAGTCGAAAGGGGCCAGACCTGAGAATGATCTTGGGTCTCGGGGTCTTGGCGCAAATCCAATGACAGGAGAACGTGCATGATTTTCAAAGTCATATAGTACTCAGCAGTCTCCTTTTAGTAAAGGATTTTGTTAAATGTCATTCAGATGTTTTCTTCCTAATTATCATCCAGATTTAGGACCATTGGATTAGAGATCCAATGGTCATAAATTCTCCTCCCTCCACTTGAATTCTACCCAGTCCCTCTTGAAAAAAATCTCCCCCCTTTAAAAAAACAAGGGGCGCTTTGATCTCTAATCCAAAAATCATAAATTTGGATGATAATTAGAAAGAAAACATCCGAATGATGCCTATACACTCCCGTAAAGGATTCCATTTTCATCAAGCTATCTTCTTTTCCTGTGATAGCACACAGTCTTTTGCCACGTCACAAATATAACCATGACAACCACATCCACAACAGCATCCTCTGCTTTGGATCCTACATATATATGTCATCCCAGGCCATGCCATCATGAACCCGCGGGTTGGGACATGGAAACATGCCATGGGAATCTCTCAGCCCCTCGAATGATTGGGGCTGGAACGTAGGAAGCCTTGGGGCAAAGCTCCCTTCATACGGGAAGGGGTAAAAAAAGAGGGGAATGTTTATGATACCCATCGCCGTGCTGAAGAGATGTCGTGCCATGCAGAGAAAGCAAAAGAACGTGGGACAAAAGACCCGAGACAGTGGTCAAAAGATTTACATCTGCAGTGAATTGCCGACGCCCCCGCTGATTAGAAAACCTACTCAAACCTCTGAATAACCGTACGAGAAAAGACGTCCACGGTACACACCATCTCATTTCCATGAAGCTTTTCCTTTTCTTGGGACAGCCTCGTTTCATGTAATGTTAAAAGCCATGCCATACATTCCAACCACATTACCCAAAAGGAGGCTCAAAAGAAAGAAAGAACACTACACTACTACTAGAAGTAGGTGATCTAGAGACTCCTGCCTCTCCTACAGTCCTGCGTACCATCACACCACCTTCATGTAATGTTAAAAGCCATGCCATACATTCCAACTACATTACCCAAAAGGAGGGCTCAAAAGAAAGAAAGAACACTACACTACTACTAGAAGTAGATGATCTAGAGACTCCTGCCTCTCCTACAGTCCTACGTACCATCACACCACCTTCATGATAACCAACCAGGTTTGCTATTCCAGCTAATTTAAGCAACATAAGCAACTGACGCTACTAATCTTGCTTCAGTTAACAAAAAGGGGCCAATAACAAGCAAGATCGAGCAGCAACGTAGTTGTTTCAATTATGCATCCGTCCAAGCAGCAAACACAGGCAGATGGGTGATGGTATTCGGCGGCCTCAACGCATGCGTCGCTGTTGATGCCGGCATTGGCATCCACGGGCTCATACTGCCGAGGCTGACAGCGTTGGGGTGCTTGGCGTAGAGCATGGCGACGCCCAACCTCTCGGGGCTCCCTTCCCTCGAATTGCTTAGGCTGGTCTCCAGGGAAGACGAGTTTGAGAAGTTGATGCCGCCGATCTTGCCCGAAACGTCAATGTCGTGCGCTGCCGACTCGATGTCGAGCCCGACAATGCCATGCAGGGACGAGTGAGGGTCACCCATGATGCCCTTCTGAAGGTCAGTTACTTCGGTGCACGGCACAGCTTGCTGCGGCGATCCATGGAGCACCATCCTCCAGTCAGTGCCCGTGGCGCTTGCTTCTTCGGCAGGGTTGAGCTCCCTGCCACTATTTTGCATCATGGACACATCGTTCGCTGCCTCGATCGCCTTGACCTTGCGTGCTTCCTCCCCAGGCAGCAGCGAGCTGCTTTCCATAATCTTGTCGACCTCGTATCTGGTTATGTCGAAGTTTGTGACGGCGTTCAAGCCACGGAACTTGATTGCAGCTATGTCATATGCCTCAGCAGCTTCTTCTTGACTACCTGTGTAAATATATTCGGCAAAAGCTGTTAGCCTTATCCTTATACTTGCCTAGTTGTGAATTGCTACTTACGAAGATGTTTTTGTTAAGAATCCATCTTGTTTGTACATTCAGAAATCAAGATAGATCCTATTATAAAGTACAATTTTCGATCTGATTACTTTTGCATCATGCTAATGGCATCTTTTAGTTCAAAGGTGTACTCAAAACAGTCAACTGGTAGCTTTGTTCAGAGGTCACAGCCTTATGAAAAGCATAACCATCTGGAAAAGCAAAGAGTGATCTGGGAAGAATGCATCGATCAGGGAAGAATGCAGCACCGATGTACCCTCACGAATTAAAGTTAGCTCCTAAAGCAATGCACAAAACTAGAGATTAGCAGTAAAAGCTTCTGTTTGATGCTACCTCCTCTAGCAAATCAACTTTGACAAGACAATAGCATCGACAGTAAAGGGATGTAGATTACTTAAGATTAACACTAAAAGCCTCATTCACTTATGGCACATTACTTTGTGAAAGCATTTAGGTCATACAGTCAAGTAGAGAGATCTTTCTTACTGAAAGTGCCGAGGTACAAGTCTTTGTTCCCAGCAACCCTGCCAATACGAGCTTGCCATCTCCCATGCTGGTGATGCCTACAATGCAAGTTAGGATCAACATGTTGAGATTGTTACTTCATGAATTTTTCCCCCTTGAATTAAGAAAGCATAATGTATAGGCATCTTCCGCACAGAAAGGGGGGAAGGGGGACCTTGTTACTCCTCGGTAGATTGAAGCACCACGAGAAAAACCACTGCTTCTCCTGTGATCAGCAACAACTTATTAATATACCAATCAAACAATGATCATAGAATGCAGAGAATTAGCATCATCTCACCTTCTCAAGTGTGCAACGTATTCCTGCCTTGTCATGCCTTTCATCTCCTCGAGTTCATCTTGATAATTTTCTAGCTGCCAAACATAATACATTTGCCCACATTACATAAATCTACATCGAAATTCAAATTCCAATTTGCGTGCACTGAACCGCTTCATTATCCATACCGGGAAATTGATGTGCGTAGATGGCCCCCAATATTTCAGAGCAGCCAGATCATAAGCTCTCGCAGCCTTGTCTTCAGTGTCATAACCACCTAATGCACATTAAGAGAAGGTCACTAACCTAGACACAACTTGATACAGGTACTGTCCCAAAAGATGGGGCAAGAAGTCATTTTTTACCTAGATATACTGCAAGAAATCACATTCCAGTCATGGTAACCCCCCAAAATGGTGACATCAAAAGGAAGAGGAATAAAAAGGTCAGGAAGAGTTAGAAGTTGATGCAAAGTTCTGATATTGTTTCGTTGGATGTTTAGCTATCAACCTTGTCTTCCTTTCCTTGTCTGCCCATCCTTTCTGCAACTATTGTCCCAGAGGTGGGCTTCATATCTGCCAGTCCACCTGTGCCTGCTCCAGTGAATCAAACATACACAAACCTTCGTCATTCAATATAAAAAGGGAAAGCGCGAACGAATCAAATGATTACAAAAGAGTAGGTGCCTCATGAATACAAAGAACTGAAGAGGCATCAGAAGCAACAGAGCACCCCAGGCTTTTTAATCTTGAGGAATGAATCAAAAATAAGCTGGGGGTGATAAATCAAGAGGCATTAAATTGGTTCGGCATCAACAATGAGTAGTAGGCGCCCTACTAAATAACAAGAACAGCAGAGGCATAAGAGGAAGACAGCACCCATCTATGCTGCAAACTAGGAAAAAAACAAGGGCAAAACATAAGGCTAAACAAACTAGTAGTATATTCAAAAGGAAAGAGGAATTAATTGATATTAATTGATTTGCACAAGATCAGCAATGTACAAATGCCCTACCAAATGATCAAATGCCACAAAGCTGGAGACCATGTCTCAGAGTGCACAGAAGACTACTCATAAAACATACACATCACTAGAACTAAAGGCATCAAGCAAAGTCAGTACCTGACCGAACAATTGCAACAAGGGATCATACATGCATAGAAAAGCTAAATCTTTGTAAGCAACTTACCTGGTGACGCCCCTGTACTGGGAGGTCCTCTGCCCGAACGTGTCAATGGACTTGCGGTGCACAGGCTGCTTTTGGCCTCCCTTCCCAGTGCCCCTCTTCTTCCCCACGCACTGCTCCCCACCGCCATTACTGCCTCCCTGGGCAGCGGCCACAGAAGTGGCAGCGACCACAGCCATCTGGTGCTGCTGCGGGGCTGCGCTGATGCAGCTGCTGGACTGGGACCCTGGGCTCATGGACAGGCTCAGCGGCTGCATCTCCCCGTTGCTGTAGCAAGCGCCGTAGCTCGTGACGAGGAAGTTCTTAGCCACGGCCATTGCCTCCTCCATTGGCGCTGCGGCCTCTTGGAGCATCTCTGCCTCCGTCAATGGCTGGTAGTTGTATGGGACTAGCTGGTGATGGTGCTGGTAGGTGGCCCTGCTTGCCTCCTCTTCTTGGCCCTGATGGTGGCTGTAGTATGTGCCCGTGCCATGCCCACCGCCATTGCCACCACCCAAGAAGTCCTCGAGCTTCGGCGAGGACGACGGCATCATGCCTACTTCATGCCAAGAAAAGAAGACCAAGTTAGAGAGAGAGAGAGAGAGGAGAGGGGGGGGGGGCAATAGTGACCACCTTCCATGATGCAGAGGGAGCCGTCGGACTTGATAGGCATGACAGGGAGGTGGGAGTAGTAGACGCCGGCGGTGCTGGTGCCATCTCCATAGGCGCCGCCCACATAGCAGTAGCCAGGAGAAGGAGCAGCCATTTGTGCAGGAGGGGAGAAGAGGAAGTTGCAAGTCGTGGCGTTGTTGGAAGAAGATGATATAGCACTAGCCGGCGGCGGAGGATGAGCAGGTGCGAGCTCAGAAGAGGAGGGCACCTCCATGGCCATGTGCGGGGAGAGGGAGAAGCCTAACCAGTTGCCGCCACTAGCCATTGCTCTCATCAACCATGCACATGCAAACACTTCTTGTTCTCGTGCTGTTCTCTTCCGTTGTGCTGTTCACTTGTTCTTGCTTTGCATCACTCGCTCGTAGTACCACTTGTGACTTGTCTACCACTACTACTACTAGTCTATTACTACATTCATGTAAGAGCTAGCTAACAAGCGAAGTGAACGACGAGACGAGGAGGAAGATGAGAGGGGCCCGTGAGCTGAGCAAAAGGAATGAGAGGGCCAAAGTAAAGCGGTCGATAAGTAGTACTCTCCTAAGTCCTAATGCAATGTGAGCATAAAATCTAGGGGCCTGTTTGTCCATAACACTCCATTCCATAGGGATCTGTGATTGGATAAAGATGTCTGCGTATGTACGTGTGTGCGCGCACTTGAACCCTTCTCTTCCCTTATTGACGCCACTAGTTCAAAACGCAAGACAGTCACGCAAACTAACCCTTGCTACAGAGATGCGAGAATTTAATTGTGAAGTTGCCATTGGACGGGATGGCCTGGTCTTGCCCCCCCTCTCTCTCTCTCACCATCTGTCATATGGCTATGTGCTACTACTACTGCATGTCGTAGCTGGATGCTGCATACATGGTACTATAGTTAATCCTTTTTTCAAATTTGGTTATTAGATATCTGTTTTGTAAATTTTACCATTCTTTTAACCTGTCAGGCTCAACACGTATTAAAGCTTATGATTAGCCCTAATTAAATATAATTAGTACTAATTAAGTGTACACATTAATCTGGCCGGTGACTTGTCGAGCTAGAGGAGCTTGACAGGTGTCTACCGAGTTATAGAAACTCGTAGGTCTAAGAAGATGACTAAATTTATAAAAAAAGTGCATAGGGCTAAATCTTCAAAAAAAAAGCTATGGTGTGAGCAATTCAAAAGAAAGCTGCTTTCGTGGTTTCGCCATAGACTTCATGAACATAGGCCGGGTTCTTTTGGGATTAAATTTGGCTTATGTTTGGATTATCTATAGTAACTAGCTTTTAAACAGTGTATTTTTTAAGACGGTGTCAATAAGAAAATTATAGTAAAAAGTGTATTGAGTTCAACTATTTATCTCTACGTACTGTCTCTCGACCGGTCAGAATTCAAATATTTAAACTATAAACTATAAATCATTAATTCAAAAGAACTCATCTATAGATATAAAAAAGAGAGGAGAGAGAAAAGGGTAGGACAACTGTACAAAAGAGCCAGCCACTTCACAGCAATAATAGTGTACAATCTCTCTGCTCTGCACTGCAGTGTTCCAAACGCGAAACAACGCGCGAACAAACACAGCTTAGGTATTGATAGTGCTCCAAGGACGTTCGCTCAAAATGCTCTCAATTTCTTTTTTTTTTAGCTTTTGATTTATTTAAGTCGGAAGCCAATTGAAATGCGTCGGCTTTTAATTTTAGTTTATTTTAGCTTTTTGTCTTTTGTCTTTTTCTTATTCCTTTACATTATTTGTGACGATATAACGATTTTTTTTTCAATTTCTTCTAATTGAATGACTTAAAAAAGCTAATAGTCGCTATAGTGTAATTTCAGCCAAAAATCAACAGTCATAAGCCAGAAGTTTAAGCTCTTTGGAGCGGACCAAAAGCCATGGCTTTTAGCTTCTGCTGTAATTTTTTTGCTGCAATTGCACTATAGTGGCTATTAGCTTTTCTGAATCAAAAAATGAGGAAAAAAATAAAAACTTGAGCAAAATTAAAAACACCGCTATATCTTTGGGACAATGCAAAGTAATAAAGGGGAAAAATAAAAAAGTAAAAAAATGAAATTAAGAAACCGATGCGTTCCAAGTGGCTGGAACCAGAAGCTGAAGCCATTTAAAGTGGGGCTAACTATGATCCCTGGTACTCTATGCCCTTTTTTCCAGGTCATGGTTTATGGTTTTTTCAAATAAACAGATGGGATGGTTTCTTTGTCGTTTTTTCGAAACGGTTTATCGGGATAGTTTTTTTAAAGCTATTTATTAGCTTATTGGTATTCGGTACATTCGCATAAGTGTTCATGCTAAGACTAAAAGTTATCGGCCGCAACCACAAATAATCAGCCGTTGCTAAAAAATCATCTAACTAGCTCAGTGCTACGCCAAAACAAAGCTTAACTAGCTAGGACTGTAGCTGAGCAAGAAACCAAGCAGAAACAAGGGATCGGTAGTTCAACACAGAGCGTTGGGTTGGGCTCGGCTGGATGGATTGGTTTCGCTGTTGTCCTCTTTTCAGTTTATAATCTATAGTTTATGACTTTGTATGAACATACAAACAAGATGATTTTTTGTCATCGTTTAGAAATAGCTTATCGAGATAGTCTTTTTAAAGCAGCTTATCAACTTATTGATATTCAGTTCATTCGTATAAGTGCTTATATTAGAACCAAGTTATAGCCGAAAATAATATACCTAAAAACTTATCAAAAGGATGATAGAACCAAGTGCTTTTTCAAGGCAGTGGTAGGAGTGCAAATGAGCAGCAAACGCAGGCAAGGCACTGTCTTGGTAGCCTGCCTTCATACGAGGTCCAGGAATGATGAGGGAAGGGCCCCGGCTCCCCCAATGGTCATATGATAAAAGCCAACCAGGGTGGCTTTTGCCCAATCCTAACATTCTGATGCCATACGGATTGCTTAAAATTTAGGAGGAAAACCAGAGCACGCAATTGCCGTGAAGAGGAAACAACATTTGTCCGTTTTTCTTCTACGGATGGACATGTTGGTCAAGACCCCCAAGGAACATGGGAATTTTTCTGCATTCACGTTAGAATTAAACTACTTTCTTTAAAATTTATATAAAATTCATGTGTTTTAAATCGGACAGCTGGAATAGAGTACTTATAGATATCGTGACAGACACATCTAAATTATTTTGCTTTGTTTAGCATGAAGAGTGTCTTTTGATTATGCAGCATATGCTGGAAAGTTCTAACTTGAAGGACATGTTGAAGATGAATGCTCTTTACTCTTTACTGAGTGATTGGAAATTACAGCCCAAGTTAACTACTGTTGCTTGCCATCAGTTTAGGGGGACAAAGCCCTTCTTCAAACGGATTCAACTTCTGACTTCTGGTTTATCGTCTTTTTTCTAATTTTTTTAGCTTTTTAGGCTTTTCTTGCTTTTCCCCCTTATTCCTTTGTATTATCCGCGCTGATATAATGTTTTTATTTTTTTATATTTAATTACGTAGAATAAACCAACAACAATTACAATACAAAATAAGCCATAAGTTTCGGCTTATAAGCCACTTGGAGTGCCCAGGTTCATAGCTAGAACATACAGCAAAAGAAAAGGACAAAGAGAAATCACAAGTCGATTTAAAACGTTGTGGGTTCTTTTGGACTTATAACTTAGTTTTTCATAGTAATTAGTTTTTAAACAGAATATCCTTTTAAGACAAGGTCTACAAGTTGATTCTAGTAGACACTATTCCAACTTTATCTATATTTGTCAAAATTACATAAGAGTATATCTCTCCATACTCGCTTTCACAAATAGTCAAAATTCAAAATTTTAAACTAAAAGTCATAAGCATAATTCAAAAGAACCGACCCATAGACGCGGGTTTTGTTCAGAAATGAATACTCATCTTCCCCTAGACCGTACATTGCACTGTAGCTACTTTGACGAAACACAATGAATGAGTTTAATACCGGCTCAGTAACTTATGTCTCACGACAATGCTTGGCATTTTGAAGAGATCAAAGGACCGGGTTTTCAAACCCACTTAACCCCTTTACAGGCATGCATCATACTATCGTAGCCAAAGTTTGGCAAGTGAACTATCATTGTGCAACCGAATCCGAAGCTATAAAGCTCATCGATCTTACGTACCAAAACCAGGCCCACGTCCGCGCGCGTCGTAAACAGCCGCTACCTGTATGCTGCAACTAGAGCTTGCTTGTATTGGCTTGTACCGATGATTTTTTTATTGTATCAGATGAGCAGTAGTGACTGATAAATAGCGATGGTGGATAAAAGTGGCTGATAGAAACGACTATCAAATAGTAGTATATTATATAAGAAAGATAATGCAACGAAAGACACTATAACATTTAGACCATCATATGACTTATAAAATTGTAACATACTAAAATACAAAATATGTTACAATTCATAAAAGCGTAAAGTGGTAGCTAATGAATATTAGTAGCTAATAGAAATAACTTATAAAAATTAAGATGTTCATATTAGCTTTGTTTTCTAAAAGTAGCAACCCAAAACTAATAAGAACAGCCGTGAGAATAGTCGTCAGCGAGCTTTAGATCATGCCCTACGTACCTTCCTGTTGACAGACAGAGAGCGCGCTAGGGGCCTCTCCTTAAAGATCTCCCCATACCAAATCGATTGCATTTCGCCAGCCAAAAGATAGCTGCACACAGCTTCAAATTGTGCGGGTCCTACGGCCTCTCTTTCTGATCGCAACAAAGGTGCGTGTGCGAGCTGGTCCCTGATGAAGGCATGCAATGCAGAGGGCCCTCTCCCATGGCCATGAGGAGGAAAGGAGAGAGGTGAGATCTCACAAAGTACAAGGAGGAATGTGCCTGGCTTTTTGTTCTGGGAACTAAGCCGCTCCCAATTGCATATGCATCCGGTTTAAGCGTGCAGCGAGGTCGAATAATCTTTCGCGTCCTTTCGGCAATGATGCTGTTGATTTGCGCCTAACGAATCATCATTTGTCACAGGCTAGCTGGTTGTGGTTTATTTAAGTTCCTACCAGCGTGTATAGGGCACCATGGAACACCCTACCGATGTTCCTTTATTTTCCTCCTTTTCTAGGTTTCCTCATGCCCGACACTTCTTTTGTGGCTCACATTAAAACAATCAGGTTGCAGAAAATAAATGATTGCGTTGGGTGTATGTGCAATTAAGCCCTTCCATAAGCAGTAAATGCTATGGAGAGGCAATGCTGTTTACTCATGGTATTAGGCAACGACGAGCGATAAATTTTTAGAGCTCGGACCAGCCCAAACTATGATCCGCTGGCACTCCACCTGCCGCTCCACGCCCCCGCCACCTAGCCGCCAGGCCTGTCCTAGTGCCATGTCCCCCTTGTTGTGCGTCGCCCTGCCCGACTGCTTTGGCCGTTTCTGCCTGTTGGCATACTGTTCCGCCGAGCAGGGCCGGCTCAACGTTTTCAAGGGCCCTAGGGCGAATTCGGATCTATAGACCTTTTACTATAAATTTTTTTTCTACTTATAAAATATACAGTTTAAATTTTATATTGCCTAAAGTGACACAAATCAATAGTTCTAACATGATAAACTAATTAGGTACTAACTAGTTCATAAACCAAACGTAACTAGTAAGAATTAATTTACCTCAAATAAGAGCGATAAATATCCAATGTCTTTCATAAAAAGGAACTTCTAGCACTTCTTGATGCAAAATCATTAATAATAACATCGAGATCAATGTCGTCCAAGATATTCTTCTCAATGCAGCACATAGCCAAGCCATTCAATCTTTCTTATGACATAGTAGATCGCAAATAGTTTTTCAGCAATTTCAATTTTGAGAAACTCCTTTCAGTTGAGGCTATAGTCACAAGTACAGTTAGAAGAATTCGATATGTAACAGAGAATAAAGTAATTAACTCTGAAGGATTCTATAGCTGATTGTATTTCTTCATTTTGGTCATTTTGTTCATCAAAATGCTTCTTTCTTTTACTTTGACGTTTTATGGGAAATTCTGGCTCCACATCCATTTCAGATGTAATATCTTTTGCAATATCAATACTAGCAGTGAAACCTTCAAAATCCTTGACTTCCCATGGCGTACTGGGCTACTGGCGTAAGGGAGTGGGCCCCCTGGCCCGGGGCCCTAGGCCGGCGCCCCCCGGGCCTACCCTCTAAGCCGGCCCTGCCGCCGAGTCCTCGACCGGCCAGTTGACCGCCACCAGCCTCCTAGGGTTTTGGATGTGGTGTGGAAGGAGAGGGCTGAGGGAGTGGAGTGGGAAATGGGGGTAGGGGTCGATTTGTTCGATTGATTAATTGAGCCGCCGTCGGACGTGCCAGGACTCTGTGAGGGCGAGGCTTGATATGCCAAACAAGCTAGCCCAACTCGTAGTCTAGTTGACATGCTCATCAGGATGGCCCAACAAGAGCGAAATAAGGCCACCACAACGCCTGCATGGGAAAGCTTGACATCGTGATGTCTTGTAAACCATGTGATGGTCCTATGTGTTCCATATGTTGTGGTGATCAACAATTGACAAGTTGGACGTGACAAAATTAGAGTTTGATTTTCAAAGAGTAGAAAATTCGAAGTCCTTTTGTATGTAAGTTAACTACCTGAACTTTTTGAGTAGGATAGATTATCCGAGTGGGGTAGATAATCTGAGTCGGGTGAATCATTGGGGGTGTATCATTAGTCCAAAAGATTCACAATTTGAAATTAGTGAGGGACGGACCATTGATCCAGAGAGTATGCAAGTTGAAACAAAGTTGGGGCGGATCATCCGGGTCACCCATGCGATTGAAGCGTATCATTGTTCCAACAAACACATTTTTGATGTTTTGAGCCATTTCAGATTGTTCAGTCGATCCGGTGACCGTGGGGCCTTTACTTCATTTGTGGAGGACTTCGAGATGAGCCTATTGACGATGTTTTTGGGCTAATGGTGAGTTTTTTATAATGACATTATGCTATACAATATTTTACTTGTGTTATGATACATATAGGTGCACATGGAGCAAAGATAGTGAAATGGCAAGCATTGATAGCTTGATGTCATTGGGCCTTTACATACATGTTGAAGCTATGTGAGATATGTTGAGCTAACCATGGTGGATTTGAGTGGATGCGCATGGCGATGCTTGAAATGAGATACATGATATGCACGTGGTGCATTGTGAGTCGTGAGGTAGCTTTTGTGGCGTGGTTAAGCTTCTGGGAGCGCATCATAGAGGTATGTATTCTTTGCTTATCAATTGTGTTAATTGATAGTTATGTGTGCGGTGCTACGTGACAGGTTTGCTTGCCAGTGATAGTTCTAGGACTTTTGAGCTGCATCATGGTAAAGCGGATGGGATCAAGATTAAGCTAAGAGAGGTTCGGTCTAGAATGGTAAAGGGATAGATAGAGAGTGGCTATATCATGCACCTCCAAGTACTACAAAAAATCAAATTCCAAGTGCCTTGTGTCTGTCTCTCTTTGTAGTGGCTTGATTTGGTTCTTGTGTTGCTTTTCATTCTACATCTTTCTCTCTTGTTTTTGCCTTTGGTTTTAGGTGTGCAAGGAAGTGTAAGTGATGGAATAGATAGTTCATATTCAGATCTATCCACCTAGTGCATCAAGTTTGCAACTTTATCGTTTTTCATCTCTTTTTGATGAATATGGTTCAATCTTTGCTTTTGGCTCAATCTTGAAAATGTTACATTTTTATGTGTTTTTCTTGTGATATGAAGGATGTAGAGTAGACGTGCAAAATCTTAAATCAATCAAACATCCGAGCATCACAACATCGTAGATTTTGTGTTTTGTCGATTTCTTTCTTTCTTTCTTGAAGGAAAGTTGGGATGCCTTGAATTTTTTGTCTTCTTAATCTTGTTTAATGTCAATGAAGTATAAATTATGGGATATGCAGTGCTCAGGTTCAATCCATCTAGACACGTTTTGAAGCAAGTACTCAAAGTTTCCTAGTTTTAACTTGAGAAGTATGAAATCTCGAGTTTCCTAGTTCTTGGGGTTTTGGGCATGATCTTGCTATGATTTACATTGCCATGATGTATGTGAAATCATCCTTGGTCATGTTGAGTTGAATCATCACACGAGCAACTCTAAATCATAGTTTTTGGTTTTGACCCATTTTGGTGCAACTTGATTTTGGAAGCAAAAAGATCTCAACTTTGAAAGATCTTGCAAGATCCTTTTGAGTTTTAGATTCTTTAGGTTTGGATCTTGCTTTGAATCAAATTTGAAGTCATTTGGAGCCATGGTTTGGAAGATGTGCAAGTTTTTGCCTTGAGCTTTGCTGTTGTTTTTGTTGTGTTGACCCGGATAATCCGACTTGACCCAAATAATTCGTGCTCAAGTGTTTTAGTAGCCTTGATGCTCATCGTTCATGCTTTTGTGTTGGTTTTTGATGTGCATCTTGATATAATCTTCATAGCTTCTCATAGCTAGTAGAGAGAAGATCTTTTGGCATTCTTTGGGGGAAGTTTTATGAGGCCATTTGATTGGGTGGAACTTATTCAACCCTCCTCTAATCGCTTCATCGATCTGACTTGTCTACCGACTGTGAGGCTGTACAGTGTTCCATAGGTCATCGCTATTCAGCTTGGGCAGTCACCCGCCCTGCATGGGAGGTGTCTCCACCACTGAATATAATATCATCCACATAAATATAAACAACTAAAAAGTCATTACCATGCATAAAAGTGAATAAAGTTTTATCTACCACTCCGATTTTAAAATTATTTTAAGTACGAAACTCTTAGGCCTAATATACCAAGCTTTAGGAGGTTACTTCAATCTATACAAGGCTTTGGAGAGCTTACACATATGGTTTGAAAACTTGAAATTTTCAAAATCATGATATTTCTTGACATATGCCTCTTCTTATATGAAACTATTTAGAAAAGCACTATTAAAATCTCTTTGAAACAGCTTAAACCCCTTAAATGCTGGCAAGATGTGAATAGCTTCTAATCTACCTACAGATGCAAAGGTCTCCTTAAAATCTCAGCTTTCTAACTAGAAAAACCCCTGAGCTACAAGTCTAGCCTTGTTGCGAACTACCAACCCATTCTAACTTTGCTCATTTTTTTAAAAAAAAAACTCATTTTGTATCAATTACATTATGATGAGAGAAGGCTCAATTATGGTTTAGAACTTGGTTTTTTCAAAGATCACAAGCTTTTCATGCGCATTGACCCAAAAGGATTCAGATAAAGTATGGGTCACATCTCTTGGTTCAAAGGACACAACAAAAGTAGAATGTGTGTGAGAATATAAAAAGATAAACATGGAGCGAATAACTCGCTCATGAAGATCTCCAATCATCTGCTCTTGAGGGTGTCATCACTGAATGTGAAGAGCAGGATCTGGTGCAGACGTGACCTCTACCTCATGGGCTGTGAAGATGGTAGTAGAGTCACTCAAAACAACAGTGACGGTGGTAGGAGGTTGCTTTACTGAAGCTAGAGTAGTGAAAGAAAACCCTCCAACAAACTCAGGAGTGGCTAGAGGATGGATTGGATCATCATCCTCTAAGCCAAGGTCATCATCGATGAAGATGCTCTCTTGATCACCATGTGCCTATGTACCTACACTGTCAGTTTTATTAGCCTTATCAAAAGTTACTTCACAAGTCTTAATGATTTTGTTAGTATCCAAATGAAATATACAAAAGCCATAAAAATGAGCAGGATATCTAAGAAAAACGCCATCATAATATCTAAATTCAAATTTACCTAAGTTACCATGTTTAAGAATGAAGCATTTGCAACCAAATATCTTAAAATAAGATATGCTAGGACTATGACTAAATTAAGATAAAAAGAAGTCTTGCCTATGGACGATCTTAAGAAAATTCTATTGGACATATAGTAAGTAGAAGAAATCGATTTAGCCTCTAAAACCTCCTAGTAGTGCTATGCTCATCTAGCATGGTCTTAGCCATCTCTATAAATGTTTTATTTTTTCTCTCCGCAACCCCATTCTACTGGGGACTCTAAGTGAGAAGAACTGGTGCTCTAAATCTCTCGGTGCAGAAAGCGACAAATAATAAGTTCTTGAATTCTGCACCATTGTCACTCATAATGGCTTTCAAGTCTCCTAAGAGGTCAACTGCTAATATAAGAGCTAACCCTTTAAAACAGCCAAATGCCTTATCTATAGAAACGAGAAAATGCACCGAAAAATACTTATAGGAGTCATCTACAATGACAAGCATATACCACTTTCCTTCTGTAGACTGGACTTTAGAAGGGAAAAATGTGTTTAAGTGCAAGAGTTGTCCATATCCATCAGTTATCACTAAGTTAAGAGGAGGATGAGAAGTAGAAACCTTCTTATCATATCTACAGGGTGTGCAAAGTAGGTCCTTGTAACTCTTAAACTTTGGCAATCCTCTAATAAAGTCATTGCTATCGACTCTAGTCAAACGATCGAAGCCAATATATCCAAGCCTACGATGCCACATACTAGATCGGAAGAATCAGAAGCCACAACACATCTTGGGTGAGAGATAGAAGAGATACTAAAATCAGCACAAAATATCCTCTCAAACATAGAGATCTCAAAGACAAACTCACCCAAGGAGTCTAAAACTCTACACTTACCACTCTTGAATCTCACTTCTAGACCCTCATCAAGAAGCTGAAAAACAAATAGCATATTATACCTTAACTTACTTACCAAAGCAACATCCTTCGGATGAAATTTTTATTGACGCGTATTGTACCTGTGCTATCATGGCCCTAGTAGAAACATCTCTAAACATGATCAATTCATTATTGGATGCACAAGTGAGGGAGGAGAACCATCGAAAATCTTTGGTCATGTGTAGTAAACAAGCTACACATCCTCCTTTCTCACTCGATAGACCTATAGGGCATAAGCAGGAAACATCTATGCCTTTGTACTTGGGTTAGTAATAAAAGACTTGGAAATTCAGTACTAATCCATATGATGTCTAGGAACAAAAGTAGAAATAAAAGGGTTAGCATGAAAATTATGATAATACACATGACAACCAGCTAGACCTCTCAAAATCAGCATACCAAAATACTAGTATTCCCTATGTTTAGACGCTACTCGTGGTCTACCCTCACGATGTCATAACTCAAATCATTACCTAGAACCGCCAAAAGAGTCAAAGATGTTATCTACAAATCTAGGCTTATGACTAGAAAGCAAGACATGTTGCCTGACTCTAGAGACACTCATAGGTGAAGAAATTTCTCTAATGTTCCTCAAAGCACACATCCTTTCTTTTTTTTCTTAACCTTAATTCTATGGAAGCAGAACTTAACAATGTAGTTATCCTACTTGTAAAAGATGCAATGCTACTTGACTTTTTGAGGGGTCTGGCTTGCTGAAGCAAGAACACCTGATTTGCTAAAAGAGGTTTGGTCAAAACCTGCTAACCTAAAGACAATCTTGGATGACTCAATGGATTTTACCTCAAACTTGCCACTCTCAACAGCTCTCACAACTTTAGGTGAGTGGTTATTAGAATACTCTAGAAAATTAAATTCTAGACCTCTTATCTTCACACTCACCTTAGATCAATTAAGAATCATGTTGAGTTTCTTCTTCCCACAAGAATATCTCTCTAGGGCCTCTTTGAGATAGTCATTCTCTTGAGCTAAGTTCTCACATACGTCTCACTCATTGATTTTAGTTGCCCTAGCATATTTCTCTTTATAGACAGCTATCTCTAGTTTTGAAGCTTCATAAGACACACAAATGGAATTTCTAATCCTATTCAATTGCTTCTTATATTTGATTATAAAAGTTTTATGCATCTTGTCTAAATCAACAATAATTTTAGCACAAAATGCACAAGAAATAGAATCAATAACTTTCTTAGTTGCAGTCAGGTCGTGGAGTTTTCTATATTACATTTCTCCTCAAGTATCTTGTTAAAAGCATCAATCTTAATTATGAACCTAAGGCAATTTCACAAGAGTTAGTCCTAGAATGAATAAGCATTTCAATTATTTCTTTCATTATAAGTTTGCTATCCTCACATGAGAGTAAGCATGATCAGGATTAACTTTAAACAATTCCTTAATGTCACTATCTAAGTTTAGCTCAAGCAAAGCACAATTTGAGCATGATAAAGAAATTGCAGCTAAAGGAATCATATCCAAGTCAATAGCATTCAAGCAATCATAATCATTACTAGACTTGGAAATTCTAGTTTACCTAGAGCATTCTTAAGTTGACTAACAAAAGAGAAATGGGCAATTTTTATATTAGTTATATGATCATGCAAGCATAAACAAGATTCACAATTGTCATTATGATTCATGGATTTGAGCCTAGAAACTTCTAGGTTCAAGTTTTCAATCATAATGTCTTGATTCCAAATTATTTTAGCTTTTTTATTTATTATTCAGTAGCAATAAGAGAGCACATTTCATCTCTTTGGAGGAGGGGCATACTTTGTCGGGATTACTGTTGGGCTCGTCGTCGAAGGAGTCAATGTCGGTGCTGCCCTTGGCAATGGAAGCACATGCTAATGAAGTCTTTGATCTTCTTGCCACGAGAGTCTTTCTTGTCATCTTTCATCCCTGAGTCCACATCGCTCATGTTAACATTCTGAAGAATGGTAAGGACTCGATTGACAAACTTGCGGTAGTTGGGCTTATTAGACTTCATGTCACGAGCTTGAGGATGCATTAGAAGTCATTCTTCTTTTCCTTCCGCTTGACGCACTTCACCCGAATGTAGTTTGGCTCATCACACTCAAAGTAAGTGATAAGGCTAAGCCATCCTTAGAAAATTACTATGAGGATGGTCAACCACAAGTATCACTGACTTTGTCTTAGAGAGACGCGAGATGAAGTCAATATCATACACCTTCAACCTCGAGTAGTGCATATCCATGTTAAGCTCACTCATGATAGTATTGTTATTAATGGAACTGATCTTTATTTCCTAAACCATTGCATCAAGTGCACTCAACATCTGGCGTGCATTTATCAGAATCAGAAAAGATCAAACTAACAGCATGAAAAACCAATCAAAACAAGAGAAAATCAACCAAAACATGATGGATTTATGAGAGATGAACCAAGTTGATATATTGCTACTTGAGAATGAAGATTTTATAGCCACTTCACCTGGAGGACAAGAGAGCACACCACAACACTCATACTTATAAAACCGTAACCTCAGAACACTTGGCTTCCATGAGTAAGGCTAGAATGTTTAACTAACAAGTCTCTATCACAACCCGTTAAATTGATAAGACAACCAACCCTATGTAATCCTAATAAATACAATCCATTTGGCATATATGGGAAAATATGTTAACCCCACACAACACAGGATTTACTCGCATACTACACTGATGCACACTTTTCAAAGAACATAATTTCGAATCCGCTAAGTCTTTAGCCTTTGATCCAACTTGATCTTCTTAATTTCTTCTTGACCTACATCGCTTTCTCAAACGTTACGGTTTTGATCTAAGATAGTTTTTGGTATTTTGATCGACTTATCAAAATACATTTTCTTAACCCGATCTTCATCTTCTCTTGCAAGCAATCGCCATACTTATCACATGTAGGTGCATGACTGGCTTGCTACGTATCGGTAAGTCTCTCTCGTTTTGGTTCCACAAAACCACGCCTCACTTCGATCGACAAATCCACATGGTGTAACTTGTTGTTCGAAATTCCCTTCAATATTTTTCGTCTTCCTTGTGTCATGCTTGAGCTTGGCCATCTCACACAGCATTTTTAATTGTTTTGTGCCTCATTTTCTCTATGAGCATAGCCCCAATCCTCGTCATTGATCGTGATTAACTTTAAGCGTTCTTGTACATACAAATACCAAGAAATCATTTTTTCCAAGTATAAATTCTTCATACTTAACCTACGTTAGCTGAAGCATGCATCATATCATACGTATGCACAAACTTATATCAAACTAATCATCCCACAACTCAAATTTTTTAAAATCATCTATTTCAACCGAAGTAATACAAGCTGGCCTGTTAGACTATCACGTCTGCAAATTATCTAAAAAATTTGCAAATTGTAAACTTTCCTTCTCTAAAATAACAATAGTTTATTATAACAAAACTGTAAACATTCACACATGATTCTTCACCATCAAATCCTCCCCCCTCCTCCGCCCGTCACGAGACCAGGCCACGATACCGAGCGCCGCCGCTGTCGCGTTCCCCAGCTCGGCCCATCGCAAGGGTCACGATACCGAGCGTCGCGGCCGCTGTCCTCCGCTCGCTATCGTGCGAGATTGGTGGTTAGCACGTTGCTTAGGGCGGAATAGAACGTGCAATAGAATTTGTGAATTTGACTTGCGATGGAATCAAGGAAGGCAAGAGATCAATCAGATGGATGGGTGGTTTTTAGGAGGTCCTGTTCGCTAATGAACTCGATTCGACAACGTACACTTACCTTTATGTGTTCAGTTTCTTTTCTTTTTCTTTTTTCGACAGGCGTTTTACCGTTTCAGTTCATGCAGCACAGTTTTCGCTTCAAACAGCTTCAGTTTCTGACTTTTTTACTTTTAGTTTATTTAAACCAGAAGTCACTTAAAATACGTTGGCTTCTATTTCAGCTTATTTTAGATTTTTTTTGCTTTTTCTTTATTTCTCTGTATTCATTTACATTGTCCGTGACGATATATCAAAAAAATTTCACTTTTTCTTATTTTTAATTTTTTAATTAAATAACTCAGAAAAATCTAAAAACAACTACAATGCCAAAAGCCAATGGCCAAACTTATAAGTCAGAAGCTTAACCTCTTTGAAGTGAACCCTAAATCACACGCCATCTTAATAAAAACTTAAATCACATTGTAGCCTGTAGGAGTAGAGTAGAGGACTATTGATATTGACTGCAACTAATAGTTTTTAGTTACGACTAATAGCTTTTATTTGAAAATAAATAGTAGTAGCTAAAAAAATTATCTTTTGGAAGGAGGGGGGCGAATGGTGGGGAAAGTGAGGGAAATGGGAGCAGGAGAAATGGAGTGGGTGATACGTCCATGATCCCTATCTTATCCTAGAGCGAAACAAAAACAAGAAGAATATATAAGCCACTTTGAAAAGTTAGATATTTGTTTTTAGCTTTCCAAGCAGAATTCAAAAACAGAAAACAATGAACAGACAACTCGTCACCAAACAAACTAGGGTACTACTATATAGAGATTGAACAGTCTCATGCGAAATTTCTGCGTTCTAAATATGTCACGTGAGCAGAAGCAGGTAAAAGTTGATAAAGATGAGTGGATTCCATTCCGATACCTTTTTTCTTCAAAGTAAAGAGTTTATCTCATTATAAAGTTGTAGAAAACTCTCCGAAGTTTGTTCCACAGTAAGTTTTTCAAATAACTCTCTAAGAGTATGTAACAATTTTAATTGAATTATGTATGAGAGTACCAAAGCATCTGTGCTCTGTACCAACAAGTTAGGCCCCGTTTGGCACAGCTCTAGCTCTGAGATCTATGCTGGATCTGTAATTTGTTGACTAAATTAAAGTGATTTAAATATTTTTATTTAATATATAAT
Organism: Dendrocalamus latiflorus; assembly: GCA_017311315.1. NCBI lineage: Eukaryota > Viridiplantae > Streptophyta > Magnoliopsida > Poales > Poaceae > Dendrocalamus > Dendrocalamus latiflorus. The sequence goes on from CM029651.1 coordinate 47,718,491, forward strand.
ATAAATGAAATGAGTCATGTAAATGCACTTAAGTCCAGATCCAGGATTTCCTAGAGCTACAGATGACCAGCTCTAGGAAACCTACAGATTTCCTAGAGCTAGAGCTCTGCCAAACGGGGCCTTAGTATTGCCCTAAAATCTTGCAATAACTTTTGGTCATAGTTTCAAGTTAGACATATCGCAAATCACGAACCAAACAGGTCCCTTCATGTAAAAAAAAGACTGAGCCTCTCTAAGTCTAGTAATTAAGCGAGGTACACAATACCATGTACGATTGTGGTGTAAACACCTACACTTTCAAGTTCTTTAACTGAAAATGAATTATTGGTAACTTCAGGTAACGTAATATAATAAAGCGTTGCATGCTATTTGAACATTGACTAGGATTAGGAGCACACCACAGTGTGTGATGAGTACAATCTGCCAGTCGTGTTCGCCCCCGCAGTCCTCTGGTTTCTTGGGGCCTAGAGTCCTGGATGGTAGAATAATTGTATCTACCCGAGGGGTTATGATAATTGCTCTTTGGCCATGCATGCAGATGTACAGGGTCCTTCATAGGACAGGTTTTCCTGTTGAAATCATCACCAAATGTAACTAATATTAATTTATGAGACGAGGGTATATATGGTGGTGATCAGTTGAGCTTTTTTTTTATGGTTTATGGCTGAAAAAGCACTTTAACTGACTGGAAAAATAATGTAGTTGATAGAGGCTTATTTAGCATAATTAAATTTAAAAAAATATAAAAAATATGTTAGCCCATTACGTATAATACAAACATATACGGGAAAAAAAGAACCGGCAAAAAAGCTCAACAAAAAGCCAAAAATTCAGAAAAAGACAAAATTTATGAATAATGAAAAATAAGCCGGAAGCCAGAAGCGGATCATCTGCCGACCTTCAATAAAGGCACCGTACGGCACGCCTTTCTGGCCCTACGATAACGATCCGATGGTTGAGAGCGTAACTAAGGTGAAAATGAATCTACTCGCGGGAAATTGTGATACTCTCCCACAAGATCTGGACCGTCCACATCACGATCCAATGGTGCAGAGTATACCGAATGGCACCAAACAGTGTTTCTCTGCCTTTCCTTTATGAAGGCAGAGGATGTGCTTCCTTCTTTTTCAGATTCATGAGGTAGCTGAAAATGAAAGAGCAAGGAGGAGGCTTGCTGTCTCGGAGATCAAGGACACCTGTTCTCAATGGCGCCTCCGAGCGCTGTTCAGTGTCGCTAATAGCCTGAGCAACCAGGCCTGGCACCATTTGTAGGCCGTAACGACAAATCCTGAGCCACGTAGCACCTTAAGCATCTACAAATGATGAGCAGTACTCAGTAGCATTCCAGCCAAAGCCCAAAGTGATGGGATTCTTCTCCTCGCTCGTCGATCTCATGCATGCATAGCACAGCTCAGAAGCCAGCAGACACCTGTGTCTCAAACGTAGCATGCCCCTTTGATTATAGCAATGATGACCGTTGAGTGGTAGAACCGAAAATTTCCACATGGGAGCACTTTCCCATGGAATGATGCCTCCCTCTGCCCTTTGGCCGGTTCAGACTTGAGGCTTCTGTCTGCATGCGCATGTGGACCTTTTCTGTGCTCCCTTTCCTTGTTTTATAAGCCAAATTTTTTAGTTTATAGTTTATAAGTTATAATTTTTTTAAATAGATAAAAAATAATTTCTTTACTATCTTTTTGAAACAACTTATAGATATTCGATTCATTCATATAAATAGTCACGCTAGGATAAAAAACATCAGCCACAACACTTAGACATCAGTCGTAGCAAAAATAAAAACCACCCATCTCGACAAAAATACATTAGTAATCCTAGCTGTGAAATACCTATCAATTGTAGTACTGCATTATGACAGTGCCATTTTTGGCTTATGGCTTATGATTTTTTGCTGAGTTTTTTGAATTTTAGGCTACTCATGACAGAGTTTACGGAGAGAGATACTCGTTTGCGATTTCGGCTGATACAGATGTTAGATTTTAAACATGTACTACAATTAACTTGTAGACCTTATCTTCAAAAAATATTTCATTTAAAAGTTATATACTATAGTAAAAATCAAAAACCAATTTTAGAAGCCACAAAGAATAAGTCATGTGTGTTGTGACATGTAACTTACATGTACCGTCAAAATAAAAATATAAAGGAACCGGCAGTTCGATCAATGACTTTAGAGCCGGTTCTTTTCGTCTATCGTTTTTCGTTTACCTAAAAATCGAAATAAACAGCCTAACTCCTTAAACCATATTCTGCAAACGGCTTTCTACGTCTAAACAAACAAAAACTCTGGGTCACCGTTGACCACATTCAAAAAAAACATTGTCTTCAGCTGCTGCCGTTGAAAGGCACGCATGCTTGTCCTTAAAGCGGCATAAGCAGATTGACCGGTACAGGACAGAGCCACTGTCCGGTGACGCTGCGCTTCTGCTCGACCTCGCCAGCTAGCAGCCCGTCGTCGTCGTCGTCCGAGCTCGGTGACAAACTTCTCCACTTACCGATAGCCAGCTCTACCCTGACTCCCACCAGCGGTCTGCTCCACCACTGGACCGGTACGCACCCAAAACCCCCAAGGACCGAAGCAAGGTACTGGACTCCCCCACGTCAAATCACATTTTGACGTGGATACCCCACACACATATATGTTTTGCTATTGCACATCTGACTGAATTTTTTTTATCTTTTAATCATTTAAAATTACACTCTTAATCAACTAAATATACAGCCCCCTCCAAAACAAATACCTGCAACTTTAGGTGATTCAAAGTACAATTTTAAATGACTGAAAGATAAAAAAATTTCAGTCATCTGTGTAATAGTGCAATTATACGTATGCAGATAGATTCGCCGAACCACAGTGCCCCACACCAGCTTCCAGCACGCGAGCTCCGGAGCAGAAAGGTGCGGTTTCAGCACAGCGGCACAGGGATGAGTTACTACATATTGATCAGCGACAAGACGCATCGTGAGATCGCCGCTCATATGGCACGTTCTACATGCGTAACTGACCGTGTTTTCAAGCACGCACGGACTTCAGATCTTTGAGCAGATCACGTAGTCGATCCTGCTCCTGGCTTCTAGATTTTGCCCAGGAATTCTGAAACTGGAGTCAATTTGCGTCTCCTGTCAAACTGTTTGCCCCTTTCGTCGCAGGAGTCTGTAACTGATGGGACACTGGTACAAAGAATTTACCTTCCCAATGGCTGTCAAATACCAACTTGCACTGCAGGTCTGCGCCGGCTATAGTTGGGCTACGCCTACGCCCGCTGCTAGCTACGGCATGCTGGTCGCTTGTAGAAATATATTCCTGTTCAAAGGCTAGCTGCCATAGTCTCACCGACGCCTAGCTACCTCAGTGAAAAACCTGTCTACCATCACTTCAAATTTGGGTAGAGATCGATAACGGAAAACTCATTGAGAATTAAGAATATTGAGATTTGCCTTTTTAACGAAAGATATTGAGTTTAACTTGTCAAATTTGGGATTATACAATAAATTACTTTCATAAGATCTTAACTAGTGTCTTGTATAAGTAGGTCAACATACAGATAAATACTCACTCTGTCTTGCTCGCTCCCTTGCCCCCTTCCCCTCTAGCTTCTTCCACTAGCCACCGATTTTACCAGATCTGGCCCCTTCCCTCGTCTTTGGTGGCTAGCCACCTCGTCGACGGCATGAGGGAAGGGGGATCCACCCATCTAGCTGTAGTAGCATCCAATTAGGAGCCTTATAGGTCTATCCTATAGATCTAGCTCTGTAGCTTTCTTTGTACAGTTTTGAGGAGCCTTCTTGGTCATCGGCGTCACCATGGCACAGATCCACCTACCATCCAGTACCTTCGATGTTGCACTCCAAGAAAAGGAACAAAACTTGCCGCTGTCTGTCGTCATGGAGGCCAACATCTCCCTATCGATGATTTGAACCTTGCTCAGCATCGTGTTTAAAGGTGCCTCCATCCTCCCCCTTCAATAAAGTTTCCATCTTAGCTTTGGCGTCTATCTCCGTACCTGCCGGTGCACCGCTTCTTCCCCAGTCGTTGTGATTTCTCCCCCTGTTGCAAGACTTTGCATTTGGTTGCTCCTTCATCCTATGTCCTCTACACCATCATTTTCCCAAATTTGGGTACAAGTGGTATGCTTCAAGGTCGGCATCTCTTGCAACGGCTCATCATCGTTGATGCGGTTCTTTTCCTTGGCCCCGACTCCTTTCAACCTACAATAAGGAGGCCCAACGGACTGTATGTGGCAGTGAATGAACATGTGAGAAGGTCCAGGTTTTTGTTGTGATGAATCATTATCATATTAGATGTTTTGGGATTTGAATGTTGAAAAAAAATAGTTTTCAGTTTTGCTACTGCCCCAACGATTTGACCAGCAGAAGTATTTGTATTCCAGCTGAATTGTAATTTTTGGGAATTTGAGTCATGGGATGATTTGATTTGACCTATATCAGTTCATATATGTTGTATGATGTATGTTACAGCTAACATGGGTCAAGTTGTGAAAAACTTATACCTTGAAATGATTTTTTGGTTTTTGGATGTGTAGGATCATTTGGAGAAACCATGATTAATGGCGAGGATCGAGACTATGCTCATAAAGGACCTGAGACTCAGAACGATGAAGGATGCTAGGTGAGACGGATGAGTTCAAGTATAGCACAATGAAGGCGAAAAATATTAAAGGGAAGTTCGAGCGACGAGTTGCACTATGTGGCTTGGTTGGTCCAAGTGAAACGTGATATGGTGGAATTGGAATGTGATAGACTTGCCGATATGTGGCAAGCATGACGATTGATTAAATTGGAGGGTGAAGACCGGGTTAAGAAAGAGTATTTTCGTAAGTTGATTAAAATACCATAAACCACCTTTAGATGAAAACAACGGTGCTTGGAAAAGCGGTTCTTAGGACTTAGCGAATTCGGGCTTATGTGCTTTTAAAAACGTGTATAAATGTAGTGTGTGAGTAAAACCATGTTGAGTAGGGTTAACAGATTTTATCCATACGTGTTAAGTGAATAGTATCCATTTGGGTTAGGTAGGTGCTAGTTGGGTGCTAGTTGTCTATCTATTTAACGGGTTTAAATAGAGGCTTACTAGTTAACCATCTAAACATCATATCTTTACTCATTGAAGAAAAGTGTTTTATGGTTAGGGTTTGAGAAGTGTGAGTGTTGTGTTGTACTCCCTTTTTCCCCAGGTGGAGTGGCTATAAAACATTCATCCTCAAGTAGCAATATATCAACCTTTTCATCTCTTATGGATTTCCCTTGTTTTGGCTGATTTGCTCTTATTTTGGTTGGTTTTCATCTTACCTCTCATCTTTCTTAATCTTGCTAGATGCCAAAGATGAATAAATGATGGAGATATACCTAGAAAATCAATTCACATCTATGTAGGCATCGGATTTGGCAGGTTCTTGAAGTTGCCTAGTCTTTAATTTGGTCTCTCGGATGATTTCTTGATCCAGTTATTTTTTACCTCGATTCCTTAGATATTCTTGTTTGACATGAGAAATCACTCACGGATTTCTTGCTTGGAAGGCCCTCGGTTAATTATATCCGTGGCGCTTTGAGGCCTCATTTGAAACGGAAAATTTTTCTCATAGTACAACGGAAAATTAATCTATTCCCCGATCGGTTGGGTTTAAGCTTCTGACTTCTAGCTTATTTTTCACTATTCATAAATTTCGTCTTTTTCTGAACTTTTGACTTTTTGTTGAGCTTTTTTGCCGGTTCTTTTTTTCCCGTATTTGTTTGTATTATACATAATGGGCTAACATATTTTTTATATTTTTAAATTTTTTTAAATTTAATTATGCTAAATAAGCCTCTGTCAGCTACAGTGTTTTCAGCCATAAGTCATGAGCTTTTAAGAGCATCTCCAACAGTATGAGCTAGTTACTAGCTCTAAGACAACTTCTCCAATAGTACTAACTTTTAGCACATAGCTCATAACATAAATAGCCTCACATGACACTTTCACATAATCTTGGAATGTGTGTATGAGACTAGCTCTTGATCAAGAGCTAGCTTTTCTCTCTTTTCTATTAAAATATGAAATAATATGTTTAGAACTAGCTCATAAATCACTATTGGAGATGCTCTAAGGCCAACCGATCACCACAATGCCTAAAATTCTTAAAAAAAATTCTGCGTTCTAGACTGACGTAGGTCTGAATGCACATTCATGTCGTGAGTGAATAGCAGTTCAGATAGTACTGGGACATTCTTAACGCACTTTAGGTGAGGTAAATGTGATTATTCACTACTCACTTCCGCAAGGGTTCCACAAGGGCACAAGTGGAATTCCCCCTCTTTGGTTTTTGGATCGCGACTTACGAGTTAATGAGGTCTGGAAAATTCTGAGGAGGCAAGAAACAAGGCTTTCCAACGGCAGTGCTTTTTCAGAAAGTCTGATCGGCTGTACCAGATAGAGCTAGTCATAAATAGCATATAAGCACCAAAGTCTGTCTGATTGGTGTATGTACGTACGTATATCAGCAGCTCAGTCCTGCTCACTGGTTCGGGACAGGAGGTAGCAAGTGAGCAAGACAAATTCTCACCCTCACGTTAATTTGCTGTCAGCTTATAGAGTATAACAGTGATCTTTCTCGAAACTCTTTTACAACACATAAGTAACGCTGCAAATCAGGAATGGGGTCGAAAGCCAACAGCGTTTCCTTTGTCCCGCAAACTACATCCCAAGAAAAAAAATCCGATTTATGTTTGCCTTAGATTTTTCTAGTTTTGTTTTGTACTTCTCCTTCTCCCCTCCAATTCTTTCTTTTGAGCAAAAGACAACTTGTTAAAGGATTTGATATAAATGCAGAAATTAATTAATAACCCTCAACAACAAAGCAAACTCAGGGATGTACCAGTAAGACTTACCAATGGTTTGCTCTTCCACCTCCAATTCATAAATTTAGAGTTTCGCCATTACTGGATGGAAAATGTAGCATCATATTTTTGCCAGCCTTTTGAGCTAGTTTAATAGAATGGTTTGGCACTGGCACTAGCACTAATCAATAGGCGTGGCGACGTTGTGAACAATGAAAAGGATAAGGTAATGTGCGCTTTTGAGTACTGATGGAAAAGGTAAAAATATGGAATTGTCGAAAATATGAAGGGTTCAATTGCAAGAATAAGCAGCCAGAGTTGAAACAGATCGAGGATAAGAATGCACCTAGTTGAACTGTTGGGGTACAAAACACCTGCACATTGCACCCAGGTCCTCAAGCAGTGGAGCTATCCATGCAACGTACCATGCGGATTGCCGAGAGAAGGCCTTCCTTTTTGTTCTCATCCACCCCCTTATTCCCGTACTAACATGATCTTTTTTATGAATATGCATTGGCACAAGCTCCTGAAAAGGCAACATCCTAATTGTTTACTCATGCTAACATCAACATGCATGCAAACGAAGTCAAAACAAATTACATCTCGTTATTTCAGTTTGAGTTTATGGTTTCCAATTTATTTTTTTACTATTTCTAAATTTTGTTTTTTCTGGTTTTTTTGCCGGTTTTTTCTTTTCTTATATTCGTTTGCATTGTCTATGATGGGCTAACATATTTTTTCTATTTTTAAATTTTTTAAAATTCAATTACGCCAAATAAGCCACCATCAGCTATAATACAATTTCAGCTAGTTACAATGAAATTTCAGCCATAAGCCACTTTTTTTAGCCCAAATGAGCGGCACCTTAAGCTGGTGGTCGTGGACTCGTGGGGGCATATATCTATGAGGCTAGTGCGTGTTTTAGCGTAACACATTGGTCTAAAATTTGTTCAATATCCAATCTATTCACGGGGTGGATTCGTATACAAATAGTATCTGACTTATGCTTTCATCTTTGCTTCGCGGAAAAGAGTTAAACTAGAGGTTCAATGTTTAGATATCACTTCGTGTAAAATGATTAACTTGATAGTGTGTTTAGACACAATAGGCATTATATGCTACTACAACTCACCTTACACAAGCAATATGGGACTAATCCGACCACTTCACATAGGCTGCATGGATATTCACACTAATGTGTCGGGTATTACATTCACCCCTCTTAGGGGTTGACACCATTGGCAGCGCACCGTATATACGGCAAATGCCCAGAATTACCCCTCAGTACATGTTCATGCGTTCAGTGCCTACATATATGCCATACCGTGTGTCTCTACAGGCCCATGCGCGCCATGCATCATATGCCATATGTCCGATGTGATAACCCTAAAAAAATAATCGTAACCACACAGTTAAGAAGTGATCCATACATTAATAAGAGTATTAACATTTAAATGAGAAAATTAACAATTAAACATTCAACACTAGAATAAAATGAAGGATCATTAAATAAAAAGTCTAATTACAGAAAACTTAATTACAAGAACAAGTCCCACGTATATTAAACTTTAATACTACAAGTCCAATGTACAAGATCTCAATCTCATAATTTACAAAAGAATAAAGTATTACAATTAAATGTTACAAAATTTTGATTTCATTCATACAAGAATGAAATTATACAAAGGTATTACATCAAATTTTATCTAATGAATCAACATCCTCATAACCGGTGTTAAAATACCTACAAAATCATATTAGCCAAAACCACAAATATAAAGCTAAAATAGGTTTAAATAATAGCTTATCGTCAAAACCCGATTTTTAATATTGCACAAGGGCAATCGCTCACCGAGAAACCGGGATTGTTCAGAGCCAATCGACACCTCTCGTATATTGGGTTTTCATCATTCAACAGTAAAACTCCTTACCTTTTTACCCTTTCTAATGAGTCATTCCATTCAATGCCACGCACAAGTCACGTTATAAGCCACTGGACACCCTTAGGGCCAGCCAAGGCCATGAAGTAAGCCTGTAAAAATAAGTCTACAAATACTCAACAAGGGTTGTTGCTTCATTTAAAAAATAACTTAGAATTTTAAAATAAATTTCTAGCCTAAAATAATACAGGGTAAGAATTGGTCACAAGGGAAGAGACCATCCAGACAACCACTGAGACTGTTACCCTATAGTCAGGCAAGTGAAGCAAGCTTTTAAGCATGCTGTGGTACATGAATTATTTTGGATACAGTTAATTTCTATGATTATCTTGCATCAAAAGTAATTTCTAAAAGAAAAGATAAATGACCAGAAGAAAGGAAAACATGATAAGAAAAGAAAAAGAGCAGAACTACTGAAGGAGCAATGGCCTGCAAAGAAAAATAGTAAGGGAGGGTAGTGGGTGCTCTGGTAGAAATTTTAGAGGCAGGTGGGACCCTCTACATATGAAATATAAGGACTAGAAACAATCTTCATTTTGGATTGAGTTGTAAAACAGTATCAACTATATTTCCCATCTTAGGTGGGCGAAACATGTTACTCTTTTTTTGCTAATATTTCCATAATGGGTAAGTAATATAAAACTAGGGAAGGAACTCAGGGCTGGTGTAGAACCTGGGAGTTCCAAGGCGCTTATATTAGCATAGATGGAGTGTCGAGTATTCAGACTCACTCGACCAACGATTATTTCATAGTCAGATAGAGATATAACGATGAGAGTCAATAAAGCATTCTATATTCTGAATTGGGGTCGCATCAAAGAAAGTGTGAAAGACGTAGTATCCATAGAATTCATAATAGCTATGGGTAAAGTGATATAAGTCTGTGCAGTACTTAATAAATCATGAATTCATACCAGTCTCTCATATAAGAGTCTACGAAAATCGCTAGGGCTTACTATTTTTAGAATGATTGTTAGAGCAATTTCAGAAGTTAAAATCTTGCAAACTCTTCATAATGATAATGATGGATTTTTGGATAATAGATCTGTTGGACCGAAATGGCGACAGAGGGGGGGGGGTGAATGTCGACTTGAAAAACTTGTCCCCAAGAAGATATCCACGAAAGAGATTTCTCTCCAGTAGCTTTAGAGCTACGAAGAGGGCATCAAATACTCAAGGTAATCTGACCCAATCAACGTTGTGTGATCACAATTGACTTCTTTCCAATAGCTATTAGGAGCTATGAACAGAAGATCATATGTGAAGTCAAGTGCTTACTGGAAGAGCATGAAGAACAAAGAACCAAGGCATTAAGAAGGAAAACCTGGAAGGCAAACCCTAAAATCCTAAAAACCGCAGAGCCTACAAGAGAGGGGGGTCGGTCAGACTGCACTATAGAGGGCGGTCAGGCCGCCGTTATAGGGCCGGTCAGACCGCCTCAATACGGCCGGTCAGACCGCCTATGAGGCACCAGTCAGACCGCCAACTAAGGGCCGGTCAGACCGCCCCTCGATTTTCAGACCAGACAGCAGAGTGCAATTTTCAACAGGCAAACCCAAACCTCTTTACAGCAATAAAATTGAGGATTTCCCTCCGGTGTTCTCTGCCCAGAATTGCATGACTATGTTCTAAATAGCCAGAGGAGCCTAGAGGACCAAGAAATTCACCATAAAACAGAGGGAATTGAGATTTGGGGCAAAAACTAAAAATTACAGAGAGCAGCTACAAAAACTCAAATTCCCATTTAATCTCTGATCCTTTGGCCATGAAACTTTGGAGATAGCTATTTAATAGCCTCAGAACTCAATATGCCAAGTTTCATGCCATCTCATGAGGGGAATCAAGATTCTCACTAAAACCATAGAAATGAGAACATGAACACAGGAAGGCAAAAATGAGATTCTTGCAAATCGATCAAATTGCTCTTGGAACTAGATGACCAAAGGGTCTAGAAATGCAATTCCATCACAGAGCAACCTATTTTGCCACTCCTCAGCAAGAATCGAGCCAAAACACAAAAACTCAAGAATCAAGCCTAGAGAGCATCGAAGAGAAAAACTAAACAGAGAAGCAAGAACTCAAATGATTCCTTGAATGCATTCATTTTCATAAACACAAAGATCACAGAGGAGTCCCCATACATGATTGAACATATAGGAATGATTACATGGTGGCTCAATCCATTCTCTCCCTCTCCCCAACTCTCTCACACACAAGAAGAACACAAGAACAAGAAAGCTACAGGAGACAAACAACAGAACACACTCTGTCCATCTCTGCTGCACTCAACCACTAAAGCCTAAAGCAAAACAACCTCTCCAAAGGCCATTTTGACTAAAGCAAACCCTAAAAGCCCCTTGAATCCATGGAATGCATGCAGCCATAAGGAGACATCCCCTCCTTATATAGGCTCCGGCTAACGGGTCTCCAACCCGTTATGCCCGCTAAACCCGAACGGAACCGCTTCCACCTGTGCAGCTTTGCGCTTTTACCGAAATGCCCCTCCTGCACCTTCCGGGAAGCTTCCGCGTTCCTTGTCATCCAAACCTCGCAACCACCCCGAGTCTCCGCCGTCTTCGACACATCCGACCGTTCTGACCTCGACACCGCCTGTGTCTAGTCCGGTCACCTCGTGTCTCACCACGACTCCGCCTCGACGTCCTGCAGCCATCACAGATAGGAAACACATCACATAGCACCGCTCGACACATGTAAGCATAAATAGCATTAATAAACCATACTCAGGCACGAAATTGCCGAAATGACCAATCGGGAGAAATAATATGCAATATGTCCGTCTAACCAACCCGACTGAGCCAAATGCCGTGATGGCACGAAACGAACCAATCAAACTCAATCTTTCCAAAATCCTCATCAATTACTCATCACCAACATGGGGTCATAACCACATGGTCTCTCAATCTCCCCCTTGATGAGTATATTGACAAACCCAGAAAAAGCACAAAGTTGAGTTTGAAAAGAAAGTCAAACATGGTCCAAAGGAAGAAAATGATGCTAATGACCATGTTGGCACAAGGAGCAAAAGAAAGAGCAAGTTTTCCTCAAAGCCCCCAAAATGGCTTTTTCTCCCATTATTCTCTCCCCTTTTGGCAATAAACATATCAAAGATGCAAAAGAGAGAATAGGACATAATAAAGGATGAAATGGCTGAAGTTGATTTATTCTAAGCAAATAGAGCCATGAGAATTATCCAAAATGACTATATGAGAATTACAACAAGCCATAACATACAAGTATGCTATCAAGATCATGACAATGTATGTAGAGACAAGCTAAGCCAAATAAGTCATAATTTGAAATTTAGTCGAATTGCTTAGAAAGTCAAGTCAAACATGATTATAGTCTAGCTAAAGGTATCCAAAGATGATGCAGGCCATGTCAATAAGCTAAGTGGAATCAAGAAGCTAGTATTGAATCATTTTAGAGTGCTATTAGTTCAAGAGAGAAACAATTGTTCAAGTACTTGATCTTTTTGTCTAATTAAGCAAATGAAGCACATTTGTCATAAATTTTCCTTTTAGAGCTCATGATTGTCTCCAACCAACATTTTTAGCTATGTGCTAGATCTCAAGCTTTATGCGACTACTTCAAGCGAGAAACTAAAGAAGATAGTCTTGGTCATCCAAAACTCCCCCTGAGTTTATGCCTAGTGCAATGGGAAGCAGTCTCATGAGAAAGAATTGGTGAGATCAATTTTTTTCGCACAAAAGAGATCTCTTTGCTTACTTAAATATTGTACCAACTCATGTTTCATCAAGGAACTAACATAGCTCAATCTAAAGCTCAATATATATTCAAGACTCAACTCAGCTCATTTGACATGGCATGAATCATAAAAAGAGAACTAAAGAAAGACTAGTGTCAAAACCCAACATGACATGAATTAGTTCAAGTTGAGCATTTTAATCAACCTATCATGGCAAAGACTTGACTACACATATAAAGTCATGATATATCTAGCAAGTAAGCTCAAGTCATGGCAAGATGTAATACATTGTAATCATGTCATAACAGAATAATAATCAAGGCTCCTTGTAGTTATATTACAATGCAGAAAGACATGCAGAAAATCCAGCTCCCCCTCAACATGTGATGCATCTTTTAGTTCAAGTTGAGTTATGTCAATATTAAGATCTAGAATCTCCCAAATGAACCCCCCCTGAACCAAAGCAATAAAATCGAGAAGCTGGCAAGAAAATTAGAAAAGGCGGTCCTTAAAGCATCGGCAAGATATAGAGGATACTATGGCTCAGACTGACTCTCATCTACCCCATATGACTCTCTAGGACTATCAACTGATCATCTAATTCACTAAGGAGCAAACACGTACCCCGTCTACCCGAGGGTGGCCCAACCCTCGCTAGAACCTATAAGAAGTGAGTGAGCTCAACCTAGTAAGAAGAGAACCAGCTAACAAGCAGCATCCTAGAATCGCAAGATAAGAGAAGAAGTCTAAACAACTAGACAAGAGAAGCACTCTAATCTATGCTAGAAGGACTAATCCCAATGCACTCATGCAATGCAACAGAAAGGAGTAAGAGCATAATAAATATGATAAAGCAGTAAAGCACAAAGCTCCCCCTCACAACAGTCCATAAGGACAAACCACTCCAAGCTCTCCCCGCAGAGCTGAAAATCTAGAGCTATCCAAAGGCTTGGTAAAGATAATAGCCAACTGGTGGTCACTCTCCACAAACTGGAGCACTATGTCACCCTTCTCCACATGGTCTCGAAGGAAGTGATATCGAATATCAATGTGCTTAGTCCGAGAATGTTGTACTAGGTTCTTGGCAATGTTAATCGCAGAAGTGTTATCACAAAAGAGTAGAACATTGTCGATAACTAACCCAAAGTCCCGCAGAGTCGAGACCATCCAAAGCACCTAGCTACAACTACTGGCTGCAGCAACGTACTCGGCATCTGCGGTGGACTGTGCAACACTGGACTGCTTCCTCGAAGACCAGGAAACAAGAAAAGTGCCAATAAATTGGCAGGCTCCAGAAGTGCTCTTCCTATCTATCCTACAGCCAGCAAAATCTGCGTCCGAGTAGGCTCTCAAGGAAAGACAGGAAGAGGAAGAGTACCAGATACCATAGTCAATGGTAGCTCGAAGGTACGGAAGAATGCGCTTCATCGCCTAGCGGTGAGATACGCGAGGAGAAGCCTGAAAGCGAGCGCACAGACACACAGAGAAGTATATGTCTGGTCTCGAGGCAGTGAGGTACAAGAGGGAGCCAATCATGCTACGATACTCCTTCTGATCAACTGGCTCGCCGTCCTCATCTGGGTCGAGTGAGGCTGAAGACGCCATCGGAGTGGACACCAGCTTGCCATCACTCATATCAAAGCGCTTCAGGAGGTCTCGAGTGTACTTGCCCTGATGCAAGAAGGTACCCTCCCGAGTCTGCTTGATTTGGAAGCCAAGGAAGAAGCTCAACTCACACATCATGCTCATCTCAAACTCCGAGCTCATGACATCGGAAAACTAGGAAACGAGAGCATGCGAGGAGCCGCCAAAGATGATGTCATCCACATAAATCTGGACGAGCAGAAGATTAGTGTCATGCCAGCGGATGAAAAAGGTCTTATCTATTTTACCCATATCAAAACCATGACTCAACAGATAGGACTTAAGCCTCTCATACCACGCCCGAGGGACCTGCTTAAGTCCATACAAGGCTTTGGAAAGCTTGTAGACATGGTTGGGTATTTGGGGTTTTTGAAACCTGGAGGCTGTCTAACATAGACTTCTTCCTCAATAAAGCCATTGAGGAAGACACTCTTGACATCCATCTGGTAAAACTTGAAACCCTTAGAAGCTGCGAAGGCAAGCAGAATTCTAATGGTCTCAAGTCTAGCTACAGGGGCAAAGGTCTCCTTGAAATCTAGACCCTCAACCTGGGAGAACCCCTGAGCTACCAGTCTAGCCTTGTTCCGAATGACAACCCAATCCTCACTCTACTTGTTCTTGAACACCCACTTAGTCCCAATGACATTGTGACCTCGAGGGGGCTCAACAAGCGATCAGACCTTGTTCCTCTCGAAATTCTCTAACTCCTCATGCATGACATTGACCCACGACTCGTCAGAAAAAGCATGACAAACGTCCTTGGGCTCGAACGAGGCAACAAAGGCAGAATGGAGACAGAAGTGAGGCATACCGGATTTTGAGCGGGTGACACGCTCGAAAAGATCTCCAATCATCTGCTCTGAAGGATGGACTTTTTGGATATGTCTAGGAGGTCCAGGATGAGATGAAGAAATGACCTCTACCTCATGAGCTGACGAGGTAGGAACAGAGGCACTAGCTCCAGAGGAAGCAGAAGGCATGGGCTGATCGCCTCGAGGTGCGGTGGAAGAAGGCACCTCAAGGGGTGGATGAAGGACTGGATCGGGTAGACAACCCTCATCTCCATCCTCCTCCTCATCCACGAAGATGGTCTCGGACTGCTCTAAAGAACCTTAGATGTCAGGCCTAGTCCCCGGACTAGCCTCATCAAAGGTCTCTACCACTTCACTAGACTCGTAGTTCCAGACCCTATAAGCCCGCGAAGAAGTCGAGTAGCCTAGAAAGATCCCATCACAAGAACGTGACTCGAACTTATCTAGGTTCCTGGACTTCAAAATAAAGCACTTGCAACCAAACACACGAAAATGAGAGACGCTGGGCTTTCGCCCATATCTCAGCTCATAAGAAGTGCGTTGCAAGTGTACCCTCAGAAAAACTCGATTTGAGACATGGCACGCGGTGGCTAGAGCCTCAGCCCAAAACTTCCGCGGTGTAGAGTACTCATCAAGCATCGTTATGGTCATCTTGACCAAGGTACGGTTCTTTCTCTCCACGACACCATTTTGCTATGGGACGTGAGGAGAGGAGTACTGATGCTCTACACCTGTCTCATCGCAAAACCTCTCAAAGTAAGAATTCTTGAACTCCGTGCCATTGTCACTGCAGATCGCTCGTAAGGCACCCGGGAGCTCAACAGAAAGTCTACTAAAAAGACATCAGAAATTTGTAAACGTCTCATCCTTCGAGGCTAAGAAAAACACCCAAGAATACCTCGAGAAGTCATCGATCACGACAAGAATATACCACTTCCCTCTTGCTGACTGCACTCCAGCTGGTCCAACTGTGTCCATATGGAGCAGCTATCCTGGTGCATCGGTCATAGTAACTGTGACCGGTGATGGGAAGCGGCAACTATCTTGCCGTGCCGGCAAAGGGCACAAACTAGATCTTTAACCATCTTGAGTTTCGACAGACCACGAATGAGATTGTGGCCGCTAACTCGGGTCAAATGGTCAAATCCAATATGACCAAGTCTCCTATGCCAGAAAGAAAGGTCACGGGACTCCGAAGCAACCAAACACCGGAGAGGATTACCAGAAGACTCAGAAAAATCAGCACGAAAGATCCTCCCATAACGAGAAATCCCGCAAACCAGACTACCCGAAGAATCAAGAATTTTGCAATTGTTTTTCTTAAAGCTCACCTCGAACCCGTCATCGGTAAGCTGAGAGACTGAAAGCAAATTATACTGCAGCTTACTAACCAAGGCAACATCTTTCAAAATGAAAGAATCATTAACGCGCACTGTACCTTTGGCGATGACGTGCCCAGATGAAGCGTCTCCGAAGGTGATCGTCTCATCACCTGGAGCACGGGCAAGGGAAGAAAACCAACGGGAATCTCCGGTCATGTGTCGTGAACACCCGGAGTCTACGAGCCAAACCTTTCCCATCCCTGCCCGGCGAGCCTGAGTCAAACAGAGAGTGAAGGCTTAGTATAGGGATAAATCAAGATTGATTTTGGCACCCAATACTAAGTAACACGTCGAGTAGAAGAAGTAGCCACACACGACTGACCTCTATCTACCATACGCTTTCTATCACTCACCAAGCCAGATGGTCTGTGAGCAGACCTGAAACTGTTGCTGGGTCCGACTGCTACGGGAGAGCAAGTCGGAGCACCGGCAACATGCTGATCACGCCGCGGGTAGCCGTCTCAACGGGAAAACCGAGATCTACCCTCAGGACGGCGGAAGTCACGACCAAAGGGAGCATGAGGACGAAAACTAGAAAACTCGGAAAAACCAAGTCCTCGATGTTGCCCAAACCCCTCAACAGGAGCAAACCTAGACCTAGTGTTGCTCTTAGGTGCACTCAAGGTCTGGGACTGACCCTGAATGCGCCTAAAAGACTCAACACGGTCTCTGCGCGCGATCTTGGCGCGCCTGAAGCATCGATTGATCAGATGCCCATCCTTCTGACAGAAGGTGCAATGATACTTCACCATCTAAGGGTAGAAGTAGCACGATCAGGCTTCGCTTTTTGAGAGGCCGAAGCAGCAGGTGTAGTCACCTTGCTGTCAGAGATCCCGTGGACAAAGCCCGCAGACTTGAATTGGACTTTTTCGGTCCTAGGCTTGATCTCGATGACACCCGCGGCTATGGGTCTAAGCACGGCAGGTGGATGCTTCCTCACATCCTCAAGAAAATCGTATCCTAGACCTTGATTGAACTTGCAAATCTTCGACTGGTCTAGAATAAGATTAAGCTTCTTCTTGCCGCCTACAAATCTCTCGAGAGTGTTCATAAGATACTGACACTCACGAAAGAGAGAGGTGCAAGAAGAGCAGGGAGAAGAAGAGACAGCAGAAGGTAAGGGAGTAGAGGAAGAACCAATAGCAGAAGAGTGAATGGCTTGTGCACACACAGCCGACTCAGAGGGGACAGTCCTACTGCTAGCAATTTGGTTCATGTCGCTAAGCGTCTACACCTTACCCTTAGGCTTCTCCCCCACAACAGCACACACATCACAACAAGATTGTGGTTTCTCTAGTAAGTCCTTAGTTAGCTTCACACATTTTTCATTCAAATCAGCGAGTTCAAGTTTTAGTTTGTCACACTAATGCATGGTGAGATAACAGGGTCCTTAGTCGCATACTGAGCCAAATTGTTGTTATGATCAACCATTTCTTGAAATTGCCTAGAAACATATTCAAGCTCAAGGGTTAATCTTGGACAATTGGTGCAAGACACAATAGGCTCAAGTAGAGAGGCACGCAACTCAGCAATTTTATGATCTGCCCGTTTTAGGTTCATCTTCAAATTATTGCAATTTTCACAAGTCTCGGGCAGATCGAGCAACATGGTATAAAGACCTCTAAAAGCATTGTCCTTATCCTCACATCAGGTGCAGGATGTAGTCTCAACAATAGTAGATGAAGGAGCAACAATCCTACTCATCTCTAGTTCAGCAAGCAGACTAACATTCTCTACCTTAATCATGTCTAGCTCAAAGGACACACTATCATGCAAGGTCCTTAGTTTCTCCATGTCATCCAGCAAAGCAGAACAAACATCACAATCGTCACGGGAGGAAACAGATCTAGGTGAAGTAAGCTCCCGTGACAAGCTCTCTACTTCCTTCTCCAACTCGCTAACCCGAACTCTAGATCTAGCATGGAATTTTCCTAGCTTAAGAAAAACATCATTAAGCTGGTCGTATGAAGGGTATACCTCATCGGAGTCGGAGTACAGTTCGCAGTCGCCCACTTCGCCCTTAAGGGCCATGAAGCACATGTCAGAGAAGTCGTCGCCACCCTTGGGGTCTTGCTCGTCTGTTCCATCGTCGTCGCTCCACCCCTCCACCTCGCTGAGGTCGAGATCGTCGAAGGCGGCGAGGACACGGTGGAAGAGCTTCTTGGCTTTGCCAAGGTCGCGGAACTTCTTCTTGCCTTGTGTGTGAGCAGTAGGCTTCTTGTTGCGGTTCTTGTCGATGTAGTCATTTTTGCTCACACCGCCGTAGTCGCCTTTTCCCTTCCCCAGCTTGGGGCAGTTTGCTCGAATGTGGTTGGGGCCACCACACTCGAAGCAAATCACGGGTCCTCCTCTCTTTCCGTCCCTCCTCCTCTTGTAAGCATGGGAAAATCTCCGAGCTAGGAAGGCTAACTGCTCATCCGCAAGCTGCTCTAACTGATCATCAATTATGTCACAGAGAGCAGCAAGGGATAATGCGCAAATCGACTCGGAAGAAGGTCCAGAAGTGGGATCGGTGACTAAGGCCATCGACTGCGACTTCGACCTACGAGAGACTATGTCAATCTCGTGAGTCTTGAGGCGTGAATACAACGCGTCAAGAGTCAAGGTCGAGAGGTCAGTGGTGTCCTTGATGGTAGTCACCTTCATCTCCCAAATGCGTAAGTCAAGAGCCGCGAGCATCTGACGAGCGTTGTCCGAGTCGGGGTATGTGAGACCGACCGCTCGGAGGTTGCTCAAGATCTTGTGGAAACGCGCAAAACACTCATCAAGGGACTCGCCAGCGAGAATTTCAAACTTGTTGTAATCTCGCTTGAACTGGTCCTGTCAGACTGTCTTGATCTGGGTGGTGCCCTCATGGTATGCATCGAGGGTCACCCAGATGTCGAAAGCCGACGTAAGATGAGATATGCGGTCAAACTTGCTTCGGCTCAACCCCTGGATTATGATGTTCCTTGCCTTCGCATTTGCCTCAACATCATGCATGTTTCCAGCGTTGATGTTCTCATCGGCAGGAACAACATACCGTACTTTGACCTTACGCCAGATGGCGTAGCCCTGAGCCTGGATGTAGGTCTCCATCCGGCTCTTCCAGAAGGGATAGTCGATCCCATCGAAGACCGGGGGCTTGGTCGAGTACTTATCTGTCGCCATGGCTCTAGAGACCGGTTAAGATCTATCAAGAAGAGCTAACCGGCTCTGATACCAATTGTTGGACTGAAATGGCGACAGAGGGGGGTGAATGTCGACTTGAAAAACTTGTCCCAAAGAAGATATCCACGAAAGGGATTTCTCATGAGGGGAATCAAGATTCTCACCAAAACCCTAGAAATGAGAACATGAACACAGGAAGGGAAAAATGAGATTCTTGCAAATCGATCAAATTGCTCTTGGAACTAGATGACCAAAGGGTCTAGAAATGCAATTCCATCACAGAGCAACCCATTTTGCCACTCCTCAGCAAGAATCGAGCCAAAACACAAAAACTCAAGAATCAAGCCTAGAGAGCATTAAAGAGAAAAACTAAACAGAGATGCAAGAACTCAAATGATTCCTTGAAGGCATTCATTTCCATAAACACAAAGATCACAGAGGAGTTCCCATACATGATTGAACATAGAGGAATGATTACATGTTGGCTCAATCCATTCTCTCCCTCTCCCCAAGCTCTCTCACACACACAAGAAGAACACAAGAACAAGAAAGCTACGGGAGACAAACAACAGAACACACTATGTCCATCTCTCCTGCTCTCAACCACTAAAGCCTAAAGCAAAATAACCTCTCCAAAGGCCATTTTGACTAAAGCAAACCCTAAAAGCCCCTTGAATCCATGGAATGCATGCAGCCATAAGGAGACATCCCCTCCTTATATAGGCTCCGGCTAACGGGTCTCCAACCCGTTATGCCCGCTAAACTCGAACGGAACCGCTTCCACCTGTGCAGCTTTACGCTTTTACCGAAATGCCCCTCCTGCACCTTCCGGGAAGCTTCCGCGTTCCATGTCGTCCAAGCCTCGCAACCACCTTGAGTCTCCGCCGTCTTCGACACATCCGACCGTTCTGACCTCGACACCGCCTGTGTCTAGTCCGGTCACCTCGTGTCTCGCCACGACTCCCCCTCGACGTCCTGCAGCCATCACAGACAGGAAACATATCACATAGCACCGCTCGACACATGTAAGCATAAATAGCATTAATAAACCATACTCAGGCATGAAATTGCCCAAACGACCAATCGGGAGAAATAATATGCAATAAGTCCGTCTAACCAATCCGACTGAGCCAAATGTCGTCATGGCACGAAACGAATCAATCAAACTCAATCTTTCCAAAATCCTCGTCAATTACTCATCACCAACATGGGGGTCATAACCACATGGTCTCTCAAGATCAAGTAAGAACTTGATAAATATGAGGACAAATGTGCATCATTACTTAAAAACTTGCTGAGTACTTCGCACTCACTCTTGCTATTAAATTTCCCCCTTTTAGAGCCATATTCAGCTGGGGTATACCTAAGTTTGACGAGGGTGGGGTTGATAATGAAGGCACCCAAGGGTATGGGGATGAGACTAACTGAGAGTACAATGAGGTGGAGGCCTTATACAACAATTGGGAGGACTAGATTACTTGTCATTCGTTGTACCGGATCAGACAGGTACTATCATATATGTACTTTTCTTTTATTTGGTACCTTGTATAACTAATGGTGGTGAACAGTAATATTATAATAACGCTAGGCTTTTGTGTGCTCCAAACCTTAAGTCATGCGTGGCTTGTAATAATAAAGTACATTCGTCTCTAATTATTGTTCTGCTACAATTACTCCGATGGGCTTATTATTCATTGGAGCGGTGTTCTACCAAACAAATGAGTAATGATCCATTTACTAGTGTTATTACCCCTTGGTAATGACACAGGTCATCACAGGTGGTATCAGAGTATTGGTTCGAAGACCACCCTTATAATTAGAGACTATTAGAAACTTAAGTGACTTTTACCTACTTGCTATATGGCACTAAGTATTACTTGTAACTCTCTACATGATGTCACTTATCTATTTAGTCCTCAAAATTTATCTTTCTCAAAACTTAATTGTACTATAAGTTAGACCTCCACAACTAACAAGGACTTTAATTGCAGGATGGTTTGATTTTAGATCCCTATGATCAAGATCGACGGTGACCACGTCATGCTCCTAGGGCGTATGGTCCAGACACTAGGAGAACCCTTCCCCGAGTATCTAGAGGAACCAGCAATTGGGAGACTACCCAATGAGTAGGAGTAGTAGTCACGTGTGGAGTAGTAGTCACGGGCATTCCACTAGCTCCGCATTATTGGATAGAGTACTTTGAAGACCACTACTCACTTTCTTACTATAACACTCTGTAGACTATAGCTAGGCAGGCCCTTACCACACTGAGGGTGTGTTTTGGGATTTTCTTCGAACTACCTAGTTCAGGAAAGTTCCATTGATAGCCCTAGATAGCCTAGGAGCAAAGTATGACCCATCCTAGGGCAGAGCTGGTTCGACAGTTGAGGTCACAACTTCTATCTTAAGAGCCCAAAGGGGAGACCCTTAGCTCCCTTATGATGGCTGACACACTATTGCAGTACCCCCCTACAGGAGCTCTCAATAGGGCAGAGGCATCTACTTCCCACTAGAGGGAGCAGTATCGAGAGGTCGATCAAGATCACACAGTTCTTATCTCTGCATATCAACGGAATGCCTCAGCGAGTCCAGCATCCCAGGCCTTTCCTCCTAGAGACACTAGAGCTGAAGCACCAGAGCTCCATCCACCAGTTAGTTCCTTAGAATTTTCCACGACTTTTTCTTCACCCCCCCACCTTACGTACCACCTTACGTCTCACCCACACCCTTCGATTTCTTTCCCAGTTTCCCGCTACTAGCCAGACTAATTACTAATTATCCTACCAATTAGTATTTTCAGCCACCACCCAGTAGATTTAGGGACTTACGAGGCACATATCTCTGTGCACCCAAGAGCAGTTCAAGATGCCACCACTTCTGGTGATCTCTACCATACCTACTTTAGTCACCTTAGCGGCGATCAACCATCCTTTCCTGAAGTAGGAGGTAGTGTAGGCGCAGAAGGGGAGACCCAACATGAGGGAGATGGTGCAGAGGGGATGATGAGGAGTAGTGACTTCTAGGGATTGTATCGATTTATGTCTTTATTTATATAATTCACAAAGTCATTTTAATTCTATTGTAGCACTGCTTCTGTTTTTCATGTATCATGGAGTAGGTACCTAGTTACCTATGATATTATTCTGTTATCTATTGATGGTACTATCATTTTAAGATTTTGTACCTTTAGTTCTTGTATCTGCAATTCTATATGATGTTACAATTAAATGCCATGATTACTTGTTTTCATAAAATAGCTTATGCACTCATGTTCATATCCAGCATGTTGTTAGCATCCTCTCTTTTGTATTGGAATTGTAGTTTTCTTCTCAACATGATTGATAATGCAATTAACATTTCATGCTAGCCACAAGTAAAATAAATATTATCTCTTAAGGCAGATAATTATATCTTACCTTGGGTCCAAATAGCTACAAAATTGAACCATTTCCATAGGTCCCCTTTACTTATCTTCGCTTAACACAAACCAAAAAAAAAGAGATACATCCATCTCGCAATATAATGAATCATGAAAACAACCTAGTGAATAACATTTTTGAACCAAGATTTCCCAGATGAGTGGTCCGTGGTGTACTCAGGCACGGTGATTGAGCATACTTAGGAGGTGAAGCCCTGAGCTGTCTCAAACACATTGTTTGGGCGATCTCAAGAGCGGATTCTCGAGCACACCTAGAGTATATATCCAGGGCAGTTGTAGGTCGCCTTAGGGGAAAGCTCTGATCAATTCCAAACATGTAGTTTGGCAACCTCGAGAGCGGGTTCTCGGGCATTCGTAGTACAAGAATCCAGGGTTGGTTCTTTTTGCAAGTATTTCCTTCTTTGGTGTTATTTGCAAAATGGAAAGCTGGTATTAACAATAAAAATCAAGGAGGGCAAAATAGCATTATAAAATGTGGAAATTGTAATCAGACCTCCTCTCTAAAATGTGTTGAATCAATCACAATAGAGCCCAAAATTTCCAGCTCACTACTAAATTCACCATAGGAGCTAAAAATGTTCATAACCGAGCTAAGCAACTCGCAAATGTTATAATTGAAACAAATTGGTCGAATGAATATTATATATATAAGTGTTATGTTTTATCTTAAGAACCAATGTGCACATTTATACAAACTAATACCAAAAAATATTTTGAACACCTGCAGGACGGGTGACCCTAACTAAGCAGGTGCAAGCAGGGCAGCTAACTTGGGGTTAGCTGGCCGGGAACCAACCAAGGAAACCAGGACGGCGGAGGACCAGGGCATTCCACCTGCTCCACCACCACCCCCACAAATGCCAAACCCTCTAAACCCAAATGAGGAAAATCCCTTGAGCCCTAATAACTTCAACAACCTCTTCCAGTTTCTAGAAGCATCTAGAAGAGAATCCCAGAACAAATTCATGGAGACCTTACTTTCCCGTTTTGCCCTAGTAAATCCACATCCCCACAACAATAGAGTAAGTTTAGGAGAATTTCTCTAGACTCACCCACTTATAGGAGAATTTCTCTAGACTCGCCCACTTACTTTCTCCAGAGTCGTAGATCCCATGGAGCCTAAGGATTAGTTGTGGGAAGTAGAGAAGAAATCAGACACCGTACGGTGTTCCGATGAGGAGAATGTGTGATATACCAAACACCAGCTCACGGGGCCAGCCGCACCTTGGTAGCTAAACTTTCAGCAAAACAGTGGCCAAAAATGTCCTATTTTCCTGTGATGAATTCAAACAAAACTTCACTAATACCCATGTGCCCCATGGGAAAATAGAGTTGAAAAAGTAGGAATTCCGAACCTTAACCCAAAAGGATAGCAAGCTCAATGGGTACTTGAGCCAGTTTAATGAGCTATCCCGTTATGCCCCTAATGATATAAACACATAAGCAAAGAAAATAGAAAATTTTCTAGAGGGAATGAACTCGTACATGAAGCTCCACCTAAAACTCGACCGTATCACTGAGTTTCAAGACTTAGTGAACCAAGCCTTCATATTAGAGAATGAGCATGCTAGCCTACATGAGAGAACGAAGAGAGCCAAAATAGACTCTCGTCCTGTTAGGTTCAATCAGCCTAGATACGAAATGCCTTTCTCCAAATTCCCAGCTCCACAACCTAGACACTTAAACACTCCTCTACAAAGGCAAATGCTCCCACCTCCACCTACCATCACACCCCTTATGTGTGAAAGGTGTAATGGTCGCCATCTCACCAAGGACTGTCTCAAGTGGTTACGGGTCAGTTTCAATTGTGAGAAACAGGGCCATCTCAAGATCGAATGTCTGTATCCCACCAGACCAGGGGGACCAAATGCTCCACAAAAGCTCGTTCCAAGATTGCCAGCACCACCACCTCGTGCACCTGTAGGCTGTGGCCAGGGATCAGCCATGGCATTTACACTGAAATGGGCAGACAGGGGAGGGCCAGCAAAGCTCAATCATGTGGCCGCTGAGCAAATCATGGAAGCGACAAACGTGGTATCGGGTAAATTAATTATAACGCCCCCGTTTCCAGGGGCGCGTACGGACACGGCATTCCGTAACTATTCACGCATGAACAGTTATGGAGTGTCGCGCAAGAGTATACCATTGCACGCTTACAACAAAAGTCCAGCATATATTTGACATAAGGATTAACATCCAGTTTTTACAGCGGGGCGTGCAAGCCCAAAGTATAATCACATTACAAAAGACTTCCAGAATCTGCTTCGAGCGCGGCGGAGACCTACAGCCAAGGGTCCTCGTCGAAGAAAAGGTCCTTCGGGACTTCTTCAACGGGGAGACCTTCTCCTTCGTCTTGATCCTCTAAAGAAACGATTAAGCACGCCGTGAGCCAAACAACCGGCTCAGCAAATCCCAAAGGGATCCTAACTTATTACATGCACGGAATTTCAAGGAAGGGAATATATTTGGTTTATTAACTTTGAGTGGATGCAGTTTTATTTGCAAACATTTTAATAAGACGGACCCAAAACTTACTTCTTAAGATCTCAGGGGTTTTTCACGAAGTGTTCATTAACCAACTTACCAAGTTAAAACATGTACAAAACTACTCAAGCTTTGCTGCTGGAATCACCCAAGTGACACAGCTCCAATAACCGGGAGCACGGCGTATTCGAATACCATTTATTTGACTCTGCAGAGTTTGCTCAGCTTTACCCACACGATCCCTTAACTCCCGCTAAAGAGTTAAGAAGGCCAGATCGTTTCACTGCTCAATTCTTTATATAGGCTCTACCCAGTAGAATCCACTCGGGTCTGGCTCACACACACACACACACACAAGAAGAGAAAACCAACGTCCACTTCGAGTGAATTCTACCGTTGCTAGGCACCCGCAGCACGGCCTGCCTAACCTCACTGCTAAACCTCCTGTAGAGTTTCAATCGAGTTGAGCAGCTACTAGACTAGTGTTGACAAGTCAACTCCTGTGGTTGAGCGATCACTGTGACATTTGCTCAGCGTAAGGGTTTCAGTCCTTATATTTTCACATGGCCCGCAACCTCACCAGGCCCGCGACCCAAACTAAGGTAAGCGGTGGGCGTAGACCGTCTCGCGGTTTCCCACTCACCCTTACCCTACTCCAAACCTAGGGTAACAAGATGGGCAAAGACCGTCTCGCGGCTCTTCCCCAACCCTTACCCTACCTTGTGCACGCCGGCACTCTCCGCTCTAAGATACGGTGTCCCATACCACCCTACCTTAGAGTCGGGTTTTCCGAATTCTATTGGCCTACAGCCACAACCTTATTAGTGTAAGACTTTGCAAGATAATATTAATATCCTACAATTATCTAGAATAACAGATAATTAATTCTAGGGTTTCAATGGCATGGCTACAAATTTAACAGGGCATCTAGCGGTGGTAGGTCTAACTATATCACATGTCATTCTAAACATTTTATTTTACTTTTAAACTAACATTTCACAACTAGCATAATGCAAATAGCATATTAACATAATTAAATCACATGGGTTACAATATGATCAAAGGATTTGGGACTTACCGTCGATCCGGACTATTTCAGCAAGCTCGAACGAAGAACCTTCTGGCTCCTGAGATTGCACCTGGGCTTCCGGGATTTCCGTCACTAGCGCAAACAAGTAAAACAATTAAATCCAGCTTGCAACTAATCAAGCGAGGAGAAAATTAAACTAATTAAAAAGGAATAAAATGCATAAATCCTTCAAATGGAATTTTAGGAATTTATTGGGAATGATTCTGAGGAAATGGAAGCCAAAAATGGGTTCAGAATATTATTTGGAGCAAAGTGGTGAAATTTGGGAATTTTTGGGATTTTCTGTGATTTTCTAAGATTTATTTAGATTTTCTGGGATTTTGGAAATTCATAAATCGTCTGAAAATTCGATGAACAGTAGAAGGCCGGCCCATGGCCACAGTGCGGCCCGGCCGGGGAGATGGCCCGCGCGGCCGAAGGCCAGCGCGCGGCCCGTAGCTCGCGCGCGCGCTCGGGCGACGGGGCAGACCTGACTCGGCCCACGCCCGCCCGCGCTCACGCGGCTCGGATGAGCGACGCGTGGCTCGGGTGGACGGTCGGATGGGGTGGAGCGAAGGGGTACGGGAAGAAGATCCGACGGACGAGGGGCGGTGCGGTTACGATCATCGGACGGTGGCGAGGAAGGCGACATCCGACGACTGGCGTTAGAAGGCGCGGGAGGAGATGGACGACAGAGAAGCGGCCACGCCATCGTCTTCTACCTCCAGCTGTGCGCGCGCAGCCGAGGGACGGAGACGGCGGCGCCTTCGCTCTCCGGCCACGGCGAAGGTTCCCGACGGCAAAGGAGGGTACCACCGGGTAGGTCTGAGTGAGGGGAGTCCATTTTGGGCAGCTGGGAGTTGAGGGGATCAGCGGAGAGAGCGGGGGAGAGAAGGGGGTAGTTCGGGTGCTTGGAGGCGAGGGAGGTCACCGGCGGCGAGAGAGGTCAATCGGGGGCGGCTACACCATCTGGGCAGTTGGAGGCTTACATTGGAGGTGGCGGTGGGAGCTGGGAAGCGGCGAGGTGAGCTGGCCACGGTGGGGGGATTCGGCCGGCGGTGAGCGACGGGGCTGGAGCTCCTCGGGCGATCACCTGCCAAATGGAGGTTACCAAAATGATCAGCACACCGAGGGGATACTTCGGGCGAATGCAATTGAGAAATGAGGGAGAGGAGAGGGAGATTGGCTCCGGGGTGTCGCCGGCTCACAGGGCGGCAATGGCGGAGCTAGGAGCGGCGGGGCTTCAATCGGCGGCTCCGAGAGGTGGCTGGGAGCGTTGGGAGGGTGGTGAAGGCGGTGGGAGAGCTCGGGAGGCAAAGGAGGAAGAGGGAGCCGAGGAGTGGGTTTTATACCCGAGCGGAGGGGAGCGAAAGCTTCGGGGAGAAGGCAGCGGCTCGGGCTCCGGAGCGACAGGGGGACAGGAGGGTTGATCGGTGTCTCCTCCGCACAGTGGAGGGGAATGATGCGCGGCGCTGTAGCGGAGTAATGGCGAGGATACGGGGCAGGCGAGCTGCGGGCGTGGCGAGGGCGTGCTCCCGCGCGGCGGAGGTGACAAGAGGCGACTGGCGGGTGGGGTTGGGCACAGGGGAGCGGCGACGTGGCGCGAGGACGTCCACCAGCTCCGACCGGTGTTGTCGGGGCGGCTCTGGCGCGAGGGGGTCCCCGGGGCGGCGCGGAGACAGCGCGGCCGCGGGCGCCGGGGCGGGGCGGCGCGGCGCGCAGCGCACGCGCGTGCGCGGGGCGAAGGCGGGGAGGAGGGAGCGGGGAGAGCGCCGGGGCGAGGGGAGAGGCGGAAGGGGAGGTGGCGCCAGCAGGAGGCGCGGGCGCGGGACGCGCGAGAGAAGGGGAGACAGAACGGGAGGCGGGGCGCCAACGGAGTGGAGAAAGCGGAACGGCCGAGAAAGGAAAGCGTATTCCGGGGAAGATTTCCAAAAAGGGAAAGATCTCAGAATTCACTCAAAAATGCACCAAAAATCATAAAATTTTCTGGTTTGAATTTTTGGGGACTTTTCATTAATTCTTCTCCCCTAAGTGGGCACAATTTTATTCGATCCCGATGCCACCCATTCCTTGATGTCACGACATTTTATTCATTACAATGAATTAGAGTGTTCCCTTAGAAAGACCCATGGGAGTGAGCACCCCAGCCGAAATTATCACTGTATCCTCACTTCAAAAGGATCAGGAGATAATCATTCACAACACCAAATTCACCACTAACCTTTATATCATAGCATTATTAGATCTTGAGGTAATACTAGGCATGGATTGGATAGCCAAGAATAGAGTAAACATAAATTGTGAGCAGAAGAGTGCTAATATAACGATCAGACGGCTCCAGGTCGCTATACTTGGGAGCACGAGCCCACTCAAAGTTAACTGACCCAAAGATAGCACATCTGTAAGAAAGAAAATTCCAAGATAAACCAGTAGTTCATCTGGGAGAGCCTCAATGCTTTTCACAGGAAAGAAAGATGGCAGAGTGTGGTTATGCACCGACTATCGGGAGCTTAACATTGCATCATAAAAAAATGAATACCTTTTGCCCTGCATTGTCGATCTTTTCAATTAGCTTAAGGGGGCATGTGTATAAGTACGTTATGCTTATGTTTTCAAAAAATATATCTTCAAAACATAAATCATAATGTATAAATACACATTTTATCTAAATATATGCAAAATAATATACATTCCATATTAAAAATCAACATTATAAAATAATTTTTTTATTTGTATGAGGTTTCCGCAGCCCATAGAGGTCTTCGGCCCGCCCCGTCAACTAACGAACCATCCCCGCGATCCGTGGGAAGAGAGAAGCATGTGCAAAACTGGTTGCCGTGGAAAACAAAAGAACCGTCGTCTTGTAGCCATGGCGAATGAAAGGGCGCCAATTAGTAATCCGTTTGCTCAGCGTAAAAATGGTACTACCTTTCAGCAGTTCAGTTGAAAGGGCCGTGCAGCTATTCCGTTTCTGGTACATTGCGAGTGAGACGACATGCTACCGCCAAGAACCTGCGAGCAGAGGCGACGGAAAGGTACATGTGGGATCATTCACTCCGGCATGGGGCGTACCGTGACATTATGCAACGCGGGATATCGAGGACAGGAGATCAACCATCAGCAGCTCGACATTCTCAAACTCCACCCGCGTCCGGATCGGCCTTCAATTGCACGCCAAGCACAGCGCTTCTGTCTCTCTCTCTCTCTCGTCTGCTTCTGCACTGCGGATCTTCGCTGTCGTGCGACGGAGGAGCGAATCTTGGTTTGTCAATTCGCTATCGAACCCGGGGTCAGCATCCTGCAGCTTCCTTTCTTAATGGCTCACCGCTCCCCTCATCTTTGCCTTCATGAAGGAAGAGAGATGGCGTGCAGATAGGTGGTAAGCACAATGGCGGCCCGTCTATATTATTTTTTGACTTTAGTTTTTAACTCTGTTAACGCCATGCTCATTTCGGCTTAAGCTTCTAGCTTATTTTTTACTATTCATAAATGTCGTCTTTTCTGAATTTTTAGCTTTTTTGTCGGTTCTTTTTTTCCCGTATTCGTTTGTGCTGTCCATGATGAACTAACATATTTTTTATTTTTAAATTTTTTAAAATTTAATTATGCCAAATAAGCCACATTCAGCTACATTGTAATTTCAGTTAGTTACAGTATAATTTCAACCATAAACCACTATTTTTCAATCTAACTGAGCAGTGTCTAAAACCTAAGTAACATAAAAAAAAGCTATATACTATAAAAATAACTTTTAAAAATCAATAAAGACTAGAGTCTAAGCTTGCTTAGATGCTAGCTAAGCAGCGGCCATAGCCCATAGCTTAGCTTAGCCTGGTGCTCCCTCTAGCTCGCACATCACGGTCACAGTCACAGTCACCACAGGCGCATTAACACCGGCCTGGCCGTGACCAGTGGCAGGCTGAGAACAAAATTAAAGGGCATAAAAGAGCACTGCCCGTTTTATATGTTCGAGGAAGCAGGAAAAGTAACTGAGCCTATTCGTTTTCTGCCGCTTTGTGGAATGTGGGAGGTAGGGGGTGTTTAGTTGCGAGCTACAGTTTACCACGTTTAAGATTAGGTAAGTTTGATCAATTGTGGGAGCTGTTTGGTTGCAGCTACAGTTGTGGCAAGATTTCATTCCAGCAAACTAGATCCCACGTGTCAATGACTCAAAAAAGTGTGGCAAGATTCTCTTAGACTTGCTAAGGTGTGGCAAAGAATTTGAGCACATCAACTTAGGCAAGTGTGGCAATTTTTGTTGGCAAAGTGTGGCTAGCAACCAAACAGCCCCGTAGTCCTACCTGACTACGTACACGCTGATCTGTTTATATAAATAGCACAGTAACTATTTTTAAAAAAAATTAACTTGACATCTATTTTTATAAATTTAGTCTTTTTTTAAACTTGCCCAGACACAGTTACTCGATAGACACCTGCTCAGCTTCAGTAGCTCGGCAGGAGGGCGACAGCAAAATTAATGTCCATGATTAGCGTTAATTAAAGCTCATGACTAAAACTAATTAATAGTACTAATCAAATGCAATTAACACTAATTAAGTATACACGCTAATCTATCTGGTGACCTATCGAGTACGAGAGCTTGGTAGGTGCTAACCAGCTGTAGCTTGGCAGATCTAAGGAGAGGACTAAATTTAAAAAAGAATATTCAACGACTAATTTTTTTTAAAAAAATGACTTCAATATCATTTATATGAACAGATCATAATCTCTCGACCTCATGCAGTGGCACGCTATGAGCTTTGCCCCTGTCGGCCCGTTTGTCCTCACGTGACACGCGGGCCGTAGAGGAAGATAGGGGCCAGCATAGTAGCAATAGTATGTCTGTTCTTTTTTACTTCAGTTATGACTTTAGGCTATGGTTTTTGACTTTTGAGCTATTTGTGAAAGAGTACGAATTAACAGAAACTCGCATGTGATTTTGGCCGATATAAATGAAGTCACTGCAGTGTGTACTCTTATCAATTTGTAGTCCCTGTCTTGAAAAGACAATTCGTTTAAAATCTAGTTATTGTAGAAAAATCGAAAAACAGTTTGAGAAGCTGAAAAAAGACGTCGTACGCCCAGCAGATATGCAAAAGCCCAAGCGGTCCGACTAGACCAAAATGAAAATAAAATGAATGTGGGCTGTTTTTTTATGGTTTTTTTTATTTTT
This sequence comes from Dendrocalamus latiflorus, assembly GCA_017311315.1. Lineage (NCBI taxonomy): Eukaryota > Viridiplantae > Streptophyta > Magnoliopsida > Poales > Poaceae > Dendrocalamus > Dendrocalamus latiflorus. Next base: position 47,750,163 of record CM029651.1, read on the forward strand.
TGAGAAATTAAAATAAACATAATGTCTTCTTTAAACGTCCTTTCAAAGGTACTTTTTCAAATAACTTTTTAAGTTTAAAACCATACACTATCCGTATCAACTTCTACTAAAAAAGAAGAAGTATGCCATGAATAGGCCTCGCGTGAACGACGGGATAAAAAAACGCATTGGGTGATGAAAAAAAAGTCAAATACTGTGCAGTGCATGGCGTTTGACTGGACGGAAAGGACAACATGGCCCATAGTGCTGGGGTTGGGGTACTGCGGACACGTCAGCCCTGCGACGTCCAGCACAAACAATAGAGGCGCTGGAGACGAAACGGCCCAACTATAACGGAGAGGTTGCTCCCCACACCAGCCGTGCCGGGCGCGCCTCGGCGTAAATTCCCGGCCCATAGAAAACCTGTGTGGAGCTCGATCCGCGTCGCGCGTGGGCCTGGCTCGGGCGAGCAGGCTGCCACCCCAGCCGCGGGCGCGTGCGGAGCGCGGCCGAAATCCGCGCGCAGCCTAGCGGAAACCTCGAAACTGTGGACTGGGCCACGAGCCAGTCGTTCCCGAAACCCAACCACGATTCCAGATTTCCACTGGCCTAGCGCCTGCCATGCAAACTGCTGTGATATCTACGCCCACTTGAAACAAATTCTCTAATAATAAATTATTCCTCTAACTATTTTATATTATTTTTATCATAATTTCTTATCTTACATTCTCTTACTATTTATGTTGCTTTGTAGACTTAAATCATCCCTTACATAAGAGACAACATATTATCTCTCATCGCGCCAAGTTACCACCGGCCAGCAGGCACGATGCGCATGCATACGTCGCCGAGACTCTCCGGCCGGTCGCCGATGGTTTGCCCTCTCATTTCGACGTTCTTAATGCGTACGCAAGACACCCCTTACAGTATGAGGGCGTTCAGTTTGGCGATAACTTATAAAATTTTTCACTGTAGCTGTCTTATTTTTCATTGTAGCTGATGGTGACTTATTTGATATAATTAAATTTAAAAATAAAAATAAAAAATATGTTATACCAGCACGAACAATGTGAAGGAATACGGGAAAAAAGAAAAAGCAAGAAAGCCAAAAAATACTAAAAAGCTAGAAAAAGATAAAATTAAAAAATAGTTAATTAAAAATCAGAAGCCAAAAGCTAAACCTAAAATGAGCAGGGCCGCATGAGCTGTGCGTGGGTTCGTTGGTTGATCGAACTATGGTAGATGTTTGATTAATATGACCACATACGCATGTGATGTTCGATGTGTAGCATGGTACTTAGGACTTCTTTTTCCGATTTCTAAAAGCTGAGACTGGGTTCTTTTAGTCTTTAGTCCTATGGTTTTTGACTTATGCTACTGTAATTAACTTTTAAATGATATATCTTTTTAAGACGGAGTCTACAAATCAATTGTAGTACACACTGTCTTGAATTCATCTATATTTGCTAAAATCACACGCGGATGTCTCTCTCCATACTCTCTCCTGCGAATAGTCAGAATTCAAAAATTTAAGCTAAAAGATATAAGGCATAGCCCAAAAGAATCCACCTTTCAGCTTTTCTCCAGCAACTAGCATTCAAACGGAGTGACTTTCAAGACGAGGTCTAAAAGTTAATTATAATATACACTGTAACGATTTTATTTATATCAATCAAAACCATACATGAGTTTTTATTACTCCTTACTTTTTCTTACAAACAGCTCAAAAATCATAAATCACAGTAAAAAAACCATTAACCAAAACTAAAATAGGGCCTCGTATTCATGTTCACACGGCCACGATCAGATGCCGTCAAGGCGTCAACTCGTCGTCAGACGGGTACGAACTCCATCCCGATCTAGCAAGGCTCGCTCGGCCACAGCGCGCTGCTAGCCATACGCACATTGGTACGCATCCTGCCGAAGAACCTGACCTCTTGCTCGCCACAGGAGTTCCGCACCAACCACCACTTTCAATTTCTCAAGTACTGAATAGATTAACCCCTGATGATCGTTTCCTCTGAAACGAGTTGTGGACAAAGACGCTACTACGAGTTATGTCCGCGCGTCGTCATCAGAGGATGTAGGCGAACACCGGATACCTACGGGCTACGACACGGCCATCGTGCGTGATGCCTTGTGGCGTGCCCCCTCCGAAACCCCACCCGCTCGTCCAGCCCATTCACTGGATGCTTGTGCTTGTATATCACCTAATTAACCATGATCCCTGGAGAGAGAGAGAGAGAGAGAGAGAGAGAGAGAGAGAGAGAGAGAGAGAGAGAGAGAGAGAGAGATATGGCCTCCTGCTCCAAGCAGGCTACTCCTGTTGGTGGCAGCTCTGCTCTGCTTCTTCTGCTTCAGTCCATAAGTTTGTCATCTCTATAGGCTATAGCTATGCACTGAATATAATTATAGAGAACATATATACAAAGAATTTGAAGATAGCATGGTTAGATACAATGCTGATGGACGGAGACAAGTGTTCATTGCTCACACAGATGAGGAACCACATAATTATCTTGATGCATGCATAACTCCAAGTGGAAGGAAGCCATGGATGTTGAATACAGTGCACTGGTGAGGAACAAAACATGGACGTTAGTGCCACGAAATCCACAAGTGAATTTGACTGATTGCAGATGGGTGTTTAAGATCAAAAGAAAAGCAGATGGTAGCATGGATAGATACAAGGCACGGTTAGTCACAAAAGGTTTCGAGCAACGGTATGGACTGGATTATGAGGACATCTACAGTCCTGTTGTAAAACCTTCGACCATTCGACTTGTACTCTCCACTGCCTTCTCCTAGGGATGGATGATACCATAGTTAGATGTGCAAAATGCATTCTTGCATGGGGTTTTTTTTAAGAAGAGGTTTATATGGAACAGCCGTCTAGATATGAGAATAAGAACCTTGCACATTATATATGTCACCTTGATAAAGTATTGTATGGACTCAAGCAAGCACCACGTGCGTGGTTTGCAATATTGAGTTCCAAGATTCAGGAGTTGGGTTTTACTCCCTCCAAAACTGACACCTCGTTGTTTATCTTTCATGAAGCTAAAATCACCATCTATATGTTAATCTATGTTGATGACATTATAGTTGTGAGTTCATCCACTGGGGCAGTCGACTTACTTCTTGGACAACTGTAAGAGGACTTTGTAGTGAAAGATCTCAGTGATCTGCACTACTTCCATGGCATAGAAGTCGGTAGAGTTCATGATGGTTTGAGGTTAACACAACGCACATATGCAATTGACTTGTTGAACCAAGCCAACATGGAAAATTGCAAGTCAATGGCTACGCCAATGGTTGCTACAGAGGCTGACAAAGTCTAAAGGGAAGCTATTGTCGACTGAAGAGGCATAAACTTATAGAAGCATGGTGGGGGCTCTGCAATATATCACATTGACCAGACTGGATCTATCATACCCAATAAATAAGGTGTGTCAATTCCTTGCAGCACCAACTAGCTCTCACGTAGCACCCTAAAAATAAGCATTTCAAAAATCTATCTTTATCCCTATCTCTCTCTCCCATCTCTATCTCTCTCCTATCTCCATATACATCTCTATCCCTCTCCTATCTCCATATACATCTCTCTCTCTCTTTACTTCCCGTCGAGAGCTGCCACCAGCGAGGAGCGTGCGCAGGCTGGGCACGGCGGCGACAAGCGACGTGCTGGTCAGACTTGTCGGCGGCAGGCCGTGCACAGGTCGGGCATGGCGGCAGGCGTATGCACACCGAGCACGACGGTGTAGGCAGCCGTGGGGACCTAGCGACGCAGCGTGGCACAGGCGGCAACAGCGGCAAGCGACGACCGGCATAGCGGCCTAGCTTAGCGGCACGGTTGGGCAGGCGGCCATGATGCGCGAGCGTGACGTAGGTGGCCGTGAGGCGTGGCACGGCGGTGTGGCATAGAGAGTGGCGGTAGCCGACGCCGCTGGCGACTGGCACTGGCCAGCGGGGGCTGACGGCGACGGTGGTTGGTGGTGGCCGGTTCCCATGGCCACATGATTCGGTTGGCCGGGGCACAGCCGAATGACGAGTTCATGCGGTGTTTCGTTGGGTCGTTCAGCGAGGCGTGGTTTGCACGGCCGAATGATGATTCGCACGGCCGAATGGTGATTCGCACGATGGAGGCTTAGCGAATGTGAATTCTTCTAGCCGATTGCACTTCCGTCCGTCTTTCCACGAGTTTATCTTAGTTTTGATCTGATCTGTCTCTGTTCCATCTTGTAGGTTTGCACGCAACCTTTGAGGGAGCGTTCGGGCAATCACGCACCTCGGATCCCTCGTGCAGCGTGTCCGCCAAACGTGCTCAATACAAGTACCTCGCGGCCCTAACCTTTTCCTTTCCACATACCACATGTTTCCAGATTATTTGTCACCTTTGCCATTGAGTATAATTGTCATATCACTCACGTTTACCTAGCAATTATCATATCACTGAAGATTACCTAACTAATATCATATCACTAAATATTACATAGCTATTATCCTATCACTAAAGATTATATGGCTACTATCATATCACCAAAGATTACTGGCTAATATCATATCACTAAAGATTACCTGGTTATTATCCTATCACTAAAGATTACATGGCTACTATCATATCACCAAAGTTACCTAGTTATTATCATATCACTAAAGTCACCTGGTTGTTATTATATCACTAAAACCTATCTGGTTGTTATCATATTACCAATGCTTACCTGGTTACTATCAGATTACTAATGCATGCTTGGTTATTATCATACTACTAATGTTGCCTAGTTATAGACTTCTAATACTGTATTCTTGTCATGATGTTCTAGGTTATCTTAATTCACATGTATTTAGGTTTATTAGAATACTCAGTTAATAATGTTCTATAATTCATGCTTTTAATTGGTGTCTTAGAATTCATGCTTAAATCATTAATAGGGGTAACATATGAACATGTTTCAAATTTAGGTTTGAACCACTAGCAATCTTTTAACATTATGGCTGCTATGTTTATTTTTTTCCTGATATCACAATTCTTTATTTGTATGATTTCATATGTGTCATGAACGACACTAATACAATACCTATTAATCTGACTAATAAGTAATAATCACTTATCATGTAATAAAACTTAGTTAGGTGCAAACCCTTGTGTGAGCTATATTACAATACCTCTTTTATAATAATTTCTAGATCACTACCACCATATTATTATTCAACATCACCATCATATCGGAAATCATGCTTCTTCATTTCCAACCCTAGCAAATCCTTCCTCCTACCATAACCTTATCTCAGCCTTCTCTTAGTTCCCTTAATTTCACACCATATAACATGTCAACAATATAAAAATTACCTGGCCTAGGGTTATCCACATATAGAGAAGATTTCCACCCACCTGGTAATGTACGTAGGGTCGTGCACTCTCGTTACTCAGGATATTACACCCTGTCTGTGGTTATACAATCGAGGACAGTGTTGTTCCTGCCTATTCGTGTATAATCGAGTATGTGAGAAGTAATCACCGATGCAATTGCCATAACCTGCTAATAATAGTTATCTTGGATTCCACCGTTCCTGTTGTCTCGTTACTCAGGATACCATATAACATGTTAACAATATAACAGTTACCTGGTCTGGAGTTATCCACATGTAGAGGAGATTTCCACCCACCTGGTAACATACGGGAGCCATATACTCTCGTTACTCAGGATATTACACGCCGTCTGCAGTTATACAGTCGAGGACAATGTTGTGCCTGACTACTCTCGTATAATTGGGTATATGGGAAGTAATCACCGATACTATTGTCATAACTTGCTAAATAATGATTATCCTTAATGTCATTGTTTTAGTTACCTTTATCCCTAACTTTCATCAGTGTTTTCGGTAACCTAGTTCCATTGCAATTAACCTATGTCAATTACTTGTTCGTATTGCTTGTCCTTTACTCACCGCGTTGCGATCATTGTTGGGTACTTGCTGAGATTTCCATATCTCATGCTTGCACTTTCCATTCTCAGGTAAAAGGCTAGTGGAGTGATAGCATCATGCATGGGTAGAAGCACTCGAGTTTTCAGCACTGTGGTTTGCCACTATTTTGTTGTTTCATTTGTTCTTCATTTGGTTAGAGTGGATGTAAGATCGAGGAGGCCGACTAGAGAGAGGTGAATAGGCAGTGTAAAAAATCTCTTATAATTATTATTAATAATTCATGACATTTTCTATTTGTCTAAACCAAGTAAATAATGCGGAATCTTAAATCAATTTGGTTTACCACAAGCAACGCCTATATCAATGAAGTTCATATAAGTGCACCAATAATTTTAGGCTATGTCAGGGTGTGCTATTTTAGATGACAAATAATCAATTTAATTCTACGAAAATAAATTGCTTCAAGGTAAATTAAGCACAAGAAAACAAACCACAATAGACCTTTTTACAGTGGTGATCGGAGAGTTGCCGCTCTTCCCTAGTCTACGTTGAGGTAAGCCCAAACTAATTGGACCGGCTCCACGAACTAAACCTTTCACTTCAAATCCACTAGTAATAGCTCTTTTCCCGCTCCGGGTAGGTGAGCTCCAACCTTCACACTTCACCGGGTCTTCTCATAAACTTCTTTGAGAAGATCATCACGTACGACGCCTCCAACGCCGTCTAGGAATCGACAAACATCAAGAGCAACAAGTCAAGCCCTTCGCTTGACTCTCACCATGTACAACAAATGTAAAAGCTTAAATGGACATTAAGTCCACCTCTAAATGCAACACACGTAATTTAGATACCTTCTCCTTGCTCACAAAGTGCAACACATGCACAATTGAGTAGAGAGCCTCACACTAGCTCATGAGAATAGAAATAGATCAAGCAACATTAACTCCAACTAGCCACAAGGAAGTATTTATACCCCCACATAAGAAAACTAGCCGTTGGAGCCAAATCCCAAAAAACAGGATTATCGAAAGTACCGTTGACTTAGGGCCAGTACTTCTGCTTCCCTCGCCAATGGTCTGAAAACTATCCATTGAAGTCAGAATAAGAAGTTCCGTCGTTCATTTTCTGATACTTCTGATCATCGAAAGTACCGCGCCACACATGCGAAACTACCGATCTCACCGGGGACAAGAAGACTCTACACATGTGTCTCTTTGAAAAAAAAATATGCCGCTACACAAGCTAGCACTTCCGCTCACCGGTAGTACCGCTCCCATAGATACGGTACTTCCGCTTGCCGATCGAACCACTCACACAGAGCTGATCGGACCGCTTACACAGAGCCGATCTGAAGCTCCAATCATCGACTACCCTAATCCACGACCATGTTGGTCTCCGACCACGTTGTTCGGATCAATCACATATGTCTTTGACTAAACTGGTCTTCGACCATGTTGGTTTTGATCCCTCAGGTCTCGACCACATCGACCATGTTCATCTTCGACCACGTCAATCTTCGATCACACAGATCTCCGACCTCCCTATCGATCTTCAACTACATTGTTTTAATCACATTGTTTCAACCACGTCAATTTACGACAACACAGGTCTCGACCACATCAGTTTACGACCACACAGGTCTCAACCATGTCTGGTCGACCACACTGGTTCAACCATGCTGGTTTACGACCACAAAGGCCTACGACCACATCGATTCCGACCACACTGGTTTTGATCACACAGATCTCGATCACGTCGATTTCAACCATGTTGGTTCAACCAAGTCAGTTCGACCACTCTGGTCTTCGACCACTTGAGCTCGACCGCTTTGGTCTTCAACCACATAGGTCTTCGACCACCTAGGCTCGACCATTCTGGCTTTTGACCACTTGATCTTTGACCATATAGGTCTTCGACCTCTAACGTACATGGTAGTTTCGTGATTACAATGCCGGTAGTTCCGGTCCACGGTAGTACTGCAGGTTACACTGCAGTAAATCCGAATGTCTTGAGGAATACAGATACTTCACCAGATTTTGTAAAACACATTTGCAAACTTTAGTATCATGCACACAAGTACCAAACATGATTCTCAACAAACTGCAAAACACATTTGCACACTTTTGGAATCATGACACAAGGATTAAATATGAGTTTCAACTATTTGCAAAACACATTTGCAAATATAAGCCTTATATCATAAAGAATGGAAACATGGACTTTAAACACTTGCAAAACACATTTGCAATGCATAGTCCCATATTACAAGGATTCAACATATGAGTTTCAACTATTTGCAAAACTCATTCATAAATACATATGATGAGATTCAAACTACTAGACATAACCCCCTCTTAATAGTACGACAACCTATAGTAGCAATCTGGTCTTTCAACCAAACACTAAGACTGGTAAAATACTAGGAACACATCCTTATCCCTAGCTAGTCATACATTTGCCTTATATTATTATCTTGATATGCATCAACTCATGATACATCCTTTTCTTCAACTCCATCAATACATGATGGCTTTCACTTTACTTAATGATCAACACATGATCATCTCCTCTTGGACATGCATCAACTCACAATGCATCTTTCTCTTAATGGCCTTCAACATATGAAGCCATCTTCCATCTGAACTTGATGATTTTCAACATATGAAGTCATCCTAAGTCGTCCTCATTTGTGGCACCTAATCTATTCAGCCATCTCATGGAATAATATTAGTCCACAAAACAATTGCAATCAATTAACAAACTTCACCATTAACACATAATGGAGGGACTAGACTCTACAATCTTTCCTTTTTAGTAATTCATGGCAATCTCAATAAAAAATTGTGATAAAAATTATATTTGCAAGTACACAACATTTGTATACTCTAAGACAAGCTTTTTAAGCAAAGCTTATTTATCTAGTTGTTATTAATCATCCAACCATTTACAAATAATGGAGGAACTAGATGACAACCTGATTATGAGTATATATGAACTACACAAACTATATATATACTCAAGGGTATGTTTCAAAGTAAAGATCTTTAATATATAAAACTGGAACATGGATCAATACTTACGAAACCTCAAAACATAGAGTAAACTCCCCCTAAATGTGTGCATACCAGTATGTATAATGAAGACATATGCACATATTCATTTTGGACTATTTGTGGAATTTAATATGTATTTTGGATCCAAGGAATGCACTAATATATGATAATGTCATTTCGAATGTATACCTCAAGGATTTCACCTTTTCATACAAATGAGATTGAGTAATATCGCAATCAATAAACAAGGTTAGTCTCACAAATGTATTTATCATTATCACCAAAATCTCATTATAGTATTTATCATTATCACCTAAACCAATTTAAATGGAGCTTGATCTCTCAGTGGACTGGTCCCTTGTTTCGAACATCTGTTTCAGCTTTCGTTGGTTCTTTAATAAAGTACTTTTAAAGTTTTTAATTTCCTCGTAATTTCTATTATTGCCTTTATTATTTATTTTTCTTTACTTTGGCAATGACATTACATAGTAATATTTTATATTGGTATGTGACGTGCTACATCTCATTGGAGTGTCGTGAAGAGGATACTTCAATATTTGAAGTTGACTGCTGATACCGATTTGGAGATCAAAAGGACTGGGTCAACTCTCCTAAGTGCGTTTTCAAACACTGACTGGGTAGGATATCCTAATGATAGGATATCCACTAGTGGATATGCACTCTTTTATGGTCAGAACCTCATTTGTTGGAGCTCTAGAAAGCAGAACACTATCTCTCGGTCAAGCACAGAAGCAGAGTACAAGTTGCTTGCAAATGCCACGACCGAACTTGTTTGGTTGCAGTCTCTACTTGGAGAACTTCGAATCTTTCAAGCCAGATCACCAATTTTGTGGTGTGATAATATCGGAGCCACTTACCTGTCATCTAACCCAATATTTCATGCACGTATAAAACACATTGAGGTTGATTTTTATTTTGTCAAGGGAAGAGTGGCTTGGAAAGTGCTTGATATCAGGTTCATATTATGTCAAGGCCAAGTTGCAGTATCTTCACAAAACTGCTGCCAAATCGGCAGTTCTCAATTCCGAAGAGCAATCTTAACCTTTTGTGACAAGGTTTGGATTGAGGGAGGCTGTTGAAAGTACCGGATTGGAAGATAAAGTTAGAGATGGATTGTTCTGTTAGATTCAGTTTGTATAGATAAGACTGTTGTAACAAATGTAATCTCTGAACTTTCAGTGTAAGTCTGAACTTCGGTTCTTGTAGCTGATCCAGCACAGCTTCATTGTCGAGGTATATATATTCTTGACTAGCGCTGCCTCTGAAGATTAAGCAGAGCAGCAACCAATTCATGTACTGTTGACAAATGCTCACTAGGCAGTAAAGCAGCTCCTTGATTTCTCATCGAGGAGGATCAATGCCACGTAGTACTAGCTCTTAAAAACGAACTTTCGGGGTCACTAATGGGAAATCGAGAAATCCTGCGGCCTGCAGGACGCTTGCCAGGACAGCCGCGTCGATGTGCGATCGTCCATGGCCAGTAGCAGAAATGACGGTATCAGCAAGACGGTTCAACCACTATGCGCGAGACACAGAGACGAGTTATGCCATCGAATGAACCGCGTCACGTACGAGTTTTGCGCGTAATCGTTCGTCAAGGACTAGCCTAAGTGCTGTACTGCGAGTACACTAGACTAATCGAGACTAATGGACAGCAATGAGCATAATCTCTACTATACTAGCCACATAGGCGCGGCGCAACGCCGCGCCAGCCACCGTGTGTACCGAAGCAAAAGAGGCGATAATTCGTGATGAGTTTTTTAAAAAAATCGAGGGCGCATATGTATTTTCGAGAAAGCAAAAGGTTTTTCCCGTAAAAAAGCGAGGGCCTATACGTAACTAAACGAGAACCCATACGTAATTTAGAAAACGCGGGGCGCTATCCTGCAAAATACACAAAATTTCGGTGAAGTGGAGGGCTGCTTTTGCAAAAAAAACGCTTTAAAAAAACCTGCCAGGGACCTATTTGCGAGGAAAAAGGACCTTTATGTAATTTCGAAAAACGGAGGGACTTTTTTGCAAAACCGCTCCCCTGACCGTACGAAGATTCTTTAGCCACGCGGCGGACGGAGCGATCGCACGGAGGGAAAAACGGTGACGTGGGCGCTCTCTCCGCTCGCGCTTCCTTCCTGGCGTAATAGCGGTAGATATAAAGAGAAGTCGGTGATTATCGGTATGTTCTGTCTACAGCCATCCGATTTGATCTGGACCATCCGTCTCTCTTCTCCTCTCTCTCTCAGGATACAAATGCCCATCCCCTCCATTTTCCCCATCTCGTCGTGCATTCTGGTCACCCTTCTCTATCTGTTGCTTACTCTCTAATGTTTAATGTGTGAAATTGGTCAGGTAGTAAGTTCCATCTTACTATTTTTATAATTTTGTTGTAACATACGAGTCTCTAACTAGTCGCGTAAGAAGGTTGAGATGAAATCGTACTAGACTACTAGCTGGGCCAACACAATCGTTTTGGGACGGCGATGGTTGTTCCCACTTGGGGCCTAGCCCGTATCTGGTTTCTTTCTTTTAATGGGCCATGATTTTACGGAAGAGTCCACGAGACGTCGGCCGCGTGAGCCACCCGGCGCCTCCTCATCCGCCATTCCGTCGAGCACCGCGCGCGCGCCGCCGTTGCTATGCTTCTCCGGCCTCGCGCCTTCCTCCTCCAAGCCCTCGCGCCGCTCCCCGTATCCCGCGGCACCCTCTCCGTCCGCCGGACGCTCGCCGCAGCGGCGGGGACCGCCTCGCCCGGCGATGCGGCTGCGCCGGCGCCGGCGCGCTCCGGCCACAAGAACTCAAGGCAGGCCGCGCCGCCCAGGGGATCCGTGAATACGGCGCTGTTTTTCCCTCCTGGGGTGGAGCGGGACGCGGCGGTGGCGGCGGAGATGGTGATACCGGGGTCGAACATCGTGGTGGGCCCGTACGCCGGGGACGCCCGGGTGAAGGAGGCGGAGTTCGTCAAGAGCAGCGCGCGCGCGCGGGACTGCCCCAAGGACGATCGCCCCGAGTTCGCCGTCCTCGGCCGCTCCAACGTCGGCAAGTCCTCGCTCATCAACGCACTCATCCGCCGCAAGGAGGCCGCGCTCACCTCCAAGAAGCCCGGTAATCCTGAAGAACACGATTTCATCTTCAGCTGCTTCATCACTTTGTTTTTAGAGATGATCTTAATTTAGTTAAGGATGCATTTTAGTTCTGAAGCGGCTTCTCAGTGAGTGGACTGTGGTACTGTCAGTGTTGCCCTAGATAGCAAAAATGTGATTGTTTTCCCTTAGTTTAGGAATCGAAATTAGCTAATGGTTTAAAAGAACCAAAACGCGTTAGTTCTGTTTTAATGATTCGTTTGTGGTAAATAACTGAATATGTAACGTTGTTCTAGTTGAGAAATTTCGATATTTGACACTGAATACGTGCGTCTCTCAACTTTTAACCCCCAATTCGCACGTCTTTGGAAATTTAACCCTGTCACTGCGAATTCTTTTGATTCAAGGGATTCTCCTCATTTTCTCTCCTTTTCTATTTTGACACTTGTCACTGCGAAAATGAAGAAAATCCCTTAAATCAAAAGAATTCGCAGTGACAGGGTTAAATTTCCAAAGGCGTACGAATTGGGGGTTAAAAGTTGTGAGACGCACGTATTCAGTGTCAAATATCGAAATTTCTCGTTCTAGTTATTGTTCCAGGCTTGAGGTGAAGTTGTAATTTTGGTGTGGAATTGATAAGCCTCTTTTGGTGTTTGCCGTGTTTTTAGAAAGGAAAATGTGATCTTTGTGCACCCATAGGAATAGATGATGGTGTTTTGCAACTACCTTATTGGAAATTGCACTTTAAGTTTGGGATAACTTATTGGCTCATTGGTCTGCTTTTTGATGAGGGATGTATTATTTCATCGATCCTATTTATTGAACTTCATGAATTTACTTTACTGTGGCAATATTGGCATGTCCTTATCTGTTGTATTCTGTTAAAGTTTGTATTTTTATTGTTGTTACCTGTCATATTGGATCTGAGATCATATGTTGTACAGGGAAGACCCAGACTATTAATCACTTTTTGATTAACAAGAGTTGGTACCTTGTGGATTTGCCTGGTTACGGGTATGTTCACTTTCTTCGCCCACACTAAATGTGAACTAGTTGTTTGGTTGATCCCAAAATATGAAGATCCATTTCTAAGATAAACCACACATGCCTAATAACCGGCTAATAAATAATTTTAAGGAGCATGAGTTTTCATAAGGATATGATCAACAAGACAACTTTTTGTTCGCTTGTTCTTCAGGTGTTGAATGGTAGCATCGTATGTTTTTTTCGTTGCTTTTGTTGCATATCCATTTTGGATGCAATCCCACTGGTGTGTTCATTTGTTATGTGAGTAAATGTTAGCATATATAAACAATGCCTTGTAAGTTTAATACATTCTCTCTAGCATTAGCAGCTAGGATGCCCCGATACGCGATACGGGTACGGCGATACGGTATTGCACAAACAAGGATACGTCGATACGGCAAGTATATATGTATTTAAAAATTAAAAAAATGTGGGGAGTGCTGAATAATGACCTCTCACAGCAGAATGGCTTCAGATCGAACATGTGAGTGAAGATCATGTGGTTTCTTTCCTTTTGTGTCCTCTCCTCGCCACCAAAAAGTATCAGTGTTGCAGGCGACGGTGACCTCCAGGCGGCGCAGCAAGCGACGGTGACCTCCAGGTAGTGGGAGGGTGACTTCCAGGTGGCGTGGCCGACGAGGAAGACGGCGAGTAGCGACGGCGCGAGCCATTTCCTAAGCTGGAGCCTAGAGGTCGGCGAGCCAAGCGGCGACGGCGAGGGCGTTGCCGGCGGGAGAGGCGGAGGATCTCCAGGCGCTGCCGGCGGGAGAGGCTGCGGAACTCCAGGCGCTGCCGGCGGGAGAGGCGCAACGGAACTCTAGGCACTGGCGGCGGCGACGGCGCAGCGAATCTCCAGGTGGCGGGGCTCCAGGCGGCAGACCTCCAGGCTGCGGGGCTCCAGCCGGCGGACCTCCAAGCGGCGGGGCTCTAGCCAGCGGACCTCCAGGCGGCGGGGGATACGGAAGACCTCTGGGTCTCCAGGTGGTGGAGCTCCGATGGGGGAAACGGGCGACTAGCGCGGCGAGCTGCCGACGTCGACCGAGGAGGCGACGACAGCTTCTGCGCGGAGACTGGAGAGGGATGTGCGGGATGTTGACGGCCGATTCCGGATTTAGGGTTAGGGGGCGACGGGAGCAATCGGACGTGGGCCGGCTTCGACTTTTGGGCTTTATGGGCTGAAACGTATCGCGGAAGTATCGCAGGCGTATCGCTAACGTATCGGTGTTTTTTTAATTTTTTTTGGAGGCTGAAATTCTCCGATACTTCGCGATACCGTATCGCCACATATCAGTACGTATCGCCGTATCGGATACGTATCGGACACGGGTATGGCAGTTCAATGGAGTATCGGTGCTTCCTAGATTAGCAGTAGTAAGTTCAATACATTCCCAATAGGCAGTAGTACCAATTTTTTCAGGTTCAAACTAATGATATAGAATAGCGTAGGATATGTCAACAAGACTTTAAGATAATATTGATTTCTGTTGAAAGGTTAGTTCTGGAAGCCCATTATGATGTTTTTTTCAACTGTAACATTGGAACAAACATAAGCTCCACCAACTTGTGTAATAGTTTGTCTGATCGTTGTTTCTGAGACTATAGTGATCAATGCCTGCTGCATGGAATATGAATGTTTTAATGGAACTCAAAAGACCTACAAGTGTTAATTTTCCATTCTCTTTTCTTAGATGATTTTCTCACACTCGTTAGGACATTGCCCCAGCATAAATTACTTCAATATACTTTAGGACTTATCTGGCCTCTCCAGTCTCCAATGGACATGAATACATGATGAATGATCTAGTTTCTTGGTACATGTAGGTTCGCAGCTGCGTCCCAATCAGCTCGAATGGATTGGTCTTCATTTACCAAGGGGTACTTCTTGAACAGAGACACCTTGGTTGGTGTACTGCTCCTTGTTGATGCTAGTATTCCACCTCAGAAAATTGACCTTGACTGTGCCAACTGGCTTGGTCGTAACAATGTGAGGCAACTTACTCTTCATATGTTTTTTATATGCTGATTGTGGACTTTAAAGTTTCAAGTGACTTACTTCTAGGATTGATGGTACATATGTCTATTGTATTGATCTTCAACTACGATCTGGCTAATTTATTGTTTGTGTGTTTTAGATTGGATTGACCTATGTGTTCACCAAGTGTGACAAAGCAAAGAAAGGCAAAGGGGGGCGGCCTGATGAGAACATCAAGGTGTTCCAGGAAACGATCAGCGAGCTGTATCCGGAGCCTCCTCCATGGATCATGACGAGTAGCACCACTGGGTTGGGCCGTGACGGGCTACTCCTCCATATGTCGCAGTTGAGGAACTACTGGGACAATGACACAGCCTAGGCAGGGGGTGCTTGGGCCAGCTGCAGCTAGGAACAGCAGTACTCTCTAGATGAGAGAACCACAGACCAATAGACCATGACCTTTCACCAAGGGATCTTGCTTCTAGTTCAGTTGCATTTCCGGTGTTTGGCCTTTTGATGTATAGTGGAGCATGTTTTATGATATTCAGTTTTCTTCTGATTTCTGCTTGCGGTGGCGTTCTCATACCCGATATACTACCGCTCTATGCGCTTGTTGTGATAGTACTAGTATTTGTCTCTTACCTGAGGAAGTAAAGTCTCGTTATGATTTCTGAATGATACTCCTGCATTACGGCCTAGGCTCTGCGGCGGCAGGGCGGGGTGCAATAGGCCGATCGGGAACTGCGACATTTATGGTGAAGGCAGCCGAGAAAATTCAGTGTACTACACATTCAATGCGACAGAAATTAAATTTTTCGCACGCATTTTATTGCCCGACATGCTGCTCGCTCGGGATGGCTTACACTGCATGGTACTAGCGGCAGTACCACTGGTAGTAACTTGATAAAATCCAGACTCCACTGGTGGTGGTGGTGCATATATGTCGGCCTAGGGGGTCCTCATGGCCCGGGGGATGATCACTTTGACCAGCCGAGACATGAAGCCGGACAGGGAAAACAGAAAGTGAGCCATGCGCGCACTGAATGTTTTTCACTTTCGCCGGGGCTGCCGTGCCGCTCCCCGAACCCCGCCGGCCTGCCTCTCGCCGGCCCGGTGGCTCCACCACATGAAAACTTGCGAAAATGTGCATGGTACCGTACGAAGTCGTGGCTCTTGCCACTGCACCGGCCGCTGATTTTTGGGTTGTTCTTGCTGATTTTGGGGTTGCCTGAAACGGGCGTCTGGAGTCCGTATGCAAACGCTGAAAGCCGGGAGAATGGGCAATGTCGCGTGATGTGATACGCATTCGCGGTTTCTCTTGCTTCTACGCTACTGGGGAGGTGGCAGGGAGACTCGTCGCGATGGTACGTAACCGCGATCCGAACGCCAAACTGGCGAGCATCGTTTGCGGTCACCCCATGCCCTGCTGCCCCTGTCTGTCGGGCCAGTAATGTCTGTTCTTTTTAAATTTTAAAAGCTGATTTTTGATTTTACTAAAATAAGTAACTTTTAGACAAAGTATTTTTTTAATACAGAATCTATAAGTTGATTATAGTACACACTACAGTGGCTTCATTCATATCAATCAAAACCACATATAAATTCTATATTTTTATAAATATTCTAAAAATTATAAATCTTTACTATTATAAAAGTGTGAGTTGGTGATTTGTCCATTCTCTCTCCTCTCTTCTCAGCCATCCGATTTGATCTAGACCATTCGTCTCTCTCCTCATCTCTCTCTCAGGATACAACCGCCCACTCCCTCCACTTTCCTCATCTCTTCGCGCATTCTTGCCACCATTCTATCTATGTCGTTTGCTCTCCAATATTTGATGTGTGAAGTTGACCAAGCAGTAAATTTCGTCTCACCATTTTTATAATTTCATTACAACGCACGGGTCTCTAACTAGTGTAACAAAAAAGAAACATACCCTGCCGGGCCACATCCCACCCTCCTCACTGTCCTGCTCGCTGGGCTTCCTCTTCTCTCTCTCCTACAGGGCCATTGCACAGGGACTACTCGAAGGGGGCCCTTATCTCTGCCCTACCGCTGCTACCACTAAAGTACCAACCAATGCTATCGCAGAAGCTGGAGTTTTAAATTGTTGTATGCAACTCCACGAAAAGTTGTAGTAGCCATGCTTCAGAACACGGCAGCCAGTAATTTTTATCGTACGAGGCACTACGTCACCCGTCTCTGCGTACTGAAGAGTGAAGTCTGTGTTTTATGTACGGATGATACGCTACATCCCAAGTCTGGTTTTAGACGGGCTCACGCGCTCACATTAATTTGTGAAAATTTTGCAAATACCCGCTTAGAAGTTCGTTAGGAGTTTAATTTACCTTCCTATGAGCATTTTTGTGACATATGAACCTTTCATAAGTGTATAGTTATTTGATATCCTTTGTCGCTCTCGACAAAAACTGTTATATACTCATTTTTATGGTGCACCTACCGTACATTCAAACTAAAATTCTAAAAAAATTCTGGATGCACTTTATGGTTTATTATACTTATATATAAAATTTTAAATTCAAATTTATTCTATATTAAAAGTACCAAAAAAGAAAAATTCTGACAAATTTGAACTCTTAACATTTGTCAGTTTTTTCTCTCTTTTTTATTACTCTTAAAATATGTTGCATATAATGCACAGTAAAAAAGAGACAACTGACATGAATTTTTACGCAAAAAAACCCCCGCGAAAAAACCATGGGCGCTCGAAGGCATATCACTATAATGAGGAGAGCTTACAATGGAACGCTTACTCTTCTTATGGGCTACTGGGGTACATATATATAGTATGAGGAAAAGAGTCCCATACGGAGATAAACCCGAATCAGGATTGGTTGCTACAGATTGACACCACGTCTAATACAACATGTGCATGTACCTGCCATGCCACGTCTGTTATGAGGCAATAAAGTGTCCTACACAGACACAGTACGAATTCGTATCAACTTTAACAATATCCATCTTGAGCCGAATTCCCTCCAGTAGTTGAAGAATATGATAGACTCATCCAACAAAATTATCATGTATACTGTTGTAGGGGTGGCCCCCACCTAAGCCCAGCAGGCCTGTTAAGGGAGTGTAAGGCCCAGAATGGGACATGTATAGTGACATAGGTACCCCTGAGGGGAGGACTCATGTGTAAGGGTATAATTGTAAAGGCACTCCCCATGTGGATGTAGATATATAAGACATAGGCCATGAGGAAAGAGGCCCAAGCCATTCATTTACTCAACTCTCCACTACTACACACTCTCTCTCTGTTTGGTCTGTAACCACAACATATACCTTAAGCGCCGAAAGTCCAAAGGCCTAGTGAGTAATACCAACTAACTCTAAGCATACCTTAAACTTAGATGCAGAAACTGGTTTTGTCATCATATCAGCAAGATTATCATGAGTACTTATCTTGCAACCTTTAATATTACCTTCAGTAATGACACCTCGAATGTACCTGATATCAATATATTTTGTTCTCTCATGGAATATTTGATCTTTTCTAAGGCAAATAGCACTCTGACTATCACAAAATATTGTAGTACAAGATGTACTTCCCCAAAACTTAGTAAATAAACCTCTTAGCCAAATGCCTTCTTTGCAAGCTTCAGAAATAGGCATATACTCAACTTCCATAGTAGACAAGGCAATGGTAGCTTGCTAACATACTTTCCAGCTAACAGCACACCCTTCAATAGTGAACACATAACCAGTAAGAGATCTTTTTTTATCCAAATATCCAGCAAAATCAGAATCCGCATAACCACCGGGTCCATCTCTGGTCTTCCCAAATTGTAAACAAGCATTAGATGTGCCCGTAAATATTTGAAAAATCCATTGAACTGCTTTCCAATGCTCTTTTCCAGGATTAGCTATGTATCTACTAACCATACTTAATGATTGAGATAAATCGGGACGAGAACATACCATGGCGTACATGAGCGAACCAACTGCACTCATATATAGAACTCTAGACATGTAATCAATTTCATCATTTGATTGTGGACACGACGTTGAAGTCTAAAATGTGCATCTAAGTGAGTACTCACAGGTTTGGCCTTATGCATGTTGAAACGACGAAGAACTTTATTAATATATCCCTTTTGACTTAGATATAATTTGCCAAATTATCTGTCTCTAATGATTTCTATATCAAGAATCTTCCTTGCTACACCGAGATCTTTTATCTCAAATTCTCTATTTATGTGCCTTCAACTTTGAAATTTCAGGCTTGTCTTTGTAGCAATCAATATATATGAGCAAATAAATAACTGAATTATTAACAGTCTTCAAGTAAACACACCTATCATAATTAGATCTTTTAAGATTCTGAAATATCATAAAGGAGTTAAATCTCTTGTACCATTGTCTAGGTGATTGCTTCAAACTGTAAAGAGATTTCCTCAATTTGCAAACAAAATTCTTCTTTCCAGGAATGACGAAACCTTCTGGTTGCTCCATATAAATGTCTTCTTCTAATTCCCCATATAAGAATACGGTTTTCACATCCAATTGTTCAAGCTCATAATTATGCATAGCCACAATGCTGAGTAAAGTGCGAATAGAACTATGTTTCACAACAAGAGAAAAGACATATGTAAAATCAATACCTGGAATTTGGTTGTATCCTTTTGCAACTAGCCTTGCTTTGTACCTAACATCTTCTATTGGTGAAACTCCTTTCTTCTTGAAGATCCATTTGCAGCGAATAGGCTTCTTCTCAATTGGCAACTTGACCAGTTTCCAAGTGTCATTCTTGTCAAGAGATTCCATCTCATCATACATGGCAGTCATCCATATTTCTGAATCACTAGAAGAGATAGCCTCTAAATAAGATGAAGGTTCTGCAATATCTTTAATTTCTTCTGTCATATTTAAACAATAAGCCACAATGGCAAAGGCAACGAAAACATCTCCATCAGAACCTTCTTTGGTGACAATGGTGGTTCTACGTTTATCATCTTGATGATCTTTCTTGAAATTGTTATTTCTCTTGTTCTGCAACTTCCAGCACTTGGATATGTCATGACCATCATTCTTGCAATACCTGCATGCCTTCCCGTTTCTGTATTTAGATCTACCTCTATATTTGCTTTTGCTTATGCCTCTTAAATTGACATTTGAACCCTTCTCGTATTGCCTGCCACGGACAGACAAACCTTCTGCATGCGTACTTGAGTTTTCACCTGGAACCACAAGTTTTATCTTTTCTTTAACACACAGAGCTTCATAAACTTCACTGAAAGTAAGAGTATCTTGGCTATATAGAATAGTATATATAAAAGTAGAGTACACACTGGGCAGAGAGTATAGCAAAGTAAGACCCAAACCTTCATCATCATACTTTACATCCATAGCTTCGAGGTCTGCAACAACTGTCTTGAAAGCTGTCAGGTGGTTCAATAGTGAGACACCCTCCGTCATCTTGTGGGAATAAAGCTTCTATTTCATATGCATTTTGCTGGCCAGATCCTTAGTCATGCAAATCAGACCTAGCTTCAGCTATAATGCGGTAGCGGAAGTTTCTTTCATAACCTCCTGTAAAATATTATTTGATAGATGAAAATAAATTTGAGATAAGGCCTTATGATTTTTTCGTTGCTTCTCATCAGTGGACAATACGGTTGGCATCCTGTCGATCTATATAAGTGCATCATCCAAATCAAGCTATGATAAAACAACTCGCATCTTGATTTGCCATAGAGAAAATCTCGTGTCGTAATCCAATAGCTGAGATCATACTTTAGAGTCGCCATACGGAATAAAACCAAATTTTGCTGGTACAAATTTGTATGTACCTAGCAAAATTCTCATAATTGAAAGTTCCTTGTAAGCTCTTGGATGCACGTAGCAAATCTTGCCAAAGAGTCATACCAAAACTTCAATCGGTAGCACCTTTTCTTTTGCTGTCCTGAGTTCC
This sequence comes from Dendrocalamus latiflorus, assembly GCA_017311315.1. Lineage (NCBI taxonomy): Eukaryota > Viridiplantae > Streptophyta > Magnoliopsida > Poales > Poaceae > Dendrocalamus > Dendrocalamus latiflorus. The sequence goes on from CM029651.1 coordinate 47,771,152, forward strand.
GTGAGCTTGATTTCCTCTCTTGCTTTGCTTTCTCACCGATCGAAGCTAAGCGAAGAGACTCGCTGCTGTGGATGATGCGTAGACAGGCGCAGACCAAAGCTACGGAAAAAAGGCATTGGCTTATGCCTTTTTAACTCGCACGTCGCTTGATTCCTCTCAGCGACGAAATCGAACGTGTCTCGTATTCGACAAACAGCAGTGACGTCGGACCGACAGAATTTTTTTCTTGAATCTCCAATTTTCTGTGCTCTGATACCACTTGTTGCAATAATACTTAGAAAAAAGATACAAAAGACATGAATTTTTATGTGAAAAACTCTCACGGGAAAAATCATGGACGCTAAAGACAAATCACTATAATGAGGAGAGTTTATAATGGAACGCTTACTCTTCCTATGAGCTACTAGGTATATATATATAGTGTGAGGGAAAAGAGTCCCACACAGAGAAGAAACTAAATTAGAGTCGGTTGCTACAGATTGACACCACATCTGATACAACGTGTGCATGCACCAGCCATGGCACGTCTAGCATGAGGCGATGAAGTATCCTACACAGACACGATACGAATTCGGATCAACTTTAACAACATAAAATGAACTTGAACTTGAAATTTTATACATATGTAGAGCAAGTTGAGAAATACATATAGAATTTTTTTTTTGAATTTTTCATGACTTTTTTAGTTTGAGTGCACTGTGAATGCACCGTAACAGTTAGTGCATAGCAATTTTTGCCGTCGTCCTCTTCCGCTGACTCGGATATTTTTTCGTTAACGTGGCTTCTATAGCGTGCCACGTTAGTTTTAGACTAGGTATAACGTGGTTAATTAGACCAACACCATATCCCTCAAATTGATTCGCCCCCATCCATCACCATCCCTCATTTCGATTTGACACATCTCTAGGAGGGGAACGAATGAGAACACTTCTTTCACACCCCATCCCGACCCAAATTAGGTAACTTAACCTTCATGTCAATAAAAGAATAGCCAAATCAGCAAGAAGGGATGGTAAGGGGTATGTCAAACAACCATATACTTGAGGGAGTAATCTGCCATAAAATTACTTAATAGAGGAGTAAATCAAACCCCTGCCGACTTATAGAGAGTATCTGCAAAAATTTTCTTAATTTATTGATTATTTTAGGTACTACTATACACGTCTTCTGGTGTAAAGACGGCTTAATCAAGAGCTATAAACCGTCACAAGTTCAAAGCAGTGAAATTGACGGTTCACTTGCACACAAAAAAGAACAATAAAACAACGCCTGCAAGCAAAAAAGGCCTGCGTTAGGATCGCTCGGACTACGCACGCAAGGGCAAGGCAGACAGTCCAGGCTGCGCATGGCTCTTCTGCCACGAGTGACAGCTCGCATCGATGTCCAAGCCAAGGAAAGCGAGTAAAACAGGAAGAGCAGGATCAGAAAATGATGATCGGCAAGGCTCGACCCAAAAGTCCACGGCCACAGGGAATATGAATTATTTCCGCCTGTGCCGCCCGCTCCAAGCTTTGCGTCGGATTATACTGGCCAAATGGACCGGCTAACCGTATCATACCCCTATTATTTCCGGGGGAGTTCCCCGCCGGAGGAGCCTCCACGTCGGCCCGTGCCCTCCCTGCGCCCGGCGCGTAGCCAAAGAATTTCGGTCCGGTCAGGCACCCTTTTTTGCAAAAAAAAGTCCCTGTATTTCTCCGAAATTACGTAAAGATCCTTTGTTCTCGCGAAAAGGTCCCTGTCAGTTTTGTTTTTTTTCCAAAAACACCCCTTCACGTCACCGAAATTTTGTATCCTTTGCAAGATAGCGCCCCGCAGTTTTCTAAATTACATATGGGTTCTCGTTTAGTTACATACAGGTCCTCGATTTTTAACGAAAAAGACCTTTGGCTTTTCTGAAAATACGCATGTGTCCACGATTTTTTTTAAAAGCTTCTCACGAATTTTCGCCTCTTTTACTTCGGCCCATACGGTGGCTGGCGTGGCGTGGCGTCACGCTTACGTGGCTAGTCACCTCAATGCACATACCGTTTGTTCGATCTAGACATCACATAGTACAACAGTAAATGGGCCATACTAAGCTGGTCCGACCAGACGTGCCGGACTTAACTTGACACCTTGGTGAGACGAGAATGCCCGACACGATATATATAGTAACTCTCATGAAGTGTTGCAGTAAACTTATTTGTGATTGACAGTAAAATTACTTATATTAGTGTTACTGTACCTTTCTGAGCGTGGACGGGTGACTTATAGTAAAATTACTTACGATTGACAGTAAAATTATATGTGACTGTAAGTAAAAATACTTATGACTCAGTGACTAATAGTAAAATTACGTATGACTCACAGTAACACTACTTGGAGCTAACAGTAAAATCAATAAACCATTGGTGACCGTTTGGCTAATCGAGACTGAACCGGCCTGGTACAGTCCGACCTCTCTTCATGTTGTGGCTGGACCAGAGAACAGACACGTATGCCGATATGGTATAACACGATAACTCATTCTGACCTGCTATACTAGTCCTAATTGAGCCGTACCCTATTGGAATCCGTGCCGATGGCCCGGTTGGCCAGTCTGCATCGGATGCATGCAGACGCGCGCGCTGCGTCGATATCGGCCTGCGCCGCTGTCGCTGCCGTGTCACCCTGACGGCCTGCCTGCCCGGCCGCAGGCTGCATCCAGCTCTTCCTGTTTTTGCTTGTTTCCTTCGCCAAACCGCAGCGCGTGCGCCTCGCGCGCGTTTCTCAACTCAATCACTCAAAGCTTTATCCCCACCGATCCCCGTGCCGCACAGTGCATGCCCCATGCCCTACGCAAGAAGCGACGCAAGACATTCACGCTTTACCCACCAGGCTGCTCCGGCTTCCTCTCCTGGCGATACATATACGTACGCTCTACTTTAGGCATATACAAGTCTTGTCTAATGCGTACTACCTTTGAGGCTTGAAGTATAAGCAAAAGAAGCTTTGCATTGCAGCGACAGGCAGTTGGGCATTTTCGCTGTCCTTGTATATGAAGCTCCCTATCCTCTGAACGGCAACATTTGCTGGCTGATCGTTGCCGTGACTGACACCCATTGAGTAACAACGGCGTCGCTCGTGTTGATCTCACCAGCCAATGGAATGGACGGAGGCGCCAGACGACCGAAATTTCAAAAGCTCGTCTTTTCCCCTGAGCGAGCCGCAGCAAAATTTTCCTTCTGAACAATTCAGTATTGATTGCACATGGAGCATCCGCTGTTAGTGATGCAGCTGCAGTGAGTGTACCGCAGAGGCCGATGGGGTCGTCCTGTCGCAAAATGGGATGGGCTGCAACATAACGGAGCGTTCCATTCAGCAGGCACTCCAATTAAAACAGAGACGTAGTAGACCAGAAGAAGTAGCGCTGCAGCAGAGAGAGACCACACCCAACAGCCGCACATTCTTTGTCTAGTGGCGCATGCAGTACATCAACTGAAACAGGACTCGTCAGCCTTCCGGTTCCAGCCTTTTTTTTCGAGGTCAAGGCAAATGCAATTGACTGGCCACTTGGCTTGTGTGCTTGCAAGTATAAAGGCAGTCTATACGACAACAACTATACAACTAAAATCTACCGATCCGTATCGACGCGAATTGCGTTTGTGCCTGGCACGCACAGCGACTCCACGAACACGTCAATCAATGAGCGGGTCGACGCCGATGGATGCATGCACATGCATATTCGTGGTCCTGCTCCTCCTCCAGCCTTTGGGCGAGTGTGTCATCTCAACTTCTCGTCGCCTCGCATCGCAGGCTGCAGTGCCCACGCCACATGGCCGGCTTGGCCACGTTTCTCCTTTCCTCGCGCGTCCAAGGGTGTGTCAGGGAAAAAAGGGTCGAGTTGTGCGTGTGTTGGTGTGCGTTAGTGTGTGGGTGACATGGAGACGTCGCGTCGTGGATCTTGGAAAGGATGAGTCGGATGGCGACGGCTCCTCGCTTGCCTTGCCGTTCAAATGGCCATCGCCATTCACCAGCTCTAAACCGGGCTAACTGCACGCTCTACTCCTCCAGCTGCGCATTGTAGACAGCAATTGCGTCTGTACTGGCCCCTCCCCAGTGCTTTGGCCACAAAAAGCAAAAGCCTGCACGGTCTAAAACAATCTCTGATCAACCATAGATGACCCTACGCCATGCTATGTGTTGCAAATGGCTTTATTTGTCCTTGCTGAGTACGAGGGGAGGAGACAGGAAAAATGCAGACATCTGGATGGATACCCCTGATGTGATTTGCATAATCTGCTTTCCTAGGATACGTCCAATGAATATATATACATATAATCCTGGTCAATGAAAAAAATATGAGTTATGTGACGGTATTCCTTGAATGGATGTTGAATTGTCCTCAGCTTCAGTTGGGATCATTTGACCACCGCAGGTGCATCGGAAAGAAATTCAAAGCAGGAGAATTGCTATTCATTTGATTATGCATTTTAAATTCAAGCTGGCTTGTCTGATAATTGGCTGCTGCAATTGCAAATAGAACATGAATTACATCTACATGTAGAGTAGAAAGGGTTTGCTACTTGCTAGCCGCATTGAGAACACCAGCACACAGTCGAGGAGCCTCATCTTTCAACAGTTTCAATTTCCACAGAAGTAGCAACGCCTCCATGAAGCTTTTCAGTACAAGCTAAAGGCAAAGTGTACACTTCCCAAATTTGACTGGACAATCAAGTAATCACGATGCCGGAAGAAATTAAGATTTTTCCCAAGCTATGGCAATGTGTACCCCAATGTTGAAACAACAGTACTGTATACAATTCTACCCAGTTTATACCATCAATTACACCGAAAACCAGAAAAAGGAAGAAAATCTACAGCCCTGACAGACCCACATTGCCAAAAAAAAATTCTAAAATTGCAGGTTTTTTGCTTAATTCTCTACTACTAATGGCAAAACTGGCTGTACTTACCACCACCCAGCCTCGAGTGCTTATTGAGCTGACCAAATTCACATCAATTTGCATGTGCATCCGCCAGCTTGCCACCAACTTGGCGGTGCTTATGCTGCTCTAAGCTTCTTGTCGATGATCAAATTCATAACATAGCCATGGGCCATACGATCTATTCATCCACACCCATGTCTTCTCATGACACAGCATGTTCTGCATACTTGCGAGTTTATCTATACAAACACGTCTTCATCCGCCAATCTGCCAATTCCACCCATTCCTTACTCCAGATGAAGTGTGACCAACCAATGAGAACCACGCGTCATCGAATCGAATCACAATCAGAACAATACTATCCCATCTCTTCTCACTGAATTGTCTTCGTGAGCTTGCACTTGGAGATGAAGACGGCGGATGTGCAATTCACGGTGCAAAGCTTGAGCAGCTCCGACGCTTGCTGCTTTAGCTCCGGTCCGCACCCACTTTGGATGACCAGTAGAAGCTTGGCAGCCAGTCCAGCCTCCAGGGCAGCGGGTGCGCACTCTTCAGGCACCATTCGACACACCACCCACAGCATGGACAGCGCACGCCGCGTGCAGGCTTCCGACACCCTCATCAGCAAGCGCACAGCATTGGGTATTGTCCGCGGGCAATCCTTCAGAGCCGTCCTGCCTTCCGGGACTGCAGCGAGCGCGTCCAAGATGTCCAGGGCTGGTTCCACACACTCCGTCGCCAGCTCCGGCAGCAACTCCACCAGCTGCGACACCGCACCAATGCTGACAATCATGCTCCTGGCCGGCCTGTGCGCAGCGCATATCGAATTGAGAAGCTCGAGCCCCGCGGCCACACCGTCCGGGTGCCGCTTGTCCCGGACTAGGCGCATGGCGCCAGCCAAGAGGCTCAAGCTCGCCACAGTCTCCGGCCGGAAGCCTTTCTCGTCCATGAGAATGCGGATGAGGCGGACGCAGTTGATCTTGGTGTCAACCGCGCCCTCGTTGAGCATGTCTACCACCAGGGAAACCTTCGCCGGCTGCATGAGCGCCGCCTTCGCGTCGGCGTCGAGCGGCACGCCGCTCACAAGAATGGCCACCGCCTCGGACCCCACGGCGTGGGACGTGAACGGGCCGAGCAGTGAGGTCAACAGCGCCACGCCGCCGGCCTCGGCAATGGCCTTGGTCACGGACTGGTGGGTGGAGGCGAGGGAGCGCAACTCCCGGAGCGCGGCGACACGGGCCTGGCCCTTAAGGGGCTGCCTCTTGGGGACGGCCGTGCCGCGGAGCCCGTGGACGAGCTCAGCGGCGCGGCCGTGGAAGTCGGCGGAGCGCTTCTTGAAGCGGGTGTAGCGGCGGGAGAACCAGGCGGCGATGAGCTGCCGGAACGTGGCGTTGGGGGTGAGCGCGTCGTCCCAGAGCTCCTGCATCGTGGTCGGGCAGGTCCTGTGGCCGAGCGCCAGCCACCGCGAGATGTTGGCGCGCTCGTACGTCTGCCCGGTGCAGAGCGTGACCGGATCCACCATCGGCTCCAGCGAGATCGGGCAGATGAACACCGCCGGCACGGCCTCGTCCCCGCCGCCGTCCCCCGCGGCGTCCAGCTCGTCCATCATCTTCCTCAGCTCCACCGGCTGGTCCCCTCCATCCCCCGCCGCCCCGTCCCCGGGCTCCGGGCCGCACCCCAGGATGCCGTCCTTGAGCGCCGTGTCGATGTCAAGCACCTGCCCGCCGCATGGCAGCTCCTGGTACTGCGGCATTGTGGGCGGCGTGGCGCAGCGCGGCGACTGACCGTCCCAAGGAACGCCTACCACCACCACCACGCGCGTACACGGACGGCGAGGCCCTTTTCACCACCAGCGCACAGGCCTCGGAGGAGACGGAATGGTGGGACTTACCGCCATCATCATCACCATCTTTCTTTCCTCCCTCCTTGCTTTCCCTCTTTCTCGACCTGCTGCTTTTCTTGGAATTTTGGGTTCCCGCAGCTAGCTACCAGTCAAAAGGTGGGCAAACGAACATGGAGCTGGAGCTGAAAGATTTTGGGTTTTCTGATTGGAGGTGGATTGCTGCGCGGCACAGGGATACGGGGAGATCAGAGGAGAGGAAGGGTAGGAGTGTGAGAAGCTGAAGAATGTGAGATCTAGTCTAAACCAGTGGGTGGAGAAGACGAGACCAAGGGGAGGGCAGGGGATGGGAGGGGTTGCATGTGTGTGTCTTTGTGTGTGTGCGTGTGTGTGTGTGTGAGTGAGAGAGCAAGAATATCCTGACGGAATTATTATTTGGGTTGCATCTTTTTGGGTGGGTGGGAGCTGGGGAGTGAGAGGATTAGATGAGAGGCGCGGGGACCAAGCCATTTTCACACTCACTGACACTCACCCCTGCCTGTGGGGGTGGGCCTCCCCGCAGACTCTCTTGTCCTCCCCTCCCTTTTCTGTTTCCCAAGTATTTTGCTTCTCTTTACTGTATTTGTTTTGCCTTTTTTTTCTACTGCTACTCACAGAAGTAGCCAAGTAGGAAAGTGGCCTATACCAAAAACAACAAGAAGGGATGGGAGCAGCGGCTCTGCTTTTTTCCGTTTTTGTCTTTTGCTTTTTGGTTTTTTCAAAAATCAAAATAAAAAAGATAGTTTTTTCAATCCAACTAATATCTTAAAAAATATAAACAAAAATCACCGAATGTATCAAAAGAAAACCGTCGGTCACACAAAAAAATAGGACTAGAACAAGCAGAGGTGGTGGTGGTGGTATATGCTGTTGAGTGGCGATGTTTAGGTTTGATGTGATTCTTACTTCCATTCCTAGGAAATGGCCTTACTATTGCCCTTTTAATTTTTTTTATTATTTCTTTTTTGTGAGGCCACCGGAATGGTGAAGAGCGAAGACCGAAACGCGACGACGGGCTCGAGCCGTGGGTGCGTACTGTAAATCTCGGCACGCGGACCGCACGTGCGGTGAGATCACGCTACGCTACGTTCCACTTGCATCGGACGACGTGGTGCTCAGTCTGTTTTGACAGTTTTGCGCCCGCCCCCCCCCCCCCCCCCCCAATGCTCCCAGCCTCCCACCACGCATCGGTCGCAGCAGATTAGCACCCATATAGCTTTTCAAATTTTCAAACCTAGGTACAGTACACTAACTTGGCATGCGCAAGCGTCAAACGAAATTACACAATCTGTTATGGATTCACCCTATCTCGTTTCCACTGGTTTTCTGAACGAAGGATTTGTCACAAGGGCTTTTACAGAGCTGTTTTTAATGTTTTTCTCAATAATAATTTATATAAAATTTAAAACACGATGAATAATAAAATAGATATTATTTATATCTTCGTGTGCTCGAAATTAGTGCTACTTTTGTTAAAGATAAAAACATAAAAATACTACTTACGGAAGCCGGTGTTTGGCGGGAGTATCTCTGGTCATCAGCGTCCAAAATCTCCAACCCCCCAAGAGTAAAAAATATGGCAAGACATCGCACGTGCAGCGATGCCCAGTTGGAGCCCTCTTTCTTGCGTACGCCTTAATTAAGTGGATCCGTTGCGACCGTGACCAAGACCACGGGGGGGGGGGGGGGCAGATTTATCAAGCAAAGAAAAGATAGAAAAAGAAAGAGAAAACGTAAAGGCAAAAGCGGGCAACAGTGCACTACAGGAAAGAAAGCCGAGCTGATGAACATGACCAAAGCTCAAGGCTTTAAAAATGCGCTTCTTATCTTACCGACCGCCTGGGCCGCGCCGCACGTAAAGCCCCGGCCTAGTCACAACGCAGCGCACCTTCTGTGTGCACTTTCCTTTACTCCCGTCCGGTCGGCCGGTACAGAAATTAACTCGACGGAAGATATCAATACCCACCCAAAGCGGCAGACCTTGGAATTTTTGGAAACTCGGACAAACCGAACTATAAGGAACGTTTGTCTAAGATAATATTATCTTGTGTTTTGTTAAACATTATTCGAATATTTTTTTTCTAACTATCATTCAGATTTAAACACTCTCTATTATGTTTTACCTCGCACTGATTATAGAGAAATTCCACTGTACTTTTGCCGATGAGCCCAAACGGTGACTCCGCATCTGCCCAACTACATGTACTACTACGTACGTGCGTACGTGTGTGCAGATGATAGCTAAGGGCGAAACGAAGGCATTAAACACGAACTAACAAGCTAGGCGCCATGAGACGGAGCCGCGTCGGGACGTCGAGTAGCTCCACTGGTGTATATCGAGCTAACTGCTCGTCTTATCGAACTTTTTCTAAAAGTAACATAATTTGATTTAATATCATTTTACATATAATTTAAAAGTATTTTTAGAAACGAGCTAACGAGCCGAGTCGAGCTTGAGCAAGATTCAAATTCATTTGAAATCAACTCATTTTAATATTTAACCAATTAACAAGTATATTTAAAGTAATTTTGAACCGAGCCAACGAGCCCCACTAACGAGTTTTTTTCCACACCTCCAGGAGCCAAATCCATCCGTAAACGGATCACTATTGCTGCACAGGGGGCTATAGGCTATCTACCAGCCGCTGTTACCGTACGTGCTCGGTGGAGTACGCAGCATGGCGTACGTACGTGGGCGAGGCACGCAGGTCAGGAGGCTGACCGGGAGGCTCGTTTTCGCCATACGCCGAGGCCCAGGACGGCGGCAGTCCCTCTCGGTCGACACGTCGCCTCGGCGCGATCGAGTGACGGGCAGAGGCAGACACGCATGGGTCCCCAGGACGGCGCGTGCACGGCAGCGAGACACAGTGCGCGCGGCATGATCGAGTCCTGGCTGACCCAACGCTGCGAGCGTTCGCCCAACCAACCACCCGTCGTCGCCTTCAGTTCAGACGCTGCGCGCGTCCATGGCATGGGCGCCACGCACGTTCCTGCCGGGGCGCACACAGAGCATGCAGCGGCAGCAAAGCCCTACGTACGTGATGCTACTGTTGATCTTGCCTCGCTGGGGTGGCGACGCAACTGGATCCAGAGACAGGCGAGTGCTGCAGGTTGCGTCATTTGCCGTGTGGAATCTGATACATGGACATAACTTCAAGATGTTGGATTTAATTTGAGCTTGGTCCATTTTTAATTCAACAATTAAATCAAATAAATTCTAAGGCCCATATTAAATGCTAAGTGCATGGATTGATGAAGGCATTAAGTGAGCAGTTACCGGAATTGATTCCGTTGGTTTCAAGTAGTAATTGTGCGAGAGTTACTGTCCGTTACTTGCGATTACTCCCTGTCCCGGTAACGCTTCCTGTCTCTTCATCTTCTTGGCACGCGTATAAGCTTGGGAGTCGACAGTAGCCTCGAGCGAGACACAGAAACCACACCTTCTCCTCTCTGTTGAGCTGCTCCTCCGAGTTTTTCCCCGTCCCAGCTCCTGCGCGCACAGGCGTTTGGGAGAGCAGGCCTCCAAAACCACGTCCAGCTGTGACATCTGCACGGATAGGCGGGCGATCAGGTTTTTGGGGAGTGCTCAGCACGACTGCTCGCTTCTATACACGACGTGATCGGCTAATTCCCGGCGGCATTCCATTACACGGCAAGTACAACTACTTCCAGAAGGCCGTTCAAGGGACTGCACTGCGTACCTCGTCCTGCACCAACTGAGATCGACTACATCGAATAGCTGCTTATGTCAACTGAGCAGAACGGCGCATCCGGTGCCTCTGGCACTGGCCCCGCCTCTGGGTATAACATTTTGTTCCTGATCTTTACAGTATTGTTCATAGAGTTAGTTACACTGTTTAGTGTTCTAAAAATGAATAGTACTAGCACAACCCTTGTCATGATTTTAATTGGTAATTTCTGGATTAAATTATGTCGTAATTTGCCTAAATTTCTAACAATCCAAAAACCTGATTTTAGGCACTTTTCGGTTAGTGGTTTTGCTGCTGCTCTTAAGCCGAATACATTTGATGGTTCAAATTACAAGCGGTGGCGTGCTAAGATGGTCCTGTGGTTGACGGCTATGAGCGTTTACCACGTCGTGCAGGGGCTTCCTGAACAATTTACTCCAGAGGAGGAGAAAATGTTCAAGGTTGCTGATAACCTGTTTCGAGGCGCTGTGGTTAGCGTTCTCGCTGAAAACATAGTGGACGTCTACATGTTACTGCCGTCTGGCAAAGAGATGTGGGAAGCACTTGAGAAAAAGTTTGGTATTTCCGATGCTGGTAGTGAGCTGTACGTCATGGAGCAGCTGTATGACTACAAGATGGTTGATAACCGATCTGTAGTGGAACAGGCTCATGAGATACATGCACTGGCAAAGGAACTCGAGCATTTTCCATGCGTGTTACCCGACAAGTTTGTGGCTGGCGGTATTATCGCCAAGTTACCACCTTCTTGGAGGGATTTTGCCACTTCTCTAAAACACAAGAGACAAGAGTTCAGTGTCGCTGACCTCATTGGGTCTCTTGATGTTGAGGAGAAGGCGAGGGCAAAAGACACTCGTGGGAAAGGAGTTGAGTCTTCTAGTGCCAATTTGGTGCAGAAGAAAAACTTCAATGCTTCTCGCAACCAGAAGAAGAAGAACAAGCAAGAGAACAAACCAAAGACTAAGCAAACAACCACGTTTAAGAAGAAAAAGAACAAAGGGAACTGCTTTGTTTGCGGGAGCGAGGATCACTGGGCAAGTGAGTGCCCAGACCGCAAATTTAAGCAGGACAAGAAGTCTGCAAACATGGTTGTTAGCGAGACTGATGCAGGAACATCGGGGTATGGTAATTCTTTACCTACTGTTCTTTCAGTCTGTCATTCGCCTGAGTGGTGGATGGATACTGGAGCTAATATTCATGTGTGTGCTGATATTTCTTTGTTTTCTTCTTACCAGAATGGCGGGACTGGAACCTTGCTGATGGGGAACGGATCGCATGCGCGTGTTCTTGGTGCTGGTACGGTCATTCTGAAGCTCACTTCGGGAAAGACCGTGCAATTAAAGAACGTGCAGCATGTCCCCTCTATCAAAAAGAATCTAGTTAGCGGCTCTCTACTATGTAGAGATGGTTTTAAATTAGTCTTTGAATCGAATAAATGTGTACTTTCTAAGTATGGGACATTTGTTGGAAAAGGTTATGATTGCGGAGGCTTGTTCCGCTTATCTTTGTCTGATGTGTGTAATAATGTTGCAAACAATGTTACTAATTCGAATGAATCGAACATTTGGCATTCACGGCTTTGTCATGTTAATTTTGGCTGTTTGACGCGGCTAGCAAATCTGAATTTAATCCCGAAATTTACTTTAGTCAAAGATTCTAAGTGCCATGTGTGTGTGCAATCTAAGCAACCTCGCAAGCCTCACAAGGCAGCAGAGGCGAGGAACTTGGCACCATTAGAACTAGTTCATTCTGATTTGTGCGAGATGAACGGCGAGTTGACTAAAGGTGGCAAAAGATATTTCATGACACTTATAGATGATTGTACTAGATTTTGCTACGTGTACTTGCTAAAATCAAAAGATGAAGCGTTAAATTATTTTAAGATCTATAAAGCTGAAGTAGAAAATCAACTTGAGAGGAAAATTAAACGGTTAAGATCTGATCGCGGTGGAGAGTATTTTTCAAATGAATTTTCTGAATTCTGCATGGAATATGGAATTATTCATGAAAGGACACCGCCATACTCACCACAATCAAATGGGATTGCCGAAAGAAAGAATCGCACTCTAACTGAGTTGGTTAATGCCATGTTAGAGACAGCGGGACTATCTAAGGAATGGTGGGGTGAGGCTATATTGACTGCTTGTCATGTCCTGAATAGAGTTCCTACAAAGAATAAAGAAATTACACCATTCGAGGAATGGGAAAAGAAAAGATTGAATCTCTCCTACTTGCGCACTTGGGGTTGCTTGGCCAAGGTGAATGTGCCAATCAACAAAAAGCGCAAACTTGGACCTAAAACTGTTGATTGTGTTTTCCTTGGTTATGCTATACACAGCGTGGGATATAGGTTTTTAATAATAAACTCTGAAGTACCTGACATGCATGTTGGTACTATTATGGAGTCCAGAGATGCTACATTTTTTGAGAATGAATTTCCTATGAAAGAATCACCTAGCACGTTTAGTCATTAACCTATAATACCCCATGAGCAACATATTTCGATAGAACACTTTGAGGAAACCCGTGTGCAAAATCCTGAGGAGGATGACAGTGTAGTCGCTCGAAAGAGTAAGAGACAAAGGACTGCAAAGTCTTTTGGTGATGACTACATTGTGTACCTTGTGGATGACACTCCAAGAACCATTGAAGAGGCATATTCTTCTCCTGATGCTGACTTTTGGAAGGAAGCAGTACGGAGTGAGATGGATTCTATTATGTCTAATGGAACTTGGGAAGTCATTGATCGTCCTTACGGGTGCAAACCTGTAGGTTGCAAATGGGTGTTCAAGAAAAAGCTTAGGCCTGATGGTACTATTGAAAAGTACAAGGCAAGACTTGTGGCCAAGGGTTACACCCAAAAAGAAGGCGAAGATTTCTTTGATACTTATTCACCTGTTGCTCGATTGACCACAATTCGAGTATTACTTTCCTTGGCAGCCTCTCATGGTCTTCTCGTTCATCAGATGGACGTTAAGACAGCTTTCCTAAATGGGGAGTTAGAGGAGGAGATTTATATGGATCAGCCAGATGGGTTTGTAGCAAATGGTCAAGAAGGCATGGTGTGTAAATTATTGAAGTCTTTGTATGGCCTGAAGCAAGCGCCTAAGCAATGGCATGAGAAGTTCGATAGAACATTAACGTCTGCTGGCTTTGTTGTGAATGAAGCTGATAAATGTGTGTACTATCGCTATGGCGGGGGTGAAGGTGTGATCTTGTGTTTGTATGTTGACGACATACTGATCTTTGGAACCAGCCTTAATGTGATTAAGGAGATTAAGGACTTTTTGTCCAATAATTTTGAGATGAAGGATTTGGGAGTAGCTGATGTTATTCTTAATATCAAGCTACTGAGAGAAGGCAATGGTGGGGTGACACTTCTGCAATCTCACTATGTGGAAAAGGTGTTGAGTCGCTTTGGGTATAGTGATTGCAAACCTGCTCCAACGCCTTATGATCCTAGTGTGCTATTAAGGAAAAATCGAAGAATAGCAAGGGATCAATTAAGATACTCCCAAATCATTGGCTCACTTATGTATCTAGCTAGCGCAACGAGACCTGACATCTCATTTGCTGTGAGCAAACTAAGCCGGTTTGTATCAAATCCGGGAGATGATCACTGGCGTGCTCTTGAGAGAGTGATGCGCTATTTAAAAGGTACTATGAGCTATGGGATTCACTATGCTGGGTATCCAAGGGTACTTGAGGGTTATAGTGATTCCAATTGGATATCTGATGCTGATGAGATTTATGCCACAAGTGGATATGTGTTTACACTTGGAGGTGGCGCTGTTTCATGGAAGTCTTGCAAGCAGACCATCTTAACGAGGTCAACAATGGAAGCAGAACTCACAGCATTGGATACCGCCACTGTTGAGGCTGAATGGCTTCGTGAACTCCTTATGGATTTACCGGTGGTTGAAAAACCTATACCGGCTATTTCTATGAACTGTGATAATCAGACGGTGATTGTCAAAGTGAACAGTTCTAAGGACAACATGAAGTCAACAAGGCATATAAAGAGGCGGTTGAAATCTGTCAGGAAATTGAGAAACTCCGGAGTGATAGCATTGGACTATGTCCATACGTCTAAGAATCTGGCAGATCAATTCACTAAGGGTTTGTCACGTAATGTGATAGATAGTGCATCGAGTGAGATGGGCTTGAGACCCACGTGAAGTCTATCATAGTGGTAACCTGTCCTATGTGATCGGAGATCCCGTGAAGTAGGATGGTGAAACAAGCTAGTGGTAGACTGTGAGGAGAGACCCTTAACAAGGTCCATGTCGTATGAGATGCACTTCTCTCCTATCCTGTAAGGCAGGTTGGTTTATACCTTAATGTGATCCGAGTGGCTTGTTGAAGCAGAGATGTTGTCCTACAGAACATCTTATGAGGAACACACACCTATATGAGTTTGACTGCTGGTCACAGTCTATGAGATTTGGGTGATCTCTAGATACTCATGAAAGGCCAAGGAGTTTGACTTATATGCTCCAACCAGAGGGGATGCTTTAGGCAGCCTAGTATCAGTAAAGGACTTAGGTGAAACTTATTTCGCACAAAACCGTCAATTCAAGGCATAGTCCATTGTTCAGTTGTGAAAAAGTGTAACCTTTGTTCTAGGTGGATGTTCAACTTAACAGTCTCCATCGAAACACTGGTATATCAAATAACAGAGAATTGAGAGTATTTCATATGTGCCCTAGAATTTGGTGGGGATTGTTGGATTTAATTTGAGCTTGGTCCATTTTTAATTCAACAATTAAATCAAATAAATTCTAAGGCCCATATTAAATGCTAAGTGCATGGATTGATGAAGGCATTAAGTGAGCAGTTACCGGAATTGATTCCGTCGGTTTCAAGTAGTAATTGTGCGAGAGTTACTGTCCGTTACTTGCGATTACTCCCTGTCCCGGTAACGCTTCCTGTCTCTTCATCTTCTTGGCACGCGTATAAGCTTGGGAGTCGACAGTAGCCTCGAGCGAGACACAGAAACCACACCTTCTCCTCTCTGTTGAGCTGCTCCTCCGAGTTTTTCCCCGTCCCAGCTCCTGCGCGCACAGGCGTTTGGGAGAGCAGGCCTCCAAAACCACGTCCAGCTGTGACATCTGCACGGATAGGCGGGCGATCAGGTTTTTGGGGAGTGCTCAGCACGACTGCTCGCTTCTATACACGACGTGATCGGCTAATTCCCGGCGGCATTCCATTACACGGCAAGTACAACTACTTCCAGAAGGCCGTTCAAGGGACTGCACTGCGTACCTCGTCCTGCACCAACTGAGATCGACTACATCGAATAGCTGCTTATGTCAACTGAGCAGAACGGCGCATCCGGTGCCTCTGGCACTGGCCCCGCCTCTGGGTATAACATTTTGTTCCTGATCTTTACAGTATTGTTCATAGAGTTAGTTACACTGTTTAGTGTTCTAAAAATGAATAGTACTAGCACAACCCTTGTCATGATTTTAATTGGTAATTTCTGGATTAAATTATGTCGTAATTTGCCTAAATTTCTAACACAAGAGGCTGGCGGTAAACTTTGATGTGCCGTACATTTGATGGTGCAAGTCAAGTAGTATCCGTTCGGACTTGAGGAGTATGAGTGCGATCCATTTTCACCCCAACTTTCAGGTTCTCGGCATCCGCACGCACCTGAAACAGGCTACACGGCCATTGAGATGACGCCACAATATAAAATGCCAAAGCCTGCGAGCAAGCTTGGTCTGCTCCCCAGAAGCAGAAAGCAAGCAGCTGAAATAACACAGGACGAAACGACAGCCATAAACAACGCGTAGCAAGCAGGCAGAATCGCTTCCCCCAAGCCGCCGAGAGCGCCTGAGCCCGCACCGGCGTCCGCGCGAAACAGCAATAAACTTTAGCCGCTGAAATGATCATTACGATGCCACAGGCCACAGGGGGCTGACAGGCAGATGCTGCTAATCCAAACCCAGCTCGAGGCGCTTTAATCCGGATCGGCGACAGGCCCTGCCCGTGCTGTGCTCACGGGACGGCGTGAACTCGCACCGCATCGCGTCGCATGCGGGTGTGCCCGCCCCCGTGGCCCGGGTCTGACCGGTCAATGTGGTCCAGTGCCAGCAGCGCCATGGCAACGTGCCAACGCCATCTATCCACGGGCCAGAGGAAGCAATCGAGGGCATTTCTTGGTGCTGCCAACCACTTTCGCTGCCTGCCCCCGCGCGCTTTGACCATGACCTCACCACCAGCACTCGCTCTCTTCCCATCCTTCCCCCTTTCTCAGGGCATCACGCTGTTTATATGATGTACGGTCTCTAAGTTATAACCCTAGTGTTTGAATCTAATCTAATTTTCTGTACTATGTAGAGTCTACTATTGCTTCTAATACAGAGCTCACAAACTATAGAAAAAAAAACTCTACGCCCACTGCCATCCATCCCAATAACTATTTCAGCTACCATCCATCCTCACTGACAAGTGAGGCCATACATGTTTTTTAGTTGCTAGAGGCAAAATATTGCAAAACGTTGCCTCTAACCTTGTAAACAATACCAAAAAAAATTTTGCTTGGAGGCACAAGTGTGCAGTGTTTGAAGGCAGCCTCCAAAACCTCCTCTCTTTCCTTAGTGTGCTGTGGTGATCGATTCGACTGAAAAACTCATGGCTTATGGCTGAAAGCACTGTAGTCTGTAGCTGGCTGAAAAAAGACTGTAGCTGACAAAGGCTTATTTAGCATAATTAAATTTAAAAAAATTTAAAAATTTAAAAAATATGTTAGCCCATTACGTATAATACAAACAAATACGGAAAAAAAGAACCGGCAAAAAAGCTCAACAAAAAGCCAAAAGTTCAGAAAAAGACGAAACTTATGAATAGTGAAAAATAACCCAGAAGCCGAAGCCGAGTAGATCAGGGATATACTCTCGAGGACCGGTTCTGGTCTGGTTTAGCTACAACTCTTTTTCTCCCGGTCTTTGGGGTTACGCCGCACGAAATTCCCCGGTTTTGGACCACGGTGAAAGAAACTACAATGTGCTGTGCAGTGTATGCACTGTCGATACTGGAATTGATCGGTGTATTAAGAAAAAAAAGTACTGATAAAAAAATATAAATATCAGCTTCAAGAAAGAGTTTTCAAAGTGTGAAAATCTACCCGTTCGAATAGGATATAATGTCTCAACGAAACCCCATAAAGTTCTTAAGCTTTCTTTATATATAACTTTATCTACCAGGTGAGGCACAAACGTTGGATTACAAGAATCGATTTGAAACACAACCATTATAAAAACTTATCTACTGAGTGAGGCATAAATTTGAATCACACTACTGAACCCCTGAAGAAGATCTAAAAAGGAAACAAAGATCCGAACAATGGGCTGGAATTCGAAAAGGGAGCAGTTAGCCAATGGTATACAGCATTTCAACACACCGCAGCAAGTTCCAGGAATTTTCATCAAAAACATTTGAAAAAGTTTTGAGTTCTAGCGAGTTTTACATATTTCTAGAAGTTTCTACAAGATTTTAGAAAAAAAAAATTCAAGACCAAATTCTAACAAGTTTCAAAATTTGAAACTTAGTCTTCAAGTTTTATCAAGTTTCAACTGAAGAGTTTCAAGAAGTTTCAGCAAGTTTGAACTCATTTCATCAAGTTTCAACTTAAGAGTTTCAATAAGTTTCAACATGTTTCATCAAGATTCAACCGAAGAGTTTCGAAAAAGTTTCGACAAGTTTCAACAGGCTTCATCAAGTTTCAACTAAATAGTTTCAAGAGGTTTCAGGAAGTTTCAACAGGTTTCATGATGTTTCAAAATTTCAAGTTTCAACAAGTTCCAAGAGTTTCAAGAAGTTACAACAAGCTTGACAAGTTTAGACAAATATCAATGAAAACTTTTCATGATATTTCAGATTTGAAGTTTTAAGTAGGTTTCGGCACGTTTCATAAAAACAAATTTCAGAACATTTCAAGTAGGTTTTCAGTGTATTTCATAAATAAGTTTCAAAATGTTTCAACAAGTTTTAGAATGTCTACATTTTCAACGGGTTTCAAAAAGTTTTAGAAGGTTTCATCAATATTTTGGCAAGTTTCATATAAAAATCAGATGAAACAATATGGAAAGCAAGTTTCAAGAAACTGAAACCTTGGGTTTCCTCATGAGTTTTAGGTTTCAAAAATTGAAACCTTAGAGTTTCAAACATGAGATTGAAGCAAGCTTCAAAACTGAATCTTTGTTGCACAGAGTTTTGTATATGAAACTTGATATCTCAAAAGTTTTAAAATGTGAGTTTTAGAATAAATTTTAGCCAATTTTCATAGGAGTTTTCAGTTTTGAATGAATTTTTGCTAAGTTTTAGAACACATCTGCGTGTCACATAAGTTTCAAAATGTTGACGAAGTTTCACAAAAGGAAAAACAAATTTGGGCTTACCCGATGACTTTGCTAGTAACACCTAACCGACCGCCCGCTCGCTCGCCATCCATGGTCATGCTCAGTGCATGGCCACCGAGCATCGTCGTGCCTACCCCTATTGCATCAACTATTCGCCCTCCATCTATTTCCTTGCCTACCAGTGAACTAACGACTTGTTGGCTCACAGTTCACCACCATTCTTGCTCACCCACGGGTACCTTTGCCTCCGAGCTTGCTCACGCGATGCACAAGCCATTCTCTATGCGCCTCCACTACTCCTTTGCCAAAGTAGTGGCACCTCACTGCCTCCCCTTTCCTTGGCTCCCAGGTGCTCATGCCATTTGTTAAGTCACACCCTGTCTCGCCGATACCCCTCACCTCGCCAAAGCTAGTGAAGTGAGCAGCACCAAGTTGACTGTTGACGATGTGTCGAGCAACCAAGCACCAATTGCAACAGCACCGAGTAGCTGTTGCCGCTGTGCAGCGTTGCTACATCGACCAAAGTGCGGCCTACCTGTCGCACACTAGAGAGAGAATAGCAGCCAAACACCTGGTCTGTGGAGAAAGAAAATTCATCTGACGAGTAGCTAAGCACCAACTGCAAGTTTCATTCCTTGCTTGCTCTGTGGAGAGAGAGACTTGTGTGTGGGTAAGGATAAGATAGGTGTGGTCATGGATGGGAGGTGGAATGTGAAACAACCTCAAATTTTCAAAAAGGATTTAAATTGCTTTGAGTTTTGATTTCATTTGGTTCTTCTCCCAAACCAATACTCATCTCCAGCTTTAGCAAATCAACTCGCACATCCTACCGTCTCCTTCGCCCCTTGATCAAAGTCACAATTGTCGACACTGTTGCCGTCCAACAAAAAATCAAACAATTTCCGTTGCTTCATCTAGTCGTTCGAACCATCTGCTGCTACCTTGATTCAACCATTGTACCTCCTCGAGGATAGCACCCCCTGACACTCCCTGATAGCCGTCGGTCTTGCTAAGGCGAATTTTGCCACCACCGCCTTTTCTCTCACTCACAGTCGACCACCCCAAGCCGCAACATTTGACCACCACCCGAGAAGCTCAGGGCACAAAGTGCCAGCTCACCTGCTAACCTCTCCGTCGCTCTTGCCGAGGCACCCCGAACTATCTCGCACCTCCCGTGCCCCTGGCCACGCGCCACCTCCCATTAGGGATGAAAACGGTCGGAAACGGTCGGAAAACTCCTCGACCGTTTTCTACTTCTACATTTGAATACGAAAACGAAAGCGAAAGCGGTAAAGCCGGACACGAAAACGAACGCGAACTTACGGAATATCGAGAATTTCGAAAACGAACCAATTCGAGCGGAATTATGTCGAACACGGTCGGTATACGAAAATTCAATACGGAATACCGACCTGTAGGACCAAGTGCATAACAATTAACAAGTGACCAAGTACATAACAATTACCAAGTGCATGATCAAGTTCAAGTGCATATAATAATTAACAAGTGCATGACCCTTGGTCTTAAGTATTAACACAATAGCCGACACAAATACAAATACAATACAAGTCTAGAACAAGCAATTAACAGCTAGCAGAACATCTACAGTTCATCAGCATCATCTATTAGCCTAAATAATTGTACTATTGAGTCCAACAATTGTATTACTCAGTTAAGCTTTCCACGGTAATCACACAAGCCTTCCCAGTCATCATGGTAGTAGAGCCCAAACAGCTTGATGGCAATGTAGAGCACCAGGAGAGCACCAGGAGGCCCAGGGAGGCCAGGAGCAACCCCATGACAGCGCCTGACCGGAACGCCGTGGCGAAGGCTGCGCCGATGCCTCTCCTCGCCTCCTAGTTCCAACCATCCAATCACATTTGTTGTTCGTCATTTTTCCAAAACATGTATAAAGTACATAACTATGGAACACTTGTGGTTGATTCATTTCGTTGCAGAAACCTATGGAGGGATATTTGCAATATTCAATTGCGAAATCAGTGGTAATATATTTTTGGATGATAGCTAGCGCCCAGAACTCTGAATTAAATTAGAGTTACGCTTGACAATTTTTTTTCTCTGATACTACTACCAAAATGGAGTTTCTTGTTACGTATGACTAAACACAAATGTTTAGGACAAAATCAAACCATTGGCCCAGAATGAGAATACATGCAAAAACAAAGAGAATAATAAAAATCCTGAAATGTGGTACCCTCCACCTCAGAATTTCACTAAGATTATCCTTGGATTCAATATCTTCTATATATCAAAGAATTTGGTTTATATATGTTCTCAAGAGATCAAATTATACTTAACTCTTCTTAATTAGCACAGAAAAGCTGTTTTTCAAAAAAAAATGGCACAGAAAAAGCAAGCAATAAGAAAAATATGCAGGAGAACCTGAAGAACAAACAAAAGTTTCTCAACGGTGAGCGACAGCAGCTCATGGACGGCAGCGACGGCACGCTTCTCCATGCGCCGTTGTGCCTCAAGTGAGCGTAGGTCATGGCCGGAGACGTCAGCGTACGGGGACGCATAGGGGAGGCGCTGCCACTTCCAAACTGCAATGCGGAAGTACTTGCCGATCTTAAAGCCCGGTGGGAAGCGGATGGGGAACGCGAAGCGAGCGTCCTCCTCGCCGGAGCCGGGGGCACGGTGCTCGCGGTAGTGGCGCTCCCGGGAATATTGCAACAGTGTATAAATAGCATGTGAGGGTCATATTATTTAGGCTACAAATGATAAACCACATCATACATATCATTATGACAACAACTTACCATAAGGCCGCCAAAAACTCCTTCAATTAAAATCCTGCCCCAATTATCAAAGTATGTGTAGACTGAAAACTTTGATTTTGCCAAGAGCCCAAGAGATGCAACCATCATTACCAGAAAGTAAAAGATAAATCCCATCAGGCCAGTGAATCCCCAGATTCCAGCAACAACTCCACCAATGATCGACAAGAATGTTCGACTGTAACACAAAAAAATATATGAAATCATCATGTTTAGGACAAACCATATTGGCTTAAGTAGCAACCAGTCAAATATCTATAATAAAATATCTTAATTGGAAGTGTTATAAAAAAATTGAAATGGAAAATTGGAAAGCATATCATCACCTAGAAAACAATCTTTATAACTTTTACACGGTACCTGGAGCCTGCTAGTGGAGAATTACAAATGCCATATTGCCAACTACCAATTCAATAGATCAGATTCCTGATTGGCTAATTGAAGTGTAAATACATTCTTTGCAAAGTTATGTATATGAACATAAGCTGGAGCATAGAGCTTATGCTCAAGCATAAGGATATCACGTGTATACCTGTTCCACATTGAAAGGTAATAGATTATGCCTCGCAGACCTAAGAGTAGTAGTGGAGTACTCAACCTAAACGAAATCAGGTTTGGCACTTCAAGTTTGTTATTCCTTAAACATTGTGGGTGTACTAATTCAAAATCCCCACTCCCGACATGGTAACTTAACCTAGTAGGAAGAACTAAGCACATCTTTTCAATTCAAATTAGGTGACTCAACAATTAGCTATCGGAAGTCCCAATCAGCCGCGTAACATTGTTTCTTCTTTCTATCCCTTTTGAACTTATCCAAATCTAGCATCACAGCAACATCACATCAAAATTCTACCACCAGGATTAGAAGCCACTATTTCCTCTCCCATATTCCACTCTAATCAATACTTAAACATTCATGTATGAACACCTAATGCTCCGTAACTAGGCTACGTACTCATAAATATCGAGAGATACCCAAATCAAACCTAACACGGAATTGAGCTCATCTCCAGATCACATCAAGCCCATGAGAAGGAGACGAGGGGAAGGGAATGATAGATAGAGACCTGTAGTAGATGGACTTGACGTTGCTGGTGAGGTTCTCCGCCTGGAGGATGGGGACATGGTCGGAGGAATTGCTGCCGGCCGCCGCCATCGCCGTGATCTCTTCGTTTCCTCGTTTCGTGCGAGATTTGTAGATGAAGGCTGGGACGGCAGCGATCTGGGCGGCTCGACTCCACGGAGATGTGTTGGGTCATAGGATGACGGAGTCGGCGAAATCGTCGGGGAGGCCGAGGTCGCGGCGGAGGAGGTGGATGTGCTCGAGGCGGAGGCGGTGGTGCGGGGGCGTGAGGAGGAGGAGCATGCGGTTGCGGAGGACGGAGGCGGGGAGCGAGGAGGCCACGGCGTCGGCCTCGAGGCGGAGGGCGGAGGCGGCGCGCGGGGTGAGGCGGGCGTGGAGGACGCGGCGGGAGCAGCGGGACTGCGGGGTGCGGCGCCGCGCCGATAGGAAGGGAAGGGGAGGAGTAGGGCTGGGGCGCTGGGCCTGGGAGTAGGGGTGTAAACGGAGCGGATATTTCCCGACCGACCGTCCGTCCGTTTTAATTCGGATATAATTCGGAGCATTTTCTCGGATATCCGGAATTTTTGTCGGATACGGATACGGATTCGGATATTTTTTGTCGGATACGGATACGGATTCGGAACAAACAGTATCCGACGGATACGGAGCTATCCGGATAATTTTCCGGATAGTTACCGGATTATTATCCGGTAACTATCCGAATAACGTTACGGCCCGGCCCACTACCGGTGAACCCTAATCCCTGCCTGACTGCCTCCCTGGCGAGCGTGCGAGACTGCGAGCGGCGCCCAAAATTTGGGATCCCCGCGACCGTCGCCGCCTCTCCGCCCCCGCGACCGGCGCCGCCTCCCGCCCCCGCGATCGGCGCCGCCTCCCGCCCCCGCGACCGGCGCCGCCTCCCGCCCCCGCGACCGTCGCCGCCTCTCCGCCCCCGCAACCGTCGCCGCCTCTCCGCCCCCGCGACCGACACTGGCTCTCCGCACCCGCGGCCGGCTCTCCGCCCCCGCGACCGGCGCCGCCTCTCCGCCCCCGCGACCGGCGCCGCCTCTCTGCCATCTTCGCCCCCGTGACCGGCGCCGGCGCCTCCTCTCCACCCCCGCAGACCGGCCCAAATTTTGGCAGGTTCCTAACTTCCTGTTACATGTTCATCTTGTACTTAATTTTCTTGATTCTCTTATGAAAATTTTCTTGATTCAGCCCACTATCATCCTTGTCAGCTGTTACTTTAGAATTAGCCTCCAAATTGGCAGATGTTGGGGTCCCAACAGGAGTTCCATTTTCCTTTTTGTCATTTAAGCCACTGCTATCGTTATTGCTTACTGCTTAGATCAATACTCATATCACTGACACTGCTCCACCTCCTTACCAACTTGTCCATGGATGCACCAGAAGGCACCCTGCGGTGCTCACCTTTCCCTGGAACCACCCTACCAGTAACTGCAGAGTTGCTGTTACTAGAACTTGAAGTTTGCTCCTTCTGCTTATTCTCAAACATGTTTATGACGATTTGGTTACAACGGACGAGCTCAAATCAACTTATCCGCAAATTCTACATACGACTGGTTCTAAAATGAATATACTAAGAAAAAGGAAAAATGACACAAGATATTTCATTAGATTAGAACCATGTAAAATATGATTATGCGATAACAAAACGATTAAGACCATTTGACATTTGTTGTTTTGCGCATAGCTATTGAAAAATATAGCTTTGTTTCAGAGGTTCTTACATGGCACTAGAGTTTAATTCTCGAAATGAGTCATGACTAAGCATAACAAGCTGAGGTAAAAACAAAGCTTCGGTCCTCCCAAATTCATTTCAAAAGAGAGAGAGGCCCTGTTAAGCTCAAGCTAGTTTGAGTTTTTTTTCTTTGAACCTATGTCGATTTATGTGTACAATAAGGTTGTACAAGGAAAATATGAAATGGGCTAAGGAAAGGAAGATCGATATAAGATTACTTTATCATTGTGACCTGCCACTCCCATTTTAGCTCAACAATCTGCATTGATGATGCTATACACTAGACATTACACAAACAATGCAGACCCATCTCTCAACAAAAATACTTGAAACTAATTTTGCATGGTAGACAGTATGCTGCAATTTTAGATCATTTTATCAAATAATCTATTATGTATGCTGAAACTTCTAGATATGCTGAAACTTGAAACTAACTTTGTAGGATATTGATAATTTGAGATGGCTGCTGCAAGTGGAAGTGCGAGCATTTGTGCAAGCACAGGAGCATCCCCTGCTGGCACTTCCACAACAGTTGGTACGGGCCACTCGGCACCAACACCATCGCCATCGAACGCCCGTGCATTGACAACAACAGCCACGGGAGGTGAAGAACATGTGGTTGTTGATATGGATGAAGCGACTTGCACTGGAGAAGTTGAGCCTGCTGAGAAGAAGCAGAAGAGGTGCACCTCGAAGGTTTGGGACCACTTTACTAAATATACAGTGATTGTTGACATACCAAAGGGTGAAAAGGAGAAACAACTTTGGGCACAGTGTCATAAATGTCCTCATAAAGCTCGATGTGAGACCTCAAGAGGCACGAAAGCTTTATGGAATCATTTGCTAAAGCATGCCGTAAAGCAAGGCCAACAACAACTCCAATATGAGGGTGATGAAGATAGTGCAACTGTTCAGATATTCAGGTATGATGCTGAAGCTAGCCTCAAGAAGTTCTATGTGGCAATGGTTATGCACGAATATCCATTTTGTATGGTAGAGCATGAGTACTTCATTGATTTCATCAAGTCTCTACGTCCTGGTTTTTCATTCAAGTCTCGCATAACCACTAGGAAAGAGATATTAGAAATGTTTGGAGATGAAAAGAAAAGGTTATATGACCAATTAAAATCTCTTTCTTGTCGGTTTTCTGCAACTATGGACATGTGGACATCTAATCAAAATAAAGGTTATATGTGCATCACTGTGCATTGGATTGATGATAATTGGCAAATGCAAAAAAGAATAATTAAATTCATTCATGTCAAAGGGAATCATACAGGAAGTAATCTAGCAACTGAGTTTATCAAGGGTGTCATGTCTTGGAATATTGAGAAGAAGTTATTTGCTCTCACTCTAGACAATGCATCCTCCAATGATAAATGTGTTAGAGAAGTTGTGATAGAGCTGCATAAGCGTTCTCCCTTGATCTGTGATGGGGCCTTTTTTCATGTCAGATGTTTATGTCACATACTAAACCTTGTTGCCCAAGATGGCTTGAAAGTTATTGCATCTTCAGTCCAAAATATTAGAGCTACTGTTGTTATTGTGAAGAATTCTCCATTGCAATGGGAGGAATTTCAAAAGTGTGCAATAGAATGTGACTTAGATAATACATCTGGTCTTCCATTGGATGTGCCTACAAGGTGGAACTCAACATATGAAATGTTGTCACAAGCTATTTACTACAGGAGGGCTTTTGATAGGCTATTGTACTTGAATGTGGATAAGTACGATAAGTGTGCTCCATCAAATGAAGAATGGGATATGGCAGAATCATTATGCAAGTGTTTGCAGAAATTTCATGATGCAACCAAGCTATTTTCTGGAAATCAATATCCAACAGCAAACTTGTTTTGGTGGAAATTTTGTGAAATTAAGTTAGCACTTGCAGATTGGTGTGAAAGTGCTGATGTTACTATTTCGTCTATGGCAGAGGCTATGAAAGCCAAATATGATAAGTATTGGGACAAGTCCAACATAGCTCTCGCTGTGGCATGTTTTCTTGATCCTAGATACAAGAAAAAGCTTGTAGAGTATTTCATGGGGAGGATTTATCATGAGAGGGCTGCCCATGAAGTTAGTCACTTTATGGATGTTGTGACCAAATTATTTCAAGCTTACATGTCCAATACATCTGAAGCTTCGAAGCCTGACCCTCCTCAAGGACCTTCTCAGCCACTTGGTGATCCTGACTTGGGCCTTGATGACATTGAACAGTTCTTGTATGAGGATGTCGCAACAGCACATGGTAGTATAAATGAACTTGAGGTATACATGCAAGAGAAACCAATTCGATGGGTTGATCCTACGGGTAAGGGTGCACAGTTTGACATATTGTCATGGTGGAACACACACCAAGGGAAGTTTCCTATTCTCTCACGACTAGCTCGTGATGTGCTAGCTATTCAAGTGTCAACTGTTGCTTCAGAGTCGGCTTTTAGTGCTGGTGGCCGTGTTATTGATCCATTTCGTAGTCGATTAGAGCCCGAGATGGTTGAGGCTCTAATATGTACAAAAGATTGGATATCTTCATCTAGGAAAGGTAAATAATAAGTCATTTAGTTCATCAATTGCACCGCTTACAACTTTTGTTTATTAACCTCATGTTATTTTTGAATTTTAGATTGCAAGGAGAAGATATCATCACTTATTGATGAGTTGGATTTGGAGCTAGATGATAAAGAATGTGCTACCACAAACATAAATGAGAAGGTTTGATAATCCTACACATATATACACTATTACTGCTTCTCTAGTTTGATGGTTATTTACTTCCAATGAGTCAATGACATACTGACAGGACAGTGAGTAGAACCGAACTATACAAGTATTAATTTTGGGTTTCTATTCTTCATTTAATAATTTTGGATTCCAATTGATATTTAATTGTAGGACGAGATAATGACCGAGGTTAAGCTCCACTGAAACATGGTTAGAGATGGCTCGCTGGCTCGCTGTTGGCTTTTTGCTAGACAAGATTTGCGTTGTGGACTTATCATGTGATGTAAATGTAATTAACTTAAATGAACTAGTGATGTACTAGACTACTTTATGAGCAATTCGTACTTTTGAACTATGTTGCATGTAGCTAGTTAGCTACTAGACTACTATTTGTTTAACTAGCCTCTACAATTTACTTGCTAGTTGCTACCTTGCTAGTTAGAATTTACTAGTTGCTTAATTTGTCTCTGTTATAATGTAAAAATTGCTTCCGCGCATTATCCGACTAAATATTCGTGACCGAGACTAACCGTATCCGGAGCGGCATGTATTCGATCCGTATTCGTGACCGAGAATATCCGCATTCGTATTCGTATCCGGCACTATCCGTATCCGACTCCGACTCCGACAAAAAATATGGAAAAGGATACGGGATGAGCAATATCCGTCCGTATCCGATCCGTTTTCATCCCTACCTGGGAGTGGGCTGGGCCAAATTCGGTTTAAACCGTATTTACAATACGGTATATTCCGAATAAAATGTAGAAAAGTAGAAAACGGTCGGAAAACGTCTAAACCGTTTCCGCTCCGTTTTCGAATTTGGTATTCCGTATTTCGAACCGAATTCGAATTTGTCCGAAAATACGAATTCGATCGGGTCAAATGTAGAAAACAATGCGGTTCGGTACGGGATATTTCCGTTCCGTTTTCATCCCTACCTCCCATGAGGGACCTCCCCTATGCCAAACCACCATAAATTGGCTATAAAAGCCCATGCACCCCTCCATTCTCCTAGATCAATGTCTAGGAGCACTTAGACACTCCCAATTCATTTCGTCGGCTAACGCTTCGTCACTAATCGTTGAAACACAAAGTAAGTCATTACTTCCAATTCTTTTTGTATAGTCAATCACACTTAAAACTCCTTTGGCCTGTAGCCCCTTTGTACTCGTAGAAACACCCTCGTAGCACAGTTGCAAGCTCTCAAACCCCCATTGCTCTGGCACCATTTACTGCCACGCGGTCGAGAGGCCTCACTATGGACAGCCTTACACAGCCATCCCTGACCTGAGCCACCACTTACCCAAGCTTCCCCCTAACCCCAAGGATGCTCAAACACTAATACTCTTATCCCCTTCACCCTTGAAGCTCACCGTTGCCATTAAAAACTGTCGCGAAGATACCTTACTACCGGTGAAGCTCCGGCCATCCCCGACCACACCCAAGGCCAAAAATGGAACCCCCTCGTCATCGGGAACCCACTCATGGCTGTCCATGTTGTTTCGACCACGGATTCTTTGATCGCTCCACCGCTTGAACTCTTCGACCGCTCCATCGCTTGAACTTTTCGACCACCTTATAATCGTGAGGAGCTTTGACTACTCCACTTTAAGTCCTGAGCAACACCACTCGAACCCCGTCCGATGTTCTTAAGCCACTCAGACGTGCCCAATCTCCGCAACTACTCAGACGTCGTCTGACCTCCGTAGCAACTTGTACACCGTCCGATCTCCACCGACTTCACTCTCGAAGTCGAACCTCAACCGTCTACCTGACTACGTAGTCGTACTCGAGACCACTCGAGTACTCATAACTCCTCTGTTCTTTGAGTACGCAGCGACAACCCGATAAGGACTAAACCCGTTGTGAACAGTAAAACCCGCGATAAACAGCACCAGACCCGTTAATGTTTACAGAACCCTAAAATACATATATACATCCAATTTGAACCCATCTACCCATTTATCAACTCCGTTTTCCCATACTAGCCCTCCTGTGATCCCTAAACATATTTTATTTGGTTTACTTTTTTTATTTTCTTTCTTTTTATTCCTAGCTCAATCCTTCGAGCACGGAATTGATTTGTTTCTTTTGCTTTGCACTAACACACGATGTCATATATCAGCCAACCCAGGATGGAGAAGCTCAAGTTCAAGCTCAAGAATTAGAAGAATACGAATTGATAGAATACATTGGTCCACAAGATAAGTCACATGTTTTTGATCATATTGCACCTACATTCCTTTAATTATTTAGTTGCCAGTATTTTCATTATCTTATTTACCCACTTATTTCTTGTATAATAAATATTTAGAATAACATGTTATTTAGTTATGTCCTACCACATTAAAAAACCATGTTTTATTTGATAGCCATATTCATCTTGACAAGCTCTAATAATAATAAATTACTATAAAATATACTATGGTAGTTTAAAAAATTTAACTGCTTTACACTAGTGGTGACAGTGCCGTAGTGCACTGGGATATTTATTTGTGAACGGTTACTTGGTTGATGAAAAATAAGGACCAGAACTTTATGCTAAGTAAAGAACATAATAATCGCTCAACCACAAGCGTTGACTTATCAAACCTGATTTAGTAGCTGCTCAAATCGATTGAATATATACTATAAGGATATAATATACTATTCGAGAAAAGGAAACAGCAGGCGTAGGAATGTGGTATGGAAACGGTAAAACCATACTTTCACAATGGTTGGCTTCGCCCTGTCAAGCCGTCGTATTTCGTGACAGGAGGTACTTAGTCTATCAGGTAGAGGCTACATAAAGAGATGAGCAATGAAGCAACATTATTTTCTTAACTCAGTCATTAGGGTTAAGAAAACTTGTGGATAAAGTTGAGCAACTCTGTAGAGTCATTTATAAATGGTAATCGAATACGCCGGGTTTCCGGTAAAAGAAACTATGTTTAATGGGTGATTCGAAAAGCGAAGCATGAGTAGATTTGGAAATGATTTGAAAATGTTGACGTTTGGTAATCGAGATGTTGAAACCCCAAATTCCTTAAGAAGTTTATGATTTGTCATTTTGTGTTTAAAAACAAAATATTTACAAATAAAATTACATCCACAAATACTTTAACAAAACCACTATATTCTCATTTCTTGAAAATCCTAACAAGTAGCTATATAGTGTTCCCCCATGTGACTTTGTTGAGTACAGTGGTTGTACTCACGCTTGCTAAACTATTAACAGAAGATGCTTGAGAAAATAATGAAGGAACCGTTGAGGAAGGTTTTGAAGATCCCTATGATGTAGACGACACTTGGTGTTAGGGTTTATTCTACACTCAAGCACGCCTATGGAGTTATTTTGTACTGTAATATAAGTTTGCGCCGCTCGTCCCGCTGTATAAAACTTAGCTGGTAAGTCTTAATTTTGTAATAATGTTTGGTTTTTATGCTTAAGCTTGTGATAGAAATGATGTATACTCGTATATGGTACTGATAGATGAATAATTCTAGACAGTTGCGAGAAAATCGTAACGATCACAGAAATAGGATGTTACAGAATGAACGGCTACATATGAGATGATCCGATGGTGTTGTCCTATTCCGTTAGTTTGGCTCCAAACGCTATAGAGTTACGTAGTTTTTTCTGATTTTTGATTTGAAAAGGTTCCTAGTGAGCTGTCTCCACAGTAGCGAGCTGCAGAAGATCCAGTTGCTTTGAGAGGGAGCAAGTGGGAAGAAAAGAACCAAACCAAACAACAGGACTTCGAACCACACAAGTATCTGGGCCCATTTCCGCCCCTCCAATTGGTTGGACTTGGTGGCCTAGTGCCATCAACCTCACCGCACACAGGGCGATGGGGCCCGAAAGATACCACTAATCAAATGGGCCCGCACACGACGATGGTCCTCTCTGCTCCGGCTCTGCTCCATCATCGCTCAATCTGTTCACTCGGCTCTGTTTGCTTCTCAGAAGCACGCTGTCGTGTACTGTACCATCGTGTTATCTTGGATACGTAGCTGTGTCAGCGTATGCAATTCCAAAAGGATATCTCATTACATCCAGATAAAAATCCTCAGGAATATTATATCCATTCCAAAGAGGTCCTAGAAAAGATATTTCCCACAATGAAATGCAGATTCGACTCGAGAACTCTTTTCGTATGATAGTTAGATAATTTTTTTTTGCGAGAATCTGGTAAAATTCTTTCTGACGGAGATATCACAGAAACTAGAAACAGTACCCTTTGCACTATACTTCCGATGATGATTCCACGACACAGCCTTGTCGAAGTGATCCCAGTTCCCACGTTTTTTCAAACGATCATTCAAAAGTAAGGTAGCGTTGAAAAATACAAAAACCCAAGTTTGTTTGAAACGATCATTCAAAAGTAAGGTAGAGTTGAAAATACAAAAAAAACCCAAGTTTTTTCAAACGGTCATTCAAAAGTAAGGTAGCGTTCGAAATACAAAATGAACAAAGCAATGATCTCTTTGTTTTTTGGTTTCTCTCAAAGTCGAAATAAATGGAAGACTTCTTAAAACGGATTCACTGAATGATTTTTCAAATCTAAAATTATATATATAGTATAGGCAAAAAACTATTAACCTCGGCTAAAAACTATGGTGACAGAACAAAAAAAACCGGACATAAATACTGTAAGAGCATCTCCAACAATGTCCTCTAAATCTCATCCCCTAAATCACTTTTTAGAGGACACAATCTAGAATATAGAAGACTAAAAATATGTAACCTCCAACAAGTCTCCTAAATATGGTCCCCTAAATTAAAATCTGTGTCCAAAAAAACTACCAACCAATCTTCTCATCTCCTCCCTGTCCCTTCCTCCCGAAAAAAACCCGAAAAAAACCGAATGGCCTTTCCCGGAGAGCAGCGGCGAGGACGAAAATCTAGCCATCAGAGACATGTAGCGGCGAGCATGGCGGAGAGGAGATTTTATCTAGCCGCCCGGAGAGCAGCAGCGAGGACGAGATTTTATCTAGTCATCACGTTTCGTTTTCTTTACGGAGTCCGTAACAAGCATGGCGGCCGGAAACCACATCAAAGTCGGTCACCTTGGCCTTTATTTTGTTGGCTGTACACATGCAAACGGACAGACCATAAACGGATGACCTGCTCAAGCGCCGCAGGAAGTGGTGGTGGTGGAGGAACCGGGCATAATATAAGGTTAGTTCAACTGTTCAAGCTTTCTGAGCAACATGGTGTGAGATACTTAAACACAATTATGGTTGCTAGCTAATTCAAGACTATATTTGCAATTGGTTTGCCGTATATACTGTATATAACGAACTAACCGAATGCACAGTCCTAGCTGCTGCTTGCCGATTGCTCTGATGCGTGTTCACTTATTAATGATTGCTTGAAGATGTATTGAGCACTTTGTGTGTGTGTTTAATCTTTCACTTTTTAATTAAAAATTTATACTTTCGCATAGATGAATCGTCGTAGAAATCTTGTTAAATTTGTGTTGGATGAAGATTCTTCGGACGATGATGAGGAATTTATTTTTACGGCGGCTCAATTAATTCACCAACAATACATGAATGATCAGAGAGAAAAGCATGGAGGTTCTGTATTTGGGTACCAAGTAGTTGATCGGAATAGACTGGCGGGTCATCAGAGACTATACAATGACTATTTCTCAAAAGAACCTACATATGGTCCTATTTATTTTAGGCGCAGGTTTGTATTATTTTTCTCTAATTTTTCCAATTTTATTGCAAATAGTGTTACATGTATGATATATTTTTTAATGTGTTGCAGGTTTAGAATGAGACGGCATCTATTTTTACGCAGAATGCACGCTGTGGAGGCGCATGATGATTATTTTGTGCAAAAAAGAAATGCAGCCGGTACCCTCGGGTTGTCATGCTTGCAGAAGGTTACTGCAACATTCCGTATGTTAACTTACGGTGTAGCAGCAGATGCAATAGATGACTATGTTCGTATTGGAGAAAGTACTGCTATGTTCGTATCTTCACTCTTATACAACTCGCCAGCTTGCACTATCTACGAAAAGAAAACAAATATAGAGCATTAGTACAAATAAGCTCGAAAAGATGACAACAAACATAGATGTTATGTAACTAGGTCTAACCTTCTTTTCAATGGTCATACCACTTTGATTTCTATTCTCTATCCAACTTAGACAACCACAAAACCTATTGACAGATTCTTGAATGACAGTCCAACGTTTGTTGAGGGACTTATGAGAGCGATCTGAATCAAAAAGCCTGTCTGTATGGAAATATTCATAAATTCGATCCCAATATGCAGTACGAGCTTGATCTGTCCCTTGAATTGCATCCAAACTAACATTTAACCACGCCGACACCAAAAGACTGTCCTCCTCTGAACTGAAATTCGTGGTCCTTTTTTGGTTTGGCCTTTGCGATGTACTATCATCGACAATTGGAAACTCTTCCTCTTCGGTGGTGCTGGCAAACGCAGTCCAATCTTGAGAATTGGAACCTCCGGTTATCAAGTCTGTGAAATATCCCGTTCCATCCATACTACCTGTACATTGAACAAAATTAGTATTTATACTGATCTTTTGTTCAAAGAAAAATACCCCTGTATTTATTCACAAATTTTGGGTATATGCATGAGAATTTATAGAAGTATGTACCGCACAAAAAAGAAATATCACCATCAAAAGAATTATCTCGCACTGGTAATGCCTTCAGAAAGAATTACATGGAGTATAATACTGCTTATGAACCAAATGAGTATAATATTGTTTATCAACTAGTATACATATTGCAATTTCTCAATAATTTTCCTTTAGAAAGAAGTATATACTAATCTTGGTAGTATGGAATATATGAAACAGGTAATGTATCAAAACTTGGGGTAAAAAACTGTTCATGACATTTTAATATGTAGTTTAGACTTAATAATGATCTTTTGCTCAAATAAAAATACCCACTAAATATCCTTCCCACATCTTTCATCAAGAAATTTACCTTCACCAAAGAAGGTGTACTGATGGAGGAACTCCTCCTGACTTGCAACTAACTCCGTGGTCGATTCTTCGCCGCCAGAGTGCACAGGAGCTGGAGTGTGGGCGTCTTCGCGGGTCGTCGGCTGTGAGTGTGGCAGCGGCTCGGGGGCGCTGGCGTGTGGCGACCCTTGTGCGCATCCGGAGGCAGGAGCTTGGACAGCCCGTGGCGGTGGAAGACCCACTCTTGCAGGGCCGACGCAGCCAACAGGAGCGGCGGCTCGGGGTACCGGTGGCAATGGGGACCGGGACGCCACAGAGGATGCTCGGGGTGGCGGCGGCGGTGGAGGCTGTCGTGGCATCGCGGCGTATGCTCGGGAAGGCGGCGGTAGTGGAGGATATGCGAATCGAGGCGGCGGTGTGAACAGGGGAGCCGACGCTCGGGCGGCGGACGGCGCGGGCGCTCGGGCGGCGGACGGCGTGGGCGCGAGGGCAGGCGCGAGGGAGCCGAACGGAGAAGCCGAGGCGACGGGGTGCGAATAGCCTCGGGCGGCGGCAGTAGTATTGGGCATCTCCGATGTAGCGCGGGACAAAACCGTCGAAGGCTTTTGGGGATGGCGTGCGTCCTCCATATTTGGGGGACGAAAAATCAGGGATGGAGTCCTCTATATTTTTGGGTATCATTTGGAAGAGTTGTTGAAGTTTTTTTTACCTCTTCTTCTAAAATATAGGGGATAGGAGTATTTTAGAAGATTTGTTGAAGATGCTCTAAGCGCTTTGTGCTCCAACAAGAGCCTGCCTGACAGAGCCGACTCTAGGCAGGCAGCCCGTGTAACAAGAACGCCCAACCAACAATCCCAATTCCGGAGCAAGGATTTGTGCGGTCAGAATTAAGGCTGGCGAAGCCGGCTAGGGCGAACGTCTGGGCCAAGAGGCCCGATTGTCTGAGCCCATCTGCTGAGATGTTATTGAGTCCGGGAGAGGTCCCGACTCCCGAGGCTGGCCCAGAGTTATGTTTGCGCCGCCCTGATGAGTTGTAGGTCCCCTAAAAAAATCACTTGTTCACACGGTGGCACCAATAACGCTACGAACGTTAGGACATCTTTGGTACCGCTCTAAACGATTTTGGGTTCTAATTTTTTTAACTTTTAATTTATTTAAGTTAGAAGTCAATTAAAATACATTAGCTTGTAATTTCAGCTTTTTAGATTTTTTTATTCCTTTGCATCGTCTGTAACGATATAATGTATTTTTAATTTTTTTTCTTACAAAAAAACTTAACAGGTGATATAATGTAATTTAATAAAAAAAAGTCAAAACCTACCGTTAGAAGTTTAAACTAAATGTTAGTTGGAGCGCCCCATTAATATCTTATGGAAGAGTTTGACGAGAACTTGCTAGGCCAAGGTTTTGTTTCTACTTTTTAGGGAGAGAGGGGGCAAGCAATTACAAAAT
Organism: Dendrocalamus latiflorus; assembly: GCA_017311315.1. Taxonomy (NCBI): domain Eukaryota; kingdom Viridiplantae; phylum Streptophyta; class Magnoliopsida; order Poales; family Poaceae; genus Dendrocalamus; species Dendrocalamus latiflorus. Next base: position 47,806,745 of record CM029651.1, read on the forward strand.
ATGGTCTATTAACCCAACAATGATCCACTCCAAACTTTAATCTCAAATCCCACGCATCAATGCTTAATTCCGAGACATGACAATATTCCATGTTAGTTTCCATTATTTTTTATCGGTATTATTACACAAATCACTTAAAGATATTTACAACTGAGGAATTTCACGCAAATTTCCATTAAAACCGTACGAAATTTATGTATTTCTAATGTGTGTATAGGTATTATTCGGATGTTTTATTCCTAACAATCATCCAAATTTTGGATCGTTGGATTAGAGATTTAACGGCCTCTTATTTTTGTAGGAGGGAGATTTTTTTTAGAGTGGGCGGGGAGAATTCGTGACCGTTGGATCTCTAATCCAACGGTCACAAATCTGGATGATAGTTAGAAAGAAAACATCCGGATGATGTTTATTATACTCATTCTAATTTCCTGACGGAGTTCTACGATCCCAGTTACCTCGGATATTTCAGCAACCACTTTCTTGATAGCAAAATCGACACTGAAGAAGCCACTATGACGAACACCGGGCAACCTGACCGCCTTCAGAACCTGCCCTTCCACCCCAGACCATTCCTTCTCGATAGCCTCCAGGCTCACCATGTTTATGTCGCCATCGCCGTCGCCGTACACCACCTCCGGGGCCCCCTCGAACCCGTCTTCCCCGTAGATGAACGTCTCCGGCGTCCTGACCCCGACTCCGATTACGCTAGTCACCGGCACCATCGGCGCCGGAAGCGCCTGCCACATCGGCAGCACCCGCGTCACGTACGGCCGGACTCCTTCCGGGAAGCCGATGGCCTCGAGGAATTCTACGATGTTGCAGGCTGAGTAGGTCGTGTTCTTGGTCACCACCAGTGGCCGGTCGCCGAACACCATCGGCGTGGGCAGGCGCCAGAGGGTGCTCTGCTGGCTCCGCGCCAGCCGGGTCCTCGACGGCCGCGCGACGTCCGGCAGGCCGTAGTCGATGCCGACGCTGAGGTCGTTCATCCCCTCCGCGAACCCGCCGAGCGCGGCGGCCAGGAGGACGACGTGCCTGACGAAGCGCCGGCGCCAGGCGAGCGGGCGGCCGAGGAGGAACTGGTACGTGAGCGCGCAGCCGTAGCTGTGCGCGACCACGATGGCCGGCCGGCCCTGGTTGAGCATGCTCGCCCTCTCGATGAGGCGCGCGAGGCCGTCGAAGTAGCGAGCGCCCTCCGCGGACGGGTGGCTGCGCGGCGCGACGGAGTAGCGGAAGTCGTACGGCGCGCCGAAGAGGCTCTCGCCGTCGCGGTAGCCCATGGCTTCCAACCGCCGCACCAGGGGGTCCCACCTGCCAGTGGGATGCAAATTTTGACCGTGCGTTTGCATCAGTGCAACAATTCATGGCGTCACCAAATAGATTTTGTTCGTATCTAGATTCTAGCAAGCAGAAGCCGAACCGAGTGGTCGGGAAATTATTTGTTTATTCTACAAATTGCAGATCTGGTGGCGCGTGAGACTAATCATAGGTGCGATGATGTGGGACAGTTGTGCGCTGGTGAACTCACCCGATTAAGCCGCGCGTGGAACCGAAGAACGGGGCCCGGGTCACGACGCCGCCCGCGTTGCGGTAGTCGTCGGCGACGGCGTCGTAGACGAGGCTCATCTGGTCCGCGAAGCACGGGACTTGGCCGGGGTCGTGCATCGCCGTGCGGTTGATCGGCCACAGCCGGAACCACCCCTCCCCCTTCCGCGCGCCGCAGCGAGGCACAGACGGCTCGTACGACGCCGTCAGCCGCGCGTCCAGCTGGTTGGACCCGTAGCCCGGCACGAGCACGACCGGGTGCAGGCTCTTGACGTCGCCGGCGCAGTGGCTCCGGAGCGGCAGCAAGACGGCCAGGAGCACGGCCACGGCGACGAGCGCAGAAAGAGCCATCCGAGTGTTGTTTTGAGACAAGGTATGGGCCACCGACAACTACTAGTAGTGCTGAGTGAGTGAGTGAATCTGTATCTATATCTATCCCAACCTATCAAGTTTCACGATCGACGTCAGAGCCAGCAGACGCTCGTGTGGGTCCAAAAAAAAAAAATCCCGTCACTGCTTCTGGATGGCGGTTTGTGGTAAGCAATGATGTCCTGTAGCTCATGTGTGATGTGCAAGGCTGCGTACACCAGCTTCAATGCGACTGCCTAAGGCCCGACATGGAACAGCCCAAGCAGTTAGTATTCCATATGCGGACGATTAGGCTTTTATTAGCCGCGTTTTTGGTTGGAAATTGGGCGGCGAGCACATGAAGATAAGCAGGATACCACCGAGGAGGGTTCTACATTTGGATGCCCATACACGCCGCGATAGGCTTACCTCTTTTATATATATATATATATATATATATATATATATATATATATATATATATATATATATATATATATATATATATATATATATATATATATATATATATATATATATGACGTGGCTAGTTGGGATACCGTCCAAATCCCTTCTCAGCGGGATAGGGATCAGCCTCTTGAGTGCTTTTCTCGTGTGTGGAAATACCCGTTGAGCTCTTTCGACTCTATCGTGTATGTAAACATTGCCATCCGCCTTCTTCAAGTGTTGCGAGTTGATACCTCATCGTGGCCTCCGCGCACGCTGTCCATGCCTTGCCGCATCCTCGGACAGCGGCTGAACCTTGCTACTATTTTCATGTTTGATGTTCTCTTAAGAGTTGTTTCAAGTTTCACTATAGTCTATAGTGTTTTGACAACGTTTTAGGGTTCAGAGGATGGCTTCAACATGTGGGTTTCAACACTTACAGCAGGATAACAAGTTTCATGTGGGTTTTGGTAGGTTTCAGATCCTTGTGATTCAAGTGTCATACGGTTTCAATAAGTTTCAACCAAGTTTCTTGGAGTTTCAAACTAATTTTGTGTTTCTTGTTCTCAAAAGTAGAACATGTTGGTCACTGCGAGGGCATTTCGGTAATTTAGGTCATTGCGAGGCCAGAAGCTTCCCCGATCCACCGTAGGGTGCTCGACAGATCTTCGGGGCCAAAGGTGCGAGGCGGCATATATCTATATGCTTGGTTCTAGAGTGTTGAACGAGATTATTGGATATTTTGACGGCACTATCATTATCACACAAAAAGAGACATTTTGTCAAACTTAATTCCATAATCCATCAATGTTTGCCTCATCCAAAGTAATTGAGCACAACAACTACCGGCAGAAACATATTCGGCTTCGGCGGTTGAAAGGGCTACGGAATTTTGTTTCTTAGATGACCAACATACTAGGGACCTACCTAGCAATTGACAACTACTCGAGGTGCTTTTTCTATCCACTTTGCAACCCGCATAATCGGAATCCAAATATCCAATTAGTTCAAATTTTACACCTTTGGGATACCAAAGCCCTATGCTTGAGTAATGTTTTAAATATCTTAGAATTCTCTTTACGACCACTAAATGACACTCTTTTGGAGAAGCTTGAAAACGTGCACACATGCAAACACTAAACATAATGTCGGGCATAGATGCGGTAAGATAAAGTAAACTACCAATCATGGATCTATAAAGCTTTAAATCTACCGACTTACCTCCTTCGTTGAGGTCTAAATGTCCGTTTGTTGCCATGTGTGTCTTGATGGGTTTAGCCTCTTCCATTCCGAATTTCTTGAGTAGATCCTTCACATACTTCGTTTGGCTTATAAATGTCCCATCTTTGTGTTGTTTGATTTGAAGTCCAAGGAAGTAGCTTAGCTCCCCTATCATCGACATCTCGAATTCCTTAGACATCATCTCACCAAATTCTTTGCAAAAATCTTGATTAGTAGAACCAAATATAATATCATCGACATAAATTTGGCACACAAAGAAATCATCACCGATAATTTTTGTAAATAAAGTTGTGTCTACTTTTCTAATTTTGAAGCCTTTTGAAACAAGAAAGTTTCGAAGACGCTCATACCAAGCTCTAGGAGCTTGTTTTAAGCCATATAGCGCCTTTGAAAGTTTATAAACATGATTAGGATATTTTACATCTTCAAATCCCAGGGGTTGTTCTACATATACTAGTTCGGAGATTGTTCCATTAAGAAAAGTACTTTTGACATCCATTTGAAATAACTTAATATCAAAGCATGATGCAAAAGCAAGCAAGATTCTAATTGACTTAAGTCTAGCAACCGGTGCAAATATTTCATCATAATCTAAACCTTCGACTTGAGTATAACCTTGAGCAACTAACCTTGCTTTATTTCTTACCACAACTCCGTTCTCATCTTGTTTATTCCGGAAGACCCATTTTGTACCAATTACGTTGTGATCCGTAAGTCTTTCCACCAAAGTCCAAACTTCGTTTTGAGTGAAGTTGTTCAACTCTTCATGCATAGCATTTACCCAATCTGGGTCATCTAGGGCTTCATCTACACGTTTAGGCTCAAAAGAAGACACAAAGAGTAATGTTCGCAAAATAAAGCTACTCTAGAACGAGTTTGAACACTCTTACTCACATCACCCAATATTTGATCTATTGGATGATCTTTGGCAATTGCATTGTGAATCTTCACAGAATTTGGTTGTTGACCCTTTTCTTCATCTTCTATGACTTGAATGTCATTTGTTGTAGAAGAGGTGGATGGTTCTACTTGTTTTGATGAGTTTGGTGAGTTGGATCCTCTTTTGGTTTGATGTCACTAATTTGCATATTTTCCATTGCTTTGCGTAGTCCTTCATCTCCTACATCATCCAAATTCTCATGCTCTTTTTGAGAGCCGTTAGTCTCATCAAATTGGGCATCACAAGACTCTTCTACTAAACCCGAATTTTTGTTAAACACTCTATAAGCTTTACTATTTGAAGAATAACCTAAAAGAAAACCTTCATCACATCGACTTTGAAATTTAGAGAGCCGAACACATTTTCTTAGAATATAACATTTACATCCAAATACTCTAAAATAGGAAATATTCGGTTTTCTTCCAATGAGAAGCTCATAAGAAGTCTTTTTCAAAAGACGATGTAAATAAAGGCGATTTATGGCATGACAAGCGGTGTTAATAGCTTCCGCCCAAAATTTATCAGAAGTATTATATTCATCAAGCATTGTCCTAGCCATTTCAATTAATGTGCGATTTTTCATTTCTACAACTCCATTTTGCTCCAGAGTGTAGGTTGTAGAAAGTTCATGCTTTACTCTAAGTTCATCACAAAAATCTTCGATTTTAGTGTTTTTGAACTCGGAACCATTGTCACTCCTAATTTTCTTTATTTTAAAATCAAATTCATTTTGGACCCTTTTTGAAAAACTTTTGAAAATCCCGGAGGTTTCACTTTTGTCATTTAGGAAGAAGACTCATGTGTATCTAGATTAATCATCCACAATGACTAAACAATAGCTATTACCTCCAATGCTGTTATAGGTTGTTGGCCCAAATAAATCCATATGTAAGAGCTCTAATGGGCAAGAAATTGACATGATATTTTTGGAAGGATGAGAATTAGCGACTTGTTTCCCGGCTTGACAAGCACTACAAAGTCGATTTTTCTCAAACTTCACAACTTTCAAGCCAACAACTAAGTCATGTTTGAAAAGCTTTTTGAGTTGAATCATCCCCACATGACCTAATTTTCTATGCCACAACCATCCCAAGGAGATTTTTGCAATTAAACAAGTTTTTAAACAAGACTCATTTGAAGTAAAATCTACCAAATAGAGATTTTCCAAATCTAAAGCCTTTGAAAACAAGTTCATTATTATTTTCTTTTGAAATGATTACATTTTCTTTAGAGAAAGAGCATGTTAATTCTAAATCACATAATTGAGTAACGGATAGCAAGTTGAAATTTAATGTTTCTACCAAGGATATATTAGAAATGGAAAGATCGTTTGATATAGCAATTTTACCCAAACCAAGTACCTTTCCTTTTGTCTCCAAAGGTGATCTTGTCATTGCTCCTGCTCTCAAAAGTAGTAAACATTTTTCGGTCTCCGGTCATGTGTTGAGTACATCCACTATCCAACACCCAATGCCTTCCACCAGTTTTGTAATTTACCTACAAAAGAAAATCAAGCTCTTTTAGGTACCCAAATTTGTTTGGGTCCTTGGAGGTTAGTAACCAAGTCTTTGAGCACCCAAATGGATTTCTTCTTAGCACCCAAAATCGAGGTGCCAATAAAATGAGCAATAACATTTCCGTTTGTGGTTTTCTTAAGCATATAGCATGAATCATATAAACCAATGGAATGTATCTTATTCTTAGCACAATCATTTTGCATATGACCTACATTCCGGCATTTAGTGCAATACTTTCCATTTTCTTTAACAAACCTTGCGGGCTTGTATACCGGTTTCTTATCCTTTTTGGGAACACACCCAAGTCCTTCTTTGTTAAATGAACATCTTTGGTTTCTTAGTAATTTATCAAGGATATCCTTTCCCTTGTAAGCACTTTCTAAACTTTTATTCAATTTGAGCACTTGTTCCTTTAAAGTTTCATTTTCTTTAACAAGTACATTGTCATGAACAAAAGTTAATGCATTTCTAGAATTAACATTAGAAGAGCATGGCATGGCAAGTAGATCGTCACAAGATGTAGATATGCTAGACTTTGAAATTTCTATACTAGGCATTTCATTCAAGATATCACATGTAATTTCAATGCTAGTATTAGATTTATGATTTTCTTGGAGAAGCAAATCATGAGCTTTCTTTAGCTCCTCATAAGACTCTTTGAGAGATATGTGTTCTCTCTTCAAGACCCTAAACTTTGATTTTTCTTTTCCAACAAATTCATTCAATTCAACTAACATATACATCAAGGCATCATATGAAGGCTCATCGTCATCAAGTAATTTTACCTTTTCTCCTTTAGCCGTAAGGCAAGTAGGAGTGGAGAATAGCGATGGAGCCTCCTTGATAGCGATGCCCACAAGCCCCTTCTTCTTGGGAGATTCGTTCTCGCTTGAGTCGGAGTCCGAATACTCCTCCTCGGAGTCCCACTCACCAATATGGGCTTCGTTCTTGCCATCCTTGTGAAGCTTATCGAAAAGTTTCTTCTTGCCGTTGTAGTTTTTCTTCTTTGACGACTTCTCCTTGTCATCTTTCTTTGTGGGGCATTAAGAGGCAATGTGCCCCTTCTCATCACATTCATAGCAACGAATGTTGCTATACTTCTTGTTGGAGGAGGCCGACTTAAGGGGGCTGAATAAGCGGTTTTAAAAATTTTCTTCTAATTAAGTCTAACAATTTTAACTTTAATGAATTGCCTAGATCAAGTAAGCAATGTATCAACTAACACAAGTTAAATTGGCTCAAGTGATCACTAGCACAATATGAATGATTCTAAAACAAAACTAATTCTAGACTAGGTCAAAGTTTGCTACTCAATAGACACAAGCAATCAAGAGATTCAAATGAAGTAAATTGCTTAAATGTAAATGAGACACAAGAGAGCAAACCACAATGAACACGATCACTTTTTACCGTGGTGTTCGGAGACTTGCCGGTCTCCCCTAGTCCACGTTGAGGTAAGCCCGAACGAATCGGACCGGCTCCACGAATTGAGCCTAATCACCTCGACCACTAGCGGTAGCCCTTTTCCCTCTCCGGGTAGGCGAGCTCCAAGCCTTCACAACATTTCGGGCCTTCTCACAACCTTCTTGAGAAGATCACCGAAACCTCCGCCAAGCCGTCTAGGTGCCGTCAAGCACCAAGAGTAATGAATCACAGTGGCTAGATCACACTCAAGTGCCAAATGGATCAATCTAGTATGCAATGCACTTGAATTCGCTCAACTACCTCAATTGAATGCAATAGTGAAGAAGTGAGGTGTGAGAGGTTGCTCTATGCTCAAGAATGCTCAATAGGGGTTTAACAACAAGTACAAGTGCTGGTGGGGTCGAATTTATACCCCCACCAACCTCAAATGACTGTTGCAATAAATTATCCTGAAAAATCAGGGAAATCAAAACTACCACAGTGTTGAGCGCGGTACTTCCGGATTTCCGCCGACTGGTCAGAACGGCTATGTCAGAGAGTCAGAAGTAACCGTTGGACATTAAATGCAGTACTTCCGCCGTTGTAAGTGCGGTACTTCCGAAATCCCGGAAGTTCTGATATTTTCCCGGTACTTCCGATCTCAGAGAGGTTAACACTAATTCTGGGCGCCCTCTGGAAATAAAGTTCCGCTCGGATGTCCGAAACTTCCGGCCTTGCGGTAGTTCCGCAGTTCAACCCGCGGTACTTCCGATTTCCGAGGGGTTAAGTTGAACTCCAGGCGCTCTCTGGGAAAAACGTTCTGCCCGATATCCCGATACTTCCGGCTGATCGGAAGTTCCGTGCTTTGAACGCCGGTACTTCCGGAATTTCTGACAATGCTCAGTTTCAATTCAAGTATAATTTCTAAATGCATGCATGGTCCTAAATTGATCCATAAGGCCTATAAGCACATGATTAAGCATTCAACCATGATCCCTCTTAATAGTACGACATCTATCCTATAATCTGTCTTCTAACATTTCTCTAAGACCGGTAAAAATAAAAGATCCCTAAACTATTTACCTTGTCGCCTTTGGGATCTTTGAATATTGTGACATGCCTTTATGTGCCTCTTTCTTTGCCTTTGAGACTAATCCTTTCAAACACTTAACACACAAATTAGTCCCATGACCACATAATGTCATTAATTACCAAAACCAATATTTTTAGGGGCCTAGATGCTTTCAGCAGCCACCGAGGTATCGCCTAGTGCTCGGTCCCTCTCCCCGAGCGACGCGGCCAGCAGGGATTTCTCCTCCTCCAGCATGGAGATCTGCTGGAGCAGTCCCTCGCGCTCTTCGGCGGCCAGCCGCTGCGCCCGCTCTGCGAGTGCCTGAGCGACGGCGATCGCCTTCGCCCCCTCTGTCTCGAGGAAGCGAATGCATTCGTCCTTCACAGCATTAGCCTCTTCGGCGGCGCGAAGTCGGTCCTCCAGCATGCCTCGCCCACAAGCCCTAGCTGCCTGCAGAGCGCGACTGAGGGCAAGAGCCTGCACAACGCGATTGTCAGTGAAATCTCAAAACACAAGCGTAATTCAAGAGTGGGAGCACTTACCCTCATCTCCGCGGGCTTCCAGTGTGCCTTCCAGGAGCTCCGGGCCGCATAACGACAGCACCCGCCGGTCCAATCCAGCATCCGCACAGTCGGCGGCCCCTTGTAGAGCTCGCAACGTCTTCGATCGAGGAACGAAGTCCGACACAGTCAGGCGCCGAGTCTCCATGCCGGCGACTTCCACGGTGGCGGGGGTAGAGGTCACATCTGAAGCGGGTACGCCAGAGACTTCGCGTCCGCTTCCGTTGCTGGAACCTTGTCCGCGTCCCGGAGATCGTGTCTCGGCTGATGTCAACATCGGAGAGAGCTTCGCGAAGTCACGGGGAGAAAAGGAGTTGCACCTACCTTCGTCGCGAAGCGGTGAAGACTGTCGGGATGTCCGGCCTGCCTCTGACCGAACTGCGGTGGCGCCGCCTGCATCCTGTGCGGCGGAGTCCTCTTCGGGCCTAGCGGCTTCCTCCTCGAAATAGGACTCCGACATCGCTCCTGCCGCCACCTCGAAACGCTCCGCCAGTTCCGCAGGTGAACTTGTCCAAGCACTTCGCGCTCGGCACCTTCGGAGATGCCTCGTCGGCCTCTGCAGCTGGCGCGGGCGATGAAGCTTCGCCCTCCAGAGCGTCCCCCTTGTCGTCGCCATCTCGAGGTCGAGCCCGGCTAGCGGGCAACGTGGCGCACTCCGGCACAGGGATGCCCATAGCTTCGCACACACAGTTTATCCACTCGAGCTTCGCTATCACGGACCCGCGAAGATTGTGCTCCTTAGCCACATACGGCCCAAGGAACATCACCGTCGCGCGCTCCGCGTCCTCAAGGAGGAGTTCTACCAATAAAAATGGAGAGGTTACAACAGCCTACAATGATTATTTGGTGCGCAGTGTGAGGTTCAAGAACTTACGAGGATTGGAAGGCCTCGGCAGCGAGCCACTGATGGCCGAATCCGGTCAGGGCGGACGGAGCCTGGCTGAATATGCCATTGATGAGCAAGCGGGGCCACGTTGTACATCAAGTACTCCTCCGCGAGGTCCCGCATATTGAAGCGAAGAGCCACCCCCACGAGTCTCCGCGCCCGATGCTCATCATTGCAATCCAGCGGCACAGAGGGGGAGGTGTTGAATTCCATCAAGCGGCCCGTCCACCGTAGGTTCCTGCCGCCCGTCACGCGGTGGTAGAACCAGCGCCGCATCCAGTTCGACTCTCATTTCGCTCGAGTCGAGTTTGCAGGAAAGATCTTCGTGCATGGCGACTACAGCACAAAGTTGACACTGCCAAAGTTGGAGTACTCCCCATCGTCCAGCTTCTTCGGCTAGCATCGCGTGTCATGGAGGAACACGAAGAGGGGGGCACTGGGCTAGACTGCCTCTGTCTGCGACGCCCAACAGTAGACCGCCAGGCGCACCAGCGCGTTCGGAGTCAACTACACCAGCTCCAGCCCGTAAGTCCTCAGAACATCGCTGACAACATGGCAGGTGGCAATCGAAGTCCAGCTTCAAAGTAAGCAACGAAGACGACCACTTCCGACTCCGTAGGATGTGGCTCTGTCTTGTCACTTGGGGGCAGACGAACCGCGCCGCGGTCCGAAAGATTTCCCTCACACAAAAGAGATTGGATGGTCTCCTTAGTCATGAGGCTCTACCCTAGTACGTTGGAGCAGACGCCGTTCAGCTTCTTCTCCACGCTCCAGCGCTTGTTCGCCAGTGACGGGTCGCACCCCACCAGGGCGTACTCCATTTCCGTCGTCAACGAGCTACGCCGGTGGGAGTAGGCGCCGTGGCTAGATGAGGCGCCACCGCTGGGCCGGCGAGAGTGGTCATCGCAGCGGGCCATCCTCTTCTCAAAGTGCACGGTGAGGTGTACGGGCACGGTGGTGAGAACGATGATGCGGGAGCAGTGCGCACGGAAGCAGGAAACAATAAAGCAATCTGGCAACAACTAGGGAGCGGGGAGGGACAATGGTACGCCGGCAACAACATTTATAAAGCTCCCTTGCCTTCCCCATGATCTGGAAGCTCAATCGGCAGAAGCCGAAGCCGCACGGCTGCCCAATAGCGTGCGCACGTGTACCACAACCTCGGGATCTGACGCACGACCGCGGTCAAACTGCCTTCTGACATCCCACGACGCGCTAGTACCGCCCTGCTGCGTGTCTCATCGCGCGCCAGCCGACGATGCGACTCCCGCTACCATTAAGCATCGCTACGGAACGTGGGCCACTGGGTCGTGCTGAGGGCCACAACCGCCGCAAGCGAGTGGCCCGCACCGATAAAATCATCTTCTTCAACCAACGATGCAAAGGATCACAGGCTGCAGGGACGGAGGGGGCCAAATGGCTCGGCGACATGGCTTCGGCCTGTGAAACCCTTCACCATGAGAGGCTCCTGCTGTAGGGGTGGCCCCCACCTAAGCCCATCCGGCCTGCTAGAGTTGTAAAACCAAAAATGAGATGTGTGTAATGACGTAAATACCCCTATGGAGGGCACATAAGTGTAAGGGTAAGATTATAAAATACACTTCATGGAAATATATATACATGCTCTAGACATAGGGAAGGGGGCAAGCATTGTCTATCCATTATCTTCACTACACTACTCTCCTACTTTACTGTTTGGCCAGTAGCCACAACAACTAACAATCTTCAATGAGATTGTTGATTATCATCACCTTAATAATACCTTGTAGCACTTCGCTATGTTTACTGTCACAATTACAACAGATCAGGTTCTTGTGTCCAAAATCAACAGTCCTCTATTGGGGCACAACTTCAATACCTACAACCTATATCCACATCTTACAACCATAGACCGATTTTTAGCAGCCTTGCAGATCTCTCCACTTCAGGTATACCAGCCCTGCATGATAGTGTGTGTAGGCTCCAGCAACGACCAAGACATGAAAGATCTGGTGACTGTGCCCGGCAATGTCAAACTTTCCAGGCATCCAGCGCTCAGGCACCCGAGTTGCATACACCAATGCTCCAAGCCCGTAGAAAAGCCCCATTAGAATTTCATATCCAGTAGTGTGCAATGCCTCCGGTTGGTGCCAAAAAAGGATCAACTTGTGAAGAACAGGGATCACACCCGATGCACCCATGCCAAAGAAGAGGCGTGCTCGTATGGTTCGGAACTCAGGGTTCTGGAAGACTGGGAGTAGAGAGAAAGCAATAGTTGCCACTCCAAGAATAGTTATGAAGCTGAGGTACAGGTTGCAAAAGAATGGGTAGCACATGAAAGAATAGTATACTAGAGGGTAGAAGGATGTGGCGATAAGAGCAGCAATGCCTGCATAATCAAACCGAAGCATAATGTACGCAAGGCGGCGAGAGTGGCAAGAGAGAAGGTGACATGCGCTGCTCGCAAGAAGGCAAAACATGGCTCCTCCCAAGAAGACAAAGAATGGCCACCTCGATATCGGCGTAATCAACTGTGGTGCAATCATGTTTGCTATATCCTCCTTCATGCTTTGCTGCACAGATGAAAAAAAATGCTTGTTATGTCTCAAGTTCTCAACACATATGTTAAATATAACTGGTTTACATCAGTCGCGCTGCAAAATTTGATCTGCAGAAGATAATGAAGATTGAATTAATGGCCTTTGCTGGAGAGTTCAGTGAACCGTGAAGAAAAAGGCCTTTGCTATGTTCTGAAATAAGGGCAAAACGGCTTGATGAAATCAAGTCAAATGATAATATTGTTCTCTATATGTGCACCAACAACAGTAAAGCCTTACATCAAATCAAATATGTGTAAATCATATTAAAACAGTAAAGCCTTACTGACTAAACAAATGTTCTTAATCTCATAAACTTGCAACTTCCTTAATGCTATAGGTTTCAGTAACCTGCTAGGAACTAGCAGATTTCCACTTTTTTACCAATTACTGTCTAGAAGTCAAATCTTGGTCATAAGCCAGACAAATTTAGCCCAATTGGGCCATAGATAGAATAAAATAGGAAATCAAACTGCTGGGATTTGATATTCCATTCCTGGTAAAAAAATTCAAGTTAACAGTTGTAAGCATGTTAAAACTTCTTTTCTGAACCCTGGAATAAAGTACTAGTAGTGAAAATGAAAAGGCAAGCAAGAAACATGATCAGTTGTAGACTACTTACAAGAACAGACAGATTGGTTTCAGTGGAATAGGTAAATCTGTGCGGCAAGCAACTTGAGAGTAAGAGATGCCAACGAGATAAAGACGGAAGCACCTCAATAGAATTCCATGAGCTCTTCAACTCATCCTTCAGCTTTTGTAAATCAGAAAGGTGAGGTAATGAAGGAAGGCATGCCACAAGCTCTGCCTGAATCTTGTGAAGATCAGCCTTTCTCAGCACATCCGGTAAATGCTGCAGGCTCTCAAGATCTATTACTTTTGGAACTTTCGTTGCAGTGTATATGGTCAAAGCAAGAAAGATGAAGAATCCTATTAAGTGCCTGAAGCATACACATTAAAAACAGCTTTAGTAGATCAGAAAAAATCTAACAAATCCATAATTGTACTAAATCACATCAGTAAAATGACAAAAAATAATTTCACCCAGAAGTTGTCACAGTCATAATTTTCCAGAATCCATACTTCTCCAATTTCATAACTACCAAGAGGGTAAGCAAATTCAGCGTCAAATTGCCCATTCGACTTCATTGATTCTATTGTATTTTGTGATCCGAATCTAGTCGGGTCCGACCACTTGAAGAATCCGATCAGCTTTCGCTCAAATATATATTCCGACCAGTAAGACTGGTCGGTAATATGAACTGGTTGGAGGTTATGATTGGAATCACCTTCATGTTCATGATGGAGTCTGCACCGACTTGCACCATCGTGGTGTCCAAAGGCGTTTACGTCGACTGAAGCAGACGTGATTACTCGAGGCACTTCCGACTATAACTTTTCATTGTTATCTTCTGAGTCTCTGTTTCATTTCCGAGCAGGGGTGTTGTTTCCGTCTCCGAGCTGGTTACTGTTCTAGTTTACGAGTAAGTCTATATTTTCATTGCCGACTAGAACTATGTTCCTTCCTCGTTTGAAACTCTTGTTCCCAAGGCTATTTATATATCATTGTAAGCCTCACATTAGATAGCGCGCACGACACAAGTTATCTACTCATATAATAGTTTTGTAACTTCTTTGTATTGTGATTTCACCGATTATGCGTCCATGGTTTCTTCCCGCAAGGGTTTTCCACGTTAAACCTTTGTCTCATGCTCTTGATTATTCTTCATTGTTTTTATATCTCGCCGTACATTTTGTAACAAGTGTTTCGTAATAAGTGGTATCAGAGTTTGGTTCTTCGCCGATCAATCTAAGGCATACTCAACATGGCGTCAATGAAGCATGATCTTTCGCTGCTAGATCGCGACACAAGATTTTCTCTCTGACAAGTCAAGATGTGAGTTGTTCTGTCACAGCTCGATTTGGATGATGTGTTATTGAGAATCGACAAGATGTCTGTTGCATGGTCCGTTGAGAAGCAAAGGAGATATCATAAGGCTCTCTCGGATTCATCTTCATCTTTCTAATAATATTCTTTAGGAAGTTATGAAGGAGATTACCACTGCTACGTTATGGCTAAAATTGGAATATATCTGTATAACCAAGGATCTGACCAGCAAGATGTATCTGAAGTAAAAGCTTTTCTCACTCAAGTTGGCAGAAGATGGATCGGTGCAAGATCACCAGACCGTGTTTAAAGATGTGGTTACCGACCATGAAACCATGGAGGTCAAATACGACAATGAAGATTTGGATCTTATTATGCTCCGTTCGTTGCCTGTTTCGTTCTCTACGTTTATAGACATAATTCTCTTCAAGATACTCTTACTCTGAAGGAAGTTTTATGAAGCTCTGGATACCAAAGAAAATATGAAAAGTATGGTTTCGAGTGAGAGCTCAAGTTTGCATGTAGAAGGTTTGTCGATTCGCGGCTAACCAGTCGAGAGGTCTCCAACCAGTAATTCCAAAGGCAGAAACTCGAGCAGATATAAAGGTCGTTCGAAGTTGAAGACCAAGAAGTCGTGCCGCTACTACAAGAAGGGTGGACACGATATCTTCGAGTGCTGGTAACTCTAGGATAAGGAGAAGATGAATAATAATTCCAAGAAAGATTAACAAGTCGATGGAGCTAAGGCCATCATTTTCACAAAAGGTTCTGAATGGGGGATTCTCATTGCCTTTGCTGGTGATTCCAAAATCAGAGATGAATGGATTCTTGATTCAGCCTGTAACATGAGACCGAACTATGACTGGTTCATTACTTATGAGGTTATTCCGAGCGGATCAGTGTTAATGGGAGATAATACTCTGTGTAAGATTGTAGGCATCGGTTCCGTCCAGATTAACATGTTTGATGGCACCATTAGAACCCTATCGAAGGCCCGACACATTTTAAATTTGAAGAGAAATCTTATTTCGTTGATACTTTTTTATGCCAAAGGGTATCAATTTTCAAGTGGAGGTGGAGTTCTGAAGATTTCCAAAGGCTCGTTGTGATGAAAGGTGATATGAAGACAACAAATCTCTATCATCTTCGAGGCACTACCCTGGTTGAAAAGGTTGTTGTTGCATCGACTAGGTTATCTGATTTTAATCAGACAAGTCCATGGCATATGTGCTCGGGCATATAAGTGAAACGAGCTTAAAGGAGTTGTGCAAAAGAAGTATGCTCAATAGCCAAAATGTCAATCAAATAAAGTTTTGTGAACATTATGTCTTTGGTAAACAGAAGGGGGTGAGTTTCAGCTCTGCAAATCACTCTTCAAAAAGCAAATTAGATTATATTCACTCTGATTTGTAGGGTAAGTCCCACGTTCCATCTCTTGGAGGCGCCAATTATATGCTAATCATCATCGACAGCTACTCTTGAATAGTCTAGGCAATGTTCAAGAAGGCGCTAGGCGCTAGGCGGGCGGCGAGGTGGGGCCTAGCGCCTAGGGGGCCTAGGCGGGGCCTAGGCGGCCGAATTAAAAATAAAGATATTAGGTAAAAATAAACAATCGTGTATGTATATTTGCTGTTTAGATGAAGAAAATTGTTACCTTGATCAACAATTATCAATGTTACTAGGATTCGTCTAATATATATAGTTAGGAGGTCTAGATTGAAAGAAATCTATTGAGAAAAAAGTCTATTTGTAATTTTTAAAAATCGGAGGACTAAATGAAAAAAATCCAAACCGGACCCCGCCGACTGTTTCTATCTAATCTAACCGACCGGTCGCCCGGCGCAAACCCTAACCCCAACCCCAACCCGACGCCTCGCTCCCTCCGCTCCCACTGCGCCGCTCCCTCCCGGCCGCTCCCTCCGCGGCTCCGCGCCGCCCCATCCCGGTCGCTCCCTTCGCGCCGCCCCATCCCCGCTGCTCCCTCCCCGCTGCCCCTTCCGCGTCACTCCCTCCGCGCGCCTCCCCACCACCTGACATCTTCCGACGGCCACGGGCGCGGCGGCGTCCACGGGAGCGGTGGGATCTGGCGCGGGGAGTCCGGATCCGGCGGTGGCGGCCCCGGAATCCGGCGAGTCAACGGCGGCGACTTCGTCATGTGCGGTAGCGCTTTCCCCCCATCCCCGCCGCTCCCTCTGCGCCGCGCCTAGGCCGCCTGGCCCCGCCTTGGGCCGACTCGCCGCCTGGCCTCTTCTTCCCCGCCCAACTCCCCTAGGCGAGGCGCCGGGTGGCCGCCGAGCGCCTAGGCGAGGCCTAGGCGGCCGCCCAGCCCGCCTTTTAGATCACTGAGTCTGGGTATGCTTCATCAACCACAAGTCTGATGCATTCAAGACATTCAAAGAGTGGAAGATTATGATTGAGAAACAGACCGATAATCATGTTAAGAAACTCTGAACAAATAATGTCCTGGAATTCTATTTGGGAAAATTTGAAGCCTTATGTCATCGAAGGGCATTGTAGGGCATTACATAATTCTGAGCACACCTCAGTAGAACGATGTGGCTGAGCACATGAACAGAACCATTATGGAAAAGGCGAGCTGCATGTTGTCCATGCATGTTCTGTCAAGGAGTTTTTGGGCTGAAACTGCTTTCACTGCGTGTTATCTAATCAATTGATCACCAAACATTGTCACTAACAAGAAAATTTCGATTGATATGTGGTCTGGTTCTCTTGCAGACTACTCGAGCATAAGAATTTTTGGCTGTCCTGCTTATGCTCATACCGATAAAGGTAAACTTGAGCTAAGAACCATTAAGTGCATTTTTCTTGGTTATAAGCCTGGAGTCAAAGGCTATAAGTTGTGGAAACTCCAGGCTATAAGTTGTGGAATCCTGAGACTCGAAAGGCATGGATGTCACGACATCGACTTGGCGTCGCGGCGGTGCAAGGAGGGCACCATGGAGGTCCGTCGCGCCTGGGCAAGCTAGGCAAGCGCCCAAGAGCTTCGGTCGTCCCCGGCATCGCCAAGTCATCTGCGGCGAATGGCTAGGTGGCCACCTTGCCAGGTGAGTGTGAGCCGTGAGGTGACGACTGAGGAGAGACCGAGCGGTATTAAGGGCAGCAGCGACAGTACCTGTAGGATGGAGGTCGATTTGGGCGGTGACGTATCGGAATCCAGCGGTGAGGAGGTGGAATTCAATGGCGTGAAGGCAGAATCGACGATAGATTGGAGGGCGAGGAGGTGGAGTATTGACTGCCGGCAGCGGCTACGCTAGGGCCGGTGGAGCGGCAGTAGCTTCCCAACAAGGAAACGACCCTGGTTGAGATGCTTCTCCATGCATCGGCTGCCAAAAAGGGTCTTTTTAGGCAATGGGATGGACTTTTGCTGGGCTAGGCCGACCAAGCAAGCCAGCCCGCCCAAGCAAGCCAACCCATCTGCCACCCTTGCATTTGCCTTGTCCTACACCTGAACAAGCCGCCACCACCTTGCCTTTGTTGCTATTGTCGCATTCATCAACACCGGCACCACTAGTAGCTTTGCCTAGGTCATCGCATTCGTTTTGCTCACCATCGTCTTGGTCGCCATGTCCACCGTGACAACCATTCCGAAAGGTGGTCTTGAGCAAAATGTTACTTTCGATGAGTCTGCTATATGAAAGGAATTTCGACGAGTGATGCTCCCATTGAGAAGTCGCAGATTACCAGCGTGCAGGTGGAGCATGTTATTGATTCAGGATTCTTACCAGAGGCCGACAAGGAGAATATACAAGATATCCCTGTTCAAGCTCCGACCAGTAATCTTCCAATAGAAACTGGTCAAAACCAACAATCCGTTGCAGTTGGTCGGGAAAGGAGGAAAATCCATCCTTTGAAAAGGTTAATTGAAGAAGCCAACATTGTGGCTTATTGTTTGAACATGACAAAAGATATTGAAATCACTGTTGAACCTTCAACTTAATCAGAGGCCATTTGCTCTGATGAGTTAGAAAAGCGAATAACTGCCATGCATGAAGAAATGGAATCCCTCGAGAAGAATCACTTGGGAGTCGATCAAGCTCCCAATTGAAAGAAACCCATACGCTACATATGGATTTACAAGAAGGAAGGCATATCTCTGACCGATCAGGTCAGGTACAAGCCAAGGTTCATTGCTAAAGGATACAACCAAATTCCATATATTGATTTTACAGGTGTCTTCTCCCCAGTAGTGAAGCATAGTTTTGTTCGAACCTTACTCAGTATTGTGACTATACATGATTATGAGTTCACGCAACTAGATGTTAAGACCGCGTTCTTACATAGGGAGTTGGAAGAAAATATCTATATGGAGCAGCTAGAAGGTTTTGTTATTCTGGGAAAGAAGAATTTTGCATGCAAATTGAAAAGGCCTCTTTATGGGTTGAAACAATCACCCAGACAATGGTACAAGAGATTTGGCTCTTTTATGATCTCTCAAGACTTTAAGAGATCTGATTATGATAGCTGTGTTCATTTGAAGACCGTCAATGGTTCAACTATCTACTTGCTCCTATATGTTGATGATATGCTGATCGTGGCAAAAGACGGCTGAAATATCAAAGTTAAAGGCACAATTAAGTAGTGAATTCAAGACATAGGATCTCGGTGTAACAAAGAAGATTCTTAGTAGGGAAATCTTCAGAGGTTGTTGGTTTGCAAAGTTATACCAGAGTTAGATAAGGTATATTGAAAAATTGATTCATTGTTTCAATATGCACAAGGCCAAACCGACTAACACTCCGTTAGCTGCACACTTCAAACTCTTTTCAGCATTCATGTCCGCAAACAGTTGAAGAAGTTGAATATATATCAAGTGTTCCGTATGCAAGTCCAATCGAATCACTTATGTATACCATGGTCTGCTCTCGCCCCGACTTATCTCATGTTTTGAGTGTTGTCAGCAGATATATGGCCAATCCAAGGAAGGCCACTAGAAAGCAGTTCAGTGGATCTTCAGATATTTGAAAGGCACTTCTAATGCTTGTTTGTAGTTTGGAGGACTAGTCCGATATGTGGATTCTGATTTTGCTAGAGATTTAGATAAGATGAGATCTCTTACTGATTATATATTCACTGATGGAGGCTGTGCCATAAGCTAGAAAGCTTGTTTGCAAACTATAGTTGCTCTTTCAACCACGAAAGCCGAGTACATGGCTATTTCAGAAGCCTGTAAAAAAGCTATTTGGCTAAGAGGTCTATACACTGAGCTTTGTGGAAATACTTCTTGCATTGGTATTTACTGTGATAATCAAATTGCTATTTGTCTTACAAAAGACCAAATGTTCCATGAGAGAACAAAGCACATTGATACCAAATATCACTTCATCCGAGGGGTTATTTATCAAGGTGATATTAAAGTTTGCAAGATCAATACTTATGATTGATGACAAAACTAGTTACTACCACTAAATTTGAGCACTGCTCAGATTTGTCGATATTACTCATTAATCCTTTCGAACGTTTGGCACACAAGAAGTGTTTTACAAACTATTCAGGAAGTTATTTGGTTATTTTTCGCTATATGAGGAATTCGGCTCAAAGTGGAGATTGTTGTATTTTGTGATCCGAATCTAGTCAAGCCCAACCACTTGAAGAATCCGATCATATTTCGCTCAAAGATATATTCCGACTAGTATGACTGGTAGATATGCGAACTAGTCGGAAGTTATGATTAGAATCATTTTCATGTTCGTTACAGACTCTGCACCAACTTGCACCATCGTTGTGTCCAAAGGTGTTTGCGTTAACTGGAGTTAGATGTGGCTACTCGAGGCACTTCCGACTACAACTCTTCACCGTTATCTTCTGATACTCTATTTCATCTCCGAACGGGGTGTTGTTCTCATCTTCGAGTAGGTTACTGTTTCAATTTTTGAGTAGATCTTTGTTTCCATTGCTGACTAGAACTTTGTTCCTCCTTCACCTGGGACTCTTGTTCGCAAGTCTATTTATATCTCCTGTAAGTCTCATGACAGATAGCACGCGCAACACAAGTTATCTATATATGTAATACACAAGGGTGTTTTGTAACTTCTCCGTATAGTGATCTTGCCGATTGTGTCCGTAGTTTTTTCCGAAAGGATTTTCCACGTTAAATATTTGTCTCGTGCTTGGCTATTTTTCATTATTTTCATATCTTGCCGTGCCACAGCGCTTGTTTCATAACAGATTCATTAGCAACAAACAGAAGAAAAGGCATATTGGTAGTCCATAGTTCAATTAAACGTATGACCCATTTAAAGGGGACTTCTTTAATTAGCTGGTGGTCCTGTCCTATTGCCTGATACGAACAGGCAAGGAAACAACGAATGCTTTCCAGTTGGGATTTGTGCCACAATGCATTCTAGATGCTGAATTTGCTTAGCTTTTTTTTTTGTACTTTGGGATTAATCTTAAATTTCAACATTAGGAAGTAAGCAAAATTCAGCGCAAGACCAAATTGAGTAAAAGTCAACTGATTAGATTGGAAATCGACAGGTAGGTGAATTTTTCTCTAGCATGTCAGTCTTGTTTTCAAAGAAATTACAACTACTTGCCTTAATGTTCTCGCCAAATTTGTGCAGCTTAACAAAATCCATGCCTTGTTGATTCACCACTAAAATGAGGGGTAAAAAACTGCAGAAAAATCAATAGATATTTTGGGAAGCCTAATGTTTCAAGGTTCAGGCTTGAAATACGCAATGCCATCAGAACTATTTCTAGGGGATTCATCCGCTGTTCTACGTCACCATACCTTAAACTTTACTTGGAATCTGAAGCATAAGCAAAGACCCGCAAGCAGAAAGGAAATGCTCAAGACATCTGATCTACAGACACCGCGATTCCTTGCTTCGTAAATCGTAACAGAGTCACAGCATAAACCAATCGCTCTTTCCTCCACATTCGCGAGCACAATGGAGAATCGACCTCGCCCTAACACCGATGCGATCGAACAATCAAGAAGGGGGCGAGAAGGTAGGGGGTGTATTGTTAATCATACGTACGTCCAGACGTTGAGGGTCTCGTTGTGGATGGAGAACGCGGAGAGGAGCACCTGCGGGAGCGGCCACTCGCAGCGGTAGTGCCGCAGGATGTACTCGTTGTCCCGCAGGTACCCCGGCAGGGCCCGGTACTCCACCAGGCCGTACCTCCTCCCCTTCCTCTCCTCCTCCCACTCCACCCGCCCCTCAGCCTCCTCCTCCCCCACCGTCGCCATCGCCAAGGGGCTGGGTACGACCGGAAGAGAGCCGAGCCGGCCGGGGGCGACGGGTGATTCGCCGCGCGCGACGACGCACCGGTCGTATCGTGTTGTGCCGCTTGGCCTGGGTCCCGTCGGTCTCAGCGAGGGGGCCGCGCCTCGTAGTCCTCTCCCCGATCTAGGAGCCTGTGTGTGTGCCCTGTCCTCTGTCCGCTTCTGACGGCGCGACGGGCGTTCTCGCGTTGGCGTTTTGGGCCTTTTCTTGGGGTAAAGGCACGCTCAACTCACTCTACCACACGTACATACGTGTATTTGTATGTGTTTTTTTAATCTGCATCTTTACTATTATAAAAAAAAAGTTGATGGTTGATCCGTCATTTCTCACCCTTTCTTAGAAAAAAAGTTGGCTAACATGTGGGCCACACCCTCCTCACGAAACGCCCTCGCCTGCCTCCCGTGCGCTGCCTCCCCCCACTGAATCTTCCGCCCTCGTCTCCTCTCCCGCTCCAGCGAGTCTTCCGCCGCTCCCACGCCGACATCTCGTCCCCTCCCTCCCACCCTGCACCGACGCCTCCTCCCCACCCTGCAAATAGAACATTATCAATGTCATCTTGTAAAAGTACTCAGATTTGATTATATAAAATGTTTCTGTTTAGAAATTCAGTCAAATTATCAGTCGGAGGAATTAAGAGTTACATTGTCACGATTGTTGGGACTTGGGAATTAAAGCACTATTCATTTGCATTGTAGGGAATATTCTGAAATTTTGTTAAGAGGTAGCACTGAGAAAATGCAGTGAGTGAAATGCAAATGATTGTTTTGCTGATATTGATATTTATTGTATAGTTTAGGATCCTTATATTTATAAATCATCTTCTTTTGGATTCTGTTGCAACGTACGAGCAATATACTAGTCTTTATAGATGTATAAGATTATACAGAAACTAGATACATGTATTGTATTCTGATTATTCGTTGAGGCAAAAGATCCAACCAGGGAGTGCGAAGACTCCTTGCCATCCGGGCAACGCTCGGTCGTCGGCCACGCCCGTCTCACGGACCTGACGTGCCATACTGCCGTGCGTTTCCGGAAAAAACGAAACAGAAGCGTGCACGCAAGGGACGTGTTGGCGACTCACTTTGTCTACGTGCTTTCGGAAAATCAATTCGCACCCAAGGCCCATGGTGCAGATACAGCAATTTCCCTTGCGATTGTTCCCGAATCCCGATGGAGTGATTAGTCGGTTGTGGCCGCTTTGGGGGTGGATAGATAGAAGTGACTAAATCATGGGTTAGTAGTGCTTTTATGGGCCAAGTTCCCTATCCAACGTTGTTTCTGCTGTTTATATTCTCATTTCGTAAGCCCGGCCCAAAACTCCAGAGCATGGTCTGATTCGACCTTCGTGCATGTCTCCTGTATGGCAGCCAGTTGCAGAATGGTTGATACTTGATTACCCAGGAACAGAATAAAAAGGATTGACATCAGCAAGTTCAGGAGAATCTCGCGAGCAAAGCATCCTCGTAGTGCTGCTTGACACAGAAGGACCAAGGATTCCTGTCGATGTGGATGTGGCCACCAATATTGTTCCTTTTGTGCTCTGCATATGATACACCGCACCTGTTTTCACAACTAGTATCAGGCGGCCGAATCGAGAATCGAGAACCAGATTCCACACTCGAGATCCATAAAACTTCAAGATTTGGTGGTTCGTTGGCCTTCTCTGTTCGATATGCATACTTGCGTGGCACCACTGGTACTCCTCAACTAGGTCAAATCAGTACGAATCTGACATATTCGTTGCAACTTGCTACATGAATCCTTGGACACTGTCGCACAAGTTATCCCAGTTTTATGCATCTGCTGAAGCTTTCCAGATATGTGGAATATGGTGGATTCTACTGACAGGTGATGCATCCCGCATTCACTCGAGATTCCCTGTTAGATTCAGCGGGGCTTTGCCGGTTTGCCCTGTGATGAGATACACTGTAATGCCTCCATTTCCACGACCACTAGCTGCCTAGAATTATTTAGCCGCGGAGTACTGTAAACGAGTGTATATCATACCAACATATACTTACAATATAAGAACCAAACTTTATTACAGAGTTACGGCATAACAATCAGGTTTTAGCATAGCAGACGTCTAAACCCAAAGTTATATTATAACACAAAGAAAAACCACATATGTGTGCCTAAGTGAGGATGAGACTCAAAATTAGAGATCATCTACACCAAAGATTCTTCAAATTCTTCCTCAATGGGATCTTCATTAACATCCCACGATTCTTCTATTCATGATTTAGCAAGTACAAGTACAACGGTACTTATCAAGTTATAAGGGGAAACCTAATTAACTACTTGTCATTATTTCAAGAGGTAGGAATATGTTGTCTTTATTACTATATTTATGAATGCATATTTATTTATAAACAACTGTTTAAAGCAAATGTTAACCTCCTAAGGAAAAAGGAGTTTAAACAACTTGGTTACCAAATTGAAACATTATTAAAACTTTTTATGCCTTGCTGTTGGATTCACCAATTAAACATAACTTTATTTACTGGAAGCATGACGTATCTGAATACTATTAATCTGTCTTTGCAGAGTTGCCCAGCTTTACCCACAAGACGTCTCAAACTCTCAATGTCATATAACAGACATGTAACAGATAGCGTATGATTGAGTTGAGATAACAAAGTCTTTCACTGCTCCCCTCTTTCTAGCTTCTATCCGATAAGCTCGAGGATACTCATGTCAGTAATCCACTGGCCAAAGTGAAAATCACGAACTGACTCTAAGCATACCTACCATTGGTAAGTATGGAAGATAGTGCTTCCAAATCACCCCGTTGTACATGGACCGTTCCTACAATGGAACACAAACCGTTCTATAAAACAAGTCAAAACTTGTTGTTGAGCGGTTTCCATCCTTTACTCAGCATAAAGTTCTAATCTTTACTATTCATAAGTGAGGCAACCGACCACAAACCAATAAATCTAGTGCGTTACGATACTACCACCAAATCATACCAAAAGCCTCCACCCTAGGGTAAAGTCGTGGACTTCAACCATCTAATGGCTTTCCATGATTCATCCTTAACCCCCAGCACAATGTTATAAATCTATCGGCAAAACGCCAAAGTACTTAGTAGTATAAATTATTTAATTGACTAGTTTATTTATGATTAATTATATAGTAGTTTATAATTAACAAGGCTTGTCAAGGTGAATATGGCCTCAAGTAAAATATGTCATTTTTAGTGGCAGGACATAACTAATTATCATGTCATTTTAAATATTTATTTTAAATAAATAACAATGCTAAAATAATAACAATGAAAGTACTAATAATTAAATATTCAAACAATCTAGCTTCAACATGATCAAAAACATGTGACTACTTTATTATTCAAAGTATTCAACTGGCTCGAAGTCTTCGGAGTCTTGACTAGGTCCTTGGATAGCTGGCTCAACGAAATCGAGAGCTAGCACAAATAAATTAGCCACATAAGTCTGTGCTTGAAAGAAATCAAGTTAGAAAAACAAAACAAAATAAAAAGGACTAAAATTCAAGAAAAATAGAATAAAGGTGGGTTTAGGTTTTGTCGGAGTCTGGTTTGGCGAAATATAGCTAAGAATGGTTTAAATAGGCTCGAAACGATCAAAATGTGTATATGTGTGTGTGTGTGTGTTAAACGGGTTTATGTGAACAATAACAGATCATCACTATTCACTTGGATTAGTTTAGGAACAGTAACAAATCTTAAACAGTGTCAAGTTTGAGTTTGAAAATAGCATCGGGTCGGGTTTGAACAATGCTGGGCCAAAAGTGATGGGCTCAGCCCAAGGCCTGGATGGATTAGTTTTGGCCTCTTGGTTGACTCAGGCTGGCCTAAGGCCTGCTTTGGCCTGACTTCTTCTTCCTTCGGTGCCATGGCACGCTCGAGAAAGCACGGTGGAGATGAGCTGGCACACGCTCCGGCAAAGGTCATCGACGGCAAGCAAACACAAGGATGCATTCAAGGGAGCATGAGGGTTCCATTTGTGGGGTTTGCAAAGTCTAGGGTTTGCCAGAAATGGCTGGTGGCGAGGAGGGTTCGTCGAAGCTTCTCCACGGTACCACGGAGCTCCAATGACCTTTTGGCACAACTGAGGGCATTTTAAGCATCTAGGACGTACAGGGAAGGCAATGGTAGTGGGGGGTTTTTGGCTCTGGCGGCTCGAGGAGGGCTGTGCATGAAAGACCTTCTCGGACGGCGGTGGCACACAACACTGGTGCCTGAGGAGCTAAGGTAGGGCAAGGCGAGGTTGGCACTGTGTTTGGGAGGTCTTGAGGATGCTAGCAGCTTGAGGAGGGTTGTGCATGGAAGACCTTCTCGGATGGCGGCAGTGCACGGCACCAGTGCTCGAGGAGCTAAGGAAGGACAAGGCAAGGTCAGCATTGTGTTTAGGAGGTGTAAGAGCCCAGATATTAACATCCGGATTCCTCTGTGATTTACTGCACTATTCCCTGGATCAGTAGATAGTGCTCACAGTTTACAGTTCTAAATATCAAAATTCATATCATGCGAAAGCGTAAATGTAATAATAAACTTACTCATGGGCCGATTAGGCCGAAATCATTAAATTGCGGCAGCGGAAGAACGAATCACACAGGTGGGACCTTCAGGACATGCCCACAGGCAGCCAACTGGAGGTTCGCGACCTAGCCCTTGACATATTCATCTTCTCGGCCAGCTTGTCCAATCTTGTTTCTGAGGCGAGGTGATTTGATTTCTTGATTCTGAATTTTGTCGCAAAAGCGAGCATGAGCACTCCGACCCCGTGCTCCGCGAGCCAATACACAGAATGCAAATAAATAGTATGCATGGCTTAACAGAGGAGAGGCTCGGGTTATTTTGTTTTGCGAAAAGTGCTTTTGAATACAATTAATTAAAAAGTCCTATGACTTAGCAATTTTGTAACAAATCATAATGTACAAGGAAATGCATTATTAATATCGATTCAGATTCCATCCACCGTTACATGGTATCTGCACCATATAGCAATTTCTTCAGCGTTATAGCCGCTTAACTTACCACTGGGACGACGCCCAGGACAATTCCAAACCAGGGCAGTCCTTCGCCCTTCAAGTTTCTCATTCCCAGTTTCCACTGTTTTTAAAACAGAACTATATCCAGTTAAGTTCCCATGTCCGCCCATGACCGTGGGCACGGCTATTCGAATAGTTTTGACTCTGCAGAGTTTGTACACTTTCACCACAAGAGATGAACTATCCTTTTTGCCAACATGCTTCCTTAGGCATGAGACCCAGATAATTTATCACAAAACCTTTACCTTACTCCGATCTAGCTAGACACCACCCACGCTGAGGTTTCACCGCTGAAGGGTTACACCACCACAGTCAGAAGCCCCCTCTTGCGCCGTGCGAGTACAGTACACCCTGTGCCTCACTGTGAGTAAACCAGTACACCCTGGCACCCACTTCCCTCGGTGATGTCTGAACTAAACCTTTGCAAGTTATTCAGCTAGGTCGTACCCATTATAGACTTGTGGTTGTACTGTTTTACACGGGTTGACATGACAAGATTCGGTCCTTAGTATTATCTGAGCGGTTCTACCACACTCCCTAATTTGTGCTCCCACCGCACCACATACCAGCCCCCAAGCCATCCGCTCAGATATTTAAGCAAGTTGGGATTTTTGAGAGCATAAAATAACCCTATCAAAGGATACCAGTCATTCCCACCATGACTGCCCAACCAATTTTTCTCAGGATTAAAAGTGATGCTTGGGCGCTCTCGCGCCCATGAGTACCTAAGCAATACTACGCATGGCGTACAATTACGGACTTATTTTCGAAAGGTTACTATTATAATTTGTGCTAGGGCGACAATGTTCACATGTTCAAATATTTCAAAGGGGGGTAATATTAACCAAGTACACAATGGGATATAACTAGAATCTTAAATTAACATGTATTTGCATATAAATAACCGCATGCAATTTGATAATTTAAAGCAAAGTAATTTGCAGAAATGTAGGTTCAACATGATCAAAGTATTGACTCGCCTGACGCGGTTTACCGCGGTCTTGAGCTCACACGATGCTTTCTCTTGAGCTTCTGGTCTCTATCTTCACTTTGAGCTTGATCTCACTTATTCCACTGAATCTTCACGTCTCAATCCCTAATTACGTGACAAACGACTAAATCCAAATAAAAGCAATTAACTCAAGAATCCAAATAAAATCCAAATAAACTCAATTTAGTTTTTATTATGAGTTAATGGGCGTTTCGAATGATTTGAGGCATGGCCGACGGTAGAATACGATGACCTGATATTTGTATTAACAATCTCTTTTATTACTTCTATATTTATCAAGGAAGTTTCATGAGTTAGATTAGACCTATGAATTGGTGTGCGGGTTTACTGAGCATTATTTTGTTGAGTGCTATTGTTCTGGGTGTATGCCATATAAAAGTGATATATATACGATTTTTAGCTTACCGAATTAAAGTTAAAATCCGGGTTGACAGCATTTTGTGGAGCGACCTTTTATGTTCACTTAGTTATTACTAGGCATAACTTATTTTGAATTAGGATCCATTTGTTCGAATCCTAACTCGCTATATTAGGTTATGTCCATCATTATTACCAAATCTATATTAAAATTTAATTAATAGTACCCTGGTTATTCTGTCTATACTTTAGTTATTATTAGGCTTAGCTTTATTTAATTTAGATTTATTTATCTAGGCAGAGATTAAGGTAATATTTCATTAGTGCTATTTAATAAGATATATCATTGAGGTTTGTTTAACGGTGACTTGGTAACTATCGAAGCATATACGTTCACATTTTAATTAAGGGTAATCCTTGTTAAGTTCGAGTATCTAGACGTAGTCACATTTCTTCACTACTGCTTTGGATCAATAACTAGCCTCTTAGGTGATGGCTCAACCATATTAATTATGCATACATGGGCTAGTCCATTTATAAATATTAAATAATTTCATTTACATTCTAGTTAATTTTTGCTAGATCCCTAAAGCTATTCTCTAATTTAAATTGAGTATTATAGTCGACAAAGAATTCTCACTTTTGCTAGGACATAAGGTTAGGTTTTAACTACGTGGTGGCTAGTTCTATAATCTTACTACTATGCAAGGATTTATGGTGCATTTTCTACAAAATTTCTATTAGCTAAACCGTCATTTCATGGGTATTGGGACCTAAACTACATCCCTTCTAAATTGCTCACTATGCCTTGGATTAACATTTAAATTCTCAAAACAAAGTTTAAGGCACATGAGTTGCCAGCATATAATAGCTAATCCATAATTAAACCTCTAATGATCTCACCTTGCACAATGCTTTATTTCATCTCCCTAATTAGTCCTTTATCTTTCATTTTGAATTAATGTTAATTACCTATATTTCTCACAATTATTTCCAAGGTTTATTTGATTGTATACTAGGAAATCTTTATCTTAAATTTTTAATTATTTAAATATTAGTGAGGTAGTTCTAACTATTTTGCTTAAGCACTTAATTGCTCTTTTACATATAAACTTTATATTCTGATGCGCATATGAATTTTATTTGACATTAAACCAATTATCTTAGCTTTCTAATTATTGCCTAGTAAAAATGGGTAAACATAAAAATAAAAACCGAAATGTACAGAGAGTACAATCGAACCCAATACCTCACAATTACACAGGAGGCTGCTAACCAGCTGGGCTGCCGCCGATTTTGTGATACAAAAAGTGATGGGGGTTAAATTGGATGAAGTGGCGTTGGGGCCAGGTAGCCAGCTCAAACCAGAGTAGCCTGCCGAACAGGGGATATGGGGAGCGCATGGCCGGCGGCAGGGGCTCCGGCGAGGGGAGGTAAAAGGGGCGGGGTGAGCTAGTAAAATGGGTTCTCGGGAAGTTGTGCAAGCCGGTGGAGGAGGCGGCGCGGCCCATAATGGCGCAGGTCGGCGGGGGCGACTGCTCGGGCGGCGGCCGGTGAGGTGGGAAGGAGGCGCCGACGGCCGGGAAGGATAGGGGAGAGAACGGCGCGCGCATTAGTATGAGGGAGGGTAGGGGAATCTTACCAACGGGTCGGCGGAGCCGGGGGGAAGCCGAGCCTTGCCGGCGGCGGGGACCAGGGGCGGCGTGGGCATGCGCATGGCGCCGGGGAAGTACGGGCGGCGAGGGCGTTGGCCGGCTGTTGGAGAAGCTCATTGGTGGTGAGGTGAAGCTCCAAACGGCAGGAATCGACAATGTGCTCGCCGATGAGGTAGAGACGGCGCCGACAGCCATTTTTTGTCGAAATGGAAGACGGCGATGGAGGGACGGGTTGGGGTTGTCGGGGACTGGAATCAAGTGATGGCGGATGCAATTGGGCACTTGGAGGGTGATATGACGCACGAGCTCTTGCACTAGGGGCATCGGGCCGGCCGGACGGCGAGTGAGCTCGGCGGCGGTCGCACGGGTGGCTCGTGGTTCTGCAGCTGCGGGAGCAAGGAGAGGAAGGGGGAGGCGCCAAGAAGGGGCGAGCTTGGTGCTCTTATAGGCGAGTGTGCGCGCGCAGGGGATGGAGCCAGGGCAAGGGCAGCGGCGTGGCCGGACGGCGCGGGGCTCGACGGAGGCGCGGGGCTCGGCGCCTGGCAGGGAGGAGGCGACAAGACGAGGCGGCGCAGTGCAGAGGGTGACGGGCGGGCGACGACGGGACAGAGCAGGCACGCGTGATGCGACGAAGCAAGCAAGGCGAGTCTTAGCGCAGGGAAGAGAAGGAAGAGGGAGACGCGGCACATGCTCAGCCACGGAAGGAGGAGGAAGAGGGAGTAAAACAAAGAAAGAAAGAAGACAGGAGCCAGGCGCTCTGCGTAGGGGGCCGGCGGTCAGAGAAGGAATCGTGGGGGGGGGAAGGAAGAGATAGAAAGAAAGAGAGGGGCCCACAAGGCATAGAGAGAAAGGAAAGGAAAACCCGAGAATTGACATTTAGAATTTAAACTTTAAATTTTCGGATATTAAATGAGAGCTTCTATTATTATTATTGTGTCTGTTATATGTATATATATATATTTATTATTGTTTCCCATTGCTAAACTCTTTCTTGCACAATTTGTGTATACACATATATGTATATATGCAGGTGTGTTTGTATTTTGTTCATCCGCTTTTATTGCCATTTATGCCATTATTTTCAAAATAAGATTTTATATTTTTAACTCAGGTTTCTCTTTTCTTATACTGGATCTTCTTTTCAGATTCGTATTTACAAATTTTTGTTTTCCATTATTTGCACATTCCTTTTTAGGGCATTATTAATACCTGTTTTTCTCTTTTATTAATTCTTCAATTTTTAGAACCTCAACCAAATTCAGGAAAACATCGTAAAATCCAAATTCAAATAGAATATATTGCAAAATAATTCAAAAGCTTCACATTTTCAAATTTTAAATTTTTGGGATGTTACAAACCTACCCCCCTTAAATGAATCTCGACCCCGAGATTCCGGTAGAGTAGAAAGAAAGGGGTGGGGTTACATTTGCTAGCAAAGGGGTTTCGGGGTATTGCTTGACATATAGTTCCCTAGCTCCTCGGGGAGACTAAGATCTGCACATTAGGGGTTAACACGTGGAGAAGTCAAAAGGGAAGAGAGAAGCCTTGTTCTTATGGATAAGTCGTGGACTTCCAAATACTTGCTCTTTGACGTTGTTGTCTTCATGTCGTCATGGAATTGAGTAGTTGCATCGTCTATCGGACATATGGTTGTAGAATTTCCTTATTAATAGGTTAGCAATGGTCTGTGCCGTAGGGGTAAATAGAAGGGGAGAGGACCTGCACTTAAAGGAGGCAAAAAGGAAGGGAGGAGACCTTTATTCTTCTGGAGAGGTCGTCATCTTCAGGGTGCTTGCTCCTTGATTTTGCCGTAGTTTTTCGACATTATATCTTGTAGTGCTACCCCCCTTAATTAAATGATGATTATCAGGATTCATCCATTGTACCCTAGCTGCCTTGGTCATCACGAGATTGGCGGGTGGTCTTCTTCACAGTGATACTGTTCTCCTCAAATATTGGAAGGTTGCAGAGTCTTCATATCTTTGCACTGGTTTTGGGTTACTTGTTATTTCGCTCCTTTGGATCCGATGGGGTTTTCAGAAAAGGTGAGAGGGAATAGCATGAGATGAGGATTAAATCGCGGAGATAAGATGTTCTAACCCATTTAACTTTAAAGGAAAATACCCCAGAAGCTGGGGTGATACGGAACCACACAAATTTTTAAAAGCAAGCTTTTTCTGTGACTGCGAAATAGGACGCCCAAGGGCAAGAAGGCAGTACACAGAGCCAAATGGAAATCTTGCAACAATACATCGTCTACTCGGGGAGCACACATAAGATGCATAGGGTTCATCTGCATAGTTCGTTTAAAACGAATCACCTTATCTTCATGAATATCTTCAACGTTCCTAACCTTAAATTTTTGGAGTAAGGGTACGAGAAGAGGAATAAAATTTTCCTTTCGTAATTAATAGAAAGAAGTGGAAAGTAACTGGGGTAGTTTCACTGGTTTTAGTACTCACTTTTTTTTTAATTGATCCTTGTGGCTAAATAGATTTTTTTTAATCTCTTCCAACGTTCAACTATCCATCATTATTACTTTTAAATCCACCAGTGTCATGTGTATCACGACTTCCTAATAATCTGAGATTGTATTCAACATCATAATTACTCATTTAGTAACCATCCTAAATCTTTATTATCAACCTTCGAATTTATTCATTATTGTAAGCATCCTCCAGGAATAACATAATTTAATCCAGTCTGTACTCTGATAGCTGTTATCCAACTTCTCACAATTTTAGTGAATCCTTCCTGTTATTGATCATATCCTATTATTCCATTGTTGCAAACATCTTCCAGGAATGATACAATTTATCAGTGTGCAATCCTTTAGTCAGTTTCACACTTTCTATTTCTCCCAGAAATACTTAATTCATCTGTCTAGTCAATCTATTCAATTAAACTCCACCGATACATTTACCCAAAATTCGCACTATTATTTCACCCCAGAATAAAACAATTAGGTCTCAAGGGTAAGCTTCATAATTCTTGGCCTAAGGCGTATTTTCATAGAGTGGTTACAAGAGAAGTACTGGATTTTCATCACTTTGAATTTGGGTAAGAGAGCTTCAGAAGTAAAATGGCTAGGGTAGCATATAGATAAGGGGGAATCATCTAAGAGAGATGAGATTGAGCATTACAACTTATATTTTTCGAAATAGATTTTGAAGAAATAATTCTAGTTTTGAAACTATCGACCAGGCTAACTAGGTCACGACCTGCAGTCGATATGCTCTGATACCATCGCTGTAAGAGCCCAGATATTAACATCCGGATTCCTCTGTGATTTACTGCACTATTCCCTGGATCAGTAGATAGTGCTCACAGTTTACAGTTCTAAATATCAAAATTCATATCATGCGAAAGCGTAAATGTAATAATAAACTTACTCATGGGCCGATTAGGCCGAAATCATTAAATTGCAGCAGCGGAAGAACGAATCACACAGGTGGGACCTTCAGGACATGCCCACAGGCAGCCAACTGGAGGTTCGCGACCTAGCCCTTGACATATTCATCTTCTCGGCCAGCTTGTCCAATCTTGTTTCTGAGGCGAGGTGATTTGATTTCTTGATTCTGAATTTTGTCGCAAAAGCGAGCATGAGCACTCCGACCCCGTGCTCCGCGAGCCAATACACAGAATGCAAATAAATAGTATGCATGGCTTAACAGAGGAGAGGCTCGGGTTATTTTGTTTTGCGAAAAGTGCTTTTGAATACAATTAATTAAAAAGTCCTATGACTTAGCAATTTTGTAACAAATCATAATGTACAAGGAAATGCATTATTAATATCGATTCAGATTCCATCCACCGTTACATGGTATCTGCACCATATAGCAATTTCTTCAGCGTTATAGCCGCTTAACTTACCACTGGGACGACGCCCAGGACAATTCCAAACCAGGGCAGTCCTTCGCCCTTCAAGTTTCTCATTCCCAGTTTCCACTGTTTTTAAAACAGAACTATATCCAGTTAAGTTCCCATGTCCGCCCATGACCGTGGGCACGGCTATTCGAATAGTTTTGACTCTGCAGAGTTTGTACACTTTCACCACAAGAGATGAACTATCCTTTTTGCCAACATGCTTCCTTAGGCATGAGACCCAGATAATTTATCACAAAACCTTTACCTTACTCCGATCTAGCTAGACACCACCCACGCTGAGGTTTCACCGCTGAAGGGTTACACCACCACAGTCAGAAGCCCCCTCTTGCGCCGTGCGAGTACAGTACACCCTGTGCCTCACTGTGAGTAAACCAGTACACCCTGGCACCCACTTCCCTCGGTGATGTCTGAACTAAACCTTTGCAAGTTATTCAGCTAGGTCGTACCCATTATAGACTTGTGGTTGTACTGTTTTACACGGGTTGACATGACAAGATTCGGTCCTTAGTATTATCTGAGCGGTTCTACCACACTCCCTAATTTGTGCTCCCACCGCACCACATACCAGCCCCCAAGCCATCCGCTCAGATATTTAAGCAAGTTGGGATTTTTGAGAGCATAAAATAACCCTATCAAAGGATACCAGTCATTCCCACCATGACTGCCCAACCAATTTTTCTCAGGATTAAAAGTGATGCTTGGGCGCTCTCGCGCCCATGAGTACCTAAGCAATACTACGCATGGCGTACAATTACGGACTTATTTTCGAAAGGTTACTATTATAATTTGTGCTAGGGCGACAATGTTCACATGTTCAAATATTTCAAAGGGGGGTAATATTAACCAAGTACACAATGGGATATAACTAGAATCTTAAATTAACATGTATTTGCATATAAATAACCGCATGCAATTTGATAATTTAAAGCAAAGTAATTTGCAGAAATGTAGGTTCAACATGATCAAAGTATTGACTCGCCTGACGCGGTTTACCGCGGTCTTGAGCTCACACGATGCTTTCTCTTGAGCTTCTGGTCTCTATCTTCACTTTGAGCTTGATCTCACTTATTCCACTGAATCTTCACGTCTCAATCCCTAATTACGTGACAAACGACTAAATCCAAATAAAAGCAATTAACTCAAGAATCCAAATAAAATCCAAATAAACTCAATTTAGTTTTTATTATGAGTTAATGGGCGTTTCGAATGATTTGAGGCATGGCCGACGGTAGAATACGATGACCTGATATTTGTATTAACAATCTCTTTTATTACTTCTATATTTATCAAGGAAGTTTCATGAGTTAGATTAGACCTATGAATTGGTGTGCGGGTTTACTGAGCATTATTTTGTTGAGTGCTATTGTTCTGGGTGTATGCCATATAAAAGTGATATATATACGATTTTTAGCTTACCGAATTAAAGTTAAAATCCGGGTTGACAGCATTTTGTGGAGCGACCTTTTATGTTCACTTAGTTATTACTAGGCATAACTTATTTTGAATTAGGATCCATTTGTTCGAATCCTAACTCGCTATATTAGGTTATGTCCATCATTATTACCAAATCTATATTAAAATTTAATTAATAGTACCCTGGTTATTCTGTCTATACTTTAGTTATTATTAGGCTTAGCTTTATTTAATTTAGATTTATTTATCTAGGCAGAGATTAAGGTAATATTTCATTAGTGCTATTTAATAAGATATATCATTGAGGTTTGTTTAACGGTGACTTGGTAACTATCGAAGCATATACGTTCACATTTTAATTAAGGGTAATCCTTGTTAAGTTCGAGTATCTAGACGTAGTCACATTTCTTCACTACTGCTTTGGATCAATAACTAGCCTCTTAGGTGATGGCTCAACCATATTAATTATGCATACATGGGCTAGTCCATTTATAAATATTAAATAATTTCATTTACATTCTAGTTAATTTTTGCTAGATCCCTAAAGCTATTCTCTAATTTAAATTGAGTATTATAGTCGACAAAGAATTCTCACTTTTGCTAGGACATAAGGTTAGGTTTTAACTACGTGGTGGCTAGTTCTATAATCTTACTACTATGCAAGGATTTATGGTGCATTTTCTACAAAATTTCTATTAGCTAAACCGTCATTTCATGGGTATTGGGACCTAAACTACATCCCTTCTAAATTGCTCACTATGCCTTGGATTAACATTTAAATTCTCAAAACAAAGTTTAAGGCACATGAGTTGCCAGCATATAATAGCTAATCCATAATTAAACCTCTAATGATCTCACCTTGCACAATGCTTTATTTCATCTCCCTAATTAGTCCTTTATCTTTCATTTTGAATTAATGTTAATTACCTATATTTCTCACAATTATTTCCAAGGTTTATTTGATTGTATACTAGGAAATCTTTATCTTAAATTTTTAATTATTTAAATATTAGTGAGGTAGTTCTAACTATTTTGCTTAAGCACTTAATTGCTCTTTTACATATAAACTTTATATTCTGATGCGCATATGAATTTTATTTGACATTAAACCAATTATCTTAGCTTTCTAATTATTGCCTAGTAAAAATGGGTAAACATAAAAATAAAAACCGAAATGTACAGAGAGTACAATCGAACCCAATACCTCACAATTACACAGGAGGCTGCTAACCAGCTGGGCTGCCGCCGATTTTGTGATACAAAAAGTGATGGGGGTTAAATTGGATGAAGTGGCGTTGGGGCCAGGTAGCCAGCTCAAACCAGAGTAGCCTGCCGAACAGGGGATATGGGGAGCGCATGGCCGGCGGCAGGGGCTCCGGCGAGGGGAGGTAAAAGGGGCGGGGTGAGCTAGTAAAATGGGTTCTCGGGAAGTTGTGCAAGCCGGTGGAGGAGGCGGCGCGGCCCATAATGGCGCAGGTCGGCGGGGGCGACTGCTCGGGCGGCGGCCGGTGAGGTGGGAAGGAGGCGCCGACGGCCGGGAAGGATAGGGGAGAGAACGGCGCGCGCATTAGTATGAGGGAGGGTAGGGGAATCTTACCAACGGGTCGGCGGAGCCGGGGGGAAGCCGAGCCTTGCCGGCGGCGGGGACCAGGGGCGGCGTGGGCATGCGCATGGCGCCGGGGAAGTACGGGCGGCGAGGGCGTTGGCCGGCTGTTGGAGAAGCTCATTGGTGGTGAGGTGAAGCTCCAAACGGCAGGAATCGACAATGTGCTCGCCGATGAGGTAGAGACGGCGCCGACAGCCATTTTTTGTCGAAATGGAAGACGGCGATGGAGGGACGGGTTGGGGTTGTCGGGGACTGGAATCAAGTGATGGCGGATGCAATTGGGCACTTGGAGGGTGATATGACGCACGAGCTCTTGCACTAGGGGCATCGGGCCGGCCGGACGGCGAGTGAGCTCGGCGGCGGTCGCACGGGTGGCTCGTGGTTCTGCAGCTGCGGGAGCAAGGAGAGGAAGGGGGAGGCGCCAAGAAGGGGCGAGCTTGGTGCTCTTATAGGCGAGTGTGCGCGCGCAGGGGATGGAGCCAGGGCAAGGGCAGCGGCGTGGCCGGACGGCGCGGGGCTCGACGGAGGCGCGGGGCTCGGCGCCTGGCAGGGAGGAGGCGACAAGACGAGGCGGCGCAGTGCAGAGGGTGACGGGCGGGCGACGACGGGACAGAGCAGGCACGCGTGATGCGACGAAGCAAGCAAGGCGAGTCTTAGCGCAGGGAAGAGAAGGAAGAGGGAGACGCGGCACATGCTCAGCCACGGAAGGAGGAGGAAGAGGGAGTAAAACAAAGAAAGAAAGAAGACAGGAGCCAGGCGCTCTGCGTAGGGGGCCGGCGGTCAGAGAAGGAATCGTGGGGGGGGAAGGAAGAGATAGAAAGAAAGAGAGGGGCCCACAAGGCATAGAGAGAAAGGAAAGGAAAACCCGAGAATTGACATTTAGAATTTAAACTTTAAATTTTCGGATATTAAATGAGAGCTTCTATTATTATTATTGTGTCTGTTATATGTATATATATATATATATTTATTATTGTTTCCCATTGCTAAACTCTTTCTTGCACAATTTGTGTATACACATATATGTATATATGCAGGTGTGTTTGTATTTTGTTCATCCGCTTTTATTGCCATTTATGCCATTATTTTCAAAATAAGATTTTATATTTTTAACTCAGGTTTCTCTTTTCTTATACTGGATCTTCTTTTCAGATTCGTATTTACAAATTTTTGTTTTCCATTATTTGCACATTCCTTTTTAGGGCATTATTAATACCTGTTTTTCTCTTTTATTAATTCTTCAATTTTTAGAACCTCAACCAAATTCAGGAAAACATCGTAAAATCCAAATTCAAATAGAATATATTGCAAAATAATTCAAAAGCTTCACATTTTCAAATTTTAAATTTTTGGGATGTTACAGGAGGTCTTGAGGGTGCTACAACTTTGGAGAATTGAAGAATGGCTAGATGAGTTGGAAGATTGCTTTCAGGTGCTCACCGACGCAGGGCACGGCGACGGTGGTAGAGTGAGACCGAAAGTGGGGAAGGGAGTGCAGGGGAGGGCAATTGAAGCTAACGGTGGTTGCCTGGGTGGTCGGCCAAGCTTTATAGGGTAAGCAAGGTAGTGGGAGTAGTAGTGAGGCATCAATGGTGGTGGCACGTGGATGGCATGGTGGCAGCCGAGCGGCTTCGATGACGAGGTGGCGTGCAGCGCTGGAGCAGCAAGGACATTGCACCTCACTGGAGATATTGGCGAGCAGGGCATGTGCACGTCGGCTGCGCAGAGGTGGCGACGAGCATTAAAAGCTCGGTCAGCGCGCTAAGGTGGCAGTGGCAGCGAGTGGCACTCGGCTAGGTGGCGCTAGGCATAGCCGCATAGGGGAGGAGGCAGAGAAGTGAAATGCACCAACGCAGGGAGAAGGCGGCAAGGATCGAAAAGGAAAGCGGAAAAACGAGAGAAATTGTCGAATTGGGAAAGAAAAACAAATTGGGCCAAAATTCAAATAAATTTGAAATTTTGAGGTGTTTCATAGAAACACTTGCTGAGTGCTGAATTATGTGTAGTAGCCATACAGCTGAAATTCTAGTGAGAAAACAAGTCTTACTTGTCTTTTGAATTTTCATGAGCCTAGTTGCAACTCGGTGCAATTAATTGTTCGGTTTATATCGATGTTATTGGTGCCAAAACTCTAGAAATGGATTGGTTTTTTATTTTTGAATTTTCATGAGCCTAGTTGCAACTCGGTCCAATTAATTGTTCGGTTTATATCGATGTTATTGGTGCCAAAACTCTAGAAATGGATTGGTTTTCTGCGTAGAGCTTGCCTAATTCTAATTGTGTGGTTTAACGTTTATATCAGTAATCTGTTTCTTCGACCTTTGTTGTTGTAATGTAAGAATACTAACACCAGGGCCAAGGAATGAGGCATGCATTTTAAGTTGTCAAACTGGTCCTTGCTAACAATTAATATTTGACAGTCCATTATCTTTCAGGCTGACC
The DNA here is from genome assembly GCA_017311315.1 of Dendrocalamus latiflorus. NCBI lineage: Eukaryota > Viridiplantae > Streptophyta > Magnoliopsida > Poales > Poaceae > Dendrocalamus > Dendrocalamus latiflorus. Next base: position 47,845,830 of record CM029651.1, read on the forward strand.
AATCTAGCACAATGGCGAAAAAAAATCCCAGGTCGAAAAGTGTAAGCTCATAATTGCAGCAGACTAAGCACCAATTCAATCAGCTTTTAACTAACCACCCGAGTAAAGTCTCTCAACGCATTCCACAATAGCATTACTAAAAGCAATTGGTTCCATTCTCAGAAAAAACAAAGTGTCGGTCTTTCAGAGCTGGCCAAGCAATAGGTTGTTGGTTCAGCTTTTCTAGTGTAGTATGTCGTCACTCGTCAGGGAAGTGAAACATAACGATCATGATGGTTGTGAAATGTGAGTGATTTCTCATTTCTACCATCATTCAAACATAGACAATGTTTAGAACACCGGGATTTCAGAGAGATCTCATCAGAAATAGTTCATTTCCTACTAATGAAAAATCCCTGCATTTCAACCGGGGTCTTAGATGCTCAGCTGGTTTTGTCTCTACATACCTTGCAAAAAGCCACACTACTGGCTGGATTCGAACCAACTTTTTTTTTTGACTTATGTTCGTACTATCTACAGTAACTAAATTTTAAACGGTATATTTTTTTAAGATGGATTTAATAGAAAAATTATAGTAAAGAGTGAACTGAGTTAACTGTATCGATCAAATTAAAATCGAATACGATTATTTCCTGTGTATACTACCTCTTACAAACAGTCAAAATTTAAACATTTAAGCTATAAGCTATCAGCTCAAAAGAACTCATCCATTATCTTGCAATACGAATCGACTAAACATATATAGAACCTCTTGCTCTGGTGGTACCACGTTCAAGTTCCCGGTCGGTTTTAAAATCTTGAACTGCTAGACAGCTGAACACGAAAGGCCGGTTATTCCCTCCACAGTATCCACCCCCAACTTGGCTCAAATTAAGGCTCCATCTAGTGACTCGAAGGGAGCAACGCGACCTAGTGTGACTTCAAGTATCAAAAAAAAGCATGGGCATGGGGCATCGGCATCAGCACCGGTCCCGGATCCCGGTGGTGGCGGCCTCGTAGATCCTCAAGGGGTGGTAGAAGAAGCCAAAAGCATGGAGCAAGTGCCTCGTCGCATATGTTCGTAGAATGTTTCAAGGGCTCTCTCACTTTACTAGTGGCTCGAATCAAAGATCCCACTAGCTCGGTCGCTCGCTCGGGGTCCACGCATCGTGGAATCCACCTTCGCGATCAATTACTCCCAGGAAATGCAGTGGAAAGAGTCTTTCGGCGCAATTGCAGCGTGACACGGCTCGTTCGAGCGAGGAATTCCCTGGATTTTTGGAATTCTTGAGCATGGAGTTGCTTGTAAGTTAGGGATCTGCTGCAGCTTGGTGCTTGCCTAGGCAAGGATCTAATCTTGAGGACAGTGAGAGGTGGATTTGGGAGGATATGCATGCATCACCTGTGTTCTGATCTACCGGTACTGCTTGAGAATTTGTGATGGAACAAGCAATGGAGCAGCCAGGAATGAACGAACAGTTGGTGGCTGCGTGCATGCTGTCACTTGTCAGTGGAATCGGTATCAGCAGTGGAGGATATGTTCCGGGGGTTGTGGAAGCGAAGTCACCTCTCAAGGGAGAATCCTAAGATCATCAACATTCCACTGGGCTGCCTAACTTCGCATCAGGCGCAGTGCTGGCTAATTATGCTTCCACTCGAAAAAAAATGTGTGATTTCTTAGCAAATTTCTTGAGGTGTGCGCGCATCCGCTGCCACTTGCCACAGTTTCAGCTTTACATTTGTCAAGTACCTGATTAATGCCGAGATTGTAAACGGGTGAAATTGTGAAAACCAATCAGCATAGTCAAATCTGGGAAGAGTGGTCACAAATGTAACGCCTCCGTTTCCAGGGGCGCGTACGGACACGGCATTCCGCAACTATTCACACATGAACAGTTATGGAGTGTCGCGCAAGAGTATACCATTGCATGCTTACAACAAAAGTCCAGCATATATTTCACATAAGGATTAACATACAGTTTTTAACAGCGGGGCGTGCAAGCCCAAAGTATTTACATTACAAAAACTCCAGAATCTGCTTGAGCGCGGCGAAGACCTAAAGCCACGGATTCTCATCGACGAAGAAATCCTCAGGGACGTCCTCGACGGGGAGACCTTCACCAGCGTCTTGATCCTCTAAAGAAGGGATTAAGCAAGCCGTGAGCCAAACAACCGGCTCAGCAAGTCCCAAAGGAACTCTATCTTACTACATGCACGGATTAACAATGGAAGGGAGTATATTTGGTTTATTAACTTTGAGTGGATGCAGTTTTATTTGCAAACATTTTGATAAGACGGACCCAAAACTACTTCTTAAGATCTCAGGGGTTTTCTATGAAGAGTTAATTAACCAACTAATCAAGTTAAAGCATGTACAAAACTACTTAGGCTTCGCTGCTAGAATCACCCAAGTGACACAGCTCCAATAACCGGGAGCACGGCGTATTCGAATACCATTTATTTGACTCTGCAGAGTTTGCTCAGCTTTACCCACACGATTCCTTAACCCTCATGACTGAGTTAAGAAAGCCAGGTCGTTTCACTGCTCATCTCTTTATATAGGCTCTACCCGGTAGAATTCACTCGGGTCTGGCACAATAAAACTCCCGTCCGGTTCGAGTGAACTCTATCGTTGTTAGGCACCCGCAGCACGGCCTACCTAACCTCGCTTTCTCAACACCAAGCCTTTTCAACACCTGTAGAGTTTCAATCGAGTTGAGCAGCTACTAGACCAGTGTTGACAAGTCAACTCCTGTGGTTGAGCGATCACCATGTCATTTGCTCAGCGTAAGGGTCTAGTTCTTATATTTTCACATGGTCCGCAACATTGCCAGGCCCGTGACCCAACCTAGGGTAAGCGGTGGGCGAAAGCCGTCTCGCGGCGCCCCACAACACCCTTACCCTAACTTCAATCCTAGGGTAAGAGATGGGCGAAGACTAACTCGCCAGCTCTTCCCCAACCCTTACCCTACCTTGTGCACGCCGGCACTCTCCGCTCTAGGGCACGGTGTCCCATACCACCCTACCCTAGAGTCGGGTTTGCAAATTCTATTGGCCCGCAGCCACGACCTTATTAGTGTAAGACTTTGCATGATAATAATAATCTACAGTTATCTAGATTAACAGATACTTATTTCTAGGGTTACAAAGGCATGGCTACAAGTTTAACATGGCATTTGTCGGTGGTAGGTTTAACTATATAACATGTCATTCTAAACATTTTATTTTATTTTTGAACTAACATTTCAGAACTAGCTCAATGCAAATAGCATAATAACATAATTAAATAACATGGGATACAACATGATCAAAGGATTTTGGACTTGCCGACAATCCGGATGATCTCAGCTAGCTCGAACGTAGAAGCTCCTGGGTCCTGAAACTGCATTTGAACTTCCGGGATCTTCGAAACTAGCGTAAACACATAAAAGAAATAAGTCTGGCTTGAAACTATTCAAGCGATGGAAAAATAAACTATTTAAAAAGAAGTAAAATGCATAAATCTCCAAATGGGGAATTTTAGGAATTTATCTGGGATGAAATTGGGGAAATGGAGGTCAAAAATGGGTCCAGGACATTATTTGGAGCAAAGTGGTGAAATTTGGGATTTTCTGGGATTTTCTAGAATTTATTTGGATTTTCTGGGATTTTGGAAATTGGAAAAACACTGGAAATTCGGGTGAACAGTAACAGCCTGGCCTCTTCGCTACAGTGCGGCCTGGCCCGAGGGTTCGGCCCGCTCGGCCGAGCGGTCGGCGCAGCCCAACGCGCGCGCGTACGCGCGGGAAAGGAGTGGGCTGAGGGGAGCGGCCCAGAGCGAGCGCGCCCGTGCGGCCTGGATGGCCGCCGCGTGGCGGAGCGGACGGCAGTGGGGCGGCGAGTGTGGGCGGCCCAGATCAAGGCGGAGGAGTGGGATCGGACGGCTGGGACAAAAGGGGGCGGGTGAAGCGGTATGAGCGGATCCAACGGATGCGAGGTGGGGTGGTTATGAAGATCGGACGGCGGGGAGGGCGACCATCTGACGGCTCGTGTTATATGGCACAGAGGGGAGTGGATGGCAGGGATGGAGCCACGACAGTCGTCGTCTTCCTCCAGCCGTGCGCGCGCAGCAGAGGAACGGAGACAGCGGTGCCTCCGCTCTCCGGCGACGGCGAGGACCTCCGGCCACAGGAAAGGGTGCCAACGGGTGGAGCTTGGCCTGGGGAACCCATTTTGGGCAGTTGAGAGGCAAGGGGATCAGTGGGGAAGGTAGGAGGCGGAAAGGGGAGGTCCGGTCTCCCGGCGGTGAAGGGGGTCACCGGGGCTGACTGAGTTCAATCGGTGGCGGCTACACGTTCAGGGACGTCTGAGGCTTACGTTGGCAGTGGGGGTGTGAGCAGGGAAGCTTTGGGGTGAGCCGGCCTCGGGGAGGTGGTTGCAGCCGGCAGTGAGCTTCGACGGCAGTGTTCCACGGGGCTCCACCTGGCCGGAGACAAATACCAACAAGATTAGCACACCGAGGGGATGCTCTGGACGAAAGCAATCGAAGAATGAGGGAGGGAAACGGGAGATTAGTTCCGGGGTGCCGCCGGCTCACAAGACGGCAAAGGCGGGGCTATGGCCGGCGGAACTCCAATCGGTGGCTCTGGGAGATGCTCTGGAGTATTGGGAGGAGATTGAGGGCGGTGGGAGAGCTCGGGAGGCAAAGGAACGAGAGGGAGCCGAGAGGGGGTTTTTATACCCGAGCGGAGGGAGGTGAAACCTTCGGGGAGAAGGCAACGGGCGGGGTGCGGAGTCAACCGGGGTCGGCAGCAGGTCTCCTCCGCGGGATGGAGGGGATGACGTCGGCTCTGCACAGTGGTAATGGCGACGCGACGGGAGAGGGAGTGGGTGAGCTTCGGGCAGGGGCGATGGCGTCCGCGCGCGGAAGAGGGGAGGCGCGGAGACTGGCTGGTGGGGTCGAACCGGGGGTCGGCGGGGTGGCGCGGTCGGGACGAGACCGCGGGAGCAGAGGCGGCGCGGGAGCGGGCGCGAGCGCGAGGGAGGAGGTGGGGAACGGGGAAAGGCGCCAACGGAGGGAGGGAGCGAAGGGAGGCGCCAGGGAAGGGAGAAAACGGAGAGGAGGAGGGCGCCAGCGAGAGAGGAAGGCGCCTTGCCAAATAAGGAAAGCGGGACCGGGGAAAACTTTCCAAAAAGGGAAAGTTTTCGGAAAAACACTCAAAAATCCAACAAAAAGCAAATAAAATTTTGGTTTGAAATTTTGGGGGTTTTCAACAAACCCATATCATCGCAATTAGAAATTTTACAGCGTAGAAATTACTAAAGCTGAATAAGATCAGCTATGTTTGCGAAGGGTCATGCTTTGGTAAACTCTTTTGAAAAGGTTTACAAATCTGGGCCAAATATGTATAACCTAAAAAATAAATCAATTTAAACATTGAAGGCTACACTTAATATTCAAGTCTATATCTATATATAATATTCATTTTGATTAATTTTCATAGGTTGACACATATTTGCTATCGTCTAATATTAACTATACTTTGTTTTAAGATTCATAAATTTTTTCTAAAAATTAAATGGTGTACTGAAGCAAACCCCGTTTGCGGAACAATCTTGTCATAGCTCAAGCGATTGACGAGTCTTGGATGTGTGGTCAACAGTCCTTGCCTAGGAGAACTGTGACACACTCCAACATGCCAAACCACGAGATTTCAATACTATGGTTGCTTGGTGGCAGCAGCCGGCAAATTCGTTACAAAAGGACCAGAGGAGAAGCTTCAACGGAACGGCCATTTATATCGTATGGAACATCTATCCGAAAAGAAAGAAATAGAAAGACCTTCCAAAACAAAGGGTATGTTCTTTTTGACTGCAGCTTGTGACTTTTGGCTATTGCTTGTGATTTTTGGGCTGTTCGTGTGAAAGATTACAGAGTAACTGAAATTAACGTGCGGTTTTTACCGATATAAATAAAGTTAGTACAGTATGTATTACAATTAACTAGTAGATTCTATGTTGAAAAGATACTCCATTTAAAGAACTAGTTATTGTAGAAAAACCAAAAGCTGAGGATAAAAACTGAAAAAAAAAGGGCCCAAAACAGCCACGCCGCAAGTAGCCAACAAAAAAAGGAGGATTTTGAGCGAAGGAGGAGAGCCTTCCACGGCCTGTAAGACTCCACTAGCGTGTAATCTCTTTAATGTAATCCTCCTCTGCGGCCTATTTAGCTGAGGGGTTACATTAGTTAAACATGGTGTGAATCTGGTGATCGGTAGAGCTTCCACCTTTTTCTTAAATAAAAGGTGAGTCTTGGTTCTGCTAAGGGTCACAATTCGATTCACTCCGAAGTGAGAGTTGCTACAGCAAACATAGTTAAACATGTTGTATGACAGAACAAAGCGTTTGGACCAATCGACTTTTATTCGATTGACTAGTTTTTTTTTCAGGTTATCAGTTCTAAAACTGAATTTTGAGTCTCTCTCTCTCTCTCTCTCTCTCTCTCTCTCTCTCTCCCCCTCTCTCTCCCTCTCTCTCTATGTCTCTCTCAAACTGAGCGAAGCGCAAGGCAGTGTGAAGTTACCATCTGTCCACATCTTCTTGAAACACCAATTGATGGATGAGCAGTAAGGTTCATCATCATATAGGGTGTAGGTTGCACCTGAGATCTTCCTAACACGGGCATACGTACCCAGCCAGATCTTATCTGATCTGACACGATTAGCTAGTCTTTTTTTCCCTGCCTACATACTCAGCCACTATAATGATAAAAGATGTTGTTCTGGGTAGAAAATTCAGCATAAAACGTTGGCACGCCTATCCCATTCTTGTGCTTTTGTGTCCTGTTATATTAATCGAACTACTTGTTTGACTTGTCAATAATCAAACATTTCGTTAGACGGTGACTCAACAACATGATCGTTCCAGAACACAATGTTCCTGGACATGCATAGTTCACATTAGGATGACCATGAAAAGCAAGCACCTTCCATTCTTATATCGGTTGGGTCTTGGGCCAGTGAGAACGGGCTCGGTCTATGTCCACATGTTGGACGTTTTCCTCCACAACCAAAGCTAGTAGATTTTTGAGTTTGGGCGTAACCGCATCAAAATGGTCTTATATATCTATCTACCAGATCGGAGTCCGATTTTTTTTTTCAATTTTGAGCTTGTCCTTAAATCTGATTTGTGAAAGAAAAAAAAAACAGGGCTTTCTGAGCCAGTTTCTTAGGCATGTTCAACCTGACTTGCATGGTTATCACATTGATGTGTTGAAGAAACCTAACTTGTGCGAGTGCATAAGCTTCAGCCGCGTTGTTCACATTTTTGTACAATTCTGACATCCACGTTACATGTACGTGTCGAGGACAGCCTCATCAGCCGGTACCTGTAGACTGTTTCTTTCGAGAGTTAGCCGGACAGATACACACTGTTCGCTTACAACTTACTACTTCTGTAGTTCTATTCAGTTTCAGCTTCGAATTTTTAACTTTTAATTTACTATTTTTTATTTTATCTTTTTATGGTTTTTTGATTTTTAGACTATTTTACCTTTTCTTTTTTAGTATTCCTTCACATTGTGGCTAATATGTTTTTTCTATTTTTAATTTTTTTAAATTTAATTACGTCAAATAAACTACTATCAGCTACAGTTACAATTACAATAAAAAAATCATAAATCATCGCTAAACTATACACCACCTTAATTTAAATTGCACGAGATTTTGTGGCTATTGTTCACCACCTGTGCGCCGCGTCCATGCTTACCCTGGTATAAATACCACCCCCGCCCATCCCGTCTCGCCCCATCGGCCAAACATCTCGCGCCATCCCTGTCACGTAGCACAAAAACCATATCAACATTCAAAGCTCGTACGTGAAAAGCGAAACAAATGGCGTTCCGCAGAACAATGGCACGGAGCCTATGGGCAGGCAAGAATGCAGCAGCTAGTGCCTCGACCATTCCCAAACCTCCCGCTCCCGTTCCCCCTGCACGCTGGACGCTGCCGGCGGTGGACGACTGCCCGACGCTCGCATTCCTGCAGCCCCGCACGGCCACCGTCCGTTACTCCACCGTGTCCGTCCCGCTACCCGCCCACTGCTTCCCCGCCCTCCCCGTCGGGGACCAGCTGTTCAACCGCCTCCGTCTCGACGGACTCATGCCACCTACGACAATAACGCGGCCACCTGAGGAGGTGGGCGTGACGGTGGAGGAGGCGAGGAAGGTGGCGAGGGCGGCGGAGATGGAGGTGGCGCGCACGAGGCTGAGGTCCAACGCCCAGAGCGTCGTGTCCGGGTCAGAATTCACCGCGCTCTGTGTCGACATTGCCGGTGGCCCGGAGGGCGGCCGAAGGCTCGCCAGGGCGCTCGACGAGTCCGGTGTCGTCATCGTGCTCGGTGAGGCTGTCTTCCTCCGCCCCGACATGGTATGCTATCCTTCCCCTCGTCAAAACCAAGACAGAGCATTTGAACATCGATCTCAGTGTTCGAAGCGACTAATTAACCTTACGCATTCCATTGCGTGCAGGTAGCAAAAGCGATCGGGAGCATACTGCCGGCGACGACGCAGGCGCCGCGAGCAGGCGACGACGCACGCAAGCGGGAGCTGCGAACATTGGAGGAGCAGAAGGAGGCCATCGACGCCGAGGCGGCGTCGCAGGTGCGGCGGGAGCTGTGGTGCGGGCTGGGCCTCCTTGCGGCGCAGACGCTGGGCTTCATGCGGCTCACCTTCTGGGAGCTGTCGTGGGACGTCATGGAGCCCGTCTGCTTCTACGTCACGTCGCTCTACTTCATGTCCGGCTACGCCTTCTTCATGCGGACGGCCACGGAGCCGTCCTTCGAGGGCTTCTTCCGGAGCCGCTTCGCGTCCAGGCAGCGCCGGCTGATGCGGGCGCGCCGGTTCGACGTCGCTCGGTACGACGCTCTCAAGCAGGGGGAACGGCACGGCGGGCCCGGCGGTTCCGCGGCGCAAAGCGATTGCGGCGCGTGCGACGCCGACGTGTTTAGGCACGCCATGCACGTACATTAACGGTGTCGTTCTTCTACGAAAACTCTGTTACGAGCGGTTAGTTGTTTTGAGACATGGAGAGCCCCGTGCTCGGCTGAGTTAATTTGTATCAGGGTTCAGGGGCCATGTGCCATGGCACGGTCAAATTCACCGCCTAGCCGTGAAGACGTGAGCCAACTTTCCCCTGTTGAAAAGGGGAACGTAGCGAACATATGTTTTGGGCTTTGGCACAAGTGTACGTACACATGGTCACATGGGCTAAGGTGACCGGCCTGTGCGCTTGGCTCGTACGTGAGCTAACTTTTCTGTTCGGCAGGACAACCGGTGCACAAAAGTTCTGACTTGTACACAAACAGGAGAAAAGAATGTCCATGATAGCAAGCCCGAATAATCTAAAGCAAGTCATCAGATTGACTTCAAACTAGCAGTGCAATCGAAGCGGATACAATCAACAATTGATTATCATGTATTCTATACCATTTTTTTTTAAGTCAGAGTCCGACATGAATAGTACCAGATACGAATACAAATGCGAATAGTATTAATCACGAATACAGACCGAATTCGATATGGTAACCATATTTCATTAGATAACACGTGAAAACAAAAATTATAATATCAGTGATGAATATAGATTATGGTGCCTCCCCTGGACCTTCGGCATATGCATGCATCGCATACATATCATATATCCTATACCATATTTTTTTCTCGAAGTCGGATACGGATAGTGCTGGATTCGAATATGAATGCAAATAATATCAATCACAAATATGGACCGGATTCGATACAGTAACTATATTTTATCGGATAGCACACAAAAACAAAAATTATAATATCAGTGATGAATATAGATTATGGTGCCAACCCTGGACCTTTGGCATATGCGTGCATCACATACATATCATATATATTATACCACGTAGAAAGATCATGGATATAATAATCATATGAGCATATATTGACAACATTGTGAACTGCCATGAATATATATCAGTCAATTGGTCATGGTTTGTGCCTCTCTGGTGCATAAATGCCATGGTTAGAGCTGTGGATATCCAGTCAAGGAACTACTAGGTAGGAACACATGCCAAGATCAGGTAGATAGCAAAAACCATATGTTCATATACTGTAACTCCGGTAACCCATTGATCAGTGGATTTTACCAGTATGCATGCATGGCTCATGACAAAGATTAAGAAAATGCAACATGGCAATAAACCATAGTCATACAGTCATACTTAGTGTCATTGTCATAGTCAGATAGTCTCATAGATATTTCATACATGTCACTAAACATTACATAAATAATTTGCTTTAAATAGATCTTGGAAACGGCAACATCTGATTGGAAATAGCCCACCATGACAGCATCAGCCAAAAGACCAAACCAGAAGCTCTCAAATTCAATCATTGTGAGGATGAACCCACATTTCATCCTATAATTACAATTTGAATGATATAGTCAATCATATCAATGGTCTTCAAAAAATGTTTGTGCTAAATTTGTGAAATTCTGAATGCTGAATTTGTCACCATAGCAGACAAAATTAATCAACATGATAATTTTCGCTTCAATTTGATAGGTTAGTTCTGTACCATTTTACATTATAGCCAAGTTAATATTTATATTTTTTACATCTGCTATCAGGGTCACACGCACATACAGGAACCAGGGTCACCTATTCCTAGAATATGGCTGATTATTAGGCCAAAACACATCGACAATCTCAAAGGACATGCTTCAGGTGATGAGTGCAAATTACACATGATAAACAAACATCTGCCACTATTCTACCTAAATAGCAGTATATCCAGAAAGTCGGCAGCTACTTGCTCCTTTTTTTTTCTTCTTTTACTCCAGTACAGTAGCCAAAACAATGATTAGCCATTGAAAAAAAAGACTCGATGCAACTGAGACACAATCAATGGACATATCAAGGTCGGCATTACCATCTTTGATCATGTTATAGTTCTACAGATGATGGCAGATACATAAGAACAGCAACAGTCTCTAAAGTACGACCTACAAGTGAAAATCTCCCGAAAGGATGCAGCTAACTGTTCTTGAAGCTGAGGTTTGGACCCAAATCCATGTTTCTTTCAACTGGGACCAAGGCAGAAGAACTGATGCATTTGTTGCTTACTGGAAAAGATCATCACTCGGAGAGGGGCGTGGCCGCGTCCGCGTGGGCGACGGCACCGTCGCCGGGGGTCGCCGCGTGGGGTGATGGGGGCGATGGCCGCCAGACGGCCGGAGTGGAGTCACGGTCTCACGGAGGCAATCTCCGGTCTTCAGATCTGGAAACCTGGAAGTTGGAATGGACATTTGGAGTTTGGATTTTGGAGACGTGGGGACTGGGAGTGGGCGACGGCTTCTGGGCGGAGAAAATTTTTGCGTAATTTATTGATTGTTTAAAGATTTATATGTAAAATTTGGGATCCGTCTGAAAAGTCTGAGGGCTCTTCCGCAATTTTCATAAATCAGGGCCTTTTGCAATTTTGCAGGCGCACCCTACGGCGGGGCCGTCTTCTGGCCCATTTGCTTACGGCTCGCTCTTCGGCCAGCTTAAGAGGTCGGAGGTAGGGTTTCCCCTACCCTTGTTGCGTTTTGGTGGCGGCGGCAGTCCGACCGGCTCGGGCGGGGCGGCTTGGCCGAGCGGCGGAGCGGCGAGGCCAGCAAAGCGGAGGGCGACGCTTCAGGGCCAACCACGGGCAGCAGGGCCGAGCGGAGCTCAGGTGCTGGCGGTGAGCGGCGGAGCCAGCGGTCGGCCTCGGCTTTGGGCCGGGCGGCGCTCAGGTGCCGGCGTTGGGGCGGTGGAGCCTGCGGTCGGCCTCGGGGCCGACGGAGCACAGCGAAGTCGGTCGTGTGGGGCCGAGCGGCGAAGCGGCGAGGCGGCTCAGGGCGGCCGTGCGAGACCGGTGCACGCACGAACTCGAGGTGACGCGGGGTGGCCGTGTAGAGCCGGCATGCGAGTGGAAGCCGAAGCGGCTCAAGGTGGCCGTGCGGGCCAGCGAATGGCGCGTGAGGAGAGGCCAGCGGACGGTCGGTCGTGCGGGTCCGTCGCGCGATGCAGGTGGCCGTGCGGGGCCCGAGGCGGCGCGGACAACCGTGCGGGAGCCGAGGCGGCACCAAGCAGGGCGGTGAGTGGTTTTGGCTTCGGGCTAGGCGCTTCGGGACCGGTGCTCGGGCAGCAGCGGCTCCTCGGCGGCCAGGCGGCAACTTCGAGGCCGGCACGCAAGGGGAGGCTGGCGGCCGGCGGGCGAGGGGAGGCCGGTGGCCGGATTCACTCACGGCGGCCGTACAGGGCCAACCATGCACAATTTTTCTTTTTTTCAATCTACAATGCAATCAACATCTACTCTTTCCTTTAATCTACCAATTGACATTATGCCGACAACTTCAAGTCTGCTCACGGTAGATTAGAGCGGATTTGCACCGTCAAAAAAATTAATCTAGAAAACGAGATCTGCGGAATTTAGAACGATCTAGATATAGACAATTCAATCTACTAATGCTTAGATGATTACCCTTCAATTCACCAGAGTGATTCGTGCTGATAACGTTTTGAGGAACCGTCGCTGGCGACCAATTCGATCGATTCATCTGCTTATGCAAAAACAGATCAATCACAGAAGACAGAAAAATAATAGATTAAAAACACATAGAGATGGAGAGAACTCCTGGTTTTTCTTTATTACTTTCTTTCTGATTCCGTATACAAAATAGTTAATAGTACTCTCTATTTATAGCCCAGTGATAAGATATTCATCATAGGTCAAAGCTTTAAGTCTAGGCTCAGGTTTCTTAACAGGTTCGACTTGATCAGAGAGAGTTGCAGAAGGACAAGAACTGCCAGTGGATGCTAGTCTCTTCGACGATGTAGGTGCTGCGAGCTGCAGCCAGAAGAGGATTGCGCGTGTAGAAGTAGAAATTCACCAAATACTTTTCTGGTTTATATAGACGTGTTGGTGATGTTCTAACTCGATGTGAGAGGCAGTGATTATGTGGCAACTCGGGAGGATATATCGGGGTTCGTTGAGAATTTGGAGGAAGGCACGCCCAACGCCGACGTCGTGTCCAACTTATGCCATTAACGCATAGATATAGGTTGATACGGGGTCGCCCGATCTTCTCGACGTAGGATCAAGATACTCACGTGGAATTGATGAATCGTAGTGATCCCCCGTTGCCAATGCAAGAGTTAGCACTCTATAATTCGCCCAATCACACGTGTTGAACTTCACGACCACCAGATGAAGTTCTATCGCGCTCCCAATTCCCAGCGGAAAGGTTGAACGATCTTGATTTCGATGAACTCAGCGAACTCCCAATTCCCTCATGTTGGTTCGGCCAACAGAAAGAACAAGAGTATTTTATTATCAAACGTGGTCTGTCCCTAAAGGCTGCCAATACAAGGGTTATATAGCCCCTTGGGACGTCCATATGGTCCCCAAACCAAATACAACTCAACCCTATATGGTTTTAGATACAAACTCTTACAAAAAGGAAACTATATTTTTCACCCGTCACATTGTTTCGGTCATAACTTTTTATCCGTGACGAATTTGGAGGTGGGACCAGATCCATTGCGTAGCCCTTGAAATTATCTTTCCAACGAGTACAAGAACACCTGAATCGGACTCCGTTTGTGAAAGTTATGGCCTTTTTAGTAACTGCCTGTCAGGCTGTCCCGAACCGAGTCCGAGTTGAATCCTGAGTTGAATCCGAGTTTGAATTGGATTGAGCACGTGGGAAGTCTGAATTTGACTTGAAAATCTTATCCAAAACTTGTAGTTTAAGTCCTTGGGCTCCTCCCTTTTGCTCTCCCACTGCATGGGCTTCTTTCCACCTTGATGAGTTACATGGGCTGCTTGGTTTCCTCCTTTCCATTCCCATAGGCTTTGAGCTCTTCGTTCTTGGTAGCAAATATGATCACCCTCCTTATGCTTCTCCATTGCTTTGGCCCCGGAATCATCATAATATTCAAACCTAATAATAAACAAGAATTTGGCATAAGGTAGTATATCGTTCCCACGAATAGAAAGAAAGTCATTAAGAAACAAATTCACCTGACAATATTTAATGCGGCTCAATACTTCTTTCCAGTGAAATAATGTATTTGATTGAAAAGTTCTAATCATGTTTGTGTCCGCATCATCCTCCCCTTCTTCAAGAAAAGCCGTCCTCGGCTTTTGATAGCCTGAAATTGTACTAAACAAAGAATACAATGTGTATGCATGGTATATGTATTGGTCAGTTACACCCCTTCCGTCTTTCACATTATTATTACCTAGAGGTGTAGTAAGCAAAAAGAACAACACATATGCGTGGTATATGTATGAATCAATTATTGTGTCGTTGTCATTCTTACTGTTTTGCACAAACCAATTGATACTACAACAGCTATCAAATGCATACATTGCAATGTTTTCATTCACACCATTCTCCCTCCCACAAGAAAAAGTCGTCCTCGACTTTGAGAAGTACGTGGACAAGTCATTAATGGGCAAAACCAGATCAAACGGTTCAAATATGGAAGAGAAAATTTTAAGTGCCTTCCATGCTTCAACTGCGCTACTCTGATTATTTGTACATGATTGTTCATTAAAAGAGGAACAAGTAGGCACAAGAACTCTTTGTAAACAGCACGCACTATTGTTAAACCTCATCTCCTTGTGATCATGATATGGCACAAAAGTTTGTTTATCCAAAATATGCAATTTCAAATCAGCAAGCTTTTCACATGTAATGCATATTCGATAAACATAAAAGTTGTCATCTACACCATAATCTCCGATCAAATTGAACTTATATGTGTAGGCATAGGAACTAACTAGTGATTTTAAACATGAAATTTCAGCAACATTCTGAATGACACTAGATAGCTCTTTAGGATCATCGAACATGATATAATATAAAGAATCACTAGGAGATATTCGAGTAAGAACTTCCTTATGAGTAATCAATTCCATATTATGTAAATTAAGCAAAGAAATTTTAGAACATGGAATTTTCATTCGCACATATGAGTTTTCACAAGTACTCACTGTTTCACAATTAATTTCAGTACCAATATTGTTACCTTTGTTGTTCTCCTCAGTTGATGTAGGTGTTGTAGGTATTAAATCATCATGATGTAACAACGGGACAGCAAGTACTTCATCTTGAACCGTGGTTATCTCCTCATCTTTAACTTCCAATGATGCCGGTTGTTGAATGTTTAATTCCTCATCTTCAATTTCAACCTGCATAATGTGAGAAACAACACTAGAAGTATATATTAATGTGTTAGTTTCAAAATCAACCTCACTTTGTCTATCTTCTACTTCTCTCTTTTCTTTTGGTGTATCTCTCTCACTCTCAATTTGGATGTTCTCAAACTCACATATGGTGGAATCACACAGCTCACTCTTTTCAACACTCTCACTCAATTTGGCTATGTGGCTCTCATTCTCACATGGGTTTTGATGCATCTCAAGTGTTGTTTGTAGCAATGGGGCAGCAGTACATGTCTTCTTAACCGAAGGGAAAGTCCCATGCTCGGTCATCTTCTCATGTGTCACACTAGTGGAACCATAAGAGCTGAAGTATGGACATGGATTGAACCGTGATGTACGTCTCTCCATAAGTCTCTTCTCCTCCTTAATAGCACAATTCACAAGATCATGCATGCTACTAAAATATTTATGTTGAAGTGCAGCAGCGATCTTATAATTCAAGCCTTGTTTGAAATATGCCTTCTCTCTTAATTCGCTGGTGACACCGGCACGACGGAATGCATGCTTCAACTCATAATAGTAATCTTGAACAGCGTTACTCCCTTGTGTGATGCTCTCCACATGGTGAAGCAATTCCCGCTCATAATAGGTTGGCACAAATTCATTTCTCATGATCACCTTCAAATTTGACCAAGATCTAATGAATCGTTTTCCAGATAATTGTTGCCACCAACTATAAGCATAGTCTTTAAACTGCATAGTGGCTCGCATCACTTCTTGGTCTTTGGGAAGCTTCTGAAATCTAAACTCTTTCTCCAATTGCCATTCCCACTCAATATACTCCTCTGGATCTTCACTTCCATAGAACGGAAGAGACAAATTGTTGGGTTTGGAATCACACCATGAGGAACGAAATACTGAAGATTCATTCCTATTTTGTTCACACCAAGAGGATCGAATTGTTGAATATCCTGTCATGGTTAGTTATGCAACATATATATATGTGGAAATCACTCAATCTCACTATTTTTCTCTCCCAAGTAAAGTTCTTACCCTTCCGAAGTGAATTAAGGCCAATAAAAACTTACACCTGGTAGAAGTGACAACAGCAATGTGATGATTAAGCGAATTCAAGAGTGTTCACTACTTGCACAACAACGGTTATATGGTGGAGCTTGGTATGAAAGTGTATATCCTAGCAATCTGTCATTCTTGATGTTGTAAAGTTAAGTAATAATCCAAGCTAGAATACTTTGCCTAAGTGCTGATCCAAAAGATTTAAGTGAAGTATATGAACGCACACGCAAAGATCAATGTGACTCGATGCAAACAAGGGAATGAGCTAACTAGAGGCAATCTGAAATTAAAGATTAGATAGCTCGTTTTGCACCAAGTACTAGGAGAGACGCTAGCCAATTGCAATGATATGAATGTAAGGGCACGAGATTGCTCAAGAGATTAAATTACACAATCTGAATTTATGGACTAAGAACTCACCCAAATTCGGCCAATGTTTTTTTTTTCTTTCTTTTTCTCTTCTTCTCTTTTTTTCAGCTGTCTTTTTTTTTTAAAGGCCGAACTAGCTTTAATTGTTCCTTTGATTTTTTTGCAGGTCTCAAATATTTAGCAAAGTGTAAAATACTCAAGAGCAGCCCTAGATGCAATATTCAACAGCTAGTCTCAAAGATGAACAGGATTTTTTTGCGGTACTGTAGCAGATCGCGTACTGTAGCAATACGGTACTGTAGCGATCGTGTACTGTAGCAGATCAATTTTTTTGAATTTTGGATTGGATACAAAGATTAAGCTACGCAAATAAACACGAATGATCAGCACCTAACCAAAGTTCTAATGGATCAAAACTTAGCAAAACTCACAAAATTAACAGATGCAAAAACTAGGGTTTGGATATTTTTTTTTGTGGCAATTTTTGGTTTTAATGGACTATAGGACAAAAGTAAATCAATCTAAAACTAAGGGTAAATAATCCTACCGAGTAAACCGCGCTCTGATACCAAGATGATACGGGGTCGCCCGATCTTCTCGACGTAGGATCAAGATACTCACGTGGAATTGATGAATCGTAGTGATCCCCCGTTGCCAATGCAAGAGTTAGCACTCTATAATTCGCCCAATCACACGTGTTGAACTTCACGACCACCAGATGAAGTTCTATCGCGCTCCCAATTCCCAGCGGAAAGGTTGAACGATCTTGATTTCGATGAACTCAGCGAACTCCCAATTCCCTCATGTTGGTTCGGCCAACAGAAAGAACAAGAGTATTTTATTATCAAACGTGGTCTGTCCCTAAAGGCTGCCAATACAAGGGTTATATAGCCCCTTGGGACGTCCATATGGTCCCCAAACCAAATACAACTCAACCCTATATGGTTTTAGATACAAACTCTTACAAAAAGGAAACTATATTTTTCACCCGTCACATTGTTTCGGTCATAACTTTTTATCCGTGACGAATTTGGAGGTGGGACCAGATCCATTGCGTAGCCCTTGAAATTATCTTTCCAACGAGTACAAGAACACCTGAATCGGACTCCGTTTGTGAAAGTTATGGCCTTTTTAGTAACTGCCTGTCAGGCTGTCCCGAACCGAGTCCGAGTTGAATCCTGAGTTGAATCCGAGTTTGAATTGGATTGAGCACGTGGGAAGTCTGAATTTGACTTGAAAATCTTATCCAAAACTTGTAGTTTAAGTCCTTGGGCTCCTCCCTTTTGCTCTCCCACTGCATGGGCTTCTTTCCACCTTGATGAGTTACATGGGCTGCTTGGTTTCCTCCTTTCCATTCCCATAGGCTTTGAGCTCTTCGTTCTTGGTAGCAAATATGATCACCCTCCTTATGCTTCTCCATTGCTTTGGCCCCGGAATCATCATAATATTCAAACCTAATAATAAACAAGAATTTGGCATAAGGTAGTATATCGTTCCCACGAATAGAAAGAAAGTCATTAAGAAACAAATTCACCTGACAATATTTAATGCGGCTCAATACTTCTTTCCAGTGAAATAATGTATTTGATTGAAAAGTTCTAATCATGTTTGTGTCCGCATCATAGGTGCAGTGGCTCAGATTAATCGGTGCACCGCTTCAGGTGTGGTGGTAGTGGCGCTTTAGTTTGGGACTGCTCCGCTCCAACTTTTTCAACTCTGCTCCAAACTTGTCTAGCCAAACGGGTCCAACTCCAAGAACTCTGCTCCAAGAAAAAGGTGAAGTTGAAGGCCTACTCCACGTTTTTTCTGGAGCTCCTCAAGGGGTACTCCAGAAACTGAAGTTTTGTATCTCCTCATGGAGTTGAGAGAAAATTACCCACCACTGCCATTACACAATTCCTCTCCTCCGTACCGATTCGATTTCTTTTCCATCTCCGACTTCTCCGCCCCCCCACCCGCGCACCGCTCCTCTCCGCCCCCACCTCACCCGCGCGCTGCTCCTCTCTGCCCCCCCCCACCCGCGCCGCCCCTCTCCTCCACCCCCCACCCGACCTTATCCTATCCGGACCGGAGCCCCCACTTCCTCCTCGATGGCGTCCCTCACCGCCGCCATCTCCTCCCCCGCCGCCCTCCCCGCCGCCTCCACCGCCGCCCTAGCCTTGTTCGTCTCCCCCGCAGCCACCAAGCGGCCGCACCTCGCCGGCGATGACGCGCCCTGGCGCGCCGCGGCCACCGGCTCCGCCGGAATCTGCCCCGTCCCGCGCATCCACCGCGCCCCCGTCCTCTGCGTCGCGCAAGACGACTCATCCACGTATGCCCTCGCCATCATGAAGGTATGTCCCTGCCCTGCTTGGTTCAATTTCGGTTTGGTTAGGAGAGGGAGGGCTAATTTTCAGCTTGCTCCGCAGCATCCGGATCCGATAGGGGAGGGGTTGGCCATGGAGGCGGCCGGGCCGGAGTGCATGGTGCCCGGGCAGCAGGCGCCGCTCCGGCTGCTAGGGCTCAATGTACAAATCCATATCTTGCTCGCTGTGTTTTTGTAATCCGATCGTTATGCATGTGTGATTGATGTACCTAGTAGTTATTGGATAGTGTGAAGGTTGTTTCGTGAGGGGACGCGTGGCTGGTTTCGCTCAATTCTGCGACATGATTGGATAGTTTCGCTCAATTCTGTGACATGATTGAATAGTTTCGTTCAATTCCTCGTCATGGTTGGATAGTTCGATGCTTGTGGTTGATCGTTCAATTGATCGGTTTTTGTCGGCTTCATAGTCATACAAATTAAAAGAAAAGCATACTTTAGTTACCACAAAGTATTCATGGAATTGGGGATCAGTTGCTTCTGTTGTTGAAACTAGTCTGTAACTACTGGTGATGGTTGGTATTATATGGTTCATATTGTACTGTATTATTTGTCGGATAATAGAAACCACTGGGGATGGTCTGATATCATGTTGTATACGGTCAAGAAGTATTATTCTGTTCTTTAGGACTTGAGTCGAGAAATATCATTCTGATCATTTGCTGTCTTAGTCAATTGCCAATGCAGCCAAATATTCATAGGCCATTCTAGTTCTGGACCCAGTCTCAGTTGTTGTGCACCTCAGAGCTCTCAGTTGATGATGCACATCTTACTTTGTTTGACTAGCTATGAGTACTCCCGTGGTGAACCACACAATAAAGATTTCTGTCGTTCATAGCTTATTCCATACATGTCCAGATCAGTTCAGAGATTTGTAGTTTGTGCATAATTGTGGTCTTGAATTTCTTATCTGTGATCATTTTTGTTATATTTACCATACTTATGCACTAGTTGGAATTCCTTCATACTTGGCTGAAATTTGGAATTTAATTTGTTCTAGTTGGGAGATTTTGCTAAAACAACTAAATTTCAATAATTTTCAGGGGTTACTGTCCTAGCCTTCTAGGACAGGTCGACAGAGGGCTAGAGCAACCTACTTATTTCAGAGAGTAGGAGTTAGGTCAGAGATGGCCAAGACCACTGTTTCTTCCGTGGTCGGAAGGATGAGCAGCCTTGCAGTCCAGGAGACTTCATTCTTGTGTAGCGTCCCTGATGAGGTTGCTTTCCTTAAAGATGAGTTGACATCACTGCAGTGCTTCCTTCAAGATGCTGATGATAAATAGAGAAGTGGGAATGCCAGCGTAAACAAGTCCAGTTGTGTTTGTCTGAATTTGCCTTTTGTAACGCACACAATTCGGTTCATTCGTTGGTTTAATTTATTTTTATGTTTGTGCATTTCTTCTTGGGTTTTAGTAAACAAGTCCTGATTGATTTTGTCTGTGTGAATGTTGGCATTTGGCATTTGTGGAGAAGTTTCAAAATGATGCAGGGCAAGTAGAGGTTGAGTTGATGAGATGCACACGGGGATGGACATTGAAATAAAAATGTACAAATTTACATGTTCAAAATAGAAATTAGATATGGTTTCAATCTGTTGTCGGTAGTTGCGCTAAGACAAATATGCACTTGTGTAGTATTGGCAGTAGTTCAAGCCTAACTTACTGATTGATTAAACAATGCCCATATTATAATTGCGATTATAATATTTTACATCATATTTCAATTGGCAACAAAAAAATTCAGTTACATATACTCCGTAGACATCAAAACATACACCAAACATCATTCAGGGGCACATTGGACCTTTCTCAGGGAAACCTCACATTCTTGGAGCTGGAGCTAGCTGCGTGCCAAACAGGACCACCTGCTCCAGGAACTCCACAGTGGAGCTGCTCCATGGTGGAGTTGATGGAGCAGAGCTAAAAAAACTAGAGCAGAGCAGTCCCAAACAAGCCCTTAGTTCAGGCAAAAAAATCCGTAGTAGATGAGTAGTAGATCGCCATGCCATTACGCCATGCTGTCTGCTTCGGGGAGGTGGTTTTTTTCCAGGACTATATGCTATCCTACTGAATATGTACACATACGTACCCAAAAAAAAGAGAAAACTCTCTCCACCTCCCACTGAGCTACGGCTCAAGCTTCGTTTGGAGGATTAGAGCTGAGTTCTTTTAGATTTAAATTTAGCTTATGTTTGTATTATCTATAGTAACTAGTTTTTAAACGGTTCTTTTTTAAGGCGGGGTCAATAGAAAATTGTAGTAAAAAGTGTATTAAGTTCAGCTGTACCGACTAAAATCGCACATGACTATTTCTCTCTATATACTGTCTCTTATGAATAGACAAAATTTAAATATTTAAATCATAAAACATCAGCCTAAAAGAATTCATCCTGTGCTGCCTCTCTCCGGACGGCGACACGCTCTAGGGATGGCAATCGGGTGCAGCGGGTATGGGTAGAACCTCGCCCATACCCGTCGCATGTGGGTATGCCCGTTTACCCGCGAACTGAGAGTCACCATCTAAGAGTTGAATTAATGGCAGGTACATATAAGCAGTAGCTGTTGCGAGGAAATATAATAACTATAAAAAAAGTTTACAACAATCAATAGCAATTAAAGATATGCAAAAGTTTATAACAATCAATATCAATTAGAGATATTGCTATGACTGCGCCACCTGTCAATCTATATCGTTGGTAAACGGACAGGGCGGGTACGGGTAGAGCTTACCCTACCTGTTTACCCGACGGGTAGAATGTTCCCCCCCATTTTTTATATCCGTGGGTAAAAAAATATCATATATCTGATTCTATTAGGGTATTTATCCACAGATATATGGATAAATAGGCATAATTGCTATCCCTAGCGCGCTCCCATGCGTGGACGGGGTTACTTCGTTTGGCCCACTGGGAGTTATAGGCCCACATGTAGAACCCTCTCGCAAGCGTACCGCTCAGGCCCAGCCCACTCTGGTCCTCGGGCTATCTCCGTGCCTCGCACGCACGCGACGCTCCGCCCAATTTCGGCCGCCGCGCCCGTTCTGATCTCTCTCCATCCCAACTCCCGGATCCCAGTTCAAAAAAAAAAAAAAAAACTCCCGGATCCCGATCGTTCGTCGACACGAGGTCCGCACGGGCGGAGTTGGTCTCGGCCGACCACAGACGCCAACAGGTCGCAAGAGCTCAAGCGCGTACCGCCGATTGCCGATCTGCTTCGGAGGTATGCCCGGATTCCTTGTGATTTGTGTGTGTGTGTTTGTGGCATCAGGGTACTTTGTGAGGGTTGAACACTGAGCCCTCAATTAGATCGGAGCAGTACCCCTAAATCCCAATTCGGTAGCAACTATGGAACTAGAGGAAAAACGATAAAAGAACACCGAAGATAAATCGGAGCGTGGACGTTTTACATTACTGTGCCGATCGAACGTGGTTTTCTATCAACTCTGATTGCGGGGGAATTTTTTAAATAATATATATTTTACTAATAGTACATGAATATATCATCTCTAAAAAAATATATAAATAACCTGTTGTCACAATTTTAAATAGTGACAAAACTCTGTTGCTATTTAAATAACGACATACCTACGTGTAGTCCTGCTTAGTAGTTTACAGGTCTCTGTTGCCAAAAAAATCGACGATAGATGCTCTGTCGTCAACTTAACTGGTGACAGAGGCCCTGTCGCTAATTGAAATGAGAGAGGAGGTGAAAAAAGAAATTTTTAGTATCTCTTATGCAAGAGATAATCTAAACACGTAAACCAATGCAAATGGTAATAAAGTGTGAGAGCAAATATGATGTTATCTCTAGTGCTGCCCTTAGAGATGACCTTAAGAGGTAAAGTATTGTATATACCCTAATAAGCTACGCGTTAACCAAGAAGTTATTGATGCACCCAGTGACAATTTGTGATTTCTTTAGTAGAAAAGTAGCACCCAACGCTATACATTATAGGGTCTATCTATACATTATTTAACTATTTTTCAGCAAAAATTGGTTAGATTTTTGAATCGTCGGATATAGACCCAACACTCCAAATCCACTCACCCAAATCCTACGTAAACCCACCCCTCCCCCACTCTCCCAACCACCGTTGCCCACCCCCAACCCACCTCCACCCTCGACGCGCTGCGCGCCCCACTGCCTTGTCGGTGCTAGCGAAGCCTACTACCGCCTCCCTCCGTCGCTGTTGTCACCGCCATCGGCGCCAACGCTGCCCTTCTCCGCATCCCCACACCTCCACCATCTCCCCTATTGCTAGCAAGGTAGCACCCATTCTTCCTCGTCTCTGGCGGTTCACCGTCACCAGATCCACCTCCATCGCTGCCACTACACTCCTCCATCTTTTCCCAACCCACCCTCCTTCCCTATTTCCAGCTGCTACTATGGAGATCGATGAATGGATGGTTTCAGAATATTTGAAACTGATGATGGATGGCACATAATATTACTTGGTGGTTCTACTTGGGTTGTACAAATAATACCTAGAGGGAACCATAGAGAAAACATAATCCAAGGGCTATCAAAAAAGAACCGGTGTTTGAATGTGTTTGGAAGGCTTAGGATCGCTTAAGGATGATGAACAATGGTCAATGAAGGATTTGTAGTAGGCTAGGATTAGTCTACAATAGAACCAGAGTTAAAATGGCAAGAACTGGTCAAAAATCTAGTGAACCATGGCTAAAATCACCTATAGCAACACTGAACCAGAATAAACAGGCTTGGTTCCGACCTGACTCGGTGCGATCGAGTCTGGCTCAATTCGGGCTTGGCACTAAGTGGTCTGGCTCGATCAGTTCAATTTAGGCTTGGGTGATGTGGTTAGGCTCAACCAACTTGAAAGTGGCTCGGTTTGTTTGGGCTGATGCTGTTTGGGTGTCTGGCTCAAACACAAGTGCACAATACCAAGCCTAGTATTATGCTTCTGATAGAAGCAGAGAGCGAGACACAGAGAGGAGATGGGATGGGACGATGCTCTGGTGATGGAACGACAGTGGCACGATGTGTTCCCGAGGAAGGTAAATCCATTTGGGGCAGTTTAGGGTGGCGGGGAAGGCCAGGGTGGCAGAACAGGCAAGGCAAGGGAGGCGGTTGCGGCTTGGAGGAGCTCGCCAGCGGCAGCAAGCGTAGGAGCACATCGTGAGCACAAGCACTCCAGTAACAGTGGATCGACCTGGGGTGCGACGGGGAAGGCTGGCAATGGAGGTGGCCTTGGCGGAGAGGAGGCAGACGATGGCTACACTGCATGGTGGATGGGTTGGTTGAAGAAGGTGGGGCTCGGTTTCAGCGCGATGAGGCACATCTTGTGATTGTGACAAGGCCAGTGCACGATGAGCTGACGGCAATGTTCTGACAAGAAAATTAGTGAAGTGGCAGCTCAATGGAGTCATGAGGAAGGGGAAAGAAGAGAAAAAAAATACCAATTTGACAAGGGAATCGAGATCGAGGAGAAAATTTGATGTTTCCTTGGTGGTTGTCTGGAAAGGGGTGATGGCTCACCTGCTTTGGAGGCGAGATCGAAGCAACAACAAAGATGTTGGGGACACAGGGAAGGTGAAAAAGAGATCGCATGCTACTACTACTGCCAATAATTTATGGGAGAAGAGAGGTGACAATGGGGACGTGGTGAGATTAAGAGCAACAGGTCGATGCGAAGTGCACACAGGGCACCAGCGGGCTAGAGCTGAGACAAGGGAAAGGTGTGTGGCATGGAGATTGTGGCAGCTTGAGGAGGATGGAGACGACAGTCGTGGCTTGGCACAAATGGTGGCAGCTCAGACTTGAGGGTGTTGGCAGGCGGTGAAGGCAACCTTCTCACAAGTGCCTTTGTTGGCAAGGCTGGTGTGCGAGGCAGACAAGCACGAGTGGGCTGGTAGAGTGAGTAGGCTGATGGACATGGCCGAAGTAGGTGAGTGCAAGCTAAGATGGCGGGCTGGCAAATAGCAAAAAAGGGTCGTGTTAGTGGACCTGATGTACAGAGCAGCCTAAAAAAGAAAAAAATGAAGGTAGGCTAGAGAAAGATTGTGGGTTGGGCTAACTAATATAAAGGAAAAGACCATATAACACCCTAAATTTTGCTTGAAAGTCTGTTCAACATCCTGAACTATATAATCAGACATCTGACATTCTGAACTTTGCAATCCAGTTCAAATAACACCCTGACCCAGTTTCGTATGGTAGTATTGTCCGCATGGCGCGATGAATAGGCAAATTTGCCATGTAGGATAACATGTTGGCCAAGTTTTGGTGATGAAAGGCAGACCCCACAAGGGCTTCTCCAAATTGAAATAAAGAGGGAGGAAGCTACAGAGGGCGGCGACCATGGAAGTGTAGCTGGAAGTTCAGTGGGAGGAGGGGGAAACCCTATGGGCCCTACCTGTCATTGACCTAGTTTGGTTAATATATCATTCTATATAGCAAAATTGTCCGCTCATCACATCAAGCGAGCAATACCACCCTACAAAACCTGGTTAGGGTGTTATTTGAACCAGATTGCAAAGTTTGAGGGGTCAGATGTCTAATTCATACTTCGAGATACTAGACAGAATTTCGAGCAAAGTTTGAGGTGTCATATGGACTTCTTCCTAATATAAATGATTTAGAGATGGCCCAAGCAGATTTTAGAATTTTCAAATATAGGAAGAGGTTTTTTCCTTTTGTGGATTTTGGGATTTGTAGGATTTTAAGAGAAAGAAGAGGATTCTGGCACAAGGAAAACTCTTCAAAATAGAAAAAAAAACTCTGGGAAACTCAAGAAAACACAATGAATAATTGGAATGCAAACTCAGAAGATTTTGCAAAATTTTTTTTGCAACTTTGGAATTTTTTGGGATGTCACAAGAACGTTGCTGCTATTTTTTATCTTGTAAGTGCTTGACAACTACGGCTTATTTGGAATGCAAAAATTCTTCATATTTCAATTCATTTCCCCCATGAACAAGAATAAAAATTATCGCAATACAAACAAAGCCTTAACATATGTAAAAGTATAAAGATTGACCACATGAAAATAATGATATCGCTTATAAAAACAAGAGCATCATGAACATTGATTGTCTTCAT
The DNA here is from genome assembly GCA_017311315.1 of Dendrocalamus latiflorus. Classification (NCBI taxonomy): domain Eukaryota; kingdom Viridiplantae; phylum Streptophyta; class Magnoliopsida; order Poales; family Poaceae; genus Dendrocalamus; species Dendrocalamus latiflorus. The sequence goes on from CM029651.1 coordinate 47,871,886, forward strand.
AAGATAATTTATCATCAAACAAGAATGAGATCAACATAATATCATATCATCACATAAACACAATAGTTAGAACGAAATATAATATAATAAAGTTTCAGGAACTGAAGTAATGGCTAAAATCATTTTTCAATTATTCCTCTATATATGTTTATTTAGTTTTTAAAGCCAAGTCAGAGTAGTTTTTTTCATAAAGCCCATAATTTGAGTTTTGGCAAAACCAAATGTTGTTATCTTAGTATTATTATATTCTAAGAAATATGTTTTTTTAGTAAACATGCATTATATTTCAAGAAGGAAATCCACACAAAAAAAGTTGGCAAAATTTTGTGGAAGTCACTCAACAAAAGGGGCCTCTATTTTACCATCGACTTCACAGCCGAGAGGTCACGAACATGCTGGGAGTCGACATTAGCCATCCCCTCTTCTTCCCACCAGTGAACTCTTCCTCCCATCCTTCATTGCTCGACCTCGGCGTCACTTTCAAAATTGAAACTTTCAATTTTGAAAACATTTAAATTTGTAACTTTCAATTAGGAAAATTGCAATTCTGAAACTTTTAAAACTGAAACTTTCAATTTAGAACATTTAATTTGGGAAATTTTGCCTTGAATATAAGAAATTACAACTCGAATCCAAGAAAATTCAACTCAATTCTAAAGTGATTCACCTCGAATTGGAGGAATTACACGTCAGGTCAATAATTTCCAACTCGTTTTCAAAAAAAAAAAATCAAAGCTAGGGTTAGGGATTTTGAACCGGGCAACAGCGTCGTGAGCTCCTCTTCTGGTAGTAGTCATAGTGCAAGCTTCATCTTCTACCGACGCGAGACACCTCGAGCTCATATGGCAGCGACGACGTGCAAGATCTGATGACGCAAGCTCTGATGGCAACAACATGAGCTGTGAGTTTTGCCAATGGCAGTAGGCAGCGTGAGCTCTCAGTAGGGGTAGGCGGAGAGCTTGCGCAGAAGGAGACAAGTGAAGGGGTGGGGGGTAGGCGGAAAGCTTGCTCTTTGTCTCTTCGCACCTATCACCCTCCACATGTTCTTTTTGCTAGCCACCCACCAGTGCGCGGTGTGTCCCATCTGCCCACGTGGCGCCTATCGAGCCGCATCCATGAGTAAGGGATGGTGCGGGCACCCTCAATATAAGGATTTCACTCAACAAATACTACTCACAAAATTGATCCTTTTAACTCCCCACAACCTAAATCAAAACTGAAGCTAATAACACGGTCCCAAATTCAAATCCGGAAAAATAGAAATTTAACTCTGAATTGGAATCCAAATTCCACCTCCCAAAATAGGGGAAGTCAGACACTAACTATTGCTAGCGGCGCCAAGTTCACCTTTACACCCCTCAACTGTACCCGCACCGCACCAGCCCTTCCCCAATTCCGGCCACAGCACCCAAGTGCCCAACGCCTCCGCTTCCCCTCCTTCACTCCCCTCGCCGCTTCTCCAGCCTCCATCGCCGTCTCCCTCCCTTCGCGCCGCGACCACGCAGCTATCTCTGCACTCCTCCTCCCTCCCTTCCCCACCCGCGCTGCCCCATCCACCAGCTCTCCCGGCCAATCCAGCAACCCCTATTTCTCGTTTTACCATCGGTTGTTTGATTTGGGCTGATCTGATAGGTCGCTGAACCGATGGGTAGCGACGCCGAGGAGGCCTCGCGGCCGGTGTCGTCGTCCGAATTGGAGCAGGAGGAGGATGACGAGGGCTGCTACCTGAGCGATCAGGAGGACGATGCCCTAGAGGAGTCCGTCCTCCAGGTCCTCGAGGACGGCCACCTCGAGGACTGCCATTGGTCCTCCTCCTCCGTACGCGCCTTACTTGCTTCTCCTCCTCGTCTCCATTCCTGGACACCCCACGATTGCTTCCCTTCTTGACGGATTCCTTCTCCTTTGCTTGTGCTTGCAGGTGATCACCAAGGAATACCTCTTAGCGGCGCAGGTGACTATGAGGGCCGAGGGATTTCCCCATTCGATTTCCAGGGCATAAGCGATTTCTGGATGCTGACGCTTTCTTGTGTAAATCTCTTTCGGTTGTTTGGGGTTTGTAGAGGGAGGATCTGAGGAAGGTGATGGAGCTGCTAGGGTTGAAGGAGCACCACGCGCGGACGCTGCTCATCCACTACCGCTGGGACGTGGAGAGGATCTTCGAGCTGCTTGATCAGAAGGGGAGGGACAGGCTCTTCTCGGAGGCTGGTGTTCCTCTCCGACCTGCCAATCATGCCGAAATGCCGTCTGGAACAGAGGTGACCTGCAATGTTTGCTACGAGGACGTGCCCCTCTCGGCCGCTTCCGAGATGGACTGCGGGCACAACTACTGCAATGAATGTGAGTATGAGTAAGGGTCGTTTAGAACGAAGGAAATGATAGTTAAGTATGCAACTTTCCAGATGTGCTAGTTATAGATGCTTTTAGATGCTGGTAGAACAATTGTGTGATGATTTTTCGTAGCAAAGTGATTGGATGAATGTCACACGTATTCACCATTGCTATTGGCAGTTTGAAATTCGTCCATTAGGAGTTAAAATTCGTTTGGTATGTAGTAGCTGTGTTATTGGCTAACATCTTACTATCCACATAGTTTCAAGAAAACGGTGCAACACCACATCTTTATTTAGATAACTATAACTTGTTTCATTTTTTAGCATCTGTAGTTGTTCTTCATGCATGAAACTAACTTACGGGAGTAGGGGTTATCACTTTCTATTCTTGTGAATAATCATTATGTTACTTTTGTAGAAGCATCACATACTTAACTTCAATCATTTTCAAGAATGATGTACTAACTCATACACCCGTACTTTATGTAAAATTACCTTTATGAATTAGGGCTCTAATTACTACCATAGAAGAGTATAGGCTTTGCTATAGCTAGTTCTTTTTTTCGTGAGTAGCTACTTATCTGTGCATTTCCTGTCCCCTCACCCAGGCTGGACAGAATATTTCATTGTGAAAATAAATGAGGGGCAGAGTCGGCGTGTCAAGTGCATGGCTCCAAAGTGCAATGCTATCTGTGATGAAGCATTAGTCCGGAAGCTAGTAAGTGCAAAGCGTCCAGATATTGCAGAGCGCTTTGAAAGATTTTTACTGGAATCTTATATTGAGGATAATGACACAGTCAAGTGGTGCCCAAGCACACCACATTGTGGAAATGCTATACGTGTCAAAGGTGATATTCATTGTGAAGTGGAATGTACATGTGGACGCCAGTTTTGTTTTAATTGCTCCTCGGAAGCACATTCACCATGTTCCTGTGTGATGTGGGAGTTCTGGATCAAGAAATGTCGTGATGAATCAGAGACAGTGAATTGGATAACAGTAAATACTAAGCCATGTCCCAAGTGCCACAAACCTGTGGAGAAGAATGGTGGCTGCAATCTGGTTGCATGTATATGTGGACAAGCATTCTGGTGAGATTCCTTATGCTGCTTCAACATTTACTTTTTACATATTTACCAATTCCCATTTGTTGAGCTTACTGGAATACTGGATATGATATCTTTCTTCTCTTCTAGACTGTGGATGTGAAATTATATAGAGTAATAGGTTGATGTTAACTTCTTAAGGTCTATGGCTCAACCTTAATTATATTGGATGGTTTTATTACGGGCTTATAGCGGATTGATGATTTTGGATATGCTCGGACCTAGTTAAGCCCTTCAGACCTTGATTACTTGAACTGGCATTGCATTGACATATCTCCGATATCCCCTCAGTACCATGACAGTATGACACCAAGAGCTTGTAAAACGAACAAACAAACTATTTTACTGTTTCCATTAATATTAAATACTTGATGTTAGATTATCACAAAATGAAACATTTTTGAAGCTTCATGTTTTGTGATACTTTTAAGGTATGTATTTACATTAATAACATAGCTGTTCCTGACACCAATGGTTATACGGACCAACTAGCAAGAACGCTAATTGATGCACAAGCAGCTCGATATTTCAGGGTACCACACATGAAATCTTGCAAACCAATCTGATTTTGATCGAATTGCAAGAACAACACCTCCGGCACAATCTGAGAACTATGATATTCTCAACTTGTGCACAAAAATATTCTCTCTTGCTGTTTTCTTGATCTCCCCAAAACGTCAAACAATCTTCTCTCTCTCAACTCACCAACACATGCACATATGCACCACAAACTGTCATGGCATTTTCTGGTACATTTCTCAAAATAAAAATAACAAGTCTGAGGTTTACATGTCACAGACACCTTCAATTTAAAGGCCTTATGGACCGGATCCTAGTTAGCTCAGTCCTAGCCGAATACACCTCCTAAAATGAACTTAAGACTCTTATCTCTAATTTCCTAAAACAACCCTCATGCTATCTATGGATACAAACTGACCATATTGGTTCGGCCAAAACAAACAGCATGCAGGCCGCTCTACTCAAGACTCTAAATAAAGAAACAAAATCTGGACTAGGTAAGGAAAAACAAAGATAATTTGGAAAGAGTCCGGGCTTAAAAGAAAACTAAGATTGGAATTGATCCAATCCGGATTTGAACCAAACGTGCACCTCCCGGCTTCTCTAATTCCTGGCTCTTTTGTGGCCCGTGCACTTCCTGGCTTCCTTCACACATGTATTCTTTCTGGCTTCCTTTCTGCCTTGGGACATCCCACTCGGTCACAGCTCACTTGGCCCAGGCACCCATCCACATGCACAGGCCTGCATGCACACACGCCCCCCAAGGCCCACGATGCCATGAGCTCACGCTTCCCTCGCGCCGCACGTAGCCCACACCATGCACTCCCAAATCCACTCGGCCAATTCCCTTGAACCGCATGCGATGCACACGTTGCACACACCGCATGCTGGTTGCACGCGCTTGGTCCATGCGACCGAACCCTAGGCAGCTGAACTACCTTTCTTCCTTTGCTGTCCTCTCTTCACCACCTGCACGGCCTCCTTGTCTTGCTTCTTATTTTTACTAAAAACAACATCAGTTTGCGAGATAATTTCAGATTGCGGTCTAGGACCACAAACTGAAATTGGCTTGGCACTTGGGGCCGTATCAAATGGCCATCCAAAAGATGTCATCCACTATCATTAATATTGAAAATAGTTTTGTCCCAGGTAAGAATGGTAGAATTATGTAAATGTGACCGTCGATTATTATTTGGTAGGAAGAAATGGTGCTTCTGCTAATCTAGGAACATAATTTGTTTTACCATCCACAGTTCCAGTTAATCTGGATGCATATTTTTTCTGCTATATAGGCAAATACAAGTTCATTTTTTATTAGTATTCTCCTGTGCATCATCATTGTTAGATGACTTAGATTAGCTGTTGTGTCATAATATGGTCACACCTAGCTGCAAGGTGTTGTTCCACAAGAAGCTTGTGAAGAATTTTCTTATCGTGAATTTTCTGCTGTTGTGTCATAATGTGGCTGCCAGCTTGTACCTGTTTACAAGTTACAACTTGTGCCCTGGATCAAAACCCAATGGGTTATGCATGCTCAAATCATTCAGCATATTATTTACAGAATGTTCAGAGATAGTAAGTTACTAAGTTAGCTCGGGCAATGCTACTATCATGAGCTAATAGTATGGTAGAAATCCGTGGACCTAAACATTGGCCATATAGTTGGATGCTGGCAAGGTATATAGCGCGAGTCTCTTTGATCGATTAGATGTTAATTCTTTTTACAAAGTTGAGTAGCTTGCATTTGAGATGATTGTAGCATCAAGATTCGGTACTTTGTATTTATGCTGGTACCCCTACCATTGATTGCTTTTCTTAAGCACATGGTTTGCTATGATATTTGTAATTCCACATTATGCTGTTGCTACTCATCCATAGCATATGGAGGGAAGCATTTGAGTGAGATAGCTTATCTAACCTTACTATATTGAAAGTCTTCTACCAATTGTAGCCCCTGTCCTATCATGTATGCTTGGCACTTAATGGACTAATGTAGTATGGATATAGTAAAAGCAGTTCTCTGCAAATTGTATAGTGAGAATAATATTGTTTTCTTTACAAGAATGCTTACTGCTAGAGGTAATACTGGCAGTTTGGCACTTTTATGATAGAAAAATTGGAGACCATATGCTAGTACAGCTGTACAAGAGATGCTGCAGACTTCAATTGTTCTGTCAAGAGTCCACAGATGTCATAGGCCCTTTATAAGCATGTGCCAGATAGATTATAAAGTTTATGTTAAGTTGCATGGTGTGTCATTTATGTTGTCCAGCAAGTTAAATGCTGTACTGATTGAGGATGTTCTCTGTTCTTGTTTCTCTTTCTCTTTCTGGTTCTTGTCCTTTCCATTTGTGATTTAAGTTTTGAGTTTTATTTTGCTGATTTGATTCTTTTGTATGTAGTTGGTTATGTGGTGGTGCTACTGGTAGAGATCATACATGGTCAAGTATTAGTGGCCACAGTTGTGGCCGATTCACTGAAGATCTGTCAAAGAGGACAGAGCAAGCACGGCGAAACCTCTATCGATATATGCACTACCACAACAGATACAAGGCTCACACTGATTCTCTTAAGCAGGAAGCAAAGCTCAAGGGCGATATCCAGGGGAAGATTTCCATTTCTGAAAATAAGGATTCCAAGATAAAAGATTACTCTTGGGTGATAAATGGACTAAATAGGCTTTTTAGATCAAGGCGTGTTCTATCATATTCTTATCCTTTTGCGTTCTACATGTTTGGTGATGAGATTTTCAAGGATGAGATGACTCCTGAGGAAAGAGAACTTAAGCAAAACCTATTTGAGGATCAGCAACAACAATTAGAATTCAATGTTGAAAGACTATCTGGTTTCCTTGAGAAGGATTTTCAAAATTTCACTGATGATGAGGTTATGGATACAATGAAGCATGTCATCAATCTGTCCAACGTGGTAGATAGGCTCTGTAAGCAAATGTAAGAACTCTGCTCAACAAAGTTCTGTCAGTTGCCTTAAAAAACAATGTTCAGTCAGTGCACTGTAAATTGCTGTACTGACTATATTACTCTGCAGGTATCAGTGCATCGAGAATGATTTGCTGTATCCTCTCCGCACGCCTCATAATATTGCTCCATACAAATCTAAGGGCCTTGATAGGGCCTCAGAGCTCCATATTTGTTTGGATTCTGCTGAACAAAGTTCACGATCCATAAAGTGCAGTCAGGATGAACACAAGAGTCAACCTGGTTTATATAGTAACGAATCAGGTATTTATATATGACATTTTTCTTTCATATCACAGCTTAAAATCATATGATAAGGATTGCCATACCAGAAGTTAGCTCCATTTAATTGTTTCTGGTTGCTGAGACATATTTCAATACACACCTTAGGCCCATCTCTTCTGGGAAAGCGGCCTATTCTTCAGTTGCATGGATCAAGTTCTGATAACAGTGGACGGCCGTCTCACAAGAGAGAAAGAACAGATGCTCATGACGGTGCTGCACTTTTTGATCTCAATGTGCCAGCTGAAGTGGCAGACAAGATCTGAAACTTAAATATCTGGCGGCACATTCCGTTGCAACTGTACAGCTGACCTGCGCTTCTTCAGCTAGAGGAAAACTCTGTTCTTTTTTTGTTGCCTTTGGGTGCCTTCATTGCAAGCTTACCCTGGGGCTATGATCCCAACAAATAGAGTAGCTTTCACTTAATCTCTTGTATATCATGACAAGACTTATGCCAACGTGCATAGTTTTTATAAAGCCAAATCTACCCCTCAAGCAAGATGAGGACTTTTTGGAGAACTTTAGAGATGCGCTACTATGCCCTGTGTTGCAAATTTCAAATATAATGTATGAAGCATATTGAAGTAACTGGTTTTTATCTCTTGTGGGATGCTCAGTACCGGAAATGGATGCTATCGAGAAAAAAAAAATCGGGAAATTTTTTCTCGAACACGCAGGAGAGCTGTGTATCATTATATTTAAAAGAAGAAAAGGGGGTAAGAACCCTTACAACACAACACACACCTCCAACACACCTAGGTTCCTAAAACAAGTGCTCCACAGAAACACATAGACCGATCAGAAACTCTAACCTTGACAAATTATCCTTCAAGAGGCGCTAGGGCAAGGAGGTGAGTAATACCTCGCGCCCCAGCCAAATCCCACAAGTGTAACTCCTCTACAGCTAGCATCAACACACGAGCAACACTCGGAGCTGCACCATCAAAGACACACTTATTGCGGTGATTCCACAAAGTCCAGGCGCCCAAAATCACGAGGGAAAAAAAATCGGGAAATGGATGCTACCAGGGGAAGCATTTTAATTGTGAACCATCTTGTGATACGGGGCCATCTTATTTTTTTGGTCAGTCTTTTTTAGATGATTTTGAGGTCAATTTTGAGTTTTTATTTCCATTCTAACTCGCCAAACTGGAATCCTGGAAATGTTTCTGATTCCCTTCTGCTGAAAAATGTAAGTTGTGGCCTGGGCGAAGGGATGGCTGCGAGATGCAAATCTGCTGTTAATCTCGGCTGTTCAGGGCGTTTCTTTCTTCCGTCTCTGTTTCTTCCTGAACAGGAGGATTATTGTCACTTGTACCAGCTAGAAACATAATTTGAAGTCAAGCTTTGGATTAGGCGTTGAAACGTAGCATCTAGCTGCGCTAGCTTTCTAGAACCCATGCAAGGGACACATGGCGACCCATTGGAATCGGGGGTGCAGCCGTACGATGCGCACACTTGGGAATCTAGTGCGTGAAAGAACACTACGTTGTCCTCTCTTGTGCTTGTCCTTCGATTACTAGTCTAGCAGCCTAGCTACCCATATAGCAGAAGAAAATTGGAAAAATGCTCGAGCTCTGCTGCCCATTGACTTCGTCAATAGGACAACATTGCCATCCTAGGAGTGTATTTACTCTACTGTAGTTGGTAAGTTTAGTCTCTCTCTCTCTCTCTCTCTCTCTCTCTCTGACAGCTTGGAAAACCGATGAGAAGAATCTTTCGGGATCTCGGACTGAGAGGCTTCTATAATCAAATGCTCTTGGAGCTGGTTTCCAATGTGCATTGCCATTACATATCTTGTGGTTCCTTACTATACTTCACCTACTCCTCCTGGTGATTGTTTACCTCTAGTAGATGGACATTGTAGTAGCAGGGGAGGAGGGTCCAAGAGCACATGAAACCTCGAGCATGTCTGTCGCTAGGATGTTTCTTTAACCCCCCCCCCCCCCCCCCCCCCCACTGAGATCCGATTAAGCAGAAAAGGTAGCTTTACCAAGGCCCCTTTAGTCGTTATAACTGGCACGGCTTCCGTAGTCATTTGCAGCATCATTGTGTATCTTATCTTGGTGGTCATGGTAATAATCATTGTAACTGAGCTGGGGAAAAGAAAAAAAATAGCAACGACGTGTGCTTCCTTTCTTCTGCCTCCCTGCTTATGGAGAGATGCCTCATCAAGTGGGCTAGTTTGCCGAAGCAGTTCATGGCTCACAGCCTCACACAAAAAGAAGCAGAATCTAGTAGACTAGTATACCATCTAATGTACTACTTGTCCGGTAGCCATAACCCCAATGTGTTAAATACTCATGAGGCAGAAGTAAGTACCATTTCTATTACAAGGATTTATAGCATCAATCACAAAAGATGGGTCCAATAATACTGCATACGTGCACCACGCGCGCATGTGACGTTGTGGCGCTGCCCTGCATCCTGTTTCTGGAACAGTTGATGCAGGCCTAGTGATTCCAAAGCCACAGCTAACTGCACTGGGATTTTAGGGAACCCCAAAGCACCGAGAGATTCTGCGACAAGCAGCTAAATGACATCTGGGGCCTGGTTGGGGGGTACATTAGGGATGGTGCTGGGCATCTCCCAATCCAACTGGTATACATTCTATGTAGCGTTTGTCATGTATCCTCATTGTGCTACTTGCCCAAAAATTAAAGCAACTTGGGATCATTGGCACAATCGAACCATGTATGTGTCTCTATCTAACGTGCAGCTTCTTCTGTAGTGTTTGGCACGGAAGCAGCTGTGTATAGTAACTAATGCATCACAATCAGCTACGTGTAAGATTGGTCTAAACAGGACGAAGAACTATAGGTAGCAGCAGGACGGTGGCTGTGGCGACCTTGTGAGCACGGAGTACTTGAGTACTGGTGTGCACTGGTAGACAGTAAGATATGTGACCGTGTCACATGACCTGCCAAAAAAATTCTTTTGAAGGTGCAGCCGCAGCAGCAGAGGCAGTGCATCAAGGCAGAGGAGAGCCTCTTTCTAGGCGAAAAGATGACAAATTAACAACCCTTAACCGCAACAGTGGATGTGTGCCTGGCCATTTCTTGGCTGCTTCTTTGGATTCCCATGTAACACTGCCTCTCAATACACCCTTGCTCGTGGCTGTACCTCTGTGGTGTGCTCATGTAGACATATAGGACGACTTCCCATCAATTACCTGAGCAGATTCTTCACAGGTCAAAGAAAACCCGTGCATTTTACTGTCTTGCTGTGCTGTTTTATCTGCATATGACCTGTTCATTATTGTTGAGGGAGCACTTGCATACAAGAATGAAACTGTATCATTCTTTTTATTGACAAGCAGGAAATCTTTTTTATCAGAAAAAGCTTGTTGTTGAGGGAACACTTGCGTACAAGAATAAAACTGTATCATCCTTTTTATTGGCAAGCAGGGAATCTTTTTTATCAGAAAAAACGAAGTAAAACTTATGTGTTAATTACCTCTGAGTTAAAAGCCATCCTAGCCAAGTGGCAGAGGCTTAATGTGACAGAAGATTCAGTTATATCATCACCATCTGATCTGATGTAACAGAGGTAAAAAAGGTGAGCAGCTTTTGATGAAGTAAATTAGCCTGTGGGTATAAATAAAGGGAAGCAACCAGATCTGGATAGAATAGAGTGAGTGAAGCCCTTTCTGAGCTCTCACCTGTAACTTGCATAAAAAAGTATCGGAATAGCCGGACAGGACCGATCCAGTGTGATGGTATGATACTGATATAAAGCTTCAATAGTAGACAGTACGAGTACTAGTAGTACTACCTCAAGTTCATCACTCTCATGCTCCTCACAGAGAAGGGACCTTAGAAGCAGCAGCAGAGCAGCTAGACAAGAAAAGAAAGAAAAAAAGTATAAACAGGTTTAGGTGATCAACTCCTCAGCAACAACTCCAGGCTCCCACTTCTTGTGGACGGTTTATCTGTAAGGTGAGATGCCTCTCCATAATAGTCTACCTGCATCATCAGTTCTTTTTAGTTTTCTAACCTACGACGTGGTTACAGATTTCAACTCTTTGCTTAGCTAGGCTCTTCTGTGCAAGATCACTATGGAGGACCTCTTCTTGAGCTCAGTGGCGCAGACCTGGAGTGGAGTTGTTGCCTTGTAGGCTCCTTTCTGATTAGCAATGTATCATAGCCGCTCCAAGAGGTGCGCAAACTGTTACCTGTGGTATTATGCACTTGTAGGAAGCCTGTAACCTTTGCTTACAATACCTTGGTTGAACTTGTTGCTGTCAAGTTACAGATACTGGTCCCAGACCAGATGTTATGATTCTACATTTCTTAGAAGCACTTCTTGGCTAATGATCTTGGCGAATTCGCATCGGCAGTGATTCTATTAGAATGCTCAGCATGCATAGCATGGATTCGTCATCTCCGAGGTGCCATGCTCAGCATCAACAGGTAAATTGGCGGTTATAGAGATGAAATGGCATGTTGCTTCTTCCTTCATTGTTATTTTTCTTAATTCACACATGCGGAGGCCAGTTATCCTGGTAAATTGTCACAACAGATAATCATGGATTTTCCCTCTCTTTTCTTGAGTGTCTCTATTTCTGAACCACTTTTGTTCTGCCCATGAGCCATGATCAAGAGAAATGCAAGTCCACAGATCTCTTGATTACAGTATTTGCTAGGTGCCATCCCTGCCTTACCATTTTATGTTCTCTGCAAGAATGCCGAAGAACTGAAGGATCAGAACAGCACCAGCAAGAGGCAGCCCCAAACCGCTGCTGAGCTTCCATTCTCTTTAACACAAGAGGTAAAAAAAAAGATATCGCACGAAAGTTCCAATTTATCTTAACATTTCCATGCCATATGCTAGTACTCTTCCCAGACTTTCAGAGTTGTTCATGATTGAGCGGAGCCTTGCCCCCTCACCTAAATGTCATATCCGTGTATTAAATCAGCTGTGGAAAGTTGCTAACGATGAGAACTTTAAGCTTCAATTGGCCATCCACAGTACAGAATTCCGTGAATAGCAATTCAGGCTTGCAGTGCATATAGAATCCATTTCCAATTTTTAGGAATTTAAAGGGTAGACTAGCCATTTTTTGCCCACCTCCTCTCTGTCCCAGTGTAGTATAAGATCAAAGAATCAGTTCTACTGTATTGAGAACTGCTTCAGAGATTATGTTTATTGACTAATTTGAGGTATTTCAATTTGGTTTTGATACTTATGATGTTAGTTCTGCAGGTCCAACACCTTGAGAAGCGACTAAATGATCAGTTCGCTATGCGCTGTGCTCTAGAAAAAGCATTAGGTTACAAGCCCTGTGCTATTCATTCATCAGACAGCTGCATTCCAAAGGTAAAATTCTTCTTTCTGATATAGTGATTCTGGAAGAAGCAGAAAATTCATGTTTTAAACATATAATCGAAATGATTTACTTCTCAATTGTATACGTGCATGGTTTCTGAGGGCGGTATTTTTTGAATTATTGACTCAAGGCAACTTTCTTTCTTTCTTTCATGTCATCTCAGCCTACTGAGGAGCTAATAAATGAGATTGCTGTACTAGAGCTAGATGTCATATGCTTGGAGCAGCATCTCCTAACACTCTACCGGAAGGCCTTTGAACAGCAATTTTACAGTGTAACTTCTGCTTGTGACACGGAAAGAAACAAGCAACCAGCAAGGTCATTTTCAGGCATACTCCCACAAGCTTCAGCACTCGATTTCCCAACCCCAAGGAAACACCAGCTGGTGCAGTCCAGTCGCATGGTCCTGGCACGCAAGTCGACACCGACAACCCTTGATAGTGAAACCAGCATTTCTCAGCACAATGACAGCAAGAACAGTATCGGACGCAGCCATTCCTCGCTCCTGCAGCGCTCCATTTACTCAGCTAGAGTATCTCCTTCCTCAAACAATCTTGCCAGAGCTCTGAAACCATGTCATACTATGCCTCTATCATTTGTAGAGGTACAGAACGATGTCTGAAAATCCTCCTCCATTTCTAATCTGTCAACCAGTTTGCTACACGACCTTGGTTGTAGGCTTGTAGCAATGTTGATACTTGATGCTAACATATCTTTTGATGATCAGGAGGGCAAGTCCGTGGATCCTGGTATTGTAAGCTTGGCAGATATCCTGGGGACCAGGATTGCAGATCATGTTCCTCAAACACCTAACAAGATATCTGAGGACATGATCAAATGCATTGCTGCCATATACATCAGGCTCAGAGACGTTCCTGCCGTGCAACATTCCTTCTTCCCCTCACCATGCTCGTCATTTTCATCAGCGAGCGGGCTCTCTTCCAAATACACTGGGGATATATGGAGCCCCAGATGCAGGAAAGAGAGCTTTACTGAGGCGTGGCACGACAATGCATTAGGTTCTGGTGAATTAAGGGACTGGGGTCACCAGTATGATTCTGTGGTTGAGGTGTCTGCTCTTTGCAAGGGGGCCCAGAGGTCCGCTGATGTTAACGACATGTTGCGTAAATATAAGTGAGTATTTTTCTGCCATATTTTTTGTCTTTTAATCTATAGCGAGCAAATGATCCATGCAACTATTTTGCTGACTAGTTAAAGACGTCACTCTGCAGGTCACTTGTACAGCTTCTAGAAACTGTTGATCTCAGTGGAATGAAAAACGAAGAAAAACTTGCTTTCTGGATCAATGTGCATAATGCCATGATGATGCATGTAACTAGTTTCTTAGCCTGGACTTCTATATCCTACTATACTTCTTCAAATCGATGGGCTTTAATCCTAACATTGTTTCTTTCAGGCCTATATAGAATATGGGATTCCACAGAGTAACAGCAAGAGATTACTACTTACTAAGGTAGAACCCACCTGGAATTGCAATTTCTTAGATAGAACAGTACCTTATCCCCTCTCAAATTTTAATCTGGCAACCACTTTTGCCCCGCAGGTTTCCTATGTCATTAGTGGTCAAAGTGTAAACGTGGAGTTGATAGAGTACCAAATCCTGTGTTGCCGAGTACACTCTTCTGGACAGGTTCATTCAAACCCCTGCGTATTACCTCCACTAATTCTGAAGTCTCATTTCAATTCGATTCACTTTATTGAGTTACATGCACCAACTAATTCACCTAAAAACTTAAAGCTAAGGAGGAAAGATGAGCAATTCACTTATACTTTAATACTCCGTCTCATGTGTAGGTTCTCTCAGGTCTAAAATATGAAATATAAGTTGACTGCAATTATTAGGCAAGTCTTGAACCCCAAATCTCTTGGTTCTGATATCATATTGAGTTACATGCACTAGTTAGTTCACTTAAAAGATTAAGCTGGTGAGAAAAGACAGGCAATTTACTTATATCTCAACACTCCCCTCACGAAGATTAAGCTGATGAGAAAAAATAGGCAATTTACTTATACTTCAACACACCCTCACGTGTAGTCTCACTCAAGTCTAAAACGTGGAATAGAAGTGGGCAACAATTATTTTTTAATTACGCCAACCGAGTCTTAAACTCAAGACCTCTTGTTTTCATACTATATTAAGTTGTATGTACCAACTAGTTCACCTAAAAGACTAAACTGATGAGAAAATATGGGCAATTCACTTATACTTCTACACTCACCCTCACATGTAGGCCCCCATAGGTCTAAGACGTGGAGCAGAAGTGGTTCGTAGTTATTTTTTTAATTTCACCAACCGGGTCTTGTACTCAAGACCTTTTTGGCTTTGATACCATATTGAGTTGTATACACCAGCCAATTCACCTAATAGCTTAAACTGATGAGCAAAGACGGACAATTTAGTTATACTTCAACAGACTTGTCTGTTGAAATATGTAGCCTGTGTAGGGCCACAATGGCAACAAAAAGGGGTGAATGGTGCCTCACAAATTTTCTCCCGAGTATTCACAAAATTTTCACTTCAGTAGTTACAGAGCTATGAAAATCAAAATAGAAAGCCAAAAACAAAACAACAATCTCAAGAACCAAAGAGCTTAGCTCTTGCACCTGGAACGTCTGGCCGATCAAAGAGATGCGGCCTGACTGACAGGAAGCCAGCGGTCTAACCGGGCCTAGGAGCAGCCTGACCACTCTCCTGTTCCCATAACAAAAAAAATCAGCCTGAGCTAAGACCAAGAATGGTACAACTCTCAAAATCCTTAACAAAAAAGAGATAAAACTTTGAACAAACTTTGCTTAAAGTATCAGGAACCTATTCTATCTAAGGATCGCATAAATCCTTATCAAAGTTTCAACATTTCTCAAAGAGAAACAAGATTGCACTAAAAATGAACAAACTCCTAAATATTAGGATATGACTTATTCGTGGGTAGAGAATAGCCAAGATAGCTCTAGATGGGTTCTCACATGCACATAAAAGCTATTTCTCCCAAAGATTAGAAGCAAAAATCCTGGGATCAAGAAATCTCAAGAAAAGATCAAATCCAAACAAAGTTGGGTAACTTTGAAATCTTACAAGACTAGGAGTCTAGATCGATGGAATTTGGTTTTTATAAATCATCTCTATCACTAATACATCTTTGGCATATAACAAGATAAAGAGGGTGAGAGAAGATATCAAAACCAACAAGAACAAAAATACATCAACCAAAACAAGAAGACATTATGCGTGAAAAACAAAGTTAATATATTCCTACTTAAAGATGAAGATTTTATAGCCACTTCACCTAGAGGACAAGAGCGCACACGGCACATCACAACACTCACTCTTCTTCTCTAACCCCAACCCTATAACATAAGGTTGTAAATGGTTGGATGATTAGCTTGCAAGATTCCATTCTAACCTGTTAAATATATAAGACAATCAACCCACATCTAATCTAATGGATACTATCTACTAGTATATTGGGAAAAACCCGTTAACCTCACACAACACGGGTTTTACTCATACACTCTACTCATGCATGTTTTTCAAGGAACATGAGCTCGAATCTGCTAAAATTTTAGCCTTTGATTCACTCGATCTTCTCAGCATCTTCTAGGCTTAAACTACTTTCCTAAATGCCACTCAAGGCACCGTGGTTTTGATCTAACGAAGTTTTTGGTATTTGGCAAACTACCAAAATACACTCGCCTTGACCCGATCTTCATCTTTCATTGCAAGCAATCATTATTCTCGCCACGTGTAGGTACACCGATGGTTTGCCACACATTGATAAGTCTCCCCTGTTCTGATTTCATTAGACTATGTCTTATTTGTACCGACCAAGTCACTTGGTACAGCCCATCACTCGAACCTTCTCTTCAACATTTCTCGCCTTTCTCATGCTATGCTTGAGCTCAACTATATCATCCGACATCCTTGACCGTTTAGAAACTCGGCTCCTCCACGAGCATAGT
Organism: Dendrocalamus latiflorus; assembly: GCA_017311315.1. Taxonomy (NCBI): domain Eukaryota; kingdom Viridiplantae; phylum Streptophyta; class Magnoliopsida; order Poales; family Poaceae; genus Dendrocalamus; species Dendrocalamus latiflorus. The sequence continues at coordinate 47,888,406 of CM029651.1, forward strand.
CCCGATTCTCGTCGTTGATTATGGTTAACTTTAAAGTTTCTCTACACATCTAAAGACAAATAAATCGTTTCAAGATATAAGTTTTTCACAATTTAATCCACATTAGCCAAATATATGATTTATGCAATATAAATGCATTGATCAAACGTAATTCAATTCATCCCAAAGACCTAATTCTTAAAATTCGAGAAACAATTCTCTAGGCTGGTTTAATTGCCAATCAAACCTGATCGACCTTAGTGCAAAACACCCTTATGGAAAAATGCAACCGGTATTGAACCAATGGTCATACTGCTCGGCGGTTTGATCGCTGTGGTTATACCACAAGTCCGTCTAACCGACAACAGGCAACGATCAGACCAATTTGTCTAACAAAAACCACTGACAAAATGCAAACAATGTAAAATTTAAATTATAACTCCACAAACATAACAATGATTTATCATATATTATCCTGAACTTTCTTACATGGTCCCTCAGCTGTATCAGAGATAACCATTAACCTGATAGATACTTCTAATAATGGTTTGCTACGTTTGAATCCTGCAGTGGCTCAGACTACTACTCTACCCAAAATGGAAGTCCAAAGACAGGGAAGAGCTGCAAGGCTTCGCCGTCGACCGCCCCGAACCGCTGGTGCACTTTGCGCTGTCCTCCGGAAGCCACTCAGATCCAGTGGTACGAATGAAACGACCAATCAGCGATGCGAATGCGATATATAATCCAAACTTCCAACGTGCATCAATTCACGTATCAATTATCAAAGCTACGTATTGATTCACCTCGCACTGTTCGTTCTCTTCGTCAGGTGCGACTGTACAGCCCGAAGAGGCTGTTCCAGCAGCTGGAGATGGCCAAGGAGGAGTTCATCCGAGCCAACATCACCGTCCGCGGCAGGGGGCACAAGGTCCTCCTCCCGAAGATCGTCGAGTCGTACGCCAGGGACGCCGGGTTGGGCGCGCAGGACCTGCTGCGCACGGTGGAGTCCTGCCTCCCGGAGATCCTCCGGGCGGCCGTGCACCCGTTGCAGCAGGGGAGGGCACGCAGGAGCAGCGTCGAGTGGAAGCCCCACAACCTGGCCTTCAGATACGCGCTGTCCAAGGAGCTGGTGGGCGGCGCGTCCCCGGCGTGCAGCCGCTAGCAGGAAGGCAGGCAGGCAGACGCAGACATGCAGCGACTTCTGTTACATTACATGACGATGATGATGGTGTGTGACCGTGAGCAGAGCACCGCTCACCGTGCAGAGTCCAAGATGTAACGAGATTCAGACGTGCGAGCTGGCTGGAACATTTTGGGCGTGACTGTATATACAGAGAAAATGGATACGAAACGACCGAGTAAAAGCGACTAGTTGTGGTTGCCATGTCGATACAAACCCGCACTCGCGGCGTCGGTCACTGTTCTTTTCAGTTTCTAAAAGCTACTTTTCGGCTTTTCTACAGTAACTAGCTTTTAAACAAAGTATCTTTTTAAAATATGGTCTATATTGTAGTAATACTATACCGGTTTTATTTATATCAACAAAAACTATACGTAGATTCCTGTTACTCTGTAATATCTTATACGAATAGTCCAAAAATTATAAATCGTAGCTAAAAGTTATAAGTTTCAACAAAAAAAACAGACTGATACTTTCCACTAGGCACGCACAAGAAAACGAGCAAGTAACCGGAGCCCAACTCGCGACATTTTGCGTACACAGCTGCACGCTCTAAGCACATGAGTGATAGGAAAGCATTTTAAAGCCTAAGCTGCATGTCTGGTTTGGAATGTTGAGAAACCGTCGTTGGCGACCAGTCCGAACGATTCCTCTGCTTAGAACAAGAACGAATCAATCACAGAATCACAGAGAGAATAGATTAAACACACAGAGAGATAGAGAGAACTCCCGGTCTTTCTTTATTGCTTTTCTTTCATGCGTACATAATGAGGGGGGTATGGCTCTCTATTTATAGTCCACGGTGGGGTGCCCAAATATGCCAGGACTCTTGGCCATGGGCCTTGTTTCCTAACACTCCCCCTTGGGCACTCACCCAACATGCTCATGCCTCATCAAAACTCCATAAAAACCCAGTGGGAAAAATTTGGAGAAAGAGTACATGATACATGTGATGCTGCGATGCACGAATTGCCTCATTAAAAACCTTGGTCGAGAAACTTCATGGAAAACTCGTCAAGGGAAAAAGAGTACAATTCACCCAACTTCATTCAGTCTTCAGGACTTTGCTCATTTGGGTACTTAACCTTCAGGATTAAGATTTAATAATGGGCTTGAGAGAATTCTCCCCCTGAATTCTGCACTTCTATAAGTCTTATCATTCCAATCCCTCACACGCACCTTTCATAGCTAGATGCGGGGAGTGACTTAGTGAACAAGTCTATATGACTTAGTGTGCAGTACTTTAATCTTGTCCATCTTTGCAATTCATGAGCATAGAGGAACTTGGGGTTGATATGCTTACATAGCCCGTCTGCACTAGTGCAACGCAAGCTGCATTATCTTCATGGATAATTATGGGGGTTTGCACAATGTTCATTCCACATGGCTGCTGGATGTGGTGATCCGTTCAGCGGAACCAAGCGCACTCTCGTGCGGCTTCATACAGTGCTATAATTTCTGAGTGGTTTGTCGAAGTAGCTACAAGGCTTTGCTTAGACGATTTCCATGAAATTCCAGTTCCACCACACAGAAATACATAGCCTGTTTGTGACTTAGCGGTATGCGGGTCTGACAAGTACCCAGCATCTGCATAGCCAATCAAGTTCAGATCTTGATTCTTTCTGTAGAACAATCCGAGGTCCTTGCTTCCTTTGAGGTATCGGAAGGTGTCCTTTATGCCCTGCCAATGTCTTTTGGTGGGCTCTGCACTGTACCTTGCTAACAGGTACACGGCAAATGCAATGTCCGATCTAGTGCAGTTTGCTAAGTACATGAGTGCTACCACTACACTCAAGTGTGGGAATTCTGGTCCTAGGACTTCCTCCCCCTCTTCCCTAGGTCGGAAAGGATCTTTTTCTTGCTGTAAAGACCTCCCGATCATCGGTACTTTCGATGAGAATGCCTTCTCAAAGTCAAACCTTTCAAGCACCTTCTGGATGTAGGTAGACTAATGTACCAAGGTTCCTTCAGGGACATGCTCAAGCTGCAGGCCTAAGCAAACTTGGTCTTGCCCAAATCTTTCATTTCAAATTCTGACTCCAAATAGGAGCTTGCTTCTCTTGCTGTCCCGATGATATTCAGATCATCTACATACACCGAGATTACACAGAATCCATTCTGGGATCGCCGTATAAATACACAAAGACAGTCTTCATTGTTCGTGTAGCCTTTCTTGCAGAGAAAGTTGCTTAAGCGATTATACCACATTCTTCCAGATTGTTTTAGTCCATACAGTGACTTTCTGAGTTTCACACTGTACAGATTTCTATTTACTCTGTCTTGGTTCGGGAGAGGGATTCCTTCAGGGACTCTCATATAAATCTCCGAATCCAAGTTGCCGTAAAGATATGCAGTCACAACATCCATCAATTTCATTTCTAAATTCAAGTTCACTACCATTGAGAAAGGTAATTCCACTCATGACCAGGGAGTAGGTTTCTTCATAATCAACTCCAGGATGTTGAGTGAAACCTTGGGCTACCAGCCTTGCTTTGTATCTCACTACTTCATTTGTTTCATTTCTCTTTCGAACAAATACCCACTTGTCCCCAATGGGGTGTATGTGGGGAGGTGTGCGGCATACGGGCCCAAACACCTCTCTTTTATTCAGAGATAGCAATTCAGTTGCTATTGCCTTCTTTCACTCTTCCCAATCTGATCTTTTCTTACATTCAGCGAGCGATGCAGGCTCGGGATCAAGATCGATGATGGTGGCAATTTTCTTTGCGAAGTAGATATCGATGTTAGCTGTTGTCCTATTCAGGGACTCTCCCGTGTGCACATAATTTATAGCTATTTCTTCATGAGTTGCTTCTTCTGGAGCTTCACCTTGCGCATCGCTTCTTTCAATTGCGGTGGCAAGTTCCTTTAGTTTTTCAGCTCCGATGTGTGCGCACACATCCATGCCGATGGGGATATTCAGATCCGGTATGCCCTTTTCGGAAGGTGTCATACTTGTGCCAGGTCTCAACTGGCTCCCCTTCTCATTCTGGGGAACTTCAATGATCGGCTGTGATAAATCCCTCTTATCCTTTTTCACCAGGCGTCCCCAGTTACTAAGGATTCGAGGAAACCGGAGTTCTCGTCCTCTTTTTTATTTTTCTGAGGCCTCTGGACGAGATTAGGGATACCTTCTGCTTTCTTTGGTATTTCAACCCTTTCCGGTGCAGTGCGTGCAGGCACATGCGACTTAGTCACGCTCTTCAAATCACTAAAGTGATCAGGCAGTTGATTTGCTAATGCTTGCAAATCTATTTTGTCTTCTGGACTTCTCTTGTCATCTGGACTTCTCTTGTGCGCGGGTCATCTGCATGGATTCCCCTGGCTTGCCACGTAATTTCCCGACATTCTTCATCAAGGGGTTGATTTCCTCCCCCTAATGTTGGGAAATTTTCGGTGGTGACCCTTGCGCTAGTTGCATAGGTGAATGGATGTTTAAGGCCGAAGGTCTAAGATTGATGAGATTTGCTGCATGTAGGACTGCGGGTCCCCAATATGTAGCTAGCAAATTACAATTATGCAAGAGGGGTTGGGCAATAAATTTAATTCTCTTAATTAAAACCTCTGCCAAACCATTCTGGGTATGGACATGCGGTACCGAGTGCTCAACTGCAATTTCCATCGCCATGCAATAATCATCAAATGCCTTTGAAGTAAATTTGCCGGCGTTGTCCATTCTAATGGACTTGATGTGATGATCATGAAATACATTTCTGATGCGAATGATCTGCGAGATCAATTTTGCAAAGGCGTGGTTTTTCGTGGACAACAAACCCACATATGACCACTTCGAAGAAGCATCAATGAGCACCATGAAATACTTGAATGGCCCTGAGATGGGCTGAATGGGACCGCAAATGTCTCCCTGGATGCGTTCCAGGAATGCAGAGACTTCATCCTTCACTTTCAGAGTGGAGGGACTAGTTATTATTTTCCCGGTGCACATGCAGGGCACACAAAATCTTCATGATTGGGAAATTCTTCATTAATATTATGCCCATGCGAGTTTTTTATTATGTTTCTCATCATCCTAAGACCTAGGTGGCCTAATCTGTCATGCTAGAGACAGAAGTGTTCAGAGCTTTTAAATACCGTCTTCAGGACAGTGTACGCTGCAGGCGCCTTAATGTTGGTATAATATAGCCCAGTTTCAAGTGAAGGAAGTTTTTCTAATACCCTTTTGCGCTTCGTAATGAGCAGGTATTCCTTACCGTACTCTTCTTTAGTCTCAACGCGGAAACTATTTGCGCGGATATTCTTAAAACTTAGGAGAGTTCTAGTCGATTCTGGGTACAATGAGGCTTCTTCAATGACCAAAGTTGTGCCCATTATGGCTCTTTCAGAACCAATTATACATGCATCGCTTCTAGCGATTGTCGTAAGGCTGCTAGTGCTCTTACGAATCGACTGAAAATACTTAGTCTCTCTTAAGATGATATGCATTGTGCCGCTGCTAGCTAAGCACACTTCCTTCATAGGGCGCTACACGCGTTCTAATATAGGGTATTTTATTAACATGCATGAGAAGACAATCAATACATAGATAAAATACTCCAATATCAGAACATATCATGTCATCATAAACTGAATAAATGAATGAATTCTTCAAATATCATCCAACCATCACGAGAAGATAACAATTCTTAAGTACCATCCATGCAAATTCTAACATATTCTTCCACACAAAATAAATGACATTTAAAGTCAAAATGCATTCAGTGCACTAGACTTCTTCTGCTATTTTCTCAGGGGTGACATTCTCTTCAAGAGAAATCATGGCATTGGCTGCTGCTAGGCCGAGAGGGGGTGCTGCTGCTTGGATGGTCTCAACCTCCATTAGCGCGGGCAGCTGCTCGGAACTCTCCCCCTCAACCGATGCAAAGTGGGCTTCATGCTGCCCTTTGCCATCCTGTTTTGGCTTGTTAGCCTTATTCTCATGTGGAGCGTCTGATTTGCCTTTCTGGACTACGGTTTTACCCTTCCTTCCCCTTTTCTCTATCAAGGGCTTTCGCACCTTGTTGCTCTCGGCGTTGGCTTCACGGCCAGTGGAGCTACCAGATGGCTGAGTGACTTAGTTCTTGCGGAGAACTTTGTCCTGAGCCTCCGCAACTTGCATCATATCAATCAATTCGGCATATTCCTCATAGCCGTCTTGACAATAATTGCGTGCGGATTATGCTGCATTGGGGTGGAAGGATTTTCTCAATTTTCTGCATTGGGATACAAATCCTGTGCAAGGCAGAATTGTATTCCCCGACCGTCTTAAAGTCGGCAAACCTTAGTCTGATCCACTCCCACTCTGCTTGAGGAAGAATGGTGTACTTTAGCCTCTCAAACCTGCTTCTTGGGTGCGGTCCACAGTGCTAGCGCACTATTCTCTACCATGTACTCATTCTTGAGAGTGAGGCAGAAGTGGTGCCTGAGAAAATGAAGTGCCTGATCATTCTCTTTAGGCGTGGGTTAGGCGTCATTCAGTCCGCCAACCCCAATAGTCGCGCGAAGCTTCCTGGCTCCAAGTACAATCTCGACATCGGATGCCTACATCAGATAGTTTTGGCCCTGCTGGGCCAGCTCCTCGAACTTCCAGTTCGTGATGCTAGTCATCTGAATGTGTATAAATCTACTGCTGGTAGACATGCACGAAATAATTCACTGCGGGTAAATAAATGGTACAAAAAGATTCTCGTAATGTTCCAGAATTTTCTATGCATTTTCTATAATTTTACTGCTATTTTCAGTGATTAAAAGCAATTTTTTAGCAATTACAATTAACCAAAAACAGTAAATAAATACAGAAAATACAGAGAATAATAATGGCATAAATAAATAAGCTTCAAATGCTAAAAACAATGCAAAATTCAGATTCCCGAGGCCCTTTTATGCTAAAATATGAAATTTCAGCAAATTCTGCAATTCCAGAGGGTTTTTACGCAATATTTCAGTTCAGAGAAAAATTCGCGCAATTTCCTGATTTACAGAGGGGTTTTCTGCAAAAAAATGGACCCGCTCGTAAATTTAAGGGCGTATACGTAATTTTCAGAACTACGAGGCCTTTGCTGCAAAATCTGGGACTCAGATGCAAATTTTAAGGGCTCTTCGGTAATTACATTACCTTTAGGGTGTTATTCGCAAAATACCAGCCCCATCCCCCACCGACCGGCCTTTTCTCTTTTTTTTCAGCCCTCCCCCCGGGCGGATCATCCTTTCTCGGCCCAAGTGTTGCCCTCCCGCTGGCCCCCCTTTCCCACGGCCCATTGGCCCAGCCGGCCGGCTCAATACCAGTTTAGGGTTTCCCCTACCCCCCCTAGCGGTGGCGGCGGCAGGACCCGAAACCGGCTCGGGCGGAGGAGACAAGACCCCGAGCTGCCGGCTCGGGCGGGCGACGGGCGGCGGGGTCGGCTCACGGAGGCGGGTGGCGGGGCCAACACGGGGCGCTCGGCGGGGCGCGGCTGCTCAAGGGAGACCGCCTCGGGCGAGCACGCGGTGGCTACGCCATGCGGGGCGCGGCTAAGGGGCCGGGAGGCGGTAGACCAGGCGGCGGCGCACGGCGCGTTCGGGCGGCCGAGCGGCGGGGCCGGCAGGGCAGGCGGCGGAGCACGGCGCGTTCGGGCGGAGGCGGCCGGGGGGGCACGGCTTCAAGCGGCGTGCGGGAGGCGGCGGCTACCGGCAGCGCACGGGTCGGGAGACGGCGGGCCGGGGCACGGCTGCTGGCCGAGGCGGCGGGCCGGGCACGGCTGCTGGCCGGGAGAGCGCGGGCACGGCGGGCACGCGGTGCAGGGCGAAGTGCAACCAGCGACATGCGGGCTCCAGCGGGTGGCGCCGTGCGGGGCGCGTGTATGCGGCGGTCAACCCGAGGTGGCCATAGGCGTGGGAGCCGGAGTGTCGTTCGGCCGGGAAGCGCTCGTGCGGGCGCGTTGCTGCGGGCGGCAAGGCCGACGAGTAGATGGCGGCTTCGAGCCTCCAGCCGACCCGAGTGGCGGTGGCTTCATGCGGGAAGCATTGCCAGAAGTTGGGGGTGTCACCAAGCGGCGGCGCCAGCTGATGGCCGACGGTGCCTCAGGCTCCATGGCCGGCGGCCTGCACATGCGGGCGCAGTGCCCTTTTTTTTCTTTTTCTATGTGATGCCATGCAGAGCAAAACAGAAGAAACGATACCAATTTTCGTACAGTGATCATGCAGGATCATAACATGCAAAATTAAACAGAATTCATGTAGGATTTTTTTTGTTTTCCAATCTAGATGCAATCAACATCTACCCCGTTTTCGTAATCCACCGATCGACATTGTGCCGGCGATTTCAGATCTGCTCGCGGTAGATTTAGGCCGGATTTGCATCGTTCTACAGCGCAATCAACATCTACCCCGTTTCACAATCTACCGATCGGCATTGTGCCGGCGACTTCAAGTCTGCTCGCGGTAGATTAGGGCGGATTTGCACCGTAGAATTTCAATCTAGAACGCGAAAAGAAAATACAGATTCAAAAGCGATCTAGAAAAATCAATCTGTGCTTCGATGATTACCTCGTTCACCGGAGCGAAGTCGTGCTGATAACGTGTTGAGAAACCGTCGCTGGCGACCAGTCCGAACGATTCCTCTGCTTAGAACAAGAACGAATCAATCACAGAATCACAGAGAGAATAGATTAAACACACAGAGAGATAGAGAGAACTCCCGGTCTTTCTTTATTGCTTTTCTTTCATGCGTACATAATGAGGGGGGTATGGCTCTCTATTTATAGTCCACGGTGGGGTGCCCAAATATGCCAGGACTCTTGGCCATGGGCCTGGTTTCCTAACATGGAATATAGGAAAATTTCTCCTCTCTCTCTGTCTCTAAAGTTTGAACCGTTCTACCTGAAATTCCAGTAGAATTTTCGGTGGAACTCCTGGGCCCAAACACGCCAAGGCCCTTCGGCCCATGTTTGTGGAGCGTTACGTACGCGGTTACGCCATTGGCCCCTCGGTGGACACGAACGAGCGCGACCTTTTGTCTCTTAGGTTCACAAAGAAAGAAGCGAGAGAGAGAGAGAGAGAGCTTGGAGTCTTCGACTTGAATTCGTAAACCCGCCGTTGGTTCCCGCGCGCCCAGCCTGACCTGACCTGAGAGAGCTTAGCAGCCGGCAGCGCAGCGGCGCCCGAACCCACCCGCTTTTGTAGCGGCAGTACAGTTCTCGCTTCAAACGACTTTGATTTTTAATTTATTTAAATTAAAAGTTATTTGTAATGTATCATGGTTTTTAAGGTTTTTGTCTTTTATTTTTGTCTTTTATTCCTTTGCATTGTATGTGTCGATATAACAGTTTTTTAATTTTTCTCTCTTTTTTCAATTTTTACCTTATTTTTTCTTAAAAAAACTAACAATCGTTACAATGTAATTTTAGCAAAAGATCACAACCATAAATTTAAGTCAAAAGTTTGTTGGAGCACCATAGTTTTCTCACCTTGAATCCCATCCGCCGTCTCCAATTAGTCCGTTCTGCACGTGCCCTCGTAGAGTTCAGAGGATCAACACAACTTGGCCACTGCGTACGCGCATATATACTGGCTCGTCAGGATCCCCAAAGGCCGCGCCCGTCTGGGCCGATCGACCTATATAAGCCTCTGCTCCAGTTTGGGTACGAATCAGAACATACACTGGAGCTCGATTGATCCAATAGCGCTCGATCAGCAGTGCTCAGTTACATACCTAGGCAAATTAGTTAAGCAGGAAGAAGCCATGGCTCTCGCGGAGGGGAACGGCGTGTCGGGAGGAGCGGTGAGCTTCGGCGAGGAGCAGGAGGCGCTGGTGCTCAAGTCATGGGCCATCATGAAGAAGGATTCGGCCAACCTTGGCCTCCGCTTCTTCCTGAAGTACGTCGTCTCAATTTGTTTCGGCTATAATCACATACTCATAATATTAATACCGCGTGCCATGTATGTAAAGCATGCATGAGCATCAATGTATTTGACTCATATGCTGTGTGCGTCGTGATTGGCACTCCAGGGTCTTTGAGATCGCGCCGTCGGCGAAGCAGATGTTCTCGTTCCTGCGCAGCTCCGACGTGCCGCTCGAGAAGAACCCCAAGCTCAAGACCCACGCCATGTCCGTGTTCGTCACGGTAATACACGCTAAAATAGATGCGTATTGGTGCGGAAATCTCACATCTAGCGAACGCTTTGCTTGCTTACAAATGTGTGTTGTCTCGATCAATGTCGCAGACGTGCGAGGCTGCTGCGCAGCTGCGGAAATCAGGCAAGGTCACCGTCAGGGAGACCACCCTGAAGAGGTTGGGCGCCACCCACTTCAAGTACGGCGTGGCAGATGGCCACTTCGAGGTAACGAAAAGACACGAACCTACGTAATAAACTTTTCTTAACCCAGTACGGTGTGGCAGATGGCAGCTTTTTTCTTAATCAGGTTGTAAACGAACGTATTATTAGTTGCAAAACACGTGGGATGGAATGTGACAGAATAATCATTGGATAACAGAATTTATGTAACTCTAATCCCATCGACCAAACCTAGCTACTTTCTCCATTCTTTTTAACTTTTTTTAGTCTTTGAAATATAACTTTGACCGTTATTTTTTATAACTTTACATTAAGATATACTAATAAAATTATAATATTATGAAAGTATTTTTAACGATAAATCTAATGATATAATTTTCGTATAGCTAATCTTGATAGTTTAAAATATACTGATTCCAGTAAGTTAAATAAAAAACAGAAAGAGTAATAAACTTTTCGCAATTTATTTCCTATAAAAATAAGCACAGTACAGTACCCGCAAGCTGAGCCTAAAGTTCCCCGGAAAATTAACATGGAATGCGTGTTTTGATTTCGTTCGTTCCTCTATCTCGATGGATCACAGGTGACAAGGTTCGCGCTGCTTGAGACGATAAAGGAGGCGGTTCCGGCTGACATGTGGAGCCCGGAGATGAAGAACGCGTGGGGCGAAGCCTACGACCAGCTGGTCGCGGCCATCAAGCAGGAGATGAAGCCATCTGCGTGATGCTCCACTGCTCTGCTTCCATCCATGATCCATCCGCCGTTGCTGCTTTTTGCTGATTGACTTGTGCCATGTTGCTTTTCTCACATTTCTCACTGGGAAAGAGAGAGAGAGAAGAGTGTGTGTACGTACTGCTTTTAAGTGATGAATTCATAAATCATAAATAAAGATGTACATGGTGTGCACTTACTAGCATTTCCGAACGAACAGAGACCATGCGTGAGGACTGCCACGAATTTTTCGCTCCTTTACTCGGGAGGTTTGTCACATGTCAATGAGTGCGTATCAGTAGTTGCGATCCGCGGGAGGCCACAGTTCTGAATTTGCAGTTCTGTCCCTGGGCAGCGGACGACAACGCGCGGCACATAGGTGTCCAATGGGCCGTGCCGGCACGGGTCTGGCAACAGCACGATCCATTTAGACACGGCCCGTTTAATAAACGGGTCGTGCCATGCTGGCCTGCGGGCCGCGGTTCGAGCCTAGGCATGGCTCACGGCCATGCCGTGCCGGCACGGGCACGATTACGGCTTAACAAGCCATGCCGCCCCGATCGGCCCGTTAAACCGCAAAAAAGAAGATTTTTTTTTTAAAAATGTAGAAAACTAAGAAAAATTGTAAAAAAATTGTAGAAATATAAGAAAAAATCAGAAAAATTATAGAAAATTGTAAGCATTGTTAATCATTAAAATAATTATTTTCAATGACATAATAAACTTTATTAACTTATTAAATTACATGGGATGTCTGCCTCATTAAAAACTTTACCAAGTAAAAACTCAACTTGAGAAAACATTGGTAAAGAAAAAAGAGCACAGCCTATAAAGCTCATTAGTGACTACATGTGAAGAAAAATATTGAAAATCATATTCATTACTATCTAGATATAAATTCTCAAAAGATTCTTCTAAATCTCTATTACCTGAAGTATGTTGGAGTCTTGATTCAGCTTGTTCCTAGTCTTTGACGGTCAGAAGGACTTCGACCATCTTGTTCGAGAGACTTGTTCGTCGCTCCTCGATTATTCTTCAAAAAAGATGAAATTAAGAAATAGTGAATTAAAAATCAGAAGTCAAAAGATAAAACGAACAAGGCCATTTAATTTGACCATGAGTTCTGGAAAACGGGAGTAAATTTGCGTCTCTTCTCAAACCGATTTTCCCGTACTTTGATAAATTTTGTATATTTTAAGAAATTTTGTTATTTTTATTGTTATAAAACGTATGACAAAATATGAAACAATGAAGAATAACCAGTATTATGAGGCAAATATTTAACATGAAAAAACTCTTGGGGGGAACACGGACGCACAATCAGCGAAATCACTATATGGTTAAGAAATTACATAACGCTCTTGGCGTATTGCATGTGTAGATAACTTGTAACGTGTTGTCCTCCGCTTGCTATCATGAGGCTTAACAGTGTATAAATAGTGTGACATCTCAAATCTTTATTTTAATTTAATTAGATTTTATTGGAATTTCTTTTCTCTTTTCTTATTTTAGTCTAGAAAATATATGTAAAAACTTGTGTTTATTTGTGGTTAAATCAAGTTGATTTTCTTTTTGTTGAGTTTCTTGTGAATTTTAGAATTTTTGAGATTTTTTAGGATTTATTTGGAGTTTTCTAATATTTTCTAGGCTTTTATTTAATTTTTGGACGTTTTTGAAAATAAAAGGAATTTAAATTCCCCAAACCCCTCCTGGGCCAACACGTGGACGGCTCGGATCTCACCACGCCACCATGTGGCGTTGTCCCTTCCTCCCCGCGGCCTCTCTCTCCCTTTCTCTCCTTTCCCTTCGCCCGATCCCACCCGTCAGCCTCCTCCCTCCCATTGACACCTGGGCCCTCCTCCTTCCACCTCCCGCCAACCCCCTTTCTCTCTCCTTGGCACCACCATGGCGGTTGGCCACCAACCACCTTCCCCGCCGCCCTTCTCTTCCCTGTACGACCGGCCGCCTCCCTCTCTTTCTTCCTCCGCACGCCGTGCGCCCGCATCCTCCTTTCCTGTGCCCGCCTGGCCTTATCCTCACACCCGCAACAGCTGCCACTACCACCATCGCTAATGCATCGCCCTCTATAAATCCCCTCAGCACCCCCTCTCCTGACTTCACCTCCCCCGCACTCTATTTCCCCTCCCGAAGCTTGAGCCACCCTAGTGCTGCCTCCTCTCTCTTACACGCCATGAGCTCCTTTGGCGAGGAATTCTGACTGCTCTGGACATCTTTGCACCCCGTCGATGTCGCCCTCGAGTTCACCGCACCACCGCTGACCTTGTCCACACCTTGATCGGGCCCCTCCACTACCGAAACATCAGCACCGTTGATGGTCAAGCCGTGCCACTGCCCTTCCTCGTCGCACTAATCTTGAAAATTTTAATATCACCTTGAGAAATAACTTCTCGGATGAAGTGACATCTGATATCAATTCACTTTTTTCTCTCATGAAACATTTGGTCTTTTGTAAAACAAATAGTACTCCGACTATCACAATGGATATTGGTGTAAGATGTAATTCCGCAAAGCTCAGTGTATAGGCCTCTTAGCCAAACAACTTTTTTACAGGCTTCTGAAATATCCATGTACTCAGCCTCAGTGGTCAAAAAAGCACTCCGACCCACCTCGTCCAAGCGATGGCGCGCTCATGGTGGATGGGATTTAGTCAACCCCATTCCTCTCTCGGTTGCCATGGCTCTCCGGCCCACCTCCATTTCCGCTCGGATGAATAAATCAAATAGAAGAACGGGTGAGAGGAGAGGGTGAGGTAAGGGGGACCTCGACAGCAGGGAGAATTGGAGAGGGGCGACATCACTTCGGCTGGTCGGCCTTAGCAGTGTGGAGAACTGGAGAGGGGCGGTAGTGCTTCGGTGGCGTGCAGAACTGGCGGCATCGACCCCATTGCTGAGGAGCCCCATTCTCCCCACGCCGCCATGGCTGATGGCGACCCTACAGGTCTCACCTGCGCAATCTCTACCGAGGTCAGCAAGCAAGATGCCGGACTCGGCTGCCAGAGCCACTGGTGATGGCCGTGGCTTTGCCTACTTCGGCCACATTCCGATGCCTGATCTTGCTGGAGGTGATGCGGTCGCTGGTGAGCTAGAGATCTGGAGAGAGAGGAGGCACTGAAGATTTGGATCGAGAGGATGCGAGGAGAGTGAGGAGGCGTTGGTGGGAATGACGAAGAAGCAACGGTTTGACCGAGTGAGAGAAAAAGAAAAGAGGGGAGAAAATAAAAAAGGAGGAGAAAAGAAAGAAAAGGGTTACGGCCGCCTGGCAATGCATGACGCGCCAGTAAAATTCCGCCGCGTGTCCCACTACGGCTGACGCACGTTACGGCTTGAAGCGGAGGGGCGTTACCACTTCGACGCGATCCAACGCCTACGTGCGAACAGCAAAAACCACGCAATCACAACCAAGAGCACGTACGGCTACGGCGTGTGCGTGTGGGGGAGGATGCTATACCACACCTTGTGGGCGGGGAGGGAGGCGTCGAGGAAGTGGCGATTGATGGCGAGCGCTCGCTGCTCGATGGAGGACTTGAGGTTGCGGCGCGCTTGCGGGGTGTTTTGCGCGTAGAAGGTGGAGAGCGCGCCCAGCGAGGCCAGCAGATTTGGGCTGTCCGTCCGCGTGTCGAGCACCTTCTTGAGCTTCCGAGACACCCCCGGCGCTAGCGCCGCTGCCATCCGACGTTGCCGCCGCGCCGAGTTCGCGGCCTCAATTTGGACGCGATCTCTCCCCCTCCTCCTGAGAAGTGAGGAGGAGTTGGTCGTTTGGGATCTGACTTCTGAGCAGTGTTTTAAATCTCCGGCTATGACGTTTAGCGGATGACCTCTCAAACAGCTAATAGCGGAGCTAAATGAGGCTATAGCGGGCTATAGCGGCTAAATTGTACATGGACTCAAATAGCTCGATCAGTCTAAAACAGCTATAGCGGGCTATAGCGACAGCTATAGCCGGAGATTTAAAACCTTGCTTCTGAGAGGGGGGTGACGACAATGACTAGAAGCGTGGGAGAGAGGCAGCCTTCTGCCGTGCGCCCGTGCCGTGCCGTGTGTCTGTGTCGGTTGCATGGCTGGGCCAACGTAAAACTCATTAGAAGCCCAACAAGCAGACCGCACTGCACTAGTATCCACAAGGCATCTGGGCCGTCCACTGCTACCACTCTACCAGCCATAGCTGGGCCATACATGCAATCGCATATGCACGCGCGAATCTCGAGGCACATTTGATGGTCTGGAATCTTGACGACGGCAGCAACCGCTGGTCAGAGAGTGGTATTGCCATTTCCAACCCCATGCAGAATCTTTAAGCAGCACAGATCTTGAAAAACGGGAATTTTGGACGTTTTTGGCACTGTTGCTACTCAAAATTCCAAAAATAGCCTCTTCGGAAACGAAATTCCAACTCTAGCCCCCACCTGACCGCACCAATGAACGGCGTCGCGACACGTGTCCAGTGGTGCGGCCGGGGAGCGCACCACACCTGAGTGGTGCGGTCCCCGACCGCACCACACTCCCGCCGTCACGTCAGGGCCAGTGGTGTGCTCCCAGGGCGCACGACGCCGCGAATGGTGCGGCCCCCGGGCGCACCACTCGGCTGTTTCCCCCAGGCCCACCATTTTCGTCCAGTCCCATCCCACCGAAAGCCAGGGAATTCGGCCGCCCGTGCTGCATGCAGCCAGATTCCCTCGCATTTCTTTATTTCTTCCATGCAATGTGTCGAAGCTGGAGAGCCGGCCCCTACTCCGAACGTAGTGTGTCTCGCGATACAAAGGGAGAGCCTGCGTTGGAAGGCTTCAATCTTTCTGCATTTGTGCTAGACAGAGAAGCAGCAAGCAAGAGAGAGCGGAAAAGAGGGAGCTGATAGTGAAGGCAAGAAGAGCGGAAAACACAGCATTTGGAGTAATTTTGGAAGGGATCTGAAATTTTCGCAAGTGAGAAAGTTGTAGATCGTCTCGTGAGCTTCAAGAAGAGGTAAATATTATCTCAATGCGTCTGTAATTTAATCATATTGATTAGCCTGTAATTAGCGTAAACGTTCTGTAAACGTTCTCCATATGTCTATATTTTATGTAATTATCGTGTTGTATTTTATAATTTATGTGAAGAAATTATGCGTTGTTGTTGTCCACTGTAATGTTAAAAGTTGTTTGTGGTTGTAGTGTATTCCATTTATTTGAAAAAATGTTTGTAGTTGTATCATATTGTATTTTATATTTTATGTACAGAATTTTTGTACTGCTGCTGTGAACCGTAACCTAAAAATACTCTAACTGGATTTTAGCTAGATTTCATTGATGTCATTGTGAAGCACTATGGTAGTCGGAAGGGCTACTTGCGTATGTTTTGTTTGTATTAATATTTAGTCATTCTTGTAGCAAAAATCACTCAAGGATAGTAGATCTTGGTATGCATGCATGATCTTCCATAAATGAGAGATTATGGAAAAAAATACGGAAAGCACACTGCTAGTCGGAAAGGCCAGTTGCGTAGCTACTGTTTTTATTGTCATGTACTCATTCTTGTAGCCAAAATCACTGAATAATATTAGATCTTGTTGTGCATGTTCGAGAGATCGTGCTTCCATAAATGAAAGATTAGAGAAAAATGTAGATGTTTAATTTACATAAGAATTAAGAAGTTAAAAATGATGAGAATTGAGTAGTTGGTTGGTGAATTAAGTAGAACAATAATAATAGAAATTAGGAGAGAAATTTGGAGAAATTGTAATTTATGTATCGCAAAAATTAGGAGTAAATTTGATTTATGTAGGAATTTGTTAAGGCACTCCGTAAATTAATTAAAAATTACATTTACAAATAAAAAAGTACCATTCATATTTGTATGGGATAGGTAGAACAACGAAATTCAGATGAAAATATTACGGTTGTATCTGCTAGGCGGTACCTACGTGCTGTATGATGGTACAGTTGTTGCCTGTGATATATACTAAGAGGGTTCAGTTTGGGCTTATGTTAGGAACGACATGGGTGACATCCAAGACTTGTTCGTGTTCTATGAAAGTGGTCTCGTACGGGACGGGCCGTACGGGGCAGACCTGAATAATTGTGACCGGACTGTGATCCGGGCACGCAATCTGAACACCATGAGCCTGTTGGAGCTACGGAGATGCGTGCGTTCCGGATTCGATCGGGACACCGCAAGGTACAAATTACGGATCGAGGCAGTGTATGCCACAGTTGGAGGTGCTGCAGGGGAGACAGTGTGGCAACTTATAAAGGTGACGAGCGACGCTTCATGGGTGAACTACATGGAGGTCGTGTGCAACCCAGACGCATTGATATATGCCAGGCCAATGGTGTATGTTCAATTCGTGGAGAGGACAGAATCATCCGCCATGGGTGGCTCTGGTGGTGCTGGCGGGGATGTAGATCGTGCATTACTCTGCGGCGGTCATGAAGATGCTGATGAAGGAGGAGTCCATGAGTCAATGGAAGATGGTGACCTGCAGAGGCGCGTGGAGAATTTTCAGCCGAATGAAGGTGCCGAGAGGTGGTGGGCCGCGCGTGTTGACTGTCACGAGTACCTTGAGAACCAGGTGCAGGAAACTGAGGAGGAGGACGATGTGGAAACAGAGAGTTCAGGAGAGGAGGAAGAAGGGGAACCTACAGCGGGAGGTGTGGTAGGTGGTGTTGTAACCACGGAGGGTGCGTACGTGCCGTCCAGATTGGACGACATCGCAGCGGAATCCCTAGTTCTGCCACGGGCAGAGGAGGCAGAGTGGGGATTCAATGAAGGCAGACTCGTTGTAGGGTAGAGCTTCCGTAACAAGAGTGCTGCACAGCAAGCTATTGCCACATACGCCGTCAACATAAGCCGGACATATCGGGTGCACAGGTCCAACCCTGACACCTACATTGTGAAGTGTGTGGACGGCTCCTGCCCTGGCAAGGTCCGTGCGCAGTGGTTCAGAGGCGCTGCCACGGACTTCCGGATAACGGTGCTGAATGATCACACTTGTGAGCTTGCGGCGCCACTACCTAGGCACCGCAACATGACGTCGTCATATGTTGCAGAGCTGATAAGGCATCTTGTGGTTGCAAATGTATCCATTACTCCGAAGGTTCTTATGGCAGAGGTAGCGAACACGGTGGGGTTTGCTGTGAGCTACAAGAAGGTGTGGCGGGGGAAACAGAAGGTACTGCGGAGTATGTTCGGGACATATGAGGAGGCATATGATCTGGTCCCGAGAATGTTGTGTCAGATTGCAGCAGCAAACCCAGGCACGTACATTAACAAGTACGAGCGGGTTCATGAGACGGAAGGGCCGAATTGTTTTGTGCTTGACAGAGTGCTCTGGGCCTTCCATCAGGCAATAGAAGGCTTCAAGTGGTGCCGTCCAGTGCTAACGATGGACGGCACATTCCTATCTGGCAAATACAAGGGTACAATCCTGACCGCGGTTGCAGCAGACGCAAATGACCAGTTACTCCCAGTGGCATTTGCAATAGTAGAAAATGAGAGTACGGATAGCTGGCTGTGGTTCCTTGTCAATATGAAGCAGGCCGTTGTACAAGATCGGCCCGATGTGTGTGTTATCTCGGACCGCAATGCAGGCTTGCTGTCTGCAATGCAAACGATGCAGAACGGGACACAGCCTCCGTACCAGTGGAATGACATGAAGAACCGGTGGTGCATGAGGCATCTTTCGGCAAACTTCCACAGAAGGTTCCATAGCAAGGAACTAATGAAGATGTTTAAAAAACTTTGTATGCAAAACCAGAAAACGAAGTTCGATGCCCTGTGGAGTCACCTTGATAAAGAGACCAGCAAGCATGTCAGGCGTCTTGAGCAGTCTGAAGCGGGGGCCGTGGCGGGAGGCTCCACGAGACTTGGGGAGTTCACACAATGGGTGCAGTCCAATGCACCTGACCTGGAGATGTGGTCTCTACTGCATGACACCGGCGGAGCAAGGTACGGAATCATGACGACAAACATGTCCGAGGTGTACAATGGTGTTCTAAAGGGCGTGAGATCCCTACCTATCACTGCAATCGTTGAAGAGACCTGGAACCGTTCAATAGGATACTTCGTCAATAGAGCCATGATGGCGAAGCATCATATGGACGAAGGCAAAGAATTCTCTGAGGTAGCGCGGGCCTACATGGACAAGAAGATGGAGAAGGCTCATTCGCATATTGCTCAGACCATGGATGGCTTACGGAGGAAGTTTGAGGTTCGCCTCAGACAGAAGTACATGATGGGGCAGGCTAGAGGGGATCGTAAGCAGGTGTGTATGATTGATGACAGAGCATCTTACACCTGCAACAAGCCGCAGCTTCTACACAAGCCATGCTCCCACGTGTACGCAGCATGCGCGTTATGGAACCAGGCGCCCACGCATTACATCTCAAGGTACTATGACATGAAGCACCTGTTTGAAACCTGGAGCACGGAGTTCCATTCGTACGGGGTGGACATGCATTATAGGGAGCTCTGGCCAGGGCAGATCAAGTGGGTGCCGAACGATGCACTGAAGCACGTCGGCCGTGGGCGAAGACAGAGCCGTCGCATTCGTAACGACATGGATGATAGCCAGCGTGGGGATCGGGTTTGGCGCCCGAAGTGCAGACTATGCAAGACGGTTGGCCATTCATTTAGGCAGTGCCCAAACAGGCCGACATCAAGTAACGCTCCATAGTATGCAGCACATGGATTGTCATTGTGCACTGCTGGTATCGTGCATCCTGTAACCTATGCTGAATGTATCTTACCAAATTATTTTCATGTACAATTTATTTGAGTCATTTCTTGCAAATTATGTTATGTTGTGACTTATTCGATATTTCGTTATCATTTGTTGCCGTTCGATGCAAATTACGTTTGTTCATGTTATGGTGGCATTTATTTTACGATGTATTATCATTACCTACAATTTATGTATGTTGCATATTCTCATGACAGTGCGTACTGACTTGTTTTCAATCATCGGCAGGACATGGCGTACGAGTTGCTTGAGGCCCGTTGGGATGACCACCACCGATGCACAGCGTGGGCATCTATGCCTGAGGGCCCTCCGTGTTTCGTCCTTAGGGGCCCCGAGAGCACTGGCCGCTAGACGAGCGGTACATCCCGCTACTGCGAGACACCGGTCTTTTGCCCCTTGCTCGCATGCTGGATGTTCCCTATACGTTGCAGTTCGATGCGGCGTTGCTGTCCGCACTCGTGGATCGTTGGAGACCGGAGACTCACACCTTCCACTTCCGGTGGGGCGAGATGACTGTTACACTTCAGGACGTGTCCATGCTGACAGGTCTACCCATCCGTGGTGCAGCAGTAGTGCCACCCCCAGGGCGACGAATTGGAAGGAAGCTCTGGGTGCCCGATTCGGTCTCCCGATCGCAGACAACATGTCTGGTGTGCCACACTCGTGGCTACGAGAGTTCATGACCTGCCCTGTGGACGCTCATGAGGGGGTCGTGCGGACGCACCTCATGGCATACATCCTTTTTTTGTTCGGATGGGTCTTGTTTCCTACGACCACTGGAGTCTCCGTGCATCCGACGTACATACACCTTGCAGAGTCCTTGGCGGATGCCTTGCCCGGCGAGGTGCCGCAGTACAGCTGGGGATCTGCAGTCCTTAGTGCCACGTACCGAGGCTTGTGTGATGCCTGTCAGCGTACTGAGGCCAGCGAGCCGGTCTTGGCGGCGTGCTATGTGCTCCTACAGTACTGGTCTTGGGAGCACTTCACGGTTGGGAGGCCTAAGATCGAGAGGCCCGTGCACCGTTACGACCTCCTCCCGGAGTTGTACGGTCAGGCTGGTGGCGATGACCCCATAGATGGGCCGACTATGGGGACTCGTTGGACACGTGGTCAGCTGCGGTGGGCTAAGGATAGAGCGAGGCGTGTGTACCCAGATTTCCATAACCATTTTGAGGGGCTTCCTGACAAAGACATAGTCTGGTTCCCATGGGATGCAGGGTTCATTCATCTCATTGCCCTCTACGGGTTGTCATCTCAGTGCCACCAAGACCACATGTACTGGTTGACGACCTGTCACCTCGTCTTCGCGCACTTCGTCGAACCGTACAACCCGCAGAGAGTGCTGAGGCAGTTTGACCTCCACCAGCACGTGCCACCCCTCCCAGTACGGGCACTACCACCGAAGGCCCACCGGTAAGCCATTGCACGGTAAATGTACCCAAGGTAGTAATGTGTTGATAATACTAATTGTACAATATGTGCACTAACTTGCAGGCAAACAAGAAGAGGGCATCATGGTGACGACTGGAGAGCCACACAGCGGCCGTGGACAGACCTGTGGCGTGACTCAGCGAGCACAGAGGTTGTGGACGAGACTAGGCCACACGACATCGCCACATACGGTGCGTATCTAGAGTGGTACATTCCACGCACCCGCAGCAAGATTACTGGGCCTGCCCCACCCCGTCCTTCAGAGGTCACGCACGAAGATGCCATACAGGCCGGCCCAGACCGTCATCGAGCAGCACGTCTTGACGAGGCGGTACGTGCACCTGCAATACGTTTGTACTCATTGTTTCTTTACGTACAGTGCGTTTGAACTCATTTGTTGTTTACCTACAGTGCGAGCATATGCGTCGTGCTGAGCACGAGGCTTTTCAGATGCTGCAGCGTGGGGAGGGCGGCAACCGGGTTCTTGCTTCGGCGCGTAGCATCTTCAGTGACCTCAGGAATGCGATCAAGGCGTTGAGCTGTAGTAAGCACAGGGATGATGTCCATGCACGACACGTCCGCAGAGAGCAGCCTTCAGCGCCGCCGTCGGCACCACCTTCAGCACGTCCATCGCTGTACGGTGGTCGTCCGTCGCAGTCCGACGGTCGTCCGTCGCTGACCGGCGGTCCTCAGTCGCTGTCCGGCGGTCGTCCGTCGCTGTCCGGAGGTCATCCCAGCTGCGCTCCCTCGTCCTCACAGCGTTTTGGACAAGCGGTACGACATTTGCCATCAGTTCGTTCGTCCACTCGATTGCCATTGATTCGTAACACACGTTTCCTTGCAGCAGTTGCGAAGGGATAGCACGTTGCTACAGCCGTCGTCATCCCGGAGGGCGGCGGACGAGCCTACAGATAGCGACACTGAGTCACCCCAGCAGATAGCGACATATGCGCCAGGCGGTCAGTCCACCCGAGCAGACACGCAAGGGCGGTACGAGTGGTTCGGGCAGACGTACCGAGGTTACACGGCGCAGGAGTACATGGGTGATTTCCCAACGTCATCGTCATTCCAATAGCCGTATGCACCGGTATGTACGCATGTAGTAAACATAACACATGATATACATAATGATTATAAACTTTTTTGTATTTTCCATTGCAGGACGTAGACCCCTCCTCCGATTGGCTGAGCTCTATTATAGGCCAGCAGTCCGAACTCCCCACAGAGATGTACCCACCACCGCCTCCGACGCAGAGCTCGCAGTACGACCTTCGAGATGCACCGCGCTCCCCTAGCAGGTTCACCTTCTCGGAGGATCAGATACGTCGTCCGAGGCGGCGACGACGAGATGATAAATGAATTTTTGTAATTGTGCTGTTGTAATTTTTTTTGATGTTTTTCAAGTGCTTGATGGTTTGATGTTCAAAGATGGTTTCCAGTATAAAATGGTTGCTCTAAGTTCTTTGATTTACTATGGCATACAACCAACTGAGAGATGACAACACAAAACAACACATACATTGCACGTACATGAAATGTAGCAAGTAGTACAACCACCAACACACCAACGAACACAACAACTAAAATCCAACACAACCGTACTTAACACATTACCAAAAATAGCTTGACGACAACACAACATAAAACATTACCAACATACACGAGGAGAACCTCCAGCACTACAACTTGAGGATAACAATAATCACAAGAAACAAAATAGCACACAACATTAAATTTATCTTCCACTCTAGTCTGTCGAAACGATGCCGCATCCCGACAGGGTCGCAACCCCCAACGACAACTCTCTCATGGCGAACATTGGTTGTCCTATTGCCCATTTCATCCTCCCACACCCAGAATCGGCAACCACCAGGAGCTTCTTGCGATTCCATGACAAGAAGTTTTGTAAACATACCACCACGATTTCAACGAACCCGAAACAATCTGACTCACCGAGTGATTTGGGCACTTGTAGTAGTGTCGCCCAGGATTCGCGGCCGTCTGTGATGTCCTACGTCTAACCAAGGTGTTGCAATTTGGGCACATCACCGTGGGTGCCCATGACGACGTGCTAAGCTGACTCATTGCCTAGTCTGGGGGAGTGAGCACGAAAGGAAACTACACTGATTGTGAACAACTAACTCAGGAGGTGACTGATAACATGGCAAGGGAGTATGTGAGGGATGGCTCCGTTTTATAGGCTGTGTGGGGGGGGCAGCCTCACGCACAAAGAACACAGACAACACAAATGATACACGCACATAAAGGGGCAGTGAACAGACAAAAAGGGGCACCTTTGCTTAGTGACATGAAAAAAGAGGGCAGCTTTGCCCAGTGATATGACAAAACGGGGCAGCTTTGCCCAGTGACTTGACAAAACGAGCCAGGTTTCCGCAGTGACATGACAAAAGAGGCCAGCTTTCCGCAGTGACATGAAAAAACATGCCACCTTTGCCCAGTGGGATGACAAAACAGGGCATCTTTGCATTTTTTGTGGCTTGTGATAACAACTCCACGAAGATAACAACCAATCCATCGCATGCTTAACAATGTTGCATATTACATCGTTACGGAAAGAGGCCACAAAACATGAAGGCGTCACTCACTTACAACACGAAACAACACATACATTGCACATACATAATTTATGGAAAGTAGTACACCCAACAATTTACAGAAAGTAGTACAGCCAACACATACATGAACTAAAATACGACACAACCATAACCCTCGTTACCTACATGCCAAACGAGCCTCGTGGCACCCACATGGAGAATTGCTGAGGGGGCCGTCTCGGACGTGGCTGGCTGTCGTGGTAATGGCATGCACATATGCAGCTCGGGTTCGCGCAGCAACATGTGGGATCATAAGAGCTTCCTATATTCACGACCTCCTCGTTGCCCCTCTCGCATTGCATCTGTTCGCGGAGGTGTTGTTCTCCTCAGTGAGACTCTCCATTCGGTACTCCAAGTCCCATATTCGAGCCCATAATGTATCCACATAACGATCAACATACCGTTCATGAGGAGGGTCGATCCAGCGGGAGAAGTCGCATTTTGCCATCTGCAAAAAAAAGGACGGTAAATTTCGCGGGTCCATAAGCAATACAAAAAAGTAAAACTACTAAATTGTACCCCGGAGCGTGAGCATCGGAAGAAACGTCGCCCGCCATCGTTCGGGGAATCCAAGATCTGGACGACCGCGTACTCATTGTGCCTGCATTTCGGCCACGCTGGTTGAGCACGCCGACTTGGTATCAATCGGTACTGTGGACCGAACATATCCCTCCTTTCTAAGGGAATGTCGTCCTTCGGTGACCCAAATCCCACTGGCCCCTCGGCTTCCGACATGGTTTGTTCAAGCACGAAAGACAGGGTACTTCTTTGTTCGACTGAACAATGTGCTGGGACTGGGACCCCAACCGTGCTACTTATACCAAACGAGACAACTTGCTGCATTAACCTCAAACGAATAAAAGGACAGTTCTTCGCACAGACGTGACATAACAGGGCATCTTTGCTGTAAGAGATGACAGAACAGGTCTGCTTTCGCAATGAAATGACAAAAGAGGCCAGCTTTGCTCAATGATAGGACAACACTGTGCAACTTTTCGCAGTGACATGACAAAACGGGGCAGCTTTGCTCAAAGAGATGACAGAGGACAGCTTTTCGCAGTGAAATGACAAAAGATGCCGGCATTGCTCAGTGAGATGACAAAAGATGACAGCTTTGCGCAGTGACATGATAAAACGGGGCAGCTTTGCTCAGTGACATGCCAAAACGGGGCAGCTTTGCTCAGTGAGATGATAAAAGATGCCAGCTTTGGGCAGTGGCATGACAAAACGGGGCAGCTTTGCTCATGGGGATGCCAAAAGATGCCAGCTTTGGGCAGTGACATTACTAAAGAGAGCAGTTGTGCTCAGTCAAATGACAAAAAGAGGTCAGCTTTGCTCAGTGCTATGACAAAAGATGTCAGCTTTGCGCAGTGAGATGACAAAACATGCCAGCTTTGCGCAGTGACATGACGAAACGGCGCAGCTTTGCTCAGTGAGATGACAAAACATGCCAGCTTTGCGCAGTGACATGACGAAATGGCGCAGCTTTGCTCAGTGGGTGACAAAAGATGCCAGCTTTGGGCAGTGACAGTACTAAAGAGGGCAGCTTTGCTCAGTGACATGACAAAACGGGGCAGCTTTGCTCAGTGAGATGACAAAAGATGCCAGCTTTGGGCAGTGACATGACAAAACGGGGCCTTTTTTCAGTGATATCGCAGCACTCCCATCTTTACTCACTGCTACGACCACGCGGACCAGCTTTAGACGTACAAGTAGAGACAAAACGACCCCTATAAATTGGTATGCATTACATTTCCCAGCGAACATTGCACATCCAAACCCCATACTACATCGCGCTTCCCTTACCCAACCGGGATGGACAAAGGCAAGAAGAAGCAATGGGACAAGATGGTGAAGGGTTGGGAGGAGACCCGTGACATAGCACGGTCAGCTGCGGCCCGCGATGCCGTCCGCGATGAGAAAATAAGGGCGATACAGGCCCGGGTAGAACAAGTCCATCGTGCTACGATGAAAGGTCCCCCCCAAGAACGCCCGCGTAGCAACAACCCCATCCCGGACGTCCCCAACGAGCGTTCGCCACAACTACCACCTGAGGGGGAGACACCTCCCCTTTGTTGGTGCGGGGACGTGTGCAAGTTCTTCAAGTCTAAGCACCGCATCAGTCTAGGTATGCGTTACTGGGGTTGCGCAAACTACTCCAGTGACTACCCCAACCGCCGTTTTGACACCGCAACCTATCGGCAGCCGGTAACGACCACATGCACTATTTTCCCCTACCTTTTCTCCTTCACAGCACGCACTAACAATATCTCCCATGTATTTACAGTCTCCGGAGCCCCTGTGTGGCTACCGCAAATGGATCGATCTTCAGATCCACCCTGAGGACCAATGGACCCTCGACTTCGAGGAGTGGAATGTCACAAAGGAGGAGTTGCTGGAGGAGGAGCGCCGCAAGCACGAGCACACCCTGCGTATACAGCGCGAGACGCAAGCTCATCTTGAAGCGTGCACGCGTAGGGAGCGGGAGGCTCGCGAGATGGAGCGCGAGAGAAAGAGGGAAATTGCGGCTAAGGCAAAAGAGGCCGCGGAGGAGTTCAACGCCGAGCGGGCAAGGAAGGGAAAGTGGCCCCGGTCCACACAGTAGGTCGTACGAGCAGTTGGGTGGGTTAGTCGCATATCATGCTATATGTTATGCATGTAATAAAAATCTACGCGGCATGTTACTCCCAACTGTATTATGAAGTTTAATATCTACTATTTTCGCATTCCATGATTCACGTAGCACCTCATTTAACAATATTAACATAGCGGTCCTCACCTTCAAAATATCACTTACCACTTTATGTATCGACCGTTCTACGGTCAATCTTTCCTAAAAAAAATTTACCAAAATTTTTTATGCATCTACAACTTACAATGAACATAATCTTTTATTACAACTTTATCTGATTTTTATCCAGTTTATAACTACAAAATTGCCAAAACTTAAAACAATCACGGAGATTGCAAACCCTAACAACAGACCAAACCCTAAAATTCACTTACCACTTTATGTATCGACCGTTCTACGGTCAATCGTTCCTAAAAAAATTTACCAAATTTTTTTATACATCTACAACTTACATTGAACATAAACTTCTATTGCAACTTTATCTGATTTTTACGCAGTTTATAACTACAAAATTGACAAAACATACAAACATCACGCGGATTGCAAACCCTTAAAACATACCAAACCCTAAAAGTCACTTACCACTTTATATATCGATCGTTCTACGCACAATCGTTCCTAAAAAAATTTTACCGAAATTTTTTATGCATCTACAACATATAATCAACATAAACTTGTTTTACAATTTTTTTTCAAAATTTTTTCTGATTCACAACTACAAAATTAACAAAACTTATAATCATACGTGTTCAATATCACTTTCCTTCATTTCCTCCAATTGGTCATATCACATTTGTGCTCAAAAAAAATTTCTTTAAATTGCTTCCAATAAAACAACATACGATGATCGAAATTTGTTATTGTCATTTCAACACATTTTTCACGGTCAGCAAATATATGAAAATCACAAAAACACTAATTATTACTTCACACAAATTTCGTTCGTACCCTACCAACCAATATTTTTAATTTTCAAAATTGCACAACTAATTACACAAGCAGTAAAGTGGACTCCACTTCAAATTCATATTTTTTTCACACATTATTTCACATATACACATAAATTTTTATTTAAAAAAATAACTTTACAAATGCGTATAAATTAAAATCTCCCGTGCAAAAAACCGTACTGTACAGAGTGGTGCGGTGTGGTGCCGCACCATTAGGCGAGTGGTGCGGTGCGGCACCGCACCATATACGTGGCAGGCGGCGGGAGTGTGGTGTGGTCGGGGACCGCACCACTCAGGTGTGGTGCGCTCCCCGGCCGCACCACTGGACACGTGTCGCGACGCCGTTCATTGGTGCGGTCAGGTGGGGGCTAGAGTTGGAATTTCGTTTCCGAAGAGGTTATTTTTGGAATTTCGGGTAGCAACAGTGCCAAAAACGTCCAAAATTCGAAAAACGGCACCTTGTTTCAAGCTATAGCTCAAGCTTAAAAAAGGCATGAGCTAACAACAATCTTGCGGTCTCTACAAAGGGTTTTTACTTTTTCGCCCATGTTAAATACAACAGGAACCCCAAGTAAAAATTCGATTTTGTAATTATGCAACTACAAGGTGGCGATCACAAAGGAAACGACTCTGATTTGGAAGTCTACCCTACAGCCTACACGTGCTTCTTCTCCCTGACAATATCACGAGTCCATCTCCACAGGTTCAGCCGCGGGTGCAGTATAAGGTAGCTCCTTGCCCATTATCACTGCGGTCAACATCAATTTACCGGCGTCCGGGAAATCCTTGTGTTGCATCAGCACTTCCTCCACTGAGAAGCATTTGCCCTCCAAGCCTCTCAGATGAACATCCTCTTTCTTCACAGGCAGCACATCCTCAAATGTACCGTCATACACCACCGCGTCTGGGCTATAACACAGCCTGGAAGCGTTGAAGAGGACCGTTCCTCGAAGAGATTCTTGGATGACTTCGTCGGTCCAACCTTCTGAAGTGGATGCCTGTGAAAGATTGACCCAGTCATCCTGGTTGGCTGCATTCATCCAGCATGCCTCTAGAAGGCCTCTGTTGGAGCTCCGAAACGAGGAGCTTGTCCAAGCAAAGACTTCAAAAGCTTTAAGAGAAAGCTCTCTGCCTTTCCTGAGGCACATCTCAATCATTTCTGATGGACGAAGTAGCTTGCTTGTATAATTGCCCTGTGCATATTCTGGATCATGCTGAACAATCTCTTCCTGTAAAGAAAATAATAAAGGTAAAACTAATTTGGTCAGCTGTTCCTTCCTACTTCATTGGAAAAGACAATGTATCCACCAAAATGTCATCCTTCAGGGTTTCTCCTCTTTTGTACAGCTTGGATATACTTTAATTAAATATAAATAAGACATAACTGTAAAACTTTCTAGGAGTTGAGATACTGTCATGCATATAAATATGGTACATATAATAAAGTCACGAGAGGACAGGATGTAGATCCATCCCTGGGTAGATTTTGGGATCCTAGCCTATAGCCATACTAAACATTGGGTGCATGTGTAAAGGTGAGTATGCAAGGTCATGGCATTTTTACATTGAAGTTCAGAAGCATGGCGTTTTACACTGAAGTTCAGAAGCAAATATCGTTAGTAGAAAACAGAAATACAACATGACCTTTTCTGTTTAAGACAATTCACCTGCAGTTTTAGAATCTGGATATCAGCATCTATCCGTGCAACCTTCGCTTCACAATCAATATCCTTACCTACTTGTTAAAAATTGCAATATATCAGGAGTCGATTTATCCGAGGAAAAAAAGAATACATGTCATCTACTAAACAGAAATTAATACATAAAGAATGATGTAAAATTATGTTCTATTCACTAAAATAATCTTCTAGACAATCAGTATTCTAGCATTTCCTATGCTGTGATGGAATGTTCAGTAGAATCAGTTTTTTCCATAAAATGTTTAGCGGCATGTCACATGACTGTGCAAGAGCTTGGACAGAAGCATACAGATCCTAACTCCTAAGCATGTGAAACAGCTTCAATGATGGAGAGAATCGTGGGATTTGGGATTCCTCACATAAACTTACCACTTGATAAACTACTGTAATACATCATCAAAAAGATAATGGAAGCCTATTTTGCATAAAGCCCACATGATACGTGGAGAATGTCACCTTTTTATCAACCACAACATCTAAGGGTGCAACTTCCCGAATTGTTTTTTTTTCAGTGCACGGCCCAAGGTTAGCAGGAAAGTATAACAGAAGAAACAGCTAACCTGCCGTTGCCGCAATTTTAGAGAGATAGAGAAGACGGCTTCTTTCAACAAAGGACAGGGGCTTTTTGTTACTTGTGAGGTCAGCATCTTCCTCATGACTCAAAAGCAGAGCACAGGTATGAAGAGTCTCTGAAGCAGAAGAGAACTGGTTTAAACATATCTCATGACGCCACAGAAGATCATTCCGGTCTTTCAGAAAAATAGCTAGCTCTTCCTGGAATTCTTCACCCAACCTTAACAGCTTGGCGTACTGGCGCCTGTTTACTAGCTGTTTAAAAACGTAGAAACTGAATCCCCCATGAGGTCCTACACTACCATGCTGCAACACAAGATCAACATAAGAACCATGTGCTATAACAGATTTTGTTAGAAAGTGAATAATCTAACCTTATATGCTAGGTCATTGAAAAAAAATACAGCATGTTATCGTCTGCATAGTGCACTCAACTTTCAAGCAGTAGAAAGATGATCTGAGATAAATTTGGGATATGGTCATGTGATTATACCATAAGATTGCGGAGGAGAACCGTATCACTGATATCATAGCAAATCTGCCACAATGTTTGGTACCCTTCATGCCGTTTAGCTGTCGCCAAAATAGAAGAAGTAACCTCTCTAAATATAGATTCTTTCAGATCCAGATTGTCGGTGCCTTCTCTTGACTCCTGATAGATACACCAAAATATTAGGTATTCCTTATCAAGATCAAGCAGTACTACTAGTACTAAAGTGCCAAATTTGACAGCAGTTGTACACAGCTACATGTTGGTGTGATGTCAAGAAACTGATAACAGCAGTAGGCCAATGGATAATCCAGAAAACTGCTGCCTTGGTAAAATTGCTAATCATCCAAATGGAATTTGTCATGCTTCTTTGTGATTTGAAATACCAATCTAGCAGAAACTGCCTTTTGCTAATTAATGCCAAGTTATTATATATTATGTTAATGCATAAAAACTTACATTCATGGCAGCTGACCAAAGAATACTTGTGTTATGATCAGATATTACTATGAGTCAATACATGTGCAGTCCATAACAATGAACTAAGGGGGAAATTAATTGGAGAACCAAGCAGCAAACTACAAAAATTTCAGCAGAATGTCAGCACTATTGGAAATCAGGGAATCGGTACTGAAAGGGTGGCTATCTAAACATCAATGGTCCCAGAATTACTTTTATGACATCATGCTAGAACCTCAGCAGTCCACCATTTTGGTAGGACAGTGCTTCATCACTTAAATAAGCTATGCACATAAGTAACCACATCAATTTCTGAGGGAATGAAGGAAGAACTATCAAATAGAACAAATAAGATAATATAACGGGCAAATTAAGGGACAACATGAACTTGCAAAAGATAAACTCCTTATGGTAGTAAAGAAAATCATTAAGCAAATATTGAATTCAGTTAAACCAAACCTGATATTTTGCCTCTACAATTTGTTTTGCAAGGTCATAAAGGGATCCAAGAAGTTCATCTCTCCGTTCACAGTATTCTTGGACTAGCACACCGTGTTCCTCCCCACGTTCAAATTTGGCAGTTAAAAGACCTATATATGCCTCCAATAGGATATCTGTGAGTCCTTCCAGCTGAGACCATAGATTGGACGTCATTGACATGCCTGCAGCTCCTGGTTCTCTCAAATCTCTCAAAAGCTCCATAACAAAGGATGCCACATTCCAGATTCCGGACCGTACGACAGGCAGACTGTTCCATGCTATCAGTCCTTCAGGAGAAGCATACCAGTCCTTGTGCTCCTCTCTGTAGTGCAATGCTGCCTGAACTAAGGTCATACAAGCATTTGATAACTCAAGTGCACGTTGCATCTGAACAGATGGGTGTTCTTCTCCAGTTATGATATATTGAAATTGATGAGTCAAACAATAAAATAGGTCCTCTATATCAGAAACCCTACTGTAGAACACTTCAGCATTATCACGATCCATTAAGAGAACAGTGTTTCTTCGAGCTTTCTCACCAACCAACTGAATGAGGTTCCAAAGCGCACCAGCAGTTTGGGTTTTTAACTGAGGTGATAAATGTATGGTTGAACGCTGCTGGCTAAGCACATTTTGTAATTCTCTGAGCTGGATCATTCCAGAGAGCTTTTCTCCATGTTCCATGACACTTAGCATTGCAGCTCCTACAGAATGACAAAATTGTTTCTTTTGTCAAACAGAAGCATAACCAAAACGATTCGGTGGCAATTAAACTCAAAAGAACAACCCAGTTCGCATGTATGGCTGTAAGTCGATATCGTAGTCCCTACGGCCCTACCATACTATTATTGTTACTGATTTAATGATTTTAAGGGGAAAAAGGGGGTGGGGGTGTTCTAAGACAAATGGTTAATAATGAACAGATACTATAGCCTACAGCACATATCACAGTAGAAATATCGCAAGAGGCTAGGTTATCATCAATTTTGACAATGACGTGTACACAGATGGTAGACAAGCAAGAAAAATTCTGCGATTGTACTCAGCCTTAAGATCAAGTAGAAAGTATTTTGTATTCACATGATTTACAACAGCTCCTAAGTCCAATTAAAATGCCATCATTGTCATGATATTCTGAACAATAAAGAAACCAATGTATCTGTTCAATCATAGCAAGGATAATATAAGCCCAAAATAATAAGCATAATGTTGGTAAGAGAGAATTCATACTTTGCTTTGAAGAAAGTTCTTCGTGGCACTTGGACAAGACAAGAAACTGAAGGAATTTCTCGTGTTTGTACTGCTTCTCAACAAGGGATGAAACAATTGTTGAAGCAAGAAATTCAGCTTCTCTAGTTGTTGTCCAGTGCTTAGAAAATGTGTGTACAATGGATTTGCTCAATCGAACAAATATGTTCATCTCACCCTCTTTCTCAAATGCTCCTGCTGCTCTAAGCTTTTGAAGTGCCTCATGAACTGCACCAGACAAAATAAAATCATGAAATAGTCGGTTCAGTAACATTTCAGCCTCTTCATCAACCACAGCTTGCTGAGCTATGCCAGTTAACGCTGGCCTTTGCCTCTCTCCAGCACTCCAAGCCTCAGAGCTAGCTCTTCTGGGAACAACACTGGCGTTGAATGCCTGACTTCTTTTCTCTTCAGTTACCACTTCATTACAACTACCTTTCCGTGATAAGCTGCGCTCTGGTGGCTCAACCCCGCCAACTAATACAGCCTTTTCAGGAATTGCCCAGATTCCTGCCTTTTCTGTTAGAACAACCCAAGCTCCTTCATCTCTGTCCTCAGCAGATGGGATAATGGAAGCATCCAGAACCTTTCCAGCATCCCAAGGCAGGTCAAATTGATAGAGTCGGGTGGAACCCCTCCAATAGATAGCCACTGTTGCTGTTCCATCACCTGATAGGATGATTACAGAGCCAGAAGGCTTACCACCAATTTTTAGCCTCATGGAGAACAAGAACTCTTGATCCTCCACTCTAGCTTTAGGGATTATCACCTGAGAAGGAGCCTTTTTCTCCAAAAACCTTTCACATTTAAATACATCATCTTCGGATGGAAACTTTTGGTTAGGTTTGTACAGCATTGTCAGAAGAGAATACTGGGTATAGTTTGACCCACTCACCCGATCTTTGCAGAAGGTAGCAACAAGAATGCTAAATTCCTTCCCATGCTCATCTATCTGCATGTCCAAAAGCCAGATGTTCTTCTGCCCAGCTATGTCTTTCTTTATGCCCAAATCCCCATCACTACCAACAACTTCCTGAGACCCTATTTTTTTTACATTGATGTCATGCAAGACTGAGATGCTCCAATGTTGTACCTCATGGCTAGTCAACAAAAAGAAATTTCGATCAGCAGCCTCGGATGATACATTACTTGGTAGCCAAACCAAGGACCTTCCACCATTATTTTTCTGAGAATGCTCAGAACCATTATCTCCTAATGTATTCCGATGAACTTCTCTTCGATGAATTCCTGCTGGTGAACATTGAAACATCCATAAAGTGCCTGTCGGCTCACAAGCTATCACAATACATTCATGAATACCTCCTGGGACTGTAGCTGCGATAAGCGAGTTAAACCTGTAACATCCAGATGTACTATCACTTGCAGATGCCTCACTGTAGCCAAATAAACTAAGAACTGGACTCTTGCTACTTTCAGCATAGATATCAGGCCAATACGCAATAGCTTGTGTTCTTTTGTTGCAGAGGATAACACCGGTCGAACTTTTTCTGTGCAACATATCTCCACTGCTCCTTGTTGACGCACCACTACTAGTCCATTGCATGATGCAAACCGTCCACTGATTACCACAGAGGGATTTTGCATCTTTGTTTCCCACAAGGGAAGACGGAACCTCAAGTACAAGACAATCTTTTGCAACAGAAATCAAATAGCTCCAGATAAAAAGCTCATTTCCACATATCATCCATGCAAGGCATGTTTCTTTGTCAATGCCACCTGCGAGCATTTTCTTGCCTGCAAGAGATGCATAACAGGCATCTACTGTTCAGTACGGTAGAAGCAAACTAATACCAGAATAATAGTGCAGGCGCACCAAGCGAAAACAGTTACCGGAAAAATTCTTCTGCAGAAGGTTGGCTTGTGCATTCCGAACGACTTGGGGAAACTCAGCTACGCGCACCGGTTGGATCTGCTCAGAATCGCCAGCCCTGTCTGTTCTGTTCGATGTTGAAATCCTGGAAATTTGCACAAAGAAACAAAATGTAGAAATATCAGAGCTCAGTGATCTGTGGTAAACGCGCTACGCTACTGCAGTGGGGAAGGCAAAAGGGTTCCTGCGCATCGCTCGCTTCCGGACGCCTCAATTAGATACGACCATGCGATGAAATGCTGTGATTCTGGTGAAATCAACGAAAGTTGAGAAGAAAGAGGCACCTGGAGAGGAGGGAGGAGGAGGTCCATGGGGCCGGGGTGCCCGTGGTGGGGCGGTCGGGGACGGCGAATCCACGAGGCGACGGAGAGTGGACGTGAGCATTAGGAGGAGGTGAAGGGGACGCGTCCTCCTTGTCCCTGCGGTGGAGGAGGTGGGGCTTCCTGATCGCCGGCGAGAACATCTTTGGTGGCAGCCGCCGCCTCACTCTCCGACTAGCCGGCCTCTCGGCGCTCTCTCCGGTAGGCTAGGGTTTTACTAGTGTTTTGTGTTTCATTTCCTCTCTCCTTTTGCGTTTTGCCCCCTGAGTTAAGATACAAATACGGAAGCATCACCTGGGGGCAAAATTTTTCTAGTAATGTTGTTTCGTAGGGAATTATATGGAAATGGTGTGCTAACTTCAAATCGAATATCCTTTTCGGAAAGAAATTGCGCCTCCACCTTTCATCACGTGATACGGGGTCATTCAAACTTCTTGATCTAGGATCAAGATACTCACATATTCTCTCTTGAATCGTAGTGATCACCCGTTGTCAATATAAGAACGAACACTCTTTACTTCGCAATAGTATACGTGCCGGACTTTGACTACCAAGCGAAGCCTTAGCGTACTCCCAATTTTCAACAAAAAGGTTGAACGATCTTGATTAGAGAAGCAATTCCAATTTTTCTTATGATATGATTTTGGCCATCATGAAAAAACAAGCAATCAATCTATTATTTTTATTGTGTTCGGCGGTCTCTCCCCACAACATGAATAGCTACGGCTATTAAGAGCAGGTATCCCCTAACCTCACGCACAACAAAGAGTTTGATTTTTTTTTGGTGGATGCTAATTGGGGATTTAACTAGCAAAAACTTTCTAGGGTTTATAGAGACACAACGAATAAACTATGTAAAGAAACACGATGGTCAACATTTAATCAAAAATTTCTAATGGATCAAAACTTAATAAAACTCACAAAAATAACATATGCAAAAACTAGAGTTTGGATTTTATCCTATCGAGTAAACCATGCTCTAATATCAAGATGATATGGGGTCGCCCGATCTTCTCGACGTAGCATCAAGATACTCACGTGCCCTCTCTTGAATCGTAGTGATCTTTCATTGCCAATGCAAGAATAAACACTCTTTAATTTGCAAGAACATATACACCAGACTTTACGACTATCAAGTGAAGCCCTATCGTGCTCCCAATTTCCAGTGAAAAGGTTGAACGACCTTGATTATAGAAGTCTTCTCAAATTTTCCATGATGTGATTTTGGCCATAGACAAGCACTCAATCTATTATGTTTCTTGTGTTCGGTGGTCTCTCCCCACACCAGGAATAGCTACGGCTATTAAGAGCAGGCATCCCCTAAGAGCATCTCCAACAATGTCATCTAAATCTCATCCCCTAAATCACTTTTTAGATGACACAATCTAGAATATAGAAGACTAAAAATATATAACCTCCAACAAGTCCTCTAAATATGGTCCCCTAAATTAAAATCTGGGTCCACAAAAACTACTAACCAAAGAATTTAGGGGATCGGATGGCGCAGGAGCGTTGGGGCCGATTTAGGGGATGGTGTGCGTCCTCCATATATGGGGGACGAAAAATCAGGGATGGAGTCCTCTATATTTTTAGGTACCACTTAGGGGATCTGTTGGAGCCCTTTTTTTTACCTTTTCTTCTAAAATATAGGGGATATGAGCACTTTAGAAGATTTGTTGGAGATGCTCTAACCCTCATGCACACGAGTCTTTGGGCTGGCTTGAGAGGAGTTTGGCATGGGCCCAAGCACACAAGTATTAGTCTAAGCTAATGACCAAACTGAGTACTGATTACATGACCAAACTTGTTTGAGTCGGGCAATATTTTTGGCACGTAGGCCATGAGATTCTCCATGCGCTGAGACTCGAATCCTTGCGGCTGGCCTTTTCCCTTTGCATCGAATCAGGGCCGGCTCAACGTTTTCAAGGGCCCTAGGGCGAATTCGGCTCTATGGGCCCTTTACTATAATTTTTTTTCATATTTATAAAATATGCAGTTTAAACTTTTATTGTCTAAAGTGACACAAATCAATAGTTCTAATATGATAAACTAATTAGGTACTAACTAGTTTATAAACCAAATGTAACTAGTAAGAGTTAATTTATCTCAAATAGGAGCGACAAATATCCAATGTCTTTCATAAAAAGGAACTTCTTCTAGCACTTCTTGATGCAAAATCATTAATAATAACATCGAGATCAATGTAGCACATAGCCAAGCCATTCAATCTTTCTTGTGACATAGTAGACCGCAAATAGTTTTTCAGCAATTTCAATTTTGAGAAACTCCTTTCAGCTGAGGCTATAGTCACAGGTACAGTTAGAAGAATTCGATATGCAACAGAGACATTTGGGTAGCAATCTGCAGCTGTAACGAATTGAAGAATCTCAGATGCCGACATCTTATCATTTGGCAAGGTGACTTGCAGCACTTTTAATTCAGAGAAAAAAAATCATTGAACTCAACGTCAGATGACCCATCATGAGAAAAAGCTTGTACAAAAGTAGTGCAACCCTCCGTAGATCATTATCATCCAGAGACTTTAGATTTTTTGAGTTGAATAAGAGACCCTTGATGCGGTCGTCGGTCGATCACGTATTCACGTCGAAGCCGTGCCGCGGACGGAGTTCACGTTCGGCCGATAGTAGTCGAAGCGACGCGCTTTCTGCCTTCTGGCGTGAGGCGTTGGGCCGTTGCGGCTTGCGCTGGGGGGGGGGGGGGTGGGCCCTCCCTGCCCCGGGGCCCTAGGCCGGCGCCCCCCCCCGGCCTACCCCCAGAGCCGGGCCTGCATCGAATGAATCTCTTTTGGACAGCAAGCATGCATGTTCCTTTTCCTTTGCTCCACGTGATAGCAAGCATGCATGTTTCTTTTCCTTGCCTCTTTGCTCTAACGTGATGAGCAACGTCGGCTCTTTGTTGTCAAGATGTGAAGGAGTAGCATCTTGTCTTCTAGTGCATGCAGTTCCCACTTTCTTTCTTCATCACCTTCTAAGTACATCTTTACTTTAGGTTTGTGTAGATTGAGTATAAACCTACATATGATTAAATAAAATAGTAGCTTAGCATCAGCTCTGCATCTTCAAGTATACTAAATAATGACCCAATTAAATTAGAGTTCACTTGGCAATATTTAATGCGGCCCAATAATTCTTTTTAGTAAAATAATATATTTAACTAAAAATTGCTAAGCATGTCTGTATCCGCATCATCAAGTAAAACAAAGAGTATCGAATTGAGGACATTGAGAAGGTTGGACAATTACATGATTAAATTGAAACGTCGGGAAATCATATGTCATCCAAGTAGATAATTTGAGATTAAACAGATCTTTGAAGTGTGTGGTTTTGTGCTTTCGTAATTCATACGAGGGTTAGCAGCTTCAGTTGTCAGCATCACACCATAAGACAAAACACGTTAAATCTTAAGGACTTTATATGTATTGGAAAAAGATCTTTTTAAGACCATACAAAAACAAGCTGGAGAGAATGATATAGTAAGATGATGATATTATAATGATAATTGCATACGGTGGTAAATTAAATGTCAAATTGGAGATGAGAACAGAGTGGTGGTGTACTGGTGTGTCACTGGGGTGAGTGACAATGAGATTAGATGATGTTATTGACTAAGATGGGGTTGTTAATCGAGATAGGAAATGAGACGAAGAATTTGCCGGTATGAGATAGGCTATAGTTGTCTAATCAGGTTAATCTAACAATTGAGGCTGTGCTCTTTTGGACTGAATAAGCCTGACTTATAGTTGAATTTTTACTGTATTTGGCTTATTTTGCATTGCAGCTGATGGTGACTTATTTAGCATAATTAAATTAAAAAAAATTAAAAATAGAAAAAAAAACATGTTAGCTCATCACGTATAATGCAAACAAATACGGGAAAAAAGAACTAACAAAAAAACTTTAAAAAGTCAAAAGTTCAGAAAACGATGAAAATTATGAATAGTAAAAAATAAGCTAGAAGTCAGAAACTCAAGCCGAAATGAGCGGGTCTACAGTGTAGGTTAACTTGTCAGGGGACCACACACATCTCTACATTTTTCTTCATTTCAGAAGGAAATGAAGGATGGTATATATTGCATAATGGATGGTCAAAGGGGGCTCCGTGCGAAAACTTCGAGTGGAATTTGAAAGTCGACAAGCGAGCGGATAGCCCGAGCGCAGTTCCCCTTTCCTCCCCTAATCGGCGTAATCGCGCGACAGAAAGGGAAATGCGAAAAATCGCGGTACACACCCTCCTCCACCCGAGTGGTAACCTGCCTCCTGTCTCCCCCCAATTCGATCCGCCCTTCCCTCACCTCGCAGTCCGCCTCCGGGCTCCGCACAACGAGCACCGGCGGCGCGGGTGTATCGCATCCGCGACAGCACGGCTCCACCGAACAAGTAGTGGCAGAATCTAGCAAGGTGACCCCATTTTTGGGCGCCCTCTCCATTTGCTCATAGCAATTTGTTGCGCTGCTCGTTGATTTCGTTCGGTTGTTAGGTTGGCGCATGTCGAGCGCGGTGGTGAACGGGCTGGCCGGCGCCGGCGCCGGCATCGTCGCCCAGATCATCACCTACCCCCTCCAGACCGTACCACCCTCTCCCCCTCTCGCTCTAAGTACTAATTCTGCTCTTCCCCTTGCCTCTAATCGGCTCGCTCCTTTTGCTGCCTGATGATGGCTCGAGCAGGTGAACACCCGGCAGCAGACGGAGAGGTCAGCGAAGAAGAAGAAGAAGACCCGTGGCGCCGCCGCCGACACTTCCACCCTCTTCCAGATGCTCCAGGTGATTCCTCTCAGGCTTATGGTTTATTTAGAGTTGCTGCTTCTAGCTTCCTAATGGACAATTGTGGACAAGTAACTGCAGCTGATCCAAACGGAAGGGTGGGGTGGGTTGTACAGCGGCCTCAAGCCCTCTCTTTTTGGCACCGCTGCCTCGCAGGTGAATTCCACTGGTTTTCTCATTTTGGTGTGTTTCTGTAATTGTGCAACACTATTCTTGTGTTTTGTTTCTCATAGTGCGATGGTACTTGGATAATTCCATCTAGTCCTGCTTATGACTTAAGACGTATCCTGTTTGTGGTTGCAGGGAATCTATTACTACTTCTACCAGATTCTCAAGAACAAGGTAGAAGGTGTAGCAGTTGGTCGTGGTAAGAAGGGCCTAGGGGATGGTACTGTCCGGATGTTCTCCTGGCTTGTTATTGCAGCTGTTGCTGGGTAAGTCATCTACCAAACATCACTTATATGTCAAGTCAACCTTGAGGCTCAACATTTGCTCAATAGACCAATCTCTCATTTTCGTTGAAATGTGAGAAACGGGAAACGAACAAGAATGGCTGGATGGGCTGGTCAATTATCTGTTGCTGTTGGTCCAAGAGAGCATTCCAACATCTTGGATGCCAGTCCAACAAAGGCTTTGCGAAAGAGTTGTGCTTGTAGAAGCTTTGAATTTCACATGAACATGTACAAGTTTGCGTAGTGTTGAAACTTAAATCATTTGGAAAAGCGTGTAACACACTGATAAAGATGCAATCGATAATAATGTATGGCAGCTATGGCTGTTGTCCTAACCCTGCCTGTGACTGACCGAAGCAATGGTTCACTTTGAGCTGTGAGCTTGTAAACCTTTCCAGCCAAGATGGTTTCTATGCTGGTGAAACATAATTTTATAATATCTCAAACTCAATCACATCTACACTTACCCTTCCTAGTTGTTTAATGGATCATTGCCCCTCCAACCATGAAAGATTCAGTGGCATCTTGTAGATGAAATGGTTATCTTTAGTGAGTACACTATCGTGACATGTGTTGGGTGCAGGGAGAAAAATAAAGGAAAGTTGTTCCCAACCAGGGATGAACATAACCTTGGAAGCTACTAAATGATAGGAATAGTCAATAAGGATATCAGGTTCTATTTTCTGTAATATTACGTTCATATAGCTTCATCACTTTGGTTGGAGCACCTCGGTCCTTTCATCCAGGTCGTATTTGTTTGGATTATCCACCTTTGATCATGAATATTGGTGGCTCCTAGTTCAGTTTGTGGCAGTTATTTTATTTTCATCGGTCAAAACTGCATTGCATCTCTGTGAATAAAAAAAATACTGCATTGCATCTCTTTGAGTAAAAAAAAAAAAATACTGCATTGCATGATATATTGCATCATGGAAACTTTTCTTTGTTGCAGGTCAATCAATGTTCTTCTTACCATTCCGATATGGGTTCTTGTGACACGTATGCAGGTAAACTTTGTTAAATGGTCTTCATTTTTTTTAAAATAACATGAGAATCTCTAAATTTCATTGAAAAATAGAGTTACAAAATGCTTACAAGTTTCTAAACAGGGTTATTGAGTTCTACTCTGAAAAATATCAGCATTGAGTCATTGACCCTATAGAGGAATGCTAACATTAGTTCCTGTTACATCCTATTGAAGTCAAGCGATGTTGCGGTTGCGATCGCTCTCAGTATGTGTATTGGCTTTGTCATTGATGATGACAAGGAATCCATGAGGCTGGGCCCCTTTCATTGCAGATTTGCCAAAGCACAAGGGTTATTAGGACTTGACATCCTTTTGTGAAATTAGTTGGAACCTGGAAGTCCATGCGGTCTTGTTACCAGGCTTGTATTAATAATGCTACTGCTAATAAATCGCAATATGACTATATGCTATTCCAAATAAAAGTAAAATTTTATTTATATCATAAATTTTACTCCTGCAAATCAGTAAATTACTTTCCCCCCTACTTTTCAGACACATACGCAGGCAGAAAGGAAGATCATGGAGTCTAAGAGGGAGCGTTTGCTGAAGGAAGTATCTAGGGCCAATTCAATGGAGGTTTCAATTATTAAGGATAGGTTGGCTAAACTTGATTCCGAAAAACCTCATCCATATGGTACACTTCAAGCGGTGAGCACTCCTTTTATCAAGTTGCTGACCTTTCTTTCTATGTCTAATTCTTATATTAAAAATGGTGCAAAATAGAAAAGAAAAAAGTTATTTCTGAATGGTACAGCTCATTAAATTACCAAGGGATATGCACGATATATATGTTGGAGTTGTTGCCCTTAAACTTCCGGTCACATAGAAAAATCTGTAGAGCCTAAAAGTGCCAGATAGGTCGAGCCCACCTCTAGATCCACTCCACTAAATATTTAGGCCATGAATTCTTGAATTATCTTTTCCAATGTACTTTATTTTTTTGTAGGATTAATTATTGCACTCTATAAAACTATAAATTTCATTTGCAAGAACATAGTTGAACAGTAACTATGACAGGCATCTGAAGTATTGAGTCCTGCTAATTTGCTTTCAACTTCTCAAATGAAGTTATCAGACATGATCCTACTTACTTTTATCAGTATTTAACAGGTCCGGGAGGTCTATCGTGAATCAGGCATAAGAGGATTCTGGAAAGGACTTGTTCCGACGCTAATCATGGTTAGTTATCTATTTCTTAGAACATCAGAACCAAAATTTAGTGGTTATATACGAAATTCCATAGGTTGAACCATGTAAATTGTCAGGTATGTAACCCATCAATTCAGTTTATGATCTATGAAACATTGGCGAAGCATGTCCAGTCGAAGCGGTCTGGAAAGGAACTCCCCAAAAAGAACCTCACTGCTATGGAGGTATGGAATTTTCATATTTAGCCATATCTGTCTTTGTGAAGGTATGGTATTTTGGACTGTTCAGTCACTTTAACTGTTAGCATGTACTGTCTCCTAGAAACTCCATCTTTTGTTTGTCAAGAAATTTGCGTGTGTCTGTCTTCCTAGAAACTTCGTTTTTCTGTATTATCCATATTATTATGTGCTTTAAAGCAAGTGCAGGTGTACATCTGTTTGATCAATAGTGGATGTCTCATGTAAAAAAGAGTATTAGTTGGTGATGTCTTGAGTTACATTCAGATCACTTGTCTGCAATTCTAGCATACCCAATTATATAATTATATTTCCAGATACATGCTGTGAATATTTGAGCAAGACCATTTGGTCGCGCAAAGGGCCAGGAAATGGGAGAAAACTCTGTTAGGTTTGCTGCATTTTGTACAATATAGCTTGTGCGGTGACTTCAGGGAGGGAGTGCCCTTGTATCTCTTTTGGGTACAATTGCGTATCTGTTACTTAAATTATATGTTGTCACTAGTGTTATGAATAGCGCATGTATTCATCATGTGGCCAAAGGGCCAATATACATGTACAGGTGGCATATATGCAAGAAACCCCTTATACAATAGGGTAAATACACAGTTATATAATACGCATCTAACCCCCCCTCAAACTTATGGTGGATCAACAACATGAAGTTTGGAGAGATGAAAACTGTGCTGAGCCCTGGTTTGTGCCTTTGTGAAGAAATCTGCCAACTGAAACTCGGAAGGCACATACTGAAGAGTAACAATCCGGTCTTGCACCTGTGTCCGCATGTAGGAAGCATCAACACCAATATGCTTTGTAAGCTCATGCTTCACCGGATCTTTAGCAATGCTAATAGCACCTGTACTGTCAGACAAAAGAGGAGTCGGTGCAGAAACAGAAACACCAAAGTCCTGAAGTAACCACCGTAGCCAAGTAACCTCCGCAGTCAACAAATCCATAGCTCGCAACTCAGCCTCAGCACTCGAACGAGAAACTGCTGTCTGCTTCTTAGTCTTCCAAGCAATGAGAGAACCATCAAGAAAAACGCAATAAGCAGAGAGAGACCGGCGATCAGAGGGATCATTAGCCCAGGTGGCATCAGAATATGCTTGGAGCTGTAAAGAGCTGGAGCGAGGGAAAAAGAGACGACGAGAGATAGTTCCACGAAGATATCGTAGAACACGCAGAAGATGACTATAGTGGAGCTGAGTGGGAGCGGAAACAAACTGACTCAAGATATGCATAGGGTACGAAATGTCAGGGCGAGTGACACCAAGATAAACAAGGCTCCCAACAAGATGACGATAGCGAGTAGGATCAGCAAGCGGCTCACCATCCGTGGGACGAAGATGAACATTAAGCTCCATGGGAGTCTCAGCTGTCTGCTGATCAGTAAGAGAGGCACG
Source organism: Dendrocalamus latiflorus (assembly GCA_017311315.1). Taxonomy (NCBI): domain Eukaryota; kingdom Viridiplantae; phylum Streptophyta; class Magnoliopsida; order Poales; family Poaceae; genus Dendrocalamus; species Dendrocalamus latiflorus. Next base: position 47,932,116 of record CM029651.1, read on the forward strand.
ATCAAGAAGATCCTGAATATACTTTTCTTGGGACAGATAGAAACCCTCAGGAGTAGAAATAACCTCAATCCCAAGAAAGTAACGAAGAAGACCTAGATCAGACATAAGAAACTGCTCATGAAGCCGCTCCTTGACAAAAGTGATATACTGAGGATCATCTCCAGTAATGATCATATCATCAACATACAAAAGGAGAAGCGTCCGACCATGAGATGAAGTGTGGATAAAAAGAGCAGGATCATGAGCACTCGCTGAAAAACCAGCTGCAGTGACAACAGAGGAGAAACGATCAAACCAGGCTCGAGGAGCTTGCTTGAGGCCATAGAGAGATCGGCGAAGACGACAAACCATACCCTCAGGAACAGAATACCCAGGGGGTGGCTGCATGTAGACCTCCTCGCGCAACTCGCCATTGAGAAAGGCATTCTTGACGTCCAACTGAGAGATAGACCACTGTCGAACAGAGGTCACAGCAAGAAGAGTGCGAACGGTGGTCATGTGAGCGACAGGAGCAAAAGTCTCATCATAGTCACGGCCATGCTCCTGCTGAAAACCACGCGCTACAAGACGAGCCTTGTAACGTTCAAGAGAACCATCAGAGCGAGTCTTAACCTTATAGACCCACTTGCACGTGATAGGAGTAACACGCGCAGGAAGAGGAACAAGACCCCACGTGCCAGTACGCTCAAGGGCAGCGATCTCCTCCGCCATCGCATGCTGCCACTCCTGATGAACAACAGCATCACGATAAGAAGTCGGTTCGGCAAGAGCAGCGGCAGCAAAACCAAAACGCTCAGGAGGCCGAATAGACTGGCGATCGCGAAGAGCATAGCGAGGAGTGGCCGAAGGGGATGACCCGTTAGAAGGGGAGGGCATATCAGAAGGATCCTCAACTCGCGGGCGACGAGTATAGTAGAGAGGATAAGAAGGAACAAGATCAGGAACAGCCTCGGAAGAGGATGCCGGTGGTGAAGAAGGGGCGGACTGAGAAGGAGGCACCGGAGAGACCAAAGGCTGTGGTGGAGCTGTGACTATAGGACTGGAAGGAAAAGTCAGAAATGAAAGCGGCTCAACAACAAATGCTGAAGTGGAGGAAGGAGAAGGACGAGGATAGAAGGGACGAGACTCATCAAAAGTAACATCCCGAGAAATCCGCATCCGTCGGCCAACATGATCCCAACAACGATATCCCTTGTGCTCAGCACTGTAGCCCAGAAAAACACACTCAACTGACTGAGCGGTCAGTTTGGTGCGCTCACGAGATGCAAGAAGAACATAGCACACACACACACACCCAAAAAGGCGAAGTCTGGAATAATCAGGAGTTTGGCCACAGAGACGCTCAACTGGAATCCCACCCTGCAGAGCAGAGGAGGGCTGAAGGTTGATCAAGAATGTGGCAGTAGAAACAGTTTCAGCCCAGAAATGTGGTGGAACAGCAGAAACAATCATGAGAGCACGAGCTGTCTCAAGAAGATGACGATGCTTGCGTTCAGCCACACCATTCTGAGCATGAGCACCTGGACAAGAAAACTGAGCGAGAGTGCCCTGCTCAGCAAGAAAACCACGAAGGACTCTCGACAAGTACTCTCCAGCGGAATCGGCGCGAAAAACACGAATAGGAGAGTCAAACTGAGTGCGAATCATGGTGGCAAAGGTCTTGTAGATAGATAAAACCTCACTACGCGATGACATAAAGTAAATCCATGTATGTCGAGAAAAATCATCAATAAAAATGATATAATATCGATGTCCTCCTTTCGAAACAAAAGGAGCTGGTCCTCATACATCAGAATGAACAAGATCAAAAGGACGCTGAGACACGGACTCACTAGAAAGATAAGAGAGTTGAAGTTGTTTGCCAAGCTTACAACCCTGACAATGTAGAGAAACATCACCAGACACAGACCCTAAAAGACCTCGACGAAGTAAGGAAGACATACGAGAACCACAAAGATGTCCTAAGCGATGATGCCACTGAGCAAACGATGCGGTGGAGGCTGCAGCAGCTGTAGAGGCAGTGGTGGAGGCGAGAAGACTGACTGGGGCAGCGGAAGGAAGACGAAACCAGTCAAGCTCCCAGAGCCGTTGGGAGTCACGGCGCCGAGGGCCAGTACCAACCAGAGTCCCCGTGCGACGATCCTAAACACAACAAGAATCATAATCGAAAATAACACGACAACCATGATCAGTGAGCTGGCCAGCAGATATGAGTTGCATGGTTAGTTTTGGAACATGAGAAACAGCAGGAACATGAAAAGAGGAGTTGGAAAGAGTGCCTCGTCCTGTGACAGAAAGAGAGGTATCATCTGCTGTATGTACAGTGATAGGAGTAACTAAAGGACTAATGGAAGTAAGACAGGTGGAATCAGATGTTATATGAAAAGAAGCACCAGAATCAAGAATCCAAGGTGAAGTACCTGAGGAAGGAGAAGTAGAAGGTGGTCTCTCACCGGAAGACTGAGCAGCAGAGCCAGACGATGCAGAAGCAACCATACGGCCTAGCAATGCAAGAAGCTGCTGAGTGTCAGGGGTCCCAGAACTCTGCTGAGAGGAGGAACCTCCAGGGCCCCTCGGAGGACGAGCACCACGACGAAGATCCTTCTTCTTCCTGTAGCAAAACTGTTCAACATGTCCATCCTTGTTGCAATAGGTGCAGTGAAGGCCCTTACCAACAGCAGCTGTCACTGGTGGAGACACAGCTGGTGGAGGCAAAGGCACAACGGGTGTAGAAGCTGGAGAAGCCACCAAAACCGAAGGATGTGATGATGCTGATGATAGCAGACCCGCTCCACGAATTCGAATCTCCTCAGTACGAACAGCTGCAAGGGCCTCCAACAAAGTCACACGAGGATGACGAGCCAGCAACTGAGCACGAGTCTGCTCAAACTCAGACCGGAGACGTGTCAAAAAATCGTAGATGCGACGAAGCTCCATGTGGGACTGCTGACGCTGGCAACACTGACAGGTGCGGCAAACATCTGGCCCCAAAGAGTCGATCTGACGCCATATCGCAGACAACTGAGCATAGAACTCATCCACAGTGGCATCTCCCTGCTGCAGCGACTGCTCCTGTCGCACAACAGCAAGGTATAAGGAATCACCAGATGGCTCGTAGCGACTGCGTAGATGCGTCCACATCGCATGTGCGGAAGCCAATCCAACAACATCACCAGTAAGATGCACCTCCATGCTAGCAACCAAAATAGCAGAGGCACGAGCATCTTCATCAGTCCATGTCTTGTAAGCAGCATACTGGGTCTGAAAAATCTCCATGGCATCCTCAAAAGCCTTAGAAGCCTTTGTACGAGCGTCTTCGGAAGCATCCCTCGGGAGAACAGGCTCAACAGGTGGAGTAGGACGAGACGGGCAAGGTAAATCACCAGTAAGAAAGTCCCAAAGGCGCTGACCACGCATGTGGATGCGCATGTGCTGAAACCAGTCCCGATAATTGAGGCCATCGAAGATCACCGGGCAACGAGGAACAGAAACGGTGCCTGCAAAAGAAGACATTTTTTTTGCCCTTTTTTTTGCTTTTTTTTACCGATCGGATTACAAAAATCTAGTTGTGACCGATTCGGTCACAACTCTCCAACCTGATCGAAGCAAAAGAGGGGACGGCGGGGCGGTCGACAAGGTCGCCAACGGCGAAGTCACCGGTCGGCGGGCGGGTCGGCAAGCGGGAGCCCGCGACGGCGGCCCTCGAGCGGATGGCGGCGGCCCGCGGCTGCAGCCCGCGACGGCGGCCCTCGAGCGGGGGCGGAGCGATGCCTCACGGATCAGCGACGGCGGTCGGCGGTAGATCTAGATCTGGGTCGGCAGCGGTGGCCGGCAGCACCTCCGAGCGGCGACCTCATGAGCGGGCAGAAGAGCCAATGGACGGCAACCCGGCTGGAAGAAGCAATGGCGGCAGGGGCAAAGCCGGCGGTAGTGGGGGCTGGAGGATGAACCAGCGGCCCAAAAGCAGCGACGGCGAAAAAACCCTAACCCTAGGTAACACGCTCTGATACCATGTTATGAATAGCGCATGTATTCATCATGTGGCCAAAGGGTCAATATATATACATGTACAGGTGGCATATATGCAAGAAACCCCTTATACAATGGGGTAAATACACAGTTATATAATACACATCTAACAACTAGATGATTCTACGAAAGCAAGAAAGAAAATTTCCACTTTATTACTTCTCTGTCTTGTTCCACAGTCCAGATCATATATTTGTTTGTTTGTACTTCAGATCCAAAGCTAAATAAAATAGCAGTGCAAGCTCTTGGAAATTTTCTTACAAATATTTCTATATTCCCTTCTCAGTATTTTTATATTTTCTCCTTGAGCAGGTATTCTTATTAGGTGCAATTGCAAAACTGGGAGCTACTGTTGGGACTTACCCATTGCTAGTGGTTAAGGTAAATTTTATTTTTAGAGACCTGTAAGTAGTTTTCAGTTTTGATCACCTTATCCTCTGCAAAGTTTTAATACTAATGCATTGCTGTACTCATACTTTTTTAAACGCGTTACTGAAAAACGAGGTAGAAAATTGTGCCTACTTCGAGAGCTCAGGAAAACCTGGAACACATGGCATTTGTGAAATTATCCAGAAGAGACTTTATTGGAACATACTATATTGAACTGCTAACTAGTCTCTGATGCAAGGGGTTTCTTTTCCCTTTTTCTACTCTTTATCTCTGCCCCAGCAGATGTCATTACACCAAAGCAATTACTACCTGCAGTGTTGCACAAAACAGCCCCATCGGTAGGCTGCACAATCTCTTTTGTCTCCTGCTTCACAACATCGGTTCTATGCGACTGCACAACATCATCAAACTTTCACTCAAGATGACTTATATCTAGATCTGCTGTGGATGTAACTAGTTACACTGTTACCGGGTGGGGTGCATAAAGGGTTTACTTAACAACAAAGTGGTAATGTTTTGTTCATTCTGTTTTGATCATTGTATCTTAACCCTTGCAGTCTAGGTTGCAAGCAAAACAAGAAATTGGCAGGAATGTAATGTCCAGATACACAGGTATCCTTTACCACTGTTTAACCAAACTAGTAGAACACCGTTGCATTTTCGATATTTTTCTGAACCAGTGTGCTTTAATTGTGTGTGATCTGGTGCCTCGTTTCATGTCACGTGCATCTAATTGTATCACTATTGTTAAAAGTAGCGTTACACTGACCACCTGTATTAATCAGGTACAATAGATGCGATACTAAAGATGATTCGCTACGAGGGATTGCACGGATTTTACAAAGGAATGGGTACAAAGATTGTACAGAGTGTTTTTACCGCCTCGGTCCTTTTTATGGTAAAGGAGGAGTTGGTTAAGTTAGCAGTTCTTTTAATTGCCAGGAATAGGACTGTGCTTGTTACTAGGTCTAAGAAACGATAGGCCGTGTTTTGTGATCAAATTAATTTTTGTCTCTACATGTAATTTCCTGTTTGAAATTGATCTTTTCAATTCTTTACTAGTCAGAAATCTAAAATATCTCAAATTGCCAATGCATCTCTTTTTGTTGTTGCCCTTCTCTTTTCCTGCCTCCATGAATCTATAATCCAAGTCCCTGCCACTGTGTTGTGTGGGGCATCAAGTACCAGCGGCGCCACAACCGGCCGGCAGCACCGACAAACACTTGACGGGCTACAGCACACGTGGGCGGAAGGCTTTCCGCTGACGGCAGGCAGAGATTAGGGAAGGTATTTAGGAAAGAATGGGAGAGTTTACATATTAAGTGTACGTGTGCAGAGTTCGGAATGGACTAGCCAATTCGGTTAAGCTAGGTCATCGAGTCGGTTTTATAAAACTTATATAAGGAGGCGATGGCTATAGCCAGCCGCAAGCAATAAGAATCAATCTTTAGTTAACTTCCTTGTTTTCCCTTACCCCCGTCCTTCCAGCCGAGCGCTCAGGCAGCCGCCAGGGCTCCGGAGTTACCGGCCAAGGCCTCCCGTCTACCACGACGACAACCTTTGGAGCTCAAGTCACAACAATTTGGTTTCAAAGCCAGGGCCGGCAAGTTCCATCATGCCGGGATCAGAAGGGGGCGGTGATTCGTGATATGAATTTCGCATTGACTGTGTGGTCATTCCCTTGGGTGGCTTTGATTTGGTTCTAGAAGTGCAATGGCTTCGGACACTTGGCCCCATCCTCTGAGACTTTGATACCTAGCAATTGTCCTTCTAGGCAGGGCCACAGCTCGTCACGTGGACTGGCATTGCGACGCCTAGCATCAAGGCATGCACGGTCACCCACACGGACGCCTCTTTCTTGGATGATCTGCTGACCGAATAGGAGGCCATCTTTGCAATGCCATCGGGTCTCCCTCAGCCTCGGCCCTAGGACCACCGGATCCACCTGCTCCCGGGCACATCCCCGGTGGCAATTCAGCCATACCGCTACCCCCAACTTCAGAAAGAAGAGTTAGAGTGGTAGTGCGTAGCGATGCTACAAGAGGGCATTATTTGGGAAAGCATGTCGACATTTTCTTCTCCCATGTTGCTCATCAAGAAAGTGGATAATACATGGCGATTCTGTGTTGATTATTGTGCTCTCAACGCCAACACAGTCAAAGACAAGTTCCCGATTCCAGTAGTCGACGAGCTGCTTGACGAACTCAAGGATGTGTGCTTCTTTACCAAATTTGACCTACACTTCAGCTACCATCAAGTTTGCATGCACCCTAATGACATCAAGATGACTGCCTTTTGCATGCACCACGGCCACTTCAAGTTTTTGATCATGCCGTTCAGACTCACCAATGCGCTGACTACCTTCCAAGCCATCATGAACAACATACTTCGGTCGTTTCTTTGTCGTTTCATGCTTGTTTTCTTTGATGACATTCTCATCTACAGCTCATCATGGTCGACCCACCTCCAGCACATCTGCATGGTTTTTCAGGTCTTACACCAGAATCAACTCTACATCAAACGGTCTAAGTGCTCCTTCGGCGCCTCCTTCGTCGCTTATTTGGGCCACATTATCTCGACTTCAGGGGTCACCATGGATGACGATAAGGTGTAGGCAGTGACAGATTGACCGACACCACGCTCGTTGTGGGGCCTCTGTGGATTTTTGGGACTCGCATGTTACTACCGTAAGTTCATCAAAAACTTCGGTGTTATTGCTGCTCCACTCACGGCCTTACTTAAGGAGGGTTTCTCTTGGTCTGAGGAGGTCGCAATGGCTTTTTCAGCACTCAAGAACGCACTTTCCTTGGCTTTGGTCCTCCAATTACCAGATTTCACTGCCCGATTCATTGTGGAGTGCGATGCATCTAGGTCGGGATTCGATGCAGTCCTTCATCAAGGAAATGGTCCATTGGCTTTCTACAGTCGCCCCATTGCGGCCCGACACGCCAAACTGGCGGCATATGAGCGAAAACTTATTGGCATAGTTCAGGCGGTTTGTCATTGGCACCCTTATCTTTGGGGACACGAGTTCATTGTTCGCACCGATCATTACAGCCTAAAGTTCCTCCTGGACCAGCGTTTATCTACAATTTCGCAGCACCATTAGTTGAGCAAATTGATTGGTTATGATTTATTTATTGAATTTTGGCCCGGCAAGCTCAACACGGTGGCGAACGCTCTGTCTCGCTGCGATGCTGAGTCACCTCCATTGGCGCTAAACCTGTTGGTCCCTTCCTTTTAGCTATTTGAGGAGCTCCGGGCAGAGATTGTGGCATCAGCCAAATGGGCGGACATCTGGCCTAAGGTGCTAGCCAGCGACTTGGTTGCTCCATGGGGGATCCGGGATGGATTACTGCTGTTCAACAATCGTATCTTTGTGTCGGCTTCTTCCCCATTGCTGCATGGTATATTGATGACGGTTCATGCGCAGCATGAGGGTGTGTCCAAGACGCTACACCGACTACGGGTTGATTTTCATGTTCCTTGGGACCATCAGGTTGTTCAGGATTTTGCGTGCTCTTGTCTCACTTGTCAATGGAATAAGAGCGAGCATTTGCATCTTGCCGGCCTCCTCCAACCTCTACCAATTCCTTCCATTGTTTGGGCTGATATTTCAATAGACTTCATTGAAGGGTTACATCGTATTCAGGGCAAAACGATCATCATGTCCGTCATCGACCGCTCCAAATTCTCCCACTTTATTCCCTTAAGCCATCCTTATACAGCGTTGTCAGTGGCCTGAGCATTTTTCATCGATATAGTCCGTCTCCATGGCTTTCCGCAGTCCATCGTCAGCGATCGTGACCCTGTTTTCACCAGTAACTTCTAGAAGGATCTTTTTTTGCCCAACGAGAGTCTGCCTTCACTTGAATTCAGCCTTCTACCCGCAGCCCGATGGGCAGACAGAGGTTGTCAATAAGGTGATTGCTATATATCTTTGCTGCTTCACATGTGATTCATCCTGGCACTGGGTGGACTGGCTTTCATGGGCGGAGTACTACTATAATATGTCCTATCACTCTGCGCTTTAGGACACTCCCTTCAAGGTGGTTTATGGCCATGATTCTCCCTCTTTGATCCCATGCTCGGTTGGGGATGCCCATGTTGCAGCTGTCGAGTCTGCCCTGCTGGACCGTGATAAGTTCCTTGCTGAAGTTCATGAGCGCTTGCTCCAGGCCCAACAATATGCAAAGATTGCTTATGATAGTTGGCACCGTGATGTTTCTTTTGCCATCGACGATTGGATTTGGCTTCAGTTGATGCATCGTCAGGCTGTCTCCCTTCCTGGCCGCAAATTTGGAAAGGTGGCTCCCAAGTATTATGGCCCTTAATGTGTGAAGGAGCGGATTGGATCAATTGCTTATCGGCTGGAATTGCCTCAAGGGACACGCTTCCATGATGTCTTCCATGTTGGGTTGCTCAAGAGATTTCAAGGGGACCCGCCTACCGAACCTCCAGCCCTGCCGGCAATTCAGGATGGCCAGCCTCTACCACAACCGGCTCGAGTGTTGAAAGCCAGCATGAGGTGTGATGTGTGGCATGCTCTTGTGCGCTGATTGGGCACTTCTGAGCTGGAGGCTACATGGGAACCAGTCCCGGAATTCAAGGCAGCCTTTCCGACGTTTCAGCTCGAGGACGAGCTGTTTTAGAGCAGGTATAATAAGGCTTAGTCAGCAGGCTATAGCAAATATAATATCAACAAAATCTTACGTGGCAGAGAGAGAAAGGAAGAGAGAGAAGGAAGCTGGCTACTAAATTACAGCTAGCTATAGCACGTAAAAATATGCATTTCACTCTCTTACACATGGGGCCAAATAGTTATTGTAATAGCTACCTTATTGTATGAACTATTTTTTTGAAGGCTATAGATGAAATAGACAAGTGTTATAGCCATTAGTTGGCTATACTATTGTACTTGCTCTTAGGGAGATGGGAGAGATGTTATGTGGGGCATCAAGTACCAGCGGCGCCACAACCGGCTGACAGCACCGACAAACACTTGACGGGCTACAGCACACGTGGGCGGAAGGCTTTCTGCTGACGGCAGGCAGAGATTAGGGAAAGTATTGAGTTACGAAAGAATGGGAGTGTTTACATATTAAATATATGTGTGCAGCTCAAGTCACAACACACTGATTTCCTTTTAATCAGAAAAGAAAAGGCTTGGCGAGGTCTGCTCGCTCGCTATGACGCTGTCAACATGCGGCCCAGCTAACAGGTGCAGTGGCTATTGGCAGACATGTATCAACAGGTGGCCGGCTGGTCTGTCGATCGAAGGCAGCTGGCAGCATGTTAAACTGTGAGTTTGGTTGCTAAGAATCGCCTTATACTGATTGATTTGGTTGATCGGTCTGCTTTGTTACCTTATCTTATGCATAGCTGGCTAATCTAAGTATTAATCAAGGAGAAAATCGAGCCATCAAAAAATCAAGGAGAAAATCGTCTAGAAGTTATTCCATGCACTGAGTTTAATTGACTGCGAATCAAATGATCTAATTTGGCGTGCAATTTTATGCATAAAACTACTCCATCTATGGCGTTAAACATTGACCATTAATACATTTAAAACTATCTATATTAATTATATGAAAATTATATCATTAGATTTATTGTTAAAAATACTTTTATAATATTATAATTTTATTAGTGTATAATAAAATAAATTTACAAAAAGTAATAGTCAAAGTTGTATCTTGTAAATCGTATAAAAAATAATTGAGGAAGTACTAGACTAGAATAATACAAAAAAAACTACTACTAGGGAATAACGAGAATACTGTAGCTTAGGGTGGATTTTTTCGACTACGATTGATGGTTTTTGCCCTAACTCGAGCGCTTATGCGAATGAATTATATGCTAATTATAAGTCGATAAGCCTCTTTGAAGATGCTATCATGATAAGCCGTTTTGAAAAGACGGTAGAGAAATTATTCTGCTTATTTGTTCGAAAAAGTTATACGCTATAAGTTAGGAAGAAAAGGCCATAATTTACCATTCGTTCAACGGGACTGAAAATGAACGACAGTCCTAAAAAAATGCAACTTCAAAGTCAAAAATGAAAACATGGAACCGAGGAACAGCAGTCCCTTCCAAAATTCTCTAGAAAACTCCAGACAGCAGAAACTTGTTCGAAGGAAAAACCTAGTCCTATGTATTATTCTATTTTGTGATTTTTTGCGAGGTATTTTATGATTTTCTTAACACACTATGCAGAAAATCTTAACAGTAACAGCACATGCATATATAAACCTAAACAAATATAAGGTATTCAAACGCATCCATCATATACCAAAACACCTCTCACCGTAAAGAAAAGCCAAGTGAAACCACAATCTCAAAAGTCATAGCTATCACCGAGGAAAGCATTATTACAAAACATAACATGTTCAACGAGAGTACTACAGAACATTGTTAAACCAAAACCAAACCAAAATCTCTGCAAGTCCATCTTGCGCATGCATGGCACCCCAAACCGAGCATGTCGTGCAAGACAACACGAGTAGCAACAGAAAAATGTAGATGGATCATACCTAGCCATCACAGCTAGATTTCAGCAAATTGTCTGAGCTTACTTATTCACCTCCGTAGAGGTACGCGTAAATCAAAAGAACGGGGCCCTCAGCGGCTTCGCCTGCTTGCGCGCTCGGCTGCGCAGCGAGCGGTTGTTGTCCGGACGGCGCTGGTCCGCCGCCGGAGGAGCGTCAGGCTGTTGGAGGGAGCACTGCTGGGATAGCAGCTCCAACGCACCCGCTTCGGCTGGTTCATATTCATGCTTGGGTTCAGGCATATGGTTCTGATCAGCCACCGGTGATGCATCCAGTGGCTGCGGGGAGGGCTGGTGGAATGGGGACTCCGGCCAATCTCCTTGAACCAGCTGTCTGTGTCTACGCTCAGCTTCAGGTCCTGAGAAATCATCCTGTGATACATCTGCCTTCCCCTGGTAAGGAAAGAAAATTCAGATTGAAACCCTGAACACTTGTGCTATGAGAGGTAGAAACAAGTAAAATAGTTCTTCTTTCCTCATCTATTGTCTCATCAAAATAAGGCTGAAAGGAGCTTTCATGTTCACTTTAAGATGCTAGAAATTCCCATGTTAATTCCAGAAAAAAAGAAAGATGTACACCGCTTATTTCAGTAGGTCTAGATTATAATAATGGTGTAGATTAGTCGAAATTTATGACAACCGTTATAATGTATACGAAATCCAACTATGTTTTTAATCATAAGCATTATAGTTATACAACAATTACAAGACATAAACATGTATATTTTAGTATCTAACCGCTTAATTGCCTGGGTCATTTGGTCAGTTATTTTAACACGAGAAATGGTGTCATAGGTACGAGAAGCATGCCGAAGGCAAAGAGAATTCACATGCATAACGCATACTTGTACATGACTAACTTGCATATTAGTTAAAGGATAACTTTTTTTAAAGAGAAATAACCTTGCAGCTAAGCGAGCAGAATAGGTTGGGTGCATTGCGGAGATAGCATGAACAACTCAAGCAACGAGGTGACCCGGCAGGAGGCCTGAATTGTGGGGACCTCTTCATGGGCCTCAAGTGCACTCCCTTTTGGCCATTGACGATGTATGTCTGCAAATACAAATGTAAATTTGGAAAGCATATTTGAGTTCCATTGGCTTCGATAAACATGTAGGGTCAGATTTTATTTTCTAACAACGAACAAACTGGGTCCTCTACAAAGGAGTAATAATAGCACACAACACACGGTGAAATGGATTGGCAGTCAACAATCAAGTAATAACATATTGCAAATTTACCAAAATTTCAGCGTGTTGTAACAAGATGGCAGTCACTTGTTGAATAGAACCCAACCACTATTAGAATTTATGTAAATCTATATTCTGAATTGTTCAGCGAGTTCGCTGCATCTCTAGAGATATATAGCTCTGAGGGGGATCACATCCTCTGCCTTGACAAAGGAAGGCACTGTAACAGATCAAAAATTTCAAAAATTTGAAATTTCATGCATTTCATTTTAATTCGGTTTTTTCCCAATTTGGCAACCACCTTTGACTTCCCGCTTCCCTTATCCGTCGTCTCCATTTCCCCCCTCGTCGGTGCATTTCTCCCTTCCTGCTTTCTCCCTTGTGTGCCGCTCTAGCTGTCTTCACGTTCTCAATTGCTGTCGTCACTTTAGCTCACCACCTTGGCGTCCTCGCCACACCGCTGCCTGGCCAGTGCGATGACCATGCATTAAAGCGTCGTCTTCTCCGTGTCATCCTCGTCTTTTGCGTCCCGCCCACCTCTGACCGAGCCAACGTCACCGCCTGAGCCGTGCGCTACCGACACACACACCTCATGCCCATGCCCTGCAAGTCCAGCGCCTCACCCTTTCCAGTGAGATGAGCTACCACCAGCACATGCCAGCTCCTGTCGAACCCTTCCAAGTGCCATCGTACTCTCCACACGCTGCCTGCCACCTCTGCCAAATACTGCTCCCACCACCTCCCGTGTGCTTTAAAGCTTTTCTATCCCCGCTAATCACCTCCACAGTCACCCTTTTGCGCACCCACACTCTTCTCTTCCGCTTCCGGCTTCCATTCCGTCGTCACTACCGTAAAGCACCGGTGAGCCCTAATTTTCCAATTCGCCACTAGCCTCCACCAAACTCCAATTGCTTTCACACCTAGCACCACCAAGACCCTACAAACCCAACCATGACCTCGTCTTAGCCATTTCTAGCCTCTGGAGCACCAACGACGAGCACCTTCGCCTGCCCGAACCACCTCACCGTGGACAGCCTCCCACAGAGCCTGAGAGTTGAAACCATCACTATCGTAGCCTCCCTCTTGCCCAAAGATTCTTAAAACGCTATTTACATCACCAATTAGCCTTTAGTTTGCCCCTCTGCCATGGTCGACCGCCGTGGAGCTCCCCTCGTTGTCGGCTGTCCACAGTGACCCCCGAGCCTTGCCAAACCCCAAAATGGAACCCTCCCGTCTCCAAGAACTCATTTGCGCCCTCGATTGTCGATAGAGGCCCTCCATGGCGTCGTAATTGTCTACCATCATCGTGCTCTGCTTGTGGACACTGTAGCACCGAGAGGTAGATGAAGACATCCGGTGGGTATTGGGACAAACATTTACATCCATAAGCCAAAAATTAACCAAGCTAAGCCCAACCCTGTAGCCAACCCGACTGGATACTATTCCTGAACCCAGCCTAGTGTGAATAGTAATAATCCATTATTGTTTACCAAAACCCAATTAGCATACATATACCCATTTTGATCGTTTTGACCTCGTGAAGTCCATTCTCAACTCTGTTTAGCCTAAATAGACTCTGATAAAATCCTAGCCAGCCCAAATACTATTTTGAACCTAAGCCCAATACTATTCAGATCTGTTATTATCACGAAAACATGTTTAACACAAATATACACCATTTCGACCATCTCGAGCTCTAACCCATTTTCAACTCTGTTCAACCAAACCAAGTACTGCTTAAACTCTATTTGATCAAGCCTATTTTCTATATATCTTTTCAGTTATTTTATTGCATTTTATTCCAGCTTGCATTATGCAAAATAGGTACGTATCTGTATTCGTTCTTTTGCGTTACCATCCGTATTCGACAAGTTGGCCAGTGGAGAGGCTATTGGAACAATTAAGGTGGATGGTGTAAACTTGAAGCCTACAGCAAAATAAGCAGGGCATATGGATAAAGAGGTAAGTCGCATGTCTTTGATCATGTTGAACCTATATCATTTAATTATCAGTACTTTTATTATTATTTATTTATACACTATTATTTCTTTAAAATAATTATTTAGAATGACATGATAATTTAGCTATGTTCTATCACTAGATTAGAAATTCAAATGTTTTACACTACTAATAGATTCGGCATTTTGTCGATAGAATTACAAAATAATACTAGAGTTAAGGATGAATTGTGGAAAGCCACAAGATGGTTGGAGTCCACGACCTTACCCTAGGGATGAGGCTTGGGTTGGATTGGTGGTAGTGTCGTAGTGCACTTGATTATTGGTTTGTGGCCGGTTACCTCATTCGTGAAAAGTAAAGACAAAAATCTTATACTAAGTAAAGTACATAGAAATCACTTAACCACAAGTTTTGACTTGTCAGACCTGGTCTAGTACCTGCTCAAAATAATCGAATATCTACAGGATGCTGGGATTCCTGGAGTGGGAATGCCTCAAGGATAAATGGGTGTATAGAAATGGTAAAACTATACTTGACAACGGTAGGTCCACTCAGAGTCGGGTTGTAGCTTTTCGCATTGGCTAGTAGATAGCCAATAATGTGTGGCCCATAATCTACTATGTAGATATTAGAAAGAGGAGAGCAATGAAAGACCTTGTTTTTTCAACTCAGTCACATGCTATCTGTTGCGTGTCTATTGCATGACATTAAGAGTTTAGGAAATCTTAAGGGTAAAGTTGGGTAACTCTGTAGAGTATAACAAATAGTATTCGAATACGTCATGCTCCCGATTAATGGAGTTGTATTTCTTAAGTGATTCCAACAACAAGGCATAATAGAATTTGGATGATTTTAATATGGAAATTGTGGATAACAAACCCTCTTTTGTTAATTAAATGCTATTTTATTGTTTTTAAAAATGTAAATTTTTTACTGATAAACTTGCATCCACAAATATTATATTACCACATGTCACCATCCATTTGAACTCTTTGCATATTAGTTCTATAGCATTCCTATGTGGCTTGCTGAGTATCTAGTGTACTCATTCTTGCTCTATTTTCATTAGATCAGATGTCAAAAAAGAAAGGATCCTTCGGCTTTTGTGTTAAGGTTATAACCGTACTCAAGTGTTCTTGTGGGGATTTCTTCAGTTTTTTTGAATGTAAATTAAGGTTTAGACTTGGACGTCTATAAAGTTGCTAATGTTAACCATTAGGTCATATTTTAATCAAGCTAATTCTTTTTAAATGTTCGTGAGTAAGTATGATACTCTTTCTATCCGCAACTGAATTCCTAGGATGTTGCGGGAAGTATGACGACCCTGTTCCCAAAAATGGACCGTTACAGGCACCAACAGCAAGTGCTCAATAGCCATTGGATAGAGTGTTGCTCCAGATCAGAGCAAATGAGAAATGGAGCCTTTTGAATATCTAGCGATAAATTTAGATATTATTGTCCGCCTTGATCTAAACCATTCAAGACTTGAGGATACAAGTCTCTCTAGAGAAACCATATTTGGGAGTTGGTCTAGCAGATTCAAAAGCCTAGTTGCACTGGGGAAATCTGGGCTAGTCCCCGAGCCGGCGAGCCCCACACCCAAGAGTGTAGAATTATTCACACCAGTCGGGCTAGAAAGGCCTAGTTTAAAGGTATGTTTGGTTCTTAGCATGAGCATTTGTGTGAACAAACTGAATGCCGATAATCCACTTCAAAAATGCTATCTCAATAAGCCGCTTCGAAACAGTGACGAAGAAACTATCCCATTTATTTATTTGAGGGAAGCCACATGCCAAAAGCCGAACAGAACTTAGCTTTGCTAATCAAGGAGAGCCAATTTGACCCTCCCTCGAAAGCAAGGAAGTCTTAACTCACCTGCCTAAAAGCAAGTGCTGAGTTCTTTTGGGTTGAGGGCTTTTGGCTTATACTACAATAACTAGCTTTCAAACGGTGTGTCTTTTCAAGGTGGTGTCTATAAGTTGATTGCAGTAGACGTTGTATCGAATTCATCTATATCAGGCAAAATCACATGCGAGTGTCTCTCTCTCTATACTCTATCTTGCGAACAGCTAGAATTCAAAATTTTAAACGAAAAACCAAAAATCATAGCCTAAAAGAACAAACCAATTTGGTGCGTTCTTGCCACTAATCTTACTATATAAGGGTGGTGAAGGAAACCAAATATGCTATCAGATGGTGCGTTGAGTAGAACCAAAAGACTAGCATGGTGTAGCCACATACTCAACCTTGTACTAGGTCATCAATTTACGTGTAAGAAAAAAGCCATAAATATCTGATTTATCTGGGCCAACATTAAAAAAAGGCTTGCAAGAAATGGTATATCAAACCAAGCTATAAAATATAAACCACTTGACTGGAAACAGATCCTGTGCAGCAGTGGTGGATCCAGGATTTTTAGAATGGGTGTTCGGATTTCGTAACTAAGTTGCTCGAATACGTTGATACCGCAGCGCACTGTCACCCCCTAAAACACCGATATAACGATACATGTATGTAGATATAATAGAAATACATAAATTACAGAAATTAATGATTTCTTACGAGGAAATGGGCGACATAAGGCGAGCATAATTATATGAATTAAACAACAAATTATAGAGATAAATGAGAGTTGTATATCTTGTTGATCTTGCCTTTTTTTTTACTATTTTCCTATAGTAAGAACTATCCATCTAAGAGAAAATTGTACATTCCTTCCATGGAGCAAAACAGACCAAGAAAGAAAATAAATGGAGTGGGATGGAGCACACTTAGATTTGAAGAGAGGACGATGACAATAAGTTGGAGGTGCTACTCACTTCCCAATGTCACGCTCCCTCCCGGCTACCACGCTGCTCCCTACCTCCGTGTTCGTTGTGCCATTGCCTGCTTGCCCGCGACACCTCTCTGCTCGCCTGCGCTGCCACACATTCACTTTGCACCACGTGCCGCCTCACGCATAATTGTCGTCACATCATGGCACCACGTCCGCGTCCGCCGGTCATCACTCGCCTCTAGCCTGCACCACCGCCCGCTCGCCACTCAAAGGCCGAAGCTGCCTCCCACACAGACAGCCACAAGATGAGAAATAGAACAAATATTAGGATTTTGTTTATATCTTTACCTCTTTGGACATGAGGAGGGCTGAAGTAGAAAGAAAAATAGGTCTAATATATTACATGGGCTACGCACGAGATACGAGGAGTGCGGGCTGAATTTAATTGCAGGTATAAAATATAATTTTAACACAACTAATAGTATATATATAATATACCTATTATATACCTGGTATTTTATAAAAAATTTTGGGTGTTCAGCTGAACACCTATGACCCATACTGGATCCGCCAATGCTGTGCAGCAGAGAGAGTAATACCCTGCTACAGTACTCTGCAGTTGGAGCCTCCTCGGATCATGGGATTAAGAAATCAACCGTCTAGATCATCTGCTACCAAGGAGAAATATTCCAGTTTGCAAAAACTTTCGGAGGGCAGCAAAAGAGACGAAATGAATGAAAATTCATAATTTTGGCTAAAATTTTGGACGAAATACTCAAACATTATTTGAATTTTGACAAAATTTAAATATAATTTGGACAAATTTCAAATGAGATTTTGGCCGAATGCTTGTTTAACCATGACCGCTCCTTCTCCTGCCCCACCAACAGCGTGAAGCACCCCGTCGACACGCCCCACGATGCCTTGTCTGTCCTATCGGCGACAATGGAGAGTAGCCTGAGCCGCCGCCAGAGGCCAGCCTCCTCTGGTGACCCAGCGACCGGAACTTCCTGATCGTCCTCGCCAGGCTGTTCTTCCTCTGGCCTCCTTCCTTCATTGCTATTGCAAACTACGAAGTAACATTGCTACATCTATGTGCGGGCAACGATGCAAGAAGCACTAGTAGAAGTAGCATGCATGTACTTGAAGGCCAGAGCTTTCCAGATGCCACTGGCAACCTATGCACCACTGCCCTCGGTGAGATGGTGACTAGTGACCATCACAGCCATTCCGCAGCGGAAGAGCCCGCCTTAGCCACCGCTCTTCCTTGTCTTGGCTGCCGCCTAGCGTCGTAGCTCTCCCACACATGCCTTGACCACCACCCATCGCTGTCGCTCTTCGTTGGGGTTGGGAATGGGAAATTGGGGGTAAGGGTTATTGCCGTTCGGTGGAAAGGCTTTTTAGTGGAGGCGCTGCTGGGCCTAGGCCGTGTGGGCTGGCTGCGTTGTGGAGTCCTTGGGCTGATCGTTGTATGCACCGGCGCTTAATTCAAATGAGGGCGAAATTTTTTGACCGAGCTGCAATTCTTTTGTTGGGCAATGAAATGAGCGAAAATACCAAATTTGGCGGAATTTCGACAAAATTGTTGACCCTGTCCGCTACCATGCGATTTCAGTACAAAAAATAATCTTAGTCTTCTTCCATCTATTAGAGCAACTCCAGCAGTAGCCCTCAAATCAGGGTCCCTACTTTTGATTTGAGGGCTCCTATTTTTGAGGGCCCAGTTTTTTTGCATCTACTCCAACAGCACCCCTCAAATCTAAGCCCTCAAATCCATTCCACTACACACTGACACATGGGACCCACTCCTCAAATCCGGTCGGAGGCGAGCGGAGGCCTCGGGCGAGCGGGGGATTTTGGCGGCGACGGGCGAGGCGATGGCGACGGGCGGAGGCGTCGGGCAAAGCGACGGGCATGGCGGCGGGCGAGCCGAGGAGCCGGGCGAGGCGGCGGGCGAGCGGAGGAGTTAGGGGCGAGCGGAAGCGGCAGAAGCGGGGGATTTTGGCGGCACAAGGGGGACACGGGCGGTGGAGGAGTCGGGCGAGGCGGGGGGCGAGCAGAAGCGGCGGATTTTGGGGGGGGGGGGCGGGAAGAAAACCGAAGGATGAGAGCCAGGAGAGGGCCCCCTAGGAATGAGGGTCTGGAGACCTCATTTGAGAGGCCCTGCTGGAGTTGCTCTTAAGGACTGTTGGACCTAGCTAGTCCATGTTACTATAGCGCACGTACCGAGGAGAGGAGCTCCTCCATAGCAGAAAGGTTCCCCTGCAGTTGCTACTTTGAGACTGCAACTTAAGCAGTTAAAGTACCACCGTCAGATCTAAAATCAATGGTTGCTGTTCTCCCTGCACCGTAGCACATCCACTGCAGATCAAAGATCGTAACAAATGTACTGCGCGATGGGCACAGTAGCATATAATCTTAGCGGTTCGATCCCCAAATGGATGGCTGAGATTTGCTGAAATTGCTATTGTGCTGTCATAATATCAACTGCAGGGGCTCACACTGCAGAGAATCCGCATCCGACAGCAACGAAATGAAACATACGTCTCATGCTTGTTTGGGTAATAGCAAGAAGATTCCTTAATATCATGCTAAAAATAGCTAGAATTTTCCGAAAAAGATGACATTCGTTTGATAAGAAATAAAAAAGAATATCGAGAATTCGCGTGACTGAAGCTGAAGAGCTACCTTCGAAGTAACAGAAAGAAAAGCAACGACTGAAATGGGGGAGTCAGAGTTGAAAAGAGGATTCCTCGCTTCTTTCTCTCATGCAAAACCGTGCATGAGACTTTCATCTTGCACGGCTCCTAAGTGATAAAAGAAAGAAGAACTCATCTTCTTGCTTTTTTGATTACCTTCCTCGCGTATGTATAAGATCCAATCCATTCTTTTTTGAAATCGATTTTGAGTTTACCTAGCCAACACTTAGATCCGGCTCTACCCAAACTTTTTTGGTTCACCCCAACATTACCTACTTGTCCGAACGGACCTTCCCAGATGGTAATCTTAAAGTGGCCGATTTACCCTCTTTTGCAACCAGTTTATACTCCGCTCCAAGTTTTAGCTTGTTGCTTTTTTGATTTTCGATTTATTTAAATTAAAAATTATTTACAACACATTTATTTTTAATTTTAGCTTTTCTTTTTTCTCTTATTCCTTTTACATCGTAACAATATAACAGTTTTATAAAATATATTGTCTTTTTTAAAAAAAATTAACAGCTGTTACAATGCAACTTTAATAAAATATCACAGCTAGAAACTTAAGCCAACAACTGGTTGGAGCACCACCGTAACCGACTTTAAACAAAACGCTGTACTACTAAATCCTGGCCCGCCGATTTTACAGAAATCTTAGACAAACAGTAACGATAATTGCAAATTAGACTTGCATGTTGCATCCCATAATCCAAGTTAGTTTAAACAGGCTCACGTCCGTACCTGTATCCTGGACACGTCAACGTTGAGGTCCTGCATGTCCTTGACGAGGACGACGGAGCGGTAGACGTAGCGCCGGACCTTGAGGAGGCGGTGGCCGGGCTCGTCGTGGGTGCAGCGCGGGCAGACCACCTCGTAGCAGCGGAGGCAGAACAGGCTCACGTCCGCCCTGCTCTCGTCACAGTGCTCCTCGCACTGCTTCCAGAACCTGGCCCTCAGCAACACGTGCAGCCATTCCGGCGTCTCTTCCTCCTCCTCCTGCGACAGTGGCTGGTTCTCGCTGTTCTCCTTCCCCTCGCTGCCGTTGGCCGCCTCCACCATGATCTCCTTGCCCTTCAGTTGCACCACAAAGATGAGCGAGTAATTCTTAGGTTAGATCGGAATCCAGATGATCTTTCTTTTTGTTTGATAAAAGCAATGGTAATTGATTTGGTTTAAGATGATTAAGAGTAAAAAGTTCAGCAGTAGTAGGATCAAGAACTCAGGTGCAATTCTGTTGTAAGCTAGAGATAAACACATGGGAATTACTAGACTTTGGAGCATACAGAGGGACATATGAACGTAAGTCTCAAGATCTAGAATCCAGTGGATCACTCGTGGGGCCTTTGGTTGCCCGGTTCTTGCCCAGCTAGGCTCCTCAGATGCAAGTTTCAGTTGTTTGGTTGCCCGCATCGAGGTCTGAACCTGGCTCTCCAGATGCAAAAGGCAGCTCAGAGCCTGGCTCTCGAGATACGGATTTCATTTGCGTTTCTGGCGAGCCAGGCTCGCATGGTGCAGCACAGGGTTTTGTTAACAATACTATTAACATGTGATTAAAGTGTATTAAGTGATATTAGTGTATTTTAAAATAGATCAAGATATTAAAAGTAAAATTGAAACTATTAGAGTGCACTTACACAAGTTAAATATTATAAGATCACTTGTTTTTTTATTTTTATTTCATGCGATACGGCTTCATGCAGGCAACCAAACGCTGTCTCTTCTCAGCCAGGCTCTATACGTACAGACAACCAAACAGCAATAGCTTGCATCTCTACAACCTGTCCTACGAGAACTTGGTTCCCAGATGCGAGCCAGGCTCCACTCACCAACGAACCAAACGCGCCCTCGTTGAATCGTAAACATCAAATGGCAGGTCAAGCGAATTCTCTTGTTATTATTGAATCAACAAGAAAAAAAAGGAAAAGAAAAAGGCAGATCTCAAGAACCAATATTGCGAGCAGGGTCCAGAAAAACCGCCCAAAGCTGGTTACCGGTTTGGTTTCCGCCGAAAACCAGACAAACCTATCTCAACCGGATTTTATTTTTTAAACATTTGCTTATGCAAACTCTCCTCAACGCGAATTTTCGCGGAACACATGTATTTATATATGCTTGCTAGATACACCCTAAAAACCAAATCTTGAAAATATCAAATTAAAATTTCATCCATAATAATTCGGACAAATTTCCCCATAAACCGGTTAAAAATCGGCAGCAAAACCGAAAGTGTCGTGGTAATAGGGACCAGAAATCCTGCTAGGAGAACGCCATGCGTAAACACAAAAGTGCACGAGAAAAGATGAATCCAAACGATACCACGGAAACAAAAGCTCAAAGAATTCAAGTTAAGAACGATGACCTCTACCAAAATTCTCCATACCTTCTTGCTCAGGAGGGAGCGGGAGCCAGAGGGAAACATGGCGATGGAGAGGAGGTGTATGAGAGCTTACAAGCTCAATGCTTTTTGACAGCTTCGTGCAAATAGTATAGGTAGATGGCAGGGGATTATAAAAGAGCCGGAGAAAGGAGAAAACTAAGATGTAAAAAGAAAACAAGGCAGTTTTTAAATTTACACAGTGGAGTTTTTCTCTCTCGATATTTTCCCTGTTGGATGACAACTAGGGCCCATAAAACCTCTCGTGTAAAAGTGGGTCAGTTTCCAGCGAACAAAATACATTTCCACATAAAGCCCGGCCATTTCTAGGAAAATATCACGGAGTAAATGTCATTTCATATACGTTCTAAAAAATTTCGTTTCACACGATAACGGTAGGATTTTTGGTGGGGGTGCAGGTAGGCCTTTTTTTTTTGCAAATGCATCATCGTGATCCGACAATTAAGAGTTGCTTAGTTTTACTTACAAAATTTCTCAATCTCTCAATGTCATACAGTAGACATAGAAATCCGGAACTCCTTTGCAAATGTATGATCGTGATCTGACAACCAAGAGCGTGTAGGGTCTCATTGCAATTTCAAAAAACACAGGGGGCTTTCCAAATGGTACTAAGGTTGCAAGACTGAGTTGCAGCTAAGTTGTTTCTACATTGAGAAGTGCTTCTATATTTTCCTCTCTAATAAGCAACATTAATCTCAAAGCACATAAAGAGGTAAGTAACATCTATCTATCATTCATCATGCTTTAAAAATTATACAAATCGCTGTTGAGAAATGCATAGAAATACCTTCCTTCTGTATTATAGGTTTGCTGATGATCAAATCGTCGATTTTATGGATTGTATGGGAAAAACCAAGCCTCATAGAAGGATTAAAAAGGAGAAATGGGACTATCTTTATTGCTATACTGAAATTATAGTCTGCTCATATAGAGCGATTACAAATGGGAAGCTACTAGCCTTAACTTTACTGTTCTTTGTCTCTGTTGTCTATTGCTTGATCCATCTCTTCGTCTTCTCCCGTAAGGCTTAAATAGCGCTGAAGAAGTGCCGGTTGTACATGCGAATATGCGTCTTGTCGATTCCTCGCACCTGGCCAAGCAAGCGGTTGCTATCATTGAGAGAAGCCTGACAATAACTGTTGATTGGTTATTGTTAGTGGGAGATAATCATAGAGATAAACCGCAAGGCGGTTATCGTCAGAGGCATAAGGCCAAATCGTCGTGCAGTTATTGGCCATAGAAGTGTGTGTGCTCTATTTCACTGCACGGGAGGCTATCTGGAGTTAAGCCCAGTTATCAGATTATAGGATTTCTAAGTAGTGGCTGACCAGGTAAATAAATAGTAATCCTATTATTCAATCCTTGTCAAGGTTGTGTATTTGCAGCTCTCCTTCTATTCCGCTCAAACAAGGGACCAACCAAGCAAGATTCACTCACCTATGAAGGGTGAGGTAAATGGGTTTAGGTAGCCCTTGCAGTTTCGCGTTCAGCCTCGGAGTACCTTTCATTACCTTACTACTGCCATCTACTCATCAATTGTACTAAACTATTGACGATTGTTAGTATTTGAATTTGACCTACTGAACCTTCCTATCTCCCATTGCAATTATTCCTTTGTCTCCAATTGAAAGAAGTTAATAGAGGTATGTGAAATACATCCATGAGAGAATTTACTCAACAAGATTGTCATTTTGCTTGGCTTCGCGTCGATGGAGATGCAATGGAAGAACACATCTATGGGTGCATCATGGAGTATGGACAAAGTGGTGGTTCTGTGAGTGTTGCTTAATTTTGTACTAATTCAATGCCCGTGCTTTGCTACGGATTCCAAATAGATCATATTACAGGTTTTCAAAATCCTGAAAACAAATTGAAGTGACTTCCTCGGTATAGATAGACAATGTAAAATTAAAGTACAATATAACACATGCTTTAGAACCAACCATGATGATAATGAACTAATTCATATTGATAACAAATTGAACATTCTACTTAACATATAATTGAATTAGAAGTCTTATGACCAAAGTTCATAGAGAGTGAAAAAGATAACATTGGAAAGCATGAGCAATCTTATAAAGATACAAAGATAACCCAATAGAAAAGAGATACTATAGCCAACAAAAACACTCAGACTTCATATGGACATCATTCTAGCAACAAAATGTTAATGCCATTACAAGCATATCATTGTTATACAAGCATAGATCCAACTTACTCAATCCATCTCCTCCTAGCTGAGGAGGAGACCTCCTTTTGCCAGCCCTATTGTTGTCGTCACTTGGGCTCAGAGAAGCAATCCCTCTTCTCAACCCCTAGGACATGTCTTGGTTACTGCAATGGAGTCTGTTGCAACCTCATTTAGTGATGGCAAATTATATTGATTTTATATTACTTCATGCTTCTTAATAACGATTATATACCCATCAATAGTAAGCTCTCCCTACAGTATTGAAATTGAAGATTTAAAATTACTCATGTTCAAGTAAAAGCTTAGAAAAGAAGCATTAGCAAGCCAATCATATCCCCTGCTATTGTTTTCACTTTTGTTTTCATTTTTCCTTGTACTATTCCTTACTCTTCCATTGTTGTTGTTACTATCTTGAAAGATGATGTTACTGCATAGAAGCTTGAGGAGGACCTCTATAAGATGCATAATTCAAACCATTCCATTTTGCCTTAGCTTAAGCACATTAACATTAAATAAAAAAAATCAAGTTTAAGATAGGCCAAAATGGCCCTTCTAACACGGGCTTCTGTATTGAAGTTCATACCTTAATCTCATGAATGGGTCTGTGTGGTTGTAGGCTAGAACACCAAGTAAACATATATGACTATGACTTGTACCATAGAAGATGATAAAAAAAATATGCAAACAAAATCAAAACAAGGTGATACAAGAGCCGGTGATGTTGTCATGAACCGAGGTTCATGCAGGATAAACACCACCAAGAAGATGGCCGGATGGCGTCGGCGTAGAACGATAGGGAGAGAGACTAGCGATTTAGACGAGGAAGACTTGATATTTCTCTGGTTGATTACAATAGCATGAGATAGTCCCCTTATATAGATGGCTCCCCCTAACAGATAGAATCTAATCCCAATCATATCTCTAACAGATATAGTAACTAATATCATATCTCTAACATAAGGAAACTAATCTCTAACTCAAATAGAATCTAATCTCTATTTCTAATAATGGACCGGCTGGGCCCAAGGCCCACCTCTATGACAGATGTAGTTCCAAGACAATAAATGCCCAAATTTGTACCATTCTCTAATAAACAAGACAAACAATTGGCAAGTGAATTAGCCATCATAGTGTGCTCCTTCAAAACTATCAGACATGGACTAATTTTAACAATAAATTCATTTTCTACTTCAAAGAGGTGATCATACCAGAGTAACCAACTAATGAATCTGGTCTTCCAATATTATGCACTTTGTTAGTCATTTTTCTAGTTTTTGAACATCAACTGGTGTCTTTTGCAAGCATAACATACTATGCAATGTCATTTGAATCATGTTAGTAGGCCCAAGCTATAACTGAACATATAAAAATACTACTACTATGGCATCATTATTTTCAATAAACCATGTTATCCAAATTTCTAGTCCCACTACTAAAAATCATGCGTTGCTACCGATGCAGTTGCCTCAAGCTTGCTGAAGAACTAAAAGCTGAATTCAATAATATCAACCATTCCAAGTGTTCAACAATTAAATTATAATTTAATATAAGGTGATATACCATTTCATCCAAAGCATTGTAAATATGTTGCAAATTTTGCTCCATGTAACCTAAAATTGCTTAACAATGATTACCAGCATGCCACACAGTACAAACTACAATGTAAAAAATGTAAGCTATGACAAAAGGTTGACTATATTACCAAGCATATCATAATTAGTAGTAGATGAAGTTTCAGGGCTAGATGACAAGCTTTCTTCCTCAGAATCAGGTACTATTCCTTGACAAAAGACAAACAATAAAAAATTAAAAATAATCACATTAAATAGAAAGGGAATAAATAATTGCATAAACAAATGAGTATTAAAATATGCATACTTGTGATTGAACCTCAAAGTGTTTTGTATTGCCAAATCTAATTTCCTCCACAGGCTTAATTCCTACCATCATCCTTGTAAGTTGATATTCATCTAAGCAAGCATTGGCATGCTATGATCACTGTACATTGCTGAAGTTGCCATTACTACATCAATTTTGGTTGTTTCATGGGAAGAATCCTGATTCACTTTAGGACATTCAGTTGCATATGACCCTTCGCCCACATCAGTTTCATGCATGCCAACACAAAACAAACTAGAGGCCTCAGCCTAATTCATCTGTAGCCTGGTGGCCTAAAACACAGGGAGGAAATACAAGAAATTGGCTAATAGCCTGACAGATGATCATCATAAGCCAAGCTTATATCATCCAACTGATTACTAAATCAAATACATTAAAACAAGATCCCAAAATTAGAGATATCAAAAAAACGTGTATATGGACAATGAGGATATCATCTATATATCAAATATAGGAATAGGACACAAGCATTTGCAAATCATTAAACCTCAAAAGTTTTAGAAACCAACACACAGAAGAAGCTGTCATGAACAGGGGCGAGAACACAGAGGGCTTGAATTTTTGTATGCAGCACATACTCATAGTTGCTTAGCAATAAATATATTTAAACAAAATAGACAGGAAATTTCATCATTTCTTTACAGTTACCTATCCCTGGCAAAGATTTAATGATAATTGATAAGAGATGTTGTTTAGGATACACAGGGCAAGAAAGACAAGTATCAATAACAACATGCAATTTGTGATGAATGTGAAAGAGCATAACATATCCAGAGTTTTACTTTCTCAAGGCCACTATGATATTAGAGTAGGTACTATACGGCTATAGTATACAAATAATTCTCAGGACAATTTACTCTCGCTTTCTAACATTAATACATTATGTACTTCCAATGTTATTGAAGTTGGCAGCAAATCTATGATAAGAAATCTTACAATCACTCTCTTCAGCACCGTTAATTTCTTTATGGAATCAGGGCTAGAATTCACTTGCAACTTTTTTTTGAGCAAATGGCTAACAGTCTTAGTAAAGATTCCCTTACTCTCTCCTAATGTTTTTTGTTTTTTTCTTTTTGACCAAGTTTTGTTGCAAGCAACTAATAATGTTAGTGACACACATATTCTTTTTAGGCTTCGAATGGTAACCGTTCAACCAATGGAAAGTGAACTTGGTCTATTGATAATTACACTCATGGCACAAACTTCCCAAAGAACTGGGCTCCTAAACACAATTTAGTAAAAAAATCACCCATATTACAATACCAAATATTAAATGGCTAAGAACATTTCATATACATACAGGAAAGCAATTGTTTTTAAGGTCTGGTTGGATCTCAAAATGGAAATTGGTCTATAGGATCGAAGCTTCAATGCCAACTCTACGTGATTTTTTTTAAAAAATGGTCCGCGATTTCATTTCTCCTGTTTGGTTGACACATGGAATTGTTAGCTGGAAACACAATTCCTCAAAAATTCAAACTAAAAAACTTGAGGATTTCAGCAAGAAGCGGATGGGGTTCGTCTCGTCGACGGATTGACACGTAGAGGGGTAGGAAGGTGGCAAAGCATGGGGCTGGTTGGGTTAGGGTTTTGAGGGTTGGCACAATTTAGGGATTCTATGAAGCAGAGGGTGCAGCCAGAGGACTACCAGGATGGTCGGCAGCATAGCTGTGCGTGAGAGGGTGGCGACGCGAGAAGCATGGCAAGAGGGCAGCGATGCCACTGGAGGGCTGGTCAAAGCCTAGTCGGATCAGAGGAGGAGTAATAAGAGGATGAGTTAGGGCATACCACACAACGAAGAGGAAGGGTGGATCTCTAACACATGCAGCTCGGTGGCGGAGGTGGCCATGGATATGCCAATGGGGGTGGCAGGAGAGATGATTGGACTGTTGAAGTATAAGTGAATTGTCCATCTTTCCTCATCAGCTTAAGCTTTTGGGTGAACTGGTTGGTGCATGAAACTCAATATGGTATCAGAGCCAAGAGGTCTCGAGTTCAAGACCTGGCTGACGCAATTAAAAAAAATAATTGCAGTCCACTTCTATTCCACGTATTAGGCCTAAGGGAGCCTACACGTGAGGGGGAGTGTTGAAGTATAAATGAATTGTCCATCTTTCCTCATCAGCTTAAGCTTTTGGGTGAACTGGTTGGTGCATGAAACTCAATATGGGCAACGGTGACAGCAAGCACGGTGGCTAACGAGGTTGGTGACGGGCACTTGGGGTGTGGTGCGGCACAGGCAGTTGGGGGTGAGAAGAGGATTCGAGGAGGAGCGATGCAACTCGCGAGTGCGAGGGGTTGAGGAGGAGGTTGGAATTCCAGGTCCACGAGTCGGCGCGAATCCTTTTGTGAGGAGGGGGAGGGAAGGGGAAGAAAGTATCACTCAATAACATTTTCTTTTAAGTAGTAGAGATATGCTATTGCAAAATTTCAAAAATAGCATTTGTGAAGCTGACAAGGCGGGTATTGACCTGAATGGTGGTGATAAAATTAGCGGGAAATACAGAGTTGAAACTTGGCACAGCACTGTTCCCCTCTGCCATTACAAACACTTCCCAGTTGGACCGGTGGTTCAATAAATGAGTTTGTAGCCTTCTCTCTTACTTGCCCCTCTTCTTGTTCCCCATTGCTGATTACTGCCGCTTGACTTGATTTATACTTGGTCGTGGCTTAACTTGATACTTGAGATCATTGCCGTCCGCCTTTGTTGCCACTCATCACCTCTACCTGTGAATTCTATTTAGTATTGCGTCACGGTAGTCGTTGTCACCGCCAAATTGTCCCAACAAGGCGGCAAGAACGACGCTCTGTTTTTTTATCATCTCTTGCGCACATTAGCCACTAGCCATCCCGGAAACTATCTTTTTCAAAAAAGAAATACATGAATAATCGTAGGCACAAAACACATATACGGAGCAGAGCAACTGCCGCCGGCCGTAACTCCATCAATCCGTCGTCAGCCTCGCCCCTCTCTTCTCCTACATTCTCTCCGGTGTTGAGTGGATTAAGAACCCGTTAATTTTTTCTTTAATTTCTTCTTTTTTTCTAGGTCAAAGTTGTTCTTCTCTAGTGTGTTCTTAGCCGGATTTTCTTTAATCATAATGGGTTTTATTAAATCGACTCACCTGGACAAACATGACGACGCCTGTTGGAGATCGATACTATGCTAAGTTAGGTGCAAATAAATCATCTCTGATTTTCTTCCAATAGGCAACACTGCTACCAAGATGCAGGTGTTGGATTAATTGGACTTGGTCCATTTTAATTTAGCAATTAATCAAATGAAATTCCTAGGCCCACATGGAAAAATTGTTTAGTCCCATATAGAGAGTTGAATGGGAGTTACACCACTTTAAAAGGTGGAACGTGGTAACCCCCTTGTGAAATTGGAGAGAGCCAATACACGCGCGCGCGCTCGCCTCGCCACGCCACGCCACGCCACGCCGAGCCGTGCCGTGCCGTGCGGTGCGTGTGCGTGCGTACGTACGTACGTACGTACGTACGCAGGCGTGTCGGGTGCGGGCGCGTTTTTCTTTATCTATTCGAAAAACGAAATGCACTGATAGCCCTCCTCTCCATACCAAAGGGATACGAAAGAACAGAACTCTCTCTCTGTGTTGTGGCTGCTCTCTGCAATCTCCGGTCCAGAACCTTGCGCGCACAAGTTTCTGGGCGAGTAGGCCTCCGGAACTTCGTCCGTTTGTGTACCTGCACGGGTAGGCGGGCGATCAAGTTTTTGGGGAGCGCATCGGCGCGACTACTCAATCTGCGACGTCTTCTTCCTGGTGGTGAACCGTTCGCGGGACTGCACTGCGAACATCTTCCTGCATCAAGCTTCGACCTGCATCACGCCTTAATCGACTACATCGAATAGGCCATCATGTCGACTGATGGTAACGGCGCCTCCGGTGTCTCCGGCACTGGCCCCGCCCGAGGGTATAAATCTAAAACTTTTCTGCTGTATTTGTTTCTGTGCGCTATGAATATGTTAATAGATGTTTCTGTTAGCTTGTTCGTTAGCGAATACGAATACATCGTTGATAGATCACTCATGCATGTTTATGTCATGTTTTACATGTTGAATTTCTGGATTAAAATATGCCGAAAATTGACTAAATTTCCAACAATCCAAAAACTTGATAGGTCTTTTTCGGTAGTTGGCTTTGCTGCGTCGCTTAAACCACACCCTCCGTTTGATGGTTCAAATTTTAAGAGATGGCGTGCACGCGCGATCCTGTGGTTTACTGCCATGGAATGTTTTCATGTTGCACAAGGAAAGCCCGCTGAGCCTCTGTCTGATGAGGATGAACGCAAGTTCAATGTAGCGGACAACTTTTTTCGAGGTGCACTTGTCAACATACTGGCGGATAACATTGTGGATGTGTACATGCATTTGCCTATAGGCAAAGATATGTGGAATGCACTTGAGGCCAAGTTCGGAGTTTCCGATGCTGGCAGTGAGCTGTATGTCATGGAGCAGTTCTATGACTACAAGATGGTCGATGACCGTTCTGTAGTAGAGCAAGCTCATGAGATTCAGGCGCTGGCAAAGGAGCTTGAGAACAATAAGTGCGAGTTACCGGACAAGTTTGTGGCTGGCGGTATTATCGCCAACTTACCACCCTCTTGGTCCGATTTTGCTACTTCTCTAAAGCACAAGAGGCAGGAGTTCAGTGTTACTGATCTCATTGGCACTCTTGGTGTTGAAGAGAAGGCGAGGGCAAAAGATACTCGTGGCAAGAAAGTTGCTGCTGAGGGAGGTTCTAGCGCCAATTTGGTGCAGAAGAAGAATCCTCAGGCTTTCCACAACAAAAAGAAAAATAAGCCTTTTGTCAAGCCCAAGGCTACTACTGAGTTTAAGAAGAAAGGCAAAGGAAAGGGCAGCTGCTTTGTGTGCGGTGATTCTGGCCATTGGGCTAAGAATTGTCCAGATCGCAAGGATAAGCAGAAGAAGTCTGCCAACATGGTTATTAGTGAAGCTGGAGGAACATCGGGGTACGGTAATTATTTACCTACAGTTCTTTCTGTTTGTCAATCACCTGAGTGGTGGGTTGACACTGGTGCTAATATTCATGTTTGTGCTGATATTTCCTTGTTTTCATCTTATCAGGTCGGTCGAGGTTGCTCCTTGTTGATGGGGAACGGATCGCATGCAGCTGTTCATGGTGTTGGTATGGTCGATCTGAAGTTTACTTCGGGAAAGACTGTGCAGTTGAAGAACGTGCAGCATGTCCCCTCCATAAAGAAGAATCTCATTAGCGGATCTCTACTATGTAGAGATGGTTTTAGGCTTGCTTTTGAGTCCAATAAATGTGTCGTGTCTAAGTATGGAACATTTGTTGGTAAAGGCTATGAGAGCGGAGGTTTGTTCCGTTTTTCTTTGATGGATTCCTGTAATAAAATTGTGAACCATGTGTGTAATGATGATGATGAGTCTAATGTTTGGCATTCACGACTTTGTCATGTTAATTTTGGGTGTATGACGCGCTTAGCTAATATGAGTTTAATCCCGAAATTCACTTTGGTCAAAGGTTCTAAGTGCCATGCGTGTGTTCAATCGAAACAACCTCGCAAGCCTCACAAGGCAGCAAAAGAGGCGAGGAATTTGGCATCGTTAGAACTCATTCATTCCGATTTGTGCGAGATGAATGGCGTGTTGACTAAAGGGGGAAAGAAATATTTCATGACGCTTATAGATGATTGCACTAGATTTTGCTCTGTGTACTTATTGAAAACAAAAGATGAAGCGTTGAATTATTTTAAGATCTATAAAGCTGAGGTAGAAAACCAACTTGAAAGGAAAATCAAGCGGGTAAGGTCTGATCGTGGGGGAGAGTATTTTTCAAATGAGTTTACTTTATTCTGCGAGGAACATGGAATTATTCATGAGAGGACGCCTCCCTATTCTCCCGAATCAAACGGGGTTGCCGAAAGAAAGAACCGCACTCTAACTGATTTGGTTAACGCCATGTTAAACACTGCGGGACTTTCTAAGGAATGGTGGGGTGAGGCTATATTGACTGCATGTCATGTCCTAAATAGAGTTTCTACAAAGAACAAAGAAGTAACACCATTCGAGGAATGGGAAAAGAAGAACTTGACTCTCTCATACTTGCGCACCTGGGGATGTTTGGCTAAAGTTAACGTGCCAATTGTCAAGAAGCGCAAACTTGGACCAAAAACCGTAGATTGTGTATTTCTTGGTTATGCTATACACAGCGTGGGTTATAGGTTCTTAATTATAAAAACTGGAGTACCTGACATGCATGTTGGTACAATCATAGAGTCCAGAGATGCTACATTTTTTGAGAATGAATTTCCTATGAAAAGTGATGTACCTAGCTTATCTAGTCAAGAACCTATAATTTCCCTTGAGTCTTTTGTGCCGATAGAATATGTTGAGCAAACGCCTATGGAAAATCCTGAGGAGGATAACAATGAAGTTACTCGAAAGATTAAGAGACAGAGGACTGCAAAGTCTTTTGGTGATGATTTCATTGTATACCTCGTGGATGACACTCCAAGAACCATTGAAGAGGCATATTCTTCTCCTGACGCTGACTATTGGAAGGAAGCAGTACGGAGTGAGATGGACTCTATTATGTCTAATGAAACTTGGGAGGTCATTGACCGTCCTTATGGGTGTAAATCTGTAGGATGTAAATGGATTTTCAAGAAAAAGCTTAGGCCTGATGGTACAATTGAAAAGTACAAGGCAAGACTTGTGGCCAAGGGTTATACCCAGAAAGAAGGCGAGGACTTCTTTGATACTTATTCACCTGTTGCCCGACTGACCACAATTCGAGTACTACTTGCCCTGGCTGCCTCTCATAGTCTTCTCGTTCATCAAATGGACGTTAAGACAGCTTTCCTAAATGGAGAGTTGGAGAAGGAGATTTATATGGATCAGCCAGACGGGTTTGTGGTAGAAGGTCAAGAAGGAAAGGTGTGCAAGTTGTTAAAGTCTTTGTATGGCCTAAAGCAAGCACCTAAGCAATGGCATGAGAAGTTCGACAAAACTTTGACATCTGCTGGTTTTGTTGTGAATGAAGCTGACAAATGTGTGTACTATCGCTATGGTGGGGGAGAAGGAGTGATCTTGTGCTTATATGTTGATGACATACTGATTTTTGGAACCAACCTCAATGTGATTGAGGAGGTCAAGGACTTTCTGTCCAAGAATTTTGAGATGAAAGATTTGGGAGTGGCTGATGTGATTCTTAACATTAAGCTACTGAGAGAAGGTGATGGTGGGGTTACACTCGTGCAATCCCACTATGTGGATAAGGTCTTGAGTCGCTTTGGTTATAGTGACTGCAAGCCTGCTTCTACTCCTTATGATCCTAGTGTGTTATTGAGGAAAAACCGAAGAATAACAAGGGATCAATTGAGATACTCCCAGATCATTGGCTCACTGATGTATTTAGCTAGTGCTACGAGGCCTGACATCTCGTTTGCTGTGAGCAAGCTAAGCCGGTTTGTTTCAAATCCGGGAGATGATCATTGGCGTGCTCTTGAGAGAGTAATGCGTTATCTAAAGACAACCGTGAGCTATGGAATTCACTATGCTGGGTACCCAAAAGTACTGGAGGGCTACAGTGATTCAAACTGGATCTCTGATGCTGATGAGATAAAAGCCACGAGTGGATATGTGTTCACACTTGGAGGTGGTGCTGTTTCCTGGAAGTCTTGCAAGCAGACCATGTTAACGAGGTCAACAATGGAAGCAGAACTCACAGCATTAGATACCGCTACTGTTGAGGCTGAGTGGCTTCGTGAACTCCTTATGGATTTGCCGGTGGTTGAAAAACCGATACCGGCTATCCTGATGAACTGTGATAATCAGACTGTAATTATCAAGGTGAACAGTTCTAAGGACAACATGAAGTCATCTAGGCATGTTAAGAGGCGGTCGAAGTCTGTCAGAAAGCTGAAAAACTCCGGAGTGATAGCGCTGGACTATGTCCAGACAGCTAATAATCTGGCCGACCAATTTACAAAGGGTTTATCACGTAATGTGATAGATAGTGCATCGAGTGAGATGGGCCTGAGACCCACATGAGTCATACCACAGTGGTAACCTGTTCTACGTGATCGGAGATCCCGTGAAGTAGGATGGTGAAACAAGCTGTTGGTTGACTGGAAGGAGAGACCTTTACAAGGCTCATTTCTTCAGTGATGCACTTCTCTCCTATTCTGTATGGCAGGTTGGTTTTTTACCTCAATGTGATCCGAGTGGCTTATTTAAAGCAGAGATGTCGGCCTACAGGACATCTTAGAAGGAACACACCTATATGAGTTCGACTGCTGGTCACAGTCTATGAGATTTGGGTGATCTCTAGATACTCATGAATAGGCATGGAGTATGACTTATACGCTCCAACCAGAGGAGATGCTTTAGGCAGCCTAGTACTAGTAAAGGAATTGGGTAAAGCTTGTTCGCACAAAACTGTCAATTCAAGGCATAGTCCATTGTTCAGTTGTGGATGAGTGTAACTCCTTTCCTAGGTGGATGTTCAACTTAACAGTCTCCATCGAAACACTGGTATATCAAACAACAGCAGAACTGAGAGTTTTCTCGTGTGCCTTGAAATTTGGTGGGGATTGTTGGATTAATTGGACTTGGTCCATTTTAATTTAGCAATTAATCAAATGAAATTCCTAGGCCCACATGGAAAAATTGTTTAGTCCCATATGGAGAGTTGAATGGGAGTTACACCACTTTAAAAGGTGGAACGTGGTAACCCCCTTGTGGAATTGGAGAGAGCCAATACACGCGCGCGCGCTCGCTTGCTCGCTCGCCTCGCCACGCCACGCCACGCCGAGCCGTGCCGTGCCGTGCCGTGCCGTGCGGTGCGGTGCGTGTGCGTGTGCGTACGCGCGCAGGCGTGTCGGGTGCGGGCGCGTTTTTCTTTATCTATTCGAAAAACGAAATGCACTGATGGCTGGCAGTAACGGTGCACGATTATGGCTGCGGTTACTTTCGAGTAATGGTTGCAGTTACCAGTCTCTTCGTTTTTGCTGTTACAAAAGAGGGCTCTCCTCTCCATACCAAAGGGATACGAAAGAACAGAACTCTCTCTCTGTGTTGTGGCTGCTCTCTGCAATCTCCGGTCCAGAACCTTGCGCGCACAAGTTTCTGGGCGAGTAGGCCTCCGGAACTTCGTCCGTTTGTGTACCTGCACGGGTAGGCGGGCGATCAAGTTTTTGGGGAGCGCATCGGCGCGACTACTCAATCTGCGACGTCTTCTTCCTGGTGGTGAACCGTTCGCGGGACTGCACTGCGAACATCTTCCTGCATCAAGCTTCGACCTGCATCACACCTTGATCGACTACATCGAATAGGCCATCATGTCGACTGATGGTAACGGCGCCTCCGGTGTCTCCGGCACTGGCCCCGCCCGAGGGTATAAATCTAAAACTTTTCTGCTGTATTTGTTTCTGTGCGCTATGAATATGTTAATAGATGTTTCTGTTAGCTTGTTCGTTAGCGAATACGAATACATCGTTGATAGATCACTCATGCATGTTTATGTCATGTTTTACATGCTGAATTTCTGGATTAAAATATGCCAAAAATTGACTAAATTTCCAACAGCAGGTCCAACACATTAGTGGATATCATTAACAATCTACTTTCCGGAGTCTACCGCGAGAAGGATACATAAGTCCAGCATGTTCATGGACCCAAGAACTTGATGGTAGCATATTGTTCATTTAGGGTCTGTTTGGAACAGAGGAATTTCACAGGAATTTTGCAGGAAACAGTTCAATTCCAGCAGGAATTAGGAAAAATTCCCGCATTCCAAACAGGGCCTTAGAATATTCAATGTAAAAGTTGAACACTTATCTACTTTATCCATGATAATTTTTCCATTACAGATATCATCCTGGGATCCCATTTATCCTATAAACGGGAAAACTATTTGTACATCATAGTTTGAGTTCAGGAAGCAAAAAAAGGTCTCATCTTGTTCGTAAGAAAAAAAACCAGAGGCTCCAAGCCACCCTACTACTTACTCAAGGACAAACCAAAATGAAAAGATAGGGAAAAAGCAAACTACCATTATTACAAGTTTTGAGCATTTCAGGCAGATACATCAAACGAAAATCAGAACTGTAGCCTTTCTGTCTCACTTTTTCCACCCAGAAATGTCTTTGACTGCATTAGTAGTATCGACTTCTCCTTGCCCGTCGAGCAAACCTTCCTTTTCCAGACATAGCTTCTGCCCTCCTGTTTGCCTCAGCGTGATGCCGTAAAGCTTCAGATTGAATTGCCTCTGCTCCTGCAATGATATCCTCCGTGGCGTCTGTGTAGAGGCCTGCCCAGTATTTCAAGAAGTTGCAGATGTAGCAAATGATCTCAGCAGGAGATCCAATCAGTTTCTGTAACACCCCCGTTTCCGGGAGTATTATGAAACCCTCGCAGCTGCCCAGGACTGTTCAACTGCGAGTACATTCATTGAGTGTATAACATTGCCAACACAAGCTTAAGCGCAAAAGCGAACTTTATTACAATATAAAGGCTAAAAGCCAAGTATTACAGCAGGCCAACGGCCTTTAGTTACATTACAGCAAAAGATGCCACAGGCACGCCTGAGCGGAGAACGACCCTAATTTCACGCTTCATCAACCTCGTACAGAACCGTCCCTTCGTCTTCTCTCGCATCCTCAATAATTAGTTGGTTCTGTTTATGTTTTTAGCAAGCATGAGTACTACCACTTGTACTCAACAAGTCACACGGAGCTTAATAATAATTTCATGCAGTGTATACCAAGAAAAGGGGATCAAGTATATTATTTTATGTGGATACAGTTTTGGTTGGAACTATTTGGAAACCTTTAAAATGTACTTCCTTAAAGTAAATGGGGGGTTTCAAGCTTGATTACCATTAATCAACATTACCAAACCATTCCAAATCTACTTATGCCTTGATACTGGATTCACCCACTAAACACAGCTTCGTTTACCAGAAGCACGGCGTATTCGAATACCATTTGTCATGACTTTGCAAAGCTGCCCTGCTTTACCCACAAGATCCCTTAACTCCCGCGATAGAGTTAAGACAACAAGGATGTTCACTGCTCAATTCTTTGTGTAGACTCCGCCCAGTAGGTGTTTAATCTCAACAAGCTCGGATGACCCCACGGATCTCGTCCGACTCATCGCAGCCCTACAGTTGTATGGTTAACCACCTCCCATACGAACTCACCCTCTGTCTCCCCCTTTCCAGTTGCAGAGGTTCAATTGAAGTTGAGCAGTTACTAAGCCAGGTTTGACTAAGCCAGATTTGACCAAGTCAACGCTTGTGGTTGGGCGGATACTATGTCCGTTACTCAGCATAAGGGTCTAGTCCTTACATTTTTAGCTGAGGCGTGAACCACACACGAACCCAAATTCAGTACACACTGTACTGCCACCAATCCACAACCAGCCTCCACCCTAGGATAAGGTCTTCGGATCGATCTCTGCGATCCTCACTTATTCTAGTTCCCACTTTCCAAAACTCTAAGCCAATACCAAACCTTAACAGTATAAAGATTCAATGTGATTCTAAGCCACCATGTTATTAATAATCTTATATTTTATGTTACTAGGTCTTGTCAAGGTGAATGTGGCCATCAAGTTAAACTGGGCTTTTTGGGTGGTAGGACATAACTAATATCATGTCATTCTAAGTATTTGATGTACATAAAATAACAGTGCGCAAATAACATAATGAAAATACGGTAAATAAATAACTTAGGGAAATGTAGGATCAACATGTTCAAAAATATGTGTGACTTGCCTTGCGGATTTTCGATTTTGATTATTTCGTATTCTTCAGTGGGCCGGGTCTGGACTTGAGCTTTTCCCTCCTGCTTTTGCGAAATCTTGACTTCGTAAACTAACGCAAAACAAATAAAACAAATTAATTCCATGCCCGAAGGAATGAGCGAGGAATAAAGGAAATAAAAGAATAAAGAAGAATCCGAAAAACTCCATTAAATTGAGGATATTGGGTTATAGGAGGGCTATATGGGGAAATGGGCCTTGGATTTGGGTTGACGGGCTCGAAACGAATCAGGGGAGTATAAATATGTATTTTGGGCTTTGGGTCGGTTACTATTCATTGGGCTCAGTACTGTTCCTCGGGTTCGGGTCGGACTCGGCGAGCTGGCTTGGTCGAACCGTGTCAATCGGGCTCGAGCCGGCTGGAACGGGCGCGGCCGAAATGTTTCGGCTCGACCGCGTCGCTTGGGCTCGGTCAGACGCATCGGGCGCAGCGGGCGGGTCCGGTCGGGCGCGGCGATGGGGCTCAGTCCAACCGCAACGCGGGGCGGCTCGGTCGGAAGCTACTGTGCTTCTTCCTCCTTCCACCCGAGCGCGCGCAGGGGAGCAGAGGATTAGGTGGCGGCTAGCGGCGGAGCTAGGGTGAAGTGCGACGAAAAAGGAAGGTGCGGTTGGGTTCGTGGGAGTGAGGGGGTCTCATTTTTGGTGGTTGGGGGCCCGGCGGATGCGGCGTTCGCCGGCGGCAAGCCCTTCTCTAAGGCGGCCATTTTTTGAATTGCGAGCAAAGGGGAGATTCTCCGAGCAATTGGGTGGGCTTTAGAGCTTCACTACGGCTTGGTTAGGGTTAGGGGGAAGTTGTCCGAAGCTCAAGAGGCTTGGGCTAGGCTGGCCACGACGGAGGTGGGCGGCAGAGAAGGGGTGAACGGCGCCGGGGGAGGAGAGGGGTTGGGAGACTAGGGCAAGGTTTTGGGGAGGTTCTGGAGAACTTGGGGGTGCTACTGGAGGAAGGAATTGGAGAGTGGACGGCCGGAGACGGGACATTAGATTAGGGCTCCGCATTTGGGGATTTTCAGAAATACCGTGGATGGGGAAGAATGCGGGAGCTTGGGGTGTTTGGTGAGCTTCAGGGAGGTAAGATACTCTCCTTGGGAAGGTTAGGGGCGCTTAAATAGGCGGGAGAGGCGGTTGGCACCGTGGAGGGGAGGAAATATCTTGGCGGCGGTGAACTGGAGCTCGAGAAGGGCCGGCTGGCTTGGGCGCGACGATGGCGGCAATCAAAGGTGTCAGGGGGAGCTGTTGTACAGGGCGGCTGCGGCTGTGGGAGGAAGGAGCGGGAAGGAGCAGAGGGAGCGCGCGCGGACGGCAAATGGCGTTGCCACGCATTGCCGCTAGGTCAAAGCAGTGTCAGGGCGTGGCAGAGGGTAAGGTACGGCGGACTGACAGGTCGGGGCAGGCTGGCAGTAGCTCGAACTCGCGAGAGGGATCGGGACGGCTTGGCGGCGAAGAAACGGGGACGGCGGCGATTTTGTCGGACGGCAACAGTGCCGCGCCATCTCCTCCGTCCAGGGCGGCAGTGGCTAGGATTAGGGGTTAAATTGGCGCTGAGATTCGTGCAGATTAGGGTTAGGGATGAGATGGGCAAAGGAAAAACGGGAATTCAAATCCAATTTGATTTTTTGCAAATTTTCGGTTTGTTTCAACCTTCCCTCCTTAAAAAGAATCTCGACCCCGAGATTCACCCAGGTTAAAGAATGGGTGAAAAACAAAACTTGTTACAGTTCTAATTCCTTTCCATAGATCTTGTTTTACTCAGGGTGAGCTTCCAGTGGTGACTGTTAATTGAGCTTCCGTCGGTACTTTGTCCCTTTCTGGTTATCTGGGCTCTCAAAACTTCATGAAGATATTCTCAAAGTACATATATGACTTGTGCTTCTTGGTTTAAGATAATCTCATCTGGAAACTTATGTAATAGCACGACCATGGTCAGGCAGAGTTCTGTTGACTTTATCTCTTCAGCAGGTTTGTTTGCCTTGTAGTGTTTGTACTAATCAATCAATCCATGACATAATCTCATATACTTTTTATGTCTTCGGGAGTCTGTAACATAAATCTATACCAATATCCGTTGATTCCTCTTCTCCATTCAAAGACTAGTTATGACTGTGGTAACCTGTCTTTCATTTTCTAGCAAATGTTATAAGTGTTATACCCTGAGATTTCTCTTCTCATATTACCTTATCAAAATTCTTCCTTCAACCCTGGATTCATCTTTATTCTATCAAACCGTATAGAGAGCTATAAAGTGTGAGTTTCTTTTATGATCGAATCTCTGAATTTCCTCTTCATTGAATATTAGGAGTGACCGTGAGATCCCAAGATTTCTTGCTTATTCCCTGGTGGATTCTGTTGAATTTACTTGTCATAGTAGAGATAACCCTTGGTAACCATACCAGGACATTTGCTTTCATTGACTATCCAACTCACAGTCCCTGATTATTTATAACCATCTTCATTGTCGGGAATTTAATCTCAGCTGATCAGTGCATGTGCTATGGATACTAATTCTAGGCCATAGGTAGTGTACCTCTCTTCAGGTGTCGGCATCTCCATGCACAAGTTATAATCCTTTCGTCATACATCTTAGTCTCTGTTTCTGAGGTGTG
The DNA here is from genome assembly GCA_017311315.1 of Dendrocalamus latiflorus. Lineage (NCBI taxonomy): Eukaryota > Viridiplantae > Streptophyta > Magnoliopsida > Poales > Poaceae > Dendrocalamus > Dendrocalamus latiflorus. The sequence goes on from CM029651.1 coordinate 47,972,627, forward strand.
ACCGCAGGGCTGAAAATCTCTATTAGGGGATATTAGAACTGGAGCTATAGTCAATCTAGTCTTTAATAGAACTGAGGCTATAATCTTTATCTTCTAAGAACTTTTCTTGTTACGCTCGAGCTCATACATACTCCTTTTTCTTTTTCTTCCTTTTACTGCACCTGTATATCATCCTTGTATATACCAAATCATTCATGTCTTGTATCTTCACATAAACTTTCCTGGTTTATTTACCGTAACTTTTATAGGTACTTTATATATCAACATTCCTTATAATTTCCCCTTAGTATCTCTTGAAATGGTTCTGATTCATTTGTTCTAGTGTCCATAGTTCCATTGTATTATTCTGATTTTCTATCCAAACTGAGTTGGTTCTCCCATCCTTTGCGTAGTCTTTTAAATATTGCCATACTTTTCTTACACAAAGTTGGAAAGTAGGTTCACAGTGAATTGCGATGCAAACTTCTTTATTCCTTATACCACTGTACAGATAGCTCACGGGTAACTCACGGGTACATCCGATACCTTAAGAGGCAACTTGGTTACACCAACGTACTTGCTTATACAAAAGTATGAGATAACACTCATTTTATGTTACGTTTTTAACCAACGGTGTTGCCTAACTTTCTGACTACCTCTTTTGTCGCTTTCTCTTAGTCACTTCTTTAGGGTGTATTTGTCTCCTTTTCCACTCGAGCCTTTTTGGAGCGGCGTCCTTCTTCCTCTGTTGGCAGTTGATATGATGTTGATGCCTGTCCTTTAGCTTGTATCTGGGCTACTTCTTTAGGTAGGGATTTCCATGGGCATTGGGAGCGAATATGTCCTCTCTGGTTGCAGTGGAAACAAGTCTTGAGTGTCATAGTCACAAGATCGTTTTGCTTGATGATCTTCACATATTTTGACATTTCTTCTTCTATCCAGAGCGCCTGATCAACTAGAGCTTGCAAGTTTGAAAATTCCATGGTCATGAGATAACGCCTTATCTTAGGTTATAAGCCTTCCAAAAAGCAGTCCATTCTTTTTTTCTTCGGTATCGATCTCTTTTGGAGCATACTGTGATAAATAGTATAATTGCTGCAAATACTCCATAACAGATTTGTCTCCTTGCTGAAGATCAAGAAAATCTCGATATCTTTCTGCGGCAACTTTAGAAGAAATATAAGTCTTGCGGAATCTAGTCACAAACTCCTTCCACGTAATATCATTTTTGTTCTGATATGTCCATTGGATAGCATTCCACCAATTGATGGCTGGTCCCGATAGTTGATAAGTGGCGAAAAGAACTTTTTCCTTATCCGTACATTGGATAGTTTCCAGTCTCTTCTCGACATCTTGCAACCAATTGTCGGCATTTAGAGACTTCGTTACTGATGAAAATTCCGGTGGCCGAGTCTTCAGGAAAGTTGCAAGTTTGAATGCGGTCGCACTTGACATTGATACTAGTTCTTCTGGTGACGCTTTTGTAATGAGTTGTTCTAATATTCTTGCTTGTTGTTTTAGTATTCTGACTTGTCTTTGTTCGCTTTCAATCCGAGTTTTCTCCATGATAGTTATGGCCTCATTCGCGTAGTTTTCCACCACGTTGTATAAGGTTTCCATCTGTTGAATAGGACTTCTGTCGAGTTGAACTGTTTATCCTGACTTCCGTTTTCCATCTGTTGCACCATCAATTCTTTAGTTTGCTCGGTGCTAATTCATTTGACAGTAGTTGAAACTTAGGGATCAGTCCTGTAACATTTTTGGGCTTAGCAAAGGAAGTGAGACGAAAACGAGGGAAGAGCAGGAAAGAGGTAGGAAAGAAAATGAAGTGAGATTAAATGATGTTTCTGATTGCTTTTGTAGGACACCTCCTGAAAATCTTCTTGCTTACTTACGAGGATAATCCCACATCGGTTAGCTCCCAGCTTTCGTAAGCTAATTTATTCTCATACTACTCTTGTACATGGGCTTAAAATCCAGTGCCCCTTTTTAATTTAGTTTCTACTCCACACTAGGGCTACACTATATCCTAGTTATGACTTCATTTTTGTTGATAACCTCAAACAAATATAATCATTCATTTGATCCATCGAAGACGTAATTCCTATTCATTCTCCTAACTTTATTAATCATATCATGGTTATCCAAATTCTACAAAAATTCCAACTTCAACCATGACTATAAATCCAATATCAAACCTGTTATAATCCGATATCCATATTTTAAACTCACCGATATCATTTGTATTCATATTCTTTAGAGATCCCATTTATTTTCATTATCAACTCATAATCTTAGTCGACTCATTCAATAATCAACTAAGCTTCTTGCTATCTCCTTCTCATTTAATTCATCATTTGAAAAATCCACCAAAGATAATATCATTAATAAGATTTATAATCCAATAATCACTATTATTAATATCCACCCAGAATATTATCATTGATTAGGCCTAAAATCCAATAATTAGTATTATCACTTTTTTTTTATCCAACAAATTCTATCACTTTATCCATTCATATTCTTCCAATATTAACATAATTCCACCGATATCTTTGATTATCATCGTCTCATATTTTAATCCCTTATGAGTTATCTACTCCTTTCTCTAAACTCCATGGCTATAATTCAACCTATTTGTTGCAATCAGAAGTTTGCATTTAATTTCTTCTGAGATTTGCCTGATAGGTAAGAAGATCAGAATAGAGTAGATAAGAATTAAAGACGAACTGGGAGAGGAGGAGAGTTTTTTTTAATATACTCTTTACTTAAAATCAGAAATTTAGTTTTGCACAAATTGCTTATATAGCAGCCTTCAGGCTAATAGTGCAATTTGGCTATTAATACAGACAAAAATCTTCATCTAATTGAATGGTTTCACCCATCGCATCAGGGATATCAAATGGGTATTATTTACTAATTACACGAGCGGTGACCTTACAACTTTTCAAGAGGAAAAGTTTTTGGTCGGGGTATTCATACTACTCCTTTTTAACATCATTTTTAATGTCTCTTTAGCTAGAGTTAGCCTTTATCTCATTTGGTTAGGCATGAAATTAGCCTAAACGTCTACTTGCATTTTAAGCTTTTGACAAAGCCCAAAAGGAAAGCTTTTGCTTTTTGCCTAAGAAAGGTAAGATAGAAATAGGAAAGATGAGACAGCAATAATACTTATGGTTTTCGAAATTCTTTTGTATTTGAAAGTATGGTTTTGTGAAATCGTATTCTTATCGTAACCAAACCTACACTTAGGGTCATCCTACGGTCAAGCAAGCGGGCTCTGATACCACTCTGTAACACCCCCGTTTCCGGGAGTATTATGAAACCCTCGCAGCTGCCCAGGACTGTTCAACTGCGAGTACATTCATTGAGTGTATAACATTGCCAACACAAGCTTAAGCGCAAAAGCGAACTTTATTACAATATAAAGGCTAAAAGCCAAGTATTACAGCAGGCCAACGGCCTTTAGTTACATTACAGCAAAAGATGCCACAGGCACGCCTGAGCGGAGAACGACCCTAATTTCACGCTTCATCAACCTCGTACAGAACCGTCCCTTCGTCTTCTCTCGCATCCTCAATAATTAGTTGGTTCTGTTTATGTTTTTAGCAAGCATGAGTACTACCACTTGTACTCAACAAGTCACACGGAGCTTAATAATAATTTCATGCAGGGTATACCAAGAAAAGGGGATCAAGTATATTATTTTATGTGGATACAGTTTTGGTTGGAACTATTTGGAAACCTTTAAAATGTACTTCCTTAAAGTAAATGGGGGGTTTCAAGCTTGATTACCATTAATCAACATTACCAAACCATTCCAAATCTACTTATGCCTTGATACTGGATTCACCCACTAAACACAGCTTCGTTTACCAGAAGCACGGCGTATTCGAATACCATTTGTCATGACTTTGCAAAGCTGCCCTGCTTTACCCACAAGATCCCTTAACTCCCGCGATAGAGTTAAGACAACAAGGATGTTCACTGCTCAATTCTTTGTGTAGACTCCGCCCAGTAGGTGTTTAATCTCAACAAGCTCGGATGACCCCACGGATCTCGTCCGACTCATCGCAGCCCTACAGTTGTATGGTTAACCACCTCCCATACGAACTCACCCTCTGTCTCCCCCTTTCCAGTTGCAGAGGTTCAATTGAAGTTGAGCAGTTACTAAGCCAGGTTTGACTAAGCCAGATTTGACCAAGTCAACGCTTGTGGTTGGGCGGATACTATGTCCGTTACTCAGCATAAGGGTCTAGTCCTTACATTTTTAGCTGAGGCGTGAACCACACACGAACCCAAATTCAGTACACACTGTACTGCCACCAATCCACAACCAGCCTCCACCCTAGGATAAGGTCTTCGGATCGATCTCTGCGATCCTCACTTATTCTAGTTCCCACTTTCCAAAACTCTAAGCCAATACCAAACCTTAACAGTATAAAGATTCAATGTGATTCTAAGCCACCATGTTATTAATAATCTTATATTTTATGTTACTAGGTCTTGTCAAGGTGAATGTGGCCATCAAGTTAAACTGGGCTTTTTGGGTGGTAGGACATAACTAATATCATGTCATTCTAAGTATTTGATGTACATAAAATAACAGTGCGCAAATAACATAATGAAAATACGGTAAATAAATAACTTAGGGAAATGTAGGATCAACATGTTCAAAAATATGTGTGACTTGCCTTGCGGATTTTCGATTTTGATTATTTCGTATTCTTCAGTGGGCCGGGTCTGGACTTGAGCTTTTCCCTCCTGCTTTTGCGAAATCTTGACTTCGTAAACTAACGCAAAACAAATAAAACAAATTAATTCCATGCCCGAAGGAATGAGCGAGGAATAAAGGAAATAAAAGAATAAAGAAGAATCCAAAAAACTCCATTAAATTGAGGATATTGGGTTATAGGAGGGCTATATGGGGAAATGGGCCTTGGATTTGGGTTGACGGGCTCGAAACGAATCAGGGGAGTATAAATATGTATTTTGGGCTTTGGGTCGGTTACTATTCATTGGGCTCAGTACTGTTCCTCGGGTTCGGGTCGGACTCGGCGAGCTGGCTTGGTCGAACCGTGTCAATCGGGCTCGAGCCGGCTGGAACGGGCGCGGCCGAAATGTTTCGGCTCGACCGCGTCGCTTGGGCTCGGTCAGACGCATCGGGCGCAGCGGGCGGGTCCGGTCGGGCGCGGCGATGGGGCTCAGTCCAACCGCAACGCGGGGCGGCTCGGTCGGAAGCTACTGTGCTTCTTCCTCCTTCCACCCGAGCGCGCGCAGGGGAGCAGAGGATTAGGTGGCGGCTAGCGGCGGAGCTAGGGTGAAGTGCGACGAAAAAGGAAGGTGCGGTTGGGTTCGTGGGAGTGAGGGGGTCTCATTTTTGGTGGTTGGGGGCCCGGCGGATGCGGCGTTCGCCGGCGGCAAGCCCTTCTCTAAGGCGGCCATTTTTTGAATTGCGAGCAAAGGGGAGATTCTCCGAGCAATTGGGTGGGCTTTAGAGCTTCACTACGGCTTGGTTAGGGTTAGGGGGAAGTTGTCCGAAGCTCAAGAGGCTTGGGCTAGGCTGGCCACGACGGAGGTGGGCGGCAGAGAAGGGGTGAACGGCGCCGGGGGAGGAGAGGGGTTGGGAGACTAGGGCAAGGTTTTGGGGAGGTTCTGGAGAACTTGGGGGTGCTACTGGAGGAAGGAATTGGAGAGTGGACGGCCGGAGACGGGACATTGGATTAGGGCTCCGCATTTGGGGATTTTCAGAAATACCGTGGATGGGGAAGAATGCGGGAGCTTGGGGTGTTTGGTGAGCTTCAGGGAGGTAAGATACTCTCCTTGGGAAGGTTAGGGGCGCTTAAATAGGCGGGAGAGGCGGTTGGCACCGTGGAGGGGAGGAAATATCTTGGCGGCGGTGAACTGGAGCTCGAGAAGGGCCGGCTGGCTTGGGCGCGACGATGGCGGCAATCAAAGGTGTCAGGGGGAGCTGTTGTACAGGGCGGCTGCGGCTGTGGGAGGAAGGAGCGGGAAGGAGCAGAGGGAGCGCGCGCGGACGGCAAATGGCGTTGCCACGCATTGCCGCTAGGTCAAAGCAGTGTCAGGGCGTGGCAGAGGGTAAGGTACGGCGGACTGACAGGTCGGGGCAGGCTGGCAGTAGCTCGAACTCGCGAGAGGGATCGGGACGGCTTGGCGGCGAAGAAACGGGGACGGCGGCGATTTTGTCGGACGGCAACAGTGCCGCGCCATCTCCTCCGTCCAGGGCGGCAGTGGCTAGGATTAGGGGTTAAATTGGCGCTGAGATTCGTGCAGATTAGGGTTAGGGATGAGATGGGCAAAGGAAAAACGGGAATTCAAATCCAATTTGATTTTTTGCAAATTTTCGGTTTGTTTCAGTTTCTTTTCAAAACAGGCTGTTTTTCGTATTTTTCAGATTGCCCAACACACAGCCGACAAACCCATAATATGAACTCTTCTCCCCACAGGAATGAAATGATTAATCCACCACAAATACTGGTCAAAAGATGTGGGACGGCAATCAGCCCCAATGATCACACCAATCAGGCTCCAGACATAGTACTTTGCTACCATGCACTCAAAAAATAATTGGGTAATCGTTTCATTTTCAATTTTTTAGATAACGGAATAACAATATTCCGGCCTTTATCATTCCACGGGAATGACTACAGCCGAACAGTAACCATCACAAAACACAGACCACACTCCACCAAACGGCATTACAAAAAACCTAAGCAATGGAACTTAAGACCAAGGACTTAATCCTTTAATCTAAAACAACTGCTCCACCCAAACTTGTTGAAAATCTCCATCACCACTCTCTCAATTCTTTTGCAACCTTTTATGAGTGTCCTTCTCGCTTTCTCTTTAGATAGTTGCGACCAGCACCTGATCCAATAAGTCCCCCTGAAAATGACCTGCAAGAAAGAATGAGTAGCGATCCTTTTGAAAACGACGCCATTCCTATTCAACCACAAGGCCCAACAAAGTGCCGCTATACCAACTAAATTCTGATTTCTAAGCTTCAAAGAAAAACGTCTAAGCCAAGAACCAAACAACATCTCAAAACTAGTAGGTGGTTGAACGCCAAAGCTAATGACTACCACATTCCAAAAAACCCGAGCCACATGGCAATCGAAAAAGAGATGTTGAATGCTCTCATTAGAGGAACAAAAACAACATTTGATACTTCCTTGCCACTGCTTCTTTGCAAGATTATCTTTTGTTAATAACTCCTTTCTTCAAGTACCAAAGGAAAACTTTAACTTTGAGAGGTATCTTTGCTTTCCAGAATAAATTCTTTTCTGAAATGCTTTCTCTGCCCATGAGATCTCTGTACAACGAACAAACAAAAAAGGACCCAGTCTTGTGTAAGTTCCACACCAGCACATCTTCTTGCTCATTAAGCGAAATACGAACTATCATACGCACCAACTTAAGCCACGCAGCCATCTTTTCACCAACTAACGCTCTTCTAAAAGAAACATTTAGCGGTGTTGTACTTAATACTTGAGCAACCGTCATATTCTTTTTCCTAACAATTCTGTATAAATCAGGGAATTTCGTCATTAACGCTACCTTCCCCAACCAAATGTCCTCCCAAAATCTCGTTTGTTGACCATTATTAACCTTGAAACTACTCCTTGCTAACAAAAGATCCTTGACCTCCATAAGACCACTCCAAAAATGAGAGACCCCTGGCTGTTTAACTACTTGAGACAAGGCCTTACCTTTCAAATACTTTTTCTTCAGCACGCTCTGCTAAAGACCATCCTCATTCAACAACTTAAACAACCGCTTACTTAAGAGACAACAATTCTGTACTTCTAGGTTCAAGATGCCCAGACCCCCCACACATCTTGGTTGACTAAGGATATCCCATCTGGCCAATCTATATTTCATTTTATTCCCATCGCTTTGCCAAAAAAATCTGGATCGATAATAATCCAGTTTCTTAAGAATTCCTTTAGGAATCCTAAAAAAAGACATCATGAACAGCGGGAGACTCGATAAAACCGAATTGATTAAAACAAGTTTGCCACCTACTGATAATAATTTGCTTTTCCAACTACTAAGCTTTTTCTGAAACCTTTCTTCGATCTCCCTCCAATCTTTGCTCAAAATTTTTCGGTGATGCATAGGGACACCTAAGTACCTAAAAGGTAATGACCCCTCCTTGCAACCAAACAATTCAACAAAATCAACGCTTTTATCCTTAGCTTCCCCAAAGCAAAAGACCTCACTTTTATGGAAGTTTATTTTGAGGCCCGACAACTCCTCAAAAGTACTAAGTACTAACTTAAGGTTCTTTGCCTCTTCTAAATCATTTTCCATAAAAAGGATAGTATCATCCGCATACTGAAGAATCGACAAACTGCCATCAACCAAGTGAGAGACTAATCCCCTAAACTGCCCACAGCCTTTGGCCCTTTCTATTAGAACTGACAACAAGTCCGCTATTAGACTAAAAAGAATTGGCGAGAGAGGATCCCCTTGCCTTAAACCTTTTTTAGTCTAGAAGTAATGGCCTAAGTTATCATTCACCTTAACCCCTACACTGCCTCCACTTACTATTGTTTCGATCCAATTGCACCACTTTGTCGAGAAACCTTTTAATCTCAGCACCTGTTGCAAAAAAGACCAACTACCTTATCGTAGGCTTTCTCAAAATCTAGTTTGAGAATTATCCTACTCAACTTTTTCTTGTTCATCTCATGCAACACTTCATGCAAAACAACTGCACCTTCCATGATATTCCTTCCCGGAATAAAAGCTGTTTGCGAGGGGCTAATCACCTTGCTAGCAATCCCCGTGATTCTATTAGCCATTACTTTTGTGAAAATTTTAAAGCTGACATTAAGCATACAAATTGGTCTATACTGTTGAATTTGCTTAGCCTCCTTTTGCTTCGGAAGGAGTGTTATGATCCCAAAATTAAGACTATAAAGGCAAAGCTTATTCTTGTGGAAATCTTTAAACATGGCCATCAGGTCAACTTTTATTAGACTCCAAAACACTTGATAAAACTCTACAGGAAACCCATCAAGACCTGAAGCTTTATTAGGTTTCATTTGAAAAATGGCATCTTTTACTTCCTTTTCAGAGAAAACCTCCGTTAGGATCATGTTTTCTGTTTCAGACACTTGCGGAACATCCTCTTTGAAAGCTTCGTCAAGAGCCAGGTTACTTCTCCACGTCGACCCAAAGAGCTTTTTATAGTACTTTGTAATATAAATCCCCATATTATCATCTCCTTCCATCACCCCATCTTCTTGGTCAAGCCGAAAAATTCTAGTTTTTCTTCTTTTTACCATTTGCTACCATATGGAAATACTTCGTATTGTTGTCTCCCTGTAGGAGCTCCGCGGTCTTAGCCCTCTGGAACCATTTAAACTCCTCTTCCCGAAGCAATTGAGCTAGTCTTTCTTTCACACTTCGCTTTAGGTCCAACTCATGTTGACCCAAAAGTTGTGTTTCCGCTTTTTTATCCAGCTTGTCCGCTATCCTTACCAACTCCTGTTTTTCTTTCTTATACGCCCCAAACTCGTTCTTAGCCCACCCTCTTAAGAATTGTCTCAATCTTCTGATTTTATTCTGCCACCTTTGCAAAGGCGAAAAACCCTTCTTTTCTTCATTCCAGACCTTCGACACTAAGTCGAAAAAACCTTCACGCAAGAACCACCCGAGTTCAAACTTGAACAAAGGCTTACCCTTACACTGAGATCCTTCTCCCGTGCTTAGCAGGAGAGGAGTATGATCCGAAAATTCTCTACACAAAGCTTTCACCGTGGAGAGTGGGAACTTTTGTTCCCACTTCGTGCTTACTAAAATCCTATCCAGCTTTTCAAAAGTTGGTTCTTTCAAGGAATTAGCCCAAGTATAATTCCTTCCAGATAGCTCAATTTCCCTTAGATTCAAGCTATCTATGATCGCATTAAAAAGGAAAGGCCATTTTCCATCAAACTTATCATTATTTTTTCACTCGGATTTCGGATAATATTGAAATCCCCACCAATCATCATTGGTAACGAATCCTTACTACATGCTTGAACCAACTCGGCAAGAAAACTTTCCTTGAATTCTGGTTGCGTAGCCCCATAAACTGCCACCAAAGGCCATTGAAAGCCATCTTTAGAATTTCTGAGATGGAATTTCACATAAAAATCCCCCTCCGCAATACGACCAATCTCAAAAATATCTAAACTAACTCCCAAAAGAATACCTCCCGACCTCCTATGCGGTATAGTCCAATGCCAAAGAAAATTTCTACCCCCACACAATTTATTAAGCTTCGCTTGCGGGATTTTTCTTTAAGAAAAGCTCTAAACTCAACCTCACTCATCTTCTGAACTTTTTCCTTTAGCGACTCACTACCCACCCTTTCCTCCTTTGAAGGCTCCCCAAAATTCTCTCCACCATCGCCCCTCAAGCGCTTGTGCTCCCTAGCACCATCCAACTCCTCCCCCAACAGATCATCCTCCTCCATTCCCGCCCTCCTCATCTCCAAAATCATCATTGTCCCCCCCCCCCATTCCAATCCACCTCTACTTCTTCCCCATTTTCATCAAAACCTCTTTTTTCCACCTCAAACTCCAACTCAAAGTAATGATCCCCTATGACCACATCTAAATGTGCAGGGATCAGCTTCGGATTGAGGACAACTACAAGGATCCTACCAAAAACATTCTTCCTGGTCGCCTCCATATCCACTGTCTGCGTTGAGCCAAGCATAGACCCGATCGCCCAAAGGTTCAGAAACTCTCTCAAAACTTTTCTCAACCCAAAAACCTTGACACACACTTTAGGAAGTAAGAAGCCTTCCTCTTTCTCGTGCCACTCCTCAAAGTTTAACCTAACACCTGTAGAAACACCACCTTCCCTCACATCCGCCCCCCAAAAGCTATCGACCTTTGTAATTCTGATCTTGAAGGAAACTGAGTTACAAAGTCATTATCCCCATGCTTCACTAACACCCACTTCCACTTCCCTGGCACAATCCTCTGCAATTGAGCACAGACTTGTTCTTCAGAAAGAACACCTCCTGTGACTGAAATCAACGCCATCTTTGAATCCTTTTTCCCTCTTGGCAAAGGAGCATGCTGAATATGGAAGAAACCCAAACCATGAACTGCATAACCAACTGCATGAGCAATTGGCCTTGGCATCTTCAGCAACGGGCACCTATGATTCACATGTTCATGACTATCACAGATAACACAATAAACAACCGCCGAGCAACTCACCGCCAAATGCCCCTTCTTTGAGCACCTTGAGAACTTAGCTCCTGCCACCACAACCTCCCCCTCTTCCTCCGACCCTCACTGAACTTCTTCCATCTGCATGTCGTCCACAACCCCCTGCCCGGTTCCATCCCCAGCCTTGCCATTAGCATGCTCTTCCACCTTCCTAGAACCTGCAGACCCTCCAACTGAACCCCCAACAACAGGAACAACCCGAGCCGCCGGCTGCCAATTCTGCCGCTCCACACTTCGCCCGAACCTGCCAAAAACTGCAACTGCTGCTTCCATGCCAATTCCTTCTCAGGAGGTTATCGTTTGTTAAAATGGCATTCCTCCAAAGTAACCACATGAAAATTTTAACTTTGAGAGGAACTTTTGCTTTCCAAAGAACTTTATGAGCGTGATCAGGGAGGATTCTATATATGTTTATACACTGATTTCATAGAGAAAAGCCCTGATTTTTTCCAAATCCATTTAGGTTTGTCAGGGAGTTAAGATAAAGCCACCCTTGCAATAATGTCATGCAGTTGTCTTAGCTGCTGCTGTAAAACAGATTTCTTTAGACAAATAAATCTGATGATCCTACTAAAACAATACATATATTGGACGCTTACTTCTGTAAGTTTTTTCAGAAGCTAACTTCTGTAAGCTGGGCTCAACCCAGTGATGGCAATGGGCTCCAAATAGTCGAAAACATCATAGGCGGTTGCGCTTTCTCTGCCGCCATCGCCGTCCGAACCACCACCTGATGCCACCGCGCTTTTCCTCCTCCGCCACCTCTCCACCCGCCGCGACACCAACCTCGCCACCCTCCTCGCCGCCGGCCTCCTCCACGCCACTCCCGCACGTCCTCTCCCGCGTCTTCCCGTCCCCCTCCGACTCCTTCCCTCTCCGCACGCTCCCCTGCCTCCTGCCGCTCCTCCCCTCCCCGCTACTCTCTCTCCAGTTGCTTCTATGGCGCCTTGCCCCCTTCCTCGCCGCTTCCCTCCCCGCACGCCCTCTCCTCACTTGCCACCTCGCTGCCCGACCTCCCCACCTCGGTGCCCCTCCTCCTCTCCTCCTCCCCGCAGCCGCTCCCCCTGCCGTACTACGCACTACTGCTCAGCATCTCCGCCCACGCGGGCCTCTTCCCCGTCTCCCTCGCCGTCCTGCGCCACATGCAATCCTTCGGCCTCGCCTCCGACGCCGCATGCTTCCACTCCGCCCTCCGCGCGGCTGGCTTGCCCGGTGATGTCTCCACCGTTCTTGGGATCGTGTCCGCGTCCGGCGTCTCCTCAACGGTCCCCCTGGTCGTGACCGCAGTGCATAAATTAGCATCCGCGGGCGACTTCGAGGGCGCCCGCCAGCTGATCGACAAAATGCCGAGTTTGGTGCATGCTCAATGTTGTGGTTTGCACCGCCATGCTCGTGTTATAAATGTGGGCAATATTTTAATTCCAAATTTTATTAGGAGACAAAAATAATAAACTAATGATGCAAAACTCACAACTAACAGCAGGCTACTCATTATATTTCAGAATATACTCCAGAGAAATGTAGAAACTAAGTCGTACGTGCGCGCGAACGACTTACTTGTTAGCCTGATGAAGAACAGGAAGCCGCGCAGGCTTGATGCAGTGCAGAACGTAGATGTCGCAGTGCAGTGAGCGGTCGCGCAGATGCGCTGCCCAGAAACTTTATTGCCACCCCGTGCAGGTACTCTCTGCGGCAACGGTTCGGATATAACCGTTCTCCCTCCTTCCAGGTGCACGCCGGGAAGAAAGGTCGACGAAGCTCAGACATCATAGCACAACAGCACAACAGAGCAGAAAGTAGGGGAAGAATGGAGGTGCAAAATTCTCTCTCTTTCCTGGACGTCTCCAGGCCCTTTTAAGGGCGCTGCAGTTATTCACTAGTAACTGCTGCGTTTTAAACAGAATTATGCACTGGTAACTGCCTCATCAAATCGCAAATTAAGCAGTGTAAATTCACTTGTAACTGCCTCATTCAAATGTTTAAATCCCATTCAAACAGAGAGAGTGAGGTGCATGGTTCTCACAAGTCACACGATTTTCACGCGAAAATACGCGAATATGCGCGCGCGTGTGTGTGACTAGACAGAACCATCCTCATATCATCTCTTTCCATATTCAAGGCGTGGGGAGGACTCCACCTTATAAATCGGTTTTCCTCACCCTACCTTAGTAATATGGTACTAAACCATACATGTTTTGGAATTAAGGAAATATGCCATAATTAAATGGGCCAATTTCTAACAGCTCGATGGGATGTGCGGTTTCGGGGATGCTTGCTACTGGTTGGGAGTGATGGAGGAGAATGGGGTGCTGTGTGACTCTGATGTCTATGCTGGCTTGTTGCTAGGGCTGTGTGAGGAAGGGCATGTCCTTGGGGCACCGGCGTTGGGGAGGAAGGTTGTCGAGACGAGGATACGCATAGAGGCCTCTTGCGCTGACCGTTGCTAAAGCAACATGGTGGCAAGGAGCCAGCATCACATGTATTAGGATTGAGAAAGTCCCCTGGAAAGCTGTCGCTTTGAACAATGTGCAGCTCGTTCCAACCCTGGTAGAAGAACATGTTTGGTTGAGTGCCAAGCAATAACAGTGCTTCAGAGCTGCGTTATTACAGAAAGGAAGGATTTCTCTCGCGAATTTGCTTCGGTGAAACATATTACTGGCGGAGTGCAGCACGGAACGATTTGTGTGATCAAAATGCGACTGAATTACTTGCTGCTTCTTTTCCATGCTTTCGCTGAAGACATTGGCCAGTTCTTTTCATCTTATATCTTCTAGCTTCCTTCAAACAAACAAATAGGACGACTTCTTCAACGCTGTTTTGAAGCGGTTTATCGAAACAACTTTTTGAAGTAGCTTACCGTCTTATCGGTATTTGATTCGTTCACACAAGCGTTTACGCTATGCTCAAAAAGTATAAACCACAGCTATAAGCCGCAGCTGAAAAAAAAACCCACCCCTTAATTCAAATCCAGTGGGAACTTCAGGCCATGCAATTACCATTGCGATGAATTCTCAGACACATCACCTAGTCTTCCAGCAGATATGCTTGGAGTTGGACCAGTGCTGCTTAAGCCAATATGCTACATGTATTTCAAGACTTACAAGTACTTGTAATCCTAGTAAGTTCTCCAAAGCACACATGTTGATGACTTCTTTTTCGGTGTGATGATGATACATGTTGATAACGTACAATTCCTCGTCGATGAAAAATAACTCGTATGATACAGTATTTCGTGTCATTGGTCCGTGCTACATCAGGGGCTAACACCAAGGTTATGAAGATCGCGATCCCAGGTAGGATTATTTTTGTTTGACAGAATCGGATCGTAGAATCACGATTATATCATTTTTTAAAAGTGTATATATTTTATGTAAAAATTGAATTATATTTCTAAATATGAAATTTTATAGTAGAATTTTTGAATTTAATTTTGTAATTTAAGTACACTTATTCATCTTATATTGAATTAAGGTTGATTTTTGAAACTTATTTAATTTTTTTATTAAACTAATACTCTAAAACAACATATAAACAACAAAAACAAAACAAATTAAAGTAGTGCAACTTAAATTAGCAATAGGTAATATCAAATTTTATATGCTAATATAGTTTGTTATCAGGATCATGATCTCACTGCAATCCTACTTGATTATAATGATTCTACGAGTTAAATCATGATCCCATTATGATACTATCTAATTTCGATCTATATTGCGATCTGTGTCATTTACTTCTGGTAGGATCGTATCATCATATAATACTATGATACGTGTCACGGTATTAACAACTGCGATGCTGACAACCTTGGCTAACACTATGCAAGTTCCTCGAACCTTGGCTAACACTTATCATACGCCGTCGCCGACGTCGCTCTCCTAGTGGTGAGCGGGTGCCACGCAATTGTTGTAAAATTTGCTGGAAAATTGGGTTTGTTTTGGTGAGTAGGGTGTTTGATCTGACTGGATCGTTCGGTGGGGATGTTTGTGCCATGGGAAGCGGTTTGAGGGCTTGGACGACGAGGAGAGCTACGAGTGGTTCCGGCTACGCGAGCGTCGGGTTGGGGGGGGGGGGGCGGCTGGCGCGCGACTACACTGAGGTGTACGCCTCCATGCCAGGCAGCTACGGCCGTGCCATCGTGGAGCAGCGTGTTGTCATGGTGAACTGGATCATCGAGGTCAGTGTATACCAGTATTGTACATGTATACTGCGATTACCACTTTACCTCGATTGGGTGTTGCATCGGACGTGTAGCCCAATTTGGTTTTGTGGTAGAGCTGTACAGGTTGACAGCTGTGAATTGAGACGAGTGTTATGAGGGTATTGTACTGGTAACGTACATGTATATTATAGTAGTCATGTAGCACCCTAGATTCTGTGTTGGTTTATTTGTCTGACTGATATGTTCTACAAGCATTGCCGTTGTGTGGTGCACTAATAAGGTGACCTGTAATGCGTGTTGGGCGTGCTGAAGCAGCAGGTTTAGCTATTCCTTATCGTAATTTGTGCAGGGGTAAGCTATCTGCTTGCTATCATTGAATTTTTGTAGAACCTTCTGATGAGTAGATCCCCATGTTATTGTTTGTCAAAACTGTTGTAGTAACGCTAGTACTTGCATTGTGAGTTTGATCACTGATTTTGACGGCCTACTCATCCAGGCCCCAGAGATCAGTGGTAGGATGTTTCAGTAGGTGTTTGTTTTGACTTTTGACATTGACTGTTTGAAAACGTATAGACAATTTTGCTTGTTCCATTATACTGCAAAGTTGTTCTGTAGCATTTGGCACCTGAAACCCCATGGCGTTGGCCGTTGGCATATGGCCTCCATGTCCAGGGGGCACATTGTAACAATTAGGATACCTGCATCATTTTTATGTAAATATGCAATTTTTGAGTGCTATCACTTCTGGAGATAAGATATTTCTCAGATAAAGTTCAGTTGCAACTTGCAGAAAATGACTGTTTCCTGTTAATTTCTAGCATTCCAATGTGACGAAGCTGCAGACAGAGAGTGTGTTCATGGGGATTGGACTTATGGACCGCTTCTTGACGCGTGGATACGTAAAGGGATCTAGGAATCTGCAGTTGCTGGGCATTGCCTGCAACACACTGGCCATCCGCATTGAAGACAACCAAACGTACAACTGGTAATGAGGTCACTTGTATTACGTGTTCATCCTATTTCAGCATATTTGGTGCATGGTCTATTTTTACTTATGCGCAGTTTCAGTACAAGTACTGCTGTAAGCTGTTGGTGTCCGGTAGTCAGATTGCCTCATTTGAATCTAGCCTCTAACTGATATATTGTTAAATTAAGTAATGCTTCAAATAAGCTCCTCATTCCAATTCCTATTCTAGTTTCAATGTAAATTCTTATTCTAGCTTCAGATGATTGTGATAAGTAAGATCCTAAGTTCTTCTTAGGTGTATATGTTTTTCTATTTGCTACAACTCATTGCAATATGAATGAATTGGGCCTTTGATAGACCTTCGCAATTCTCCATGGGATGGTTTGATCCTGAAGAAAACTGACATTGTTTAATCATGTAATGAATCTCCATACAAACATGTGAAAGTAGCTCTAAGCATACACAGTGGTTATAGCTTATCAAGGCATGCAAGAACTAGAACATTTGCCGTTTATCAACTTACATTAAGAAAAGTTGATGGGTTGAGCATTTTAGAAATTGACTTCCCCGATTGTTTTTACCTGTGTTCAGGCGGCTCTTGGATTTAGAATTTAAAAATCTTTTGATATTTGATATTCACTGTAGTGAATGGATGCATTGTAAGAGCTATGCTAGCATAAGATCCAGACTTTTGTAGTTGTGTTTGATTACTTCAGGCAGTTCATCACAATTTAGTGGCCACTGCGACTTGCATAGACTGTCCTTGGCATAGTTCCATCTATATTTTTTCCAAGTAAACCAATTGCATCAACTTTTTTTTGTTGCAGATGCTTATATGATTCTGCAAGATATTTCAGAGCCTTTTTGTGGTTTTCTAATTACAATGCACTTCAGTATCACTGTCGAACTAATGAGTTTGTCTCTGGGGTCAACATTTGTTTCCTGTTCCTTGTTTCTGTTAAGGACAATGTGCAATAATAAACCTCATTATATTTTCTCTTTCAGCATCCTCCAAAAAGCTTTCACAGTAGGGATCAATACTTACAGCTGATGCGAGGTCGTCGCCATGGAGTGACTGGATCAGGAGGTTCTCAACTTGCAGTGCTTTGTCATGACAACCCACCATTTCCTCTAATACTACGCATTTACTGCATTCTTATCAGTGTCAAGCTGAACAAAATGAATTGAGAGGCAAACAGTGTTGAGACTGCTAGTGTTGAGAGAGTATTTTTTTCAGTGAATTATGTGGAGAATAAGCTAAGAAATAGAATGGGACAGCAATATTTGAATGATTGCTTGGTTGAATATCTATTCTGAAATTTCTGGTCTGCCACTGACGCTCAGGTGATAAAGTTCATCCATTGTTCTGCTTATTCACAGTAACATAGCGTAATACTTACAGTCATTCAGGAATGGTGGTGCGCAGAACATAACATACATGAACCTTAACAAACTCTTTTGTACATGCCATTAGTTTTCACAGGAGGGTAGATAAAAAAACGGCAAGGCAGCAAATTAAAACGTAGGTCGTGATTGTGTATCTGTGTGTGTGTCTAATTAGGAGCATCGCAACTACGAATTTTCGTATTGAGCTGTCCGCTTCAGGGACAACTAAACTGCTGTGGTAGTGCTAGACTGGTAGGCTGTCTTTACACCATTTCTTCGCTGTTTTAATGACAGTTGAGGTTGGGAGCTGGCCATGTCCTTTTCAGTTTTTAAAAGTTTTTCTATAGTAACAAGCTTTTAAACAGAATATTTTTTTTAAAATAAAGTCTACTAGCTAATTATAGTACATACTGTACCGACTTCATTTATATCGGTAAAAATTGCACGTGAGTTTTTGTTACTCTGTAATTTCTCATACGAACAGCCTAAAAGCCACAAGCCACAATCAAAAGTCATAAACTGCAGCCAAAAGGAACAAGTCCGCTGTTGTATTCTTCGGTCGATTCGTTTTTCAATCAATATCTTGCGGATCATCTGGTGCACGGCTGAAGTTTCTTCTCCGGTTATGGCATGAGGTACGATCTTGCTATCCTGAAAGATGAATTCCAGATTTGGGGACGATCGAACAACATGCCACACTCGATTGTGCCTGCCTGTCTGCTGATCGAAGATCGCGGAGAACAAAGAAAATGTTCGGTTAACCGAAAGAAGATCCAAAAGATCATCAATCCTCGTCGCTCAATCACATGCCCCTGCATATTCCAATCCACCACGGACCAAACCTCTTCTTTTTTCGTCTCCCAATTGAGCTACAGGATGCACCGGGAAGGGTCGCTATCCCAGTCGGCCGGTAGATGGAAGGAGAAGGACGAAGCGATCGGTTTCATGTGCTGTTCGAGTGCGGGGGACCCCGGCTGCACCCGATGCCTGAGTCACTTCAGAGATCCTGCACGCCATAAATGAGGACAAGGAAAAGATGGCGTGCCATTCGGGCCATCCTGTTGTACAAACGTTCATGTATGTGCCCCAAATGTGTGGGGTCACGACAGAAGCAAAGGCATTATTGTTTTTAGCCTACTCTAATAAATAAACATAATAGTTCTTTTATCGTCTTTTCAAAAATAGCTTACAAGGATAGACTTTTCAAAACGACTTATCGGTATTCAGTTCATTCGCACAAACACTCACGCTAAGGATAAAAGCCATAAGACACAGCCATCGGCTACAATAAAAAAAATAACGCAACCATTATTAGCAATCTAGCGTACATCTCCCCTCTTGCACCCACTTGCGCTTGCCCTCGGTTTCACTTGCCCCCTCGGGGAGTCGTCCGCCTTTCTGAGCTCAAGATTGGAGATTTACAAACGCGGATAGGGTTGGCACGTCAGGGGAAAGTGGAAAAGGGCAGGTGAGATGGCTATCAACCAACCTTCTCTGCTGAAGTGCTTCCTTGACGGTGGACTTCTTTTATTTATGCAAGCAAATTGTATTTCTAATGTGTGAGAAGATCTAGAATTATGTTGTAATAAACTATTGCTATTTTAGAGGAGTGAAAAAAATTAGATTTTGCAAAATTATGGTTTTTCATAGTAGTTTTTGTTTCGGCTAGTTTTTGGGAATTGAGTCATGGGAAGATTTGGTTTGATTTGGGTCAGTGCGTATGTATTGTATAATGCATATTTCAGCTAATGTGGGTCAAGTTGTGAAGAATTTATGCCCAAAAATGATTTCTTAGCCTTTAGATGTGCATAATTGCTTGAAGAGCCGAAGCCCGGAATGATCAAAGATGCCGAGTGAGATGATTGAGTTCAAGCATAACACGAGAAAGGAGGAAAATATTGAAGAGAAGTTCGAGTGACTGGTTGCATCATGTGGTTTGGTCAGTCCAAGTGAGGCATAGTCTAGTAAAACTGAAACGGGAGAGACTTGCTGATACGTAGTAAGCCAGTGGTGTATCTACACGTTGAAAGCATGGTGATTAATGGCAAGCGAAGATGAAGATCGGGTCAATAAAGGGTATTTTGGCAAGTTGACCAAAATATCAAAAATTATCTTAGAGTTGACCAAAATACCAAAAAACTATTTTAGATCAAAACCGCAGCTTTTAAGTGATACTTAGGAAGGTGGTTTAATTTAAGGAGGAGCTGAGATAATCAAGTGAATCAAAGGCTAAAGGCTTAGCGGATTCGGACTTATGTGCTTTAAAAAGTGTGCATAAGTGTAGTGTGTAAGTAAAACCCGTGTTACGTGGGGTTAACGGGTTTATCCTATTTTTGCTAAGTGGATAGTATCTATTAGGGTTAGATGAAGCTGGTTGCCTTATCTATTTAACGAGTTGGGATGGAGATTTGCAAGTTAACCATTCAACATTTGTTCATTGAAGCTAAGTGTTCTAGGGTTAGGGTTTGAGAAGTGTGAGTACTATGCTGTGCTCTCTTGACCTTTAGGTGGAGTGGCTGTAAAACCTTTATTCTCAAGTAGCAATATATCAACTTTGTTCATCTCTTATGGATCCCTTTTGATTTGATTGATTTGCTCTTATTTTGATTGGTTTCAATCTTGTCTATCTCTTTTTTTGATCTTGCTGGATGCTAAGGATGAGCCAGTGATATAGGTATACCTTGGAAATGTATCCCTATCCATATAGACATCAGGTTTAACAAGTTCTTCAAATTGTTCAATTTTTTCTTACTTTTGTCTATCTGACTGATTTCTTGATCCAGTTATTTTTACCTCAATTCTTTAGGTGTTCTAACTTGCTTTAACATTTGAAAATACATTTAAAGCCATCTTGGTCGTTATTCATCTACGAGCAGGTCATATTCACTGTTTATTTTGTTTTGCCTAGTTTTAGTACAATCTTCCTTCAAATAGAAAAATATCATTATTTTGGCAATTATTTTCTTAATTATTGATTGGAATAAGTTTCTGACATTTTAGAGAAGTTGTATGTTAAATTTCAAGAGATTTGGAGACTTAGTTAGAAAGATTGCTCAATTTGTGATTTTAATTTAATTATGATGTAGCAGAGCTTTACGAATCAAAATATTCCAATCATCTTAAATTTATGTAACAATTGATGTAAAAGCGACGGTGCGACGTGATTACGCTGTAGATGTTACCTCTTAAAAACTGAAATTTGATCTGGTCTACTGATAGGCGACTTTAAAACCGAGAAATACAAATCGCTCTCTTGACAGCATCTTGTCCATTTATTTCTCACTAGTGCAGTCAGCAAGTTGCTCCGAGAATTACTCACACAGGACACTGTTTACATGGCATCACGTTGTCAGCTAGGTGAGGATAATTATCAGGTATCGGGCAACTGCGAGCTATCCTTGGTTATTTGGTTATGGTGCACCGAGAAATGGGAAATAGCCGAATAGGTTCCTCAAATTACACAGTATCTAAAATTAAGTTGAGTCTTGTCTCTATAATAGTATTCCCAGGAATTTGAACTCAAATTATTTTGATTTTCGAATTTTATCTTCTCTAAATGACTAAACTACCCTTCCTAAATTTGTTTAGACCTAATCCTTTTTCTTTTCTTCCCACACGACACAGTACAGGCGCATCACTTTTCCTCTGGCGGCGGCGACGCACGAACTACGCACGCAGGCGACGCGCTCGCCCGCGGCGCACGCCCACGGCGCACGCCCACACGGCAGGCAACGATCTTGCGGCAGACCTCGCGCGGCAGGGTGATCACGCACAGAGGTGATCGAGGTCTGCCGCAAGATCGTTGCCTGCCGTGTGGGCGTGCGCCGCGGGCGAGCGCGTCGCCTGCGTGCGTAGTTCGTGCGTCGCCGCCGCCAGAGGAAAAGTGATGCGCCTGTACTGTGTCGTGTGGGAAGAAAAGAAAAAGGATTAGGTCTAAACAAATTTAGGAAGGGTAGTTTAGTCATTTAGAGAAGATAAAATTCGAAAATCAAAATAATTTGAGTTCAAATTCCTGGGAATACTATTATAGAGAGGAGTACATGAAATAGGTATCGTTTTAGAGAAGCCTACGACATGGATACCGTTTTGTCGAAGCCATACTTAGAGAGTACTATAATAGCAAATAACTCGTCTTGTGACTACGACAGGATATTCATATACAGGAGAAGTCGAATTGCAGAACAGAACTGAAGGGAAGAACCTCTTGAAGACTCGAACGATCGCTTGCACGTCCAGGGCCTCTTGGATTTGGAGGGAAAACATAGGATTCAA
The DNA here is from genome assembly GCA_017311315.1 of Dendrocalamus latiflorus. Lineage (NCBI taxonomy): Eukaryota > Viridiplantae > Streptophyta > Magnoliopsida > Poales > Poaceae > Dendrocalamus > Dendrocalamus latiflorus. Next base: position 47,994,645 of record CM029651.1, read on the forward strand.
GTTTATAAGGATTTGGTTACTGTAGCACCATTTTTTCCGTAGGAATGAAGCAAAGGAAAAACATTGGAAAAATTCCTTTGCATACAGTTTCAAAGGAAAAATGTAGGAAAATTAACATCCTCCTAGAGTGTTTTTTTCCCTACACGTAGGATCGAGACAAAAATGAGGACAAAATGATGAACACATCCAAACAACAGCACTAACATATAATCAATGTTAATTTATTTTGTGTTCATGTGATTATGTATGTAGTAAGCATGGTATTCAATGGGAGGTAAGGGAAGAAGGCCATGGTAGCACAAGAACCAAAGAGAGAAAGGATGCATGTGGCTGGAGGAGAAAGGAGCTATGCGGCCAAGGAAGAAAAGAGGGGAGAAACCGCATGGGCTAGAAGAGAAAGGAGGAAAAAAAGGAAGAAAAAGAATGGGAAAGACTTTAGAGACCCAAGAAAGCCCAAGAACTTAGGGTATAAGCACTTTGCAAGGTTCAATTCGGATCCACTCCATGCCAATCCGAATCAATCCCAATTCGAAATTTGTTTAAAAAATAACCAGATCCATATTTTAAAAAAAGCCCATAACTTTTAGAAACGGAGCCTAATTTATGTGCTTTTATACTCGTTGAGAAGCTTATTCTAAGACCTACACAATGGATAAAGTCCCAGTTTCAAAAACCTCACAAAGCAACCGCTATCTCTAAAATAAAGTGGTGGCCGAAAATTTAGGTTTCCTTTCTATGATTGTATTAGTGTCCAAATCTTGATAGATGTCTTAGGAGGGTTATATAGCCAAAGGGTGAGCCTCATATATGAGGATTGAGGAGACGAAGTTATTTTAGATTTATATTGAAAATTGATCTTATAATCATTGAGAGTTGCTTAGTTTTTAGTTTTTGCTTAATATTGTTCTTGCTGATTCTTATGAGAATTGCTAGAATTGATCGATCATAACCAATCAATTCGTTCTTCAACTACATGTTGGTTTGTGTAAATTGATTTCCTTATGAAGGTTGTGATTTAATTGCTATTGCAAATATCTTGTGCTAAACACAAGATTGCTGCAATTTTAAGTTGAGTTGTTATCTTCAAGTTATCTTCATTCGTCGATTGTTATCACAAATTCGGGTCACCCCGTATCACAAAACATGCTACATGTGTCATCAAAAGCAAATTAGATTACTATTAGTTTCAAAATTCCCGTGTTCTTTCTCTTTCTACATTTCCAATTCTATAAAATTCTTTTGTTTTTCAATCTTCTATCTTGTATGTATATTTCTATTTTATTACTGTATTTTTAGAATCATGCGAATTACAGTGACCCTCGATAGAACTTTGTGGAGTGACTGGACTAGCCATGTATTTTCCATTCCGATGGCTTGGCGACTTTGGGCCTATTCTATTTAGATTCAGCTTTTATGACTTTTAGCCTGTTCGTGAGAGAGTACGGAGTAACAGAAACTGGTGTGCGGTTTTAACCGATATAAATGAAGTCGCTATAATGTGTACTATAATCAACTTGTAGACTCTGTTTTAAAAAGACATTATATTTAAAAGCTAATTACTACACAAAATTCAAAAAACAGTCTTTAAAAATTAAAAGGAACATGCCCCTTATAGCATGCAGCCACAAAAGGCGAGATTCTTCATGTACTCCACAACCAGACAAACGCGCGCAAACGTGATTTTCGTACAGCGTTTAACTGTTGGAATTTGGTAATTGTTGTAGGGATGGCCCCCACCTAAGTCCAGCAGGCTTGTCAGAGGAATGTATGGCCTAAAATGGTGCATGTATAATGACATGAATACCCCTGAGGGGAGTACTCAGATGTAAGGGCATTATTGTAAAAGCACTCCCCATATGGATGTATATATGCAGCACAAGCCATGGGGAGAAGCCAACACTTCGGCGACAAGCCCCGTGAGGGTGTCTTCCAGCGCCAACATAGCGTCCCAGGCAGCCACCGAAGTGTCACCCAAGGCCCGGTCCCGCTCCGCCAAAGAGGCGGCAAGCTCGCTGTTTTCCCTCTCCAATGCAGCGACTTGTTGCAGAAGGCCGTCCGCTCCGCAGCAGCTTCTTGCCGCACCGCTTCGGCGGATGACGCTCGCGCTGCCGCAACGAGACCCTCGGTGCGCGCCTTCATCTCCACGCACTCCAACTCCAGGCGGCGCATACGAGCATACTGGGCGGAGCGCGCCCCTGTAGCTCCCTGCAGCTCCTCCTCGGCGGCCTGCAGCCTATTCCGTAGCGCTCCTTCCTCGAGAACGTGAGCAGCCCGCAGGGCCTGGGCCAACACGAGTGTCTGCGCGGCGCAGGAGTCAGCAAGCGCTAAACGGCTGCGAGTGGTCCAAAAGACAGACGCTTACCCTCACTCCCGACACTTCCAATGCATCTCCAAGGCGCCCTGACCCGTAGGTCCGCAACGCCTGTTGGCCGATGCTGGCGGCCGCGTCGTCCACAATCCCGCGCCATGCCCTCAGCGCATCTGACGGAGGGACGAAGTCCGCCGGGCTCGGGCGCGCGACATCTGTGTCGCCAGCGCCAGGACCCCTGCGTTCAAGGAATGGCTCCTCCTCCGGGATAAGTGCCGCTGCAAGAGGAAGTACACGTTTGTCACGGAGCGTGCAAAAATTGTGTTGAAGGAATGCCGTCATAGCCTACCCTCGGTGGCAGATGGGGGACTTCGTGGAGACGCCCCTAGCCCCGAACGGGGCCGCAGCGACTTCGGCCCCAACGGACGGCGTTGACTCGCGGGGCTGGGGGACCTTCGAGTTGGGACCTAGCGCCAACCGATCCTGCGCCACGGTCACTGTGGCCCGAGGGGCCGGGAGGGCGCGGGGTGGAGGGACCTCGGTGCTCGAAGCGGAGCCCCACAAGCTCCCAACACCGGTTGCCACGACGAACCCTCGCGAAGTCCGTTGAAGGGGGAACGGCAGGCGTGGCCGCTTCGCTTGAGGGGAAAGTCCCGCCTCGGTAACAGCCACAAAAGGAGCCCCGGCGGCAACAACACCCGCTGAAGGGGTCTCCACAGCCACAACGACAGCGGTCGAGGGCTTCGTCCTCACGACCTCCACGTCTGCGGGGGCACTTCCGCCACGGCCGCCGCCATTGGCAAACGCTGCACTCCACATACTTCCGCGGAGGGCAGCCCCGCCACGACCATGGTCGTAGACGAGGACTCCGCACCGGTGCCACCAGCCAGCACCACCTCTGCCTCGGCGACGGTCGCGGGCAACGAGACCTCCGCGGCGCACCCTCCGCCACCGGCGCCTTCGCCCTCAGTACCCGCGCCCTCCAAGTCTGAGTCCGCATACTCCGCCGAGTCCGACTTCGGGCTCGCCGCGCCGGCAGGAACAGCGGCAACCGCCGTACAGGGCGTGGTCGCAGTGCTCCGGGTCCTCTTGCGGGATGGCGCTTTCGTCTTCGTGGTACCGTCATCCTCAGGTTGCCGGTCCGGAGGGGTGCGATCCGGCACAGGAAGCCCTAAGGCCTCGCACACGCGGTTTATCTGCCCCAATCCCGCCTTCGCAGTCGTAGCGGCGCGCTGCCCGTGCTCTCTGGCGGTGTATGGCCCAAGGAACACGCGCGCGTCGCGCTCCGCGTCCTCAAGGCGAGTCCCTGCGCGGGGGCAGAAAGCACATTTACGCAACGCAATGCATACGAACAGAGAGGAAGGCACAGTCAAGGCTTACGAAGACCAGTTGGCACGGGCAGCGAGCAAACGGACGGGCGAATGTTATCATCCCGACGTCCCCCCGCCGTGAAGCGCCAATCGCGGGAGAGCGGCGTCGCACCGAGCATTATATACTCCTCGGCGAGGTCGCGCATATTGAAGCGGGCGGCGACCCCCACAAGTCTTCGCGCCCTCCGCCTATCTTCCTGGTCAAGTGTCAAGCCGGGGGTGGTCTTGAATGCAATCGGCCCGCCTGCGCACTCAAGGCCGCTACCACTCGCCACACGATGGTAGAACCACCGCCTCGCCCAGTTGGACTCCCACTTCCCTCGGGTCAAGTTCGCAGGGAAGAGCCTCCCACATGACGCCCGCAGGACGAAGTTGACGCTGCCAAATTTCAACAGCGTGCCGTCCTTCCGCTCCTTCGGTTGGCACCGGGCTTCATGCAGATACGCGAATAGGGAGGCGCTGGGCCAACACGCTTTCGAGCGCAGAGCCCAGCTGTACACGGCGAGGTGAGCCACCGCGTTCGGGGTCAGCTGGGACAGCTCCAGCTTGAAGGTCCGCAGCACGTCCCCGACAATTGCTGCGGACGGGATGCGAAGTCCGGCTTCGAAGTAGGCGACGAAGACGATCGCCTCCGATTCCTCAGGGCGCGGCTCCGTCTCGTCATCAGCGGGCAGCCGCACCGCTTGGCGGTCCGATAGCCTCCCCTCCCGCAACAGTGACCGGATCGTGTCCTCCGTCACGAGCGTGCGGCCCAACTCGCCGGAGTACGGACCCTGACTCTTCTTCGCCGCCCACCACTTGCTTCTGCCGCCGGATCACGCTCGTCAAGCGCGTATTTCACCTCAAGCGGCGAGGACCGCCGGCGGATGGCGTAGCCACCCACCTGAGCACGCTCGTCGGAAGTCGCCATCAGCATCCACGGGGAACTTGACGGCAAAAAGGAGCACATGAACAGGGTGAGCAACTGCGGGAGGCGATGTGAACAACCAGAAAGCATAAGGAGGCGCAGGCACAGTACCACGGGGGTATTTAAAAGCCCCTCGCCTCCCACCGTCGGTAAGCGCAAACAGCGAACGACAACCGTTCACCTCCCCACGTGCGAAGCCGAAGCGTCGCGATGGCACGCGTAGCCCGGTTACGACCGTGGTCATACAGAGTCCTGTCACCACACGACGCGCCACTGGCGTCCCGTCACGTGTCGATCAGCGCAGGGAATAAATGCAGGTTGCGCGACCCGACATAGCTTTCGGTGCGCGTCGGTATGGCTCTTCAGACCCTTCAACCGCAATAGCCCAACCGGGGTCTCCGCCCCCCTGACCCTGCCCGCACCTGTCCGAAGGGACAACGTTGCGAAGGCGCCGGACGGAACCATCTGGGGCGGAGCTTGGGGTGCGAGGTATCCCCCGCACCAATCTGAGCTCTGGCCTTGGTGCCGGCCTCGGCCCCGACCATGCGCCCGGGAAGCAACCTCGCCCCTGATATCGTAAGGCAAGAAGGACTTCGCCAGCCTGTACGGGGGACAACCACAAATCTGCGTGACATAGGCAACCGACGATCGGCAAGAAGCACAACGGCCAGCAGCCGGTGACGCGCGTTGGAAGGTGAGCAGCCAGCGCGCGGCGCGCCTACAGCACCGCGCCCGTGCCCCGCCCCTCTGGGAAAGGGGCTTGACCGCTGACGGCCCGCCGCACGCCAATCATGGCCCGCCGCGTGTGCATCTCGAATGGACAAGCACGTACGGATACAGCAGCCTGCTCGTGCCAGCCCAGGGGTCGGCGCGATTCCCGGAGCCATTAAGGCGCACTACCGCGGGGTCGCGTTCACCCCAGGGAGTGCCTTGTTTCAAGCAGTACACCACTCGGTTATAGCGCCCCCGCGCGCGTGGCACCAGGGAGTACGTCGCCAGCTCCGCTGCCACAACTTCGAAGGGTAGGGGACAGAGCGCTCGCGCTACTACTTCGACTAGGCGCCAGCTCCGCTGCCACCACTTCGAAGGGTAGAGGACGGAGCGCCCGCACATAGCACCCTCGTCCCACCCCGCAAGCGCCTGCTCTCCGCGGCCACTGTCTTTCAAGATAGGGGACCAGCGGCTTCGAAGCACCGCCTCGCTGCCTGCCTTGCAGGCATCGCCTCAGTGGGACGACACGTCCTCGGCTGTCAGACCCCGGATTTTTCAATCCGGAATCTACTGTGTCTACTGCACTATTCCCTGGATCAGTAGTTTGTGCACACAGTAACATTGCTGAATCATTTCATACATCGCATAATCATTCATTATATTACATAAATTGAAATACACCGCGTCGGGTGAATGTTTACAAAAGGGGCCGCTTTGGCCAAATGTCTTCATTACATAACTGCAGCGGAAATAGTAGCAAAAGTAAACCCAAATCCACAGGCAAGCGACCAGTAGGGTAATGTGTACAATATATGTCACCAGGGACCCGGTAACATATAAGTACACAATGCCTAGAGTCTACTTGTCTATGTCTAACCAACGAGGCCTACGCCTTAATTATCGCCTTTGCTTCCGTCGACGTTGGCAGGGGCCTCCTCATAGGCGTAATGTCCTTGAGTTCCTAGTTCTGAATTTTGTCGCAAAGCGAGCATGAGCACTCCGACCCCGTGCTCCGCGAGCCAATACACAAAATGCAAATAAATAGTATGCATGGCTTAACAAAGGAGAGGCTCGGGTTATTTTGTTTTGCCAGGAGTGCTTTTGAATACAACTAATTAAAAAGCCCTATGACTTAGCAATTTTGGAACAAATCATAATGTACCAGGAAATGCATTATTAATATCGATTCAGATTCCATCCACCGTTACATGGCATCTGCACCATATAGCAATTCCTTCAGCGTTATAGCCGCTTAACTTACCACTGGGACGACACCCAGGACAATTCCAAACCAGGGCAGTCCTTCGCCCTTCAAGTTTTCCCTTCTTCCAAGTTCCAATATTTTGTAAACAGAACTATATCTAGTTAAGTTCCCATGTCTGCCCTTGACCGTGGGCACGGCTATTCGAATAGTTTTAGACTCTGCAGAGTTTGCACACTTTACCCACAAGAGATGAATCCACTCGTTGCCCCCACATGATTCCTTAGCCATGCAGTTGAGTAGACTATCACAGGGCCTTTACAATGCACTTTTCCTAGTAGGGTTACGTCCGCTAAGGTTTCGACTTCCTCCGGGTACGACCACCCTTCCAGAAGCCCCCTCTTGCGCCGTCACGTCGGAGGATGTGGCCATCCTCTACCCGCCCGTGGTCACACCGGCGCAACCCTTACTATGTCGATGCAAATTAGTTAGCCCTGCCTACATTTTGCCAGCTTGTGGTCGTACTTGTTGTACACTGGAAGGTCATGACAAGATTCAGTCCTTAGTAGTATCTGGGCGGTCTACCACTAACCACTTTGTGCTTCCACTGCACCACACTCTCACACCATCGAGCCAATCCGCCCAGATATTAAGCAAGTTGGGGTTTTTGGGAGCACAAAATAGTCATATCAAAATATACCAGTCATTCCCACCATGACTGTCCAACCAATTTTTCTCAGGATTAAAAGTGATGCTTGGGCGCTCTCGCGCCCATGAGTATCTAAACAATTCTACTCATGGCATATAATTACGGACTTATTTTTGAAAGGTTACTATTATAATTTGTGCTAGGGAGACAATGTTCACATGTTCAAATATTTCAAAGGAGGGGTAATATTAACCAAGTACACAATGGGATATAGCTAGAATCTTAAATTAACATGTATTTGCATATAACATAACAGCATGCAATTTGATAATTTAAACAAAAGTAATTCGCAGAAAACGTAGGTTCAACATGATCAAAGTATTGACTCGCCTTGCTCGCGGGGGTCTTGGTCTGGGTCTTCGGAAGCTTCCAAGCTAGCTGCCTCAACCTCCTCTTCCTGAGCCTCGTATGCTATTTAATCGTGCGAAATACCCAAATAAAAGGAAAGCAACCAATCAACAAAATATCACCAGAAATTTAAATGGACTCCAACAATTATGGTTCTGATTTCATTAGATAGATCTTGAATTTAGACTAATTTAGAAATTTGTTTCATTCAAATTGGAGCTAAAATGAAGAAGTTATGTTTGGTCAAAGTCCTCTGTTTCGGTCAAATCCAAAAATTATTAAATCCTGACGTGTGGGGCCCATTGTCATTCTCTGGCACTATTTGGTTTTCCCATTTATTTTTCTTTTATTTTCTCTGTGCCACTGACATGTGGGTCCAGATACTGTTCATGGGGTCCACATGTCAGTACGGGTTTGGTGTAAGAGTTCCACTGGCCGGTGGGGTCCAGCAGTCAGCCTCGGCTCTGTCTACCGTGGTTGACATGTGGGGCCCACCTGTCAGATGGAAACAAAAGAAATGTTCGACCTCGGCGCGCTGCGGAGCCGGAGGCTCGAACGCGCGCGGCCGAGGGAACGGGGGGGGATCGAGAGTTAGCGCTGATAGCCAAGTGAGCGGGGAGGCTTTGCCTACCTCTATAGGGCGATTAAGTCCCTTAAGGTTGGTCTGCAGCGGGGTTAGGTAGAGGAGTCGGGGTGACGGTGGCCGGCGGCGAAGGAGAGTCGGGGAGGTCCGGTGGAGAAGCTAGACGCGTTCCTCAAGCTTCGGGGGTGCCAATGGTGAGCTTTGCAGGCGCCGAGGGGGCACGGTGGCGGCTGGCGTCGTGCGGTGGCGGCGGTTCGGGGAGGTCCACAGTGCCGGCGGCGTACGGCCGATGGGAAGCTCGGGCGAGGCAGGGAATCGCTTCGCGGTGCTCCGGGGATGGTGTGGGCGAAGGGAATCGGACGCTAGAGCTAGGGAACGGCGGGGCGGTGTGCTCGCCGGAGTTGGGGAAGAACGGGCTCTCGGTGGCTACGGGGCTTGATTGGACAATTACCTGTGAGGGAGCGAAGAGGGGTGCGTGGGGAACCCAGTGGAGCCCTCAGCGGCATTTATAGGCGCGCGAGCGGGGCTGGCAACGGGCGACAGCCCGTGCGGTCGCGTCGGAGCTGGTGGCGGAGGCAGGTAGGGATGCAGGCGACGATTAATGCCTGTCTATCGGTGAAGCTACGACGCGCAGCTACGCCCAGGGTGGTTGTCTCAGCGCTGCTGCCTCCTCTCCCCCTTTTGCCAGCGTGAAGCGGCAGCGGACCGAGCGGGGCGAAGTGACGGAGCGGGGGAAAGCTGCGCGCGGTGGCGCCAAGTCAAGGGCGACGGGGGTCGCAGGCTTTCCACCTAGGCGACGGGACGGCGCGGGCAGGGGCGAGGCCGTGCATGCGCGCCACGGGGAGCAAAAGCTCTGCCCGTGGTGCCAGCGCGTCCGCGCGGGGGAGAAAAGGAGCGGGGAGGAAGAAGCTGATAGGGCGGGCCCATCGGTCAGCGGGAGAGGGGAGAGGGAAGCGTGATGGCGCGGATGAAGCCGCGTGACGGGGAGGGTTGATCGGGCGGCCAACGTGGTTAAGTGAGGGGAACGGAGGAGATCGGCCGAGGCGCGGGGGAAGGGGGAAATCGCGGCCGTCCACGCGGCGAGCGGGGGTAAGGGGAAGGCGGGATCCGCCCGGGCGACGTGGTTCGATCCCGCCCACCCAGGTGTCGGCCGGAGGGCGGTTGATTTTCTGATTTTTCCGGATTTTAAGTTTTGCTTTTAGAAATTACCAGAAAATCCCAATAAGTCCGGAAAAATATGAAAATGCTTCTAAAAATTCCAGGAAAACTCTCAGAGGTCCCTGATAATATTCTGGACTTAATAAAAATATTTCCAACTAATGTTGGTATTTACTTTACTTGCTTCCATTGTTTTTCATGCCATTGTTTTTAGAAATAATATTTTATGCCCTAAATCAAATTTCTTTCTTTACTTTTATGGATCATCTTTTCAGATTCGTGTTTACAAGTTTTTGTCTTCCTTCCATTATCTGCACATTCCTTTTTAGGGCATTATCAATACCTGTCTTTCTCTTTTATTAATTCTTCGATTTTTGGAACCTCAACCAAATTCAGGGAAACATCGAAAAATCCAAATTCAAATGGAATATATTGCAAAAGTAATTCAAAAACTTTATATTTTCGAATTCGAATTTTTAGGATGTTACAAACCTACCCCCCTTAAAAAGAACCTCGACCCCGAGATTCAGCCTAGCTAGTGATCCAGTCAGAGTAATCTTTTTGCGTTCCCAGATGGTCCTCTTTCCTAGTAGGCTGGTTTCTATTGAGCTCAATATTAGTGGATAGTCTGATTCCTAACTTTCTTTGCTGCCATTCATAAAATCTTGATAGGCCATTTCCTGCAGGTATCAAATCACCCTTGGGCTCGACTGCTTCCTAAGGGTTTGATCCTTCTGATATTTGTGGACATGTCTTGGGTTAGGGTACATGGAATACATGGTGCCCATCTGCTAAACTTGCAGGCAGTTCTAGTTGGTAAGCTACTCCTCCTAGTGGCGCAGTCTACTATTCCTTTGGTGCCTTGTTAGTCGGGCTATTGTAAGTATGATGTCCAGGTCTGGGTGGGTTACACTATTGATTGTTGGTTATCCTAGCAGGCGAGCTAAGTGCCCATAGTTTCTAAAAGTTATGTGGATAACCCAAGCCTTTCCACGAATCTTTTGGCCCTAAAAGATTGTGAAACCCTCCCCGACTTTGAAAAGAGCATGCATTGTTATTAACTTGACAAAGAACGTACCCATAAGGAGTCCCACGGCCTCCTGGGCTTCCTCAGCTGTGATGTGATTAACTTGGCCGCGGTTTGGGGCTGACACACTTTTGCTGCCTTGTGAACTCCGATACCCCTTGTTGGGTGCTGAAGCCTGGCTGTGGACAGGAGTGGTCCCTTTGTTGGAATTCACTGAAGTTGTTTGTCGATGTGGACAACGATAGGCGAAATGGCCCTGCTCTCCACAGCTGTAGCAATTGAGGGAGGCAGCAGGATTGGTTCCATAAGACTGTCCTATAGAACGGGAGGTCTGAAATGAACTACCACTGGGACAGGATGCCGGGTTGGGGCTTTTAGGCGAGGAGGTGTGGTTGTCGAAGAGCTTCTGTACGAACCTTCTCTGAGGTTGCTGAGCTACCGGCTTGCGCTTACGGCTTGCTTCTAGGTTCTTTTTCTCGTTTTCCAAGATTAAGGCCTTGTTCACTAGCTGATGGAAGCTGGTGAAATCTTGGATTATCAATTGTACCCTTAATTCTTCGCTCATCCCTTCGAAGAATCTATCAACTTTCTCTTCTTCATCCGCTACATCCTTTGGGGCATAGCGGGCCAGTTGAGTAAACTTGGTAAGGTATTCATTTATTGACATACTCCCTTGCTTAAGAGTGCGAAATTCATTCTTCTTCATTCGCATTACTCCTGCTGGGACAAAGTTAGCTTTGAAAGCTGCCTTGAACTCTGACCATGGAATGGCTTCAGCATCATTTCCTGTTGCGACCTCTTCCTGTCCTCTGGCAGCTACATAATTTTCCCACCATGCTGCGGCAGCTCCTTGAAGTTGATGGGCGGCAAACATGACTTTGTCCTCCTCTGCGCATTTAATTAAGCGTAGTTTCCTCTCAATATCCCGAAGCCAGTCTTCGGCTTCAAGTGGTTCTTCAGCCGCGGTAAATGTTATTGGCCTTGTCCTTTGGAAATCTCCTAAGCCAGCTTTGTGTCCTCCTGAGCTTCCTTGCTGCCCCGCATATATGGCTTGCAAAATCTGGGTTTGTTGTGCCATAACTTGGGCTATTGTTGGGTGTTCTGGTGGATTGGGAAGGTTGTCATTTCCTTGATCTTGGTTTCTGCCTTGGCCTTCAGGCAAGACCTCGGGGGTTGAGTCTACCTCGGCTGGGTTAGTATTGGCCTGAGCCCTGGTGGTTCTTCGACTGGCCATCTGCAGTGGTAGCTTCACGACTTAGTGCTAGGGCTATATGTAGAAAAACAAAAGGGCGCCCCCCCCCCCCCATATTATAAAAGAAAGCAGCAAAAACCATGACGAGGCAATTTCCAACACAAGCCGATATCCGGCCGTCCATTAAATATACCAACATCTACATAGCCAGCATTTACGCTGGACTTTGCGATTACAAGCACATAATTGTAGTTCGATACGATACTAGCTACAATACCAAAAGACTACTACTCCAAACTACGGGTACATGACTAGTACTTGCACCACTCCTGGCAAGTACGGAACTATGCTATCCACTCTTCCATAAAGCTCGCACTGGGGCAGGAAGGGCTGTAAATCGGGGACTGGGAGCGAGACCAGCTGTCGCTAAACTCCGAAGGGTCGGAGTCGGAGTAAGAGCGTGAAGTGCTGCGGCTGCGGCTAGCCTCCCCTTCGTACATGCCGTGTGCCAGATAATCCAAGTTGGCCTCATTAACTGCTCCGGCCATCTGTGGATTATTAGAGTATCTTTCAAAATATTTAAAAGAACAGTGGAATAGAGCAGATCTAAGAAGGGTACGAAAAGAGATAGTATGCTCATATTTTTCGAAATCATTTTTATAAGTTTCAAAAATATTGTGGTCCTAACTCATCCTAAGACTTTTACCCTACGGTCGTATGCTCTGATGCCAGCGCTGTCAGACCCCGGATTTTTCAATCCGGAATCTACTGTGTCTACTGCACTATTCCCTGGATCAGTAGTTTGTGCACACAGTAACATTGCTGAATCATTTCATACATCGCATAATCATTCATTATATTACAGAGTCTGAAATACACCGCGTCGGGTGAATGTTTACAAAAGGGGCCGCTTTGGCCAAATGTCTTCATTACATAACTGCAGCGGAAATAGTAGCAAAAGTAAACCCAAATCCACAGGCAAGCGACCAGTAGGGTAATGTGTACAATATATGTCACCAGGGACCCGGTAACATATAAGTACACAATGCCTAGAGTCTACTTGTCTATGTCTAACCAACGAGGCCTACGCCTTAATTATCGCCTTTGCTTCCGTCGACGTTGGCAGGGGCCTCCTCATAGGCGTAATGTCCTTGAGTTCCTGGTTCTGAATTTTGTCGCAAAGCGAGCATGAGCACTCCGACCCCGTGCTCCGCGAGCCAATACACAAAATGCAAATAAATAGTATGCATGGCTTAACAAAGGAGAGGCTCGGGTTATTTTGTTTTGTCAGGAGTGCTTTTGAATACAACTAATTAAAAAGCCCTATGACTTAGCAATTTTGGAACAAATCATAATGTACCAGGAAATGCATTATTAATATCGATTCAGATTCCATCCACCGTTACATGGCATCTGCACCATATAGCAATTCCTTCAGCGTTATAGCCGCTTAACTTACCACTGGGACGACACCCAGGACAATTCCAAACCAGGGCAGTCCTTCGCCCTTCAAGTTTTCCCTTCTTCCAAGTTCCAATATTTTGTAAACAGAACTATATCTAGTTAAGTTCCCATGTCTGCCCTTGACCGTGGGCACGGCTATTCGAATAGTTTTAGACTCTGCAGAGTTTGCACACTTTACCCACAAGAGATGAATCCACTCGTTGCCCCACATGATTCCTTAGCCATGCGGTTGAGTAGACTATCACAGGGCCTTTACAATGCACTTTTCCTAGTAGGGTTACGTCCGCTAAGGTTTCCACTTCCTCCGGGTACGACCACCCTTCCAGAAGCCCCCTCTTGCGCCGTCACGTCGGAGGATGTGGCCATCCTCTACCCGCCCGTGGTCACACCGGCGCAACCCATACTAAGTCGATGCAAATTAGTTAGCCCTGCCTACATTTTGCCAGCTTGTGGTCGTACTTGTTGTACATTGGGAGGTCATGACAAGATTCAGTCCTTAGTAGTATCTGGGCGGTCTACCACTGACCACTTTGTGCTTCCACTGCACCACACTCTCACACCATCGAACCAATCCGCCCAGATATTAAGCAAGTTGGGGTTTTTGGGAGCACAAAATAGTCATATCAAAATATACCAGTCATTCCCACCATGACTTCCCAACCAACTTTTCTCATGATTAAAAGTGATGCTTGGGCGCTCTCGCGCCCATGAGTATCTAAACAATACTACGCATGGCATACAATTACGGACTTATTTTCGAAAGGTTACTATTATAATCAGGGTTTTAAATCTACGGCTATAGCTGTCGCTATAGCCCGCTATAGCTGTTTTAGACTGATCGAGCTATTTGAGGTCCATGTACAATTTAGCCGCTATAGCCCGCTATAGCCTCATTTAGCTCCGCTATTAGCTGTTTGAGAGGTCATCCGCTAAATGTCATAGCCAGAGATTTAAAACACTGATTATAATTTGTGCTAGGGCGACAATGTTCACATGTTCAAATATTTCAAAGGAGGGGTAATATTAACCAAGTACACAATGGGATATAACTATAATCTTAAATTAACATGTATTTGCATATAACATAACAGCATGCAATTTGATAATTTAAACAAAAGTAATTTGCAGAAAACGTAGGTTCAACATGATCAAAGTATTGACTCGCCTTGGTCACAGGGATCGGGTTCTTGATGATCTTGAGCTTCTAAGGTTGCTGCCTCGGCTTCTTCCTCCTGAGCCTCGTACGCTACATAATCGTGCGAAATACCCAAATAAAAGAAAAGCAATCAATCACTCAAAATACCACCAGAAAATCAAATAAACTTCAAAAATTATGGTTCTGGTTCCATTAGATAGATCTTAAATTTAAATGAATTTAAAAATTTGTTTCATTCAATTTGGAGCTAAAATGAAGAAGTTATAAGCAGTCAAAGTTCTCGGTTCCAGTCAATTCCAAAAATAATTAAATTCGGACATGTGGGGCCCACTGTCAGCCCGAAGGAAAACAAAGAAAACTCAACCCAGCGCAGCAGAGCCGAAGGCTCGAACGCGCGACCGGGGAGTTGGAGGGAGATGAGAGCGAGCGGTGATAGCCAAGTGAGCGGGGAGGCATTGCCTACCTTATAAGGATGCAATATCCTTTTGAGGGATGCCGACGAGGTGGCCGAGCAGAGGAGTCGGGGGCGACGGTGGCCGGCGGCGAGGGAGTGTCGGGGAGTTCCGGCGAAGAGGTGAAACGCGTTCCACGAGCTGCGGTGAAGACGATGGTGCAGCCGCCCGGGGCCGAGGAAGTCCGGAGGTGGGTCGGCGTCGTAAGGCGGCGGCGACTCGGGGATGCTCTCGGCGACGGCGAGGTACGGGCGTTGGGGAGCTCGGGCGAGACCGGGGATGGCTTCGCGCTGCTCTGGAGATGGTCCCGGCGCGAGGAATCGGTGGCTAATGGCTCGGGGTGGAGGTTCGGGGTTCGCCGGAGAGGGGGAAGAAACTAAGCTCGCCGGCGATTTGGCGGCTCTCGGTTCAATTACCTGCTGGAGGGCGACGAACGCGACGTGGCGATTTCAACTGGGGGTCCGCGACCTTATATACGCGCTCGGGGTGGGCTGGCAACGGGCGGCTCCCGCGCGGTCGCGTCGGAGCAGGTGGCGGAGGCAGGTGGTGACGCGGGCGGCATTAATGCCAGGCGCACTGTGCGTGACGCCGCACGCCCACGCCCGCGCGGTCTCCTCCGCTTTTGCAATCTCTCACGCGCGAGGGGAGCGGGGCAGAAGACCGGTGCCACGTAGCCGGCCGAAGCGACGGGGCGGGGGAGAAACCGTGGGCGGTGGCGCCAAACCGTGGGCGGAGGCGGTGGAACCGGTGGTAACGTTGGCTCCGCAGGCTTTCCACCATGGCGACGGGACGACACAGGCAGGTGGAGCCGTCGCATGCGCGCCACGGAGGCGCGCAGTGCTGTCCCCGTGCAGAGAGAGGAGTCGGGGCGAAGGGGGAAGAAGACCCTGACAGAGCGGGCCCAACAGTCAGCGGGAGAGGGGAGAGGGAATCGCGACGGCGCGGATGAAACCGCGCGGCGGAAAAGGCTGATCGGGCGGCCAAGAGTGGCGCGAGAGGCGAACGGGCCAGATGGGCCGGAGCGCTGGGGAAAAGAATCGCGGCCGACCACGCGGCGAGCGGGGAAGGGGGAAAGGCGGGATCGCCCGAGCGACGTGGGTTGATCCAGGCCGTCCAGGTGGCGGCCGAAGGGTGGGTTGAAGTTTTAATATTTCTGATTTTTAATTTCAACTTTTTAGAAATTGCCAGAAAATCCCAATGAGCTCAGAAAAATATGAAAAGACCTCCAAAAATTCCAGGAAAATTCACAGAGGCCCCTGATGACATTCTAGTCTTAGTAAAAATATTTCCAACTAATGTTGGTATTAAATTTTTCTTACCATGTCTTTGGTTAAATTTTGATACCAATTTAGGTGTAAATTTCCAGATTTCATTTTTGGTTATCCCTTCCTAATTTCTGGATCATCTTTTCAGATTCTCATTTTAAATCTTGATTTTCTACTAATTAAATATGATTGTTTGTTCTGGATCATTTTAACTTTTGGAACCTTCACCAAATTTCTCAAAAAACATCACAAACTCCAAATTCAAATAAAACATAAATGCAAAAGATATTCAAAATCTTCATATTTCCCAGTTTTTAAATTTTCGGGATGTTACAGTCCAGGAGCGCAGGATTGTAGTCATACAGCCGGGGATCGCACCACTCCATCACTGTTCATAAAATGCGGTCGGGGAGTGCATGGCCAGCACTGTAGCACCATGCACTCTCGGACCACATGATGCTACAGTGGTAAACATGCACTCCCGGACCGCATGATGCTACAGTGCATGAAAAATTGATTCTGTTCGAGAGGGATTTTTTCACGCTGTGTTCTGTGTGTATGTTGGTGTGATGGTCTCCCGTGATCAGCTGTTACGCCCGTGCAGTCCCGCGATAAATACAAATTTTCTATTTATTTATGGAAACATATTTGAAATGTTTTTTGTAATAATTTTTTGATATAGGAAATGTGGTTTAAAAATTATGATTTTGTGTGGAGCCTTGTTTACTTGCTTGTGTGACTTTTTTGTAATTATAAACATTAAGATTTTTTGTCTATAATTTATTTATGTGTAGAGTCTGCACGAATTTTGTAATGTAGAAAAGAGGTGCAAATATTTTGAAAACTCCTTACGTAGTGTAGTTAGTTGTGTAATTTTTGTAGATAATACATGTAGCAAATCTTATGTGTAGATTGTTATTTTTTTGAAATAAAAGAGCAAACAATGTAGGTTGGTTGGTCCATTTGCGAATTTCGTAGATTCTGAACAATATGAAATTGTTAGACTGGCAATAACATATTGTTATCGTCATATGTTGTTGTAGCGCAAAACAAGTTCAGAAGAATTTTGTGGAGACAATTGAGGTGTCAATGACTCGTAAGCATGAAGGTAAGCAATAATGCGATGTAACGATTGATCCATTTGTGATTTTCGTACATTGTGAATGGTGCAAAATATGTTAGATTCGCAATAACATTTTGCGATTGTCGTATGTTGTTGTAGTGCAAGAAATTTCTTGAAATATTTTGTGAGGACGACTGAGATAGCAACGATTGGTAAGTACGAAGGTAAGTGCTATTGAGCACACGAAGAATTGAATGTGAAAAGACCATGAGATTTCATGTTATGAATTAAAATAGACTTTATAATAAACCTTGGAATAACACGGCGCACAGGGTTTGGTTACGTGCATAAGAAACAATATCATGCATGATGCAATAAACCAAAATACTCGTACGATACATGTGCGCTTTGGCATGAAAATAAATTCAACATTCGGGAGACTAGTGCAGAACGACCCAACTTACTATGTGGACTGGGTCCATTTTCCCTTCCTTGCGAGCTCGGCGTTGAAATCCTCGGCTACCTCTTTGGCCTTAGCCGCCATTTTCCTCTTTTTCTCACGTTCCCTATGTGTGCACACCTCGATATGAGCTTTGATCTCCCGACGTATACGCTCGGTTTGCTCGTCGTTGCGGCACTCCTCCTCCCAGATCTCGCAAGCCCTTTTGACATTCCGCTCCCTGTAATCAAGAGTCAACTGGTCATGTGGGTGGATCTCTAGGTCGATCCACTTGCCGTAGCCACATAGCGATTTCGGGGATTGCGGATAGACGGAAGAGGTTGTTAGTATGTTTTTTGAATGAGAAATAGTAGAGGGAACATACTGTAACTGGTCCTTATCGACTGTCCATAGCTGCTCGTCAAGACGACGATCGGGATAGTCACAAAAATAGTTCGCACAACCCTAGCAATGCATGGCCAGGCTAAGCCACTGCTTAGACTTAAAGAATTTGTATAGGTCTCTGCACCAACAGAGGGGCGGCATCTCCTCCTCGGGCGGATGTTGTGGCGAACTTTCGGTTGGAATGTTCAGGATAGACATACTCCTACGTGGGGCATCATTATAGGGGTGTGACCTCCTAGCACGCTCGCAACAACATAGGACGATTGCAAAATGTTATTACGAATCTAACATATTTTGTACCATTCATAGTGTACAAAAATTACAAATGAATCAATCGTTACATCACATTATCACTTATCTTCATACTTACGAGTCATTGACACCTCAATAATCCCCACAAAATTCTTCCAAAAATTTCTTGCACTACAACAATGTACGATGATTACAATATGTTATTGCTAGTCTAATAGATTTCATATCATTGAGAATCTACGAAATTCGCAAACGGACCAACCTACCTACATTGTTTGCCCTTCTATTTCGAAAAAATAACAATCTACAAATAAGATTTGCTATATTATTATCTATAAAAATTACACAACCAACCACACTACATAAGGAGTTTTCAAAATATTTGCGCCTCGTTTTCTATATTACAAAATTTAGACTCTACACATAAATTAATTACGGACGAAAATTCTTAATGTTTATAATTACAAGAAGTTACACAAGCAAGTAAATAAGGCTCCACACAAAAATCATAATTTTTAAATCTCATTTCCTATATCTAAAAATTATTACCAAAAACATTTCGAATATGTTTTCATAAATAAATAGAAAATTTGCATTTATCGTGGAACTGCATGGGCATAACAGCTGATCACAGGAGACCATCATACCAACATATACACAGAACAAAGCGTGTATGCCAAAAATCTCTCTCGGACAACATCAATTTTTTATGCACTGTAGCATCATACGGTCCGGGAGTGCATATTTACCACAGAAGCATCATGCAGTTCGGGAGTGCATGATGCTACAGTGCCGGCCATGCACTCCCTGACCGCATTTTATGAACAGTGATAGTCGTGCGGTCCCCAGCCGCATGACTGCAGTCATGCGTTCCCGGACCATACTACTGCACATGTGTCGCCCTCGTGAAGTCCCGCGCTCAGGAATGTGACTAAAAATGAAATTACGATGATTCAAAAACTAAATTTAGTATTCGCATGACAAATAATGCTAAAATTGACTAAAATTCCCATAAACGGGCATGGATTTTGACTTGTCAGGCAGGGATGCACACAGTTAAATTCACAGTTGTCCGCAGGGGGGAGGCGGCAGCAAGGAACTTACTGACAGTTGCGTACTTGCGCGGAAGTGAGAAACGGACGAAGCATCCACACTCCATCACCTCACTTCGTCTCGTGCGCAGCGCACTGCATATTCGGTCACGTGTACCTCATGTTTGTTACTTCCCAAGGTACCTTTTTATATTCCTCAGCAAGAACCCAAAGCGTACCTCTTTCTATATTCCTCAGGAAGAACCCAAAGCGTATCGAAAAAGGCTAGTTACATGGGTAGGTACAATACAACTGACAAGTTGCGCGGAAAATAAAACAAACCGGGACGGATGGAGATGGATGGAGGGATACCTTGAAAACGTTATTTATAGTTTATAGAATGCATCGTATGTTGGTGGACCATTTAAAAAAACTATTTTAATAAACTATTTTGAAAAGATAATAGAGAAGCTGTCTTATTTATTTATTTAAAAATATAAGCTAAAAAGAATAATGCCCTTATCACAAACAACACATTTGTCATTGAGATTTGTTTATGCTGCTAGAAAAGAGAGCTGAATTTGACACTAGTCTAGCCAAAAAAGAAGTAATTGGGCTATGATATGATGCGGTTGTTATCCCCATGAAAATAGAGTAATTTGATGTTTTAGTATTACGTGGGCTGAAAATTTATGATTTCAAGAATTTGGCAAAATTCAAGTCCTGTTTGGAAGAGAGGAATTTTTCCCAAAGTTGTGCAAGAATTGAACTAACTTATATCAAATTCATGCACTCCAAGCTCACGGTAGTCTTATTTCCAAGACCATTCCCAGCTAAAATTAAATTGTTTTGATTGCATCCTATGCGGAACTGCTGCATCTTCGGTTAAAAAAACAACATAAAGCAACTACTCTTAATCGCCAATTTTCATACTCGCACACTCAAATTATTTCCTTATCTTGCCGAACAAAGCACTCTTACACACACAGTGACGCACAGAGTTATATATTCGTCGGATTAAGATGTACGATCGAAGTAAATCTATCCAGGCAACCCTTTCCTACATGCAACTTGTTCGGGGGAAATTGAATATATAGGACTGAGTTGAGAGCGTTTTTGTAAAATAGGATCAAGTTACTTGTCCTCGTAAATATAGGACTGAATTGAGCACCTTCTTGCAAATATAGGATTTTCCCCATTTTAATTTCATTTTTATTTTTCTGTCGTTTTTCTCTACGCGAAATGACTGTTTTGCCCTTCTTCTTCCTCCCTTGCTCGCCTGGCCGCGCCGCCGCTCCCTGGCCTGCCCCGCCCCGCGCCGCCGCCGCTCCCTCGCCTGCCCCGCGCCGCGCCGCGCCGCCGCTCCCTCCCCAGGCGGCGCGGGGCGGGGCAGGCGAGGGAGCGGCGGCGGCGCAGTGCGGGGCAGGCCAGGGAGCGGCGGCGGCGCGGCGCGGGGCAGGCGAGGGAGCGGCGGTGGCGTGGCGCGGGGCAGGCGAGGGAGCGGCGGCGGCGCGGCCAGGCAAGCGAGGGAGCGGCGGCGGCGCGGCCAGGCGAGCGAGGGAGGAAGAAGAAGGGCAAAACAGTCATTTCGCGTAGAGAAAAACGGCAGAAAAATGAAAATGAAATTAAAATGGGGAAAATCCTATATTTGCAAGAAGGTGCTCAACTCAGTCCTATATTTACGAGGACAAATAACTTGGTCTTATTTTACAAAAGCGCTCTCAACTCAGTCCTACATATTCAATTTTCCCCTTGTTCGGTGGCAGCAAGCGGACCATCCGAGAGAAAAAAAAGAGCTCCACACGACACGCCCAATTAAACAGAACAAAAGGATCGCTTGTGACGGCACAGCGCCACGTGACCAATGGGAGCAGAGGGTGTCGCTCGCGCGAGATGACGCGTGGCACCCTTTAAACTACATATTATTATTTTTACTTGTAACATAAGTTTTATGTGAATGAAGTGAATATTGATAAGTTGATAAACTGTTTAAAAGGTGTTATTTTGATAAACCGTTTCGAAACGATGACGAAGAAATTATTTGATTTATTTGTTTCAAAAAATATAACCTATAAACTAAAAAATTGATTTGATAATATCTCCCTCCTGACCGGATGGAAATTGCCGCTAAGCCCGGCCGGCCGGCGGGCCTAGGTGACGTTAGAAAGTTCGTCCCGTCTTCCGTCCATCCTTCGTTCCGGCTGCTGCCATCACGGCGCACGCAAGTCCTCCGTGGCCTCATCCGGTCTCGACGCCTTTCGCGGTTGGATCTTCGCCGCACTCGCCTCCCCAGGTTTCTCCTTGGAAAAAAAAATATATGTATATATTGCTGGATCTGCTCACCTCCCCCTGCTTCGTTCACCTTTGGAGGACCGTTGCTCGTATCGCGACTGCCGCCTGAAATGGACCCGAGAAAACAGAGGGAAACGGGGACCATCGCCGGACCGCAGCCGGCTGGGGACCTAACTTCGGTTGGCGTGATCCTGAAAGTTAGCTCTTGGTACACGCTAATATGCCACGTCATCGACGATTTGAACTAACAAGGTTTTATCTAACTCTAGACGGCTTCAACTTCTTGTTTTTTTAGCTTTTAATTTATTTAAACAAAAATTTACTTAGAACATATCAGAATATTGATAAGCTGACAAGCTGTTTAAAAAATATTGGTTTGATAAACCGTTTTGAAACGATGACGAAAAATTGCCCCTTTTATTTGTTTTAAATTTTTCTTATTTTTTCTTAGAAAAAACTAACAATCATTAAGTGCAATTTCAGTTAAAATACACAGCTATAAACTTAAATAAAAAACTAGTTAGAACACCACCTAAACCAAAATGCAGCTACCTAAATTGCTTGGCAAATGGCAATCTTAGCTATTCCCGCGTTTAATCGCGGCTTTACGGCAAACAAAATAGCCGCAAAGCTGAGCAAAATGTACATTTTGGTTGTGGATATGAATGTCGAATTGCTAATAGGTGTAGCTGGCTGAAATTATACTATAGATGATGATGACTTATTTGGTATAATTAAATTTAAAAACATTTAAAAATGAAAAAACAGATTAGCCCAACACGTATAATACAAACGAATACAGGAAAAAAGAACAGGCAAAAAAGCTCAAAAAATCACAAAAAGACAAAATTTAGGAATAGTAAAAATAAGCTAAAAGCTAAAAGTCTAAACCCAAACGCGCGGGGCTAGAAAATAGTGCTGAGCTCTATGCACTAGTCAATTTCACTCAAATCTTTTCGTAAAAAGTGCACATTCTGCTGATACTTTGGGACGACCGATACGTTCAAGCTGGGATATATGCCCCACTCATTTCGATTTAGGCTTCCGGCTTATTTTTTACTAATTCTAAATTTTATCCTTTTTTAGCTTTTTTGCTTGTTCTTTTTCTCGTATTCGTTTGTATTGTTCGTAATGGGCTAACTTGTTTTTTATTTTTATTTTTTTCAATTTATTTGTGTCAAATAAGCCACTATCAATTACAGTAAAATTTCGGCCCTATTCTTTAACGGCTTCTAAAAGCGGCTTTTGGCTTTTGCTACAGTATCTAACTTTCGAACGGAATATTTTATAAAAATGGGGTCTACAAGTTAATTGTAGTACACGTTAAAAATCCAACATCTGCATCAACCAAAATTGCAAGTGAGTATCTCTCTCCGTAATCTCTGTCGCAAACAGCTAAAATTTAAAAATTTCAGCCAAAAGCCCAGCTATAAGCCAGCTTATTTCAGCCCAACCGAGTGGCACCATAATCCACCCCTAACACCCTAACTACCGATACTATTTTTTTCCTCAGAAAATAGTGTTGAACCGGGATATAGGTGCCACTCAGTTGGGTTGAAATAAGCTGGCTTATGGATGAAATTGTACTATAGCTGGCTAAAATTACATTGTAACTCATAGTGGTTTATTTGACGTAAGTAAATTTAAAAATTTTAAAAATAAAAAACATGTTAACCCATCATGGATAATGCAAATGAATATGGGAAAAAAAGAATTGGCAAAAAGCTAAAAATACCAAAAAGCTAGAAAAAGACGAAATTTAGGAATTATGAAAAATAAGCTAGAAGCCAAAAGCTCAAACCGAAATGAGTAGGGTCATAATCCACCTCCTAACACCCTCTCTAGTCTTATTATTGGACACCTCAGCAGTTGCAATTATATATTTTCTTTCCTTAAAATCACACCAACTGGTCTCAAACTCAAAAGACCTTCCGCTTTGATACCATGTTTTCTTAGAAGGGAAATTTTGACATTTTCAATTTGCAAATTTTAAATTTGATGCATACCAAACTAAAATAACTAATTTGATATATCCTATTGCAAAACTTGAAAAATAGTTTTTTTTTCAAATAACTAATGGTTGGCTTTTAGAAAAACCTACCTTGCTTTAGAATTTCATGTTTTGAAATTGTAGCGGTAATAAGGTATTGAGTTTTGTGATAGCTTTGGTCAAATTACCTATTTATAGTCGTATAAATTAGGCTAGCTAAATTTCCTACGTAATTGCACGGCTAGATATTATAATGCATATGTTTTTTTACAGAAACATAAGGTCGTACGTACCCGTTATACAATTCTGATGCTTAAAATAGAAGTATATATGATTAATATATATTATTATAATCTAACCACACCATGGCCGATAGTGTAAAATTTTTGCCTTTTCTTTTGATTAACATGAAAATTTCTAGTTCTTAAAAACACTTCTTTTTTTCTTTAATGATATAATAGATGGATAGATTTCGTACTTATATATAGTATATCAAAATTCCCCTGTCTTGGCGAAGTTGGTGCTAATGATGACTTCGTACATAGCAAAGTAGGCAGAAGATGACCAAAACTCCATGATATAAGTACTTTGAATTGTTTAAAGTAAAGATCTCGTTCTCAGGACCAACATGACTGATGAGCTACACTTTGTAGGCGCTACAAGAGGCATAATTAAAAAAAGCCACACTATATAAACAGGTCTAATCCAAAACAGCTTGATTTGTGAGCTGCAGTTTTTTTTTATCAGTTGTATTCTCAGTTTCTCACACACAAGCGCACAATTTTCTCCAAACAGGCCCTTAATTAAGGCCCTGCTCGTTTCGATTTGAGTTACTGATTTTTAACTTATTTTGTATTATTAATAAATTTTATCTTTTTTGAATTTTTATCGGTTATTTTTTCTCGTATTTGTTTGTATTATACGTGATGGCTAACATGTTTTTCTTATTTTTAAATTTTTTTTAAATTTAATTATGCTAAATAAATCTCCGTCAGCTATAGTGTTTTTTCAATCAGTTATAATACTTTTTAGCCATAAGCCATCAAAAAAACTCTTTTGAGTAGGACCTATGACGGGCTAAAACATTGGCCTAAAAAAACCGAGCGAACACAAAAACAAAAACTACTAAATAAAGGAAAAATCGATCCTTTGTAACTGTTAAAGATATGTTGTTTTAGGATTTGACGCAACGTGGCAGCTCACCCGAAACCGCTCACCCGCCGGTGCGCCCACCTGCACACCACTCCCGCCCACCCGTCGCCTTCCCTTCCCTTGCCTTACGTCTCTCACTCCCAGTCCATATATACACTGACCCCCTCCGCTCTCTCGTTACCTCCTCACCTCACCCGCTCCCCTTCTCGCCTCAAAAGGATCAGATGGCTCTCGTCCGGCAGCGCCGCCACCTGCCCCACCTCACCCTCCCGCTAGATCACTTAGCCCTGTGTCCGCCGCCGCTGCCGCCGCAACCGCCCGCCGCCGCGCCGTCCACCTCCACTGACTGCCCCCGCCTCTCCGACTACGAGAGGATCTCCGTCCTCGGCCACGGCAACGGCGGCACCGTCTACAAGGCGCGCCACCGCCGGGCTGCGGCCGCGCAGCCGCTCGCGCTCAAGCTCTTCGCCTTCGGGGACCCCTCCGCGGTGCGCGAGGCCGAGATACTCAAGCTCGCCGCGGACGCGCCGCACGTCGTGCGCCTCCACGCGGTGGTCCCGTCGGCTACCGCGGGGGCCGAGGAGCCCACCGCGTTGGCGCTCGAGCTCATGCCCGGGGGCTCCCTCGCCGGGCTGCTCCGCAGGCTCGGCCGCCCGATGGGGGAGCGCCCCATCGCCGCCGTGGCGCGGCAGGCGCTCCTCGGCCTCGCGGCCCTGCACGCGCTCCGCATCGTGCACCGCGACCTCAAGCCGTCCAACCTGCTCCTCGGCGCCGCTGGCGAGGTCAAGATCGCCGACTTCGGCGCCGGCAAGGTGCTGCGGCGGCGGCTCGATCCCTGCGCGTCCTACGTCGGCACCGCGGCCTACATGTCCCCGGAGCGGTTCCACCCGGAGGCCTACTCCGGCGACTACGACCCGTACGCCGCCGATGTGTGGAGCCTCGGGGTGGCGATCCTTGAGCTGTACCTGGGCCACTTCCCGCTCCTCCCCGAGGGGCAGCGCCCGGACTGGGCCGCGCTCATGTGCGCCATATGCTTTGGCGAGGCGCCGGAGCCGCCGGCCGCGGCGTCGGAGGAGTTCCGGGACTTCGTGGCGCGGTGCCTCGAGAAGAAGGCCGGGCGGCGCGCGTCCGTGGCCGAGCTGCTCGAGCACCCGTTCGTCGCCGAGCGGGACGCCGCCGATGCGCAGCGCTCCCTCGCCGCGCTCGTCGCGGAGACAGAGCAGAGCGGCGACCTATAGGCTATAACCAAACTGCACGCCGTAGCCGGTTAATTAACTAGGAAATGTAGGAGCCAATCAGAGCTGATGTGTACATAAGCTTCGCCACGTGGACGAATAACCTTCCCACGTGGCGTTTTTCTTTCCACCTTTTGTCGTCCAAGGATTTGTTCGTTTTTTAGTTCGTTATTCGCGAAATATAAGAGACAATTTTGTGAAATCATCATGAGAAGCTACGAAAGGGATTAGTGGAATTATCTGAACGAACTTGATATTTCATTCGTTTCCATGTGATGCTTAAGGAAAATTCTCTAGCTATACGCTCGAACATACCTAAAAATGCTAAATACAGCTACGTCTTACTACTACCTATCGAAAATTAAGCTCACTAATTAATCAGCAAATGCCTGTTAAAAATTAAGGGAGAACAAGCACGTAAATTAATGGTACAATTCACAAACACAAGACCCGCACTTGGCACAACGAGAAAATCGAGAGACTTGGGACATAGTCATTTGTCATTAGTTGTTTCTCGAGCTGTGAAGGGGTGTTTTAACTTCAATGATCATGTGCTAGCATACGTTTTAGTCGATTGATTATAAAAAATTTTCTGCTGGCGTTTTTGGATTATTGTGGTGACTAAATATTGTCAACTTTTTGGTATACAAAACTGTTGAGATGGCTCATATCATCGTACGTTGGGCGACAACGGGTTAGAGAGCAGTGGCACGAATGAAAGACGAAACAGAACAATAAGGATGCAGAAACCCACCCGCTGCGTTTCTGTTGATAACGTAGTTCTAACGACCGTAAGGACGATAGGCTTTCGTTTAGATGGACGGTGCACTGTTTGTCCTTATCCCATTAGGTAGGTAGTAACTAAGCATGCAAAAACCTGCAATAGAAGCACTTCCACATTATAAATGTGCAAATGGTGCGCTGTCTTTTGAATGCTTCTAGGACATGTCTAATGACAATGTTGTATGTATGTCTCGTACGTGTATATAAACTTTGAAATGTACGTATTTTACAGGGGTGTCTAGATGACAGTCGACTGGTTCTTTTAAATTTTGATATTTTTATTTTTAGATCTCAAACCAATGCCTCTCTTCTCCTGCTCCATATTGCCCTGTATGTACCGGTTTCTATTTTTCTTTAGAAAAGTCAAAAGACAATCCGAACATCTAGACTCTAGAAGTAACTTCTCTACCTCTCTTACTACGGTCTCACTTTAGAGATAAGGATAAGATAGGGGACATGGGTGCATCACCCACCCCACTCTTCTCGCTTCCGTTACACATATACATCTTTTCCTTATTTTTTTGCATTACTCGTCCCTCCTAAAAACTATTTCTTTCGGTCACTGCTATTTATTTTTAACTAAAAACTATAAACTACAGCTAAAAATTATTCACAAAAATCAATAGAAACGCCACCAAAGCATTGTCTTGTCACTCCCAAAATCCTTGCTCGTGTGCTTCACCCCTTTGCTGCCGTGGGGTCGGCGCCGCATAGCGCCTGACCAGCAGATGATGAGGCTCCTCAGCACTCCGTTCCTCCTCTCCTCGCACCGCCGTCACCTCCTCTGTACCCTCCCTCGCACCGCCGACGCATTCCCTCCGGCGCCAGCACAACGGCGATCGGCTCCTTTAGCACCTGCTCCTCACTACAAGGGGAAAAAGAGGGCACTGGACGGAGCGGTAGCACACATGCCAGCGCCGAAGAGGTTCATGGAGTTGCACAGATTTTAAGAACACTCAACTTTGAGAAAATTCGATTGGTTTCCTGATCGGTTCGGCTGAAAATACTGTAGCTGGCTGAAAAAAGCATGGTAGCTGACAGAAGCTTATTTAGCATAATTAAATTTAAAAAATTTAAAAATATAAAAAATATGTTAGCCCATTACGTATAATACAAACAAATACGGGAAAAAAGAACCGGCAAAAAAGCTCAACAAAAAGCTAAAAGTTCAGAAAAAAATGAAACTTATGAATAGTAAAAAATAAACCAGAAGTCAGAAACCGAAGCCGAGTTGATAAGACCATGGCCTAGGGGTGGATAGCAAATC
This sequence comes from Dendrocalamus latiflorus, assembly GCA_017311315.1. Lineage (NCBI taxonomy): Eukaryota > Viridiplantae > Streptophyta > Magnoliopsida > Poales > Poaceae > Dendrocalamus > Dendrocalamus latiflorus. Next base: position 48,022,405 of record CM029651.1, read on the forward strand.
CAAATTTCACATCCAAGCGACGTATCCCACCACGAAGGTACATGGAAATGAAGTCACACGACGAAACATGAAAACAAATTTACCTGAGTGTTGTGCTATCAAATAGTACACCGGTCACTACAGAAAGACTCTTATCTCTCTGCCGTGGCTAGGTTGCAAGTACAGAAAGGCTATCTCTCTGCCGTAAGCTAGTTGCTAGGGCAGACGATATGTTTCTCGAGACTCGTGAGCTACTTTAGCTCAGATTGTTCTGGATTCGATTTAAATTCAATTCAAACTTGAATTTGATCTTAAGCTCGAGAGCTTCATCAAGTCGACCTCAAATAGTTTGCGAGTCTCGATTCAAGTTTAAATAGTGATACATATTAACTTTTACCGAATTTACCCGAGCCGAATTCGAGCTCGATCTTTTCTTACTATTAAAAATTAGTGTATATTTGAATTATTTTAACTGTTATTGAGTTTAATTGAGCTGAGCTCGACCTCAAACTTCTTTTATTATTGAAAATTAGTGCATATAAATTATTTTAATTGTTATCAAGTTTCAACGAACCTACTTAAGCTTAGGCTAGGTCGAGTTCGAGCCCAAGTTTAGGCCCCGCTCATTTCAGTTTCTGGCTTCTGGTTTATTTTTTATTATTCATAAATTTTGTCTTTTTCTGAACTTTTGGTTTTTTTTTTGAAATATTTTTTGCTTTTTTCCGTATTCGTTCGCGTTGCTATTAATGAGCTAACATATTTTTCTATTTTTAAAATTTTCAAAACTTAATTACGCTAAATAAGCTATCTTCAGCTACAATAAAATTTCAGCTGCTACCGTATAATTTCAACCATAAATCACAGATTTTCAACTCAACCGAGCGAGACCTTAGACTCAGACTCTAATTTAAATCTGAGAGACGAGACTTTCTCGAGGATAGCTCGTTTACGGCCCTACTTCGAAGTACTAGCACACCACAAATTCCAAGCACAAGTACACACAGCCCACACGATGGGAAACGATAAGCCTGTTCATCACCGGTTCCCATCGGTCACGCTCTGCGTTGTCATTCTCAATCCAGACACGGCCACAAATGAGCAACAGTTGCGGGGCACCTATCACCGCTGCAGATTGAATGAACCAGACACAAAGGTAACCGTCTTGTCAATGTGGAAATTTACGGAGAGCAATTCTAATACTAGCATATAATTTTAGATATAGCATAATTATAATTTTCAAACACTGACTATCGATATCTATAAATATTTAAATTAGATATATAAAAATATGTGTAAATTTATCTAAAAATACTTTTCATAATATCATACTTTTATTTGCTTTATAAATATATTACAATAGAAATTAGAGGTTAAAATTATGTTTTACAGGCCATGTTGATGTCCAAAATAATATAAACATGTGACCGAAAAGAGTAAGCAGATAACTCAACTGCATCAATGCACATAAAGGATTAGTGGTGCTCAAAAAGACTTACAAGCCTAGTCTTTTAGATTTTTTTACATTATAGCAGCTGAAAATACACTGTAACTGTTGTTAGTTTTTTACGTAATTAAATTTAAAAAATAAAAAAATAAAAAGATATATTATCATGGACAATAGAAAATAAAAGAAAAAGGAAAGGTAAAAAACTTGTAAACAAAAAAGCCAAAAAAAGACAAAAATAAGAAGACAGCAAAAACTCTTTCGAGCAATATCTGTGGTGGCGTGACTTTTTGTTCGCATGGAGCGATGGAATCATCTGAGATGGTTCGCCAAAAAAAAAAAAGGAGTGGAGCCACTTGACGAGAGGTAGAAATTGCGCGCGCCTGTGAGGATAAGATAGTTTAATGGGTTACCTGTGGACTGTTGCCGCGATGGCCGTTATGCCGAGCCTTGGAGCGAGGCAGCGAGCGGTGCTTCGCGGAAGCGGAACCCACGAGGCAAAGCGGTGCGGTGGTGCCACGGGTGTGTTTGCGTCAGCCGTAGAAAGGCGCGCACGCACCGCATACATGTCACGCAACATGTGGGATGTGCCCGACAAACATGAGAAAATGACCGTGACAAGTAGGGCGATGTGAGCGGGTGAGGCGGAGGCCAGCGGCCACCGCATGAAGGGCCTGTTTTTTACCTTATAAGTTGATGATTTTTGATTTTTTGTTATAGTATCTAACTTTCAAACGAAATATTTTTTAAAGATGAGGTTTACAAGTTAAACGATTTACACGTTAAAAGCCCAACATCTGTACCAACCAAAATCGCAAGTGAGTATCTGTCTCTCCATAATCTATACCGTAAACAATCAAAATTCATAAATTTGAACTAAAAACTATAAGCCGCAGCCGAAAAGAACCCCTTCTGTCCGGCGCTATCGAGCGAGCAACGCGTCGCGCGCGTACGGAGCTGCCACCGTGCATGAGGCCCAGCACGCGCTGCCGAGCGGGGCCGCCACTCGATTCTCACGAGTTTTCGGCAGCCGAGCCGGCCCGCATACCACGCCAACGCGGGACGGGTGCTTTCGGTGGTATCGGCCCAGCCGAGCGCGAGAGCCGAAACGGATGCTCTGCTTGGTGGTGTGCGGTGCGAGGGCTGCCGGTTGAGGATCCAAGGGGGCAAAGCGCGGAAGGGGATGTTGATCACCGAAGTGGGCTTTGGTCGGGACTCGAGTCGAGACGCCCTCTCTTTCGAGGTCTGCCCCGTTAGGATTGAAGCAAGCGGCGCTGTAGCACAAAACTTGGCTAAGCCAGCATTGCTTGGCTAGTAGGCTTCTCTATCCTCACTTGATCCTGAATGGATGAAGTGACGATGTTTCGTTTTTGAGTCACTCATGAAGTGATCGTCTTAACCTAAGAAATGCTAATTTGAGCGAGCGTTCTAGTCCATTTCCGCAGAGGGTGATCTTGGTAATCGAATTCAAAGGGCACAGCTTCATTTGTTAAACTCACAAGCTCACAACGTCATTTGTTAAACTGAGCAAAACATGACAAGAGGGAAATAAATAAAAAAACAATGATGCGCATCCGGGGAATCGAACCCCGGTCAGTACCGTGGGAGGGTACTATGATACCACTACACCAGATGCGCTTCGACGTTTGGACGACCCCTTTGATTCTTTTTATATGTTATAACTTCGTAGAGACATCACATTTCCCAAGGCAAAACAAATCGGAATGTTTTGAAGAGATGTACCAATCAGAGGTTCCCCACTATAACGCTAAAAGGCTCAACAAAAAAAAAGGTTAGCAAAAGCGTTTTTGAATCAACATAATGTTTTCTTTCTGTTTACATAAACTCGCCATTTACGGGAGCGGTAAACATGTTACCTCCCGTACCCTGAACAGCAGCTGCAAGGTGCTCGAACAGTAACGTCTACGTAGAAGATGGATGCTACGCAAAGCTCATCATACGCAAGGAAAATAACACTGCTCGCCGTCTATAAAATCAACACAACAGTATGTACCCCAAATGAATTCGACGTCAGCTGCCATTATTAGTGTAGGTAGGACAGAGAGTTGGGAAACCAAAAAAATACCTGTGCTATGCCTTGAACAAGAAAAAAAAATTCTTGTAGTCAACGAGAGTTACTGTCTTTTTAGTATACTACACTACGAGCACGCCCACCGTTTTCGGGATGCCAATGGCGCCCACCTTGCTCACCTCACCATGCCTCCACAGACTTTGGTCACCAGAAAGCTGCAGGAATCGAAACTGCATCAGTACGTAGAACAAACATCCAGTCCTACAACAAAATGACTGCTTTCAGGGCAGTTTTATTTTATTTTTTGGTCTGTATTGACAAGAAAGGAATGCCCAATGGCTGTTTCTTTTAACAATCAGCCGTGTTGTTTTTTTATCAATCAGCCGAGCTTATTTAGTCAGCACGGAAATAAGGCCTTCGTTCCTGCTAAAGCTAAATGCCCTTCATACCAAGCAGATTCTGCATACGTAGGAAAGACACTAAGAAACCCCATATTGAAATGTGTTTAATGCATCTCTTCAGAGACAGTTGCAGCTTGCAGGAAAGAAAGATTTAAGATATATCGGAAGGTCAAGTAGCAACCAAAAAAACATGGTCTAGATGAAAGGCGGGAAGTACTGACTTAAAATTCTGGAAGGAAACAATTTACTGCTATTATAGAGGAACAAAAAAAGGATGCTGCTGCATTCGGTTTACTTTTACAAATGTAAAGTAACTTCAATAAATAGAACAGTGGGAGAGCCTTTTTATGGTAAAATGCACTTCTACCCACCTAAAAAACGACTGCCCAATGTGCTCCTGGACCACCACTCATGCTTCGGTTATGACATCAGCTGAAACAAGAAAGAGTCAGGTTGGTATAGAACTACTGAAGATTAACAGAAGAACAGGATATAATCAAACAAAACATAAGATTAGGCTACATTCAGAGTTGACAGCTTAGTTTTCTGTTTTAGTGTAGTTCTCTGTGTTAAGGTGATGAAACTAAGCCCTGAACTAAGACTGTCCAGATAGGGATTGCCCACTCCCAATGCTGTGCTTGTCGAGCATTACTTCCCAGACATAAAGGAAGGAAATAGCATGGCATTCAAGCAAGCAGCTATGGAGCTGTGATCCAAAGGCTGCCTTTCATCTTTCGCCAAATCCTAGCACAACCGACCAAATACAAGTTGATCTGCACTTGTGCACATGAAGTGCATTGTTTGGTATTTGACACCAAACATGCACATAGAAAATTGGCAGTTTCCACAATTACCTTTTTTTTTAAAAAAAATAACAGAATAGAACGTAGGGCATACAGCAATCAGTGAATACCATATTGAGGATTTTTGCAGTTATGCCGTGCTTCCATCTGACAGTCCTGCTCTATCTGTGGATAATCATAATCTTGAATACTTAATGGAGGGTCCAATTGACCATCATTCTCAAATGGTGGAAGTATGTGATTTAAGTCATCATCAAACAGCAGCTGCATGTCATGATCATCCCATTCTTGTAGAGCAGATGTGTCAGTGAAAAGCTCCCCAGATGAACCAAGAGTATTAAGGTTGTTTGAAGTCGTTAGAATGTCCATAGGCATGGCAAGTGCAGGACTTGGAACTGGTTGTGTGGTGGCCGAACAAAAAGCTCCGTCTACTGGCATTACTTGACTAGAAGTTTCAGGGGCAGGAGGTTGATACTCAATGATTTGTGCCCCTCCACTAGAAGTCTCCTGATCAGTTGCAGGGCCCTGCTCCAGGGCATGGAACCTCCTTTTCTTGTTTGCATCAACATTCCACCAGTTGCTCCTGCGCTGCTGCTGCTGCTGCTGCACCAGCTGATTGAGAAAACTAGGATTTTGGACAACGATTGCTAGGAGCGCCATCATCTGCTGCTGATTCTGTTCCATTACTTGAAGGCGTTGAATTAATTTCTGCACTTCAAGATTAGATGTTTGCTGGTGGTGGCTGAGATCTACAAGCTGCTGCATTAGAAGAGCTTTATCCCTCTTAAGGGTTTCAATCTCCTTTTCAAGCCCGCCATATTTTCCAGTTTCCATATTTTCAGTACCAGGTGCAGTTTTGACAGGTGCCTGCTTCAGCTCACTAGGTGCTTCCTGAGAGGATTTCTTCTTTCTCTTGATGGTCTTCAGAAGATCCTTCTGGTCCCTAATAAACCCTTCATTGGCCCACTCCCATCTATCAGGGTCAACTTTACGAAATCCCTGGTTACAAAAGGAAACACGGATAAGTTCACCTAATAAGAAATTTAAGAATGCTTCAAAATGAATAGACAGCGTAGAGAACATCCAAACAAAATAGTACTTCAATTTATGCAGAGGTGTTTTGAACAGTACACAACAGATGAAGTGTTGCTTCTACTGATTTCAATACAGTGTTTTCAGTTACATGCTTCATGCGGAAGTTTTACTAATACAGAGCCAAGAGCAGCCAACATATGGTCACAACAAAAGCTATGACATGCAGGTATGCAACCCAGTTTGCAAAAACCAGTTCGTTTTCGTATTCAGCAAATGGACATGAAAGAGTCAATATCTAATTGGAAGGAAAAGCAGACAACTGATGAATCCCTGACTGCAAGCGTCTGACAACCTTTTCATCCAGCCATTGTATACTGATAATGATTTGTTGAAAGCGCGACATCCAGCAATGATTGAATAAAAATCCAAATTCATAATCTTTCACACCATTCATCAAGCAACATGGAACGGGAAAAACAAGTTCTAATGCACATGAAACAATGGCACACAGGAATATGACACTGAAGAATATATTAGCAGATTTCATGCAGCAAAAAAAGTATACAGTTTCATGCAGCAACACAGGCTAGGATACTAGGTAAAACGTCCTTCTTTCACTGTTTATGAAGTTCAATAGATGACAAATTTTGGAAAAAATAAATATAAAAAGAGTTGAGATAACACAATACACCCTTTCCCGGCTAATAAAAACTGAGGGAAGTTCAGCAGAACCGCTACAAGCCTACAACCAAAACATTCACATGCACAAAAAAATTAGAAGGAAAGACTGCATAAAACATTAGCAAAGCAAATACTGATCTCACAGGAATGACTTCAATCCCCTATGGCATTTGTTGTGTGCAATGATGTTCTTATTGAGCAGAAAGCCATCACATGATGACCTATATCACCAACCAATTCAGATATTCTTTTTTTTGGGGGGGGGGGGGGGGGGGGGCTCCAGACCGAAATTAACTCCAAATGACACCATCAACGCCAATGATATACTCTCATGTTCTCAACGTAACTGGCACCAAATTGAACAAAGCAACAGCATGTAACAAAATGGCATCGAGAGAAAATGCTCACGCAATCAGAAATCCAAACAGATTCGCATAAGTTACAACGGATGCTATTCCAAACGTGCAATTGCAAAATAAATTCCTACCTAGCAGTGAAAATTACTATAAATTTATTACAGAACCTAATCTACGCTACCAATCGCATCCAATCCACCCAAAATCACATGGAATTCGCGCAAACAGAAACAAAAGAGGAAACGCAGGGAATGAGGGTATCTCACATAGGTGTTGAGCTGGCGTATGAAGCTGGTGAAGTTGCTATGCTTGAAGTTCCGAGAAATCAGGTCGCGCTCGAAGGTGTGCGAGTACCAGACCACGAAGCTGCCGCCGCCTTTGCTCCAAGAGATCACCTTGTCGGTCGCCGGGTCCGAGACCATGTCGTACACCTTCGCCAGGAACGGCGCCACCTCCGGCGGCTTCGGCACCACCGGCGCCGGCCCCTTCCCGTCGGAGGCGCCGACATAGCCGGAGACCTCGCCGCCGCCGCACCCGCCGGCGGGGGCGGCAGCGGGAGGCTGAGGCGACCGGTTCTTAGAGCCCATAGAGTAGAGACGCAGAAACCCTAACCTTGTCGAGGCTTCGAGATTGAGGCGACGAGACGAGGAGCGAAGGATGTATCGACGAGAAGATTTTGTACGGGTGGGGATTTGCGACCTGTTTTGTGTTGCCTTCTGGGGTAAGTAAGAATATTGCAGAAGAGAGGATATTTATAGGTCAGATCACGTAAGGCGCGTGGCCCGGAAAATATTTATGCGTTCGCATTACAGCTGCGCTTACTGTTTCCGATTTAGGACAATGACTAGTGGGCCACAGAAAAACTACCGGTCCACATGTCGGTGACGAAGAGTTGCTACCCACGACGATTCCCTCACGATACATTTTGTGGGTGGGTCCCATTTTTTTCTGTGGGACAGTGGAGTTGGCGTGTTTGTGTCACGTCCGAGGGTGCGATTTAAGTACGTTTACAGTTCCTGATTGGGCTTTTGTACCCATGGCATGTGGGCCACTAAGTATGGATCTGAGCGGTCGGTCCCACGAGTCAGTTGGACGTGAGAGCGAGAAATCGTGTAAGCGGTGGGCTGGGCCGGGTAGAACACATCTGACCCTGTATCCACCCGAAATTCCAAATTTGGCCTCCATCGCAAAAAATTTCCGCATTTGGCCCCCTGCCCGAGCGCGTGTTCTCCTGGTGGCGCCGCGTGTCCAGTCGTGCGGTCCGGTACCGCACGACCGCACTGTTCATAGGTCATACAGTACCAGACTGCACGACTCGCCTATTTCTCCGCTGCGACCGCATGTCCGCGCTGTCGACCGCACGTCTAGCGTTCCGACCGCATGTCCGCGCGGACGATTTTGCTTCAGCATGTAAATTTTGAATCAATGCTAATTAATCATGACAGATAGTTATAGCTAATTAATTTTGAACCAGTCAGTGGTGCATACGCGATTTCTTTGGGCAAGGTCAATCGTGGTGTGGTCAAATGCATGACAGGCACCTGGTCTGTACATTACTCTGCCTGCACTGGTTGATGGGAAATGAAAGGGATTTTTTTATGACAATTAAGTACATGTGTGTAGCTTAGTCTGCTAGCTAGCTATAACTATCTGCAGTGTGCAGCTAGCTAACTATAACTATCTGTCATGATTAATTAGCATTGATTCAAAATTTACATGCTGAAGTAAAATCGTTCGCGCGGACATGCGGTCGGGACGCTAAACGCGCGGTCGGCAGCGCAGACATGCGGTCGCAGCGGAGAAACAGGTGAGTCGTGTGGTCTGGTACCGTATGACCCATGAACAGTGCGGTCAAGCGGTACCGGACCGCACGACTGGACACGCGGCGCCACCAGGAGAACACGAGCTCGGGCAGAGGGCCAAATGCGGAAATTTTTTGCGATGAGAGCTAGATTTGGAATTTCGGGTGTATACAAGACCAGATGTGTCCAGAATTCTAGGAAGGAAAGGATGGGCACAAGCTTGGACGGCATGGTCCAAAATCCAAATGTAGAGACTGACGTGTGGGTCCCATAGCAAAGGGGCGTGTCGTCGCCGTCGGGGAGTCCGGTCGTCGGTTCGTCCGTTCCAGCACGGACGCGCTTTCTCGTTTCTTCTTCGCTGGGCCCCACCGGTCAGTTCAGGATGTAAAGCAGGCATCCTTGCGTTCTCACGACTGAGCTGGGCTCTTGGACTTCTTCGGCTTTGACCACGCGAATAGCAGTCGTAATTCGCTTTTCCAGCGTTACTGCTAGGAAGAACTCGACCATGGAAGTCATGGACATGATTAGTCGACCACGCTTTGCCCTGATCAACTCGGCTTCGGTTTCTGACTTCTGGCTTATTTTTCACTATTCATAAGTTTCGTCTTTTTCTGAACTTTTAGTTTTTTGTTGAGCTTTTTTGCCGGTTCTTTTTTTCCCGTATTTGTTTGTATTATACGTAATGGGCTAACATATTTTTTTATATTTTTAAATTTTTTTAAATTTAATTATGCTAAATAAGCCTCTGTCAGCTACAGTACTTTTTTCAGCCAGCTACAGTGTTTTCATCCATAAGCCATGGGCTTTTCAGCCGAACCGATCACTACCTAAGGTCCACTCATTTTGATTTCAGCTTCCAACTTCCAACTTATTTTTTATTATTAAATTCCTTCTTTTTGACTTTTTTTTAAAGTTTTTTTGCTGATTCTTGCTTTTGCGTATTTGTTTGCATTGTCCGTAATAGACTAATATTTTTTTCTATTTTTTAATTTAATTACGCCAAATAAACCACCATCAGTTACAGTATAATTTTAGCCATAAGTTATATTTTTTCAGTCCAAATGAGCATGCTCTAAATACCTCTTGGCTCGGTCACTGGACTAACTGTAAATCCACAGTTTGTTTCTGAATGTTTTCCCTCATTTTTACTTGTCTTGTTTCAGGAAACAAAGTAATCCGGTGGCAACAGGTAGGAGAAGAAATTATCACCGATTGATCAGTTGCAGCCTACACCATCCGTCGCCAATTCAGAATGCTGGAAATTCCTGATTTGGATCATATGCTGGCTGTAACCACTTCAGAAGGTGTGGATGTTATCACAGGACGACGATTTACTGACTGACTTCTAAGTTTGGTTCTACGCTTCGTCGATTCGGCCCAACTTCGGTTTAACAAATTTGATCTTCTTGACATGAACCCATAGAGAGTGCACCTACTCAAGCGATGAGCTTGTCTCCTCTGTAATTTCTTTTATGAAGTGTTCTGCTGTATTTTGCCGAGTATGTCGTTTGATATTCGTGTTGTTTGACCTTAGTAACCAACAAGACTAAGAGCTGTAAATGAAGGGGGAGAAGTCAAGTTAATAGACGTTTGTTTCGGTGGATTGGAAAGAGAACTGGATGTGGTGTTCATTGTGGACGCTTTCATCTTAATAAAGGCAAATTCTCGTAAGGTATTTACAACTAGCTCCTTTTCTTGTACTCCATTTATTCAATTTTGCAGGCGCATTTTGGCGTCCATTTTAACCACAGGGACAAGAAAGAAATAGAGTTTGTACGTGCTCTTTCTTGTCAGGACGGAATGCAGTCTGCACTGCTCGAACTAAGCCGACTATTCTTTCACTGCAATCACTGGCTTGTATGGTATCATCTGGTGGATGCGTATGACAAGTATTGAAGCCTGCAACTCACTGCAAGTCGCAGGTGCTACTGTTGCATGCAAATTAATAAGCAAGAGGAGCAAGTGAACGATGCCACATTTCTTAAAAACTTTTTTTTAAGATTGCCTATTCACCCTTCTAGTCGATCTCCTCGAACTTACACGGAGCCTGCGTGGCAATGAGTGAAGGCGAGGTGCGAGAAGTAACCCTGGGCACGAAAAACCGAAAACCGAGTACCGAACCGAATTTACCGAGAACCGAACCGAAAGTACCGAAACCGAAAATTTCGGTTCCAGGTTCGGTTCCAGGTTCTCAGGAACCGAATTTACCGAGGAAATTCGGTTCGGTACCTCGGTTTACCGAAATACCGAAAAACCGAATTTACATGTTGTATTTGAGTAGTGAGTACTAAGTAATATGTAATATTATTGATGGGTCTATTGTGGACAGCTATATTATGTATTTGTGGCTTTTTCTCTGTATGATTTGGCACTTATTCTATATGAAATCATGTTACATTTATGTCAAAATTGGCTATTGAACTTGATGTTACATGCTGCTGTACCCTGTTCGGTAAATTCGGTAAATACCGGAACCGAACCGAAAGAACCGATACCGAAATTCTTCGGTACCGAGTCTTTTCATGAACCGAACGGTACCGAGATTCTCAGGAACTGAATTTGTATGGGTACCGAGGAACCGAACCGATCGGTTCAGTAGTACCGAACGCCCAGGGTGAGCGAGAAGGGAAAGATCAGTGCACGCATGGGCCAAGTGGGCCGAGGCCTCGCATGGGGAAATGGTGGGCCAGGTGGAGGAAAAGAGAGACTGGCGCTAAAGAAATTTTAAATAGGTTTCGGCCCTAAAGATTTTTGGAAATTTTAAATGCGTTTTCAATTTAGATAAAAGCTGATAAATCAAATAGGGCTTAGAAAATACCAACTAAATGCCAAAAATTCCACAAAAATTCTCATAAATATTGTAAAGCAAGGGGAACTGAAGAAAAATAAAATAATTCATATTGGCTACAAATAAATATAGGAAATCTTTTTCCTAGCTCTAGGCTTAAATAAAAAGAAAAGGAATTTCCAGAAAAACTCAAGTAAATTTAAATAAATAAAAAATATTTTTTTTGGGATGTTACAGCATTGAAGTAACCAGAATTCATGATGGCCTAAGATTAACACAATGCAAGTATGTGATTGATTTGTTGAACCGAACCAACATGGCAAACTGCAAGCCAATCACCACACCAATGGCTAGTTGGCTACTACAGAGCTGTCAAGATCTGAAGGAAATTTGTTTATAGTAGCATGGTGGGCGTGTTACAGTACCTGATATTGACTAGACCGAATCTTTTGTATCCAGTGAACAAAGTAAGCCAGTTCCTTGCAGTGCCAACTAGCTCTCACTGGAGTGTCGTGAAGAGAATACTTCGGTATTTGACGTTAACTGGTGATATTGGTTTGAAGATTCTCAGGGCATTCTCAGATACCGACTAGGCAGGATGCCCAAATGATAGGAGATCCACTAGTGGATGTGCAGTTTTCTTTGGTCAGAACCTAATGTCTTGGAGCTCTAAAAAGAAAAATAAAGTATCCCAGTCAAGCATGGAAGTAGAGTACAAATGTCTTGCAAATGCCACTATAGAACTTATATGGCTGTAGTCTCTACTTGGAGAGCTTAGGATCTTCCAGGCTAGACCTTCAAGCCTACGGTGTGACAACCTTGGAGCCACTTACCTATTAGCTAACCCAATATTTCATGCTCGCACAAAACATATTGAGATTGATTTTACTTTTGTCGGGGATAGAGTGGCTCAGAAAGTGCTTGACATTAGGTTTATATAATATCAAGATCAAACTGTAGATATCTTCACAAAGACTTATTTTAATTTTGTGGGGGAGAGAGTGGCTCAGAAAGTGCTTGACATTAGGTTTATATAATATCAAGATCAAACTGTAGATATTTTCACAAAGACACTACCAAATCAACAATTCTCAGTTTCGAGAAGCAATCTCAATCTTGTATGACAAGTTTGGATTGAGGGAGGCTGTTGAAAGTACCGATTTGTGAGATAAGATTATAGATAGATTATGTTGTTAGGATTGGTTTGTATAGACAAGGCCAAGCTTGTAATCCTATCATAGTTGTACCAAATGAAACAGCATGTGCAAACTGAAACGGAATATGTGATATTTGTGTTAGATTGATCTCTCTCCCGATTAGCCCAACGGCTAATCGGGGCCTTGATCCGCGCCCTGATCGGGGGAGCCCAGCCCATGTATTGGCTGGTGGGCCCCCGTCGCGCTGCGCAATAAATAGAGGGGTGGGGGCCGGCGGCTCGAGTAACGAGGTTCGCCTGAGCCGCAAACCCCACCCGACAAACCCTAGACCGATCTAGAGGGACGCGCAGTCGGCGGCGGGAAGCTCCACCGCCGTCACCGGATCTCTGCAGCCGCCACCGCCCTCCTCTTCCCCGACCGTCGCTGCCTGTGCGCAGACTTCACCGAGCCAACCAGCGATGGCCAACTCCTCCTCCAATGCATCGGACGGTCGGTACCCCTAACCCTAATCCTCTCTCCCTCTCCCCTTCTCTCTCGAATCCGAACAAGAACACCCTCAGATCTAAACCTAGATGATCCTAAGGACCTAACAATGGTATCAGAGCCCTAATCTAGGCGTAGATCTAGATGGGGAAAGATCAAAGACCGTCGTCGGTTGACCGGCGTGCGGAAAAGAAAAGACAAAGCAAATCACCAACCCTAACCCTAGATCAGAAAAAAGAAGGAAGGGGATCGGGTCTTACCCGTTGCGCCGCACGGGCAGCCGCCGACGTTCGAGCCGCTCCATGCGCCGCCTTGCTCCTTGCGGGCGCCGTCGCCGAGCAGCCGCGTGCCCTGCGCGCTCCGCCGCCGCCCCGTGCGGGCGAGCCGTCGCTCCGCCGTTCGGGGCTGCCCCTCCCATGGCGCCGCCATTGCCGGCGCCGCCCCGCCTTGCAGCCGGTGCCGCTCCTCTCCGCACGCGGGCCGCCACCGCCGCTCTACGCGAGAGCACGCGCCATCGCCCGTCCGCGTTTTTCGGGTGGAGACAGTGGGAATAATGTTAGGGTTAGGGTTCGGATTTTTTTTTTGTTTCAGCTGAGGCGCGGGTTCGGCCGTCCGATGAGATCGGACGGCGCGTGCGTGTTGTGGGCATGAATCGGTCCAAGGGCATGTTTGTGGGCCGGCCGGTGTTGTGGGCTGCGCGCGTTCGGCCGGGTGAGCGGGCCGCCATGGGCCGCGGCTGCGAAGGAATGGGCCAAAATGGCCATTTGCACAGTAATTCCATTAAAAGTTTTTTATTCTTTTTCAGAAGCAATTTTGAATGAATTTGAATGAAATTTGAATCAAATCTCTGTAAAATTTTGCACCAACGTGTTATCTTTTCCAGAGATTAGATGAGTACAGTAATAATGCTTCTGAATAAGAATTATTTTTAGAATAATTTCATGTTTCCGCTGCAAAAGTTAATGTTGATTACTCTTGCAATTAAATTCGAACCAACGGGAGAATTTAATTTTTGAGAATTGTTGTGAATTATGATATTGTTATTTTCTGACCAACGTTGATAATAACAATATTATAATTTTAATTGATGAATTTTATGCATTATCTCTATTTCTGCCCAACGGTGATGTAGATTTAATGTGTAAACAACTGTATGTTTTAATTTTAACCAGCGTTGAAACCAAGGCATGCAGTTGTTGTTATTATGTTTCTCACTGTATATGAATTGTGTTTTCAGGAGGATACTCTTTGATGGGCTACATCAGGAGATCCCGGTTCTCAAAGGAGACAACTACGGTGAATGGAAGAAAAAGATTAACCTGGCCTTCATCTTGGCTGAGGTGGACTGGGTAGTCACCACACCGTGTCCCACAGAGCCTGTGGCACCGGTGAGGGATGAAAATGAGGCTGATGCTGCTTGGCAGACCAGACAGAGGGACTATGCTCCCATAAAAATGTCATATGATCTTGATCATAAAAAGTGGGTCACTGCCAACAAGAAATGTTTGGCTGTGATAAATAACACGATTGAGCCTGCAATTGTGGGCTCAATCGCAGAGTGTGACACTGTCACAGAATACCTTGAGAAAATAAAGAGTCAGTTTACTGGCTCTTCAAAGACTTATGCTACACAGCTGATTAAGCAGCTTGTGACAGAAAGGTACTCTGGTGGTGGCAGTGGCATAAGAGAACGCATACTAAGGATGAGCAACTTGGCATCCAAGTTTAAACCAATGGATTTGGCTCTCAAGGATGAGTTCCTTATTCATTTGATTTTTGCTTCCTTGCCGAAAGAGTTTGACACCTTTGTTGTCAACTACAACATGCAGCCCGAGAAATGGGACTTAGAAAAGTGCATAGCTATGTGTGTGCAAGAGGAGGAAAGAATTAAATCCTCACATGGTGGTTCTATAAACTATGTGAAGGACTACAAGAAAAAGAACTTTAATCATTCCTCCTCAAAGACAGGAAAGCCTCAGCAACAAAATTTTACAGTGGAGAAAGATCAGTGCCTTCATTGCAAGAAAAAAGGACATTACAAGAAAGATTGTCCAGATTTCTTGAAAATGATTATGTCAAAGAAAGGTGAGAACATCATTACGTTCATAAATGAGTCCCTGTATGTACTATATTCAAAATCTACTTGGTGGATTGATTCAGGTGCAACTGTTCATGTTGCCAATAATTTGCAGGGATTCCGTTCGACGAGGAATACACAAAGAAAAGAAAGATGCGTTAAAGTCGCAAATGGAGTCCAAGCTGAAGTTGAAGCCGTTGGCGATCTTTCATTAGAGCTAGCTGATGGCTTCACTCTTTTACTTAGAGATGTTCTTTATGTTCCCTCTTTACAGAGGAATTTGATTAGTGTTTTATGTTTGGACAATGATGGTTATGATTGTCATTTTGGAAATGGCAAGTGTGAAATAATGTTTAATAAAGAATGTGTTGGTCTTGCCATCTTACAAAATGAGCTTTATTTGTTATCATTATGTGATGATGTGAATGTCGTATGCGATAATGGGAACGTCGCGTGCGAGAAAGTGATTGAATCCTCGTCTACAAATGTAAACAGGAAACGAAAGAGAAATCTAGATGCGTCGTCGAAATTATGGCACTGTCGTTTAGGCCATATTTCGAGGGGGAGAATAGAAAGACTAGTTAAGAATGATATTCTTCCTCCATTAGAGTTCTCAGACTTAGAACAATGCAGAGAATGCATTAAAGGAAAATATGTAAAGAAAATTAAGAAAGACGCCAAAAGAAGCACAGGAGTTCTACAAATTATTCACACAGACATTTGTGGTCCTTTTCCTGTGAAAAGTGTGGATGGATATGACTCGTTCATAACATTCACGGATGATTACTCCCGTTATGGATATATTTATCCAATCAAAGAAAGAAATGAAGCCTTGGATAAATTCAAGATATTTAAGGCTGAAGTTGAAAACCAACACGATTTAAAGATTAAGATAGTCCGATCTAATCGTGGGGGGAGTACTACGGTCGACATACCCCATATGGACAAGTTCCTAGACCTTTTGCAAGGTTTTTACAGGAAAATGGCATAGTGGCCCAGTATTCTACACCGGGCGAACCTCAGCAAAATGGAGTAGCTGAAAGACGCAACCGTACCCTGATGGATATGGTGCAAAGCATGATGAGCTACTCTACACTCCCATTGAGTTTATAGATGGAGGCGTTAAAAACTGCCATTCATATTCTCAACAGAGTGCCTAGTAAGTCGGTGCCTAAAACACCGTACGAGTTGTGGACAGGAAGAGTTCCCTCACTAAACCACTTACGTGTGTGGGGGAGTCCTGCTGAGGCTAAAGCATTTAACCCAAACCTTAGGAAGCTTGATCCCAAAACAGTAAGTTGCCATTTCATTGGCTACCCTGAAAAGTCAAAAGGTTTTCGTTTCTACTGTCGAGACAGATATACAAAGTTTGTAGAAACGAGACACGCTGTCTTCTTAGAGGATGAAATGATGAGGGGAAGCATGGTAGCTCGAGAGATTGACCTTGAAGAGAAGCGGGCGTATGCGCCCACTCCGATGATTCAAGAGCCATTCTTCACACTACCTGCTGTCACTGCACCGACGGTGCAAGACACTGTGGTGCCAGCACCTGCTATTGTTCCTCCTGTGGCAACAATGAATGAGAATGAGGAACCTGTTCTTCAGGATCCTATAGAACCCATTGCCACAGATGAGGGGGAGCAACAACAGCCTCAAACAGAAGATGTACCAAATGAGGAGGCTCCAAGGAGGTCTCAAAGAGTAAGAAGATCAGCTATTTCTAATGATTATCAGATTTATCATACAGAGGAATTTCAAATGGAGGATGATCCCACCTCATTTGAAGAAGCCATGAGAAGCGAAAATTCTTCAAAATGGCTTGAGGCCATGGAAGAGGAAATGAGGTCCATGAAGGCTAATAAAGTCTGTGACTTGGAAATTATTCCTAAAGGAGCCAAAACAGTAGGCTGTAAATGGGTCTACAAGACAAAGCTTGACTCCCAAGGGAATGTAGTGTTGGACCGAAATGGCGACAGAGGGGGGGTGAATGTCGCTCTCAAAATTTTGTCCCCCACAAGTACCCACGATCAACTTTTATCTCCGATAGCTATAAGGAGCTACGAAGATGAAGATGAACTGCACCAAGAAATTCAAATGCACTTGACTGAAATTTGCATGCTGAAATCTGGACTTGACAAGATAAAAGGGCTACTCGAAAAGACTGAAAACTGCAGCAAGAAAAATAAATGCACTAGGCTGAAAACTGCACTTCAAGTTGGCTAAAAACTGCACTTAACATTGGCTGAAAACTGCACTTTAATTTGCTGAAAACAGCCCTGCAGATTGGCTAACAACATCACTTCAATTTGCTGAAAACAGCAGCAAGAAGAGGCTGAAATCTGCTTAAACTTGCTGCTGAAAACAGGAATTCTGCAGACTGAAAAATAGACAACAGACAAGCAGATTTTCAGATTTGAAGCAAGGAGATTTTGTCGAAATCAAGCGAGGAAGACAATTGAATTAAATCACTTCAAGGGAAAGCTTCAAGGATCTAATCCAAACACATTTGAGAGACCAAATAACATGAGAAATCAACTGAACTCATAGAATTTCAGATTAGCCTAAAGACTGAAAATTACAGGGAGCTGAAAATAGAAACTCAAATTCCTCCCAAACCCTTGATCCTTTGGCACTGAAAATCTGGGCATATATTAGCAATAGCAAGGGGACCTCCCAGACCAAATATCACCTCAAGCCAAGAAAGGAATCAAGGAAATAACCCAAACCCTAGAAATGACAGAAACTGGAATCTTCAGAGAAGAGCTTCAAACAAAATCAAATTACTCCTTCCACAGAGATCTTTTGCACAAGAGATTTTAGGGATATAAGAGCAATACCTAGATGATCCCTCAGACCAAATCTCAAGTCAGATTGAGGAGTAAAAACATTTTTCCCTGAAACCCTAGAACTGGCTGAAACTTGAACAGAGAGGGCCAAAATCAAGAAACTGGAATTAACCTCAGTTTGCTATGGGGATTGACTAGCCAAATGGCTTTTAGGCTTCACCCATGTCATAGCAACCCATTTTGGCCAAAACCAGCAAGCAAGAACTCGAAAATCACAAAATCAAGAAATCCACAAAAGAAGGCATCGAAGGGAAAAATATGCAGAGAGACTGACGATCGATCAATATTCAAACACAACCATCTCAGACTGATATTGATGAAGAGAGATACCACGATTACAATAGATGAGATGATTACAAGCCTCTCAATCACTCAACTCCCTCTCCCAACTCAAGAACTCCACACTCATCCATAGAGGGAGGGAGGACACTACACAGCAACTCTGGAAAACATCGAAGGAGTCCCAGGGAACACACAGGGAACACACACTGCTGTATGCACCAACTCTCACCCACTAAAGAGCAAAGGAGAAACAACCTCCCAAAGCCTCTTTTGACTACCAAACCCTAATTCCCTCTTCCAAGTGTTCAAGTGGGCATGCAGCCCCTCAATCCTATTTATAGCCTTGGCTAACGGGTCTCCGCCCCGTTACGCCTGCTAAATCCAACGGCGCCCGCTCCCGCTTGTGCAGCCTCGCGAATTTCCCGATTCGCCCCTCCTACACCTTCCGGGAAGCTTCCGCGCTCCTTGCCTCGCACGCCTCGCAACCACCTCGAGTCCACGTCGTCTTCGACACATCCTGACCGTTCTGACCTCAGCGCCACCTGCGCCTAGTCCGGTCCACGTGTCTCGCCACGACTCCACCCGATGTCCTGCAGCCACACAGACAAAGAACACATCAAATAGCACCGCTCGATATATGAAAGCATAAACAACATCATACTTACCATGTCGAAGACCAAACCTGTCAAATCAAAGAATCAGCGTCCTAATCCCATATGACCAAGTTTGACCACAGTCCGACCGAGCCCGTTGCACCACGCAACGACTAGGTCCGAACCACCCAAACCAAACTCGACTTACCCAAACTAATGTCAATTACTCATCACGCACATGTGGTCATCTCCACATGGTTCATCAATCTCCCCCTTGATGAGTATATTGACAAACCCCGAAAAAGCACAAAGTTGAGTTTGAGTTTGAAGAATCCAACATGGTCCATAAGAAGGAAAATGAAGCTAATGACCATGTTGACAGAAGGAACACTAGAGCAACAACTGAAAGAGCAAATTGATCTCCAAAGCTCTAAACTTTTCCCAACAAACTTTTTCTTCTCTATTCTCCCCCTTTTGGCAATAAACACATCAAGGATGCAAAAGAGAGAATATGATATATCAATGGATGAAATGGCTGAAGTTTGATTATTTTAAGCAGTTAGAGCCATGAGAATTATCCATAATGACCAACAAGTACTACACCAAGCCATAACTCAATAAAACGCTATCTAGATCATGACAACATATATATAAACCAGCTGGAACACATGGATGACAATCTGAAATATAGTGCTGTTTGTGATCAAGTCAAGTCATCAATGGGTAAAGTCCAACTAAAGATATCCAAGGATGATGCAGGCCATGTCAATAAGCTAAGCGTAACTAAGAAGCTCAAATTGAGGCCAAATAGAGTGCTATGCTCAAGAATGAAACAATGATTCAAGTACTTGGTTCTTTTTGTAGTTTAAGCAAATTGAGCACATAAAAACATTGTTTTGTTAAAATTCATGGTTGTTTCCAACCCAATTTTTGTTATGTGCTAGATCTCAAGCCTTATGCGACTACTCCAAGCAAGAAGCTTAAGAAGATAGTCTAGGTCATCCAAAACTCCCCCTAAGTTCATGCCAGGTGCAATGGCAAGCCGTCTCATAGGAGAGAATTGGTGAGATCAGTTTTTTCGCACAAAAAGAGATCTTTTTGCTTTTTAACATGTTGTACTAACTCATGCATCATCAAGAGACTAAAATAGCTCAAGCTAAGGCTCAATAGAGATTCAACGCTCAACTTAGCCTATTTGACATGGCATGAATCATAAAAGGATTGCTAAAGCGAGACTAGACTCAAATGTGAGCATGACAAGTTTTAATTCAAGTTGAGCAAGTATAATTAACTTATCATGGCAAAGGCTAGTCTATACATATGAAGTCATGATAAATCTAGCAAATGAAGGATAAATCATGGCAAGGTGTAAAGCATTGTAAGCATGTCATAATAGGATAAAAATCAGGGCTCAATGTAGTTATATTACAATGCGAAATGCTGAAATGCAAGAAAATCCAGCTCCCCCTCAACATGAGATGCAACTTTTAGTTCAAGTTGAATTATGTCAGTATTAAGCTCCAGAAGCTCCCAAATGAACTCCCCCTGAACCAAAGCAATAAATCGAGAAGCTGGGAAAGAAAACAGCAAACAGGCAGTCCTTAAAGCATAGAAAAGATATAGAGGCAACTATGGCTTAGACTGACTCTCATCTACCCCATATGACTACAGGACTATCAGCTGACTGAAACAACACACACTAGAGAGCAAACACGTACCCTGTCTACTCGAGGGTGGCCCGACCCTCGCTAGATCCTACAAGAAGTGAGTGAGCTCAATCTAGTGAGATAAGAAACAGCTAATAAGAAGCATCCTGGAAGCACAAGATGAGAGTAAGAATTCTAAGTAACTCGGCAAGAAAAGTACTCTAACCTATGCTGGAAGGACTAAACCCAAATGCACCCTGAATGCAATGCAACAGAAATGAGACAGAAGCATAACCAATATAGTAAAGCAGTAAAGCCCAAAGCTCCCCCTCACTACAGTCCATAAGGACACACCACCCCAAGCTCTCCCCGCAGAGCAGAAAACCTTGAACTGTCCAAAGGCTTGGTGAAGATATCAGCCAACTGGTGGTCACTCTCCACAAACTGGAGCACTATATCGCCCTTCTCTACATGGTCTCTAAGGAAGTGATAACGGATATCAATGTGCTTGGTCCGAGAGTGTTGCACTGGGTTCTTAGCAATGTTAATCGCAGAAGTGTTATCACAAAAGAGTGGAACACTGTCGATAACTAACCCAAAGTCCCGCAGGGTCGAAGCCATCCAAAGTACCTGGCTGCAGCAACTGGCAGCAGCAACGTACTCGGCCTCTGCAGTGGACTGTGCAACACCGGACTGCTTCCTCGAAGACCAAGAAACGAGAGAAGTGCCAATGAATTGGCAAGTTCCAGAAGTGCTCTTCCTATCTATCCTACAGCCAGCAAAGTCTGCATCCGAAAAGGCTCTCAAGGAAAGACAAGAAGAGGAAGAGTACCAGATACCATAGTCAATGGTAGCTCGAAGGTACCGAAAGATGCGCTTCACCGCCTGGCGGTGAGATACGCGAGGAGAAGCCTGAAACCGAGCACACAGACACACGGAGAAGTGTATGTCTGGTCTCGAGGCAGTGAGGTAAAGAAGGGAGCCGATCATACTTCTGAACTCTTTCTGATCAACTGGCTCGCCGTCCTCATCTGGGTCAAGATAGGCTGTAGAAGCCATGGGAGTCGACACAGGCTTACCATCACTCATGTCGAAGCGTCTCAGGAGGTCACGAGTGTACTTTCCTTGATGAAGAAATGTACCCTCCCGGGACTGCTTGATTTGGAAGCCAAGGAAGAAGGTCAACTCGCCCATCATACTCATCTCAAACTCGGTGCTCATGACATCCGAGAACTGTGAAACCAGAGTATGAGAAGAGCCGCCAAAGATGATGTCATCGACATAGATCTGGACGAGCAGAAGGTCATTGCCATGACGGCGGATGAACAAGGTCTTATCTACTCTACCCATTTCAAACCCATGACTCAACAGGTAGGACTTAAGCCTCTCATACCAAGCTCTGGGGGCCTGCTTAAGTCCATACAACGCTTTGGAAAGCTTGAAGACATGGTGTGGGTATTTGGGGTTTTCGAAACCTGGAGGCTGTCTGACGTAAACTTCTTCCTCAATGACTCCATTAAGGAAGGCACTCTTGACGTCCATCTGGTAGAGCTTGAAACCCTTAGAAGCTGCAAAGGCAAGCAGGATTCTAATGGCTTCAAGTCTAGCTACAGGGGCAAAGGTCTCCTCGAAATCTAGACCCTCAACTTGGGAGAACCCCTGAGCTACCAGTCTAGCCTTGTTCCGAATAACCACTCCATCCTCGCTCTGCTTGTTCTTGAACACCCACTTAGTCCCAATGATATTGTGACCTCGCGGGGGCTCAACAAGCGACCAGACCTTATTTCTCTCGAAGTTCTCTAACTCCTCATGCATGGCATTGACCCAAGACTCATCGGATAGAGCATGAGAAACATCCTTGGGCTCAAAGGAGGCAATGAAAGCAGAATGGAGACAGAATTGAGATAAGCCAGATTTTGAGCGGGTAACACGCTCGAACAGGTCTCCAATCATCTGCTCAGAAGGATGTCTTTTCTGGATATGTCGGGGAGGTCCAGGATGAGATGAAGAAGTGGCCTCTACCTCGTGAGCTGACGAGGTAGGAACAGAGCCACTAGCTCCAGAGGAAGCAGAAGGCATGGGCTGATCACCTGGAGGTGCGGTAGAAGATGGCACCTCAAGGGGTGGATAAGGGACTGGATCGGGTAGACAACCCTCATCTCCATCGTCCTCGTCATCCACGAAGATGGTCTCGGACTGCTCTAAAGAACCTGAGATATCAGGCCTAGTCCCCGGACTGGCCTCGTCAAAGGTCACCTCACAGGTCTCTACCATTTTGCTAGACTCGCAGTTCCAGACCCTATAAGCCCGCGAAGAAGGCGAGTAACCTAGAAAGATCCCATCACAAGAACGTGACTCGAACTTATCTAGGTTCCCGGACTTCAGGATAAAGCACTTGCAACCAAACACACGAAAATGAGAGACGCTGGGCTTTCGCCCGTATCTCAACTCATAAGAAGTGCGGTGCAAGTGTGCCCTAAGAAAAACTCGATTTGAGACATGGCACGCGGTGGCTATAGCCTCAGCCCAAAACTTCCTCGGTGTAGAGTACTCATCGAGCATCGTCCTGGCCATCTCGACCAAGGTACGGTTCTTCCTCTCCACGACGCCATTCTGCTGTGGGACGTATGGAGAAGAGAACTGGTGCTCTACACCTGACTCACCACAGAAACTCTCAAAGTAGGAATTCTTGAACTCTGTGCCATTGTCACTGCGGATCGCTCGTAAGGCACCTGGGAGCTCAACAGAAAGCCTACTAAAAAGACCTCGGAAATGCGAAAACGTCTCATCCTTCGAGGCTAAGAAAAACACCCAAGAATACCTCGAGAAGTCATCGACCACAACAAGAACATACCACTTCCCTCCTGCTGACTGCACTCGAGCTGGTCCAACTGTGTCCATGTGGAGCAGCTGTCCCGGTGCATCGGTCATAGTAACTGTGACCGGAGGGTGAGAAGCGGCAACCATCTTGCCGTGCCGGCATGGAGCGCAAACAAGATCTTTGACCAACTTGAGTTTGGGCAGACCACGAATGAGATCGTGACCGCTAACTCGAGTCAAATGGTCAAAACCTATATGACCAAGTCTCCTATGCCAGAAGGAAAGGTCGCGGGACTCAGAAGCAACTAAACACCTGAGAGGATCGCCAGAAGACTCAGAAAAATCAGCACGAAAGATCCTCCCATAACGAGAAATCCCGCAAACCAGACTACCCGAAGAATCAAGAATTTTGCAATTGTTTTTCTTAAAGCTCACCTCAAAGCCGTCATCGGTAAGCTGAGAAACGGAAAGCAAATTGTACTGCAGCTTACTAACCAAGGCTACATCTTTCAAAATGAAAGAATCATTTATGCGCACAGTACCTTTGGCGATGACGCGCCCAGATGAAGCATCTCCGAAGGTGATTGACTCATCACCTGGAGCACGGGCAAGGGAAGAAAACCAACGGGAATCTCCGGTCATGTGTCGAGAACACCCGGAGTCGACGAGCCAAACCTTTCCCTTCCCTGCCCGGCGAACCTGAGTCAACGAGAGAGTAAAGTCTCAGTACTGGGATAAATCAAAAGTGATTTTGGCACCCAATACTGAGTAACACGTGGAGCAGATGAAGTAGTCAAACACGACTGACCTCTATCTACCCTACGCTCTCCGTGACTCAAAGAAGCAGAAGGTCTGTGAGCAGACCTGAAGCTGTTGCGGGGTCCAACTGCTACGGGAGAGCGAGTCAGAACACCGGCAACATGCTGATCACGCCGCGGATAGCTATCTCGACGGGGAAACCGAGATCTACCCTCAGGACGGCGGAAGACACGACCAGAGGCAGCATGAGGACGGAAAACAGAAAACTCAGAAAAACCAAGTCCTCGATGCTGCCCAAACCCATCAACAGCAGTAACCCTAGACCTCGTGCTGGTCCTAGGTGCACTCAGGATCTGGGGCTGACCCAGAATACGCCTAAGAGACTCAACACGGTCTCTACGCGCGATCTTGGCGCGCCTGAAGCATCGATCAACCGTGTGTCCATCCTTCTGACAGAAGGTGCAGTGATACTTCATCCTCTGAGAGGTAGAAGTAGCACGGTCAGGCTTCGCCTTCTGAGAAGCCGAAGCAGCAGGTGGACTCACCTTCCTGTCAGAGATCCCTTGGACAAAGCCCGCTGATTTGAATTTAACCTCATCAGATCTAGGCTCGACCTCAATCACACCTCCCACTATGGGTCTGAGAATAGCAGGAGGATGCTTCTTCATATCCTCATAGAAATCATATCCTAGACCTTGATTGAACTTACAAATCTTGGATTGGTCTAGAATAAGATTAAGCTTCTTCTTGCCTCCTACAAATCTCTCGAGAGTGTTCATAAGATACTGACACTCCCGAAAGAGAGAGGTGCAAGAAGAGCAGGGAGAAGAGGGAACAGCAGGTGGTAAGGGAGCAGAAGAAGAACCAACAGTAGAGGAAAGAATGGCTTGTGCACGCACAGCCGACTCTGAGGGGACAGTCCTACTACTAGCAGGTTGGTTCGCGTCTCTAAGCGTCTCATCCTTACCCTGGGGCTTCTCCCCCACACCATCAATCACATCACAACCAGATTGTGGCTTCTCTAGTAAGTCCTTAGTTAGCTTCACACATTTGTCATTCAAAGCAACGAGTTCAAGTTTTAGTTTATCACAACTAATGCATGGTGAGCTAACAGGATCCTTAGTCGCATACTGAGCTATTTTCTTGTTGTTGTCAATCATTTCTTGAAACTGTTTTGAGACAGATTCAAGTTCAGCAGTTAACTTTGGACAATTCAAACATGAATCAATAGGCTCAAGTAAAGAAGCACTCAACTCAGCAATCTTGTGATCTGCCCGTTTTAGGTTCATCTTCAAGTTATTGCAATTTTCACAAGACTCGGGCAGATCAAGGAGCATGGCATAAGGTCCTCTAGCAGCAATGTCCTTATCCTCACATGAGGTGGGAGAAGTAGTCTCATCAGTAGTAAGTAGGGTAACAGCCATCCTACTCAACTCTAACTCAGCAAGCAGACTAACATTCTCCACCTTAACAATATCAAGCTCGGAGGACACACTATCATGAGAGGTCCTTAATTTCTCCATGTCATCAAGCAAGGCACAGCATGTATCACAGTCGTCACGGGAGGGAGCAGATGTAAGTGAAGTAATCTCCCGTGACAGTCTATCTACTTCCTTCTCTAACTCGGTACACCTAGACCTAGCTCTAGCATGAAATCCACCTAGCTTAAGAAAAGCATCATTTAGCTGGTCATAAGAAGGGAGTACCTCATCCGAGTCGGAGTACAGCTCGCTGTCGCTGAGTTCGCCCTCGAGGGCCATGAAGCACATGCCGGAGAAGTCGTTGCTGCCATCCTTGGGCTCTTGGTCACCCGTCCCATCGTCGTCGCTCCATCCCTCCACCTCGCTGAGGTCGAGGTCGTCGAAGGCGGTGAGGACGCGGTGGAAGAGCTTCTTGGCCTTCCCGAAGTTGCGGAACTTCTTCTTTCCCGGCGTCGGAGCTAGAGGCTTCTTGTTGCGGTTCTTGTCGGTGTAGTCGATCTTGCTCGAACCGCCGTAGTCGTTCTTGCCCTTTTCCAGCTTGGGGCAGTTTGCCCGAATGTGGTTGGGGCCACCACACTCGAAGCAAATCACGGGTCCTCCTCTCTTTCTGTCTCTCCTACCCTTGTAGGCATGTGAAAACCTTCGGGCTAGGAGGGCCAGCTGATCATCCGCAAGCTGCTCTAACTGATCATCAGTTATGTCACAGAGAGCAGCGAGGGAAAAACCGCAAGAAGAATCAGAAGAGAGACCAGAAGCAGAACTGGGATCGGTGACCAAAGCCATCGACTGTGACTTCGACCGACGAGAGACAACGTCAATCTCGTGAGTCTTGAGGCGTGAGTACAGCGCGTCAAGAGTCAGGGTCGAGAGGTCTGTCGTGTCTTTGATGGTGGTCACTTTCATCTCCCACACGCGCAGATCGAGTGCCGCGAGCATCTGACGAGCATTGTCCGAGTCGGGGTATGTGAGACCGACCGCTCGGAGGTTGCTCAAGATTTTGTGAAATCGCGAAAAGCACTCGTCCAGGGACTCACCAGCAAGCATCTCGAATTTGTTGTATTCGCGCTTGAACTGGTCCTGTCGAACCGTCTTGATCTGGGTGGTGCCCTCATGGTATGCGTCGAGGGTCACCCAGATATCGTAGGCGGACGACAGGTGAGATATACGGTCAAACTCGCTACGACTCAACCCCTGGATGATGATGTTCCTTGCCTTTGCATTCGCCTCAACATCAGCCATGTTCCCGACATTGATGTTCTCATCGGCAGGAACAACGAATCGTACCTTGACCTTCCGCCAGATGGCATACCCCTGGGCCTGGATGTATGTCTCCATTCGGCTCTTCCAGAAGGGGTAATCGATGCCATCGAACACGGGCGGCTTGGTCGAGTACTTGTCCGTCGCCATGGCTCTTGAGACCGGTTAAGATCTATGAATTAGAGCTAACCGGCTCTGATACCAATTGTTGGACCGAAATGGCGACAGAGGGGGGGTGAATGTCGCTCTCAAAATTTTGTCCCCCACAAGTACCCACGATCAACTTTTATCTCCGATAGCTATAAGGAGCTACGAAGATGAAGATGAACTGCACCAAGAAATTCAAATGCACTTGACTGAAATTTGCATGCTGAAATCTGGACTTGACAAGATAAAAGGGCTACTCGAAAAGACTGAAAACTGCAGCAAGAAAAATAAATGCACTAGGCTGAAAACTGCACTTCAAGTTGGCTAAAAACTGCACTTAACATTGGCTGAAAACTGCACTTTAATTTGCTGAAAACAGCCCTGCAGATTGGCTAACAACATCACTTCAATTTGCTGAAAACAGCAGCAAGAAGAGGCTGAAATCTGCTTAAACTTGCTGCTGAAAACAGGAATTCTGCAGACTGAAAAATAGACAACAGACAAGCAGATTTTCAGATTTGAAGCAAGGAGATTTTGTCGAAATCAAGCGAGGAAGACAATTGAATTAAATCACTTCAAGGGAAAGCTTCAAGGATCTAATCCAAACACATTTGAGAGACCAAATAACATGAGAAATCAACTGAACTCATAGAATTTCAGATTAGCCTAAAGACTGAAAATTACAGGGAGCTGAAAATAGAAACTCAAATTCCTCCCAAACCCTTGATCCTTTGGCACTGAAAATCTGGGCATATATTAGCAATAGCAAGGGGACCTCCCAGACCAAATATCACCTCAAGCCAAGAAAGGAATCAAGGAAATAACCCAAACCCTAGAAATGACAGAAACTGGAATCTTCAGAGAAGAGCTTCAAACAAAATCAAATTACTCCTTCCACAGAGATCTTTTGCACAAGAGATTTTAGGGATATAAGAGCAATACCTAGATGATCCCTCAGACCAAATCTCAAGTCAGATTGAGGAGTAAAAACATTTTTCCCTGAAACCCTAGAACTGGCTGAAACTTGAACAGAGAGGGCCAAAATCAAGAAACTGGAATTAACCTCAGTTTGCTATGGGGATTGACTAGCCAAATGGCTTTTAGGCTTCACCCATGTCATAGCAACCCATTTTGGCCAAAACCAGCAAGCAAGAACTCGAAAATCACAAAATCAAGAAATCCACAAAAGAAGGCATCGAAGGGAAAAATATGCAGAGAGACTGACGATCGATCAATATTCAAACACAACCATCTCAGACTGATATTGATGAAGAGAGATACCACGATTACAATAGATGAGATGATTACAAGCCTCTCAATCACTCAACTCCCTCTCCCAACTCAAGAACTCCACACTCATCCATAGAGGGAGGGAGGACACTACACAGCAACTCTGGAAAACATCGAAGGAGTCCCAGGGAACACACAGGGAACACACACTGCTGTATGCACCAACTCTCACCCACTAAAGAGCAAAGGAGAAACAACCTCCCAAAGCCTCTTTTGACTACCAAACCCTAATTCCCTCTTCCAAGTGTTCAAGTGGGCATGCAGCCCCTCAATCCTATTTATAGCCTTGGCTAACGGGTCTCCGCCCCGTTACGCCTGCTAAATCCAACGGCGCCCGCTCCCGCTTGTGCAGCCTCGCGAATTTCCCGATTCGCCCCTCCTACACCTTCCGGGAAGCTTCCGCGCTCCTTGCCTCGCACGCCTCGCAACCACCTCGAGTCCACGTCGTCTTCGACACATCCTGACCGTTCTGACCTCAGCGCCACCTGCGCCTAGTCCGGTCCACGTGTCTCGCCACGACTCCACCCGATGTCCTGCAGCCACACAGACAAAGAACACATCAAATAGCACCGCTCGATATATGAAAGCATAAACAACATCATACTTACCATGTCGAAGACCAAACCTGTCAAATCAAAGAATCAGCGTCCTAATCCCATATGACCAAGTTTGACCACAGTCCGACCGAGCCCGTTGCACCACGCAACGACTAGGTCCGAACCACCCAAACCAAACTCGACTTACCCAAACTAATGTCAATTACTCATCACGCACATGTGGTCATCTCCACATGGTTCATCATGTAGAAAGATACAAAGCGCGACTTGTGGCAAAAGGCTTTACGCAAAGAGAAGGGATTGATTACAATGAGACCTTTTCTCTAGTCTCATGTAAAGATTCCTTCAGAATCATAATGGCATTAGTAGCACATTATGATTTAGAGTTACATCAGATAGATGTAAAGACGACATTTCTTAATGGGGATTTGGAGGAAAATGTTTACATGGCACAACCGAAAGGTTTTGTCATGGAAGGAAATGAAAGAATGTGATGCCGCCTAAAGAAATCGATTTATGGGTTAAATCAAGCTTCAAGACAGTGGTACTTGAAGTTTGACAGTATAATAAGAAAATTTGGGTTTAAAGAGAATGTAGAGGACAACTGTGTTTATGCAAAGTTTAAAGATGGGAAGTTTATCTTCCTAATCCTGTATGTGGATGATATCCTACTGGCTAGTAGTGATGTCAGTCTGCTACTGGAGACAAAGAAGTTTTTGTCCTCAAACTTTGATATGAAAGATCTTGGTGAAGCTTCGTTCGTTCTAGGGATCGAAATTCACCGGGATAGAAACAAAGGGACATTGGGACTGTCACAAAAGGCATACATAGAGAAAGTCTTAAAGAAATTTGGTATGCATAAATGTAGTCCTTCACCTGCACCTATAGTCAAGGGCGACAGATATGAGGATTTTCAATACCCCAGGAACCAGTACGAGCTCGATCAAATGAAATCGGTTCCATATGCTTCAGCTGTCGGAAGCTTCTAGTATGCTCAAGTGTGTACGCGCCCTGACTTAGCGTTTGTTACCGGGTTACTTGGCAGATTCCAGAGCAATCCTGGAATAGAACATTGGAAATTGGTAAAGAAAGTCTTGCGTTATTTGCAAGGAACAAAAGGCCTCATGATGACATACAGAAGATCAGATTCACTCCATATAGTGGGGTATACAGATTCTGATTATGCGGGAGATGATAGAAAGTCAACATCCGGATATGTGTTCACTCTTGCTGGAGGAGCTATATCGTGGAATAGCTCAAAGCAAACCGTCACTACATCGTCAACAATGTATGCCGAGTTTGTAGCATGTTATGAGGCCACAGAGCAGGTGAACTGGCTAAAGAAGTTCATACCCGGTTTAAAAGTGGTTGACGACATCAATAGACCACTTAAATTGTACTGTGATAATGAACCAGCAGTAACGTATGCTCACAACAATAAGTCAAGTGGTGCTGCCAAACACATTGACATAAAGTACTATGTTGTGAAAGATAAAGTCCGGGATCAAATTATAAGTCTTGATCATATAAGTATCACAAAGATGTTAGCGGATCTGCTTACAAAAGGCTTACCACCCAACGTGTTCAGAGAACATGTAGCCGGCATGGGTTTAAGGGAAAGCCTATGATTCCTGGACTATAAAGGACCCAAAATTAAAGAATCTGTTTCAGAATAGAGATGTGTATTGTAGCTGTTAAATCTATCGGCGATTGACCGTGACGATGAAGCATGCTCTATGCACTAATCTGTGATGAAATGGGAAAAGAAGAAAAGGTATGATATGAGAGGAGATCAAGGGGGAGAATGTTAGATTGATCTCTCTCCCGATTAGCCCAACGGCTAATCGGGGCCTTGATCCGCGCCCTGATCGGGGGCGCCCAGCCCATGTATTGGCTGGTGGGCCCCCGTCGCGCTGCGCAATAAATAGAGGGGTGGGGGCCGGTGGCTCGAGTAACGAGGTTCGCCTGAGCCGCAAACCCCACCCGACAAACCCTAGACCGATCTAGAGGGACGCGCAGTCGGCGGCGGGAAGCTCCACCGCCGTCACCGGATCTCCGCAGCCGCCATCGCCCTCCTCTTCCCCGACCGTCGCTGCCCGTGCGTAGACTTCACCGAGCCAACCAGCAATGGCCAACTCCTCCTCCAATGCATCGGACGGTCGGTACCCCTAACCCTAATCCTCTCTCCCTCTCCCCTTCTCTCTCGAATCCGAACAAGAACACCCTCAGATCTAAACCTAGATGATCCTAAGGACCTAACAATTTGCTGCCATTTTGAGTTGTTATGGCGCGTAACTCCAAAGTTTAACATGACACAGTGTAGCATTATTTAAAACTTTCTAATTCCACAATGCCTAATTCTTAAAACTATCAAGGTGGAGCATATTTAAATAGTTTAGCGATACGTGTGTGATGGATAATAAAATGACTTATTATTTTCTTTTTCATTTCATTCAACGACAACTATAACACCGTACCCTGCAAATTTGTGTCCGTGCATGGATCACTTGAGTTTGATTCTATTTCTAATATCTCGCATCTTAATTTCATATAAGATTTTCTCAACTATACGTACATACATATCACGTTATAAATAAACTTCATGTGCACTCCCATGGATTAAGAAAAATCATTGGTTATGCTTTGTTAATCATAAGAACGGTCTACCTAATTAAGAGCTAGATGTTCTTTTTGGGTGAATTTCTAACAATTATTCTCATTTATCAGTAAGTATACATCGGTCATGGACTACTAAACATAATTAGGGTCACCAAATTAAGGGTTAGATTTTTTATTTTTTGTGAGAATTTATACAATATTTCTCTTTTTTTAGCTGATGTAATGGGTCATCATAAACTTTTGTTGTATGATGGATAACACCCAATGATCTAATCATCATTTAATTTTTGTTCCAAATTTGCATGTTTTTTTGTCCTACTTGATGTGGATTTCTTTTTAGTTTTAGGCTAGAATTTGTATAAAAATAATTTTCTATTTTATTTTAGTTATATTTCAAAATTTTATTTTTTTAGGATTTACTTTGGAATTGTATGAAAATCAACTTGCTATTTTTATATTTTATTTAGAATTTTAGTTAAATTTGATTGTGCTTAAGATAGATCTCCTTCTTTTACTTTGCTAATTTTCATTTAATTATTATTCCTAAATTTAGTTATTCCTGAAATTACAAATTTTTGGAACATACTTACAACGGATTTGTTTTTAGTTTTAGACTGGAATTCGTACAAAAAACCAATTTCTATTTTCTTTTAGTTGTTATTTTGGATTATAGTTTTTGAGGGATTTACATTGGAATTCGTATGGAAATAAATTGCTTGTTTTCTTTTGTATTTTATTCTTAATTTTAGTTAATTTGGTTTGTACTTGACATGAACTGTTTTTAAAATTTGCTAATTTTTATTTAATTACTATTCTAAATTTTAGTTATTCATGGGTGTTATTTTGGAAGTCGTATGAAAATCAAATTGCTATTTTTCTTTATTTTTTTATTCCGAATTTCTTTTAACTTGGATTGTATTTCACATGGACTCTTTTTTTTTAGTCTAAACCATTATAACTCTAATCCACTAGATAAATGGCTATCATTCTATAAGTGTATAATTAGTATAGATATAGATATATTATTATAACCTTAAGTCAACTATCAAAACTAAGCCTTTAAAATTAGGACCCATCAAATTTAAGGCTATATGTTTTTGCTTTTTTTTATAAGAATTTCTTGTATATTTTTTCTTAGCAATTTTAAAAGGACTACCATCGACATTTAGTATATCGATAGATGTGTCGTACTCAAAGGGAGAAGAGGGATGCAGAATGGAAGACCTATATTGCCGCTGTAGACTGCAGCTAGAAGCAGATCGCAGAGCTGGTTATGGTTCAGTTCTTTTCAGCTTCTAAAATCTTTTCAGCTTCTAAAATCTGTTTTTCGACTTTTATACAGTAACTAATTTTTAAACAGAGTATCTTTTTAAGATAGAATCTACTAGTTAATTGTAGTACATACTGTTCCGACTTCATTTATATCGGTAAAAAAACACACGTGAGTTTCTGTTACTCTATAATTTCTCGCACGAACAGTCCAAAAGTTACAAACCACAGCTAAAAGACATAAATTTTAGGTAAAAAGAACAGACCCTATGTGTCTCCAAAGTGACGGTTATGTATCTCTACAGTGAGTTGACGGACGGTTCAATCATCGAGAACAGGAAGACGGTGCTCGTCTGGAACTACGAGGACGCAGACCCTGACTTCGGGTCATGCCAAGCTAAGGAGCTCGTCGACCATCTCGAGAGCGCGCTTGCGAACGCGCAGGCTTCAGTGCAGTACCTTCACTCTGTCGAAGTTAAACCGCAGGTGAAAGTCTCATTGCCCTTTCGTTTCTTCACTTTCTTCTCACAAACAAAGCCCTGTCACTCACAAGACTCTTGCCCTAACAGGGTGTGAGCGGCGCGACACCTGACGGCGATTATGCAGGAGAGGGGCCTGTGCCCCGACTTTGCCCTCTGCATCGGGGACGACCGGTCCGACGAGGACATGTTTCAGCTCATCGCCAACGCTGCTTGCGGAGAGATTCGCTGGGATCGACGGCAGAGGTGAGGTCTTTGCCTGCACCGTCGGTCGCAAGCCGAGCAAGGCCAAGTACTACCTCGACGACGCGGCCGAGGTCGTGAGGCCGATGCAGGGGGCTGGCATACGTTTCAGAGGAGCCGGCTCTGGCAAACCCCTCGGACGACGAGGACTCTGAGGAGGCGTAGTGTGTTAGCTTCCTGCGGTTGTTGGGATTTGCAGGACATATTGTGTTGGCCCAGTTTGAGCTTTTGCTCTGATTATCTAGGTGTGCATGAGCTACGGTTTTCAGGATATTGTACCGTCAGTGATTTAGACCTTTTAGAGTCTCTAGTTATTGATAGTATAGATGTAGATTGATTATTATCTCTAAGTCAACTATCAAAACTACTTTAGATATAGACCTTGTTATATCTATACTGCAGGACTGTGGCTGAAGATACTGCAGCCGATGGCATAAACCAGGCAATTAGGCATTACTAGTCGGAAGAGAGTAGCAACCAAAAACAGGCTTAGTTACATGAACAAATGGACAGATTCGTGTAGATTCACTCAGGAATGAAATCTACTGGACATTCCCAATGCATTTGAAATCTTCTATATATGTAGCTGAACTGGTTTTCTACTGCAGATGCATGTATACTTCTACAGAATGTAAAGCTTGTTTGTTTTTTCAGTTATCATAGGCGCAACTTTATGTTGCAACCTAACGGAAATGGGAGGCATGATGAACTTAGAGAGCACTTACATCCATAGAAGCAATATATATATATATATATATATATATATATATATATATATATATATATATATGGGAATGTATCTAGTGCTAATGGGCATTTGGGTGTTAACATGCTAATGCCGCTCTGGATCGTTAGATCTGCCCCCTACGGCCTGGATTCTTGAAGGTGGAAGTACCCAATCCACTTATGCAATTTTACGAAAACCCCCCGCCGCTTCCCAATCTTTAATTTTCTTTTCACCGCCTCAGCTCCCAGTTCTTCCCCGCGACTTTTGAACTTCCTGTCCTCCAGCTTCGCCGCGGTGAAGAGCACCATCCTCAAGCAGCATCCTTCTTTCCTTTGCAGGGAGTAATATATGATTTTGGAGTCAGGAGGACAGGAACAATATCGCAACATCCTTCCTTCACTGCCAAACACACGCAGTTGATTCTCTGCGGCGATCACAGTAGCACTAATGAATCAAATTTATCTGAATACAAGCATAGATTCACTGGTTACACAGCCATATTGCATTGTTAACAGTCTGGATTTTCACATGTTCATAGGATCACCTCATTGAATCGAGCGTTAGTTTGTTTCTCGACAATCTGCTTCGAGCAGATCTGGATGTTAAAATGTATAGCAATTGATAACATTTGGTGGAATCAATTCTTTGCTTGCAAATGTCAACAGAAAAATGAATCTTTTGATCTCGAGTCAGGTTGTACATAATTTGGTGGGTGTTAGGTCGTTGATTCGGGCCACGGCGTCGCGGATGGTGCTCTTCACCGCGGCGAAGCTGGAGGACAGGAAGTTCAAACGTCGCGGGGAAGAACTGGGAGCTGAGGCGGTGAAAAGAAAATTAAAGATTGGGAAGCGGCGGGGGGTTTTCGTAAAATTGCATAAGTGGATTGTGTACTTCCACCTTCAAGGATCTAGGCCGTAGGGGGCTGATCTAACGATCCAGAGCGGCATTAGCATGTTAGCACCCAAATGCCCATTAGCACTAGATACGTTAGCTGGAACATGTATTTCAGAAAACGAATTTGACAGATACACAGGCATGGATTGGCTAGTTTGACAACGAATCTATTGGATGATTGCCAAGGGAAACGGTATTCAGAAAAAAAAAACTAAGACGAGAAGAAAATATGCTACACAATTCAGTAAATTATACACAAAAAAATGAACTAGGGCAAAAGAGCTATGTCACATGGGACTAAATAATTCAAAGTTCTTTAAACCGAACAACCTTCTATAAATCAAGATTCAACATGTTGTCACATAATTATTCCCTTTATAAACCAATTACAGAGGAAAAAGATGAAATGAAAAATACGCACAACCATCATCAAACCACTAAAATGGTTTCCAGTGATTACCCTGCACAAGACAAACACTTCTGTTAGAAAACAGCTGTTTCAGTTACTGTAAAGCCAAAAATATGGTGCCCAAGCATCAGAGGGGAAAAAAGAGAGAGCACAGAGCCAATATAAAATTTCCAATAATGAATATAGACAGGACTTGCTAATAGGGTATGATCAGCTTGTATAGTGTGCTCGAGTTGGAAAGGAAAAGAAAATATTACTGCATAATTACCAAAGAATAATAAACAGGATCAATATAAATATACAACAGATAGAACAATGCAAGTTCCTCACAATCACAACAAACGTCAAAAGTTCAAATAGATAGAGCAACCAAAAGTGTTGATAGCTTCAAAGGTGGCCAAGTCTATTATTGTCCAAAAGAAACAGATACATGAATAATATGACAAAATTGATGGCAATAGAACTAATACAAGGGGGGATTGGATCATATACCCTCCCTTTAGTTGGGAAATTCAGGATTTACCCTTCTCATCTCAATGACACGTGGGGTCATCATAAGTCACTGACACGTGGGCCAGGAGAGTAAATCCTAAATTTCCATCTAAGTGGAGGGTATATGATCAATAAATCCAATACAAGGATTTGGCCAAGTTAAATCAATAAGTAGAAATGATGACATTACAAAGAGGATAAATACATTAAAGCAATACAGCTGCTAGAATGCTACCAAGAGTAGAAAAGAGTGCTTACCTACTTACAAATTCAGAAAGGCTTCACATCTGTCCACTAAATCCGAACATGTCGGGGTTCACTATGTCTCCACTGCTTCCAATGCTGTGACTCAAGTTGTTAGTTGGAGATTCAATCTCATCCACTGCAAAACGGCTTGGAATGCAAGTACCTTTCCCAACAAACCCAAGATTCCTTCCTCGTCCTTGATCAGGCAGTTTCCCAAGGGCCACATTGGAACTTTGAAAGCTAGACAAACTGGACACGGTGTGACTTGGCCCAATAGTATTCCCATAAGTATCAACATTCTGCAAAGGCGACCAGCTACCAGTGACGTCATCTGGACTCTGCAGTAAACCAAACTGTGCATTTTTTGACTGAGAAGAGAGTAAGCCAGAGTCCACAGGGGTGCTACCAGTGATATAGCCATAGCTATGGCTAAGAGAGTCAGTGTTCTCAGTCTTAAGAGCACCTGGTGGTTTAGAGCCCACTCCCATAGAATTCTGATTAACCAGATACGGATTATTCCCAGTCTGAAAATTACTAATTCCTTGTGAAGGTATCACATTTGAATTACGATTCATGAGATCAGGAAGATTTCCTCCATGGGTACTGATCAAAGGCTGACTTGTTGGAGCTTGATTAACCAGATCAATCCCAACTAACAGACTGCTTGGCGGTTGTGAAGTTGTGAGAACAGGCTCATGCTTCATGGATGGAGGAATGGCTGCTAGAAAACCTGACGATTGAGAAGGCATAATCAAGGGATTTTGATTAGGGGAGAGACCCTCACTAGCTGGGAAAGTATTTAGTGACTGAGGGGGCATAACTATGCCAGAAGGTTTGACATCTAGAGTGTGAAGGGTTCCTGACAGCATGGTATCTGGTTGCTGTTGCAATTCATGCAAGACCATGTTGTTATTCTGAGAATTATTCACATTTCCCAATGTGCTGGTTGAATCTGTCATACCAAGTTTGTTATTGGGCCAAGCTGAAAAAGAAGGCATTCCTCCAATTGTAGGGTTGCTTTGAGGGAATGCGCTGTATGCATTATTCTGACACTTGTATATGGGCTGACCAAATGCTATCTCTCTCTCTCCATGTGGCTTATTTCCTTTGACTGCGGCAAGTCGTAAAGATGACTGGTCCCTTCCAGGCAACACCAAGCTGCTCGTAGGTCGCCCTAGGAGCTCATCCTGCAAAGCACCCAGGGCTTGAGGAGGGATCTGACCTGAAGCAGCCAAAGCTTGGAAATCAAGTCCTCCTAACAAGGCAACCTTAGCACTAGAAGCAGGCGTGCCAGGCGCACAAAATGGATTAGCTATTCCTGCATGATGCTGAGCAATTCTCTTCAGATACAATCTGAATTTCTGCAAATAGAAAAAAAAGTCATTTTATCACCTTGATTATCACGTATAACTGAAAAACATGGAAGTTACTGCAAGGAAAAGTATACTGCTTGACCAAAACAAACGGTAAGCTAGAACTGCTATATCATGAATATTGCAGGTCTTACGATATGAAAAATCCGAGGATAATAAGGATAGTTTGGAGCTCAATAGACGATAGGCAATAGGAGCTAGTGAAACTAATGGAATTTCATCTTTTATTTCCAAAATACAAAGGAATTTCATCTTTTATTTTCAAAATACAAAGACAAGGATAGAGGACGCTCATGTAACAATAGCATCAATGCAATGTTTCTGGCCAAACTGCTCCGAAAACATTACCAAAAACGATTAATTTGTGTTCACGCAATATTTTATCAGTTAACAATCTAGAATTTGATACAATTACATTCTACAACAAAAGAGTGGGCTGCACTGTAGTCAATAAGGCCCTGTTTGGAACGCAGGAATTTCACAGGAAGTAGTACAAATCCTACGAAATTCCTTTGGAATTCCTCCATTCCAAACAGGGCCTAAGTCTCTGAAATCCCAAGCCCATTTGGGGAGAAAGCCCTTCATTTGTATTGCTAACTAAAGTAAATTCTTCAAGGTGGAGAAATGACAATGAGGTGTAAAATGTACATAAGTAATAACATTTAGGAGTGTAGAAAAATGTAGAATACTCAAAGACAGTAAACATTGTGTACAATACATCATGCTCAATAAGGATACTAGAAAAGGTATTATGATTGAAGGCCAGAATCAAACCTGCAAATGGCTGGCAACGTTTTCCCTAGTTAAACCAGGGACATTCATCAGCTCCAAAATTTTCTTGGGAACAGCTTCTGCAGAAAAATTATACAAAAAATGTAAGCACAAAAGTGGAGAGTTGGCATAGATCTAGAGCTCAGGTGTTCAATGGTAACCAACCATACTAAACAAAACCAATCGAGAGGGCATTTAATAGGCAAAATATTGCTAATACAACCAATCTAGAAGGCATTTAATTGGCAAAATCTCGTTAATACAATGTACTAATGAGCACTGAAGTTCATAAAATGGGGATTACAAAAAGCAAGTAGCAAAATCTTACTGTCTATTCCGAGGTGATTAACTGCATTTACAAATTGTTGATGGAGCTCGACTGACCAAACAACTCTTGCTTTCTTTGATGTAGAAGAAGGGTCACCATTTTCGAGATCACCATCATCCTCTTCTTTATCCCGTTTCTTTTTCTGAGATTTCCAGCTACCATCAACTCCATCATTTACAGAGGAAGCGTATTCATTATCATTATTGGTTGATCTGTTCCGATCTGTATCATCTAGGCTACCTGAATGTTCATGCTCCTTATTTTCATTCCATTT
Source organism: Dendrocalamus latiflorus (assembly GCA_017311315.1). Taxonomy (NCBI): domain Eukaryota; kingdom Viridiplantae; phylum Streptophyta; class Magnoliopsida; order Poales; family Poaceae; genus Dendrocalamus; species Dendrocalamus latiflorus. Next base: position 48,061,245 of record CM029651.1, read on the forward strand.
TTTCCTTACAACATGTTGCCAGATGTTTTTCAACTCTTCCATTCTGACGGGTTTAATTAAATAGTCACATGCTCCGTGTTTTATTCCTTTCATTACAATATCTGTCCTTGAATCAGCAGACATCACTGCAATATTATCGACAAATTTTAGAAATGCCTTCTGACCATGAGAGTTAACATACTGAATAGAAAATGATAATGTTTACTTACTAATAACTGGAAGATCCATCTCAAGGCCTACAAGTTCAAGCAACCTGAATCCATCCATATCAGGCATGTGAACATCGCTAATTATAACATCAAAACCACCCCTGTTCTCTCGCAACATAGTTAATGCTATTGTAGCCTGAGAGCACATTGTTGCTGCAAATAAATAAATAAGGATTATATGGTTGAATTATGTTCAAATATATTCATAGGGAAAAATCAATAACACAACTGGACCAAAACTTGAGACTGATGCAGGCCATTCGTATAAAGGAAAAGCATACACAACCTACAAAAATTCTTTTCCTATGAAAGAGCAAAAGTTTCCAAAAAATGTTGGGTTTAAACAAAACGAAGCAATAAAAAAACTAAGCCTATAGCATGCAACATGACGTAAGAAGCTAAAAAGAAGAAGACATACAACACCAACAAACATGGTATAGTTTACGTACTGTTACATTGCATCATAATATTAGTACAATGTATTATAGCCTGATGTGTATTGAATCAAAGACATGTATATCCAGATGTTCTCATGCTTTGACTACAGTAAATATCTCAGATCCTATATCTAGCAAATGCCAAATGGAAACATACGTGTGCCTTGTCATAGATCTTCCAAACTAGCATTGGTAACACATTAACATTGGAAAAGAATGTACAAACCTCCAACAGTTCTAATTTTGTAGCTCCTAGAGCAAGCCACCCATAGGAATGTCTACCAAATCAAATACACTACACGCTATTGTAATAACAGCACCACAACCAAATCAGAAACCTCATTCTCTTCTTCCTTTAGTTTCCTTTTTCTTAGTTTTGCCTAAAAGTATACTGTACAAATGTGGGCATTAGTGCGCAGAACAGAAACTAGAAGAAAATAGCAACGCTTTAAAGAATATCGATTCTATATATGCTGAAACCTATAAATGCAGCATTGCATCGCTGGAGTATTCATGTTGACAACAGGGTCTTGCAGCAGAACTAACCATGGGGAAGATATCCTATTATAACCCTGATTATGTGATGCATAGCACCTGTACTAATTTCGTGACCAGAACCAAACTTTCCAGCACAATTCGCAGTCATTAGGGCTAACATAAGGTTGTCAGAATAAGGTTCAAAAGTTATGATCATCAACGATCTATTCCTGAGATATTGTAAGTCTTAGTTGCGTTACTAGAATCATAATTCGAAGCTCGAATGAATCCTCATAATCTAATTCTAAATACTTCTGCCTAAGGCATAAGCACTCCGAATTAGCAATCAGCAACAGCAGCCATGCACCTGCTCAGATTTTTGCTCATACAACAAATCCACTCAGATCTCCAACACAATCACCAATCCTTAGGCAAATATATGTCACAAATCCACTTCCAAATACCGAAAACCTTAAAAAAAAGGAGCAAAATTTCTCAAAAATAGAGAATTACAAGACCGCTAAAAATTCTTCAGTATCACGGAAAGAGCAAATCATCAAACTTCCCAACTCCAGACAAATCAAAACACAAACATGTAACAGAAGCAACAGAACTTATTTGACCAGCCGACTACACGCGACCAATCACGTCACACCCGCACGGCACGACACCGGAGTACCACACCACACCACAGCAAGCGAGACTGAAAGGAGGGGGGGGGGGGGGGGCAAGGCAAGCTGCTCACCGTCGTAGCGGCACTCGATGAGCATCCTCTTGAGCACGGCGAGGCACGTCGGGTCGTCGTCCACCACCAGCACCTTCATCCCCACGGGGAACTCCCCGACGCCCGCCTCCTCCGCCGGTGCCATCCCCAGCAAGCAACCACCACCGTCTGTCTACCCCCCGCCCTCCCAAAAAATCACGCGCCAATCGCCTCCATCGGCGGCGGCAGATCCCGGTCCCGCGCGCGCGGCGGCGTCCGACCCCGGCGTCTCGGCTGCGGCGTCGCCTCGGGAGCTGTGGATTCAGACGGCGATAGAGGGAGGGGGGAGAGGCGGGGGAAAGGAAGCAGGGAGGAATAGGTGGGGGAGGAGACTAAAATCGCTAAGCGTGATTAGTAAAGCAAGTAAATACGCGATTGGGAGATTAATTTTGTCAGGGGGAGCGATTAGGAGTTAATGATGCGGCGGCGCGTTCTTCCTGCCCCCATGCTTTCCACTTGTGGCTGGGGCCTTCTTCTTGAGGTGGCTGCGTGCGCGCTTAGCTGGCAGCTACCGGGCTATTATTTCTTTTAAAAACAGGTTGTCTTGATTTTCCACTGATTTCTTTCCGTATTTTTATGATTTTTCCCCTTTGTTTTGGCCTTTTGGGAGATGGAATAACTTAACTTTCCTTCGAGTATGTATGGTATATTCAACATTGTCATGGCTGTTGGATTGGCTGGATTGAAAATGTATACAGAGAAATAATATCAGCTTAGGGTCTGTTTGGAACAGAGGAATTTCACAGGAATTTTGCAGGAAACAGTTCAATTCCCGCAAGAATCGGGAAAAATTCCCGCATTCCAAACAGAGCCTTAATTGCCAAGTTCTCTTTTCACAGTTGCAAATTTAGGGAGGTTTCCATTGGATTTGCACTTATAGGTTGTGTTCGTTGAGTACGACATTTGGAATTTGAAAATGTAAAATAGGAAGTTCTGAATTATATTAACACAATTGCCTAGTAATTTTTTATGCATGGAGGGAAAGACGATTACTGTTTTCAATATATATGTATGCGAAAAATGATCTTCCTAATATATATTTTTACGAAAGTAGCCGAGTGTATCATATTTGGATTCGCTCTTAGATTCGTGCCACCTCCCCGCCTCCACCTCCAGCAAAGCCGAGCCTACCCACCCACCCACGCCGCAAGCCCCTTCATAAATGGGCGCTCTAATGCCTTTGTTGTGGAAGGCAGCAACAAGGACAACGAGGCACGGGGGAAGAGGAAAGAGGAGGCACGGGAAGGAGAAGGTGGAGGCGACAGTGGTCCGATGAGCTAGAGTGGGAGGGGCGTCGACGATCTGGCGAGCTAGAGTTGGAGGGGTGGTGTTAGTAGTCGAAGAAGCGTGATTTGCGGGCTCGTGTCGTGTGCAAGTCGTGAGATTGGTGGCGATGCCTGCCTTCTCTCAATCAACTAGTTGTTGCGATTATAATGCTAGATCTATTGTTGGGCAGTAGGATCAAGATTTGACGAACCAGAATTCGATTGGATTTTTTTTAGAAAACAACTATGTGTAGACACACCCGTCTTCCTATATAAAATGTTTTGTAATAGTTTTGAAGCATTCTCTAACAAGCCAAGTCTACTAAGGGCCTGTTTGGGAGAGCTCCACCAGCTCCAGATCCACGAAAAACAGCTCCACTCCACGAAATTTTACCCAAACGCTCCAGCTCCGCGAAATTTGGATCCACCAAAATCCTGGATCTGAGGGCCAGATCCATGGATTTCATGGAGCTCCTCAAGGGGTGCTCCACCGTGGAGTTGGGTGGTAATTACCAACCAATGCCACTGGTTACGCACCCCATCCCACCAAAAGTGGCCATTCCCACCAAAACCTCAATTTTGTGGATCTGGAGCTGCTGTACAAGCCAAACACTCCATGGTGGGATCCCAGATCCACGGTGGAGCTGCTCCATGGTGGAGCTGCTGCTCCATATCCACGTTTTCAGTGGTGGAGCTCTCCCAAACAGGCCCTAACACCACTTTTCTAGGGAAACATTGACTTTGTGCACATATCAGCACTTGATTGCATTAGGTTGTATTCCTTTTATGCTAGTTTTTTACATAATCCTTTTAAAAAAATATGTATATTAATTTACAGTGTTATTTAAAATTACAAATAGATAAACCAAACATACGTGCTGCCGCTATTTTCTTAAGGTTTTCTAGTCTCATTAACACAATTGTAACGGCTTAGCTACCATTGTTAACTTTCTATTCCTCCCAATTACAAAAATTAAATGAAGTTACTAATAATAGGAGCCTCCTTTTGGATGGTGGTGGACACCTATTTTCCTTCATGTTAGCCAACTAATACTCGGCCATACAAAGACGGGGGACTCTCCGCGCGGAGAGCCGCCCACGTCAGCCCGCGGCGCTCGGCCGGCCGGCGCGTGGCGAGCGAATCCGCGTATGGCCGGCTGAGCCGCTTTCCCTCACTTTTCTGGAAATTACGTTGGGGTCCTTTTTCTCGCGAGAAGGTCCCTGCAAGTTTTTTCCCTTACAAATTTTTGGATTGCGCCCCGCGGGTTTCCGAAATTGCGTATAGGTCCTTATTTGCTTACGTACAGGCCCTTATTTACTTACGTACAGGCCCTTACAGGTCCTCGATTTTTTACAAAAAAACCTTTGATTTCCCCGGAATTACGCATGTGCCCTCGATTTTTTTTGAAAAACTCCCTACGAATCATTGTCTCCTTTACTTTGTTTCACACGGTAGCTAGCGCGGCGTGCGCGGCGCTTATGCGGCTAGTAAAATAAATAGGACTTCTTCTTCTTCCGATGCGGCCAAAGGAGCGGAAAGTTCAGACGGCTAAAACGAGTTCTGCTGGCATTAGCTTCTTAATTTTATTTTTTATTTTTTTTCTTATTTTGTATATTATCTGTAATAATACAATATTTTTTATTTTTTAGATTTAGTTACACAAAAAGCTAAGTAGTTATTGTATATTTTTGACTATTATAGTTTAAAAAACCCAGAAATCTAGACTTATAAATCCAAATAAGTACTATCTAAAAGTGAATCTACCGTATATTAAAGTTGGGGGACTCTCTGTCCCCCGAGACTATCCACGTGTCAGCCCTCCGCAAAACAGCCCGTAAAGATTTGGTAATTACGTTTAGGTCCCCGGTTTTCATAAAAAGATCTCTAGATTCTTGCGAAAAAACCCCACACACTTTTTCTTGGGTAGCAACCCGCGGTTTCCCGTAATTACGAATAAGCCCTTATTTCTTCCGAAAAGACCCTTAGTTTTTTGCGAAAAAGCCCCTCCACTCTCCTTTTATTGCGAAAAGGCTCTCGGTTTTTTTTCGAAAAACCCCTACGCTTTCTTTTTTTCTGCGAATTTTCACCTCTTTTACTTCGGTCCACACAGTAGCTGGCGTGGCGTGGCGCCACACCTACGTGGCTAGTAGTCTATATGTCAGTACTTGTTAATTTGTTATTGTCCATCCTTGACAGTACCGATGGACAAGTGAAGTTTAAGAGCAAGTACAACCGTAGAGACAGGTACAAGCAAGCACAACCGTAGAGACAGGTACAATCTCTATATAGCCCTTAACTCATCTATTAAAAAAAATAGAGTCAACAGTCACAATGAAATAGAAAACTGTTATTTGTAGTCTGAAATCACGTTTTGAGGAGACGATCGCTCCATAATAGACATGACATTGTTTATAAACGTATTACTTCACACTAATAGATTGTTTAGCAACAGACAACCTTCTCTCCAGCCTCTCTCTACTCCCATATCTCTTCCATGTCAGCGTAAATATGATGATGTTAATGAGTGGGTTCTTTTACAGTTATGCTTTGTCTTTGACTTTCGTTGCTATAGTAACTAGCTTTTAAACAATGTATTTTTTAAGATGGGTCTACAGGTAAATTATAGTAGACACTATACTGAGATCAGCTATATGAGTCAAAATCACATATGATTATTTTTCTCTACTATTGTCTCTTACAAATAGCTAAAATTTAAAATCATACACCAAAAGCCACAAACTGTGGTTCAACAAAAGATCCAATGTTAGTCCATTATGACTTCTCACAAGTTAGCTCAAGACGGCAAACTTTTTTAATTGATAGGTAAAATGAAATAAAAAATGCAGCCGTACACAACCGATTGATCTGTTGCTTTTGAAATGGGATTTTTTTAGTAGAGTGTATATGCTTTGGGTATTACATGTAGTGGCCACTTGCCACGTGTGTATGATACATATCTAACACAAAAAATGCTCAATAGAAATAGTCTACCCACAGTCAGTGGCGGATCTAGGATTGTATCACGCCCCGGACTGAACTTTAAGTGACTAATGTTGTAGTTTTTATACCCACATCTAACATCGTAGATTTTATACCCATATTATGGGATTCCAAAGTACTTCAAAAATACATAAATGACATCATAATTTTAACTCGTTGCTTCAATATAAAATATAATAAGTGTCATAATATAGCAATGCAGCATAACAGTCGGTATAGATACAATTTAAATACCTAAATAGCAAAGATTTACAATGATACCACCTTTTTCTTTTCAAACATCCAAGATTTGAAGAACATTTACAGATAAAGAAGATACAATAAGAAAACTCACAACATGCCCATCACACGGGAGTAGAAATCAAGGCTCACTTTTGGGTCCTTCACGCGGAGCATATGCAAGACAAAACAACAAAAAGTTTCATGATCTTTACAGTGATCAGCATAACAAGAACTGCTCCTAGTTACAAGCTGGTTCAACCAATTGCAAAACCAAGGAAGTTTCATGGGTTAGCACAATATCACTAATATAATTCCGCATTCTATTACAAATCATTATAATTTCCGAGCACCCACATTGCAATACAAACCCACTAAGTGTTACATGATAACATGAATTGTCTATGCTACACCCGAACACATAATTTCCCGCATTCAACACAACTACTCCAGACCACAAGTCTTGAACTATTGGGCCAACCGATAAAGAGGCTAACTTTGCAGTTGCAAAGCCAACAATGTTGCATGAATTAGCACAAGAAACTAACAAAGCTCATCACTTCATCGTAGCTAAATGTTGTTCTCCCAATTTTAATAACCTACCACAGTGCCACGCCAAGTACCCATGGATCATCCCAAGTTCACCAACTGTTCGACGAATTGCTTCGGTTAAATCCAATCACATACATTAAACTTGAACTGAACAACACGCATATTTGTTAAAACAACAGCTAATTAGCTAAATGAATAATGAAATAGGTAGAGTGGCTTACCGTTTGCTGCATGAAGTAGCCCTTGGCCGCCCCGAGAGAGAGCTGAGGGGAGCGGAGAGCCGCCGCCGCTCGGGACACCATGATGGGAGCGGAGAGCCGCCGCCGGGGGAGAGGGGAGAGCCGCCGCCCGGGCCGCCGATAGAGAGCCAAGGGGAGAGCTGCCAGGAGGGGAGAGCCACCGCTTAGGCCGCCGCCAGCCAGGATGGGAGGGGAGTGCCTCCGCTTTGGCCGCCAGGAGAGAGGGGAGAGCCATCGCCGGGAGAGAGGGGAGAGTCGCCGCCGGGGGAGAGGGGAGAGAGCCGAGGGGAGAGCTGCCACTCCGGTCGCCGGGACGGGACGGGAGAGCCGCCGCTTAGGCCACCGCCCGCCGGGATGGGAGGGGAGAGCCGCCGCTCTGGCCGCTGGGAGAGAGGGGAGAGCCGCCGCGGGAGGAGAGGGGAGAGCCGCCGCGGGGGGAGAGGGAAGAACCTCCGCGGGAGGAGAGGGGAGAGGCGCCTCCGCCGTCGGGACGTCCGGACGTGGGAGTCGACGCGAGAAGAGCACGAGTGGAGGAGCGCGAGTTGCAGCCTGCAATCGTGGGCGCTAGGGTTTTTTCGTGGGCTGGGCCACTTATTCCGCCTCGGGCTGGGCTGTGATGCCTCGGGCTGAGCTATTAAACAGTGCATTTTTGGCCCACTTAAAAATATTTTTACACTGCTAATTTTACTGGGCCTTGGGCTATAGCCTACCTAGCCCGAGGCCCAGTTCCGCCCCTGCCCATAGTCCAGAGCAATGAACAAGAAGTTAGATAAGTTTTTCCCCCTCGGGCCACCGTCTCAAAAAAGTTTTAAATAAACACCATATCTAGAAAGCTGCAAGTAGTTCCTTTTTTTTAGCCTCAAAATAAGTAGATGAGAACATTGACGATAATCAAGTTAGATATAGATGTTGTCGCTTGCGGGTTTGAAGAAGAGTGATGAAGAATGTAGGCCGACAGTGAGAACATTGATGGCGATCAAGTTAGATGTAGGTGGTAGGACAACAATCATGTTAAGTATATGTATAAATGAGGATCTATGGTATTAAAGGCAGTGCAACACTGGCAATGAGAAGATGACATGGGTGCAGAGTGGGTTACGGAGGTGCTGGAACTGCACCAGTGCGGGGGAGGACAACGAGGTGAAGGAGGATGAGAAGGATAGAGTGGAGCACAACGATGATGACGAGGCCATAGGTTGGCGCATGGCCACATGGGTTACTTGGCTGGGGTAGCTAGGGTTAGGGATAGGGATAGGAACAGGGTAGGGTTAAGGAGGGAGTTATGTAGCTACAGATGGGCAAAAGGGCAAATCCACATGATATTGATACATTGGCTAAGATTTGAGTCAAATTTGAATAAAGTCACCCAAAGTGATATATAAACAACTCTGACAGGAAATTTATAATATTGTTTCAGTAAAACATTCTAGATGGATGTATTTACTGAGAGAAATAGATCTTAGTAATCATGAATAGAATTGATATTATTGTTCATAATGATGGAAAATACTCTGCTATTCCCTTCAACCACAAATATACGTCATTTTGGATATAGGTGTAGCCAAACTTTCAAAACTTTGATTGTCAATGTCTTTTAAATATTTAAATCGGATACATATGAAAATCATATGTGTATATTTGTCTCGAAAAGTACTTTCGTAATATCATAATTTTATTAGATTTTCTGAATATATTATAATAAGAATTAGTAATCAAAGTTGTGTTTTAGAAATCATATCATTGTCCAAAAAAATATTTATTTGCGATCGGAGGAAGCATATCACAACGAGCCATGTAAAAAAAATGGGGTTTACAGGTACAATAATCTTCGCTCACAATTTCCCGGCGACGTGGATTTCACTTAATCATTTGTATGCAAGTTCGCAGCAACGTGCGGTCCCGCTAGTTAATTAACTTGTCTAAAGTAAAGCTTAAATTCCAAATTACGAATAGACTAATATCTTAACTCCCGTGTCATATAGCACCGCCACAAAGTTTGTCACCCTGGAAAAAAGCCACAGGATAAATCAACGCACTGTAGGATTATGACTATATACATGAGGCTAGGATTGGTCAAGGTTTGCTTGTGGCTGGGGATCCTGGGTGGTGACGCGTTAGAGCAAGTAAAATAGTATAGTTAACTAGTGGCTATAACACTTGTCCATTTCATGTATAGCCTTTAAAAAAATAGTTCATACAATAAGGTAGCTATTACAATAACTATTTGACCTCACGTGTAAGAGAGTGAAATACATATTTTTACGTGCTATAGCTAGCTGTAATTTAGTAGCCAGCTTCCTTCTCTCTCTTTCTTTCTCTCTCCGCCATGTAAGATTTGGTTGATATTATATTTGCTACAACCTGCTGACTAAGCCTTATTGTATCTGGTCTTATGCGTTGCATGTGATGGCACTGGGCCTTCAACACGAGGGGGGCATTCTGAATCAAAGCACCAAATGTACTGGAATGCCACGAGCCAGGTCTGCCAGGACATGGGCGCATGATGGACGAATCATGTGAGCTCCTCCAGGCACTTGACAAGCTACTTGGCTGTTTAATTAATCAAAAGTGATCAGCTTGATGCAAAAAAAAAAAAAGTTAAACTGTAGTAAGCTTTTTTGCTAAATCTACTACGAGGAGTATCGCATAATATAATGCAATTTGAGATATCATAAAGTTAGGGTCCATATTCATGCACCATACTACTGTCACCAGAGTATATATTCTTTTTTGAAAAAAGAGAAATCTATGTGTTTTATGGTGAAAACCTTTGCAAAAATCTTTTAAAACAAAAGGGATATTCAATTAATATCAACTTATTAATGAAAATGGAGGGTAAAGCAGAGGAAGTTACATGATGTACACAAAAAAATTTGAAATTAGAATGAGAACATGAAAGTATTAGCTCAGTTTAGCACATCCGTCACAGTACCATCAAAATCTAACATTTTGGACCATATTGTTGATTTTCCCCCCCAGTAAACCATGCTAGAATAGAATTTTTTGTTGAATTCAATCAAGGATGGCCTAATGTAGTTGTTTTTTTTTTCTGAATTTCGTCGAAGAAACACAATTGGTAGCTTACTTCAAGATTGGACAGGTAGTAAATCCCCGTCAACTGAACCAAATAAGCCAGCAAATCAATTTATTGCCATTATCACATATACTAGCTCAGTAAGATCATTTGAGTATTGAGTATTGGCTGAAGGAAGTGCAGGAATGGGCGAATGCAAATGTGTAGCTTGTCCTATGAGATGCGTCCCTTGTCACCGAATGTTTAGATTCGGTTAATCTGAAAATTAAGTGCACGCCAATGGTAGTACAAAATACTCTTACTATCCAATTCTAAGTCAACCAGGAGTACTACTGGTACTATATACATTGCCAATTCTCCTATTAAAGGGGCAACTGCCTCCTTTTAAGGGTATATACATTAGTATAGACAACTGCTGTCTATAATATCTTCTATGTTATTTATAGACAGCACTAAAGACAGATTCTACAATAGATTATCTTTTTATATATTTTTATAGATAATTTCTCCATGACATAATGTATCTTGTTTCTCATATTACAATCGATTGTTTTATGAGAGACGGCCCAATTCCTTATGCTCCCTCTTTTTCCTTCATATCATCTCGTGTTCTAGACAGTAAGACTTAACAGATATGACCTAAAAAAACACCAATTCATCACTAGCTGTGCAATCAAGATTCAAACCACACACCTCTTTTTTTTTCTTTTGAAATCGGCGGTCACCATAACTGAACAAGCCATTCAGGCATTCAGCACCAAAACATCGCATGTATCTTACAAGAATTACTCCTTATCTTCTCTATAAATATGGCATGCATGTTTTTTTTAACAAAATGGCACGTATACTGATGTGAAATCTCCATCCTAGTTCCAATCAAACTGAACACGCCATTCGGCAGCCAAAAAGAAATCCATCTCGGTGTTCGAAAACCAAACAGGTAAGAGTACCCAATTCATAGTTTAACAAATGGGCGACTGCCAACGCAAGATAAAAGCCACCAAACGGAGACCACCGACAGCTTTTGACCCCCACCAGCTGCCCTCCACTGTTGGGTCTACCATCACGGATTCACTCTTGTTTTTTATTTGTCTGAAGAACCAATATTCATTTTTATAAGTGCATCAGAATTGGTGTTTCCCTGCAGCGTTTTGGGCCGTTCATCAAGCTATCAACAACACAAAATCACTCCCAAATTATACACGATCCTGTCCATGCACCGAATGTTCATTTTTAACTGTGTCCGAGATGCTAGAGAATCTTGGGAGTTCTTTTCCTTCCCCCAATTTCTTGTTTCCCCCGAGAAAGGATAGGAGGCTATGTTTTCAATGGCCAGTAGATAATTAACTAAATCCACCTGATGGCGAATCTTTTGTGCATGGCATAGCCGCACACCATCAATATTGAAATGTTAGTCAAGTGGATTTAGTGGTGCCCATTTGGACTTTTAAGTCCAAGCTTCTAGCTTTTTTAATACTATAGTTGTTGTTAACTTTTAAATATAATTAAATTTAAAAAAATAAAAAAGAGATAATTGATTTTATGCCACTAAATAGTGTTTACTTCTACAAAATATCACTGAAAAACACTCTCTATTATATACCATTGAATTGCACCAAAATTCCATTATATGTCATTACCATTGTTAGCCTCCGTTTGGCCCTGAAAAAGATGATTTGCTTATAATAAAAATTAAATATATGGCAAATTGACTTAGCCAAAAATACTTTTTTTTGTGGATCATTGAAGTAGTGTGCAATCAAATATAAAATTCCATGAACTGGCCCTTCCATTTGCTTTATTTTTGAAATTCAAATCTAAAATCAGCCTATTTGAGTTATTTTATAAACCAGGATAAATTCACTGTAGAAAATGCAAAATAATAATTTTGGGAGCTAAGTGAGAATTTTCCAGAATTTTTAGACCTCATTTAGTCTCTATTTATAAATAGTAGCCTTTATTAGCATTTAAATTAAAATCTAAAAATTTTCTTTGAACAATGCCTTGAAATATCTTCCTATTTCATTGACATGTTGAACAACACCCCTATGAATTTTCATAATTTTTGGAGATTGATTTCTATTTTAAATAAATCGGGTCTTCAATCTTTTGGAGGGGCATTTTGGTTTTTTTTTTTTGAAAAGATAACGGCCTCCCCTAACATTTAACTAACGACAGTGGCATATAATAGAATTTCGGTGCAATTCAATGATATATAATAGAGAGAGTATTTTTCAATGGTATTATAGAAGTGAACGCTATTTAGTAACATAGAATCAATTATCTAAAAATATTATATCATCATAAACAACGCAAAGAAATAAAAAATACAAACACCCAAGAAACAAAAAAACCAGAAAAAAAGAAAAAATACAAAAACCCAAGAAACCAAAAAACCAGAAAAAAGAAATTAAGAAGTTAGATGCTAGAAAACAAAAGCTGAAAGTGTAATGAACAAACTCTAATGAACGGGGCTTAATTAGTGAAGTGCAACAGTTGTGTCCTTGTTTATTTTTACAAGTAGCTGCTCAGGTTTCTGTCTAGAGGGTGTCTGCAATAGTGACCCACGCACTTCATGATGTGTTGGCTTTCGTGCTAAGGTCGTCTCCTACAAGAAAAATAGCTTGTATTGTCTCTTGAGTTCTCTCTCATCTACCGCACCTAAAATTCAATGGGGCAAATCTAGAAACGTACAGCTAGCGGCTCTTGGAATGCCCTTGTATGATCCCAGTTCTCTCTCATCTACCGCATCAAAAATTCGAAGTGGCAAATCTAGAAACGTACAGCTAGCGGCTCTGGGCATGCCCTAAAGAGCTTTCCTGATATTCATGTTGTGTACTACGCCATTGCAATCTCTTAATTATCAAAGTTGATGATTTTTAAATTTTAGCTGTTTATGAGAAAAAGTATAAAAAAAAGATAGTCGCATATGATTTTAATCAGTATAATATCTACTATAATCAACTTATAGAGTCCACCTTTAAAAAACCTACCGATTAAAAACTAATTATTATAAAAAAAACTCCAAACAGCAAGCCCAAAAACCTAGCCAATGTTATGGAAAACCATATATAGGAAGTTCGTATCAAAGAACATCTAAAGTGGACGCTAAGATCGGTCTTTCACCACTCTCCAAACTAACAATGCTAATTACTTTGTCGTAACCCTTAGCACTACTTATTGGTGCCAAGTGCTATAAAAATATTTTATAATTTATTTTTACATGTGAGTAGCACCAGCAACTAATCTTAGCTTTAATATTACGCATTCTAGCCTTAGCAACCATACCTACAACCTTTAGCTACGATAAACAATAACAACAAAATCTTTTGCCCTAAATAAATTAGAGTAGACAAGAAATAAAACATTCTCAAAGTCAAGAAACGAATGCTTTGTAATAAAACCTACAATGTTAAAACTCTAAGCCCTACATTCTGCCATTTGAACCGAGAGACTAAAACACTACCCTTAAACCTTCTTCTTATATCATGATTCCGATATGTGAATCACTAACTTTTATGCGCTCCTATCCATAGCTAACTCTTTGAAAACATTCTAATATCTTACGTCTTTCTTAATTGCTTCCTCTCATATTAGTCTTAGTCAACCTCTGCCTCTTATTATGCTTTGATACATCTTAAAATTCCACTACGTACCAGTAGCTTATCTCCACTGCACTCATCTTTTAATCACCCAGCATTTTGCTTCATATAGTATTACATGTTTGATCATCGTCCTATAAAACTTACCATTTAACTTTTAAGATATTTTTTTATCACACAAGGCAGCTGATGCTTGGTACTATTTTATCCACCCTTAGCTTCGATATGCTAACTAAATTCTCACTTCTGGCATTGCCTTACTTTCTAAAGATGTACATGCCCTAAAGGTAGATGATCCAAGTGCTTTATAGTTACTCGCGCGGTGAGGCGCCCGTTGGTGCCGGTTGGGCAGGCAGCTCCTCTCTCCATCCTCGGGGCCGAAAACAGTAGGGGATCCTCCAAAGGCCATAGTTGGTGCTCACCAACTCACCGACGGTGGATCTCACCAGCAGGAAAACGATCTTACGTTGCTCGCTCTAAGGTGTTTAAAATGGCTTTTTTTGAATGGCTCATAGCTGAAAAACACTGTAGCTAGCTGAAATTACACTGTAGCTAATAGTGGCTTATTTGGCGTAATTTAATTTAAAAATAGAAAAACAGGTTAGCCCATCACGGATAGTACAAACGAATACAGGTAAAAAAAACCGACAAAAAACTCAAAAAAGTCAAAAAACCAGAAAAAGACGAAATTGTTAAATAGTAAAAAATAAACCAGAAACTAAGAAGCCTAAACCGTTTTGAACGGAACCTAAGCCTTACCATTCCTTCGCCCCCAACTCCCAAGGTCCCGACATGTAGGCTTCGAAAAAGAAATAACAACAATAATTTGCTGCTTTGGAGGACCGTTAATTCGATTAGCCACTCGCCCCACGTGTAGGACCGGACCAAAACCACGATTCGTAGAGATGCCCTCCAAGGCTCCAACTATGACCAAACAGTGACTCCTACCACTTGCCAATGAAAAGCCAACACCTGCAAAAGCATTTTTGTCAGCTTCGCACGCTTTTACTCCATTATCAGCTTGCCTGGAACTGAAGCGCCAGCTTGCCTCGACAAGAAAGGCACGTATGACTTGGGTTTTGCACAGAGAGATGGACGAGACGACGCCACATCGCCGCACGGCGAGCGACGCCTTCCAGGAACGCGCACGCGGCCGCGGGCGGGCACTGCACTTTCGGTCGGCTAAATCTCCATCAGCCCACTACCACCACATCGAGTCAGTCGACTGCTACCTCCCCATGCTCACACATCCCTTTCACGCCCACCCAATCCATCCGCGTCCCAGTGCCACCTCAACTTACTTCGTAGTTATCCAGACAGGAATAAACAGGGACCTTCGACGTGGCGAGGCCTCGGCGACCACTGGTTGGATGGCAGCTTTCTGTATCCAAATCGACGGAGAGATTCACCGAAACGAGTTTAACCCCGAGTTATGTCCGGTTATTTGTAGAAGCATACACAGCCCCCTATTTCTCTGCAGAATTGGCATATCAACCATGTTTTTATAACTTATAATAACTATAAGACATGCGGTACATGATTCCTCGAACTTAATTTTCTGAAGTATAGTTCAAAAAAATTTCTGAAAGGATGATAATATAGTTTATAACAGCACTTGCCGTATGTTTCAACCTTGCTCAGAAAACATTTCTTCGTCCACAGTGATCTTTTCAGATAGATGACGTAGAAAATTAGTGTGCAGGGCATGGCCAGCCTTTGTCACAGAAAAGGAAAGCTTCAGTTCAGATGTCACAAATTGGTTTACAGAGCTCTAGGGATATAGCATAAACAAGATAACATAATAGTAAAACTAGGACAACAATTTGCAATTCGTTTTTTCTTGTACAAACGAAAAAAATATAGCAGGGAATATGCTATGGCTTCAGATATACCCTATTATCTCAGAACCACATGTTACAGAGCAGTACTTGAAACAAGAGCCAAGAGGTTGTGATGTGCCAACAAAAACGAAAAGGTGGCCTATAGTTTAAGGTCACAATCAGAATAATGAGTGTTATTGCAACTCGCAAAACCTTTAGTTGAATAGCCTGACACAATAACGATACTTTTTACTTGGTAATTGATGTTCCCTTTCAGATTAACTGTAACTTTTGCCAAACTTTGACTAGATCTCTGATCTATTAACGGTCAGGAGTCAGTATCCACAGTTTTCATTATCATGAACTAGATAATCTAAGTACCTACCACTATAAATGGGATTGAACGTTAACTTTGTAAAGGGAGTAATCGACCCCAAGCTAGAAAAAGCAAGTCAATGTGATGATGCACAAAATTAAACCCACAAAAATTGGAATGTTAACTTACAAATGCCAACAAACCGAAAATAACCACATGAAACAATTTATGTTAAAATTCACCTAACTAATCTCAAGTATTATTCTTGAGGTAGCTCAGAGATTTGATGAATGTTCCGAGAGGTTTTTATTAAAAGATAAATTGTCAAGAAGACATGCAGTAAATCAAACCCAAATATTGACTGGATGGCAATTTAACCAGTGGTGAACTTACATAATCCCAAATAATGAAACACAGCTACAGAAGACAATTATATGAGGTTCTATATGTCAGCACACAAACTAGTGTGCAGGGGCCTGGAAGGAATCCATATTTCATAGCAGACATGACTAGTCCCTATAATTTTTCAAAAGAAAAAGGGTTTTCTAGGCTGTGCCTTTGGAGATAGTTTCATATCTTGAATAAATATTTAAACATGGATTCTCACTTCCTTTACACCATGTTAGACAAATATCTGTCTTTCCCATAAACCAAAGCAGTACCATTCCTACTCTACTACAGTATTGCCTACTTAAGCCTTAGAAGCTAATACTGAGTTACTGATTGAAACATATACGTATTAGAAGTTTCATCTTTTAGGTTATTATAAATTATATAACATCCCAGTACATGTTCAAAATTTCCTCCATTTATCCCATTAGACAAGCACATATATTACTATTCAGAGGTTAAACTGGTTTCATACCTTTACACAGCATTGGGTAAAGATTACACTAGCTTGCTTCCATATACGAACCTGAATATTCTACATATGCCAGCTCCAAGATAGCTGCTATACTTGTTAACGATTTAAGTACTAGATATGATATGTCAACCCAAAGCTGCTAGCCTAGATTACAATGGCAGCAGTGACAAGACTCATATGTTATGAATTTATGATGCAGTTGCTACATCATACAAGAACAATATTGTAGTCAATTAAACTTTAAGAACATACCTTGTAGGCAACTATATGAGCAATTGGGCAATTATATGAGCAATTGGAAAACCCTGGTTGCCATTTTGTGCAAGAAGTGAGAAGTCACCTATAAGATCTAAAATCTTGTGGCGGCAAGGTTCATCCTCAAACCGCAGTGGTGGATTTAGCCAACCACCTGTCAATTGCCAAACAAGTATACAATGATATGATTAAATTAATATGAAGGAATATGCAGTTTAAGCCATGCAGCGATTTTATTCCCAGTCCCATTGATGCGGCCCAGTTATCCCCTGCTAACTCAGCTGAAGACGTGCGCAGTATGCAGCCGTGCGTGAGAGATTTGTACGTTTGTGATGCAGCAGAGGGGCTGTGCATGTTCCCATGCAGAAGTACATGCATCGACCCACTCCTATGCACGTGCATCTCTAGCCCCTGTGCTGCATCACCCACTTACAAATCTTTCACACACCGCTGCATAACTCCACGCATGTCATCGACTGAGTTAGCAGGGGATAACTGGGCCGCATCACCCATGAGCCTCAACATCAATTGTACCACTAATTGAACGATACAGCATACCAACTTAGGATGGTCAATTGCTACAAATGCAGTATGCTGCATATACAGCATCGATAATGTTTATTGTAAAGCTATCATTTGAAGTATGAACTGATAAAGCAGTTAAGCACCTATTAAATTAAGCTTTGTTCAAAATTTGCAATAGATATTCATACTAAACTACCCTAAAAAAATAATACTCCCTCCATTTCACAAAAACATGTCGATTTGGACATCGACAAGGTCCCCAAAACACAACTTTGACCACTAATTTCTATTGTAATATATTTATAAAACCCAATAAATTATAAAATTATGAAAGTACTTTTCGAGATGAATCTGCACATATGATTTTCATGTATCCAATCTAAATATTTCAAAAGATGCCGATAGGCAAACTTCAAGAAATTTGACTGTGCATATTCCAAAACGACATGTTTTTGTGAACCGGAGGGAGAACTCAACTAGTCAACACAAGCAGTAAATACTGTACAGGGCTATCTATTTATAAAATCTCTAGCAAATAGAACCATCTAAATTGTTACTCATTGAGTTATTCCTCCATACTATATTTAAGAAATAAAGTAGTAACAAGTTGTTAATACGGCAATAAAATTATGGATGATAAAATAAATTAAAATAAACCCAGATGATATATCCATACATGCACGCATCATTTGATACCCAGTATTCAAGACCCATCATGCAAGAAGTCAACAGGTACAATATAATATGTGTTTTTTAGAACTATGTCGACAAGGGTACCAGTACCACCAATCTGCAGTTTTACACAAAGTTAAATGAACTACACAAAACCAGAATATTATTCTTCACCTGCAAACCATAGCATTTTCTAGTGATCCTCCTTTGATAAGACCAGCACCACGTATTTTTTTTCAACCTGTATAACTCACAAATGCAGAAAGAAAAAGGGAGCGACTATATTTACATGCAATTCAAGAGCATAAAATGGTCTTCCAAGAAAAGGAGAAAAAGAAAGCCCAAGTAGTACAAGGCCAGCAAATTGCTGAGGGGGATGAAACCAGCAATTCTGCGAAGTCCCCAACAGAAAGGACAAAAAGCACACTGGACTATAAGGCCATAGGGAAATGTAAGAAGTACTTCGAGTCCATAGCCATGCAAGATTCATCCAACTACGGATTAGTCTAAGTAGTGAAAACGAATATAAAGCAACGCAACATGAAATCGTGACAAAGTGGATGAGAACCAAACCATTTGCTAGGCAAGTTGCACTGAGGAAACTTGGGATGACATATGTACAATATGAAAAATACATATGCTCAACTAATTTCTACATGTAAGTACAAATCCAAAAAATGATATTGCAAATACAGGTTTGTAGCACGTCACATGTTCTTGTAAGACATGGCACAAGGTGCTTCACCAAAAAAAAGTGAAAGCAACAATCATAATAGATGGATATCAGTTAACGTATGAGCAAACCTCTTCAAATATACAGAAAGTTTTTGCAGGAGCTATCTGGCTTGAGTATATATTAGCATCCAGGAAAGTAGTTAACCATTGACACCCAATCGCTGGCACCTGCAATAGGGTGCTACTTTGCTCAAGTCCTAAACATATTTTTGAAATGTTTTTAGCATGCTATCAAAGTGATTATTCCCAAAGTAGTTATAAAAGGTAGCTAATATGCCTTTTATTAAAAAAAAGTTAAGATTTATGAACAAAAACGTTAAGCCCTAACATTCTATGTCCTCATGAACCCCCCCCCCCCCCCCCCCGCGGGCGCCGGCCTTTTCCCTTCATTCTCAAATTTGCAGAAGAAATGAATGAGCCGAACAAACTAACATTTCGTGATTAAGGATTTGATTATTTGCCCCATCTTATATTGTATTTGATAAAATGCCCTGCGATGTGTCACTTACATGCGGGCCCTGGACCCTGGACCCATATGTAAGTGAGACATCACAGGACATTTTATCAGATACACATGAATGGTGGGGCAAATGATCAAATATTTCTTTAAAAAAAGGCAAGGATGAGACATACATACCTTTGGAAAATCAATTCCATTGGTTATGTGGATCTGTGAGGAAGGTAATGCAGCTACAAAACAATCATCTTTCCGCAAGTAAAGAGGCTCATGAATTTCGGGCGCCAGTTTCTCAAACTTTTGTCCACTGGTATCCTTGGCCGCACTCAAACCTGCGCCCCGTATCGCCTCTACCCACTCTTGCTCTGATCCATCAAGCAAAGGAATCTGTCATTGCTTAACAGTTTACAGTAATCGGATATACATCATATTGCAACGTTCTTCGCTGCAGTGGAATCTCATATCAACATCTACCCAACTACTGTAACAACATCAGTAAAAGGGCACGCACCTCGTTACCACCGCTGACCTCGACGCGGTAGTTGTCGACGCCGAGCGCCTCCATCGCCGAGAGCAGGTGATCCACGGTGCGCACCCACGCGCCGCCACGCCGCAGCGTGGTGCAGAGCGGGGACTGCGCCTCGGCATTCCCCACCTCCGCCGCCACCCTCGTTTCTTCCCCCTCCACGACGAAGTACCTCCCCTCGCCGGCGCGCGCGGGGAGCAGCGTGGCGGTGGCGCGCGCACCCAAGAGGAGCCCCACGCCCGACCTGTTCACCGCCGCCGCGAGCGTTTGCTGCGCCCGGCCTGTCTGGTAGAAGGAGAAGAGGGGTTAGTCAGTCAGCACTTCAGAGAAGGGTTTCCCAATCCTCGGGGTTTAGGGAGGGAAGGCGGCGCGGGAGACGGACTTGAGTGCCCGGGCGGTGCCGGCGGCAGACATGGCGCCGGCGGAGCGAGCGGTGGAGGGGGTGGGGATCTCACCTGTCGCTTCCCAGATATTGGGCCGTTTGTGTGGGGTCCAAAAGCTCTCTTGCTCTTCGTAATTTGGCCTTTCCACAGTGTATTTACGAACTTATACAGTAGACTGTTCGTAATATTTATAAAAAGTATTTTCCTACTATAAATATCTTTTATCTAATTTTTAGACAAGTATCTTTATAAGACAAAATATATTAGTCAATTGTAATATATACTACAATAGCTTTATTTATATCAATTAAATCTATACATATGCATATATATTATTACTATTATAAAAGAACGAGTTAACGGTGTTACATCCGTTCTCCTCTGACTGCTCTATTCTTTCAAATTTTCATTACTCTCTATTTTTTAACGGATCAGAGCAATCCTTTTATATAGCATGATTCTCTACATATCCAATAAGTTTTGTCGCAACGTATGAATATGTAACTGGTATGTATACATATACGAGTCTTTCTCTCTCAACATCCTTACAAGCTAAGCTAATGCTGTTTAAAAAACGGGGAAATTTGTTCAGTAGCACTGAAAGTTCACTGCTTCCGGAAAATACCACCAAAAAAATCGGGCTCCAGAAATTACCACCAAAAGATTCACCTTGCTTCGGGATTTAGCACTCTGGACAAAAATGCCCTTACACCTCCGCTCCTCCTCCGCCGCCACCTCCCTGCCACTCTCCCTCCCCTCCCTCACCTTCCTCTCCTCCTGCGCCGCCCCGTCCGCCTCCCTCTTCCCCCACCTCTTCGCCGTCGGCCTCCCCGCCTCCTCCCTCCTCACGCCGCTCGCCTCCTCCCTCTCCGCGCACCCCATCCCCGCCACCGTTTCCTACCTCCGCCTCCTCCTCGCCCCCGCCTCGAGAGCACCATCTTCGCTCGTGGCACCGTCTTCGCCCCGAGAGCACCACCGGGGCCAGAGCTCGTATCACATCCGGCATAGCCTCGGTGTGGAAGTTGGATCCAAGGACGGCGGCGAGGACATCGAAGGCAGCAAGTTTGGCGGCGGTGTCGATGAGCGACCTCCGCGCGTTCGGGTGCGCCCTGAGCGGCAGCCTCCCCGCGGCATCAGGGAGCAGGGAGAGCGCCTCGGGGAGGAGGGACTAGTATATATATAGCATGATTCTCTACATATCCAATGAATTTTGTTGCAACGTATGAATATGTAACTAGTATATATACATATACGAGTCTTTCTTTCTCAACATCCTTACAAGCTAAGCTAATGCTGTTTAAAAAAGCCTTGGAGTCGCCGAACATGTCCTCGCGGCGGCAGCTGCTATCGCTCCTGCGAAGCATCCGCCTCGCCCCGGCAGGTCGTCCCGCCGCCGCGCCGCCTTCTCGGAGCTTCCACCTTCCCGCCGCTGGCGCGGCCTCTACCTCCGGTGAGCAGTTCCCCGTCTCCGAAGTTTTCGCCCTGGGGTTTCGTGCTATGCCCCACAGGATCCCCGCACTGGGTGTGCGAGAGTTTCGTGTCGTGCATGCTGGGTTGTATTATTGAGTGGATTTAGTGAGGAATATTGCGACGATGTTGCCTTCTGTTGTTGTTTTGATGGCTACATTGAGAGGCTAGGTGAGGAGCAAAATGAATTAAAGACTAGGTCAGACTGAAAACGTGTGGGAGGGCGGGCTACGGTACTACAACCTGCGAGTAAATTGAGTCTGTAAGAGTTGATTAGCTGTCACGGCATATGCGGCATTCTAGTTCTCGGTTGATCCATAATAGTTTTGATAATAAACTGTTATGAATTGAATTCCTGAATTTACCCTGATGCTAAGCAAATTAGATTACATCTTTAACGTTTCTAGTGCAACTAAGAGTGATATTGCTTATACTAACCATCATGGATCATTTTAACAAATTGCACGGTTTTTCCCCAGGTTCTAATGATGGTAACTTCAGTTATAGTTGGAATCGACAATTGGGTTCAACATTTGGCGCTATACTAATTGGACAAGCAGGTTTGCCCTCTGCGTCCCCCCCCCCCCCCCCCCTCGTGCATTGCATGCTGCTTGGCTGTTGCTCAATTTACAAAATTTTGAGCACAAGATAAGAGTTGAGCTAAAGGCAATTTTGACCGATTACTCAATGGCCCGCACAATGTTGCACACTACCAAACAAACTTTCACTATATTTTTTTTATGATCAATACAAACGTCACAATACTCTCAAGAAATGTACAACTCCAAATAGTGTTAAAAGTGGATGCGCTGCCGACAGTAGCGGTGGCATTGCACATGCAATGGAAACGGCAGAGGGAGGAAACCCCTGCGCAGCTCAGGTGTGCTGCCTGGTCGGGATTTGGAGAAAACAAAATGAGTGGAGGAGACAGCGAGAAGGCTCAGATTTTGTTGTGTGCTGCTGTAGTGCTTAGGCTTTGTTGTTAGGGATTAGAAGAGTAAAGACGTTAATTTGCCGGGCAGGCTTTTTTTAAGAGAAGGAGTTTGTTTGAAGAGATGAGGTAAGTTTCTTGTGGTTGTTTGTGTTGAGGAACCGACGCTGGAGACCAGTCCGAGCGATTCCTCTGCTTAGAACAAGAACGAATCAATCACAGAATCACAGAATAATAAATTGAACACAGAGAGGTAGAGAGAACTCCTGGTCTTTCTTTATTGCTTTAGATTGCATCGGGGTACATAATGAGGGGGGGATAGGGCCCTATTTATAGTCTACGGTGGGGTGCCCAATTAGATCAGGACTCTGGATAGAGTCCAGGTTTCCTAACACTCCCCCTTGGGCACTCACCTAACATGCTCATGCCTCATCAAAACTCCATAAAAACCCAGTGGGAAAAATTTGGAGAAAGAGTACATGATACATGTGATGCTGCGATGCACGAATTGCCTCATTAAAAACCTTGGTCGAGAAACTTCATGGAAAACTCGTCAAGGGAAAAAGAGTACAATTCACCCAAATTCATTTAGTCTGCAAGACTTTATTTTTGGGTACTTAATCTTCATGATCAAGATTTATTAGCGGGCTTGTGAGAATTCTCCCCCTGAATTCTGCACTTCTCTAAGTCTCATCATTCCAATTCCACGCACGCACCTTTCAAAGCTAGATGCGGGGAGTGACTTAGTGAATAAATCTGCGAGATTTTCACATGACTTAGTATGCAGTACTTTAATCTCGTCCATCTTTTGCAATTCATGTGCATAGAAGAACTTGGGGTTGATATGCTTTGTGAGATGACTCTTCACATAGCCCGTTTGCACTTGTGCAACGCAAGCTGCATTATCTTCATAGATAATTGTGGGGGTTTGCACAATGTTCATCCCACATGACTGCTGGATGTGGTGAACCATTCGGCGGAGCCAAGCGCACTCTCGTGCGGCTTCATACAGTGCTATAATTTCTGAGTGGTTCGTCGAAGTAGCTACCAGGCTTTGCTTAGACGATTTCCACGAAAATGCAGTTCCACCACACAGGAATACATAGCCTGTTTGTGACTTAGCGGTATGCGGGTCTGACAGATACCCAGCATCTGCATAGCCAATCAAGTTCAGATCTTGATTCTTTCTGTAAAACAATCCGAGGTCTTTGCTACCTTGGAGGTATCGGAAAATGTCCTTTATGCCCTGCCAATGCCTTTTGGTGGGCTCTGCACTGTACCTTGCTAACAGGTTCACGGCAAATGCAATGTCCGGTCTAGTGCAGTTTGCTAAATACATAAGTGCTCCCACTGCACTCAAGTATGGGAATTCCGGTCCCAGGACTTCCTCCCCCTCTTCCCTTGGTCGGAAAGGATCTTTTTCTTGCTGTAAAGACCTACCGATCATCGGTACTTTCGAGGGAAATGCCTTCTCAAAGCCAAATCTTTCGAGCACCTTCTGGGTGTAGGTCGACTGATGTACCAAGACTCCTTCAGGGACATGCTCAAGCTGCAGGCCTAAGCAAAACTTGGTCTTGCCCAAATCTTTCATTGCAAATTCTGACTCCAAGTAGGAGCTTGCTTCTTTTATGTCTTCGGCTGTCCCGATGATATTCAGATCATCTACATACACAGAGATTATACAGAATTCATTCTGGGATCGCCGTATAAATACACAAGGACAGTCTTCATTGTTCGTGTAGCCTTTCTTGCAGAGAAAGTCGCTCAAGCGATTATACCACATTCTTCCAGATTGTTTCAGTCCATACAGTGACTTTCTGAGTTTCACACTGTACAGATTTCTATTTGCTCTGTCTTGGTTCGGGAGAAGAATTCCTTCAGGGACTTTCATGTAAATCTTCGAATCCAAGTTACCGTAAAGGTATGCAGTCACAACATCCATCAATTTCATTTCTAAATTCAAGTTCACTGCCATTGAGATCAAGTATCTAAAGGTAATTCCACTCATGACTGGGGAGTAGGTTTCTTCATAATCAACTCCAGGACGTTGAGTGAAACCTTGGGCTACCAGCCTTGCTTTGTATCTCACTACTTCATTTCTTTCATTTCTCTTTCGAACAAATACCCACTTGTGCCCAACGGGGTGTATGTGGGGAGGTGTGCGGCATACGGGCCCAAACACCTCTCTTTTATTCAGAGATAGCAATTCAGTTGCTATTGCCTTCTTCCAATCTTCCCAATCTGATCTTTTCTTACATTCAGCGAGCGATGCAGGCTCGGGATCAAGATCGATGATGGTGGCAATTTTCTTTGCGAAGTAGATATCGATATTAGCTGTTGTCCTATTCAGGGACTCTCCCGTGTGCACATAATTTATAGCTATTTTTTCATGAGTTGCTTCTTCTGGAGCTTCACCTTGCGCATTGCTTCTTTCAATTGCGGTGGCAAGTCCCTTTAGTTTTTCGGCTCCGATGTGTGCGCACATATCCATACCGATGGGGATATTCAGATCCGGTATGCCCTTTTCGGAAGGTGTCATACTTGTGCCAGGTCTCAACTGGCTCCCCTTCTCATTCTGGGGGACTTCAATGATCGGCTGTGATAAATCCCTTTTATTCTTTTTCGCCAGGTGTCCCCGGTTACTAAGGATTCGAGGAACCGGAGTTCTCGTCCTCATTTTTTTTCTGAGGCCTCTGGACGAGATTAGGGATACCTTCTGTTTCTTTGGTATTTCAACCCTCTCCGGTGCAGTGCGTGCAGGCACATGCGACTTAGTCACGCTCTTCAAATCCCTAAAGTGATCAGGCAGCTGATTTGCTAATGCTTGCAAATCTATTTTGTCTTCTGGACTTCTATTGTCTTCTAGATTTCTCTTGTCTTCTGGACTTCTCTAGTGCGCGGGTCATCTGCATGGATTCCCCAGGCTTGCCACGTAATTTCCCGACATTCTTCATCAAAGGGTTGATTTCCTCCCCCTAATGTTGGGAAATTTTCGGTGGTGACACTTGCGCTAGTTGCATAGGTGAGTGGATGTTGTAGGCCGAAGGTCTAAGGTTGATGAGATTCGCTGCATGAAGGACTGCGTGTGCCCAACATGTAGCTGACAAATTACTTTTATGCAAGAGGGGCCGGGCAATGAATTTAATTCTTTTAATTAAAGCCTCTGCAAAACCGTTCTGGGTATGGATATGCGGTACCGAGTGCTCAACTGCAATTCCCATCGCCATCCAATAATCATCAAATGCCTTTGAAGTAAATTCTTCGGCATTGTCCATTCGGATGGACTTGATATGATGATCTGGAAACACATTTCGGATGCGAATGATCTGCGAGATCAATTTTGCAAAGGTGTGGTTTCTTGTGGATAACAAACCCACATATGACCACTTCGATGAAGCGTCAATGAGCACCATGAAATACTTAAATGGCCCTGAGATGGGCTGAATGGGACCGCAAATATCTCCCTGGATGCGTTCCAGGAATGCAGGGACTTCATCCTTCACTTTCAGAGTGGAGGGTCTAGTTATTAGTTTCCCGGTGGCACATGCAGGGCACACAAAATCGTCATGATTCGGGAAATTCTTCACATTAATATTATGCCCATGCGAGTTATTTATTATGCTTCTCATCATCCTAAGACTTGGGTGGCCTAATATGTCATGCTAGAGACAGAAGAGTTCAGAGCTTCTAAACACTGTTTTCAGAACAGTGTACACTGCAGGCGGCTTAATGTTGGTATAATATAGCCCAGTTTATAGTGAAGGAAGTTTTTTCTAATATTCTTTTGCCATTCTCTTCGCGCTTCATAATGAGCAGGTATTTCTTACCGTACTCTTCTTCAGTCTCAACGTGGAAACCGTTGGCGCACAAATTCTTAAAACTTAGGAGAGTTCTAGTCAATTTTGGGTACAATAAGGCTTCTTCAATGACCAAAATTGTGCCTATTATGGCTCTTCCCGAACCAATTATACATGCATCGCTTCTGGCGATTGTCGTAAGGCTGCCAGTGCTCTTACGAATCGACTGAAAATACTCAATCTCTCTTAAGATGATATGTGTTGTGCCGCTGCTGGCTAAGCACACTTCCTTCATAGGGCGCTACACATGTTCTAATATTGGGTATTTATTAACATATATGAGAAGGCAATCAACACATAAATAAGATACACCAATATCAGAACATATCATGCCATCATAAACTGAATAAATGAATGAATTCATCAAATATCATCCAACCATCACGAGAAAGGTAACAATTCTTAAGTACCATCCATGCAAATTCTAACATATTCTTCCACACAAAATAAATGACAGTTAAAGTCTAAATGCATTCAGTGCACAAGACTTCTTCTGCTATTTTCTCGGGGTTGACATTCTCTTCAACAGAAATCAGGACGGTGGCTGCTTCTAGGTCGAGAGGGGTGCTGCTGTCGTAATGGTCTCAAACACCATCAGCGCAGCCAGCTGCTCAGAACGCTCCCCTCAACCGATGCAGAGTGGGCTTCATGTGCCCTTTGCCATCCGTTTTGGCTTGCTAGCCTTATTCTCACGTGGAGCATCTAATTTGCCTTTCTGGGCTGCGGTCTTACCCTTCTTTCCCCTTTTCTCTATCAAGAGCTTTCGCACCTTGTTGCTCCCAGTGTTGGCTTCACGACCAACGGAGCTCCCAGGTGGCTAAGTGACGTAGTTCTTACAGAGAACTTTGTCCCGAACCTCCGCAACTTGCATCATATCGGTCAATTCGGCGTATTCCTCATAACCATCTTGACGATAATTGCGTGCGGATTGTACTTCATTTGGGTGGAAGGATTTTCTCAATTTTCTGTATTGGGGTACAAATCCTGTGTAAGGCAGAATTGTATTCCCTGACCGTCTTAAAGTCGGCAAACCTTAGTCTGATCCACTCCTACTCTGCTTGAGGAAGAATGGTGTACTTTAGCCTCTCAAACCTGCTTCTTGGGTGCGGTCCAGAGTGCTAGCGCACTATTCTCTACCATGTACTCATTCTTGAGAGTGAGGCAGAAGTGGTGCCTGAGAAAATGAAGTGCCTGATCATTCTCTTTTTGCGTGGGTTAGGCGTCATTCAGTCCGCCAATCCCAATAGTCGCGCAGAGCTTCCTAGCTCCAAGCACAATCTCGACATCGGATGCCTACATCAGATAGTTTTGGCCATGCTGGGCCAGCTCCTCGAATCTTCCAGTTCGTGATGCTAGTCATCTAAATGTGTATAAGTCTACTGCTGGTAGACATGCACGGAATAATTCACTGCGGGTAAATAAATGGTACAAAAGGTTCTCGTAATGTTCCAGAATTTTCTATGCATTTTCTATAATTTTACTGCTAGTTTCAGTGATTAAAAGCAATTAAAACAATTACAATTAACCAAAACAGTAAATAAATATAGAAAATACAGAGAATAATAATGGCATAAATAAATAAGCTTCAAATGCTAAAAATAATGCAAAATTCAGATTCCCGAGGCCCTTTTATGCAAGAATATGAAATTTCAGCAAATTCTGCAATTCCAGGGGGTTTTTACGCAAAATTTCAGTTCAGAGAAAAATTCGCGCAATTTTCTGATTTACCGAGGGGTTTTCTGCAAAATTCTGGACCCACTCGTAAATTTGAGGGCTTATTCATAATTTTCAGAATTATGATGCCTTTCTTGCAAAATTCTGGACTTAGATGCAAGATTTAGGGGGCTCATTAGCAATATTTATGATTTAGGGGGGCCTTTCTGGAATTTCGCCCCCTCCCCCTGCCTCACGGGCCTTTTCTTTTTTTTCTTTTCCTCTCCCGGCCCGTTTGCTCCCTGCCCCGGCCTGCTTTGGCCCATTTAACTGGCCGGCCCATTCGGGCAGCGCCAAAACATGGGGTAGGGTTTCCCCTAACCCTTTACTCACAGGCGGCGGCGGCATTTCCCGAGCAGCCGGTCGGGCGTGAGGTGGCCGCAGCCGGGTGGCTGCAAGGCGCGGAGGCGAGCACGCGGGGAGGCGAGCCGGCGGGCGACGGCTACCGCATGCGGGCGGCAAATCCGAGGCGGCGCACGGTGGCTTCGGGCTGGCGGCGTGGCCGCTTTGGGCGTTGGCGCGGGCGCGTATCTCGAGCGACGCACTCGGAGGTGGAACGGTCCGGGGCGGCAGCGACCGGTCGTGGAAACCGAAGCGGCTCACGGTAGCGCACGGGGAAGGGCCGGCTTCCGCAGATTCGGTGCGGCGGCCAACAGGGAGGTGCCGCGGCTGCCGACGCGCGCGTTCGGGCGCGGGAGGCGAGGCGGTGGCCGGCGCGCACGGTTGGGCGCGGGAGGTGAAGCGGCGGGTGCCGTGCGGCGGCAGACCGAGCAGGGAGCCGGCGGCTGCAGGCCGCGGTGGGGGTCGGCGCAGGTGCGGCTGCAAGCCGGCAAGTTGAGGCCGGCGGCGGACCGGGATGCTGCGTGCGGCGGAGCGCGCGTGCGGGCGCGGCGGTATGGGAAGCGCGCATACGGGCGCGGGCGCGCGTGCAGGCGCGGTGAGGCCGAGCGGCGGGGCTGGCTGGGAAGCGGGCGTACGGGCACGCGGCCCTTGGTCGGCTGCCGGTGGGGCCAAGGCGCAGATGGCCGGTTTCGGCGGGAAGGCGGCGAAGCCGAGATGGCGCGCATGCGGGCGGCTATGCGCGTGCGGGGAGGCGTCCATGAGGGGTCAACCTCGGGTGCCAGCGACCGGTGCATGGTGGGCGGCGCCATGTGGGCTCCCCGGCCGTCTGCCGGCCGGTGGCCAGCAGCGCGCATGCGGGCGCGGCGGCGGTGGTGGCCGTGCGGCGGCCGTGCCCCTTTTTTCTGTGTGATGCCATGCATATATCAATGCAAAACCGAAATAGATAACATGCAAAATTTCTTCGTGTATTGATCATGCAGGATCAAATGTAATTATGCAAAAATTTCGGATTTCGTTTTTCAATCTAGGATGCAATCAACGTCTACCCTTTTTTTCACAATCTACCGATCGACATTGTGTCGGCGATTTCAGATCTGCTCGCGGTAGATTAGGCCGGATTTGCATCGTTCTACAGTGCAATCAACATCTACCCCGTTTCACAATCTACCGATCGGCATTGTGCCGGAGACTTCAAGTCTGCTCGCGGTAGATTAGGGCGGATTTGCACCGTAGAATTTCAATCTAGAACGCGAAAAGAAAATACAGATTCAAAAGCGATCTAGAAAATTCAATCTGTGCTTCGATGATTACCTCGTTCACCAGAGCGAAGTCGTGCTGATAACGTGTTGAGGAACCGACGCTGGAGACCAGTCCGAGCGATTCCTCTGCTTAGAACAAGAACGAATCAATCACAGAATCACAGAATAATAAATTGAACACAGAGAGGTAGAGAGAACTCCTGGTCTTTCTTTATTGCTTTAGATTGCATCGGGGTACATAATGAGGGGGGGCTAGGGCCCTATTTATAGTCTACGGTGGGGTGCCCAATTAGATCAGGACTCTGGATAGAGTCCAGGTTTCCTAACAGTTTGTTTGAGGAAGCAGAGTTTTCAGTTTTCGACTTTTCGCCGGTTTTTAGAGGTGTGGGATATGGGACAATCCCGAATGAAATGGGAGCGGTTCTAGTCCTATATGGCTGCTGACTCAGCAGATGACCAGACGTGGTGCGATGATTCAGCAACAATGATTTGTGGGTTATTTGTTACACAACAATGAGATTTCATAGAAATTTGTGGGTTATTTGTTCTTTCTTTGGTCGTTTCAATGTTGTTAAAATTGGATTTGGGGAACAATTCATTTGGCACTTGCTCATGCACGATGGCTTTCAATCAATAACCACCAATAATCTAACCTCCCAGGACCCTTCCTCTCCAGCGCCGTCTCCCCTCCCTACCTCTCCCCGTCGCCTTGCCGCCGCTGGAGCACGCCGCCGGAGGCTTGTGCGGGTGCTAGGAAGGCGGCGGCGGGGCTCTCTCGCCTGGATCTGGGCGGCGGCTTCTGGATCTGGGCGGTGGGTTTGCGGCGGCCGGGCTCCTGTGGAGGTCGCCGGCGGAGGCAGCGCGGCGCAAGCGGCGGCCGGGGCCGGAGACGAGTGGGCGACCCATTCTCTCCCCAGCGCTCCAGCGCCGTCTCCCCCCCCCTTACCTCTCCCCTTCGCCTTGACGCCGCTGGAGTGTGCCGCCGGAGGCGGCCGGGCCCCTGTAGAGGTCGCCGGCGGAGGAAGCGCCTTGATGGGCGTCCGTGCTGCGGCTTTGCTCCGCCTCCGTCAGTGATGCTGCTGCCGGTGTGGAAGCGGGTGGCGCGGCCGACGTGGTAGCAGAAGGCGTCGGCGGGATCGTGGCGGGGCGGCCCGGCGGCGCCGCGCAGCTTGGCTTTGTGCCTGTTCCTGGGCCTAGCGGGCGGAGGGAGTGGTGCCCAGTCTCGCCTGCCGTGCTGCCGACGGCGTGGCTGTCGCCGGCGCGGGAGGTGCTGGTGGTGTTGGCCAAGGAGGAGTGGGGCAGCATCGAATGTGGGTCCATGAAGGGCCTCGCTTGGGCTGCAGCAGCGGAGGCAGGGGGCCAGGGCGGTGGTGTTCGCGGTGGCGGCGGCCCTTGTTCGCCACCGACTTACAGGCAGCCTCAGCAAGTGGGTGTTTTGAGGTCAGGGCGAAAGCTTGGATGGCGACGTTTGCGGACGCCGCTTCCTCCTTGGAGGCATCCTCTTTGTACCTCTTCCCCGGCTCCTCCCGCTCGGTGGTTGATTGCAGGTGAAAACCTTTCCCGTGGTGGACTGGCGGCGGCAGCATCTTGGGCGTTGTTACCTTCATGAAGGCGTCGTTAGGCAATTTCAGCTCCGTTGTTTGGTGCTTGCCATTTGGCTATGTCGCTGCTCGTGCTTTGTATGCATCTGTACAGTTCGCCAGCAGCTCTTGGCACCGTGTCTTCTCTCAGCTCCTGACCCGCTATATGGCGTTAGAAGGTCCGAGGAAGGTTAGAGGTGGTGGCCGAAGAGAGAGCTATTTGGATGAAGAAGTTGAAGTGCTTGCCGAAGGCCCTCCCTGTTGAGCATGATGTGATGCATCGAGTGTTCCTGTCTTCACTAGAGAAATACAGTCGCTTGGTTGAAAGCAAGGACGGAGAAGAAGTTCTGAAGCTTAGTCTTTCTAGCTTTTTCATAGTCCTTAAGCTCTCTTTCTTGCTGTTGTGTACTCCTCAGTGTTGAGGCTTTGGGCCTAAGAGCTCGTGTAACTTTTGGCTGTGTATATCCCTTGTGGATATAGAGACCGGATTTTATATCCATTATCTAAAAAAATCTAACCTCCCAACAAGTCTCAGCCTCGATTGGGCTACGGACGCAGGCATGCATGCGTAGACAGCAGCACTGGAACTGCCGGCCACCTGCATGTTGGCGAGGAGATGGAGATAGTGGCAGCTGCGCTCCATTGGATGCGTCGGAGTTTGGGTGCTTGAACTTTGGCTGGGGCGGTGGCGACCGGCTGCGCCATCTGACAGCCGTGCTCGGCTAGAGAGCCCTACCCTAGCCCAACTTGGATGCATGCAGACTGCAGAGAGAGCAGAAAGTAGGAGAGAGAAGGAAGAGAGGGTGTTTGCTGGGTTGGGCTTAAGCTTTTGACTTCCAGCTTATTTTTCACTATTCATAAGTTTCGTCTTTTTCTGAACTTTTGGTTTTTTGTTGAGCTTTTTTGCCGGTTCTTTTTTCCCGTATTTGTTTGTACTATACGTAATGGGCAAACATATTTTTTATATTTTTAATTTTTTTAAATTTAATTATGCTAAATAAGCCTCTGTCAGCTACAGTGTTTTTTCAGCCAGCTACAGTGTTTTCAGCCATAAGCCATGAGCTTTTAAGCCCAACTGATCACCACCTCAATGCTTGTGTTTCCACTTCGCTAACGTGGCCTCAAAACCACCACCACGTCGGATAAAAACTAGGTTGGATTCGCCCAGGGGTTGAAGTGGACTAGTATTGAAAGTTTAAGGGTGCAAAATGTCCGGTTTTCGAATTGAGGGGTGATTTTCGGACTTGGGCAAGAGTTAAGAGGGGTAAAATGGACTTATTCCTTTTTTTATATGCTATACTATTTATGATGCATTATCTTAAACTCTTCTTGTTGTCATTCTTATCTTTTCTTCAGTTTCTCTCCATGTTGGCCTATTCTTTTTTGTTTCGGTTTATGGCTTTTGGTTGCGACTGATGAATAGTAACAGCTTGTAGAGAAGTCGTATAAAGAGAGACACTCGCGTGCGATTTTGACCGATATAAATAAAGTCGCTACATCATCTACTACAATCGATTAGTAGATCCCGTCTTGGAAAGATATTTTGATTGAAAGTTATGTACTGTAAAGAAGCTATTTACTGTAGAAAAGCCAAAAGCTAAAACTGAAAAAAGACCTTTGTTGTAGGGGTGGCCCCCACCTAAGCCCAGTAGGCCTGTTGGGTCCAAAATAAGGACATGTGTAATGACATAAGAGCCCCAGAGGGGAATACTCATGTGTAAGGGTATAACTGTACAAGCACTCCCTATGTGAATATATATGTGGCATAAGCCACGGGGAGAGAGGAGAGGCCTTTCATTTTACTCAACTCTCCACTACTACACACACTCTCTCTCTCTCTGTTTGGTCTGTAACCACAACAGTTGGCGCCGTCCGTGGGGAGGACAAGAGGAAGCCTCCAGATCTGAAGGAGGATGGCACCAAAGAAAGCTTCACCGTCGGCGGCGAAGAAGAAGAAGGTGGAGACGGCGAAGTCTCGCGTCAGCACAAGGGCTTCGGCTTTAGCAGCCGCAGGTACGACCAACCCCGCCACTGACGCAATGACCGACCCCACTAGCACCACCCCGACGACCGACCCCACCAGCACCACCCCGACGACCAACCCCAGCGACGGCAACGCAGGCGCATCCGTTTCTCCACCCAGTGCAGAAGCGGTGAACGGCCCCAGCGGCGACGCGAACCTCGTCACCGGCTCCAGGGCCCTCCGCGACAACATGACGAGCAACCTGGGTGCGCAGGCCGTGACCACCGCCGTACCGGTAGCGCCGCCAAGCGCACCGATGGCCCCAGCCACGCCCGCGGTGGAGGCCGCCCTGCTGGTGGCCCTTAGCGCGTTTCAGCGGGAGTTAACAGACCTCCGCGGAGCAGTGCGGGACATGCAAGAGGCTCGGAGCCAACCCCCCTCCCCGGCGGTGGCGTCCGAACCCCCTACGTCTAGTCGCGTCCCATCGCGGCGAATAGATCCGAAGTCCCCGCTCTCTGCGAACCTGCAGCAGGCAGCTTGGCCCGCGGGCTTCAAGTTCCCCAACGTCATCGAGGCCTACAAGGGCGACTCTGACCCGCGAGGCTTCGTGCGCGTGTACGAGACCGCCATCAAAGCCGCTGGCGGAGACGATACCACGAAGGCAAGAGAGCTCCCCCTCGCGTTATAAGGCGTGGCGCTGTCCTGGTTCTTCTCCATCGCACCACAGTCCATCTACGCGTGGGAGCAGATCCGCGGTCAACTCTGCAACAACTTACAGGGAAACTACGTCGAGCGTGTTGATGTGGACCAGCTCTTCGCAGTCAAGCAAAAACCTGACGAAAGGCTCCGGGATTACTTCAAGCACTTCGCGAAGGCGCGCTGCCAGGTCAAGGACGTCAACGAAATGACGGTCATCAACGCGGCCACACAAGGTCTCCGCCCGGGACCACTCGCTGAGTATAACGCGCGGAAGCCGCTCAAGTCGGAGGCAGAGCTCTTTGACAAAGCGGAAGCGTACGTCCGAGCCGAAGAGGACGTATGAAGGCGCTGCGGCAACAACTCCGATGCCAGGCAAGCGGAGAGCTTGTCACAGAGAAGCAACGCAAGAGATAGCCCGAGGACGGACCACAAGGAAGTGGCCGCAGGCGATATTCGTAAGCCCGTCGATGATGGGGAGCATCAAACCTCACCAGGCGATAGGCGCAAGCCCCGGCGCAACCAGCGGAGACCCCAAAAGGCCCGCCACATCCTGGCTGCGCAGGGCATTCCCCGGGGGGCCGTATCAACCTTGCGCGTCGCAGGGGGACGCGAAGGAGGCAGTGATGCCAAGCCGCGCGCGGAGCAGGAAATCCAAGAATACGGTAGATGGTGCGAGGTGCACGGCTATGGGGGCCATTTCACGCGGGCATGCACCGAAGTTGCGGCATTGCGACAGGCGGCGGCCCATATACCGACTTCGAAGACATTGCCCCCCGTAACAGCCCGGGTACAGCATAGGCAAGGCGGTCCCTCCCGTGATGGGTCCCCCGTAGAGACCCAATACCGCGGCATTAATGTCATCGAGGGAGGCTCTTCGTCGAGCGCTTCCTCGGCACAACTACCTCGGCGGGCGTCCCCTTGCAGCATCACCTTCACGTCAGCCGATGCCCAGGGTGTAGAATTCCCCCATCAAGATCCCTTGGTCATCCAAGCCGACATCGCGGGATGCGACGTCAGGCGTATTCTCGTTGACGGAGGGAGCTTCGCCAACATTTTGTTCGCAGAAGCCCTCGATCGGTTGGGAATACCTCAGAGTCTATTAAAAGCTTCGGAAGCCCCCCTTCAGGGCCTCGGAGGGCAACCTCTGAAGGCTCTGTGTCAGGTCTGCCTCCAAGTCTCCTTGTGCCAGGCCGACAACGCCAGGACCGAAGAGGTCGTCTTCGACGTCGTGGACGTCTCATATCCGTACAATGCCATACTGGTCCGGCCTGCCATCAACTCCTTCGAAGCCGTCCCACACTTCGCATTCCTATGCATGAAGCTTCCAGGGCGGCGGGGCGTTATCACCATCTTCGGCGATCAGGATATGGCTCGGAGCATCGAAACCGAAGCTGGACGCTTGCACCGCAAGGTGCACACCTTCAACAAATACCAGGCAGACACGCCATCCGCCCCGGGTTGGACATCTAAGCCCCACCCGGAGGGCGGAGTGAAGAGGGTGTCACTCCAAGCAGAAGGGCAGTTTGTGTCCATAGGCGAAGACCTCCCTCCGGAAGTGGAGCAAGACTTGCTCCGAGTCCTCCAGGACAACATAGACGTCTTCGCATGGTCCCCGGAGGATATCAAAGGAGTGGATCGCGCCCTCATCGAACATAACCTCGCGATTCGCCCCGACGCCAAGCCCGTCAAGCAGAAACTTCGCCGTATGTCTGCGGACCGGCAGCAAGCGGCTAAGGTAGAGGTGGTGAAGCTCCTTCGAGCGGGGGTTATCCGCAAGGTCCAACATCCGGACTGGCTTGCCAACCCGGTGTTGGTTAAGAAGGCCAGCGGCGCCTGGCGCATGTGCATCGACTTCACTGCCCTTAACAAGGCATGCCCGAAGGACGATTACCCCTTACCGCGCATAGATCAACTGGTCGACGCAACCGCCGGGTGCGAGCTCATGAGCTTCCTGGACGCCTATTCCGGCTACCACCAGGTCTACATGGCCAGGGATGACGAGGAGAAAACCAGCTTCATTACACCGGTGGGGACCTTCTGCTTCGTAAGGATGCCCTTTGGCTTGAAGAACGTGGGCGCAACTTTCACCCGCCTCGTCGCGCTGGCCGTGGCCGTCCAACTAGGGAGAAATGTGGAGGCTTACGTAGACGACGTGGTAGTAAAAACCCGGCAGCTCGCCTCACACGGCCAGGATCTTCAGAAGACTTTTGACAACCTCCGGAGGGCGGGCATTAAACTCAATCCGGACAAATGTGTCTTCGGTGTACAGGCGGGCAAGCTACTGGGCTTCCTCGTATCTGGGCGAGGCATCCAAGCGAACTCCGATAAGGTTGACGCTATCCTGCGCATGAAACCCCCCAAGACAACGCGGGAGGTCCAGAGGCTGGCAGGCCGCATGGCGGCCTTGAGCCGTTTCCTCTCTAGAGCGGCGGAGAGGGGTTTACCATTTTTCAAGACCCTCCACGGTTGCAACGGGTTTCATTGGGACGACGACTGTGCAAAGGCCTTCGACGACCTCAAGAAGCACCTCGCAACCCTCCCCACTCTGGTGGCCCCAGCACCAGAGGCTCCCCTCCTACTCTACCTCGCTGCCTCGGCAACGGCGGTCAGTGCCGTCCTCGTCCTGGAAGAGGGCGCGCTTCAGCGGCCGGTGTACTTCGTCTCTGAAGCCCTTCAGGGCGCCAAGACGCGATATACCGAGCTTGAGAAGCTTGCTTACGCGCTGGTCATGGCCTCAAGAAAACTCCGGCATTACTTCCTGGGCCACCCGATAACGGTGCCATCATCGTTCCC
The DNA here is from genome assembly GCA_017311315.1 of Dendrocalamus latiflorus. Classification (NCBI taxonomy): domain Eukaryota; kingdom Viridiplantae; phylum Streptophyta; class Magnoliopsida; order Poales; family Poaceae; genus Dendrocalamus; species Dendrocalamus latiflorus. The sequence continues at coordinate 48,098,201 of CM029651.1, forward strand.
CCTGGCAGAGATGCTCCACAACAAGGAGTCCACGGGGCGAATTGGGAAATGGGCAGCAAAGCTAGCCCCGTTCTCCTTAATATACGCCTCTCGGACAGTGATCAAGTCCCTAGTTCTGGCGGATTTCCTCGCGGAATGGACCCCCTCAGCTCAGCCCACCCTCCAGCTCGAAGACTCGGTGTGGACACTTAATACCGACGGAGCGTACGGCGTTGCGGGCGCGGGGCTGGGTGCCGTTATCACCACCCCAGAGGGGCAGCGCCTGTTTTACTCGGCGCGCCTAGCATTTCCGGCTACGAACAACACGGCCGAATACGAGGCGCTACTCTTCGGCCTTAGGAAGCTCAAAGCGATGGGAGCAAGGCGAGTCCTCGTCCGCACTGATTCCCGGTTAGTGGTGGGCCATGTGGACAAGTCATACCAAGCCAAGGACCCGGAGCTAGCCAAGTACCTAGCAGCCGTGCGAGCGAAGGAATGACACTTTTTGCGTGTCATGGTGAAGGCCATCCCTCGAGCGGACAACGAGCAAGCTGACGTCTTGGCGAAGGCTGCCAGTTAGCAGCTCCCAATTCCCGAAGGGGCGTTTTACGAGACAATGCCAGCGGCGGCCATAGCACAAGATAATCGGGACGCGACCCTCGTCCACCAGATCACCCAGCAGGGCGACTGGCGGGAGCCCCTTCTCGCTTTTCTGCAAGGCATCGCGGAACCGGATGACTCCTCCGAGCTCCGGCGTTTGCAACACCGCGCTAGGTCCTTCCAGGTGCTCGACGGGGCGCTTTACAAGAAGGGGGTCTGCGCACCGCTCCTGCGGTGCCTCCCGCGTGAAGAAGGCAAGCGCCTCCTCGCGGAAATTCACGCGGGTCTCTGCGGTTTGCACCTCCGACCAAGGTCTCTGGTGGGCAAGGCATTCAGACAGGGTTTTTATTGGCCAACAGCTGTCGCGGACGCCCAGGACCTCGTGCACCATTGTCAAGGTTGCCAATGGATGGGGAGGGCTATCCACAGGCCTCCGACAAGCCTCCACCCCATACCCCCGGTATGGCCGCTGGCGAGGTGGGGCATTGACGTCGTGGGACCACTTCCCAGGGCCCCAGGGGACCTGCGATTCGTCGCAGTTTCCCTGGAGTACTTTTCCAGGTGCTCGGAAGCAGTAGCTCTGGCCAAGATTACCTCGGCAGCTCTGCAACGCTTCCTCTGGCAAAACATCATATGTCGATTCGGCGTGCCAAGGGAGATCACCGTCGACAACGGTCTGCAGTTCGATGCAGCCCCAATGCCCCATTCAAAGAATTCTGCGGCAACATGGGCATCACCCTCCGGTTCGCCTCAGTCGGACACCGACAGTCTAACAGGGCGGTGGAGCGGGCAAACGGCGCCATCTCTGCCGCAATCAAGAAGCGCCTCGTCGGGTTACCAAAAGGGAAGTGGCCGGGCGAGCTCCACAGCGTCCTCTGGTCCCTTCGCACAACGGTCACACGCCCAATGGGGTTCACGCCTTTCAAACTCCTCTTCGGTGACGAGGCGGTCACACCCGAAGAAATAAAGGCGGGCTCGCGGCGGGTCCTTGTCCAAGCACCAGACGAGGAGCGCCAGTTGTCCGTGGATCTCCTTGACGGAGACCGGGCAAGCACAACACAGCATGTCATAAAATACGCGCGACAGATGGTGCGCGGTCGTAATCGTTCGCTCTACCCACGCAACTTCAGACCATGAGACCTCGTCCTCAAGATGGCACTCCACGCGGAGACGGTAAGCAAGCTCGAGTCCAAATGGGAAGGCCCGTACATCGTCGCGGAGGCCCTGCAGAAGGGAGCGTATCGCTTAGCCACCCTGGAAGGGCACACGCTCCGCCACATGTGGAATGCGGACATGTTACGGCGGTATTACGCCTTAGTCAAGCACACAAGGCCGAGGGCTTTCCCCGGCTTCGTCAAACGTAAGCGGCTAACGGTCAGTGCCTTAACCCTTGTAACCGCCCACCCGCGCAAACGGGAATTTAATAAAGTGCATTGTTCATGCAAATTCTCCCGTTTTCGTAGTAAAAACATGCTAAGGGCCACCTTCGTGTGCATTACGCATGAGCATAAAATAAAGACGCGTGGGGGACGCCTCCGCGCGCAGTCTACGGACTCCGCGAGGCCCGCCTCCGCATGCACTCCTCCGGAGTATAAAAAAAAGACGCGGACGTTATCCCTGCGCACTCTACGGAGTATAAACAAGATGCGAACTCCGCGCACGCATGGGCGTTGCCCCAGTGCGTACTCTTCGGAGTATAAATAAGACGTGGACGTCGGTCCCGCGCACTCTACGGAGTAAAAAAAACCCAACGCGGACGCTAACTGCGGCTTGGATACTCCCAAGCGCCCCTTGCGTGCACCCCCGGGAGCATACAAAACAAGGAGTGTGGTCGAGGTTCCCAGGCATGCCCTGATTAGGCGCCAGCTCCGCTGCCACCACTTCGAAGGGTAGAGGACGGAGCGCTCGCGCGTCTACTTCGACTAGGCGCCAGCTCCGCTGCCACCACTTTGGAGGGTAGAGGACGGAGCGCTCGCGCGTCTACTTCGACTAGGCGCCAGCTCCGCTGCCACCACTTCGGAGGGTAGGGGACGGAGCGCTCGCGCGTCTACTTCGACTAGGCGCCAGCTCCGCTGCCACCACTTCGGAGGGTAGGGGACGGAGCGCTCGCGCGTCTACTTCGACTAGGCGCCAGCTCCGCTCCCACCACTTCGAAGGGTAGGGGACGGAGCGCTCGCGCGTCTACGTCGACTAGGCACCAGCTCCGCTGCCACCACTTCGAAGGGTAGGGGACGGAGCGCTCGCGCGTTTACATCGACTAGGCGCCAGCTCCGCTGCCACCACTTCGAAGGGTAGGGGACGGAGCGCTCACGCGTCTACCTCGACCAGGCGCTAGCTCCGCCGCCACCACCTCAAGGGGTAGGGGACGGAGCGCTCGCGCGTCTACCGCGACTAAGTCTGGGATCCGAGGCGCAAAGTGTTTGCAAGCCCGTTTGCTGATACCCGAACGAGGGGCGACACGATACCCGCGCTTTACACGACCTCCCAGCTCGCAGCATATTACATAACAACAAGTGCATTGGAGAATTGTCGCTTGGCCCAACCAAGACAGTTACATTACAAAAGCAGACACGCACGGTGTGGAACGCGCCAAAACCTGGCTATTCCTATGAGTCCGCGCCATCTTCGCCGCGACGAGCGCCCGCGTCGCCTGCGCTGCGCCGAGGGACCTCTTCGAGCCAGCGAAGCACGTCCCTCTCGTTCCGCAGCGTCCGCCGTAAAGCAACCGCGGCGGCGTCCTGCCCGACATAATTCCAAATTCGGTCATGGAAGTTTCGGGTCGCGGGCTCGGCGGCGCGAACGGCATCTGATATCACCCCGGGCTGGGTAGGCAAGTCGAGCTAGGGGTTTGCCAGCTCATTAACATGCTCGCACCCACCAGCGTGCAGCAAGGCGAGGGCAAGCCCAGCACTCATATAGCCGCAGAGGGTGCCGAAAGCCTTGGCGCCAGGGAGGGCGACGCTCGAGCCCTCTTCTATTCGCTCAAGCGTCTCCATCAGGTCTTGGCAGCCATGAGTGGCATCCTCCACGTGCACACAAAGCTCCCGGAGGGCCCGCTCCAAAGACTCCATCGCATTCCAAGCGGAGGAGCACGCGTTATCCCAGGTTAGCGTCTTCTCCGCAACGGAGGCGGTAAGCTGTTCCTTTTCCGCTTCTAGCGCGGAGATCCGCTGAAGAAGGGTGGTCCGCTCCTCCGTCGCGGCGCGCTGGGCTTCCTCCAGCGCAAGTTGTGCGGTCACCACCGCGTTCTTCGCGTTCCTGCCCACCAGCTGCGCGTCGGCAATAGCCTCGTCCCGCTCCACCATCAGCACTCGAATGACCTCGTCCTTACTGGCGTTGGTGTCGTCTGCGACGCGCAGCTGGTCCTCCAGTACCCTCCGCTCGCGAGCGCGAGTCTTTTCAAGGGTTTTGCTAATTGCAAGCGTCTACACAAAGCATAACAAGGGTTACCTATCAGGTAAGCAAGGCGTATGCAGCGAGAACGGAGACCATTACCCTCATCTCAGAGGCCCCCAGCGCGAGCGCCAAAAGGTCGCCCCCGCAGGACTGCAACGCCTGCCGATCTAGGCGGGCGCCAGCATACTCCGCCACCTCGTTCCAGGCGCGAAGCGCCCCCCACCGAGGTACGAACTCAGAGACGTCCGGCCCTAGAGCCCCCGCCCCAGTGCCTTCCGCAACAGTTGGGGCACACGCAGTCCCCGGCTCAAGCAGGCCGGCGACATCGCGGGCCCCCCATTGCTCGATTCTTGCCCTCGTTTGGGAGACCCCGTCTCACCTGGCGTCGACGGAATAAGCGAGCAAATCGGGGAGAGTTTCGCGAAGTCGCGCGACGAAAACGAACTACGCCTACCTCCGGTCCTCTCAACCGTGGCCTCCACCTGGGTCATGAGCGCCTCGCTGGCCTGAGGCGCGACAACCCTCACGGCTTCAGGAGCATCTCCACTAGCCGTCAGGGCCGCGGTCACTGGACCCGCCACACTGAACCCGCCCCTAGAAGACGGCGGCGACTGCACCCGGGGCCGTTTTGCCTTCGGAGTCGTAGGTGAAGCCTCCGTGGCTACCTGGGCAGCGGCGGAAGCCACCGTCAGCGACAACACGGCGGTGGCCGCTGGGGGTGACGAGGCGTCACCCTCAAGAACGGCGAGGCGCATGCTCGTCGCCTTGCCACCGTATGCGGCCTCGTCGGGAGTTGCGCGGCCCCCCGAGCCGGTCAATCCGCGCCCAGTGCCCGTCTCGCCCCCCATCCTCGTGTTCTCGGCCGGCGGCACGGTCGGCGAGCTAAGGGCGATGACCTCCGACTGGACCCCGCCCCGAGAAGATGGCGCTACCACCGTCGCACCACTCGGCGATTCCACAGGCACTGGGCGCTCCGGAACGGGGATTTCCAGGACCTCGCAGACCCGATTAATCCGCCCCTGCTTCGCCAAGGCAGTCGTGGACTCACGGACCTTGTGCTCCTTCGCCGTGTACGGCCCAAGTATCGCAGCTACTGCACGCTCCACATCTTCCAACCGGCGTACTGCAGGCACAAGCGGGGTGTCATACCTAAGGGTTTGCAACCACCCACGTGGTACTTAGCATATCGCAGGGATACTTACAGGGCGCGGAGGGCCTATGCAGCGAAGACACCCCCGGGTGAATCCCATCCTTCCGATCGGGCCCTCGCCGCTCGTACTTCCAGGTACAAGAAAGCGGGGATATCCCGTACATGGTGAACTCCTCCGTCAGGTCACGCATGTTGAACCGGAGTGCAACCCCAGCAAGCCTCCGTGCCTGCTGCTCGTCGCCGGGCCGAGGCATCACATTCGGACAGCGGTCGAAGGACATCGGCTCTCCACGGCTCCGGAGGCCGCTAGTGCTCGTCACGGTGTAGTAGAACCACCGCCGTGTCCAGCCGGTCTCCCACTTTTCCCGCGTAGCCAGCGCGGGAAACAGGTGTGAGCACTCCGGCCTCAGCACGAAGTCCACGCCGCCGAAGTTCGAGTAAGCCCCCCTCCACCCTCCTCGGTTGGCACTGCGCGTCGTGCAGGATGGCGAACACTCGGCGTGGGGACGGGTACCCTCCGTCCGCATCGCCCAGGTGAAGATGGCCAACCGAGCGATCGCGGTCGGAGTCAGCTGCACCAGCTCCAACCCGTACGCTCGTAGCACTTCGCGAACAAAGTGTGTCGCGGGGATTCGGAGCCCGGTGTCGAAGAAAGCCACGAAGACCATCGCCTCCGATTCTCCCGGGTTCGGCTCCGTCTCGTCAGAACCGGGCAGGCGAGCCCCGGCACGCTCCTCCAGCTTCTTCTCCTCAAGAAGGGTTCGGAGGGTCTCCTCCGTGACGCGGCTCCGCCCCAGCACACGGGAGCAGTAACCTTTGGACTTTTTCACGGCATCCCAGCGCTGGGTAGTTCGCTTCCTGTCGCGCCGAACCAGGCGGTATTCCGCCGGTGGCGGCGTCAGGCAGCGCTGGCTCGACGAGGCGCTCTCGCTAAGGCGGCGCGCAGGGTCGTTGAGGGCGGCACCCAGGTTAGCTGGGAGGTCGTCGCGCGCAGCCATCCCTTTCTCACGGCGGCGGGCAGGCGCGGAGGCGAGAATAGCAGCAGGAAGCGCAAGAAGAACAGGAAGGAATGCACAAGCGATCAAACGGCCAAGGGGAATGATTGCATGCCCACAGGGGCGGTTTATAAAGCCCCCCGTCTCCCCTACACGCAGAAGATCGAACGACAGAATTACAGTGCTTCGGCTACCCACGATCGGGCAGTGCAACCGCTGGCAACCGCTGCAGGCGGCGGTAGGTGGCCGCTCAGCGCCCAATGCGCTGACACACTCCCGCCGCGTGGCCACTTTTCCTGGGGAAGAGGCGAACGGTCGTGGTCGTGGAAACGCTGGCACCCCACGATGCCCCAATTACAGCCGGCCACGTGCCCACATCCAGCGCGGGGCAGGCGGGGCAGCCGTGCCAGCCTACCCCTGACAAAGGCCAGCGCGATTCCAGGCGTCATTAAAGCGCACTCCCGGAACAACCAACCGTCTCCCCGCGCGGGCGCCACACCGCGCGAAGGCGAAGCACTCCTCGAGACTCGGCCGCCAAGGACAGCCGACCAAGTTCGGCGGCCTGGTCGAAGCCCTCGGCTTACCCAGTGCCTTCGGCCTCGAAGCCGCGCCCGCCCCAGGTGCGGGAGACGGCCCTCGCACAGGCACGACCTCGGCCCCGTCGAAGCCTTCGGTCTTCTCGGTGCCTTCGGCCTCGCGGCCACACCAGCTTCGGGACCCGAAGACAGCCCTCGCGCAAGCACAGGCGGACGTGCGAATTATCCAAGTCATCAAGCATCACAGGCCGCTTTTATCAACTTGACTACTTATGTACACTTGCTTCATTTAGCTTTTGTTGTAGTAATCTGTGTGGAATTATTAAGATATAATGAACGGCCTTTTATTGTTACTCGTTCTCCATGGAACAATGTAAATGATTCTTTAGAATTTGTTTGCAATTGACGGGATGAAATTCATTGCTCTAGTGCTTATTTCAATGGGGAATTGCCACGGAGCCTTATAAATTGATCTTCTTTTTTTAAGTTCAGCCGCTAATTATAATGGTCTCACTGAGATTATTTGTTGTATGGTACGACAAACTTGTGCTTTATGGCTGGAAGTTGCAAATCCCACTTGTGTCGAATAGACATGGATACAGTTGCTTTTGGCATGTCTGATAAAGTTTCTTCTGCGTTACATTATTCAACCCTAACTTACCGTCAGTATCTTAGCTGATTCAAATCTCTTCGTTTCAGGACCAGTTTGACTATCAACGTGTTGAACAAGCTCTGTGCAAGTGTATTTCTCTTTACAATGAGGTACATGTTAGATCTTTTTTCATCCTTTCCATATTTGTTTAAATGTACCCAGTGAGGCATCATTCTATCTGTTTAACTGGACCTGTTATCAGCACTAAGTATAGAATTAAATAGCCATTTTAACTCGATATTTGTTGCTTCAGCCTCATGCACGGAGCACAGTGTCAAAGGCTGTCAGGCATGACTATAGGTGGTGATCGGTTCGGCTGAAAAGCTCGTGGCTTATGGCTGAAAACACTGTAGCTGGCTGAAAAAAGCACTGTAGCTGACAGAGGCTTATTTAGCATAATTAAATTTAAAAAATTTTAAAAATAAAAAAATATGCTAGCCCATTATGTATAATACAAACAAATACGGGAAAAAAAGAATCGGCAAAAAAGCTCAACAAAAAGCCAAAAGTTCAGAAAAAGACGAAACTTATGAATAGTGAAAAATAAGCCAGAAGCCAGAAGCTGAAGCCGAGTTGATCAGGGCAATGAGATGCTTGAGTAGGCTCATCCTTAGCCTTGAATACAACGAAGATGCAGGACATGCTAGGTGAAACACAGCAAATAATGAAAGAATTGGGAGAAGAGAATAACAGGAAGTAATTGGTGATGCCGAGGAAGGTGATGCCAAGGAACAACCATGTCGTACAAAATCTTGTATGGTCGTCTAAGAGTGTGTTTGGTTTCGAGGCAAAGTGGGATGGGATGGGGTCATCCCTGTTTTCTGGGACGAGGTGGCCCCTGTCGCTGTTTGATTGAATGGATGGGGCGAGCCCCTTTTTTGTTTGGTGTAAAGGATGAGTGAAGGACGAGGCAGCCCCAGTTTTTGTTTGGATGGATGAATATGGACACATAGATTTGATCTTTACCCCATATATATATATATATATATATATATATATATATATATATATATATATATATATATATATATATATATATATATAAGTTTACATACAGAGAAATCAACATAAATATAATAGATAATTAGCAAGCCCTTAACATATATAATTAGCAAGTTTAGATCTTACAGACGTTTCTGCCATACAGGCATACATAATTCCACTAGCCTAAAGGCTATACAAAAGAACAGTCAAGTATCAGACCACACCATCGAATAAACAATGGTCCAAAAGAACAGTCAGGCATCAACCCCCCCCCATAGAACCCACCAGTGCATTGTTTATGGGTTACAAGACAAAATAAAGATCACAGCCCACAGTCCCTACTCTAAGGAAAGGTTTCATTAACGAACTTAGCTAGCAGGCTAATCTGATATGTCAAAGGCAAAGTAGGGAACTTCCTGCCCATACGTGGATTTTCAACCAAATGAGCATAGTAATACGCCTTCTGGGTGTCATCGAAACCTGGAATACTTTGGATTGTTTCAAGCAAGTCATCTGGCACCTCATTATCAACAGCCTTCTCAATTGCATTGGCAAGTCTGTCAGAACCAGATTTGAAGGCAGCAATCAACCCATCTTCTTCATTGTCAATAATTTTGGCTCTCTTGTTGGGTCTAGTGGCTGAAGATGAAGCTCCATTATCTTCTGGAGGGCTGCGATCAGTTCCAACCACATCATCATTTCCAATCTCAGGAGTTTCAGTTCCAAGAGCCTCACTTGATCCCTTTGCATATTTTCCTGTAGCCATGCTGCTTCCGAAGATAGTGAAAATTTCCTTAAAGTGCTCAAGAGGCTTGTTTAAGAATTCAGCATCAGATTTGTGATCCTAAATGTAAAAGCATAAAAATCTATGAGAAAAGAATGCAAGATGACAAGTACAAGGATGGAAAGTTGTTTTAGTACATACCGCCACATAGTCTGTGTAATGCTCATGGTCAAGAGTGATGATAAAATTGTCTTCATCCCAGCCAGCAGCACTCAACCTCCTAAGACTATTAATCCTTCCATACTTTCTCTTCCATGTTCTCAAATGGTTCTTGATATGGTCTGCAGTGAGCCTCATTTTGAAATGTTCATTCAATGCTCTAGCACACATGTTGAGATGGAGTTTCTTGAAGCCTGACGATGTCCTAATGCCATCAGACACCAAGCTTGATAGGTGAGTGAGCATATAAGTGGACATTGCAGAACTCCATACAACATGGCCACTTCCTTCAGGTTGGTCCCCCAAGTGCTCTCCTCGTCCTTCAGACTCCATTACCTACCATATAGACAAATAGAAAAAACATCCAGCAACAAATATGTCCATGAAACTATATTCCAGCAAGATATATGAGCCTGAAAACCATTTTTCAACAACAAACATGTCCATACAACTGGATTACAATAATATTTGTCCACAGAAATGCAAATTATAGAAATGCAAATTACAGAAATGCAAATTACACCTACATAACAGATACAAATTAGATTGCATAGTAATTTTGACGGTCTTGCCACATCTGATCTGCTATTTGTTGTCTGAAATTAACCATAAACGCATGTTCAGCAGCTTGCCCACTAGATGTTGTAGCATGGTTATGAATTGGCCAATTGGATTCTTCAATAATCAGATGATCACACCCATCTTGTATAACCCAATTATGAATAATGCAACATGCTACAACAATGTCTACTTGAGTATGAAATGGGAAGAATGGTGTTGCATCATCAAGAATTTTGAACCTCCGCTTGAGTGATCCAAAAGCACGCTCTACGGTGACACGAAGGGAGGAGTGTCTAAGGTTGAACAATTCCTTCTCATTTTGTACCGGATTGTTGCCCCATTCATTCAAGTGGTACCGAACAGCACGAAAAGGAGGCAAAAATCCAGGTTTAGCTCCGTATCCCGCATCAACTAGATAGAACTTGCCTAAGACATGATGTGAAAGTATGTCACATTTCTATAAGTCAAGGATCGGTATTGTCAAATGATGCTACAAACTTAATCTATTTATCTTCTGGTACACGAAGGCCATTTTCCCGCTCTAAAGCATCTCTCAATACTAAAGCATCATGTGCTGACCCCTCCCAACCAGCCAAGACGTATGTGAACCGAAGATCAAAATCTACGGCCGCCATTACATTTTGAGTGGCATATGACTTTCTACCACGAAAGGAGGGCTCCATATCCTTAGAAACTGATGCGCGTACATGTGTACCATCAATAGCTCCAATACAATCCTATTTAGTTCAGCACAAACAAAAAAAATTAAGTTCCATACTGCTTCGAATACCTAAAATCTATATTGAGAATGAGGTAAAACTGAACCTCGCACCTTAAAGTATGGATCCCATCTTGGGTTTCCTGCTATTTTTGTTGGAGTCTCCAATGAAGGTGGTCTAATAAGTTCAGCTCGTAACTCACCAACAGCACGAAGCACTTTGTTGAAATAGCGACTAACAGTTTCACCTGACCTATCATAGTTAGTTCCAACTAATCTATTCCTAAGATTGTGTCCCACCGTGTTTAGAAACATAGCCACTTGTTCCTCAACACACATATGTATTGTATCCTGAAGCAAAGCACGATCTCTAAAGACCTTGCAAAAACGGAAGAACCTTTCTCTACCAAGTCTAAGCATGTTAACACAAGTTGTATCGTTCCTCCATATTTTTGTGTTAAGGTACTCAAGTCTAATCCTATCCCTTTCTTCCATTGGACCATAAGTAATACCAACTCTAGTATAGCCCCTTTTCCTTTTTCTAGACTTGATAATCATAGCCATCATGGACAGCAACATGTGTGCAGCAGTAGCATAAATCAAAAGCTTTTTCATCTTGTCCATCTACAACACATAATCACTCATTCCAATTAATCCATCCAAGATAATACAGATCCAGATCCAATGAAATCACTCATTCTAATTGAGCTTAGGGTTGACATTGGGCACCATACCTTACTGGTCACCGTTCCCTGAGCTGTTCCTTGAGCTGGTCACCGTCGGACCTCGTCGCGCCCGCCGGTCGTCGCCTCGTCGGCCCCTCAGCTCGGCGGGAACCGCGCGCGTGGGGGAGCGAGGCGGGACCGCGCGCGCGGGAGACCTGCGGAAGCGCGCACGCGGGAGCTGAAGCGGGAGCGGCGCTGCTGGGGGCGAGCGCAAGGTGGGGGCAGCGCCATCCGGTCGATTTCGGTGGATGGTGTTGCCCCCGAATATCAGGGAATATTCGGTGGTGGCTGCCCCTGCCTCCCTGTGACTCTGATTCAAACGGTGACTTCAACAGGGCCGCCCCGTTCCATCCATCCTAAGACAAGAAACCAAACACACTCTAAGAAAACAGATTCCATTCGATGCTGGTGTTAAAAGGCCTCTCTCTCCTTGCTTCTTGGCTGCTTGGAAAACAATGCATGAAAACGAGTATCTCCCATGTTTACAGCGTGTCAGAGAAACCAGAAGTCCTCCAGATTTTGCCCAAGTTTTGTCATACCTAAGCTTTGTCATGACTTTTCGAATCATGGGACTAATTACTAATTAGAATATCAAGTGGTAGAGGAATTCTTCTGCAGGGCAAAATTAACACGAGGCATGCTTCATAGAAAGAATTGTTATGTTGCTGGTGGCTTCACTTGTGCTCTTTGTTCTGCCAACATTGTGGAAGATCGATTACTTCTATTTTTTGATTGCCAGTTCAGCAAAGAATGTTGGGACTTGATAAATATCAATTGGGATACTTCTATTGAAACTTATGATATGCTGATGCAAGCTTAATCAAATTGTTCTTCAAAGAACTTGCATTCTAGCTTGCTGGAATAGTTGGCTTCAAAGGAATGATTTGATCTTCAAGAAAACTCCTCCCGACAAATGGAAGAGGCTTCTGTTTGCAGACTTACAATGGTTAAAAGTTAGATTGTCTCCACATATGGTGGCTGCTTTTTTTGTGTGGTGGGGGGGGGGGGGGGGGGGGGGGGGTTCAACTGTTTATCTTTAGCTGTGACTAAAGATTTTTATCTACGTTTTTCGACACACTAATAGACGGCGAAGGCACTAACATAGATGGCACACATAATTTGACTCAAAAAATCGTTCAAAAAATTCACTTCAAAAGATCACTCCATTTCGGCATTTGATTTTTTGACTTCTAGAGGGACACTCAGTTTGGCGATAGCTTTTTACGTTGTAGCAGTTTATTTTTCACTGTATTTGATAGTGGCTTATTTAGTGTAATTAAATTTAAAAATTTTAAAAATAGAAAACCATGTTAGCCTATTACAGACAATACGGAAAAAAAAAGACAAAAAAAACAAAAAAACCCATCATGAATGATACAAAAGAATACTAAAAAAATCAAAAAGCCAGAAGACGAAATACCGAAATAGTGAATCAAAGGGCCAAAGAAAAGTGGTACAGGAATTCCTATTCCAAAAGAAAAAGAATAGGCACATGAATAAACACAGTAAGTACTACAATGCTTTCCCAAAAACTAGATATAACAAGAAAATTTATAAGTAGACAATTTCTTGTGACGATAGCTAACGGGAAGAAAAAACATGTGCTCCACTTGTAGGTCATCTGTTGTTCCTCTGCGAGACTAACCGGAGTACAGCGTATATGGTATAATCAATAACAAGGCCTTATGCTACAGAAACAATGTTCTGACCAAAAACACAGAAAGCTACAGAACCTATAACCTTTAAGAATCATTATGGAACTGTACAACTTCATGGTATACATTAAAACGACATGCATGCAACAACGCGAGATCTTCGCGTTGCTCAAAGGGCCCAGGTTCATTGTCTTGCTGATACCCCACGTCATGCAGCAGTTCTGCAGATTCAAATTGACTTCTTGACTAAAATAAAGCACGGCTGCATATATGAACAATCTGATTATGACACCGTGTATCATGCAGTCCCTCTTTAAGTAGCCCTGGGTTCTTGCACAGAAGTCTACTACAGGAATAACAGCCTATCAGAGATCATGTCCAGCTGTATCAGGATGTCTCGGCTTTATTCCTCTACTTGGTACAACAAATGCACGACCCATACTTTATAATGTTGAGAAGACAAATCGAAAATGGCTAATAAGGAGATAATAGTTTCTCCTCTAGCTCACGGAAACCTCGGTAGACATTCTCTGTTTGGTTATGCGGAAGGTTTAATCGCCTCACCTCAGTCATATACCTGAAGTTGCAAATACAATGTAACGTACAAGGAAAATGATCACAAAGAATTGTAAAGTAGTTACACGATTTACAAGAGGAAAAGGTGAAACAGCAGGTGTGCAAACAAATGGGACTTCTGATATAAGGCTCGCAGGGATTAGGGAATTATATGGAAATGTTACAATGAATCAAAATAAAATGTCATGATGAAGATAAAAATGAAATTCTGCGATACAATTTAAATTCTAGCTGTTAAAGAAAATGCAATGATTCAGTTTAAATTTTACAATGCATGGTTGCCTGCTGACTAGTGTATCCACAATTCCACATAAAAGCTTACTGGGCCATGTATAAGGCTAGTATAACAGCATGCCAGCTACATGCCTATTTTTACAAAATTCTAACAATTAATATTAGGCATGAAAGAGAATTTTGCAAAGCAAATGCCATTGATACATATAGTAAACTTACCTGTTTGCCAAACTAATTATTTTATCTCGAACACCTTGATTTAAAGCCCCTGTTTGATTCAGCGAAAATGTTCCATCAAAAAAGAACGAAGCCCCAGCAGTTGTGGTGCCTAGCTTATGCGCAATGACAGACGTCCCCCATTCACGAAGGATTGCAAGAACTGATCTCAGAAGGCGCAACTTCAGATTAAGTGAGGGCACAATCGCGCCATTCGATAACAGTTGATCGTACACAGCAAGTATAGGTTCAGGTAGACCTTTACAGGCTCCAAGAAGGGCTCTTGCAACATCCTCATCACCAACTAATTCTTCTCCTGAACTTAATCTATCCTGCAGATATGAGTATGATGGCATAATAGATAAGTCCCGCTATGAAATGCACCTGTTGTATGGGGGAAAAAGCATTTATAGACATAATGAACACATTACCAATGCAGCCTTCTCAAGATGAAGGCATATTATATCCAACGGTAAACAAGCCCCATCTGCAGCATCAAGTTTTGAGCCAACTCTTTTCACCACAGAACATGCTTCTGCAACACCACCTCTTGTAAGTGCCTGGTCAAGTAGTCTGGCCCAAATTTCCCGAACAATTTTGCTGTCAGCATCTCCAGAGTAATTTGCAAAGTTGAGCATTTCCAGGCAAACCTAACAACAAGAAGCTTCAAGGCATTTAGAAGTTTTCCAGTAATCACCCAAACAAGATTTACCAAGTAAAAGGCACTCCCAAGTACAAATGCATGACTTAGCCCAGAACAAAAGGAACACATGGGCCACAACCCTCTCTCATTTCATAGCAAATATAAACCACCACGATCTTACAGTGCAAAACTGCAAACCATCCAACATGTCAGTTAAATGCATAGTTTCAATCCTGGTTAGGGTTGAAAATTATAGGTGAATACGTGAATTGCAAATGAACTTGTTAACAGAAAATGTATGGTTGATTTTATTAAGCAACTTTAAATAAAATTATGGGTGTTTTTATGAACCTATTTCTCATTGCTAACAATTCAACTCCTCAAAGGCAAGAGTTTAAATTTAAGTATTTAACCCATAAGCTGAGAGATTTTGGTGTGTCGTGGAACAAAGTTGTGATCCAACTAGAAATGTTTCTTATTTCGGCGATATCACAAGAAAATATTGATTACTCAACAAATTAGGGAGAACGGTAGAAGTACTGTGCATGTGCTTGTTATATAACTTCAAGAATGTGTGGTCATTCAGATGCAATGAAGCATATTAAATTTACCAACACAGGGATAAGAGGCAACTCCATGAAACAAAGAAAATCATACCTCCCAAAGATTAAACGGAACAGCATAGTCATTGTATAGTTGGGTAATACTCTTTAGATTCAGTGAAAGCTCTTTTGCCTTGTCCTTAGCAGCCTTAGCAGTCTCTGCATCAGCTAGAATGCTATCCCGAGGAAAGGGATCACTTGGTGATTCAGAACTGCCTGGAATATTTTCATGCCACGAAGCCATGTACTCCAACTCTTGTTTGATTTGCATTTGGAACCGAAGCACTGCAAGTTTGCCTTCAAGTAGATCCACTGTACTACTATCAATAGGATTTCTCGAGGAATCAGTGGCAATTCCTGCACTTTTGGCCTGAAGCACTGCACTGCTCAGATATTGATACCTGGATTCCAAAAGGAGTTATTCCATATAATACATCAACCATATTAAAGTAACAAAAGAAGCAGAGCCAAAATCTAGAGACCTCTGGTCAAGAGTTGGAGCTTCTTCTGCATTGGAGCACTGCCTTTCCGCCAATATCAACAACATCCTGGCAGCAGCAATATGCTCCCCCTTGAGAACATAGTACCTGGCTAGGAGCTCGAGATACTTTGTTTGACTAGTAGAAATAGGTGCGCCTAAATCATGCAACTTAGAACCTTTTGATGCAACCGCAGAAACTCCCCGAATCTTAAAGTGGAAAAGGAGCTGGTCAGGACAACGCAACATGCGGTCTTCATAACATACTAAAAAGATAACTGGGTATTAAGTTATGATGCATCCACTTGATGACTT
Source organism: Dendrocalamus latiflorus (assembly GCA_017311315.1). Lineage (NCBI taxonomy): Eukaryota > Viridiplantae > Streptophyta > Magnoliopsida > Poales > Poaceae > Dendrocalamus > Dendrocalamus latiflorus. Next base: position 48,114,159 of record CM029651.1, read on the forward strand.
GGAAAGATCTAGCAAACACAATGGTATTTATGGAACGAATCATACAGCCAGCATCTAAGGAAGTCACTATCAGATTCTCAACGAAAGAAAAGAAAAACTATTTATGGAACGAATCATACAGCCAGCATCTAAGGAAGTCACTATCAGATTCTCAACGAAAGAAAAGAAAAACTCACTAATTAGCAGGAACCATTGCACAGTAGCAAGATCGGATCTGCCTGGTATTAGATAAGACAGCACAAGGCACATGCAAACCTAAGCAGATCTTGCAACTTTATAGCTTACACTAAACAGGATATTATGCAAATGAAACATGCTAATAGTTTACCTTTAGCCTGTAGGGTCAATAAAGCTACCAGCTCAAGCTAAAATGCAAGAATAGATTCCCCCCTCCCCTCAAAAAAATAGTCAAGATATGCAGGTAAAAAAGTTCTAGTTTAACCAACATACGAATTACATCCCTCCACTACTTAAAAATACGAGTTGGTAGTCGTACGTCCTTTCTCCCTCCACTCTCATCAGCCGTCCAATCTAACCACGAATTACATCCCTTTGTTACTCGCTGGAGTCTTGCTGTTGGTGATAGCAAGATCCTTACTCTCATCGAGAGGATGACACTTGGGGATGGGGCAATTTTCTCTTGTTTATTTCTCACACAATGCCATGCCAACCTGAGGGGTTGGGGATACAAATTTATAGGCTGAGAACCAGCCAAGCATATGCTAAGATGCTATCCTAGATGCTGTCCTAAAGCGGTCAATATGCTGTCCTAAAGCAGATGCTGTCCTAAAAGCAGATGTTGTCCTAAAAGCAGATGCTGTCCTAAAGCAAAAGCAGATGTTGTCCTAAAAGCAGATGCTGTCCTAAAAGCAGATGCTGTCCTAAAGCAGTCAAAAAACAAAAACTACCACAGCCCCACAAAGACCACAGTACAGAGACTTATTCATCATTCTCCCCCTAAGTCTTGTGCGTCGTCTTGTGGGAGGGTTGAACCATCCTGATCTTGGAGCAGAGCTCAAGGAACTTGATCCTTCCAAGAGGCTTGGTGAGCAGATCCGCAAGCTGATCCGTGGTGTTGATGTAACTTGCCTTGATGCTTCCTTCATCCAAGCAGCCTCGGATGAAATGGTACTTCACCCGGATGTGCTTGCTCCGTTCATGAAAAACGGGGTTCTTTGCCAGGGCTAGAGCGGACTTGCTGTCCACCCTGAGCTCCACTGCTTCAGTGTCCCTGCCGAGGAGATCACCAAGCAGTCGAGCGAGCCAGAGTGCCTGAGTCGAAGCGGTGGAAGCCGCTATGTACTCGGCCTCACAGCTGGACAGGGCCACCACCTCCTGCTTGACTGACTGCCAGTGAACGAGACACTTGTCGAGGAAGAAGAGAATCCCGCTTGTGCTCTTGCTGGTGTCGATGTCGCCCGCGTGGTCGCTGTCGCTGTACCCGACGAAGTGTGCCGCACCGGGACACCTCGGGTAATGGAGGCCGTGGTCAAGAGTCCCCGCAACGTAGCGGATGATCCTCTTCACAGCCTGCTGATGCTCCGTCGTCGGTCGTTGCATGAACCGACTAACGTAGCCGACGGAGAATGCCAAGTCCGGTCGTGTGTGGGCGAGGTAGCGAAGGCTCCCCACAAGACGCCGGTACTGCGTAGCGTCCACCTCCTCCGTCGTGCTGTCGCGGCTCAGCTTCAGCCTCTCCTCCATCGGAGTGAGAGCTGGGTTGCAGTCGGTGAGCCCAACTAGCTCAACGACGCGCTTGGCGTAGGCGGTCTGTCGAAGCGTGATCCCGGAATCATCCTGGTGCACCTCGATCCCTAAGTAGAAGGAGAGGGGCCCCAGGTCACTCATCTGGAAGGTGGCCTTCATCTCTTCCTTGAATGCCGCCACCTCCGCATCCTTGGTGCCGATGATCACCAAGTCGTCGACGTAGACACCCACCAGCAGGGCATTTTCTCCACTGCCCCGCCGGTAGATGGCCGCCTCGTGCGGACTTTGCTCGAAGCCCATCCCTTTCAGCGTGGAGTCCAACTTGGCGTTCCACGCCCTCGGTGCCTGTCGCAAGCCATAGAGGGCCTTGCGCAGGCGGAGCACCTTGCCCTCTTTGCCGGGGATCGCAAATCCCGGCGGCTGATGCATGTAGACCTCCTCCTTCAAGTCGCCGTTAAGAAATGCCGACTTGACATCCATGTGATGAACACGCCAGCCATCCTGGGCAGCTAGCGCAAGGAGTCGCACGGACTCCATCCGTGCGACGGGTGCGAAGGCGTCATCGAAGTCGACCCCCTCCTGCTGCACGAAGCCTCGTGCCACCAAGCGAGCCTTGTGCTTGACGATGGCGCCGGCTTCATCCCGCTTCAGCTTGAACACCCACTTAAGGGTGATCGCGCGGTGACCGGCAGGAAGATCCGCCAGCTCCCACGTCCGGTTCTGCTCGACAGCGTCCATCTCCTGCTTCATCGCGACACGCCACGCCGCGTCTCCCTCCGCCTCAGCGAAGGAGCGGGGCTCGCCGTCGTCGCACGCCAAGTGCAGCTCCGCCTCGAAGTCGTGCTGCGCCAGTCCAGGGACGGGAAGCTCGCCGAGGATGTTGTCCATGGTACGATAGCGCAGAGGCTCGTCTTCGTGGTAGGCGTCGACGCGATCCTCGTCGTGAGACAGCGGAGTAGCGAACTCCACCGTGCGCTGCTCGTCGTGGACCGAAGCTGTTGGGGCCGATTCCGGTGGTGTGGCCGCCAGTGCAGGAGAGTGGTGAGCCGGTGCGGGAGAGCGTGGAGTGGCCGGTGGTGAAGAGTGGGGCGTAGCCGGTGCCGAAGGTGGTGAAGCACTCGCCGGAGCTGGTGGCGAGCAAGGTGTCGAGGTGGACGAGCTCGGTGAAGACGAGCTGCTAGCTCCCCCGGCTCTCTCGAAGTGGACGTAGTCGACAACAAAGTCCCTGAGAGTCGAAGTCGAACCGTCGTCCACCGCCTTGTCCCACGTCCAGCCTCGCCCTTCGTCGAACACAACGTCACGCGAGATGCGGACTCGCTGTGTGTCAGGGTCGAGGATGCGGTAGGCCTTCGAGCCCTCCGCGTAGCCGATGAACACTCCCGGAGTGCTGTCGTCGAGCTTACCGATGTGGCCAAGCTCCTTGGCGAACGCGAGGGAGCCGAAGACCCGCAAGTGGGAGACCGCCGGCTTGCGCCCATGCCAAGCCTCGTACGGCGTCCTGCCGTCGAGCGCCTTGGTAGGCGAGCGGTTGAGGATGTAGACGGCCGTCACCACCGCCTCTCCCCAGAAGACAGCCGGCATCCCCCTCTGCTTGAGGAGGGCCCGAGCCATCCCCACAACCGTCTGGTTGCGCCGCTCGACGACGCCGTTCTGCTGCGGGCTGTACGGCCCTGAGTAGTGGCGCTGAATGCCCTCATCAGCGCAGTACGACGCGAATTCAGCCGCCGTGAATTCGCCGCCGTTGTCTGTGCGCAGCACGTGCAGCTTGCGGCCGCACTCCGCCTCCACAGCAGCCTGCGTGCGCCTGATGGCGTCCTTAGCCTCTCCCTTGCTGCCGAGGACCATCACCCACATGTAGCGGGAGAGGTCGTCGACGAGCAGCAGGAAGTAGCGTCGTCCTCCCGGTGTGGCCGGTGTCACCGGGCCACACAAGTCCCCGTGCACAAGCTCGAGCCTCTCCTTGGCTCGGAAACTCGCCTGCTGGGGAAAGGGGAGTCGCCTCTGCTTCGTCAACACGCAGACGTCGCAGAGCTGCTCCACATGGTCAAGGCACGGCAGGCCTCGCACCATTTCCGTGGCACTGAGCCGCTTCAGGGCCTCGAAGTGAAGGTGCCCAAAGCGCTCGTGCCACGCCTCGTCGTCCCGACGAGCTGCGAGACAGAGGGGTTGTGCCACCTGCACGTGAAGAGTGTAGAGTCGATTTGCGCCTCTGGTTACCTTGGCAAGGAGGCGGCGTCGAAGATCCCAAATCCGTAGCACCTCGTGCTCGATCTCGACACGCGAGCCGTTCTCATCCAGCTGTCCCAAGCTGATGATGGAGTTCCGCAGATCGGGGATGTAGTAGACGCCGGTGAGCAGCCGGTGCTCGCCAGTCTTGGCGACGAAGACGACAGAGCCGACGCCCTTGATCTCCACGGCGGAGGCGTCGCCGAACTTGACGGTGCCTCGAACGCCTGAGTCGAGCTCGGAGAAGAACTCCCGCCGCCCGGTCATGTGGTGGGTGGCGCCGGTGTCGAGGCACCACCCGTCGGTCTTGTCATTGCCGGAACTATCGCCGAGGAGGGCGTGTGCTTTTGGCTCGTCAAGGTGGAGGAGAGCCACTGCGGCCGGTGCCGCTGGAGGTAGTTCGATGCTCGCATGAGCAATGAACAGGACCGGCTGCTCCTCCCCCTCCGCTTGCGCGACGTGGGCCTGGCCGCGTCGTGGCTGTCGACACTCCTTGGCCCAATGACCAAGCTTGCCGCAGTTGTGGCAAGAGTCGTGTCGTGCCGGCTTTTGCTTGCCAGCATCGCCGCCCTGGGCACCTTTGCGTGGCTTGCCGCGCTTGCCACTCTTGCGGCCGCCTGTCGTGGAAGAAGGCTCCCCCTTCTTCTTGTCACCTTGGCCGGTATCCCACTGCTCCCGAGTGAGGAGCTTCCCGCCAATGGTGACGGGTCCCGAGGGGCGCTGTGGCTCATCGATGTCGACGACCTTGAGGCGACCCAACGCCTCCTCGATGGTCATCGTGGAGAGGTCCAGCAGAGACCCGATCGAGCGAGCCATCTGCTTGTACTTCTCGGGGACGCAGCGGAAGAGCTTCTCCACAGCTCTCTCTTCGCCGTAGGTGTCGTCGCCGAACTGCACCAACTTGTGCAACAGAGTGTTGAGACGGAGAGCAAAGTCATCAACGTCCTCACCTGGCTTGAAGGCCAGGTGCTCCCACTCCGTGCGTAGTGCCTGCAGTGTAGACTTGCGGGCGCGGTCGCTGCCGATGCGTGCTGCAGCGATGGCGTCCCAAGCCTCTTTGGCAGTCCGCTTGTTGGTAAGCGAGAACTGCATCTCGGGCGGGACTGCGGCGATGAGAGCATCCAGCGCCCGTCGATCCTGGTCGTAGTCGACGTCGCCGTACCGGACTGCATCCCACATATGCCGCACCTGGAGCTTTACCCTCATCACCGCATCCCACTCGACGTAGTTGGTCTTGGTGAGGGTAGGCCACCCGCCGCCGGGGCCGACGTCCCTGACGACAGCCTGGTACTCGTGGTGACCACGGTACCGAACCGGGGAGAGAGAGCCGCGTTGCCTGTGAGGGCCGCGCTCTCCGTCGACCCGTACGCCGCCGCCGTGCGTGCCTCCTCCAGGAGCGCCACCGCCGTGTGCGCCTCCTTCAAGAGCTCCGCCGGCGCGTCCGCGCCTGTCTGGGCTGCCGCCGCGCTCGTGGGCATGCGCGGCTGCCCATTGCGTCGTTCGCCCTTGCACTGCCTCCCTCTCCAGCAGCTGAGGGTCCGCGTCGGCGCTGTCATCAACAGAGCCGGAGCTGCTGTTGCTGCCGCGCAGAGCCTTGACCTCTGCTGCTGCCGCACGCGCTGCATCTGCCGCCGCCGCTGCTTCCACCTCCGCCCTGGCTGCTGCCAGCTCCGCCGCTGCCAGCCTTGACGCCCTTTCCGCCGCCGCAGCGGTCTCTGCCGCCGCTCGCTCGCGCTGCTCTGCCACGACGAGCTCGGCCGTCTGCTGACGCCGCATGCTCGAGGCGACCGAGCGCTGAGACTGCCCTGCGGACATGGCGCGCTACTGGGGGGGCTGTTGCGTGGAGAGAGGGCTGCTTCTGACGAGCTGCTGCCCGTCTCCGGAGAGGAGTGAGCGGGGACAGCCGGAGCTGCTGCTGCTACTGGCTGGGGCTGCTGCGAGGCCGGAGAAGGAGATGGGCAGGAGATGCTCCGGCTACAGGATACTAAGGCTCTGATACCACTTGTTACTCGCTGGAGTCTTGCTGTTGGTGATAGCAAGATCCTTACTCTCATCGAGAGGATGACACTTGGGGATGGGGCAATTTTCTCTTGTTTATTTCTCACACAATGCCATGCCAACCTGAGGGGTTGGGGATACAAATTTATAGGCTGAGAACCAGCCAAGCATATGCTAAGATGCTATCCTAGATGCTGTCCTAAAGCGGTCAATATGCTGTCCTAAAGCAGATGCTGTCCTAAAAGCAGATGCTGTCCTAAAAGCAGATGCTGTCCTAAAGCAGTCAAAAAACAAAAACTACCACAGCCCCACAAAGACCACAGTACAGAGACTTATTCATCACCCTTCACTACTTAAAAATACAAGTTGGTGGTCGTACGTCCTTTCTCCCTCCACTCTCATCAGCCGTCCAATCTAACCACGAATTACATCCCTTCACTACTTAAAAATACAAGTTGGTGGTCGTACGTCCTTTCTCCCTCCACTCTCATCAGCCGTCCAATCTAACCACTAGATAGGATCTAGACCATCGGTCTCGCACCCCTCCCCTCCTCTCTCACGATTGAACCGAGTTTACCTGCACATCAGGTGGATCGTCCATGCCCCTCCTGCTGAAAACCGTTGTGGACTTGTGGCGCACCCTTCTCCCAAAACCATCATCCCCACAACACCTCCCCCGACCCTCTCCCTCGATGAGGTTCATTTGCAACTACCCTCCCTCCCTACCCCAGTTCCCACGCCCCATCTCCAAACCACCTACCTCAACACCACTTTCCCCTGGCCTCAGTTCCTAACCAGCGCCATCTCCTTGCGCAGCTAGAGCCAGAGCCAATGCGCAAAAATCTCTCGTCTCCACCACCCCATGCTCCTCCTCTGTCGCGCCACCCTCCCTATCGGCCACCGCCACCTTTCCCTCCTCCTCGGCTGCCACAACTTCCTCGCCCAAAGCACACGTCCACACCCCAATAAATCCCCCACAGCACCACTGCCGCCAAGAAGCACTGCCCCAAGAAGCCCCCTTACCGGCTATCATTCTGTTAAGACTTCCCTTCATTCCACTTCAGCTAAAATAACGCCTTCAGCCGTTGCACCTAAGTACTCACCGTTCGGCCCCAGCTGCCTCAACCGCCCATGGCTTGGCTTCTACGCGCCCGATGTTGGCACCACACTCTGCGGCATCAGCGCTGAGGACCCCGCCCTTGCCACCAAGGAGGCCCACCGACGCAAACGTTAGAACAGGAGTGGTTGTGAATTTTGGGTATGTTCCAAACTGTGGTGATTATTCAGTTGGCTGATATTTTTGCATGGGGAGGTGGGCTCACAACATGCTAAATGACATTCATAATCACCAGAGGAATGGCTAGCTGGTCAAGGTAAAATGCCTCGAGTGATTTGTGGCGTGGTGGTTGTACTGGTGCTAGTGTTTTTTGCCTTGCGAATTACTTTGTGCAGAGGCTAGGGTTCAATGTGACCAAGGACTAGAATAGCAACGACCAGGTCATGATCCAGTCACCGTGGGGGCATCTGTCCCGGTGCTTCTCCGCGTTGTGTTTTGCCTGACATTTTGCGGGTTTGTACTGGTTGATTGGTGCAGAATTTCTTGCGCTCTTGTTAAACTGGTTTGAATATTTGGTTTATATATTTGCAGGTCTATGTGCGTTGTGATCATCTTGTGAAGGTACAAGCTATGTGAGGAGCTCCTGTTCACCAACAGCAAGCTCATGGTTCGGTCCTCGCCTTTCCCTACTAATCTTGGTTCAGTTTTGTGGCAATGTCGCTATTTTGATCCGTCCTGTGTGATCAGTCAAGGATTTGCAAAAATGTGGTACTCTGTTTTGGGAAACTAACATGCATACTATGCGATGAGGACATCCCGAAGACATCAACTGTACCGATTATACGAGCACAAGCTAAAAAGATTAATCAACAAGTGAACTCGCTCCTAATTGAATCTGGTTTTAATTTACAAGAGAACTGGATATTAGTCATATTACCTCATGCAAATGTTGTGTTCATACTCATGTTTGAACGATGTAAAGCTTTTGAAATTAAAAACATGGAGGTGAAGCTAACGTTGAAGAAGTACATAGAGCCAAGCAAGGGAAGACACATTGAAATCCTCATTACCATGTCGGATCATCCACAAGTTCAATCGAACTCACAAAGATGCTCTGGACATTCAAATGATTTCAACTGGTATCAAAAACTACCTTCGGATCGGTCTGATCAACCTCAGATGTGTTCAGGATAGTCCGATCCACATCGGGTACTCGCAAGACCTTCAGAACGCTCGGATCAATCCGAATGGTTTCGACTGTCTGAACCGTCCGATCAGCGTTGGACGCTCAAATGCTTCAGAGACGTTTGGACCGCTCCAAACGATCGCGTTGTTCGATCTTCCACGGACCACCCGATCGCCTTGAAAACGTTCGGGCTATTCCAAATGAGTCGTACCGTCCGATCTTCAATGGACCGACCGATCAACTTGGAGACGTTCGGACCGCTCCGAACGTTCGTTCATTCCGCGACGTTCGATCGGTTTTGAATGGTCAATAGCGACGGTGACGTTCGGACCGCTTCGAACGTTCGCCCTTCTGCGTCGTTTGATCAACTTTGGACGGTTGATATTGATGCCTTGATGGTAACGTTCGGACCAGACCGAACGATCCCGCCGTTGGATTGGCTGAAGACGCTTGCAGCCGTTCAATTGACTTGGAGATGTTTGGAACAGTATGATTATATCTCTGACCGTATACCTGGCGTATAAAGGCAATAACTTTCACATACGAGATCCGATTGAAGTGATCTTGGATTCATTTGAAAGCTTATTTCAAAAACTACGTAATAAAGGATTTATCTTCAGAAGTGTCACGGATTTTTATTTTTATTTCCTTTTTGTGAAAGTTCGAGTCTAAAATACTTAGAAATTATATAGGAGACCTTGTGGCCCCCAAAGGTTATATAAGCTTTGTAATACGTAACTTTTTGGCAGACCATGATTGAATCTATTATTTTCAAGAAAGAGTTATACGCTTGTTCTTCCTAGAGTTTGCCATCTGATTGCAACCTAGAGGAGAATTGATCATTTCTCTACATCATTGTTCTTATGATTCCTTGTGATTCTCAAGAGCTGTGGTGCGTCTACTTTTTGGTTAGGTAAACGGGGTCACGAGCATGTGGTTGGGTGAATTCTTTTGTCGCAAATTGTTCTGATAGTGGTTGGTGCCATCGGTTCGTCAGGTTGCACGGATCTAAGTTATCATTACCGATCCTACGTCGTGAAGATCGGACACCCCGCATCACTATGTGTAATCGGGGAATGATTTGCTTTTGGGTAGTGAATAGTGTCATTTTGGATGATATGCTAGCCTAATCATTATTCTCATCAATATTCTTTGATATCTGAATGAAAGTTTGGCATTTTTTTTTAGTTTTTACATACATTGGAAGAATGCTTCGTGTACTAGATACTTCTCGCTGAAGGTAAGCAAAATGAAATTTTGAATACATCCGTAAATACTTGTTTCCATGTTTTTTTATGTATGTAGTCTATGTGGGACTAGATGAAGACAATGCAAAATATATTTTCACTGTAGGTTAAGCCACATCCATTTTCCTGAACATGGTACCCCAAATCTGCGTCATTTGGCCCAGCAACCATGTCAGTGGTAAATCCGACTAGAGCAAAGGCTTTTCCTAGTAATTATTGGTTTTTTGTGAATTGGTCACGAATGTTGTTTATTGTTTCATGATTTCGTTGATTCATGTGTGTTACTTGTACAAATTCTCATTTGCTCAAACATCAAAAAACTTCTTCAAGCATATCTAAAATCCCTGATCAGATTGCAACTTCAAAAAAAAAAAAATTTTGCTTTAAATCTGAAAACTTTAATGAGACCAGAGTTTGCTTTAAATCTGAAATCCTTAATGAGACCAGAGTGAAACTTTTGATATATAACCTTCTGCCATTTACATGCGAGATCATCGCAGAGCTGTGATTGATGATTTTATACAAATATTATATCAATTTTTTAAATCCAAAGGATAGTCACTTAACCATTTATCAGATATTAGTAGAGAAACCTTTTGTTTTGAATTGGTCTCCCCATAAATTTTCAAGCACCGGCGCTTTGGCAAACAACACATCTTTTGTTTTCTCTTCCAACTTATCCAAGAGAAAGATGCAACAAAGTCATCTGCATTGTAGAGTGTCTCTAATTGATTCATATATAGTCGTATTTTATTGTACTGCATGGCTGACATCAATAATCAAACTATTCCTACACATATGGCTCTTGGCAAATGTTTAACCCTACATGGACCAGAATGATGGCATACGCTACATCTGACATGACTGTCTGTTGCAATCAACTGTAAATGCTTTTCTGTAGCAGAATGTTTAACTGTAAAACGTGCAAAAATGTCAAAACTTACTACTGGGGAGTAGAGGTGTCTATGAACCAGCAGCGATGGCCATTCTAGATAAGATAGATAAAGTTATACATAGAATTAGGCTGAAACTGATGCTAATAGTATTGAATGTCGAATTTAGTCTTAGCAATGAACTTCTTAATTCAGCATTAATGTCATTTTTCAGTTTAATATTGTGTGAACTTATATTCACAAAATGGAATCATAAAGTTGTGGTATCATTTGTAATTCCGTATCAACGCATGGGCACTCCGCTAGTATATGTTAGGGATGTGTATTGGGGGAAACATTATAGCAGGAGAGGAAACAGGGCTGCCGAATCCAATAAGAACTAATGTGTTCTGTTCGGATTCTGAGTCTGCTTATATCTATAGAAATTCTATTAGTTTTGGAAAGTCTTTTATAACTAGTATTAGCTAAAGGATTGTATCCGACTCGGCCTCTCTGAGTCGGCAGCTGTAATATATGTAGTCTCTTGCGGCTTAGCAAGGAGGCAAGCAAGGAAATAAAATAGTTCTCTTCCCCTTAAACCCTAACCTTTGAAGCCAACTCTTAGCCACAGCACGGCAAGGAGAGCCACGCCGAGGAGTTGATGACTCTTCCCAACCCTCACACACATACTACCTAAGATCAAAGGCTAAGGACCAAAACAGTTTGGTATCAGACTCCATGGCTGACGATCACATCTCCACGGAGCTGCGCGAAGTGAAGGAGTTCAACAATAAGATGTTAAAACGTCAGGAAGAGCAATCTACAGCCCATGAACATCTCCAGGCGGCAGTCCTTGATCTGGAAGGGCACGTTTCCTTGCCATCCACGCTCAGCACATCCGCAAATTCATCTGCACAGCATCCTCCGACTGATCAGACCGACGCTCCACCCCCAAGACAGTTCTTAGATCCTCTGGAGTGGTTGTCTCGCTGTGATCAATTCTTTTGCGGTAATCGCACCCTCGAGGAAGAAAAGGTATGGCTAGCTACCTATCACATGACCAACATTGCTCAGCAATGGTATTACAAGCTGGAACGCACAGAAGGCATTCCATCTTGGCCTCGATTTCAAAGTTCTTGTCGGCTGCATTTTGGACCACCTTTTAGATCCAATCAAGTGTCCAAATTGGCTCTTCTTCGTCAGATAGGCTCCATTGAAGAATATGCTCAAGAATTCTATAAGGTTCTAACAATCTCTCCCCGGAGCATGAAGTGGCGTTATTTCTAGCCGGTCTGGGGGGCCTCATCAAATCAGATGTTGCGCTACAGAACCCTTCCTTCATTAGATATTGCTGTCAGTCTGGCCAAGACAGCGGAGCGTCATTACAAGCTACTATACAGCTCTAGCATGTTTTTTAGGCCGACAACGTCTGGATCATCTTCTTCGGCCTCAATGCAACCTCCAGTGCAACGGGCGCCTCCTCTGCTCGCCAAGGCTCCCGAAGTTCCTGCTCTTCCGGCCCCATCATCTGTGCCTTCTCAGCGCACTTCTTGGCATCTTACACCCTAATGGATCCCTCTTGCTGATTTCAAGCGTCAATATCCTAATTTTCAGCTCGAGGACGGGCTATTTCCTCGGGAGGGGGGAAATGTTAGGGATGTGTATTGGGAGAAACATTATAGCAAGAGAGTAAACAGGGCTACCAAATCCAATAACTAATGTGTTCAGATTCTGAGTCTACTTATATCTATAAAAGTTCTATTAGTTTGGGAAAGTCTTTTATAACTAGTATTAGCTAAAGGATTGTATCCGACTTGGCCTCTCTGAGTCGGCAGCTGTAATATATATATATATATAGTCTCTTGCGGCTTAGCAAGGAGGCAACCAAGGAAATAAAATAGTTCTTGATGCTTACGACCAGCATAATAAAATATCAAGTAGATAGTAGGATTCACCTCTTCTTGATGCTTACGACCAGCACTCTGGAGAAAAGCAACCAAATCAGAGCCTCCATACTCCAAAAGTTCATTTTCCAGACCAAGCTCAATAAGCGTCCTGTATAGATGCTCGTGAAAAGCTGTGTCTGGCCACTGGACACTTAGTTGAATAATCTGTTTGATATATTTGCTTCGAGAAGTTGGATCAAGGGCAGTAACTGAACCAGATGACTTGTCTACCCCTTGTGTCCCACTTTGTCCAACACCCTTGAGGGTACGCAGTGCATTCATAACTATTTCGTAGCATTGTTCACGCTGTGCAATTGTGGTATCATGATGCCTCATGTCAATTTGTCCATTAATAGCATCAGCAATGGAATCAAGTGCTTGAGCTTTCTGTAGAGGCAACCGCACTACGGCCTCATAGAATCTGAACCCCCACCCAACAAAGAAAGATAAGGTCAGTGGATAAAAGAAATCCAAGCATTCATGATTTATAGATTTTATGTCGTAAAAAACCATTCAGTAAGCAACTAACCTTAGGTTCTCAAATCTCTTGCATATAGCGCTCAAATCAGCAGAGTCTGGAATCTTAGTCAAGAGATTGAAGGCATCTCTAGCAAGAATATCTCTCTCATCATGGTTGTTTGTCATAGACGCTCTCTCAAGACATTCCACTGCCAAGTAATATTTGTAGTCTGACTCATTGAAGTAACTAGGACAACCCTCCCTCAATTTAGTGCTGACCTCATCAACAGTTCCTCTGCCCTCTGGGCCAATGTAGTACTGCAAAATTCACATGAAATTACAGACCTAAATTGAAATGAGTGAGGAATCATTGTGTGCGTGCATTGGACTTGTGCTTTTTCCTTTCTTTTTTTCTTTGTTGGCGGTGTGGGCAGGGAGGAAGGGGAGGGAGAAGAGTGTTACCTCCATGAGTGCAGAAATAAGCCGCATCGCAAGCTGGTCACCATCCTCAGAACATACCAACTGATGAAACGTTAACTGAACTAATTTCTTGCGCAAATCATTACCTAGTGTCTGAACCAAGCGAGCAACATTATGCTGGCAAATAAGTTGAAGCAGAAAGAGTGCTTCACCAGATCTTCGAAGCAACCGCCTAAGGCACTCAATTGCCCTCACCTGTTTATCCAAATAAAGTATTTGAGCAAAATAAATTAAGATTTGCTCCTAAGTAATTTCAGAAATGTTACCTCCATAGCAGCTAGTTCTGCTGATGTATAAAGCAACCGCGGCTTTTTATTTGATGCGGTTTGATCTGCTGAGCCCATGTCTCTAATGCGGGAGCTGTAGGGACTCTTTTCATTGATAAGGCCACCAGACCCAATAATAGGCCCTGTTTTGTACAGTATTGAACCAGAATCTCCCAGGCCAGCAACATAACCATAAAGTCCTCTTCTCTTGTTTCTTCTGGACCTCAAAAATGTTTCCAATAAATGAATCTTACTCTCAAGAACCTTCATGGCCCCAGTAGAGAGCCTGCAAACAACCACACCATCCCCACGATCACTGGAACCTATCAGTCCTCGAACCACCATAACTGGAAGTTCCCATATCGGATACAGCAGTCTCGATGAGCATAAGCAAAGCCCTTCATATGCACCAGAAAACAAAGGTTCTGCTTCTTGAACAACTTGTCCCATACTAAAACCTCCAGCCTGAGTTCGGGTGTTAGACAAAGCAGTAGTGCCATCAATTTGAGGCATCCCAACGAGTCCAGGATCCTCAAATGCTTCAGCAGCTTTCTCAGAAACTGCATTGCTTATCAGACTATCTTCAGCATAAAGTAACTTTGCAGCTAGCATTAAGCACATTGCTGCAGCCTCTCCAGCACCATAGCGGTTAAAGAATTCTTCTATTTGTGATCTCAAGGTGTTCCCATCAAACAACTTTCTTAGGATGTCAACAGGCCTGTTAAAAACTACTTCCATCAAACCCATTGTATTGAATACTACAATCCTCCTCCGAGGTAAGATATGCTGGGTAGGAAGATCCCCTTTGGCCCACAGTTTTATAGATGCCTTCTCAGAAGGTTTTCTGAAAGCTGCAAAGCATTCCACATCAGCGTATAAAGACTGCATGATGAAAGCAGCATCCGGAAGCGGGAAGACATCAGAGGCACAAAGCATCCGACCCTCAACAGGCAATGCAGAGACTGTTTCCCGCAGAGCCCTAGAGCTTCTAGAAGCTGTTCCGAAGGTACTGGGAAGGGATAACTGGGCAGCTGAATCTTTCTGCACAGCCAGAAGGGAGGACATAGCTGTAGCAGATGAATCTGACATTATAAGAGCACCAGCAGAATAGAATGCAGACTCCACTTTTAACGCCAGATCCTCAGGCTGAGCTCTACCAGCAGCAGAAACAGCACCAAATGTGAGTCCACCACCAACTCCTAGAGGTGGGGAAGGCCTAGTAGCAACAAGTTTTAAACAGCTTGGCCTCTGCAAACCAATGTTCAGTCCAACTGAAGAACTACTTCCACCTGATGTAGAGATGAATAATCTCTTTCCATCTGATAAAACAGCAACAGCATGAAGCCATTTCGATTCCATGGCTGATAAAGGTGAGATGCAGACGATTGATGGTTTCAGGGATCGTGCAGCTCTTGGTGCGTGAGGCCTCCGACCACCATAAGGTGCATCTCGTGGATCAACAAGGTTCTTTTCTTCAGTGATTTTTTTCAAAGGACCATCACCACTAGATCCTAAATCAAATAATTGCAATTTCATGCCTTCTGTGCGTGCATAAAGAGTGTTCCTCTCCTCATCAATAACCATATCAACAATAGGATCGACAGTTGAGAATTTGAATGCATTTGGCAGGACCCACCTGAAAATCATGTTAGCTGAATAAGCAGGAGACCAGAAAGACAGAAGAAGCAAAGCAAAGTAGCACATTTCTGGTCTTACAGTTAGAAATACCTGGAAATAAGGCTACCTAAACCAGTGGTAAGGCAAACTTTACGGCAGCGTTTACGCCAGCCTGAACCAGTTGTATACTGCAATTCATATATATGCCCATCACGTCCGGCAAGGAAAATTTGACCCTTATCTGTACATGTGATGCATGTCATTGTGACACCATCAGTAGCAATCATGTACTCGGGTAAAGGTTGTAATGAAAGGTCAGCATATGGATCAGTTCCATCAGCACTAGCAGAACAGCAAACTCCAACAAGTATCAGCTGACACAACAGATGTAGGTGAGTGTACATTGGCTTGGAAAATAAGCGTCATAAATTGACTAAAAAAGACTAAATTGCACTTTGCACCAGGTATTATGTCCCTCGTATTACTTTGTACCAGGTTTAAGCAATACTTTCACTTTGCACCACCCTAGCCTAACTAACGTTGCACTTTGCACCAGGTTCAAGCTGGCAGCATGGCCATCTTGAGCTCTCCATCTAGGCATCTTGGTGCGCCAGTAGTAGGTGAGTGCCGTCGGCTGTGCGCACACGCACGACGAGCTCAAGATGGTCGTGTTACCGGTTTAAACCTGGTGCAAAGTGCAACATTGATTAAGTTAGGGTTGTGCAAAGTGAAAGTATTGTCTAAACCTAGTGTAAAGTGGAACAAGTGACACAATACCTGATGTAAAGCACAGTTTACTCAATAAAAAAACATAAGAAACTGTTGCTTGGAAGATTGGCAGGTTCACAACAGTGAATGCCAATCGCTGAAGAGCAAATCAGCAAGAAGCAGCTTCATAACTAGAGAATTTGCATTTATACAAATGAATTCAGTATAACAGTTTTTCTGTGATGTACACCAGCCTCCACAAAATGATACTTCACTAAAATAAGCTTGCTTGATTCACTTCTAGAATTCTACTGTTCTACATCTAGCCTTTAATATCCGTACAGAAAGTAGCAGCCTTGAACAATCTTAATTAAAATGGTATCTCAATAATGTGTCTGCAAGAGGCCCAAATGGTTATATAGCATAATCATTTAAATGAATCATTTCTATGAAGCAAGCAAAACATAATTTCATTTAATTGGATTCAGAACATATCAGTAATACGGCATGGTCCGACTGGTAAGTGGTATCCATATCAGTATCACCATTGCTATTTGCTAGTTATTTCTACTTAACAAAGAAGCAGACAAGAAGCACATCCAAAAGGCCAGCGTTTGATTTTTTCCACTCAAATGTTGAGAAGGCAAAACCACGGACAGGAAGAGGGGGAAACTAATGATTGGTCTGGTATTTTGAGGAAGGTCTCATGCTGTTTTTTCTCTTCACTTTACACAGTTTCCAATATAGATCAACTGATGATCCCATCACCTTGGAAGCGTAAGCAGAATTATTAGGCATGACATGGCTATATGCAACAAAGCATTGCTCCAGAGTTGGCATTTGCAACTTTTCCATCCTAAATTTATTGGTCAGAAGATGTCACTTTATTTTTAGTATTTCAATTTAGCGGTTGAATCATGGTGATGATAATATATGCGTCTGCGCGCACTATGTGCACCGGAACGTTACTGCCGTGCGTGTGTTTGGCAGTAACTTCACTCACGTACGGCAGTAACTTTCCGACACGCATTCTACACCTGCGCGTCCATACATTTTCAAATTTTGCACAACTTCATATATTGATTTAACATGAAAGTACTTGCACTGTTCAAGTTTAGCATGCACATTTGTTGCAGTTGAAAAGGGAACTCACAAGCATTTTACCTCAACAGGACATTTTCAAATTTTGCACAACTTCATATATTGATTTAACATGAAAGTACTTGCACTGTTCAAGTTTAGCATGCACATTTGTTGCAGTTGAAAAGGGAACTCACAAGCATTTTACCTCAACAGGAGTTGCTAAAACTAAAAGGTATTGAATGGCTTCAACGAAAATCCCATGCTTTGCTCTAGCAAGGCCAACAGCACAAATCACTTGCTCATCCACATGATACTCTTGACACTGTCCATCCCTGGGAAATAGAACAATATCAAATGTCCGTACATTAGATGGTTAGCAAAGCCACAATCATGGCATGTCTCAATTGAGGGGAAATTGCTATTACATTTGAAATGAGAAAGTGAGATCAGTTATGATAATCAAAATGATTTTGCTACATAGAACGTGAGATCACTTATGCTAATCAATCCTGATTTTGCCATCTATGTAACTACACAAAAATACAGGATCTTCAGCATATACTAGACAGTGATATTGTCTAAATGTGTTGTACAATAAAAAAGGCACAATTTCATCAACTGCATTAGATGCTTGGCTTGGCAGATGTAGCTGGTTACAAAGCCTCCCACTTCTCACACACACACACATTCGATCAATGGTCAAAAAAAATGATTGCATAGTTAGACAAGCGACTTCAACAATGGATAGCAACTAACACCTCATAGACTAATCACACTCAGTTAACTCAATTTCATCCAAACAAATATGTGTATGTTAGCAAACAGTAGAAGATTAAGGCATCCTGTGTAAACAACTACTCATAACAATGACACGAATTTTGAGATGCAAAGTATGCATCACTCGCATCATAAAGTATTGCCATTGCACTTTTCAACCTAAGTAACAGACAAAAATAGTGGATTACCACTTATCAAAGCGCCAAACAAAAAATGAATTGTCAACGGTTGCCCAGGCCCGGTGTATTTCAGAAAATATTCCACAAAGGGCTGTTCCTTCACCAGCAGCTGCATTATATCTTTCAATCAGCATAGGAGGTAGCTGCCGAGTTTCTGCAACTTCCACCAAAGGAGGCCACTGCAGCAGAGAAACACAAAGTATCTTATCTAGTTAAAACTTCAAATAATACGAAGGACAAAATACATTTTCAAAATGTTTGAGGAACATTTTCATAATAACTTCAGGTTATAAATTAGAATGCACACAGATGGTAGAAAAGACTAGGTGTTGCTATGTATTTCTGAGCTCGCAAACATGCAAATTTTCACTCGTGTAAAAGGAGAAAGGAAAGATGTCCATTTGTTCTTCATTAACATCAACCAGCATTATCCAATATAACAAAACTGTTTATTAGCAACAGATTTGAAGGATCCTTCTGCATTTGAGGCAAAAACTTCCTAGATATCCCAAACTTCATGAAAATTCCTCGTGTGTTGTCCTAACCACCATTAAGAGTTAAAACAGGACTTATTTCATAAATTCAACAGAAAATAGAAAGCTGCAAGCAAAACTACTCAAATTAGCTCCTAATATTTCTATAATTTGGATAGTGCACTCTAGACCCGTACATCTTCCCACAGAAACAAGAAAAACAAGTTGAGCTCCTAATTCCTAAAATTTTATTACCAATACCTAGAATATGCCCCTGAATACCCAAACTACCACAAATGAAGGGTGTTCACTAATTAAAAGAGTTCAAGGGGGCAGGAAAAGAAGGCAGGGAATAATCTCCACATGGCGAGAAAATGTATGTCATTGGGCATGCTGAATAAGTCTCTGTACTGTGGTCTTTGTGGGGCTGTGGTAGTTTTTGTCTTTTGACTGCTTTTAGGACAGCATCTGCTTTTAGGACAGCATCTGCTTTTGCTTTAGGACAGCATCTCCTTTTAGGACAGCATCTGCTTTTAGGACAGCATCTGCTTTTAGGACAGCATCTCCTTTTAGGACAGCATCTGCTTTTAGGACAGCATCTGCTTTAGGACAGCATATTGACCGCTTTAGGACAGCATCTAGGATAGCATCTTAGCATATGCTTGGCTGGTTCTCAGCCTATAAGTATGTATCTCCAACCCCTCAGGTTGGCATGGCATTGTGTGAGCAATAAACAAGAAGAAAATTGCCCCATCTCCTAGTGTCATCCTCTCCATGAGAGTTAGGATCTTGCTATCACCAAGAGCAAGAGTCCAGCGAGTAACAAGTGGTATCAGAGCCTTAGTATCCTGTAGCTTGAGCATCTCCTGCTCATCTCCTTCTCCGGCCTCGCAGCAGCCCCAGCCGGTAGCAGCAGCAGCTCCGGCTGTCCCCGCTCACTCCTCTCCGGAGACGAGCAGCAGCTCGCCAGAAGCAGCCCTCTCTCCACGCAACAGCCCCCCAGTAGCGCGCCATGTCCGCAGGGCAGTCTCAGCGCTCGGTCGCCTCGAGCATGCGGCGTCAGCAGACGGCCGAGCTCGTCGCGGCAGAGCAGCGCGAGCGAGCGGCGGCAGAGACCGCTGCGGCGGCGGAAAGGGCGTCAAGGCTGGCAGCGGCGGAGCTGGCAGCAGCCAGGGCGGAGGTGGAAGCAGCGGCGGCGGCAGATGCAGCGCGTGCGGCAGCAGCAGAGGTCAAGGCTCTGCGCGGCAGCAACAGTAGCTCCGGCTCTGTTGATGACAGCGCCGACGCGGACCCTCAGCTGCTGGAGAGGGAGGCAGCGCAAGGGCGAACGGCGCAATGGGCAGCCGCGCACGCCCACGAGCGCGGCGGCAGCCCAGACAGGCGCGGACGCGCCGGCGGCGCTCCTGAAGGAGGCGCACACGGCGGTGGCGCTCCTGGAGGAGGCACGCACGGCGGCGGCGTACGGGTCGACGGAGAGCGCGGCCCTCACAGGCAACGCGGCTCTCTCTCCCCGGTTCGGTACCGTGGTCACCACGAGTACCAGGCTGTCGTCAGGGACGTCGGCCCCGGCGGCGGGTGGCCTACCCTCACCAAGACCAACTACGTCGAGTGGGCTGCGGTGATGAGGGTGAAGCTCCAGGTGCGGCATATGTGGGATGCAGTCCGGTACGGCGACGTCGACTACGACCAGGATCGACGGGCGCTGGATGCTCTCATCGCCGCAGTCCCGCCCGAGATGCAGTTCTCGCTTACCAACAAGCGGACTGCCAAAGAGGCTTGGGACGCCATCGCTGCAGCACGCATCGGCAGCGACCGCGCCCGCAAGTCTACATTGCAGGCACTACGCACGGAGTGGGAGCACCTGGCCTTCAAGCCAGGTGAGGACGTTGATGACTTTGCTCTCCGTCTCAACACTCTGTTGCAGAAGTTGGTGCAGTTCGGTGACGACACCTACGGCGAAGAGAGAGCTGTGGAGAAGCTCTTCCGCTGCGTCCCCGAGAAGTACAAGCAGATGGCTCGCTCGATCGGGTCTCTGCTGGACCTCTCCACGATGACCATCGAGGAGGCGTTGGGTCGCCTCAAGGTCGTCGACATCGATGAGCCACAGCGCCCCTCGGGACCCGTCACCATTGGCGGCAAGCTCCTCCTCACTCGGGAGCAGTGGGAGGCCGGCCAAGGTGACAAGAAGAAGGGGGAGCCTTCTTCCACGACAAGCGGCCGCAAGAGTGGCAAGCGCGGCAAGCCGCGCAAAGGCGCCCAGGGCGGCGATGCTGGCAAGCAAAAGCCGGCACGAGACGACTCTTGCCACAACTGCGGCAAGCTTGGTCATTGGGCCAAGGAGTGTCGACAGCCACGACGCGGCCAGGCCCACGTCGCGCAAGCGGAGGAGGAGCAGCCGGTCCTGTTCATTGCTCATGCGAGCATCGAACTACCTCCAGCGGCACCGGCCGCAGTGGCCCTCCTCCACCTTGACGAGCCAAAAGCACACGCCCTCCTCGGCGACAGTTCCGGCAATGACAAGACCGACGGGTGGTGCCTCGACACCGGCGCCACCCACCACATGACCGGGCGGCGGGAGTTCTTCTCCGAGCTCGACTCAGGCGTTCGAGGCACCGTCAAGTTCGGCGATGCCTCCGCCGTGGAGATCAAGGGCGTCGGCTCTGTCGTCTTCGTCGCCAAGACTGGCGAGCACCGGCTGCTCACCGGCGTCTACTACATCCCCGATCTGCGGAACTCCATCATCAGCTTGGGACAGCTGGATGAGAACGGCTCGCGCGTCGAGATCGAGCACGGGGTGCTGCGAATTTGGGATCTTCGACGCCGCCTCCTTGCCAAGGTAACCAGAGGCGCAAATCGACTCTACACTCTTCACGTGCAGGTGGCACAACCCATCTGTCTCGCAGCTCGTCGGGACGACGAGGCGTGGCAGTGGCACGAGCGCTTTGGGCACCTTCACTTCGAGGCCCTGAAGCGGCTCAGTGCCACGGAAATGGTGCGAGGCCTGCCGTGCCTTGACCATGTGGAGCAGCTCTGCGACGTCTGCGTGTTGACGAAGCAGAGGCGACTCCCCTTTCCCCAGCAGGCGAGTTTCCGAGCCAAGGAGAGGCTCGAGCTCGTGCACGGGGACTTGTGTGGCCCGGTGACACCGGCCACACCAGGAGGACGACGCTACTTCCTGCTGCTCGTCGACGACCTCTCCCGCTACATGTGGGTGATGGTCCTCGGCAGCAAGGGAGAGGCTGCGGACGCCATCAGGCGCACGCAGGCTGTTGCGGAGGCGGAGTGCGGCCGCAAGCTGCGCGTGCTGCGCACAGACAACGGCGGCGAATTCACGGCGGCTGAATTCGCGTCGTACTGCGCTGATAAGGGCATTCAGCGCCACTACTCCGCGCCGTACAGCCCACAGCAGAACGGCGTCGTCGAGCGGCGCAACCAGACGGTTGTGGGGATGGCTCGGGCCCTCCTCAAGCAGAGGGGGATGCCGGCTGTCTTCTGGGGAGAGGCGGTGGTGACGGCCGTCTACATCCTCAACCGCTCGCCTACCAAGGCGCTCGACGGCAGGACGCCGTACGAGGCTTGGCATGGGCGCAAGCCGGCGGTCTCCCACTTGCGGGTCTTCGGCTCCCTCGCGTTCGCCAAGGAGCTTGGCCACATTGGTAAGCTCGACGACAGGAGCACTCCGGGAGTGTTCATCGGCTACGCGGAGGGCTCGAAGGCCTACCGCATCCTCGACCCTGACACACAGCGAGTCCGCATCTCGCGTGACGTTGTGTTCGACGAAGGGCGAGGCTGGACGTGGGACAAGGCGGTGGACGACGGTTCGACTTCGACTCTCAGGGACTTTGTTATCGACTACGTCCACTTCGAGAGAGCCGGGGGAGCTAGCAGCTCGTCTTCACCGAGCTCGTCCACCTCGACACCTTGCTCGCCACCAGCTCCGGCGAGTGCTCCACCACCTTCGGCACCGGCTACGGCCCACTCTTCACCACCGGCTCACCACTCTCCTGCACCGGCGGCCACACCACCGGGATCGGCCCCAACAGCTTCGGTCCACGACGAGCAGCGCATGGTGGAGTTCGCTACTCCGCTATCTCACGACGAGGACCGCGTCGACGTCTACCACGACGACGAACCTCTGCGCTATCGTACCATGGACAACATCCTCGGCGAGTTGCCCGTCCCTGGACTGGCGCAGCGCGACTTCGAGGCGGAGCTGCACTTGGCGTGCGACGACGGCGAGCCTCGCTCCTTCGCTGAGGCGGAGGGAGACGCGGCGTGGCATGTCGCGATGAAGCAGGAGATGGACGCCGTCGAGCGGAACCGGACGTGGGAGCTGGCGGATCTTCCTGCCGGTCACCGCGCGATCACCCTTAAGTGGGTGTTCAAGCTGAAGCGGGATGAAGCCGGCACCATCGTCAAGCACAAGGCTCGCTTGGTGGCACGAGGCTTCGTGCAGCAGGAGGGGGTCGACTTCGATGACGCCTTCGCACCCGTCGCGCGCATGGAGTCCGTTCGTCTTCTCCTCGCACTTGCAGCCCAGGAGGATTGGCGCGTCCATCACATGGACGTCAAGTCCGCCTTCCTCAACGGCGATTTGAAGGAGGAGGTCTACGTCCGCCAACCGCCGGGATTCGTCATCCCCGGCAAGGAGGGCAAGGTTCTCCGCCTGCGCAAGGCCCTCTACGGCTTGCGGCAGGCACCACGAGCCTGGAATGCTAAGCTGGACTCCACCCTCAAGCAAATGGGGTTCCAGCAGAGCGCACACGAGGCTGCGGTCTACCGGCGGGGCAAAGGCGGCAACGCCCTGCTGGTGGGCGTCTACGTCGACGACCTGGTGATCACCGGCTCCAAGGAGGCCGAGGTCGAGGCGTTCAAGGCGGAGATGAAGACCGTCTTCCAGATGAGCGACCTGGGGCTCCTCTCCTTCTACCTGGGGATAGAGGTCCACCAGGACAGCTCCGGTATCTCCCTTCGTCAGACCGCCTACGCCAAGCGCACCGTCGAGCTGGGCGGGCTCACCGACTGCAACCCAGCCCACACTCCAATGGAGGAAAGGCTGAAGCTAAGCCGCGACAGCACGGCGGAGGAGGTGGACGCGACGCAGTACCGGCGCATCGTGGGCAGCCTTCGCTACCTCGTCCACACGCGTCCAGATTTGGCGTTCGCCGTCGGCTACGTCAGTCGGTTCATGCAGCGACCGACGACGGAGCATCAGCAGGCCGTGAAGAGGATCCTCCGCTACGTTGCGGGCACCTCCGACTACGGCTTGCACTACCCGAGGTGTCCCGGCGCGGCGCACTTCATCGGGTACAGCGACAGCGACCACGCAGGCGACATCGACACCAGCAAGAGCACAAGCGGGATTCTCTTCTTCCTCGGCAAGTGCCTCGTTAGCTGGCAGTCAGTCAAGCAGCAGGTGGTGGCCCTGTCCAGCTGTGAGGCCGAGTACATAGCGGCTTCCACCGCTTCGACTCAGGCCCTTTGGCTCGCTCGACTGCTTGGTGATCTCCTCGGCGGGGACACTGAAGCAGTGGAGCTCAGGGTGGACAGCAAGTCCGCCCTAGCCCTGGCAAAGAACCCCGTTTTTCATGAACGGAGCAAGCACATCCGGGTGAAGTACCATTTCATCCGAGGCTGCTTGGATGAAGGAAGCATCAAGGCAAGCTACATCAACACCACGGATCAGCTTGCGGATTTGCTCACCAAGCCTCTTGGAAGGATCAAGTTCCTTGAGCTCTGCTCCAAGATCAGGATGGTTCAACCCTCCCACAAGACGACGCACAAGACTTAGGGGGAGAATGCTGAATAAGTCTCTGTACTGTGGTCTTTGTGGGGCTGTGGTAGTTTTTGTCTTTTGACTGCTTTTAGGACAGCATCTGCTTTTAGGACAGCATCTGCTTTTGCTTTAGGACAGCATCTCCTTTTAGGACAGCATCTGCTTTTAGGACAGCATCTGCTTTTAGGACAGCATCTCCTTTTAGGACAGCATCTGCTTTTAGGACAGCATCTGCTTTAGGACAGCATATTGACCGCTTTAGGACAGCATCTAGGATAGCATCTTAGCATATGCTTGGCTGGTTCTCAGCCTATAAGTATGTATCTCCAACCCCTCAGGTTGGCATGGCATTGTGTGAGCAATAAACAAGAAGAAAATTGCCCCATCTCCTAGTGTCATCCTCTCCATGAGAGTTAGGATCTTGCTATCACCAAGAGCAAGAGTCCAGCGAGTAACAATTGGGCTGGCAGTAGTGTGTTGGGCACTCTGTAATGTTTGAAATAGACTTTGTTTTGACCATTGGCAGTTGAAAGATCTTAATGAAGGTAAATATGTGTCATGCTGTCATATTGATCAGTGTTGCAAAGAAGGATGTTGGAGAACTAACCATCAAGAAGGACCTGCAGGTAGGAATGCAGAAAAGCTCAGGCTCAACAAGCTACATGAGCTCAGCTCAAACCCCAAGTTGACCCGAACTCAAAAGATTATTGAACTGGAGCTCGAGCTCAGCGCAGTTAGAATTGAAAGTATACATGCACTCTATTAAATACTAATATGCATTTTTACCATATGGAGGTATAGTCTTAGAATGTTTACTGTTAAATAATGCGGTACAGCCTATAGAGCTTGAGCTGTATTTAAGCTTTTCTTGAGCTCGGATTCATTCTCTGCTGTTTTGTTGACCAGTTCCCAAGCTCAAACAAGATAAACCTGCTCCCAGATCATACTAAAGAAGGAAGTTCACAGCCACATGTAGCGGTTAGTAATGTTGCAAAACTTAGCCTGTTGCTCTGTTTAGTGCGTACTGATTTCATCTCGTGTTTGACCCAGATTTCAAACTTCACCAGAAAAACTAAAATCCCCCAAATTTAGTGCCCCTGTCAATTGCCCCAGATACACAGTTACAAACTCTAGTTTTTGTCCTGGAATCTCACCTTAATTTCCCAACATTTACCCCCAAATTTTGTCATAGAAGGTCAGCCAAACTTGTCAAAACGATACACCACTGCAGATATGAAAACATTTCCCCGTAATTTTCTACCAAACTCGAAATAAACAGGTCCAGTTTCTGGTCCACCATGTTCTCCTCAGCTTTCCACTTGCGGCTTCCCACCCCACTCCACCCAACAAGACGAACAAAAAAACTGAAAAAAATTGGGTCGGTCTATTTATCATGTGACTATTTCTCTCGCCAAAATCAGTTACTTTTTTAACCATCGGATGAAAAATCAACGGACGAGATCATCCCACCAATCCAATATATAAACAAACCCCTCCCCAACCCCACCCCACCCCAAACCGTTACTCCTCCTCGCTCCCTCACTCCCAGCCACCGCCCCGAACTCCCTCCAGCGTGCCACTTCAGCACTTGCAAGGCCCCACCATCAATCCGCCGCCACCGCAACTGCCACCCCCCAATGTGGCCGCCGTCACACTCTTGGCGCCAGCACCGCCCGCCTCCGCCTCCTCCTCCCTGCTTCCCCCTCTCTCGTCGCCAGCACCCCTTCGCTGGCGGCCCATGGCCGATACCACTGGCCTCCTCTCCTCCTTTGCTGTATCTCAACCTCCTGCCGCCACCGTCCTTCTTCCCCGTCTCCGGCGGCTACCACCACCAGATTCGCCAGCACCGTACACCGCCTCCTAATTGCTTGTCGGCTCTTACCACCTGACGCACCGCCGCTGGCCACCACCACCCTGGCATCCCTCTAAGCCCGGTGGCCACCGGTGAACCCTAACCCCTAACTCAGGGCCTCCGGTGGCCAGAGAAGACGACGACGGGGAGCCTCGCCGGGTCTTCAGTGGAGATGGAGGTGGAGGTGGACGGGAGCACAAATCTTGGCGCAAATCGAACGGTATGAAATTTTGACTAATTTACCTCAAAAAAACAACCGAATGTTCTATAGCACTTCCGATAAAAATCTGCGAATCCCCTCAAAACTATTGCTACTTAGACCACCGAACCCAAACTCCGCTGAAAGCCTCAAATCCACCAAAAAAAAAATTAGCCAAATACATACGCTACTGCGGATCAACGGCTCAAGCGCATACAGCCTCTAGAATACAGTACCCGACTGGTTGAGCGAGGCTTACCTCCTTCGGGTGCGAGGAGTAGGGGTGGGAGGCGTAGCGCGAGGCCTCGAGCGCCTCCTCCAGGTCGGGCTGTGCGGCGGCGTCGCGGCCGATCCGCTCCGAGACGTGCAACCCCGCCGAGGCCACGTCGGGCCCGATCGCCTCGTCCTCCCCCCACGCCATCGTCGGAGCGCTACGCCTCTGCGAGGAGGAGGAGGAGGAGGAGGAGGAGAGGAGGCGCGAGACGGGGGAAAACCCTAGAGAGCGCGACCGGAGTGGGGAACGGTGGGATGGGAGGCTTTTTTTTTTTTTTTGAGAAGAGGGATGGGAGGCTTGGTTGGGGTTTTGAGGTTTTCCTGGGCGGGTTCCGATTTCCGCAGTGGCGCGTGGAAATTTTTTCCTTCCCGGTGAAATTACTAATAGCCCCCGGCAAAAAAAACCTCCGTACGGCTGTGTTTAGTTTGAGCCTAGCCAACCCTACCAAAATGGAAAAATTGCTCCCCTACCCTAAAGTTTAATGGCGTTTGCTCATTTGCCCCACGATGTCTCACTGACATACGGATCCAGGGCCCATATGTCAGTGAGATATCATGGGGCAAATGAGCAAACGCCATTAAACTTTGGGGCACATAAGCAAATCCCCCTACCAAAATTTAGGTATGACCAAAAAAGTGCTAAAATATAGCTATTTGGATTATAGTATACTAGTTATCAAAATTTTGGCAAGGTCAGGCCCTCATTTGGTTTAAAACCAATTCATTACCAAACTTGTGGCAACTCATCTAGCTAGCATTTGGTCTGAGTATACTTACCAAAGGAAGAAGTCAGCCATGGCTGTTTTCATGAAAGCCTCGATCTCGCAGTTAAAGTGTGGACTCAAATAAATCGATGAAATTGGGTTCCTATTTCACCTTCCTATTTTGAGTCCATTGGTTGATGTCCTGTTCAGGCAAGGACCAAAGTGATTCAACTTGTATGGTGTGATAGCTACTCTTTTTCCCGAACGTGTGCTTGAACCTCTCTATGTAACTTTTTTATATAAATTACTTGATGTTCATGCATTCATCGAATCGGGTTGCTTTGGCTGCGTATATCCCAAGTGGATATAGAGGCCGGATTTTGTATCCTTATCTAAAAAAAATCGAATCGGGTTGCAAAAGGCCATGCTCAGATCGGGGATTCTAAGAATTGAACTAGGAGCCTTCATTCAACATACTGCCACTAGATAACTCTCCAGCTATACTATGGGTGTGTTTGGTTCGTGGATGGAGGTTGTATCGTATATCCTTACTGAGTGGATGCAGGCTGAGTGAAATCGTATTTCAGAAGAAAAAAAAAGATGTTTGGTAAGGTTGCATGAGCGGATGCAAAAAAACTGAGATGCTGTTTGGTTGCCTGTATGAGCGGATGCAGTCTACCAAACTTGAGAGGCTGACACGTGGGACCGCATAAGATACACTGCATCAACCCATCCAGGATGGCCAGTGAAGCTCATTTTGAACGTATCCACCCATCCAGGATGAGGGCGTATTTTTGCATCCGCTCATGTAGGCTGCATCCACTCGTACAGGCAACCAAACAGGCTCTTTCTCAGATTATACGGATCCACCCAGCCAGGACGAAGGAGATTCAGGCAACCAAACACACCCTATGTGAATTTGTGCTAGTGTTTCTGGCAGGGGATACAAACCCAACTACAATGCAAACAAATAAACCGCAAATCAAACTTAAGATAGTACAGTAGGCTGGATTTATCCTTCTCAGTTGTCACAAAAAAAAGTAGAACTATGCTGCATTTCATCTCAGCAAGAAATGAAATCCTATGTGTTAAGGATTTTTGAGTTGAATTTATCCTTTCCAATAGGTGGCAAATGGCATGCAACGGGCAGCACCAACTCATACTGGAATGAATAGACTGGAGCATTGGACCAAAATATTCCCTTACCCCAAGTAAAAACACCACAGGATTTCATGCTTTGAATTTAAAATTTACATGCTGTAATTAGCAATACTTGGAGAAAATTAGCTATAATTAATGTATGGTTAACAAAAACACAAAGATAAATGGAGAATATAAAAGAGACGGATTCATGTTTTGAGACAGAAGTACATATGGTTTTCAGATTCAGGAAAAGAAGTACATATGGTTTTCATATCATAAACATGTATATTGTATTGAAGCTATCCAGGAGCAGAAGTACATATGCTTTTCAAGTTCTCTCCCTGCTCTCTTACCTTGCAATCCACTCTATGCATTCAACTCTAATCCATTGTCTAATATACGTAAAGGGGTGTTCTAGAAACAGAGCACAATTCCAAAACCAGTTGAGTGCTTCTCTCTGACACTAGAATAACACTACAGGATTTCAGAAGCACCAAGAATAACTTGTTGTGTAAGGAAGTTAATGGCTACCAAATAAAACCTTTAAGGAGCATGAGATTAAATTAAAACATAACTGAAATAGAATTGAATAGATTGAACTAGCGACAACTACAATATGCAATTGGTCTCAATAAGGTCATTGAAAGTAAGACTAGATTAAAGTTTCACAATGACGCGAGTCAACTTGACTTCGGCTTCTGGCTTCTGGCTTATTTTTCACTATTCATAAGTTTCGTTTTTTTCTGAACTTTTGGCTTTTTGTTGAGCTTTTTTGCCGGTTCTTTTTTTCCCGTATTTGTTTGTATTATACGTAATGGGTTAACATATTTTTTATTTTTTTAAATTTAATTATGCTAAATAAGCCTCTGTTAGCTACAGTGCTTTTTCCAGCCAGTTACAGTGTTTTCAGCCATAAGCCATGAGCTTTTCAGCCGAACCGATCACCACCTTAAAGAGCCCAAATACTATTAGGTACATTAGACCAATCCATGAAACAAAATAAAAGTTCACATCCGACTCAACATTCCTTCTAGGACGACGAAGGCATCACAGCCATTCATCCAAGTTTGACAAGAAATATACAAAATGATTATAATATATGGTGCCCCAGTAACCACCACTAGCTACTAAGGTGTTCATACATCACTTACTGCATGAGTATGAAACAAAAGGTTGCTAAAAACTTGTGTAAACTTACAGAGCACCACCACCACCATCTCCACGTTCGAAGTAGTCAATGACCCACTCTTCTAGTATTGCATCACTAGCATAGTTGAGGTAACTACGGAAGACATCTTGATCTAACTTGGACAAATAGGTTGCAATCTCAAGCTTGGGCTTAGATGTGATGGTGAGGGCATTTATCCGCTTCCAAAGAGTTGCATTAGCTCATGCAGGTGGCACTGTCTCAGTGGGCACCAGAGGGGCTGTAGTTGCAAGCGAGTATACTCATGTCATCATTAGATACTTTTTCGTTGCCGTTTGCTTAGGCCCCTAAACATGAATTTAGCAATCAATAACAACAATGATTAAAGGGACTAACATGTAGTCCCAGATTTTTAAATGACAACATGGAAATAGCATGGAAAGATGATAAATGATCGACATGGTTTAAGACAAAGATATTATGTAGTCTAAAGGATATTTTTATAGTTTTTACTGGTCTCGGTGATTTTTTGAAAGACCAGATTTATAGGCTAGATGTCGTACTGTAAAGAGAGATCATGACTAGTAGCTTAAATAGTTACCGTATGCCACTAGGGTCATGCATGCATTTGGAACTACTTTTGGAAACCTATCTGTACGTGCACTGAAAAGCGGCATGACCATAGCCTTATTAGCAATACTACTGTAATGCGGTATAACCGCATGAAAGGTGCAGTAGTATCGCACCACGGTAGAACCGAAATATTCATGGCGGTAGCTAATTTCTAGAGAGATATTTTTGGGAGTTTGTCCTTTCCCTGAAAATCGGTAGTACCGTATTAAAGGAGCGGCACTACCGCATGATCGATAGTATTGGGGTCTATGAGTACGGTGCGTCGGATTTACATGGCTAATAAACCGATCAAGAGCGTTGAGATGAGCCCAATCCACATATTTATGGTCAGCGAATTGCCTATGGTGATTGTAGATTTGGGCATAAACTTGTTGTTGGAAACTTGTAGGGAACCTTGTATCTGTAGAGCTTATAGGATTTGCAAATCGATTCGAGTGATGGAGTAGAACATAGATTTGCAAAATATTAATGCTTGGCTCTATGACCTTAGTCATTTGAGTGATGGGTAATCTTGCCTTTTAAAACATCTCTCCAAAGTCTTAAACTTGGTGACTTGTTACTTTAGTTCATTGTTTTCAACAATAAACAATGAATCACATGGGTTAGTCATAGCAGCTATTTATTTCAAAACTTTCAAAAAAATTAAGAATTAATTTAATGTAAAATAAAACTAGTGTTCTTTGGTTGCCTGATTATTAGAGATTGTATTTGCATGTTTTTAGTTATTTTTGTTAGACCATGTGGATGATCGTGATTAAAAATGATGATGAATAATTGACATTTGGATTGCTTTGGAATTTACGTTTGTGAAAGTTTCAGGTGATCGTAGTCGAAGATGTTGGGTTCAAGTGGTTTTGGCCGTTTACGAGTGGTTTTAGTTATTTTCGAGTTGTTTTTGCCTTCTTCAAGTGTTTTGGTTTCAACCACGGCCAGTGTCAACCACGTCCAGTTTTGACCGCGGCAAACTTCATCCACGGCTGTCATTTATGATCACGCATGACTTTACGCCACGGCAACACGACTTCTACCACGGCAATTTGACTATGCACGACTTTGACCACGGCAACACAACTTTGACCATGGCAACTCGACTACGACCATGACAGATCGACCACTGAAGGTAATCGTAGCTATAATACTTTTACGTGGTCGTAGCTTCATTGCTTTTGATAGTTGTGGACTTTACTGGTCGTACTCGATAATTGTAGGATTTATTGGTCAATAGTCAATGACTTTGCAGTCAATAGTCGTAGATTTTGCTGATTGCTCTTATAGTCATATCTTTTGCAGTCTTGTCGATTGTCGTAGACCAAGCAGTCTGTTGTCATTATCTTTAGTAGTCGAAGGCTTTACGATTGGTTGTCATAGGCTTCTTAGTTGGTACTTGTAGACTTCATTATCAAAACCAGTGCTTCACTCTTTATCCTCTTTGAGTATTTTGAGTACTCATGTTAGGCCAACAGGGTGTTTGGTTGGTGCTTGATGGGACGGTGTCAGTACTTGGTAGTCGGAGCGACTATGTACTCGATGGTTGGTGAGCAGTTGTGAGTGTTGCAGTCGATTGTCGTTTATGAGTACTTGTTGTGCTCGATGGTTGTACTGAGTGGTCGTAAGAGTGAGTTTTGAAAAGCGATAATTTTTGGCAATCGTAATCGGTGGTTTGAAACTGTTTTTTGAATAGCGTTGAGATGATTGGTCGTGTTCGACCAGGTTGGTGGCCATGGATGGTCTTATTCTTGTCTCTGGATGGACAAGGGTGTTACGAGTTGTTGTGCTGATGACAGTCAAGTTGGGAAGAGCTTGTGTCGAAAAATGTTTCTTTGGCCTTTGCATGTGTAGGAGAGCATAGAGACGATCACGGTCAGTGGCAAAGATGACCAGGACTATGATAAGAAGATCTGAGGTTCAGACGGTTGAGGATGTCATGTGAGGTGGTGGGCTAACTCTGGAGAACATGGAAATCGATGATGGTGAAGCGAGATAGAGCTATGGGAGGGGATATCCTGGAGGTTTCGTTGCTTGTTGAGTTGGATTGTTACGGATATAGTCCGTGGGCAGGAAGAGGTAGAGTTTGAATAAAACCTGTGTTAGGAAAGGATTTTTGGTCTCTTGATTTGAGGATGGGATTAGGTGTTGTGTTCGTGTTTGAATTGGACACGATTAGAGATGTTTGTTTATAAAAGCAAGGAGAGGCTTAGGCTAACATAACTAGTTTTTAGAGCTTTCATTGAGGAAGTTTTTAGGGGTGCTGTGAGGGTGCTTTGTAGCCAAAATTTGTTGCAAAAATAATAGATCAAATCTATTCCAAAATAAGTTGATCGGCATGATGTTTTTTCTAAGCATCGTTTTTCTTGGGTCGTCAGTGGCATGCTAACATACCTCGTCCGAGTGCGATCGAGTACGCAGTTGTCCTCAACTGGTACTCGTTCGAGCGAGTACGACCATGTACACGACTAAAGTCCACGAGTGTCGTTCAAGCGGTTGTTATCGACCATGAAGAGAAAAGCAAAGCAGAAGAAGTGGAAGCAATCATTCACCCCCTCTGATAGCGCCATACGGTCCTACAAATGGTATCAGAGCAGGTTGCAATGGCGTCAGACTGGGAATGGTTCTTCGATAAGCCACCATTCTTTGATGGTACAGATTATCTCTACTGGAAAAGTCACATGGAAGTCTTTCTACAAGCTAAGGTAATGCAATTTGGCAAGAAGTTGAATCTACATTTTAAGTACCTTCTATCATTACCATCGAAAACACTACTGACATAGAGGCAAATGCTAAGGCTAGAAATATTTTGTTACAAGATTTAAATCGTAACAAGTTTGTTAGAATAGCATATCTTAAATCTGCAAATAAAATCTAGTCTACTCTAACTGACTATCATGAAGGTTAAAAATCTATTAAGGGTCTGCATCAAAATCAATTCAAGGAGTACTCTAAATTCAAGATAAAACTTGGATAATCGGTAGATGCTTTGTTTGATCGCTTCAATAAGATCGTTAGTGACTTTCAGTCTGTTGGTGTAGCCTATTCTGATTCTGAGATAAAACCTGGATAACATGCTCTTTTCTATTCTCGGAGTATATCAAAATGTCACCGATGAACACAACAACAAACTTGCAGTCTGTTGGTGTAGTCTATTCTGAATCGAGATAAAACCTGGATAATCATGCTCTTTTCTATTCTTGGAGTATATCAAAATGTCATTGATGAACACAACAACAACACTTGCCCAGAAACTCCATAAACACCTTGTTCATCAGGTACATGAAATACGTTGGAGCATTGGTTAAACCAAAGGACATCACATCACATGACAAATAGAAAAATATACTTTTCTCAAAACTTACTCAAAAAACACATTTTGGATTAAAAAATATCTAAATTTTAGCATTCAGTCAACCACTAAAAGAATGCTCTACAAAATTGACAAAAACCAAGAGTCCTAAAGTTCAAGTCCTCTGTAGATTAACAATTTTGGTGATTTTATATAGCTTATTGACTCCGTTACATATGGTAGATGTTGTAGATTGTTCTGCACAGGAGAAAAAGAAGTAAAATGACAAGCATGATGGCTCTTTAAATGATGGTTTGTGTTTTTCTTTTACTCGACTCGTCATGTCTCAAATAGAAGCATTGATCTTAATTAAAAGTGCAAAACCTAACTAAGAAAAAAAGTGTACATATAGTTTTTTTACAAGGGTTTTTATTTTATAGTGAAAGGTAACACAGGTGAGGATATGAGGGTTATACAAGAAGAATGATACAATGATAACGGGCGTTCCTAAGTTTATATTCGTTTGCATTTTTTGTGAAAAAATAATATACTTCTTGAGCCCTCTAAAAACTTGATATAATCAGTCTATAGGGGAAGCACGCGATTGCACCTACGCATATATTCACGTTGAGAGAATTAGGCCAGCAAACATGCATATTTTGGGGGGAAAACATCTCAACATGAGTAGATTTTAAGATGACATTGTAAATGGGAAAAAAATATGGCAAATGACACTCCCATAGGTACAATGACTTTTTACCCCATGGCGTTTTGGAGGTTGACTAAGAAGACAATTTGCGGCGGCAGAAGTTCCTATCAGCATCGACAACAGAGGAGCTTGTGGCGTCGGAGAAGCAAGTGTTTAGCAATATTCATAGTCGATGAATGTAATATTCCATAGTAGTGTTGTGTTTCTGTTTTAAATAATGATGATTGTGATGTTATGTAGGCAAAGTTTATTTTGTATGTTAATTTCTTTGATTTTGATTCTTTGCGATGTTATTGAGCTAATTTTCTCATTTACTTTTTACTTTTCATGTACCACCCTTTTAAAAATATCGAAGTCCAACAGTGTTCCTATACATTTTGTCACGAGCGTCAACAAAATTGATTGAATTAAAGTTCAAAATGAGCTAAAACTTGAAATGAATCCAATAAAGATTCATAACCCTTTTTTAAAATGGAAAACTTGAATAAGCCTGGCCTTGAAATGGGTTTGGTACTAATTCAAGATAATAATTTATGCGCGAGTTTGGGTGAACTCTACCTTAGCTTTATTTTGTGCCTTTTGTTTGAAGCATTATGACATTATATATGTGTTAAAGCCTACTTGAGGTAAAGATTAGATGCTTAAATGTGGATGAATTTGCAAGCTCGAGTTTGCTTTTGTATCACTATAACATTGCTTAGCAGGTCACCACGAGATATTCTTTCTCCTTTTTCCTTTCACTATTATTACATTTGGCATTTTAGGTTTAAATCTAATGTTTCAAAAAAACCATAACATAGATAGCACAAGATACGTTGCAGCTAAGGAGGTAGAAAAGCAGATAGAATCTGACAGAAGATTGGTTCTTTTTTTACCGTGACTTATATTTTTTGGTTTTAGCAGAATAATTGTATGAACAAGTCAAATACCGATAAGTTAGTTAAAAAAGATTATCTTGATAAATTGATTCAAAATGACAACGAAGAAACAGTACTGCTTATTTATTTGAGGGAAGGTATAAACCACAATTTGAGAAGAACTCGCCCGGAGGTTAGTCAACACAACTCTTATCCATAGACCTAGAGGTGGCAACGGGTACATACCCGGTGGGTATAGCCACCCCATACCCGCACCCGACAGATATAACTCTACCTGCTACGATACCCGTACCCACATACGGGTATAGAAACTTACCCATACATGCACCCGCGCGGGTATTTATACCCAACGGGTAACCTATACCCGATTAGTTTGCTGAAGTATCATCTTGTGCATTTTGGAACTAAAATTTTCCTATTTCTATTTAGCTTATTCCAGAGTATCGGCTACTTATTTGTTGAGTTTTTTTTCCTTAATGTTGATGCCAAATGATTAATATGGTACAAAATTCTCTTAGTAATGTGTAAATTCGCCACCATGAAGCACATAATTCTCTTGGTATGTGGGTATATTTTACCCACGGGTATGCGGGTACGGGTAATATACAGCCGTACCCGCACCCGCTCTACCCGATGGATAGAGATTTTTGCCCATCAATACACCCGCGGGTTAAGATATCTTTCCATACCCACCTCCATATCGGATAAAACCCATCGGGTACTCGGGTTTCGGATACCCATTGCCACCTCTACATAGACCATAGAGCAAGATGCAAAGAAGGGAGCCAGTCTTGCCAAGATACAAGGAAAGAAGGGGAAAATAGGATTTCTAGTATGCCGAAACACACTGGAATGGACCTTGGAGATGGCAAGGAGGCGGCTTTGCTCCTATGCGTCGGTGCAGCAGGCCGTAAATGGCCTCATGTCTTGCAGAGGACAAGCGTCATATTGATAGGACATGATGATATATTTTTTCCTTGATGTTTTCCCCTCCCTCGGAGCAAGCAGACATTGCTGTCAGGTCTTTTAACAAAGCTGATCATATACGATCTAAAATTATGTCATATAAATCAAAATTGGTGCAACCCAACACATTGCAATGTAATTAGGCAATGTTATAGACAAGCAAATTGTAAGATGTTCAAAGCCTAAGGCATGATGGCTAAAATAAACACCCAACTCGTTAATAACCGAAGGGATTGGTTTTTTCACCTCCCAATCTTGTCGTCCAACTAGATGTTCAATGTTCATAAGCGGGAGTAGAGCTATAAATAAGTTTAGCTCGAGAAAAGTCTGCCTACCTAGGCTCGAGCTCGCTACAAGCTCAAATCGAGCCTAAGTTGAGGTTCGAATTTAGACCTAGTTTCAAACTTAATTGATCCAAAATCCGAGTGGCTTGAGCTCGGCTTAAATAAATTTGTTAAGAAGTGACATGCAACTTTCATAAAACTTAAAGAGGCTCAAGCTCGGCACAAGGATAGCTCGGGTCACAGATAGCTTCACGCATTGGGAAAAATAAAAATTTAATGGAGGGAAGAGGTAAAGGTCTTGGTGTGCTAGTAAAAAAGGCATACCACACATATATTTGAGCTATGTTGAGGATTGAATTCAACTCATTTAGAGTTTGAACCGATCTTAAATTAAATCTAGAATAAATTGTGCTTGAGAGAGCCTCACTTTTTTTCTTACACCCCTAATATCTTGTTTGGGAGCCTAAAATCCTTCGTCCATCTCTATGTATGGATCAAAATTTTGAACCCATTCACAGAAATAAGCTAAGAATTTTAGACTTCCAATCAAGACCTAACGGGAGGGAAGCATTCATACGCCACATCCCTCTTCCAACCAACAGACCTTTTTATCACGAACAAACTTGGACCAAAAAGACCGACGATAACATGAGCAGCTTACCCTTTTCCGTGGAAAGAGAAAACTGGACACGACCGGGGACCCCTCCCTGCATACACCCGGTCCACGCACCGCCTCTCCGTGCCCCCTCACCCGTCTATCGAGGCGGTCTTTCTGGACCGAGCACACGCACCCGTGCGACTCAATCCAGTTGCCGCAGGAAGACAGCCAGTCCACCACTGCGAACCCACCTGGACCGAGCTCGCTGCACCTCACTGCCTGTTCGCGGGTCCCGTTCCCACCTGCCAGGCTCACCACACGCTGGACCCGCACCCACGGGAAACGGGCGCCGTTAATGGCCGCCGCAACGGTAAACGTTACACCTGGGAAGGGGAAGAGCGCCCGGATCCCCTCCTCCAGATCACGCTTCACGCCACCATCGTCTCCACCTCCAAATCCATTCGTAGGCTCGTGTTGCTGCTGCTGCTGCTGCGAGCGAGGGAGCGAGCTCGGGTTGGGCTTAGGGCTCTAGGTTCCGCGTACGTACTCGTTGCCTTCGCCTCTCGGGGTTAGGGTTACGTAGCTGTCGCCGGGGCCGTGGGGTGGGCGGCCGATGCGGCGATCGGCGGCGATCGGGGGGCTGTAGCGGCGGCGGCGGGGGATCTCCCGGGGGGTTTCTCCGGCGATGGCCGCCGACGCGCTCTCCATCATCCCGGGCGCCGTCCTGCGCAACCTCTCCGACAAGCTGTACGAGAAGCGGAAGAACGCCGCGCTCGAGGTGAGGGATTTCGATTCATTTGTGGGGTGTTTTGGTTTCGAGCAATCGCGAGTGATTTGAGGTGGAATTTTTGTGGTTTGGGGCGTTTGTTTAGATTGAGGGGATCGTGAAGCTGCTGGCAACGGCGGGGGAGCACGAGAAGATATCGGCTGTGATCGGACTGCTCACCAACGAATTCACCTACTCGCCGCAGGCGAACCACCGGAAGGTTTTCTTAGATCGCTGTGCTTCTTGTCTCTGGTGTTGGTTGAGATCAGAATTGTTGAGTTCTGTGGCCCTTTGTTGTTAGCAGGGCGGATTAATTGGTCTTGCGGCAGTTACCGTCGGACTCACCAGTGAGGCTGCTCAGCATCTCGAGGTTTGCCAATGGCCAGTCTGAACATTTAAATCTTAAATTGCATCCAGTTTGTTCCAATGAAATCTGTGTTTGGGTTTAGAATGAGATTGTAGGTCTATATGCCTTAAAGCTTGTCTGCCAGAACTTATATTTTTATGAACTGTTGCACTGTAACGGCAACCGTCGGGCTTGATTGCTTCGGTAGTAGCCAATTGGCTTTTTGAGGTTTGCTAATGATTCTTACCTTTCTTCATAGCTGTGCCCATGTGCTTAATAGTGTATTTTAGTCAATGATACTGAATGCTGGATTCAATATAATAGTAGACGGAGAAGGAAGTCTTGATGACTTTGTTTCGTGTGGTCTTCATTAGCTGTTCTGCTGTTGCTTTTCTTTTACATGTATTAAGACCAGAGTTCAAGTGTTGGGACTAAGGGATGACTGGATGAGATTGCATATAGTCCTTTCTTTTAGTGCTAAAATACATTCAGTGTGCGGAACTGCGGATTCACCATGAAAACTATTCACTTCTCTGTGTTTGCAGAGATGTCCATGTCCTGCCACTTTGTGCCACTCCTTTTGGCATTGCTGTAGTGGGCAAGTCCACCAGTAGCATTTGACACACTGGAAATATTAGTTATTTAGTTTTGTATGGTTTTCTTCATATTGTGACTTGTAAGATCTTATAGAGGGCCAGGGATATTGCTGCCAGATATTGGAGTTGATATCTTGGATTTGGAAGAAAGATCATTGAGTGTTGTTACATCGTTCTATGGTTCAACCAAATATTTGTACATTACTGGGGTTAAATCTTGATGTGAGTACAATATTGTCACATGGCATTGTGTGGTTGTGTCAAAATCTATTATTGAATTATTTAATGTATAAATGCTTTTACACATAGCATAAACTTTATGCTGCTTCTTACATATCTTTTCCCCTTTTAGTGCTTGTCTGCTGGGTAAATATGCTGCTGTAGGGTAGTTAGCATTCGATGGTTGTCACTCTACAGAAAGGTTGATTTACAGAAAAGTTGATTAGCTTTGCATGATATGGCTACTGGCCTGTGATATGGCATGACAGTAGAACTCCCTAGTAATTTTACAATGTGTTCTTAGCACCATGTAAATTATCACTACAGGAAACATAGTTATACTTACCTTTTTGAATTATATATGATCTTACTGCATTTATCAATTATCATATTATACTATGGTTCCAAAAAGGGATATCTGGTGTGTTTGTTAGCTGTGTGCATGTGCGTAGTGTGTACATACGTAACATACCTATACCAGGTTATGAAAAATGTAAATTTAGTTTGCATCTACAACAAATGCCTTATTTGTTTAACAATTTCAATTTGACTTAATTTTTTTGGAAAAAACATATATCTTTGTTCAATAATTATTATTTATACTGGCCTGTTCAGTGTAAAACTGTAAATATTGCAAATTTTAAACAAAACTTAATCTCATATGGCTTATCTAAGTCACACATACATGTAATAGTTAAGTCATTACACTGTTCAGCACAGGCGGCAAACCAGGAATGTACAGGTCTCAAAAGTTGTATATCAGATAGGTGCCTAGTATTGTATTTGTGATTCACTACATCATATTAATTCGCAAAAAGATTCAGACAGTAATTGGTATCTTTTGGATTGTAAAAAACCTACCAATATTCAGTATATATATTGCTTAATCTCATCCGTGGTTTAACCTAAAGCGTAAAGCATTCAAATCATACGGTTTAGAGTTGTGAATTTGTGATAAGAGAGTGTTTGATTTCTTCATTTATCCAACTGGGTTAGGACTGTACTCGATCATGTCTATACTCTGCCTTTATTCGGGCGCGCAATTATTCTGTTGGTGTCAATTTGATTGCATAATAAGCTCTGTTGCTCTGTGTTTTCAGCAAATTGTGCCTCCTGTGCTTAATTCCTTCCTAGACCAAGATAGCAGAGTGCGCTACTATGCTTGTGAAGCGCTATATAACATAGCAAAGGTAAACATTTAATTGAATAAGAAAGCATGAGATATATGTTTCCTTTACACTAACGTGAATGAATCTTTATCTGTAGGTTGTAAGAGGAGATTTTATCATCTACTTCAACAAGATTTTCGATGCATTATGCAAATTGTCTGCAGACTCTGATGCTAACGTGCAGAGTGCAGCTCATCTTCTTGACAGGCTTGTCAAG
Organism: Dendrocalamus latiflorus; assembly: GCA_017311315.1. Taxonomy (NCBI): domain Eukaryota; kingdom Viridiplantae; phylum Streptophyta; class Magnoliopsida; order Poales; family Poaceae; genus Dendrocalamus; species Dendrocalamus latiflorus. Next base: position 48,154,192 of record CM029651.1, read on the forward strand.
GTATGGTTGTCTGGACTGTACTGTACATACTATAATGTGTGTCTTATTTTCTTCTTAATTACCACTTACAAAATAAATTATTTATCAACCAGGATATTGTAACTGAGAGTGATCAGTTCAGGTATGCTGTATATCCTTTTTTATATCAATGTTTTGCTTATCTTAATCTTAGCTTCTGATTGCCGCTTTTATCTTAATTTTGCTCTTTAGCATAGAAGAATTTATACCACTCTTGAGAGAGCGCATGAACGTGTTGAATCCTTATGTAAGACAATTCTTGGTGGGGTGGATAACAGTGTTAGACAGTGTGCCTGATATTGACATGCTCGGTTTCCTTCCTGATTTTCTCGATGGTAATGCCTCTCTTTTCCCTCAGTGTATTACTTGTATTGACAGTTCAACAACCTTGTGTTTGCTGCCCCCTGCAGGTTTATTCAATATGCTGAGTGATTCGAGTCATGAGATAAGGCAGCAAGCAGATGCAGCGCTTTCTGAGTTTCTGCAGGAAATCAAGAATTCACCAGTAAGGCTATCCTTAGTAAAATTGCTTGTACATCTGTATCAGTCTGTTAACAGTGTAAATGCATTAGATATCTTGTCTGATGAACATTCCTCTATTTATGTTTTTGTATTTGTCTAAATAAGCAAATATTGTTTTCGTTTATTTTTCTACTCTTTGAATTCTGATTGTCCTACCTTAAACGAAAAGAACGTAGATTATGGTCGTATGGCTGAAATTCTTGTTCGGAGGGCAGGCTCTTCTGATGAATTCACTCGATTGACATCTATCACATGGGTAATTCTTGTTTGGCATGTTTTCTGTGATCTTGATCTAGGAATTTAGTTTGTAGATGCTACTTGAATACTTGTAGTACCTTACATTTTCTGCTTGCAAATGCAGATCAACGAGTTCGTAAAGCTTGGTGGGGAACAACTCGTTCCTTACTATGCTGATATTTTAGGAGCTATCTTGCCATGCATCTCAGACGAAGAGGAGAAAATTCGAGTGGTACTTTCCTCTCTTCTACTTTTAATTCGGACAATTCTTGTACATGCAAGCTGTGCGGCTATTCAGGGTAATTTTTATTTACTTTGTTGTTCGCTAGGTTGCACGTGAAACTAATGAGGAACTTCGTGCTATAAAAGCTGATCCAACCGAAGGCTTTGACATTGGAGCGATTCTCTCGATTGTAAATAGGTTCTCTATCCAAATTTTTGCATAGAGATTTTAATTTAACTGTTTAGTTACATACTCATGTAGTTCCTTTTAGATTATATCTTATTCTTTACATTGCCATGGCTTAATAGGTACCATGCAGTCAGAAAATGTGCAAAATCACTTGTAACTTGAGATCCCTGTTTACCTGGGGTTTGTGATATGGCATTGGCCTTTTTTTTCTTCCCATTTCAGAGAATTGAATAGTGGACATGAGGCCACTCGGATTGAGGCATTGCATTGGTTTTCCACTCTGCTGGCTCGATATCGTGCTGAGGTACTTGAAAACTACACATGCTTTTTGGGACCACATAGCAATATATTTCAACAAGTTAATGCTTGCATAATTTCTTTACTTTTGAACTGTTGGATTGCCCTATTTAAATTCTTCAACTCTGAAATGGGCGTGAGAATTGCAAGTCAAATCGATTATGGAATTATTGATAATCTTATGTTTGATTTTCATATTTTTGTGGAACAGTTCTTGGCCTACCTGAATGTTACCTTTGATCCACTTCTAAATGCACTCTCTGATCCTTCAGATGCGGTGAGTTGTTTTGAAAAGCCTACTAAACTGCACTGCTTATTTCTAATATTTCAGTACATTGCATAGTGACCCGCTGATATTACATTGCTCTATATATGGTGATCTGTAGTCAAGTCTTAGAAACAAAATCATCCATGGTTTGAATCAGTTTGAAGGGCACTTGTTAACTTATTCTCTCTAGTGGAGCAAATTTGATGAACCATGGATGTATGCTTTCTTCCGTGGATATTATATCGGGGAACAAAATGGACATTTTCTTTCCCTAAATATTGTTCTTGAATAAATGCTCCCCATCTGTCTCTCTCTCTCTCTCAACCATTTGATTCTGCATAGCATTACACAATCACATAGGGAGTGGGATTGTATGCTTGCACTATGGAAACTGTAGTGGGAACGCTAACCACTATTTTTGTCATTGCCATTGGCAAGGGTAGAATCCACTTTTGTTGTCATTGCCCTTGGCAAGTCTGGAACGGTGACGGTGATGTCCTTCGCTTAATGAATCTCGAACTGGATCCAGTTCCCTATTGTTACCTGGAAATGGCATAATTCAATGATAGCTATATACATAACGATACAAATTTCTTGCTAAGTCATTGCAGTATAAAATAGTGGCTGTATGTGGTTAACTACCATTAATAGTTTTTGCTACTTCAGTAATTTTCTTGCTACTTTAGCTATGATAATGGCTAAAGCATTTTTACTTGTGCAGGTTGTCCTTTTAGTGTTGGAAGTTCATGCATGCATAGCTGAAGAGTTTCATCACTTCCATCGTCTTGTATCCTACCTAATCCGCACTTTCCACAACGATCATGTTCTGCTGGAGAAGTATTTACGCTTTCCTACTCTAGAGCTGACTCTGAACTTTTTTCACCAGTTTTCTTGGTTTTAGGGTACATATTTAGTACTTTAATATTTGGTTAACAGCTTAGCAAATAATGGTTTACGACTTCTATAGGCGTGGTGCTTTGATAGTTCGTCGGCTCTGCGTTCTCCTGGGTGCTGAAAAAGTGTATCGAGAATTTTCTACTATTCTTGAGAGTGAAGGTGACCTTGATTTTGCATCCACCATGGTCCAGGTATACCCTACCAGTACAGCTTTCCAACTACTACCACAATTTAAATGCAAATTTTACGTAATTAATTAATTTATAAATTTCTTGTAGGCATTGAATTTGATTTTGCTCACATCTACTGAACTTGCTGAGCTACGGTCTCTTCTTAAGAAGTCTTTGGTGGATTCTTGTGGAAAAGACTTATTTCTATCTTTATACGCTTCTTGGTGCCACTCTCCAATGGCTACAATTAGCTTGTGTCTACTTGCTCAGGTGGTAATGATTGATTCACAATTTCTGTTGCTTACTTCAACTCTACTGATCTTTGGATGTTCTTTTTCCATGTGTGTAGGCATACAGTCATGCGATCTGTGTTATTCAGTCTCTTGGAGAAGAAGACATAAATGTGAAATTTTTGGTGCAATTAGATAAATTGATCCGTCTCTTGGAAACTCCGGTATTTGCTTACTTGCGTCTACAGGTATAATCCCTTGTTCGGACTAATCTGTTCCTGCAATTTCATGTCTCTGTTTCTTATATTTTTTTGTTCTCTCTTATTTTGTTCCGATTGGCGATGTGAAATAAGTGGGGGTCAATTAGGCACCCATGTTACTTTGACTTTTAGCTCCAGTTGATCTACTGCAGATATAACATGACATAGGTCCGTATGCATCTTTGTATCCTGAAGTTTGTTTGGTCATAAGGTTTTCAGAAACTTTTTGCTATCTCCTAATGCTTTCACATTCAGTTTGGATGCTGTATGTTATAAAAAAAAAACTCGACCTGCGGGGGGTAAGAAGCCCCCCGGGCTTATATTAAGAAGAAGATCTTCTCACGCAGATCGAGAAAATCCCTGAACCCTTGCCCCACCCTGACACAGCGGCATCAGCCCATGTGAGAACGACCAATCCAGGGTGATCCCTCGACCAACAACCTGGCGCGACCAACGACCTGGGCAAGCCTTTAGACCTGTGCTTTGGCTTATGGGGCAAGCGAGGGGATTTTTTTCCCCCAGCCTGAAATTCGCTCCCAGCGGGAGTCGAACCCAGGACCTGAGGGGTGCTACTAGAGCGCTCTAACCGCTAGGCTAGAGGCCCGTTCGAACTATGATGGCGTGTATGTTGTGAATTTGTTGTTTATCTCTAGTATGGAGATACGTTCCAATGATGGTTACTATTCTATATGATATGCGACTCCAGTAATATACTTTGAAAAAACTTGCAGCTTCTTGAGCCTGGAAAACACACTTGGCTTCTGAAAACACTTTATGGCCTCCTGATGCTACTGCCTCAGGTATGTTTAATTTCTCTCATCTGTTGTGATTCCTATTTCCTATGGCCACTTTAATTGTTTAATGAATATGCTGCTTCCAAGTTGTGTAGTTGAGGACCTGAGATATATAGAGAAAATGGAAACCATGGAAATAAACATGCAATGTAACTCTATTGCCATTATTGCCTGAAGGTTACATTTCTTTCTGTCTGGGTTACAGGCATTAGACTAAGGTGCATATTACTTAAATTCAGACCTATAACAGTATAACCTGCCTTCTTGCACAGTTTAGTCTAGAACTGTTTCAAGCTAATTCAATAATCAAAGCACCAGATACTTGTGGTAATCTTGCATTAAGATAGGTATCTCATGATTCATGAATGGCCCTCACCTTTCCAGAAGCTGAGCACATGAATCACCATAAATGGCCTTGTTCCTCCTTTTGAAGATACTCTTTTTCATTTCTGTTTTGAAATACTGGATTACTTTTGTTTGTGCCATCCCTTTTTAAGTCTTTTATCCATGCCAATACGCTGAAACTAGTGCTTGCAATAGCTTATGATGTACTTAATGTGCATCTAAGTAGTTCCTGTGGTCGGTATGCCTTTTCAATCTCCAGCTCTCTTAGCCTTCTGTACTGTTAGGTTCCATTATACAGCATATGGTCATTTTATTAGAGAAAATTAGGCTGGTACCATCACAAAAATGTATAAATTTGAAAATACCATCGCATGAGGCTGACAAGTGGGCACTGGGGCCACATGTCAGTGACACATCCATGGTTTTTTTCCAAATCGAATGATCTTTGTGATGGTACAGAGCAATTCACCCCTTCTCTTTATTTGTTAGAATGAGTAGGACTGCTGGAGCGTGCTTTTCTGTGTATTGCAGTGTTTAACCCTTCACATACTTGCCCTCTTGAGCATTTACTGGGACACTGAAACTATTCAAAATGGCCTAGAACTGATTGACTTAGATTTATATGTTTATGCAGCAAAGTGCAGCCTTCAAGATCTTAAGGACTCGACTGAAGACTGTGCCTTTCAGTGAAAATCTCAAGCGCACATCTTCAGCAAATCTATACTCTCAGATTCTACAAGTGACAGAAGATGGCAATCGAAATCAAGATACACCGAACTATAGTGCAATCAATTTCCCATCCCTTCTCCAGCAATTTGAGAATATGCAGCAGCAGCACCGAGACCATTTGAAGAATCAACTGCAATCTCGAAAAGCCGCTTCGTCAGTAACATTATCACAGGTAGCGTTTTGCCTTACATTCACTTATCTTATTGTGTTATATCTAATTGAGTAGTTGCTGCCACCGGACAGGAAGTGCAACTAGGAAATGGGTTCTTTAGATCTTCATAAATGATTAAGTATTTATCTAATTTGGATCTGTGTTTTCCTGGTGTTGACTGCCTTTTCATAATATTTGTTCCTGGGAATACTATGCCTCACATTTAATTTCCTATCTCAGAAGTGCAAATTATTCAATATTCTATTTCTGCTGTAGGTCTTCCTGAATCAGTGCCACTTTTCTATAAACTGTGTATACGCTAGTCTACTAATGCACTTGTTATTCCCCTCCAATTGCTACTGTTGGAAGTTCTGTCCTTGTTGCTGTTGCCTTGAAACCAGACTGCTGGCTGAAATCTGCAGCTGCTCGAAGAAAAGCAAATCTTCAACCCCAGAAACATCAATTTTGTTCTTTGATTGTGGACCATAGTTTTGCACCTGGGATTCTTAACCATCTTGTGTGACTTGATCTTGGTTAAACGAAATTCTATGTAAAGCTGCTTTTTCCCTTAAAAAGATGATTGCTAGGTAACTTTTGTGAATTACATGCAGGAGATACAAAGATACGAAGAAGCACATTCCTCCTCAATGTCAGAGATAAGCAGGCCCCCTTCAAGAACATCCAGAGGCATTTCATGATGCATTTGGTTTCTTGTGATGTATGATACATTTGCATGACGCTTGGTCACAAATTTGTTGGGGCTTGGTTAGTCTCCTTTAAATTTTTTCAAAGGAGGTTGCATAGGGTACATAGTTTGTTATCCTTTTGTTTGGTTGCTAGATTTTGTCATGGGATGGCAATTATTTGTTGGAGAAAGCTCGTTTCCACTCTCTTCAGCCATTCTTATTTTTTCTTAGCCGTTTTACCGCTCATCTGGTTTCTGTAATTTTTCAATTGAAGGCCAAATGAGCAAAGTAGTATTTGGATATGTGTTACAACTGTTCTGCCTATCGTTCTCCAATAAATTTTAATTATGCAATGTAAATTTCTGTTCCTAATTCTTTTGATCTGGTATATGTAATTTTCTACGCTTGCCCTTTTATCAAATCTTTATCTTTCGAAATTGGTCCATGCAAGTTTGCTTCGTCCATCTATGTTAAAGAGTTTATAAACAAATTCACATTGCTGTTCTTAAAGTTGGTAGTCTTACAATTCGTCAGGTTTCCTTAGTTACATTTGTCAGCCATGGATGCATCATGTATGCTGTGGCATGTAAATCTTTCTCCCCCAATTGATGTGTTAGACGGTTCACTTTCCAATTCATAAATAAAATATCGAGCCAGGTATTGTCATTGCGCTGCTCCTAACACTCGGGAGCTTTTTCTTAACAGAAAACAGCATATGATGCCTAAATTAATGCATTAAATATTTTCTGAATTTGTTTCTGCGTTCACATGGTTTGGCTTTTTTTTTTGTTTAATTTAGTTCCAGCATTCCAGCATGGCAGCATCACATAGGCTATCGCCGTAGCAGGGGATTCTTCCGGAATTCAATTTTGGAGTCCTGAGCTGACATTTTTAAGTCCCCATTTGGAGCACACTTTCCTGACAAGAATTTAGGAAACTCCATATCTGGTGAGAAGTGGATGTTTATTTTCCAGACATTGCCTTCACTCTTGCGTCCGAAGGAAACAACACTCCGGATACAGACATTGCTTGTTCTCGTTCACATGGCCATATCATGGCAATATCCTACTTCACTCTCTTGTCCACATAATATCGTGCTCCACTTTCGTCTCCCCGCTACGGCTATCCTCATAGATCACAGCGCGCTCTCTCTTTCACAACCTTTTTGTCTAACAACATATAGCTATGACCGGATAGATCTTATCCTCCTCTCCTCTCTAACGCTGTACCAAAGTCCTCGGTGAAGGCCTCCCCTTCTGAGGTTGCCGCAACTAGTGTGGAAGGCTCCATCGCGGCCGAATGTAAATTCCGCGAGCGCTGCAACCATTGTTGCGCTTCTTTGGTCACATTATTGTGATTCATTGGTTTGTTTGTTGCGGTCGTTTGGTGGTTGTTTTGTTGTGACTTCATAATTGACTGTTGTTGCGCTAATTATGAGGGAGAGGAGTACGATAGTCTAAGGTCCCAGTTATCTTGAATCCTCCTTTTCTTTCGAACAAGATGAGCTGTCAGAGTTGGGCATGTTGCATGCAAATTTATAAGTGTGAGAAGACGATACTCTCAAGAGGAAGGTGATGTCACGAGGAGCTCGGGTGGTTGGACAAGCAAGTAATCAGACGGTTTAATACAACGTACGATGCTAGCACTTGGGTTGGACGTCCTGGCATTAGTCATATCCTTATTTTCTCAGAGATTTCCTCACATGGGGCCTTAAAATGCGTGTATTGTTGTGCGCATCGTCCATGTGAAACAAGACTGATGAAACGAGGTCTTTTTTTATTGATATAATTGATTATGTACCACTAAATAGTGTCTACTTTTATAAAATATCATTGAAAAATACTCTTTCTATTATATACCATTGAATTACACCAAAATACAATTATATACCACTACCATTTGTGCGCCATTAGTGGAGGTCGTTATCTTCTGAAAAGACCAAACTGCCCATACCAAAGACCGTAGACCTAATTTATTTAAAATAGAAAACAATCTCCAAAAATTATAAAAATTCACAGGGATGTTGTTCAACACGTCAGTGAGCTAGAAAAAATATTTCAAGTCACTGTTCAAAGAAATTTTCAGATTTTTAATTTAAATGCTAATAAAGGCTGCTATTTACAAACAGAGACTAAATGAGGTCTAGAAAATCTGGAAAAATTCTCACATACTTCTAAGATGTCACATAGCTCCCAAAAATTATTATTTTGCATTTTTCTGCAGTGGATTGTCCCTGTTTACAAAATAGCTCAAATAGGATGATTTTGGATTTGAATTTCAAAAATGGATCAAATGGAAGGGTAAGTTTAGGAAATTTTATATTTGAGTTGTACGCTACCCCAATGATCCACCAAAAAAAATTAGTATCTTTGGCTAAGCCAATTTGTCGTATATTTAATTTTTATGAGAGGACAGATTTTAAACTGATGGCAAAATCGTCTTTTTCTAAGGTCAAATGGAGGCTAACTGATAGCAATGTAATATAATTGAATTTTGGTGTAATTCGATGGCATATAATAGAGAGAATATTTTTCAGTGGTATTTTGTAGAAGCGGACGCTATTCAGTGACATAGAATCAATTTTCTTTTTTTATTAAAATATCGGTGCATTCGCTTTTGCATATAATCCTTTGCCAAATTAGAATCACATTTTATTTATGAGCTCAAAATCCGCCTCATCACTTTTTTTTGTCTCGTCTCCCTCATGCAGCGTAGAGCAGCCTTTTGCAATGACTGGTGGCCTCGCTATTTTATGGGTATATAGCCACGGTATATATTCTGGGCTCAATTTGCCAAGGCTCTGCTAGACCAAGCATGACCGGTGCTAATTCATCCATAAGGTACATTTCTATCCAATCTTGTCCAACAGACATGCATCGGCAATCTGGTGGTTCCGAGCCATTTTCCTCTTAGCCTTCCTTCCCCCCCCCCCTTGGTCCTCGTTCACTTGCTTCCCTGTAACGGTGGCCTCTGCCCCTTCTGCACATTGAAACACACCCGAACGGAGTTGTGGCCAATGCCACTTGGATTGGCAAATTCAACATGCATTTGATGAAGCAACCAGTTGTGTTCTCTATTTCTTATGTTCAATCTTGTATTTTCTTGTATTACATGTGTTTGATCCATCTCTCTTATCTAGGAGGAATCGATCGGACTGGACTCGCCAGCGACGATTCCTCAACATGTTATCAGCACGATTCGCTCTGGTGGATCGAAGGTAATTATCGAAATACTTATAGATTAAATTGTTTATCTAGATTATTTTAAATTCCGCAAATTTCGCTTTCTAGATTATTTTCTACTGTGCAAATCCGCTCTAAATCTACCGCGAACAGACTTAAAGTCGCCAACCAAGCCGATTGGTAGATTTGTGCAAAAGAGTAGATGTCGATTGCATTGTAGATTGAAAAAACACACGCACGCCGCCCGAATGTGTCACACGAACCGCCGTTCGGTCGCCAGCATGCACCGGCCCGCACCCTGCCAGCCACTCGCACGACCACCCAAGCCGTCGCATTGCCCATCTGCGCCGCCTACACACGGCCGCCCAAGCGCCGTCGCCTAAGTGTGCCGGCTTGCAGCCGCACCGGACCGCTACCGCAGGGGCCCCGCATGGCCGTTGCCAGAGCCTCGCATGGCTGCAGCCACGCCGCTCGAACCGCTGGTCCCACATGACCGTTGCCGCCGCTCGCCCCACACGGTGAGCCGCTGTCACTCAACCAGAGGTGCCACTCACCCGTAGCCGCGCCGGCCGCCTGCACGCATTACCCGAGGCACCGGCCGTCGACACGTGGCGGGTGCTGCTTGTTTCCAATCAAGCTTCGCTCGGCATATACCGACACAGCCATCGGCTCCAGCACCACGTGCCCTGGCACGGGCCGCCACTGACTCCGTCGACCACCGCTGCTTGATCTCCCGGCTGTCCGCTCGCGCTCGAAGCCCTCACCGCCCGAAGACGGTTGTCGCCGCTCGGTCTTAGGCACCCGCACCTAGAGCAGCGACGTTGCCGTTTGAAATTCGCGCCCGCACCCACAAGATGCGCCGCCACGATACATCAGGAGCCGCTGACGAACTCGTCGACGCCGCCGCACCTGAAGCCACCACCGGTTGCACGCCGAACCTGACCGCAGAGGTCGGTTGCCCATCGCGTCCAGCTGCTAGACGTGCTCGACCGCTAGTCACGCCAATCGCTCGCCCCATCTGGCTGCCCACCACGCCCAGCCTCTCACCGAAACCGTGGCTGCCCGAAGCGCACGCGCACTTGCGGCCACTGCCACGTTGAGGAGCCAGGTGGCTAGGGTTTTAACCGGTCGGTGGTGATTTTGCATATTTGCCTCTGTAATTTTGAAAAATCAGGAAATTCATGTGAAATTTTTTCCTCAGAATTGAAAATTAGTGGATAAGCCCTCGGAAGTTGCAGAAGTCAATGAAAATTTATATTCCAGCATGAAAGGGCCTCGGGAATTCAAATTTTAGATCATTTTTAACATTTGAAGCATGTTTAACACTGTTATGATTATTGTCTATATTTTATGTATTTATTTACTATTTTGCTTAATCATAATTATTTAAATTCCCTTTGATAACTGAAATCAACAGTAAAATTATAGAAAATGCATAGAAATTTTGGAACATTATGAGAACCTTTTGTACCATTATCCAATTTATTTCATGCATATTATCTACAATAAATTTATTTATTCCTTTCATGCACATATGAATGACAGGCATCACGAACCGGAAGTTCGAGGAGTTGGCCCAGCATAGCCAAAATTACTTGACTTCGGCTTCCGACATCGAGATTGTGCTTGAAGCCTAGAAACTCCACACTGCTATTGGGATTGGTGCATCAGAAGATGCCAAATCCACCCCTGAGGAAAATGATCAGACACTTCAGTTCCTTAGGCACTACCCCTGCCTCATTCTCAAGAATGAATACAAGGCAAAGAAGAGCACGCTAGCCTTATGGACCGCTCTTAGGAAGCAGTTATAGAAGTTAAAGTACACCATTCTTCCTCAGGTAGAGCAAGAATGGATGTGACTGAAATTTGCTAACTTCAAGACGACCGGAGAGTACAATTCTACTTTGCACAGAATTTACACCAATATTCAACTATGTGGCAGGCATGTCACATATGAGCAGAAGATTGATAAGACCCTCTCCACCTTCCACCCCAATGTAGTGTAGTCTGTGTGCAACTATCGTCAAGATGGCTACAAAAAGTATACTGAATTAATTGATATTATGCAGGTTGTAGAGTTTCACTATGAAGTTCTCTAGCAGAATTTTGTCACACAGCCACCTGGGAGCTGCGCTGGCTGTGAGGCCAACGCTGGGAGGTACAATGTGCGAAAGCCTACAATAAAGAAAAGGGGAAAGAAGGGCAAAACAACACTGATGAGGATATCACTTCCTTGGATACACACAACACTTATGTATAAGATGATAGGAAAGGAACTATGATGAGGGCATGCGCGCAAGTTGAGTTATCAGGTGAGCTTGTTCCTAAGGATGTATAATTCAGTTTTTGAGAATGGGTTGCTGCCTGATGCTTGTGATGTGATTGTGCTTTGGAACATAGGTAAAGACCAAGGAGAGGCACATGGAGTAACGGATGTGCTTTGGATGAACATTGGAGGTCACCACGTCACTTTGAGGTCAGGACGACCAAGAATGAAAGCTAGGCATGTTCTAAAATCCTGTTTGACCTCCGGAGACAGCATTGACTTCAAACGAGCATAGAAGATGCATACGGAATCCAAATAAGGTGATCTTGGACTTGTTGGAAAGTTTTTGACATCCTCTTTCCAATGGTTCTAGTCCCATCTCAAAACTCTACCTAAGCATGACATAATCTATAAAACAAAACTGAATTAGTTCTAAACCTGGGCCTTAGGCCTTGTATCAGTTTGAGTTCAATTAGAGAGTTGTAGTGGGATATTCCTCCACTCTCATGAATATGCCCCCCTGTCCCTAGCACCATAAAAACTACCAAGGATGCCTCTTTTAGGGTTTAGGCTTGTTTAGATTTATTTTCATTTAAAAAACATCAATTGTGTATTATGTCGACTAGACCAACTACGGCGACTTCAGGCCTCTCCATTGTTTAGTGAAACTTCATATTTCATTCATAAGTTCAAATCACGCTTATTTCTTTTTTTCTTGATTCTCTTGCTTGCAGGAAAGATCATCCGTGTTGGGCACAGTTGGTGACGACAAGCGTGTGGTGTAGTGATTGCAGGACGGACTTGGTCATTTCAATCAAGTAGCCTTGTCGTCAACGTCATATCAAACAATCATAGTTGTCATTCTCATCGGAAGATTATGCCAAATCCTCTCATCACACAGCCCAGAAAAGCAAGTCAAATGCTCCATAGGAGAATAAAGCTAGCAAACCAAAGCGGGACAACAAGCCTTATAGTTAGTAAGACCAAACCTGCTACAAGTGTGGCAAGTAGGGGCACTGGTCACGCATCTATAAAGAGTCACAACACGTCATCGATGTCTTTCAGGCCAAAAAGAAGAAGGGTGGCAAATGGCAGCATGAAACCCACTTTGTTTTCATTGAGGGGAGAATTTTGAGCAGCTATCTGCACCCATCGAGGTTGACTCCACTCTTGAAGCAGCACCCATACTTGACATTGTAGCTGTTGTCGTCATGATTTTCCAAGAAGAGCATCTCACTCCTGAGAAGATAGGATCTGAAGTCTTTGGTTTCTTAGCAGATTCAGTCTAATGTACAAAATGCATTCAAACTTTAATTGTCATTTATTTCATGTATAGAAGGAATAAGTTAGATTTTTCATTGATGTTACTCAAACAATTTTCTCGTGATGGTTGGATGATATTAATTAATTCATTTATTCAGTTAATAATGGTATGATATGTTTTGATATTTGAAGTATTTTATTTATGTGTTGATTGTCTGCTACTACATATTAGTAAATTACTTTATATTAGATCATGTGTGGAGCTCTATGGAGAAAGTGTGCTTAACTAACAAAAGCACAATGAATACCATCTTAAGAGAGATAAAATTCTTTCAGTCAATTAGCAAGAATGCTAGCAATCTTACGACCATCGCTGGTAGTGATGCATGTATAATAGGCTCAGGGATAGCCATAATTCTACTTCCAATGGGCACAAATTTGGTCATTCAAGAAGTCTTATTGTACACAGAATCAACTAAAACCCCTAAGATTCAAGGATATTTGCGCTAGTGGTTTCCACATTGAAATTGAAGAAGAGTATGATAAGGAATATCTGCTCATTACAAAGCGTGAAGTAAGTGGAAAAAGGGTATTAGAAAGACTTCATTTAAAACTGGGCTATACAAAACTAATATTAAGGCACCCACAGCTTATACTGTCCTGAAAACAATATTTAGAAGCTCTGAACTTTTCTGTCTCTAGCATGATAGATCAGACCACCCAGGTTTTAGGATGATGAGAAATATAATTAACAATTCACAGGGACATAATATCAATGTAAAGAATTTTTTAAATCAAGAAGATTTTGTGTGCGTCGCATGTGCCACCGGAAAATTAATTACTAGACCTTCTGCTCTGAAAGTGAAGGATGAAGTTCTAGCATTCCTAGAATGCATCCAAGGAGACATTTGCGGTCCTATACAACCACTGTTAGGGCTATTTGAATATTTTATGATGCTCATCGATGCTTCCTCGAAATGGTCACACATATGTTTATTATCTATGAGAAATCATGCTTTTGCAAAGCTGATCACGTAGATAATTCAAATTAAAATAATTCCCTTGATCATCATATAAAGTCCATCAGAATGGACAATGCCGGAGAATTTATTTCAAAGGCATTTGATGATTATTGCATGACAATGAGAATTAAAGTTGAGTATTATGTACTGTATGTCCATACCCAAAATGGACTAGTAGAAGCATTAATTAAGAGAATTAAATTTATTGTCCGACCACTTTTATAGAATTGTAATTTATCAACTATATATTGGGGACATGCAGTCCTGCATACAGCAACTCTTATCAACTTTAGTCCATCGGCATATAACATCTATTTACCTATGCAACTAGTGCAAGGGTCAGTACTAAAAATTTCTCATCTCCGTAGGTTTAGTTGCAAATTTTATGTACCTATATCTCCACCATAGTGTACTACAATGGACCCCTCCAAAAGTTTGGGATATACGTTGGTTATGAGACAACATCCATAATAAGGTATTTAGACCCTATGACAGGAGATTGCATACAACCCATTTCGCTGATAATATATTTGAGGAGGATTGTTTCCTGACATTAGGGGGGAGGAAATCAACCCCTTGATGAAAAATGTCGGAAAATTACATGGCAAGCCAAGGGAATCCATGCACATGACTCGCACACTAGTGAAGCAAGTAGAGAAGTTCAGAAGATAATTAACTTGCAAACATTAGCAAACCAACTGCTTGACCATTTTAGTGATTTAAAGAGTGTGACCAAGTCGTATGTGCCTACACGCAATGCACCAGAGAGGTTGAAATACCGAAAAAAATTGAAGGTATCCCTAATCCCGTCCAGAGGCCTTAGAATAAAAGGACGAGAACTCCGGCCCCTCGAATCCCAAGTAACCGGGGACGCCTAGTAAAAGAGAATAAGAAGGACTTGACACTGCCAATCACTGAAGTTCCCTAGAACCAAAAGGGGAGCCAGTTGAGACCTGACACCGGTATGACACCTTCATGGAAAAGCATACCAGATTTGAGCATTCCCATGGAGGGAGAAACCAGTATGGATGTGTGCGCATGCATCGGAGATGAAAAATTAAAGGGACTTGCCCCCGCAACTGAAAGGAGCGGTGAGCAAGTAGAAGCACCAGAAGAATCAACCCATGATGAAATAGCTATAAACTATGTGCACATGGGAGAATCCATGAATAAGACAATAGCCAATGTTGATATTTATTTTGCAAATTTTTTTTGCCACAATCATCAATCTTTATCTAGAGCTTACATCGCTTGCTGAATGTAAGAAAAGATTAGATTAGGAGGATTGAAAGAAGGAAATAGAAACTGAATTATTATCTCTGAATAAAAGATAGGTGTTTGGGCCTGTAAGCCACATGCCTCCCCATGTGGACCCCGTAGGACATAAGTGGGTTTTTGTTCGAAAGAGAAATGAGAAAATGAAGTTGCAAGATATAAAGTAAGGCTTGTTGTACAAGGTTTCACTCAATGTCTAGTAGTTGATTACGAAGAAACCTATTCTCCGATCATGGGTGGTATTACCTTTAAATACTTACTCTCAATGGCAGTAAACTTGAATTTAGAAATAAAGTTAATAGATGTGGTAATTGCAGACCTTTATGAAAAGTTGGATTCGGGCATTTATATGAAGTTGCCTGAAGGTATCCTTATCCCGAACCAAGACAGAGCAAATAGAAGCTTGTAAAGTGTGAAACTCAGAAAATCACTGTATGGACTTAAGCAATCAGGCAGGATGCGGTATAATCGCTTAAGCGACTTTCTATGCAAGAAAGGCTACATGAACAATGAGGATTGTCTATGTGTATTTTACGATGATCCCAGAATGGGTTTTATATAATCTCAGTGTATGTAGATGATCTGAATATCATCAAAACCCTGGAAGATATAAAGGAAGCAAGCTCTTACCTGGAGTCAGAGTTCGAAATGAAAGATTTGGGTAAAACCAAATATTGCCTAGGCTTGCAGCTTGAGCATGTCCCGGAAGGAATATTAGTACATTAATCCACATACACTCAGAAGGTGTTAGAAAGGTTTGGCTTTGAAAAGGTATACCCATCGAAAGTATCGATGATCGGATGATCTTTACAGCAAAACAAGGACATACCAATCTAGAGAAGAGGGGGAGAATGTACTGGGACCGGAATTCCCATACTAAGTGCAATAGGAGTACTTATGTATTTAGCAAACTGCACTAGACTGTATATCGCATTTGCCGTAAACCTATTAGCATGGTATAGTGCAGAACCTACCAAGAGGCATTGGCAGGGAATAAACGACATCTTCCGATACCTCCAAGGAAGCAAAGATCTTGGACTATTGTACAGAAAGAACCAAGAGCTAAATATGACTAGCTACCTGTCAGACCTGCATACAACTAGGTCACAAACGTGTTATGTATTTTTGTG
This sequence comes from Dendrocalamus latiflorus, assembly GCA_017311315.1. NCBI lineage: Eukaryota > Viridiplantae > Streptophyta > Magnoliopsida > Poales > Poaceae > Dendrocalamus > Dendrocalamus latiflorus. The sequence continues at coordinate 48,170,346 of CM029651.1, forward strand.
TGGTAGTACTGCAATTTTATGGAAATCGTCTAAGCAAAGTCTTGTATTAACTTTGACGAATCACTTAGAAATCATAGCACTGTACGAAGCCACACGAGAATGTTCTTGGCTTCAACGAATGATTCACTACATCCATCAGTCATGTGGATTGAATATCGTGTAAGCTCCCACAGTTATCTATGAAGATAATACAACTTGTGTTTCACAAGTACAAACATGTTATATGAAGTGTCATCTTACAAAGTATATGAATCCTAAGTTCTTCTATTCTCATGAATTGCAAAAAATGGACGAAATTAAGATGCTGCATACTAAGTCATGTGAAAATTTTTCAGATTTATTCACTAAGTCACTTCCACCTTCTAATTTTGAAAGGTGTGTACGTGGAATTGAAATAATGAGACTTAGAGAAGTGCAAAACTCAGGAAGAGATTCTTCTCGAGCTCACTATTAAAACTTGATCATAAAGATTGAATACCCAAAGAATAAATCAAGTAGATTAAATAAAATTAGGTAGATTATACTATTTTTCCATTGACGAGTTTTCCAGAAGTTTCTTAGCTAAGGTTTTTAACGAGGCAATTCGTGCAACATAGTATAACATGTGCCATGTACTCTTTCTCCAATTTTTTTCACTAGGTTTTTCTGGAGTTTTGACGAGATATGAACGTGTCGAATGAGTGTCTAAGGGGAGTGATGGCAAACTTGGGCTTAGGCCTAAGATCTTGGCCTATGGTGGACACCTCTCTATATAATCTATAAATAGGGAGTCGTAATTGTCATCACTTATATCTTTTGAAGGAGAAAGTAATAAAGAAAGGAAGAAAGAATTCGGTCGGACTGGACGAGGGTTCCTCGACAGTTTAGATGGCAATGTTTTAATCTCTCACATGACCTGGTGATGGTTTCTCGTAGCGGTTTTATTCCACTCAGGTCGCAGCAACCATGAGGGCTTTTGTTAGTTTTGTAGCACTGTTATACTAAAGCCGGTGTATATATACTACTTCAGTTTTTCCCTTACAAAAATATTATATCACTATGTAGTTTTAGTAACATCCAATATGGTTTGTTATAATGAGCTTTCCATACTTAGCCATTCCGATCCAGCCGTGGTATTCTAACTAGTAGGGTCATATGTGACACCCCATGGCAATAGCACGGGTTACATGAAAGCATTGTTATCAATACCGGTTTTAAATTTTTACCGGGACCGGTAGGACCGATTTTCAGAAATTTTGGTAGTTTTTTGGGCCAAAAAATTCAAATAAAATCAGCCAAAATCGGTAATAAATTGAAGTAACTCGATGTAAAACGATATATTTGAGACTGATTTGTAGCTTAACTAGAGGTAGCCGGTAGAACCGATTTTCGCCAATTTTCGACCGATTTTCACAACCCTGCATGAAAGACAATAAATAAGTTCTTTCATCTTTTTTAGATGATTGCATAAGTTGTTGATAGACGTAATTTTCTTATCACATAAATTAGGATTAAAAGAGTTGAAAACGTTGCAAGTTGAATAGTAGTTAAGTTTACATGTCTTGACGGGGAGAGATAGGATAAAATAATGTGCATCTTGGTTGACCTTTCTTCATAAAAATAAATGTTGCCATCCAGTAAACAAAAGAAAAAACTGCTGAGAACAGATTCCATGGCCAATTGGGACAAGCCAGTGATGCAACGAAAATGAAAGATTCTGCACATAAAATGGGTAGCAAACTACAATTTGAGTTCTTGCATGGAAACAGAGAAACATAAGCTAGCTAATTGGTTCTTTGGGGGGGGAACAATGACACACCTTGGCATGACTTTTATGAGCCTAAAGGGACATCAACTGGAGATCTTATGCCAAACCTCAAGGGTTGAACTGCCCCCATATGAACGTATGAATGGTTGTATGATTGTCGCATAATATACCAAAGATCAAATAAGAGTGCCAAATGGGAAGTATACAAGGGGGTATGTAGAATTACTGAGAGAGCATGATACCGCAACCCGCAATCTCTGAAAACGAAAGGAGGATATTGAGTTATCTGGGCTGCAAAATAGTTAGTCCTCAATAGAAAAGGAGGAACTTTCTTCAAAGTCATTAGGAGAACCCATCTTCAAGAATATAGCTCAGATATTCAGGTTAGCGAAAATGCAACCTATCTTAATCACCAATGATTGGAGACAATGTAAAAGGGGGCAAATGTTCTTAAATCACAAATAGTTCGTCAAAATGTCACACATCAAATGACGGTCTTGTATGCAATACAAAGTCAATTTCCTATAAGAAAAGGACGAGAGAGATAAAACAAGGCCAAACAATGTGTAGAGGCAAAGTCAACCAATGCGGTGAATGGAGGACGTCTGAAATGAGATACACCAAGTTAAATACCTCCTTTAGCCCTTGGTTTGCTGTTTGATTAGAACCTGGCAGTTGTAGATATCATTATAGAATCAAGGGGTAAGTTGGGCAAATTAAGGAACAAAATAAGATTGGTGGAGGTGAAAACAAGGGAAAATTGCTCTCATGCCACAAAGTTAAGCGCCATCCTCCCATTTGCCACAAACTTGAGTGACTTTGTTATTATGCCACACACTTCAGTGTTTTTTCTTTGTTTTGCCCATTTTGCATTTTCAGGGACTGGAAATGACCCTTTTGCCCTCGTCAATAGTGCAGGCGGGCGTCGGAGCTGTCGGAGCGCGAGCGCGGCCGGTGGATGGCGCGTGTCGGCGGAGCGCGAGCGCGGCCGGCGGATGGCGCGGAGGCGGAGCGCGAGCGCGGCCGGCGGATGGCGCGGGGGCGAGGAGCGGGTGGAGGAAGCCGCGCTCGCGCTCCGCCTCCGCGCCATCCGCCGGCCGCGCTCCGCCTCCGCGCCATCCGCCGGCCGCGCTCGCGCTCCGCCGACGCGTGCCATCCGCCGGCGGCGCTCGCGCTCTGACAGCTCCGACGCCCGCCTGCACTGTTGACGAGGGCAAAAGGGTCATTTCCAGTCCCTGAAAATGCAAAATGGGCAAAACAAAGAAAAAACACTGAAGTGTGTGACATAATAACAAAGCCACTCAAGTTTGTGGCAAATGGGAGGATAGCGCTTAACTTTGTGGCATGAGAGTAATTTTCCCAAACAATAATGCTCTGGTCCTACTCTAAGAATCTTGAAGCAAGAGTTCTACTTTTTTTATACTTAAACTAACTTCCATTATGTCATCAAATAACAAATCAGTGTTGTATTCTTAGGTTAAGAAAGTTGTAGTTAATCGGCAGATCACCATTGAAAATTCAGGAATGTGGCATATCGGCAAAATACAGCGAATACATTGTTCTTGTAGGCGACGGCCTTTGTCGGTTTTAGCAAGGGTCATCGTCTATGCAAATGCAAGTAGAAATGCGATGAACCAATCGACCATTGTTGTAACGATGAGGTCAATATATTAGTGTCCTTGGCTGATGTCTACTATTGAAGGCCTGATGGCTGCATCATGCCAACTGTATTGCTATGAACAGAAAAAAGAAACAGTGAGAAAAGGTATTACTGTTTTTCTGTGGATTTTTTACTGTATATTATATTGGTAGTAGAAATAAAATCTGACCGTTGATTTGTGAGAGTATTATAGACTTTTATTTTTCAACTTGTTTTTTAAAAGAGTATTTTGGATTATCTTGTCGATTAGCTGAAAAAGAACTCAAAAACTGATTTTGTTAGACCATGTGGATGATTGTAAATAAAGAGATGATGAATAATTGACATTTGGTTTGTTTTGGATTTTGCATTTGTGAAAGACTTGATTGTTTGCAGTTGAAGTCGTTGCCCTTGAGTGGTCGTGCACAATTTCGGGTCACAGACGCTACTCTACAACCACGGCAACAGACGCTCTACGACCACAGCAACAGACGCTATATGACCACGGCATGGCTTTCAGATAACAGACTTCAGACTACAACCACAGACATCAGACATCATGCTTCGACCACAACATGAACATGATTACGACAACGGCAGGAGTTTTTACGACTTGGTGGTTGGCAGGAGTTTTTACGACCACAGCATCAGAACATAGATAATCTTATGACCACAGCATGCTACGACCATGTTCAACATACGACCACAGCATGCTACGACCACGTTCAACATACAACCACATCATGCTATGACCACGTTTAGCTTATGACCATGGCATGCTACGACCATGTTCAGCTTACGACCACGGCATGCTACGACCACGTTCAGCTTATGACCACTGAATGCTACGACCACGTTCAGCTTACGACCAAGGCAGTACGACTTCACCTTTTGACCATGGCAGTACGACTTCGGTCTTACGACCATAGCAGGTAATCATAGCTACAGTACTCTTTTATGGTTGTAACTACAGTACTCGATGGTCGTAGACTTTACTGGTCGAGGGCTTTGCGGTGGATGGTCGTAGATTTTGCAGACTACCTTCATGGTCGTAAGTTATGCAGACTACGTTCATGGTCGTAGGTTGTGCAGACTACGTTTATGGTCATAGGTCTTGTAGACTACCTTCATGGTCGTAAGTTATGCAGATTACGTTCATGGTCGTAGGTTGTGCAGACTATGTTCATGGTCGTAGATTTTGCAGAATACCTTCATGATCGTAGGTTTTGCAGACTATTTTCATGGTTGTAGTTTTCGCAGACTACCTCCATGATTGTAGACTTGGCAGTCTGGTCAATACTCGCAGACTTCACTGTCTGCTATTTTGTCCTCGGTCATCAGAGGCTTAGCGATTGGTTGCCGTTGGCTTCACGGTCGGTACTCGTAAGACTTCATGGTCGATACGAGTGCTTCACTCATGTGATCGTCGAGTACGTCGGGTACTCGGGTTGGGCCAGTGTTTGTCTAGTCAGTGAGTGGTGGTTGTTGATGAATGGTCGTTGCTTGAGATACTCGTAGTCGAAGGACTCGGTACTCGATAGAAGTGGTCGGGTGTTGGAATGGTTTGTATTCATAGGTTTTGAGTGTGTGTTATGGTTGTGACTCGGTAGTTGGTACTCGATAGTCGGTATGGTTTACGAGTACTCATGGATTATGAGTTAGCGATCGTATTGGTGAATTTGGTGGTCTATTTCGGTTAGCGATAGGACTGTGTGGTCGTAAACGATCTGGTGCGTACTTTCATGCAATTTCTTCCTAGGAACAACACGAGGAGCGAATGGCTTCATTTGCTCAAACAAGTTCAGAATTGAGATAGATCGCAAGTCACACCAAACAAACGAACTTTAACCCCACCACAGTCACAAAAATTAATCTTGTGCTACTTGTTTCGTTTATAATTTTACCCCTTTGAAGATTCTTTTACTAGTATTGCGGGTGATAGTATAACTAAATCCTAACTAATCTGAACCTTTGGATCACAAAGATTGGACGGCTCATATTCATTTTAAGGTACCGTAAAAAAGCTCTTCTCTGTGGTCCATCCCTTTGGGTAGCTGGATGGCATGACATCCAAATATTCAATGCCTTCTTACTATAGGTAATCAGAAGCATGATTCTTGTGAAAACTGGCAACTTGCAAATGGCAACTAGTCAAAATTTGTGCTTCTTTTATAAGTTTACTTTAAAACCCTAAGACAACAAAAGTAAGTTTTTCGTTCAATATTAGCAATTCCGGTTCTGGACAAGTAACCACCCAACAGAACAAGGTCAACAACAGGAAAATGAATCACCGCACGAAATACCAAACTTAGATCAAATTAACAGGCCTACCAGTGCCACAATGTATTGACAAATTGCACGTTGCATTGCATGTTGCCTTTCCTATTGCTAATTTGGTATACATCGGTATCAAGCCGGCCTTTGTGTTGGGAACCACCTCTTTGTGGGATGGAGTATTATTCAGAAGAAACTTTATGAGATCACTGTTGTGTGTGGGTGTGCGTCTTTATTTCCATTTCTTTTGTCTTGTTGGCTTTAAATTAGTTAAATTAATTAATGTTAAACTCAAAGATACCCTATGAAAATGAATGACGTAAACATGCAGAACAGTTGCTTTGTATTTCAGTTAGCATGATCAGCTTTACCTAGCAATGCAAACCAAAACCTCACCCCCATTATTTGGAAACTGGTCCCTGATATTTTGCTCCTTTCAGTTGTTGACATCCCTTTGGAAATACGCTACACGCACAAGCACAACTCTCGAGGAACGCATGAATTGGATAAGCCGATATTGGGGGGGGGGGGAGAAGGATCGAAATTCCATCCGTGATCCAGCTTAAGTTACCACAGCTGATTCTAATGGATTATGACAAGATTATTTTAACCATGTTCTAATACTGTAAGAGGCTCTAAACATGAGCTCTTTGCCTTCGATCTCGACCCTTGAAGCTGCTCGGCCAACTTACCACTACAGCCTAGATACGTGTATTTTATCTTTTTTTCTTCTTCCCTGAAAATACTGTAACTCCCTCTCAAAGTAAGATGATTACCTCAGTTTCTTGCCACAGAAGTATATTTAACAAAGCAAAACAAAATAAAACAAAAGATAGGCACTACCTTTTTAAGTTGTCAATATAGTTAATCAAACAACCAAAAAAACAAATTCTTCTCTCTAAATGATACCTACATGTAGGACCGATGTCGGGGTGAATGGTTTCCAAAACTTTTTCTCCTAAGGTATTTAAAATATTCACTCGAGTGACTATGATAATCACTAAGTTTAGATCACACCAACTAAGCTAAGTAAAATAAATCTAGAAACAAGAATCAACAAAATCAACAACCTCCTGCACAGGGCCGATCTGATTGTCGGTTTGTGACCGGTCACACCGGCAGGTCGATCTGACAACAGGTTTGGGACCATTCTAACCGGTTCCTTGTTCCCATGCCTAAAAATCTCTCGCTAAAAGGCTTAAGTCTCAAGAACTTGTCTAATTCACACCTAAATACTTTGATATTTTGCATGAGACTTGTACAAGGAAATAAGAATCTAAATCAATCAAGAATCACAAGGCTATTTAGCCCGAGTTCACCAAATTGAAGAGAATCAAATCTAGTTTACAAGAATACCAAAAATTGTAAAATTCAAATTACTTCTTGCTCGTGAGAAACTAAGGTATGGGGTCTTCCAAAACCATTCTCACATATCCTAACAAGGTACTTTAAACAAAAGATTGGGCTAGACTTGCACGAACCCAAAATCACAAATCTAACTCAAAAATAAGCAAAAGCAAACAAGAACGCAAACAAAAACATGATTGAGACAAAGTTTTGATCTATTTCAATGAAAGATGAGGTTTACATACTCATGGATAATTACAAGGTTCAGCCAAAGTATCACTCTTTCCTCTCTCAAGTTCTCTATTTCACAACCATGGAAGGAGGTAAGGTGGTAGAATAAAAACGTAAAACTTAGAATTCTTGGATCTACCACCTCCTCTCCTCCCCTTTAAATAACCAGCAATAACCCTAATAGGTCCAACCCATTAAGCCTACCGAGAAAACCCGTCAACTCCACTAGCATAGGTTTTACACACACGCGCACATCTGCGCGACCGCTCGTTTCGCTGCGACATCTATGTTTTGCATAGTTTCCTGTTCTTCCTCAGACCCAACTGTAAGTCGTTCGTGTGACCGATCGACTTGTTTAAATTTTGTTTCTATATATTTTTGAAGTGTAATGATTTGCCTATTGTTAGCACTACTTTATACATCATTAGTTATTTGTGATATTTGTCTCCTAGTAAAATTTGAAATTAAAATATTAACTACATTTCTAACAACACCGCTGTTCATGGGTCTAAAATATTACCTACATTTCTAGCAACACTGCTGGTCATGGGTTGATCCTACCATCACCCGACTTTTGGTTCCACCGACCAGTTCGATCGGGAATTTTCTAAAACTATTGTAAAATTTAAATTCAACTTAAATAGAATATTAATTATTCATCATAAATATATATTAGACGTCACCTTACAACTAACTCAACAGTTGCGAAAGGAAACTCGCCACCGTAGCCAACTTCGCGGTATAAATACCACTTGGCTCTCCCGGCTTTCGCCCCATCCCCTGCTTCTTGTGCTACACATCTTATCGCCTCGTCTTGGCCATTAAGATCTGTTCGTGTTAGGTCTCTCCCTGCTTCGCTCGTGAGCAATGGCCAGCCTCCATGATCTCGTCAACCTCAACCTCAGCGAATGCACCGACAAGATCATCGTTGAGTACATCTGGTTGGTCGTCGTCTCTGTTTTTCATCGGTTCTTGATCTTAAAATTTTCTTGCCTTGCGCTCGTAGTGCTGGTGCAGCAGTGCTTTCGGCCAAAGATGAAAGATCGTGTTCTTATGCAAAGTTATTCTCCTTGCATTCCCCATCTATGGTCTTTGGTACTCGTCATAGTTCATCGATCATAGTTCCTAGTTACTTTCTGAATTCTACAGCCACTCGAGCTTTTCTATCAAAATCTTAAATGCCTTTTCTATCAAGCTTAATCTGCATGATCTTTCTTATCTCTAAATATTATGTTTTCTGTTCAGGGTTGGAGGATCCGGCATAGATATCAGGAGCAAAGCAAGGGTGCGTACTTTGATCTCAACATATATTTTCTGAACTTATCAAGCTCTTGTTCTAAGCTGAAACTAAATCTATTGATACTAGCACAGTATTTCTCACCATTCAATTGATTTTCCCTTTCTTCGAGCAGACGGTGAAAGGCCCCATCACCGATGCGAGCCAGCTGCCGAAGTGGAACTACGATGGCTCCAGCACCGGGCAGGCTCCCGGAGAGGATAGCGAAGTGATCCTCTAGTATGATTTTGATTTCATAGCCTCTTCTAATGGTTTTACTTGTAGATTACTTAGTTCCTTGTTGCTTATATGCCTTTTGTTTAACTTTGAAGTCCTCAAGCCATTTTCCCGGACCCGTTCAGGAGGGGCGACAACATCCTTGTAAGCTCCTCTCCCTCCTCTTCTATGTTTCACTTCGAACTCATGCAACATGGATATATGATGGCCCAAAGTAAAAAATAAATAAATAAAACGGGGGGAAACAAGGGACAAAAAGGTCCTTGAAAAGAAAAATGAGTTTTATGAGACAATATGTTTTAATAAAAAAATATTTTTTGGGTTCTTTTAACCTTGTTAAAATCTTGTTTGGCATAGCAAAAAAAAATTAACAGTTTTGCTAATTATTAGCCACATATTTTTTTAGGGTATTGATAGTAAGTAGAATTTTCTAGCTGTTATATGTGTTTGGAGATATGTGTGCTTTTAGCTGTTGATGAAAAAAACAGGCGCCTAAGCCTGTTGTATAGACAACCCCAAATTTTTATACCATCATCAGTTGACCTGCTAGTACTAGGCTCATAACTTACACTATATAGAATTCCAACTTATTATTTTTTATAAAAGAAATAAGTTGGCTCATTAGAAACAGTAGGTCATTAGAACCATTTGACGAAAATAGTTTATAAATACTTAAACTGAAAAACCATAGGCTTCATCTTAAGCAAAGCAAGTTTCTACTGTATTTGGAGTATTGTGGCTGTGCTAAACTGCTAGCTCGTTAGTTTGCCATTTTCTTTATATTTAATACTTCCTATAGGTGATGTGCGACTGCTACACGCCACAAGGAGAGCCAATCCCCACTAACAAGAGGCACAATGCTGCCAAGATCTTCAGCCACCCTGATGTTGCAGCTGAGGTGCCATGGTAGGAATCCTTCTATCCAGATTTCAAGTAATTTGCATGAAGTGTTTCAATTAAAGTTTTAATGTCCTTGTTTCCAACATAAGTAAACATGTAGGAATATTAAATTCTAAAAGAAATATTAGTATTAGATTATTACCACATCGTAATTTGCATCAGTTGAAAAGTAATAGTATAAATAATGTCTAATAAAAGGTAAATTGTCTGTTCCTGTAATATGACAATTTAGAACATTTTGGTTGACATGAGTAGAAATATAATGTAATGTAATTTAGCAAATATGAAATAAAATCTACCAGAAAAATTTTAAGGGCCACCAGGTTTGGAGGTTTCCACTTTTATATCTACTTTTCTATCTTATCTGCTCACAGTTCTCATCATGACATATCTCTGAATCCAAACAGGTACGGTATTGAGCAGGAGTACACACTCCTCCAGAAGGATGTGAGCTGGCCCCTTGGTTGGCCTGTTGGTGGCTACCCTGGTCCTCAGGCAAGAAAATTACCCTGCAAAATCTGAACATGCTATCTGTTGCAAGTTATATAAAACACGTTAAGTGGTGACATGTTAAACTTTGAATATAAGGGTTACATTTCTAACTTTTATTAATCAAGGGACTAGTTGACTTGGTTAGACTTTTGAAGTACTAAATCTGTTCTTGAACTTTTGACGATTACTAAATCTGTTCTTGAACTTTTGACGACTGACTCAATTCGAAAGAAAAAAACACTATTTCCATATGCGTTCGAGTAGCAGTTAGCTGCTACTGGTACTTGATATATTTCCACCATCCATTTTAGGTTTCTGAACTTACTTTCGTGCATTCTTCAGGGACCATACTACTGTGCAGCCGGTGCCGATAAGGCGTTCGGCCGCGACATCGTGGACGCCCACTACAAGGCCTGCCTTTATGCCGGGATCAACATCAGTGGCATCAATGGGGAAGTCATGCCTGGGCAGGTACAATCTTTGCAAGTTGCAGCCGTTGTTCTCTCTTCCTAGTATGACACATGAATACAAGGACTGATGCGTGCGAATTTCTGAACCGGATTCTGCGGCAACAGTGGGAGTTCCAAGTTGGCCCGTCGGTTGGAATCGCTGCTGCTGATCAGCTGTGGGTTGCCCGCTACATTCTCGAGGTTCGTATCCTAATATTCTCAATTTGGATTGGAATAAGAATTGCGACAACTATGCCGTTCAACTATGAGCAGTATATGGTTCTATTCGGCAATGTTACACCTTAATACGTTGGAATCAACTCTAGTTTCAGTAATATGTTGTTGATTGATTCCAGAGGATCACCGAGACGGCCGGAGTCGTGCTCTCCCTGGACCCGAAGCCGATCCAGGGTGACTGGAATGGCGCCGGTGCTCACACCAACTTCAGGTAAAAGACCGTACTAGTTACTCGTTCTAGTTCTGTGACAAATAAGCTAGGTTATGATCTGCAAGTGGCCAATGTTCCAAACCATGCATTTGCAGCACCAAGTCCATGAGGGAGCCGGGAGGCTACGAGGTGATCAAGAAGGCGATCGAGAAGCTCGGGAAGAGGCACAAGGAGCACATCGCCGCCTACGGCGAGGGCAACGAGCGCCGCCTCACCGGCCGCCACGAGACCGCCGACATCAACACATTCAAATGGGTACGTACGCGCCACCCGTGCGGTCACGGTCGTCTGATCACCTGACAACTTTGAGTGTCTCGTGCTTGCATTTCTGCTCACTCGGCCGCCTTTGTCGCCTGCTTGCAGGGCGTGGCGGACCGCGGCGCGTCCATCCGCGTCGGCCGCGACACGGAGAAGGAAGGCAAGGGCTACTTCGAGGACCGCAGGCCGGCCTCCAACATGGACCCCTACGTCGTGACCTCCATGATCGCCGAGACCACGCTCCTGTGGCAGCCAAACTAAGGAGATTATACTAGTCTCCCTAGAGACTCCAGCTCAATTTCTGTAAAACGTATGCTTGCATCCACCGTGATGTCAAGTTTTCGTTTCCTTCGCGTCGACAAGGTCTTTGATAGTCTGCTTTTGGTGTGCCTTCCGTGTCTTCCGTGTACTCTGAATAATGGCTGTAACGGATTTGCTTTTGCCTTACGAGTGGCTGTTCTTTTCCTAGTGTGATGATTTTATGAAAACAATTGTCCTTTTGTTCCATCTCCTCGCATTCTCGCATGGCAGTTTCATCTTTCATGTTGTCCACTGTTTCCATGTCACGCTGATGCGAATAATATCAATTGATGGATGTAAACGTCTGTGCTAAATGTATCTAAACCGTCAATGTCCTTGTTAGGAAACCTGGACTCTATCCAGAGTCCTGATCTAATTGGGCACCCCACCGTAGACTATAAATAGGGACCTAGACCCTCCTCATTATGTACCCGATGCAATCTAAAGCAATAAAGAAAGACCAGGAGTTCTCTCTACCTCTCCGTGTTCAATCTATTATTCTGTGATTCTGTGATTGATTCGTTCTTGTTCTAAGCAGAGGAATCGCTCGGACTGGTCTCCAGCGTCGGTTCCTCAACACGTTATCAGCACGACTTCGCTCCGGTGAACGAGGTAATCATCGAAGCACAGATTGATTTTCTAGATCGCTTTTGAATCTGTATTCTCTTTTCGCGTTCTAGATTGAATTTCTACGGTGCAAATCCACCCTAATCTACCGCGAGCAGACTTGAAGTCGCCGGCACAATGCCGATCGGTAGATTGTGAAACGGGGTAGATGTTGATTGCACTGTAGACTAGAAACGATGCAAATCCGCCCCAAATCTACCGCGAGCAGATCTGAAATCGCCGGCACAATGTCGATCGGTAGATTGCGAAACGGGGTAGATGTTGATTGCATCGTAGATTGGAAACAAATTTTTGCTTGTTTCTGCATGATCATTGCGCAAGAAAAAGTAGTTGTCGCATTCTCTGTTCGATCACTACATGAAAAAAAAACATGAAATTTGTGCACGGGCAGCCCTGTATGGCCTCCGCATGTGAGAGCACCAGCCGGCCCGTAGCCGGCCGCAGATCGTCCCAAGAGGTCTTGCCGCCTCGACTTCTGTGCTGACCGGCCCGCAGCCGATGACACGCCTCCATGCACACGCGGGCGCCGCCGGCCGCCGAACCCACTGAGCCTGGCCTCGTGCACGAAGCACCGGCCGTCACCTCCCGCACGAGGCGGCGGTGCCGCCACTGTAACCGCTCGTGGTTCTACCCGCCGCAGACGCCAGCCCGCGCCCGTGTCCGCCTCGGCCCGAAGCCACTGGATCTTGGCGCCGTTCGGCCGGCGCCCAAAGCCACCACCACCCGGTCCGGCTTCCCCGGCCGCCTCACCCCACCCGAGCCAAACTCGGGCCGCCGCCGCCTCATGCCGCTGCTCCCGTGACGCCCGAAGCGCCGCGCCGCCTGTAGCCGCACCGCACCGGCCTCCCGCACGAGGCCCCACCCCGCCGCTAGCCCGTCACCCCGAACGGCGCGAGCTTGCCGCTGGTCGTCGGACCCTCGCACGCGCAGCTGCACAGCGCCCGGGGCCGCCTCCGCCTTGCCTCAGGTTCGCCGCGCGCCACCGGTGCCCACACGGCCTCCGTGCCGTCGCGCCCTGCATGGCGCTGCTGCCGCCGCCAGCCCCCTGGCTCCTCCGCCGCGCCCGCCCGCACGCTCCCCGCGCCACCGCGCCCGCAGCGCCCGCTCGGCCCCGCATCGCCGCCTTCCGCCGTGCCATCCGAAGTAGGCGCCTCCTGTCGTGCCGCCCGAAGCTGGCCCCACGCCACCTCACCATCGGCACCGGAGGTCCACCGCCAGCCGCATGCTCGCCCGGGCCGGTCTCCGCAGGCCGCCTGCCCGAGCTCACTCCCGGGCCCTAGCCGCCGCCACGAAAAGGGATGAGTAGGGAAACCCTACTCATCATGGGGTAGTGCCGGCCGGGTGGGCCAAGCTGCCGTGCGGGCCGCATGGGCCAACGCCGAGTGGGCCGAAAGCGGGCAAGAAAAAAAAACAGGGGGAGGGGAGGCCCGAACTGGGTGGGAGCGGATTTTGCATGAAAACCCTCTGGTTTCCGTAAACTTACCGAGAGGCCCTAAATCTTACATCTAAGTCCAGAATTTTGCAAGAAAGGCATCATAATTCTGAAAATTACGTATAAGCCCTCAAATTTACGAGCGGGTCCAGAATTTTGCAGAAAACCCCTCTGTAAATCAGAAAATTGCGCGAATTTTTCTTTGAACTGAAAATTTGCGTAAAAACCCTTTGGAATTGCATAATTTGCTGAAATTTTATATTTTAGCATAAAAGGGCCTCGGGAATCCGAATTTTGAATTATTTTTAGCATTTGAAGCATATTTATTTATGCCATTATTATTCTCTGTATTTTCTGTATTTATTTACTGTTTTTGGTTGATTGTAATTGTTTAAATTGCTCTTAATCACCGAAATTAGCAGTAAAATTATAGAAAATGCACAGAAAATTATGAATCATTATGAGAACCTTTTGTACCATTTATTTACCCGCAGTAAATTATTCCGTGCATGTCTACCAGCAGTAGACTTATACACATTTAGATGACTAGCATCACGAACTGGGAGTTCGAGGAGCTGGCCCAGCATGGCCAAAACTATCTGACGTAGGCATCCGATGTCGAGATTGTGCTTAGAGGCAAGAAGCTCCGCGCTACTATTGGGATCTGCGGACTGAATGACGCCACCTCTGCCTCACTCTCAAGAATGAGTATATGGCGGAGAAAAGCGCGCTAGCACTCTGGACTGCACTCCAGAAGCGGTTTTGAGAGGCTAAAGTACACCATTTTCTCAAGCAGAGTAAGAATGGATCAGACTGAGGTTTGCCGACTTTAAGACGGTCGGGGGAAAACAATTCTGCCTTGCACAGGATTTGTACCCCAATTGAGAAAATCCTTCCACCCCAATGCAGTATAATCCGCACACAATTATCGTCAAGACAGCTATGAGGAATATGCCGAATTGATTGATATGATGCAGGTTGCGAAGGCTTAGGACAAAGTTCTCCGTAAGAACTAAGTCACTCAGCCACCAGAGAGCTCCGCTGGCCGTGAAGCCAACGCCGGGAGCCATAAGGTGTGAAATCCCTTAATGAAGAGAAGGGGAAGGAAGGGTAAAGCCGCAGCCCAGAAAGGCAAATTAGACGCTCCACATGAGAATAAGGCCAGCAAGCCAAAACGGGATGGCAAAGGGCAACATGAAGCCCACGTTGCATTGATTGAGGGGGAGAATTCCGAGCAGCTGCCCACGCTAATGGAGGTTGAGACCATCCAGGCAGCAACACTCCCTCTCGACCTAGAAGCAGCCAACGCCATGATTTCTCTTTAAGAGAATGTCAACCCTGAGAAAATAGAAGAACAAGTCTAGTGCACTGAATGCATTTCGACTTTAATTGTCATTTATTTTGTGTGAAAGAATATATTAGAATTTGCATGGATGGTGCTTAAGAATTGCTATTTTCTCGTGATGGTTGGATGATATTTGAAGAATTCATTCATTTATTCAATTCATAATGGCATGATATGTTCTGATATTGGTGTATTTTATTTATGTGCTGATTGCCTTCTCATGCATATTAATAAAATACCCTATATTAGAACACGTGTAGCGCCCTATAAAGGAAGTGTGCTTAGCCAGCAGCGGCACAACGCATACCATCTTAAGAGAGATTAAGTATTTTTAGTCGATTTGTAAGAGCACCAACAGCCTTACGACAATCGCCGGAAGCGATGCATGGTTCAGGAAGAGCCACAAATGGGCACAACTTTGGTCATTGAAGAAGCCTTATTGTACCCAGAATCGACTAGAACTCTCCTAAGTTTTAAGAATATTCGCGCTAATGGTTTCCACGTTGAGACTAAAGAAGAGTACGGTAAGGAATACCTGCTCATCACAAAGCGCGAAGAGAATGGCAAAAGAATATTAGGAAAGCTTCCTTCACTTGAAACAGGGCTATATTATACCACAATTAAAGCGCCTGCAGCGTACACTGTTCTGAAAACAGTGTTTAGAAGCTCTGAACTCTTCTGTCTCTGGCATGACAGATTAGGCCACCCAAGTCTTAGGATGATGAAAAACATAATAACTCGCATGGGCATAATATTAATGTGAAGAATTTCCCGAATCATGAAGATTTTGTGTGCCCTGCATGTGCCACCGGGAAACTAATTACTAGACCCTCCACTCTGTAAGTGAAGGATGAAGTCCCTGCATTCCTGGAACGTATCCAGGGAGACATTTGCGGTCCCATTCAGCCCATCTTAGGGTTATTTAAGAATTTTATGGTGCTCATTGACGCTTCCTCGAAGTTGTCATATGTGGGTTTTGTTGTCCACAAGGAACCTCGCCTTTGAAAAATTGATCTCGCAGATCATTCGCATCGAAAATGTGTTTCCAGATCATCATATCAAGTCCATCCGAATGGACAGCGCCGGAGAATTTACTTCAAAGTCATTTGATGGTTAATGCATGGCGATGGGAATTGCAGTTAAGCATTTGGTACCGCATGTCCATACCCAGAACGGTTTGGCAGAGGCTTTAATCAAAAGAATTAAATTTATTGCCCAACCCCTCTTGCATAAAAGTAATTTGCCAGCTACATGTTGGGGACACGCAGTCCTTCATGCAGCGAATCTCATCAACCTTAGACCTTCGGCCTACAACATCCATTCACCTATGCAACTAGCGCAAGGGTCACCACCGAATGTTTCCCAACATTAGGGGGAGGAAATCAACCCCTTGATGAAGAATGTCGGGAAATTACGTGGCAAGCCTGGGGAAACCATGTAGATGACCCGCGCACTAGAGAAGTCCAGAAGACATTACATGGCAAGCCACAAGAATTCATGCAGATGACCTGCGCACTAGTGAAGCGAATAGAGAAGTCTAGAAGACAAGAGAAGTCTAAAAGACAAGAGATTTGCAAGCATTAGCAAATCAACTGCCTGATCACTTTAGTGATTTGAAGAGCGTGACTAAGTCGCATGTGCCTGAACGCACTGCACCGGAGAGGGTTGAAATACCAAAGAAAATTGAAGGTATCCCTAATCTCGTCCAGAGGCCTCAGAAAAATAAAAAAGAGGACGAGAACTCCGGTTCCTCGAATCCTTAGTAACCGGGGACGCCTGGTAAAGAAGGATAAGAGGGATTTATCACAGTCGATCATTGAAGTCCCCCGGAATGAGAAGGGGAGCCAGTTGAGACCTGGCACAAGTATGACACCTTCAGAAAAGGGCATACCGGATCTGAATATCCCCATCGGCATGAATGTGTGCGCACACATCGGAGCCGAAAAACTAAAGGGACTTGCCACCGCAATTGAAAGAAGCGATGTGCAAGGTAAAGCTCTAGCAGAAGCAATCGCTCCAGAAGAAGCAACTCATGAAGAAATAGCTATAAATTATGTGCACACGGGAGAGTCCCTGAATAGGACACTAGCTAATATCGATATCTACTTCGCAAAGAAAATTGCCACCATCATCGATCTTGATCCCGAGCCTGCATCGCTCGCTGAATGTAAGAAAAGATCAGATTGGGAAGATTGGAAGAAGGCAATAGCAACTGAATTGCTATCTCTGAATAAAAGAGAGGTGTTTGGGCCCGTATGCCGCACACCTCCCCACATAAACCCCGTTGGGCACAAGTGGGTATTTGTTCGAAAGAGAAATGAAAGAAATGAAGTAGTGAGATACAAAGCAAGGCTGGTAGCCCAAGGTTTCACTCAACGTCCTGGAGTTGATTATGAAAAAACCTACTCTCCAGTCATGAGTGGAATTACCTTTAGATACTTGATCTCAATGGCAGTGAACTTGAATTTGGAAATGAAATTGATGGATGTTGTGACTGCATACCTTTATGGTAACTTGGTTTCGGAGATTTATATAAGAGTCCCTGAAGGAATCCCTCTCCCGAACCAAGACAGAGCAAATAGAAATCTATACAGTGTGAAACTCAGAAAGTCACTGTATGGAATGAAACAATCTGAAAGAATGTGGTATAATCGCTTGAGCGACTTTCTCTGCAAGAAAGGCTACACGAACAATGAAGACTGTCCTTGTGTATTTATACGGCGATCCCAGAATGGATTCTGTATAATCTCTGTGTATGTAGATGATCTGAATATCATCGGGACAGCCGAAGACATAAAAGAAGCAAGCTCCTACTTGGAGTCAGAATTTGAAATGAAAGATTTGGGCAAGACCAAGTTTTGCTTAGGCCTGCAGCTTGAGCATGTCCCTGAAGGAGTCTTGGTACATCAGTCGACCTACACCCAGAAGGTGCTTGAAAGGTTTGGTTTTGAGAAGGCATTTCCCTCGAAAGTACCGATGATCGGTAGGTCTTTACAGCAAGAAAAAGATCATTTCCGACCAAGGGAAGAGGGGGAGGAAGTCCTGGGACCGGAATTCCCATACTTGAGTGCAGTGGGAGCACTCATGTATTTAGCAAACTGCACTAGACCGGAGATTGCATTTGCCGTGAACCTCTTAGCAAGGTATAGTGCAGAGCCCACCAAAAGGCATTGGCAGGGCATAAAGGACATTTTCCGATACCTCCAAGGTAGCAAGGACCTCGGATTGTTTTACAGAAAGAATCAAGATCTGAACTTGATTGGCTATGCAGATGCTGGGTATCTGTCAGACCCGCATACCGCTAAGTCACAAACAGGCTATGTATTCCTGTGTGGTGGAACTGCAATTTCATGGAAATCGTCTAAGCAAAGCCTGGTAGCTACTTCGACGAACCACTCAGAAATTATAGCACTGTATGAAGCCGCACGAGAGTGCGCTTGGTTCCGCTGAACGGATCACCACATCCGGTAGTCATGTGGAATGAAACATTGTGCAAACCCCCACAATTATCCATGAAGATAATGCAGCTTGCGTTGCACTAGTGCAGACGGGCTATGTAAGCATATCAACCCCAAGTTCCTCTATGCTCATGAATTGCAAAGATGGACAAGATTAAAGTACTGCACAATACGTCATGTAGACTTGTTCACTAAGTCACTCCGCGCATCTAGCTTTGAAAGGTGCGTGCGTGGAATTGGAATGATGAGACTTAGAGAAGTGCAGAATTCAGGGGGAGAATTCTCACAAGCCCGCTAATAAATCTTGGTCATGAAGATTAAGTACCCAAAAATAAAGTCTTGCAGACTAAATGAATTTGGGTGAATTGTACTCTTTTTCCCTTGACGAGTTTTCCATGAAGTTTCTCGACCAAGGTTTTTAACGAGGTAATTCGTGCATCGCAGCATCACATGTATCATGTACTCTTTCTCCAAATTTTTCCCACTGGGTTTTTATGGAGTTTTGACGAGGCATGAGCATGTTGGGTGAGTGCCCAAGGGGGAGTGTTAGGAAACCTGGACTCTATCCAGAGTCCTGATCTAATTGGACACCCCACCGTAGACTATAAATAGGGACCTAGACCCCCCTCATTATGTACCCCGATACAATCTAAAGCAATAAAGAAAGACCAGGAGTTCTCTCTACCTCTCCGTGTTCAATCTATTATTCTGTGATTCTGTGATTGATTCGTTCTTGTTCTAAGCAGAGGAATCGCTCGGACTGGTCTCCAGCGTCGGTTCCTCAACAGTGCTATCCCTGGCCGTCTTGTTGCATTTTGAGCAAGCGTCCTTATTTCCTCATCTTTCCTACTGGGCCTACCATATGCTATCTTTTCCTCATGCGACCACCGGAAGAATATGATCTTGTGTGTCTTTAATCTTCAGCCCTTATCTTTTCCTCATGCGACCACCGGAGGAATATGATCTTGTGTGTCTTTAATCTTCAGCCCTTCTTTTTAACTTTGATTGCTATACACCAGTTATGGACGGCGGGGGACGCCGGGGGGCCGTCATGTAACCAGAATCATTCAATCAGCTTTTCCAACAGAATTGTAAATTGTGATATTACTACGCTTCTCCATCAGAATTCAGAGCATGGGACAAAGGGAAAGCAGAAGAAAGCTCACGAGACACGACACATCAAGGAAGTAGTACCAAAGTTGTCCACCAACATTCCTAAATCTGCACCAGTGCAAGTCATATTTCAATCACGCGGGCCACTGGCCAAGCAAATGCAGACAGAGCACCAAGTCTGCAACATTGGACGGTGAAACCATATCATTCTGTCCTTGACTTATGGTTCATTACATCTTTTTGCGAGAAACTACCGGACAACCCTGCAACCTCTAAGCGCGAGTAACTGTGTTCGCTATGTCGGATCACAAACAGATACCCCACGTCGCCTCTCTGCAGCCGCTCCGTCGCGGCGTTCACGTCCTCCATGGCGATGACCTCCATTTCGGCAGTGGTGGTGTGCTCAGCGGCGAAGTCGATCATATCCTGAGTGTCCCTCATGCCACCGATCAAGCTCCCGGCCACCATCTTCCCACCTGTAACGCACGACATTTCAACGTTCGTCAAACGATAAATCCGCTGACCCGGCGTGCGACCCAGCGCGCGCGCGCCACACCGCAACCGGTGTTTCACGGTGTGGCGGCAGGACTCAGGAGTCAGGAGTGTGCGCGCGTGGTGGAGCCGCGCCGAGCGGTGCGCGTGCGGAACTGCGGATTGATTTGGGTGGCCCCGGTTTGCCTGGAGCTCGCAGGCCGCCCGCGCGTGAGCTGCCGTGCGGTGCGGTACGCGTATGGATGGCCCGCGTGGTGCGGCACGGAGATCGAAGGCCGCACGGCCCGTGGTTGCGTTGTGGTCAAGGCAATAAACAGCACATAGCGGGTAGTAATGGATTAATGTCTACATAGTGGATAGCAGACAATATATTCCAATAGCGAAATCTAAAAAGCACTTACAATTTTCAGTAGTGGCGGATCGACCGGTGGGTCAAGGGGCTGGAGCCTACCCTACCTCCGATTGGAGAGTAGTTACCCTCTAACCCCTACCTCTGGCTGGGGCGCCATGCCTCTGAGGTCTACCTAAGGGAGTAGTCTGAGTAAACCACAGATCACAGATGCACTTGGGCCAACAGCATATCATTGCAGCAAGGACCGATGCGGCAAAGCCCACAAAAACGGGAAAGCAAAATACTGAAGCCCACATCACATATTCATATGTGTAGATCGGCCAGATCCAATTCGCCAAGTCAGCAACACCGTAGCAGCAACATGAACATAACAATCAATTCAATTTCATCCCCTTACCCTCTTCTTGTCGTTTGGACCTCTGGTTGGCGATGGGCGACAGCCAATGGGCGGCATTGGCGACGGCCGACGGGGAGCGAGTGCGCGGCGGGTGGTGGACAGCTTGGAGGCAGGCTGATTCTTGCATGGTGTCGGTGGCAGTTGGGCGGTGGGCCAGTGGGGGCGTGAGGTCAGTGCACCAGCTCTGGAGCGGGACTGCGGGAGAGCTGGCTCGGAGAGGAGTCGTCGCCTCACCAACGCTGAGAGGGAGCTAGGGAGGGAGCCAATCTGGAGGGATCTTGTCACATCCCGATCTGGATTCGGATTTGGGGAAGTTGAGATGCGCAAGAACGATGAAAACCTAACAACTACAACTAGATGCTTTTGGCATAATAGCAAGATGCCTTTCCATTACTTCACCAATCGAATATATATGATTACATAATCCAATCTTAAGGAATAAGAAAAGAATTACAAGCTAAGCACTCTAATTACACTAATGCTAAAACTGTTCATTGTAATGTGCTCTTAAGACATTAATAGTAATTACTGAAAAGCTTCTCAACCGTTGATCTCCAACAAAGGGGTAAGCTTCAATTGCAACTGTCCCTGACGACTTAAACTCGTATCTCTTATGAAGACTTCCTCCTTCAATTCAGATCCCAAACTTCTTCAGGTCTAACAATTCTCCCCCCTTTAATTTTCCACTTATCCTCAAGTGTTTTGGCCAGAAAACCAAGATCTGATGGTGCTAGAATAGATTTCTAGAAAGGTACTTTTAATGAAATTTGCATCTTCCCAAGATGTGTTTTCTGTAGGGAGGTTTACCCACTATACTAGCCATTGAGTCACTAACACCTGATTCCGGGGCAAAGCTCTTGTATCTAGCACAACTTCCGGTTCAGTCTTTATTCTTCCATCTTCCCCTACTAAAGGTAAGTCAGGACTGGGAATAGTGTTAGGACCATGATGTATCTTAAGTTGGCTAACGTGGAACACAGGATGAATCCCCACATCATCAGGAAGCTGCAACTTGTATGCTACAGACTCGATTTTCTGCAATACCCTAAAGGGTCCATAGAATTTACTTGCCAATTTCAGAGATTATTTCAAACCAAAAGCAGCAGTTCGATATGGCTGCTTCTTCAAACAAGCCATGTCTCCAACTGAAAACTACCTTTCACATCCATTTTGGTCAGCATACTTCTTCATCCTAGACTGAGAGAATGTGCATACTTGGTAAATCTATCCACAACAACAAAAATCACCTCTATTCCTTGGGACTTGGGCATACCTGTAATGAAATCCATTGAAATATGAGTCCAAGCCATATTTGGAATGGGTAGGGCTCCAAGAGGCCTAGATAATGGCAATGTTTAGACTTGGAACGTTGGCACACAGCGCACTCTTGAACAAATTGTTGTACTTCCTTTTTCAGTCCTAACCAATAAAACAAGTTCTTAATTCTTTGATATGTGGCTACCATTCTAGAATGTCCTCCCACAGCTAAGGTATGGAGTGAGCTAATTATGTTTTGCCTTAACTCCAAATCATTTCCAACATAAATCCTTCCTTTGTGCCTCAACACCCCTGAATGATAGCTATACCTCGATTCAGGGTTAGGAGCTAGTGACAATTGTTCTATCAGCTCTTTGCAATGCGTATCACTAGCGTAGCTATTTTCCTCGGCTTTTGGTAGCCTAAAATTGTACTAAGCAAAGAATACATCGTATATGCATGGTATATATATTTGTCATCAACACTTCTTTTGCTTAGCATATCAAGAACATCTGAAGGCGTAGTAGATAAAAGGAACAATACATATGCATGGTATATGCATGAATCAATTATTGTGTCATTCTCGTTGTTCCACACAAACCAATTAATATAACAGCAGCCATAAGATATATACATTGCAATATTGTCTTTCATATCATTCACCCTCCCATGAGAAAAAGTCGTCCCCAACTTTTCTAAGGACATAGATAAGATATCAAAAAGTAAAACCCGGTCCAGATGTTCAAATATGGGGAAAAAATTTTGTGTCTTCCATGCTTCAACTGCGCTACTCTGATTATGTATACATGATTGTAAATCAAAGGATGAATAAGTAAGCTTAAGAAATCTTTTAAAATATGAAGCACTATTGTTAAAATTTATCTCATTTGTGATCATGATATGGCACAACAAATTGTTTATCCAATACATGCAATCTTAATTCAGCAAGCTTATCACATGTAATGCATATTCGGTAAACATAAAAGTTGTCATCTATAGCAAAATCTCTAATCAAATTGAACTTGAAAGTGTAGGCATAGGTACTAACTAGTGATTTTAAATATGAAATTTCAGCAACATCCTCAATCACACTAGATATAATACAAAGAATCACTAGGAGATATTCGAGTCAGAACTTTCTTATGAGTAATTAATTCCACATCATGTAAATTGAGCAAAGAAATTTCAGAATATAGAATTTTTTACTGAACACATGAATTCTCGTAATTACTCACCGTTTTGCAATTAAATTCAGCACCAATATTGTTACCTTTATCACTTTCATTAGTTGATGTAGGTGATGTAGGTATGAAATCATCATGGTGTATCCACGGGGCAGCAAGTACTTCATCTTCGCCAGGATGATGAGGAATCATAGCAGGAGCTACCGATGGTGGACATGACAGGCAACGACAAGGTGAACCGGGACTAGGCTCAGAGAGGAGTCGAGGTCCTATACAGTCAACGAAGCCATGTGCCGTCATGTGCGAGAAGTGACATGTGGTGCGCGAAATAACTTGGGTCGTTTGCAAGAGAGGACAGTTCAGTGGGATCTAGACACGTGAGATGCTTGGCAGGAAGTCATTGGGGCCACGTGGAAGATGGTCAAGCATGGGCGATGTTTCGTGGAAAAGGAAGCGAGAAGCTTTGTAGAAGATAGTAGAGGAGCATTTTGATAAATTGCCTAATACCGAAAAAGAGGCGGTGTGCAAAACCTGGTGTATGTGCTAAAAATATGAAGTGGATCAAGTGTTGATTCACTAATGGGTTAATAGTTGTAAGCCGCTTTGAGAAACATGCGTGAGAAAGTAAAACTTGGTGTTAGATAGGATTAATAGGTTATCCCGGTTTAGCCTAATGGGTTGATCTATTATGTTTTGTTTCAAGTCGTGAAGGTATATAAGGAGAGGAGAGGCAAGAACTAGGTTTTGAAAAAGTTGGCTAAGCCTTTTAGTGGCTAGATCTTCCTCCCACCCATGGGAGATTAGGGCTAGGGTTCCTTAGATTGGATCCTTGTGGATGTGTGCTCTAGGCTTAGAGCTCTTCTATCCTGAGGAATTGCTTATAAAACATACCTCTCCAAGTAAAATGAACATTCAAACTTTGCTCAAGTGAGTTGTGCCGTGAATTTCCTCATGTGCTTATGATTTACTTAGCTTTCTTATTTGGATTTCTCTTCTCTTGAGCTTTTCTGGTGCCAAGGAGATATAAGAAGTGGAGATGTCTCCTATAGATATGATCCCATCTATCTAGGCATGACCTAGAGGAAATTATTGAGTTTGCTCGGTTTTTCAAAAGGGAGGTGATTTTTGGGTTTTGCTCTTGTAGGTGTTTTGGTTGAATTCGTGCTATGTTCTATCTTGTTATGACTTATGATAACCCATCCCAAGTCACCTAGACCATCTAGGACTCATGGGTAATAATAAATCGAAATTTCCCTCTTTTGATCAGTTTTAGTGCACTCTTCCATGAATTGGAAAAAGGTCAAGACTTTGGCAATGATTTTATTAATCATTGATTGGAATAGGTTCCTGACATCCTAGAGAAAGTGCGTGCAAAGTTTCAAGTCATTGGATCAACCGATCAAAAGTTGCATGGATTTTCGGTTTCAGGTCAAGACTTTCGAGTTCCCTGAGGTGACCGTGTAAGGACCAGAATCAGGCATTGAAGTGTACAAGACAGTTGAATTTGTCGAATAGCAAGCCAAGTTACAAGTTTTTTTATCATATTGAATCTCATGAAATTTAAATTGTTTAATTACAATATTTGCATTAATGTTATTTGGAAATGTTATTTAAATAAAATAAATGTTTAGAATGACATGCTAATTAGTTATGTCCTATCACTGAAAAAAATGTCATGTTTAATTTAATGTCATTTTCACCTTGGCAACCTTAGTAATATTTAAATTATTGTATAAATAACTATAGAGTAGCTCACTCAAAATTTTGTACTACTAAATGATTTGGCTTTTGGCCAGTGGAATTGCTAAATTAGTTCTAGGGTAAGGAGGAATCGTGAAAAACCACGAGATCATTGGAGTCCATGACCTTGCCCTAGGGTAGAGGCTTGAGTAGATGGGTGGTAGTGTCGTTAAGCACAAATGATTGGGGATGTGGTTGGTATCCTCAAGTGAAAAGTAAGGACAAGAACCGTATGCTGAGTAAAGGACACAGTGATCGCTCAACTATATGTGTTGACTTGTCAATTCTGGTTTAGTAGCTGCTTAACTCAATTGAATCTCTACAGGAGGCAGGAGTGTGGATGACGGGGGTTGGTATGCGGAACGGTAAAACCATACTTAACAACGGTAGAGGCCACTTAGGACAGGCAGAAGCGTTATTCTAGCCAGTTAAATCGGGTCTGAATGGATCTACCAGGTAGAGCCTATATAAAGAGCTGAGCAGTGAAAAACTTTATTTTCTCAACTCAGTTTGACATTAAGAGTTTGAAAAATTTTATGGGTAAAACTGTGCAACTCTGCAGAGTGAAATAAATGGTATTCAAATACGCCGTGTTTCCAGTAAATTAAGCGGTGTTTAATGGGTGATTCTAACAGCAAGGCATAAGTGGATTTCATTATGTTTTAATCTGAGTAAGCTGAGTAAACAAGTGTTGAAACCCCCTAATCTTGAGAAGTTTTCGTTGGTGTTTTCTTGCTTTCAAAGGTTTACAAATAAAATTGCATCAACTCCCATTAATAAAACAGTATATTTCCTTCCATTGGCAATCCGTGCAAGTAGATAAAGTAGGATTTACTCTCGTAACTTGCTAGGTACGATTGTACTCATTACTTGCTAAACAACAAACAGAAGAGTAACAAACATCGATGATCAAGCTGTTGATCAAGATCTAGAAGGACCCTGCTTCTTCGACAACCAGTGGTCTTAGGTCTTAGCTGCGTTCAAGTACGCCTGTGAGAGTTTCTTATGTACTGTAAGTTAACTTTGGGCTTGCACGTCGATTATGTTGAAAACTAGGTTGTTGAGTCTTATTTCTATAATAAAGTTTGGTTCTTAGCGTATGTTGAACTAGCGCTTATTAGTGTTTAATACTTCGCAAGAACAGTATTGGACAGTTGTGAGCATCACCAGTGCTTATAAAAATGGGACGTTACACAGACTAATTATGATAGGAATCGGACTGCATGCCATGTGGTATTCCGACTCGTAAACCGCAAATTCAAGATGTTCTGTTTCTTCACTGGAATTCGCAGGGGTGTGTTATTATGTGAGTCCGGTCTCGTCTTGTCGGTTCTTTGAGTGTTGCTTGTTTTGTTTTGTGGCCAGAACCAGAGATTCCTGGCCCGAGCCCATCCTCCATACACGCGCCGCCATAGCCGAGATAGCACCGGGCGTGCGTGTGACCTCCGTCCCTTGGCGCAGGGAGGGCACCAACCTGACGGAGATCACCGGCTGATCAAGTCCATGGGCCAGCCATAGCATGTGCAAGTTTTTTTTTTTTTGTATATCTACGAATTTACGCTGCCAAAAGCGACCAATTCTACCCCTTGCCCGGTTCCCACGGGCCGCGACCCGGTTCATCGGATCCGACTGCCTAACGCCCATCTCAACATGCTCCGTGTCCACTAGATTAACAGTACAACGTAACGCCTGCACCCTGGACAAGAAACATCCGGAGACATGTTTCAGTGGGTCCAGAGATGACATGGTTGGGCCATGCTTCCTAGGATCCCTCCCGTTTCTTTCTTCCGTTTGCATGGGAGGAGGCATGGGCACATAAAAACCATGCCAGCTGCTGCACTTGCTCTTCACAGCTCTCTCTCAATCGCTCCCTGAGCTAGAGCTGTCCCTACGAAGACAAATAATACCAGATGAACACGGGAGCTTCTCAAATTTTTGGTGTGGAATAAGGGCTGTCGTTGTTCCATGTGTTTTTTGAGTCTTTTCTAACCGATCATCTCTGTCCATGTAACCGGTATTGTGTCGACGAGGCGCCTGCATTTCACCTGAATGCAGGAGGGGGCATCTGCAGCTTACAGCGCTCGGATGGTATAAAGGAGTTGCAGAGAGTCCCCATGGAATCCAGTCCCGAAGGATTTGTTCCACCTGCTCACCAGGCGCCGCTCAGATGCGCAATTGAGGTAAACCAGTACTTAGCCGCATTTTTTTTGTGTTACGACTTGTATTTTCCTCTGCGTTTCTACAACTTGGAAGAAATGGTTCAGGACGCGAACCAGAGAAGTCCGACGGTATCATCTGAGGAATTCCTGCAGTTCAAGAGGATAGCCACCACGATCGTCGAGGGATACTTCTCCACGGACGACGTGGAGGCAACGGCGAACGAGCTGAGGGAGCTGCGCGTGCCATGCTACCACTACTACTTCGTTAAGAAGCTGGTCTCGGTGGCCATGGACCGGCACGACAGGGAGAAAGAAATGGCGGCCGTGCTGCTGTCCTCTCTCTACGGCGACGTCATCGACCGCCCGCAGGTGTACAAGGGGTTCTGCAAGCTCACGGAGTCCTGCGACGACCTGTTCGTCGACACACCCGACGCCGTCGACATCCTCGCCGTGTTCGTAGCCCGCGCCATCGTCGATGACATACTGCCCCCGGCATTCCTGGCAAAGCAGCTGCCGTGCTTGCCGGACGGATGCAAGGGCGTCGAGGTCCTCCATAGGGCGGAGAAAAGCTACCTGTCCGTGCCGCACCACGGGGAGATCATTCTGCAGAGGTGGGGCGGGAGCAAGAGCATCACGGTGGAGGAGGCCAAGGCCAAGATCACCGACATCCTGGAGGAGTACCTCGCCGCCGGCGACAGGGCCGAGGCCTGCCAATGCATCAGGGACCTCAAGATCCCCTTCTTCCACCATGACGTCGTCAAGCGTGCGCTCATTGTCGCCATGGAGCGCGGCGGTGCGGCCGAGGGCCTCATCCTGGACCTCCTCAAGTCGGCGTCGGACAAAGGTGTCATCAACGAGAGCCAGATCACCAAAGGGTTCCACCGTTTGATCGACTCCGTTGACGATTTGACGCTAGACGTACCAAATGCGAGGTGTCTCCTGAAATCCATGATCCTGAAGGCCTCGTCCGAGGGATGGCTGTGCGCGTCGTCCCTGAAACCGTTGGGTCCCGAGCCGAAGAAGGCCGTTGAGGACGACACGGCGGTGCGGCAGTTCAAGGAGAAGGCCGCATCGATCATACAGGAGTACTTCTTGACAGGGGACATCATAGAGGTGGTGAGCAGCTTGGAGGCCGAGAACTACTCGTGCTGTTCCTCCTTCAATGCCATCTTCGTCAAGAAGCTGATCACCGCCGCGATGGACCGGAAGAACCGCGAGAAAGAGATGACCTCCGTCCTGCTCTCCTCGCTCTGCATGCCGCCGGAGGACGTCGTGGGAGGGTTCCACCTCTTGGTCGATTCCGCCGAGGACGCCGCTCTGGACAATCTCGCCATAGTCGAGGACCTTACCATGTTCTTTGCCAGGTCAGTGATCGATGAGGTGATCGCACCGTCGGACCTAGAGGCAATAGAGGAGGAGGCCGGCCACAACAAGGTGGAAGGCTCCACCAGCATGCTGGCGCTCCGGAACGCCCGCGCGCTGCTCGGCGCGAAGCTCTCCGCGGAGCAGATCCTGCGGTGCTGGGGCGGCGGTGGCAGCGGCAAGGCTGGGTGGGAGCTGCACGAGGTGAAGGACAAGATCGGCAGGCTGCTGCAGGAGTACGCAGTGGCGTAGCCAGAATTTGTAGCTATGGTGGTCCATTGTCTAAAATTTATTTAATCGCTATAAATTTAACATGTCGGTACACAAGTATATGAATTACGAAATGCAATTAAGGGAAAAAGGACATACGAACTTCATAAAATAGACGAATATAGCTTTCTTAACATAGAATTGAAATATTACATACCCATAGTAGTTGAAGAACAGTACGTCACTACTTCTTCTTCTTGTCAGGATATAAAGAGAACATCACATTAATTTTATATTAGAACATTAAATACATTCTATATTTATGAACAAAGCTATTTAAAAAATACATTTTATAAAGGAGTAGATCAGAAGAGTTTGCTTGCATGGGTAACTTCCTGAAAGCCGCATTTGGAGCAAACGCAAGCTAAGACAACAAATACCTACCTCGGCAAATTTACGAGACCGTTTACACCGACTTCTGTTCACAGAAGAAAGAAAGTAATATAAATATTTAACTTTCTAAAATAATTTCTCTATTTCTCTCATCCTGAAAATAAGTTATGGGACACAGACATATCACTACCTCACTCTTCTCGCTCCTGTCTCGCACACACATCTCTTTTTTTATTTTCCCCACCACTCGTATCCTCCCACTAAAAGCTTTTTTTAGTCATTACTATTTATTTTAGCTAAAACCCATCAACTGTTGTTCAATATGAACATGCCAAGTTAGTCATCGATTTTATTGTACATCTAGATGCCAAGCTAGCCAACGATTTTACTGTACATCTAGATTCCCAAGTTGCGTGTCATTAGCTTGACACATATAAAGCAAATTAAATGATTTAGCGGGAGGTAAAATGTAGCTGTGATTCAACAAGTTTTTGCATTATGATCAAATACATGAAAACCTCATTATCCGAGCGCAGGGTGGTCCGCGGCCCACAGGGACCACCCTGTAGCTCCGCCAGTGGGAGTACGACTGCGGCGGGGACATCCCGGAGGCGTGCCGGTGCATAAAGGAGCTCGGCATGCCCTTCTTCCACCACGAGGTGGTGAAGAAGGCGCTGGTGGCGATCATGGAGAAGCAGGGCAAGGATGAGCGGCTCTGGGGCCTGCTCACCGAGTGCTACGGCCGCGGCCTGATCACGCCGAACCAGATGACCAAGGGCTTCGAGAGGGTGGCCGACTGCGTCGAGGACCTCGCGCTCGACGTGCCGGACGCCGGGAAGCAGCTCGGCTGCTACGTCGAGCGCGCCAAGAAGGGGGGATTGCTGGACTCGTCCTTCTCCATTGCGAGGCCGGGGCAGCTAGTCCCTAATGGCGTTGGTGTTTGTTCGTGAGAGCACCGGTTGCATGCAGCACTGCCATTCCGGGGGAGTTTCTTCATTGGTGTTGATAAACATTACCCAAATATTTTCTTACTAAATATCATTCAGTTTCTTCTTCTTTTGCAACCTTTACGTCATTGCATTACGTGTATGTATCAGCAGGTACAAGAGGAAACGATTAGGAGTACGCACATATATTGGCACCAGAATGTTGTTATAGGATAGGAAGTTTGCGTGGCGTGTAGCGTGGAGTATTTCTGTAACCCTGTTTTTGGAAACAGGACCATCATACGTTCTGCAACAGTTTAGTAATTCAGTTACAAACAAAAAGAGTATTATGGCTGCTCATGAACATTTCAAAATGGTTAATTTAATTAAAATAAGAACTAACGTTCAATTTTAACAATTTTAAGGGTGATCAAGCTCAAAACCTAACTTACAATCAGAAAATCCGAAAAAAAAACTCCCACAGAAACACTTGAGTGCGGTCGTAACCCTAACATGAAAACTTGTAATATCCTTTCTTCTCCTGGTATCTGTTGTGGTGGAAGTATAGCAAGATTAAGTACAACTAGCAGTACTCAGCAAGTCCCTATAGCAGAATGCATTTATAGGGCTATCATCTATATGTAAGGTTAAATCAAAGGATAGTTATATTTCTTTTGCGTAAAGCCAAATTTTTAATATTATATTGTAATTAGATTTCAAACCTATAACTTAGCCACTTCAACTGAAATAAGTAAAATGTCCATAAGCATTTGATTATGTGGGAGCAACTCTCCCCACAAGAATTTCACATGTTCCGTCCATGGAGCTCAGCCCATGTACTCTACCGTACACCCATACCAATAACCATTTTGTGAAAACTACACACCGTGGTATTTCAACACGTTGCCCATGACCATGGGCACGACTATTCGAATAGATTATTAACACTCTACATAGGTGTACAACTTTACCCACAAGATATGATTATCTCGTACTGTTGGCCATTACACTTTTCCGTAGGTGTGTGACTGAGTAATCATAACAGGACCTTTACAATACTTAGTTCCAAGGTTTTACCCTACTCCGGAGGTAGGAATCCTTCAGCGCTAAAGTACCTCCGTTGTTAATGTAACCCCTTATTGGCGAGTGTGCACTCCATGTAAGGGTAGGATTATATATTTGCAAACCTAAGCCACATGCTACAAGGATTCTATATAAGCATCAACCATTTGCAAAACATATTAGCAAATATAAGCCTCATTCCACAAAGAATGGAAGCATGGACTTCAAGCACTTGCAAAACATATTTGCAATGCGTAGTCCTATGTTAAAAGGATTCAACACATGACTTTTAACTATTTGCAAAATACATTTGCAAATACAAGCCTCATGCAAAGAGAGTTAGAGCAAGTAAGATTGAGCTATCAACACATGATGAGACTCAAGCTATTAGACATGACCCCTTTTAATAGTACGGCAACCTATACTAGCAATCCGGTCTTCCAACCAAACACTAAGACTGGTAAAAGACTAGGAACATATTCTTAACTCTAACTAGTCATACCTTTGCTATAGGTCATTGTTTTGATATGCATCAACTCATGATGCATCCTTTTCTTCAACTCTATCAACACATGATAGTTTTCACTTGACTTGATGATCAACACATGATCATCTCCTCTTGGACATGCATCAACTCATGATACATCTTCTTCTTAATAGTTTTCAACGCATGAAGCCTTCTTCCATCTAAACTTGATGATCTTCAACACATGAAGTCATCCAAGTCATCCTCATTTGTGGCACCTAACCTATTCATCCAGCTCATGGAAAATGTTAGTCTACAAAATAATTGTTATTAATTACCAAACTTTACCATTAACTCATAATAGGGGGACTAAATTCTACAATCTTTCCTTTTTAGTAATTCATGACAATATCAATAAACAATGAGATAAAGATTGATTTTTTTAGTATACAATATGTACACAACACTTGTATACTCTAAGATAAGCTTTTTAAGTAAAGCTTACTTATCCAATTGTCATTAATCATCAACCATTAACTCATAATGGAGAAACTAGATTACAACCTGATTATGAGTATATTTAACTACACAAGTTACATATATACTCAACGGATGTGTTTCAATGTAAAGATCCTAAATATGTGTATTAAAGAAAACGTAGATCAATACATAGAGTGAACTCTTCCTAAATGTGTGCATACAAGAATGTGTAGTGAAGACATATGCACATATTCGTTTTGGACTATTTGCGGAGTTCAATCTATATTTTAGATCCAAGGAATGCATTAATATATGAAAATGTGATTTCGAATGTATACATCTTTAATTTCACCTTTTCATCCAAATGAGACTAGGCATTAATATATTTAAACAAACATATTAGGCTCATATATAGATTTGTCATTTAATCATATATTTGGATGTGAGAAAGGCAATAAGATTATAAGAAAAATATCGAATGCATACCTCAATGATTTCACTTTTTTTTATCCAAATGAGACTAAGCATTAATATACTTAAACAAACATATTAGTCTCATCAATAGTTTGTCATTATCACCAAAACATCATAATAGTATTTGTCATTATCACCAAAACCAACTTAAACGGAGCTTGATCTTTCAATTTCCCTCTTTTTAGTGATTGATGACAAATCCATTGATGATAATAGCACTTGGGTGAAAATGATCATATGATACGAAATTAAATTATTAATGCATGTCACAATACAAATGCATGAGATAAGGTGAAAGCATTATTCAATTTTAACTTCCCTTTTTGGCCTTATACAATAATTAGTTTTAAAATTATCACTCTAATTTATCCCCCATTATCCAAGCCATTATCACAAATTTCTCTAATTTCTCCCTCCATTATCCAATATCTTCCCATTATTCAAAGCTATTATCACAAATTTCTCTCCCATTTAGCTTTAATCACCAAAAAGATGCATTGATCACCAAATAGCATTGAGTATCATAAAAAAACAAGAGAAGATGACAAGTTAAGCCAGAAATAGAGATTTTTCATTATATGGAGCTTGATACCAAATAGTTTAGCTTAGTATAGATACAAATGACCAATATGATAACAAATAATTTGACTTACGATATTCGAAATATATTCAAATAGTCTTACTCTTGAGAGCTCCTTGAAGGCTTGTCATTCCAATTGAAGTTTTAGTTTGGAATTCTCCTCCTTTTGGCATGTGAGCCACGCTCCAATTTAAATTTTAGATTTCCAGATTTTGATTTTACAATTTGCCTTCAAAAGCTACCTGAAAGATTGACTTACAAATGTCCCCAAAAAAATATGAGAAAAATTTGTCTGTATAGATTAACAATAGAGGATCAAAAGACATAATTGCGCCTTCCTCGGATTATAAGCCCACTTAAAAAAATTTATGAAAAGATTAAAATTCGAACAAATTGGATTTCCATGGAGTCTTTTACTTTCTTAACTTCATATGAGATATAAATACTATTTCAAGCCAAGATTCACAATGAATTCTTGCTCAAATAGCAAAACTCATCATATAAAAGTATTGGTCAATTGAGGTCAACACTAGTTTTTGGAAGGGTTTTAAATGAATATAACCTTTCATTGATTGGTATTTTGCAAATGCTTGAACTAGAGAAATGTTTGAAATGACCAACCCTTTGAGTTTTGTATTGACCACATTTTCAAGAACTCAATATATTTTGATTTATAAAAATATGTAATGTAATCCAAAATCAAGACCATGTAAGATCATTTTGGGGGCCAAATTTTCTTTTTGATATCTAAAATAGAAGTTTTTTTTACTTAAAAAGGCTTTGAAAACATTTCACTAGTAGTATATTTGATGATAATAGTTTCTCAAATTAGGGGGAGGAAATCAACCCCTTAATGAAAAATATCGGGAAATTACGTGACGAGCCATGGGAATCCATGCACATGACCCGCGCATTAGGGAATCAAATAGAGAAGTCCAGAAGATCATTGACTTACAAGCATTAGCAATGCACTAGATATGCATTAGCAAACCAATTGCCTAACCACTTTAGTGATTTAAAGAGCGTGACCAAGTCGCATGTGCTTGCACGCAATGCACCGGAGAGAGTTGAAATACCAAAAAAAATTGAAGGTATCCCTAATCCCATCCAGAGGCTTCAAAATAAGGGACGAGATCTCCGACCCCTCGAATCCCAAGTAATCGGGGACACTTGGTGAAAAAAGATGAGACGGACTTGATATAGCTAATCACTAAATTTTCCCAGAACCAGAAGGGGAGCCAGATCAAACCTAGCGCCAGTATGAAATCTTCAAGGAAAAGCATACCGGGTTTAAATATTCCTATCGAGGGAGAAACCAGCATGGATGTGTGTGCATGCATTGGAGCTAAAAAACTAAAGAGACTTGCCCCAGTAACTGGAAGGAGTATGAGCAAGTAGAAGCACTAGAATAATTAATCCATGATAAAATAGCTATAAACTATGTACACATAGGGAATCCATGAATAGGACAACAACTAATATTGATATTCATTTTTGCAAAGAAAATTGCCACAATCATCAATCTTGATCCAGAGCCTGCATCGCTCGCTGAATATAAGAAAAGATCAGATTAGGAGGATTGCAAAAAGGTAATAGAAACTGAATTATTATCTCTGAATAAAAGAGAGATGTTTGGGCCTATAAGCCGCACGCCTCCCCATGTGCACCCTGTAGGGCATAAGTGGGTATTTGTTCGAAAGAGAAATAAGAAAAATAAAGTTATAAGATATAAAGCAAGGCTTATTGCACAGGGTTTCACTCAACGTCCAGAATTTGATTATGAAGAAACCTATCCCCCCAGTCATGAGTGGTATTACCTTTAGATACTTGATCTCAATGGCAGTAAACCTGAATTTAGAAATAAAATTGATGGATGTGGTAACTGCATACCTTTATGAAAATTTGGATTCGGACATTTATATGAAGGTGCTTGAAGGTATCTCTATCCCGAACTAAGACAGAGCAAATAGAAACCTTTACAGTGTGAAACCCAGGAAATCACTATACAGACTTAAGCAGATGTAGGGTGCTTGTCAAACCCGCATACAACTAGGTCACAAACATGTTATGTATTCCTGTGCGGTGGAACTGCAATTTCATGGAAATCGTCTAAACAAAGTCTTTTATTGACTTCAACGAACCACTTGGAAATTGTATCGCTGTACGAAGTCGCACGAAAATGTGTTTGGCTTCGACAAATGATTCACCACATTTAGCAGTCATGTGGATTGAATATCGTGCAAACTTTCACATTTATCTATGAAGATAATGCAACTTGTATTGCATAAGTGCAGACCGGTTACGTGAAGAGTCATCTTACAAAGCATATCAAACCCAAGTTCTTCTATACTTATGAATTGTAAAAGATGGATAAAATTAAGATACTGCATAGTACATACTAAGTCATGTGAAATCTTGCAAATTTGTTCACTAAGTCACTTCCAGCATCTAATTTTGAAAGATGTATACGTGGGATTGGAATGATAAGACTTAGAGAAGTACAGAATTCAGAGAGATTCTTCTCGATCTCACTATTAAAGTTTGATAACGAAGATCAAGTACCCAAAGAATAAATTTTGTAGATTAAATGAAATTAGGTAGATTGTATTTTTTTCCTTCGACGAGTTTTCCGGAAGTTTCCCAGTCAAGATTTTTAATGAGACAATTTGTGCAACACCGCATAACATGTATCATGTACTCTTCTCCAAATTTTTTCACAGGATTTTTATGAAGTTTTGATAAGGCATGAATATATCGAATAAGTGCCCAAATGGAAGTGTTGGAAAACTTGGGTCTGAATTTGTAAGTCTGGCCTATTGGTAGCCGTCCTTCACTTAGTCTATAAATACGAGGTCCCAGTAATTGTAAAGTGTATTTATGAAAGAGAAAGCAATAAAAAAATAAGGAGTTCTTCTATCTCTCTATATTCAATCTTATATTTTTATATTATTCTATAATTGACCTATCTTTTATTTAGAAGAAATCACTTGGACTATGGCCCTGTTATTTTCAATTTCTAAAAGCTGTTTTTTGGCTTTTCTATAGTAACTAACTTTTAAATGGAGTATTTTTTCAAGATAGAGTCTACTAGTTAATTGTAGTAAATACTTTACTGACTTCATTTATATCGGCAAAAACCGCAAGTGAGTTTCTGTTACTCTGTAATGTCTCATACAAACAGTCCGAAAGCCATAAGCCGCAGCCAAAAAGAACAGGCTATAGGGGTCTGTTCTTTTTGCCTGCGGCTTGTGGCTTTCGGGCTGTTTGTACGAGAGATTACAGAGTAACAGAAACTCATGTGTGATTTTTGCTGATATAAATGAAGTCAGTAAAGTATGTCCTACAATTAACTAGTAGATTTTATCTTAAAAAATATTCTGTTTAAGAGTTAGTTACTTAAAAAGGCTAAAAAACAGTTTTTTGAAGCTGAAAAAGAATAGCACCACAGTTTGCACCCCGTCGCCTTCCGTACCCTTCCCCACAGCCCGCGTGTCCTCAATCATAGCAGGCAACGCGGCCGTGTCCGTTTCCTCCTCCGTCTCCTCCTTCTCCCCCTCCCGCCCCGCCCCACCCCGCCACGCCGTTCCCTCTCCCCCATTCGCCGATGCGGCCCGCCCCGAAACCCTAGCCCGATCCCGATGGCGACTCTCCGCACGGCGTCCGCGCCGCCGGTCACCGGCGATCGCTACCTCGACCTGCTCGTCCGCTTCGTGGGCCACCACGCGGGCGCGCTGCTCGACGGCTCCGTCACCCTGCGCCTCCACCCCGTGGGGCTCCACTACGTCGCCTCCCGTCTCGAGGCGCTGCGCGAGCTGGAGGCTGTCGGCGCGGGAGCGCCCGTCGACTACCTCCGCGCCTACGTCGCCGACCTCGGCGACCACCGCGCGCTCGAGCAGCTCCGCCGGATTCTGCGCCTCCTTACCTCGCTCAAGGTCGTGGCTGCCGGGCCAGGGCGCGACCCGGCGCCGCTCTCGCTCCTGCCCTTTGCGCGCCTGCGCGTGCTCGAGCTGCGGGGCTGCGACCTCTCCACCTCCGCCGCCAGGGGCCTGCTCGACCTCCGCCACACCCTCGAGAGGCTGGTCTGCTACAATTCCACGGTGCGATTATATTGTGTCTCCCACTAATTCTGATGATACAGTTACGTAATTCGTTGTTTGTGGCAATTCGCATGGTGACCTGAGTTGCTAATTATCATCCACTAAACTATGAACTATGTTGAGCTGTGAATTGTGCTTATGGTTTGCTATTTGCTTCATCTACATCTAGCAAACCGAGTTTAGTTTTAGCCCACTTGCTACAGTACTATGGTCCACAGTTAATGCTGTGTTCCTAGGATCTGATCCAGTCCGGTGCATGTATTAAAATATGATATTCTATTTACTCAGCAGGTTTCTGACATTTTTTATTAGTGAATTTGCAGTTCTCGTAGTGCTAAGATGCCTCTGTAGTGTGAAACTTTTTATGTTTACTGATGTTTCCAGTCTTGTTCATGGGGCTTATTGGAATCTAGTGTCTTTAGGTTGTCATTGATCAGTCCTCTGGCGAATTTGATGTGAATTTAGTCCGCATCAATTTTTTTGGAGTAGAGAAATTGGGGTATTTTGCAATGCTTAGGCTTGTTGTAGCACATGCTCTAAGATCACAATTATGCAATTGTAACAGTTGCCCCTTTTGTGCTTGCTGAATTTATCCCCTGATATAATTAGTTGAGATAAGAAAATTGTGCATCCATTCGGGGTCTTGATAGATGTATCATGTATGTACTTGCATGCAGCTGGAAATGGATATATGCATCTTCATCTACTTCATTTGCAAATTATGAAGGAAACTTTCATGGAAACTGTCGCTGCCCTGAGTTAGAGCCTTAGAGGTTTGGGGGACAGTGATCTTTGGAACTAACATGAGTGTAATGCATCTGTGATGGCTGATAAGTTCTCTATCTTTGCCATACTCCCACATGCCACCTTGCCTTGGCAATTATCACATGTCATCTGACATCTGTTGTAAATGGAGATCTTCATTGTCCAATGGACTATGGAATTAGAGCGAGCATGTAGCCAGAGAACATTAGTATTTGGTTGTGGCTTTGGTTGCTGCAAGTTGATTGGACGTGCCACAGCTTGGATCTTTGGTGGTATGCGACCAAAAGCTCAGCTAGCAGCAAACAGTTATGTAGACGGACAAGTTGCATATATCTTTGCGTTAATATGTTCATTGAGTGGTTCTTGTGATTCAGGTTTCCTTTCTAAGCACTTCCACATAATGTGAAAATCTTGGACAGGTTCATAATAGCTGTTTTTTCACTACTGCAGGATGCTCTTAGGCATGTATTCACGAGTAGAATCATGGATATCAAGGATTCTCCCGTATGGAGTCGGCTTTCATATGTCTCATGTGCTTCTAATGGTTTGATACTCATGGATGAGTCATTGCAATTGTTACCTGCCGTTGACACCCTTGATCTTAGTTGGAACCAGTTTGCAAAGGTGGATAATCTGCGGAAATGTACAAAGTTGCGAAATCTAGATCTTGGATTTAATCATTTGCGTTCTATATCATCCTTAAGTGAGGTAAATTGCATTTGCTTTTTAATTTACTTTAAAACGTTGCAACACTGATAGGCTTCTTGCCATTACTTTTGTTGTTTGAGTACATGTTACTTTCTTGCAGGTCTGCAGTCGAATTGTTAAACTTGTATTGAGAAACAATGCTTTACCTACAGTACATGGGATTGAAAATCTCAAGTCACTTGTGAGCCTTGATCTGTCTTACAATATCATCTCAAATTTCTCTGAGTTGGAAATACTTGGCAGCCTTTCTTTGCTACAGAACCTATGGTTGGAAGGCAACCCAATCTGTTGTGCTCGGTGGTATCGGGCACGTGTTTTTAGTTTTTTTCATATTTCAGAAAACGTAAGTACTTTACTTCAAATATCAAACTCTTTTCCTTTTTCCATAGTTTTTTTTTCTGCATCATAATAGTCCCTTCCACAGTATTGGAGTAATATGGCAGCCTGTTCCATGGCTTTTTTTTTCTGCTGCAGTTGAAGTTAGATGATAAAGGTATGAACACACAAGAATACTGGGAAAAGCAAGTAATGTTTGCAAGCAGACAAAAGCAACCTGCTGGTTATGGATTGTATTTTCTTGCTAAAGATGACCATGAGGATGAAGATAGTCAAGACAGTTCAAATTCAAAGATGGTAGGTATCACTTTTACCAACTGCTACCAAGTTGATCTGTTATATGTCAGTATGTCATACCAAATATTAAGCTCCCTCGGTTAGGGCTTTTGGTCTTATTATTCTCTGAGAGGATAATTTTTTATGAAATAGAGAATTTGCTTCCTCAGCTTCATATACTGAATCTGAGAGGATAGATAGATAAGTCAATATAAATGTTGTTTAGTGAATCCTTGTCATGCTTGCATTTTGTTCCATGAATATACATTCTTTTCACGTGCAATGAAGAAGCATAGTTTTCTTATATTGTCAGGATTTTGGTTTTTGTTTGATTCAGCCTAGATGGTGATGTATGTGATAATCTGGTTTCCAGAGATGCAATATAAAACCATCTAGACACATCTTTGCAAAGTTGAAATAGTTTCACACAAGTCTGGCATTGTGCATTTGTATTCTGATTTCTGAACACAACTGAATCTGACTGCATATGATAGTTTGTTTGCACTTTTATTTACTGTAGAAAAAGATTTCCCGACTTGCATGTATTGTGGAGGAAGAGAGAAGTCTTTGTGATGATGGTGTGGACCAGCAGTTCACCCCCCTGGACAGTGACAGTTCTAAGAAGGATGAAATTGCAGCTGCTTATAATGACATAAAAATTACTTCTTTTATAAATACAGCTGAATTAATGAAGAAAGAAAGATCGACTGATTGGCTGCGTGAATTTAAGGAGTGGATGGATGAAAATGTGGAGAACACAGAAGGTGACAGTCTTTATGTTGATTTCACCAATAGCAATGGAAGGTTTGTGAAACAAAAGATAGGGCAGAAATCACACACGAAGAGCTCAAAAAATATCTCAGACTTGGCACATACATCAGAAGGTGAGAGCAGCTCAAACCTTTTGGAATCTGATTTATCTTTCACCGATGATGCATGTAATGGTGCTAATGGTGTTATAACAGAATCCTTGAATGAAGTGAATGCAGACGAAAATCAATTAAGGACCCACTTGAATTCTTTCCAACAACTTCCTCCACTAGAATTAGTAGGCATTTCACATTCAGATTCTTTTTCTGAGTTGGAAGACAGTGCTAGAAATTTGCATGCAGATGGAATACCATCTAATGCAATGAGCAAGTTGATAGAATCAAGTCCATCCTTTGCATATCCTAGTCCACAGTCACCCCCACAATACAAGGAGGACATTCTACATCGCAGACATTTTCTGGAGGAAGAATTTTTGCAGATTTCAGGAGACTTCCATTGTGTAAGTTCTCTTGGTAGTGGTAGCAGCTGCAGTGATGACTCTTCAGGTGATTTATGTTCATGCAATTCGGAAGACGATTGCATAGCGATTCAGACAAAAATGGAGTTGGCCCTCAATGGTCAGATGGCTTCGCTTCCTTGTGTAGAAAGTGATCATGATAAAATGGATGGGATGGAAGTTTTTTCAGGGGAGAAAAGTCTGTCTGACTGTTCAGCAGAAGATGACCCAACCTGTACAGATGCCATAGAGTTTGGTATTAAGGAGTTACCTGACATGAACCAGAGGAATGGACATCTAGGCCAAGATTCAGGCCATTTGGTTAGACAAAAAGGTAAGCAGAAGTTTAAGAGGAGGATACTTCCTATTTTCAAGAATCATAATGGTTCTAGACTAGAATTTCTGAAGGCTAATGGAGATGAGGTGGATGAGGGTGTTTCAGCGGGGGAAAATGGCCATCTGAGATACAACCTGAGCAAATGTACTCCTTGCAAGGATCAAAGCTCAGAAAAACATAATTCAAGTATCCTGCACAAGCATAACTTATCTATCAGCGCCGATACAGATTCTCATAGTTCTGACAAATACAAGCTTATAGAGGAGTTCTTCAATGTGGAAGTTGCAAACCATGAAGAGTTTGAAATATGTGAAAAAGGAGCTCTTTGTGGATACATGTTTAAAGATGGAAGTGGTTTATTTCAAAGGTGAGTTGTTTTGCCTATGTTGTTCAACCCCGATTAAGTATTACAGTACATGAATTACATGTCTAGAAACTGATTGATGAACAGCTCTTGGTCTTGGTTCATTAAAAAATGACTTGCTCAATGTTAAAGTATATTTTGTAGAACTTCTATAAAGAGTATCAATACAAATATGTTTTTGTCCTGTAAGTTTGCAGATTAAAAGGGCTTGGTTAGAGCATACCAGATTAATGTGGTTACTTATTTGCCTGCTGTCAGAGTTTATTTTTAAAGCTAAACATCCGTGCAGCATGGTAAAAATTGTTGTACTTCGTCCTGTAAATTTACAGGTTAAGAAAAGGCTTAAGCTGTTATTCAGGGAGAAAGCTGACCTTTCATGCTTGCAGCAGTGCATGCAATTATATTCAAACTCAACTCCGTATAGTAGATTTTTGTATGTTCATGTGCTTGCAAAGAGAGAATTGAAGGTCGAAATCTGTAGCTTGCAATCAAATTGATAATGACGGAACACATACAAAATATCAAAACAGTCTATGATGCAACACATAACAGGGCTGCAGGCCATGTATTGTATCTCATTCTTAATATTCATTTTTTGAATCAAGATTCAAGTAACAATATGGCATATCAGACAGCAGACACCTGGGAGGATATGTAGGAGTGCATGAATTTGATACAGAGAAGTGTCTAAATGAAGAAACTGTCTGTGCCCAGTGGCGGATATATGTTGGGGAATATGGGGTCTACAGAGTACAGACCAACATATCTTTTCAAAAACACACACCAAAGGTTAACACTGTTTACAAAGAAATCCTTTAGTGTTAGAGAACTTTTTAAAGAAATAGACCGCACATATATTTTTAACTACATGTTAGACCCCTGCAGGTCTTGAATCCTTGCTCCGCCACTGTCTTTACCATGTGTATGCATCACCTACATTAATTGCATCTATGGGGTTTTTAGCCTGTCTTCTGGGATATTTACATGGAAACTGACATGCATCTGTTTCCAGTA
This sequence comes from Dendrocalamus latiflorus, assembly GCA_017311315.1. NCBI lineage: Eukaryota > Viridiplantae > Streptophyta > Magnoliopsida > Poales > Poaceae > Dendrocalamus > Dendrocalamus latiflorus. The sequence goes on from CM029651.1 coordinate 48,212,617, forward strand.
ATATGCCCCATGATTCAAAGTAATTCAATGCATAATGAGCAGTTAGCAATAACATCTCCTTGAATGAGAAAAATTGTTGGCTGTTTGATTCTAAGCATTTGTTTGTAGCATTTAATTCTCAAACATGTTCAGTTACTTCGGTAAATGCCATTTTAAGTTCTGTTCAGCTGATAAGCCGGAATTCACATGGATGTGCAGTCACAGACAGATCAAGTGGCAGTTCATGATAATCTGTCTGCATGTATGATTCTTTTAGAATTAAAAAAAAAACTGTCCATGACTAGTATCTTGTTACTTTGTGTAGAGAAGTAGCCTTGTTACGAAGTTCTCAAAACAAATTGTATGTTCTACTGGTTGATATGTCTCAAGATGGACAAGGTTAGTTTTCTACAGACTGTTCTCTCCTGCGTGTTCGAGAGAAAAAAAAAGAAAAAAAAGTTTTCTACAGACTGTTGATTTATTTTGTCTAAAGCTTTTTTCTAGTTTCCTTTTGTCTCAGACTATTGCAACTGGAAATTAACCTATTCGATTGTTTTACAGAACATCTTCTTCTCATGTTTCTATTGTGATATTGCAATATTTATTCTTACATACTGATTAATTTACAGAATCTATGCCTAGAGTTTTGGGCAGCTATAGGCTGGAAGATTTGGAAAAGGTTTTGATTGGGCTGGGTCTACAAGCACTGAGGTCTATTAGTGTATCAATATTTAGCCATGGTTGTTTGGCTGATCTGAGCCTTACTTTTGTTTTGCAATGTCATAGGGTACACATGGCGGATAATACTGTTACTCGCTGGAGTCTTGCTGTTGGTGATAGCAAGATCCTTACTCTCATGGAGAGGATGACACTAGGAGATGGGGCAATTTTCTTCTTTGTTTATTGCTCACACAATGCCATGCCAACCTGAGGGGTTGAAGATACATACTTATAGGCTGAGAACCAGCCAAGCATATGCTAAGATGCTATCCTAGATGCTGTCCAAAAGCGGTCAATATGCTGTCCTAAAGCAGATGCTGTCCTAAAAGCAGATGCTGTCCTAAAAGGAGATGCTGTCCTAAAAGGAGATGCTGTCCTAAAAGTAGATGCTGTCCTAAAGCAAAAGCAGATGCTGTCCTAAAAGCAGATGCTGTCCTAAAAGCAGTCAAAAGACAAAAACTACCACAGCCCCACAAAGACCACAGTACAGAGACTTATTCAGCATTCTCCCCCTAAGTCTTGTGCGTCGTCTTGTGGGAGGGTTGAACCATCCTGATCTTGGAGCAGAGCTCAAGGAACTTGATCCTTCCAAGAGGCTTGGTAAGCAAATCCGCAAGCTGATCCGTGGTGTTGATGTAGCTTGCCTTGATGCTTCCTTCATCCAAGCAGCCTCGGATGAAATGGTACTTCACCCGGATGTGCTTGCTCCGTTCATGAAAAACGGGGTTCTTTGCCAGGGCTAGGGCGGACTTGCTGTCCACCCTGAGCTCCACTGCTTCAGTGTCCCCGCCGAGGAGATCACCAAGCAGTCGAGCGAGCCAGAGGGCCTGAGTCGAAGCGGTGGAAGCCGCTATGTACTCGGCCTCACAGCTGGACAGGGCCACCACCTGCTGCTTGACTGACTGCCAGCTAACGAGGCACTTGCCGAGGAAGAAGAGAATCCCGCTTGTGCTCTTGCTGGTGTCGATGTCGCCTGCGTGGTCGCTGTCGCTGTACCCGATGAAGTGCGCCGCGCCGGGACACTTCGGGTAGTGCAAGCCGTAGTCGGAGGTGCCCGCAACGTAGCGGAGGATCCTCTTCACGGCCTGCTGATGCTCCGTCGTCGGTCGCTGCATGAACCGACTGACGTAGCCGACGGCGAACGCCAAATCTGGACGCGTGTGGACGAGGTAGCGAAGGCTGCCCACGATGCGCCGGTACTGCGTCGCGTCCACCTCCTCCGCCGTGCTGTCGCGGCTCAGCTTCAGCCTTTCCTCCATTGGAGTGTGGGCTGGGTTGCAGTCGGTGAGCCCGCCCAGCTCGACGGTGCGCTTGGCGTAGGCGGTCTGACGAAGGGAGATACCGGAGCTGTCCTGGTGGACCTCGATCCCCAGGTAGAAGGAGAGGAGCCCCAGGTCGCTCATCTGGAAGACGGTCTTCATCTCCGCCTTGAACGCCTCGACCTCGGCCTCCTTGGAGCCGGTGATCACCAGGTCGTCGACGTAGACGCCCACCAGCAGGGCGTTGCCGCCTTTGCCCCGCCGGTAGACCGCAGCCTCGTGTGCGCTCTGCTGGAACCCCATTTGCTTGAGGGTGGAGTCCAGCTTAGCATTCCAGGCTCGTGGTGCCTGCCGCAAGCCGTAGAGGGCCTTGCGCAGGCGGAGAACCTTGCCCTCCTTGCCGGGGATGACGAATCCCGACGGTTGGCGGACGTAGACCTCCTCCTTCAAATCGCCGTTGAGGAAGGCGGACTTGACGTCCATGTGATGGACGCGCCAATCCTCCTGGGCTGCAAGTGCGAGGAGAAGACGAACGGACTCCATGCGCGCGACGGGTGCGAAGGCGTCATCGAAGTCGACCCCCTCCTGCTGCACGAAGCCTCGTGCCACCAAGCGAGCCTTGTGCTTGACGATGGTGCCGGCTTCATCCCGCTTCAGCTTGAACACCCACTTAAGGGTGATCGCGCGGTGACCGGCAGGAAGATCCGCCAGCTCCCACGTCCGGTTCCGCTCGACGGCGTCCATCTCCTGCTGCATCGCGGCACGCCATGCCTCGTCTCTCTCCGCCTCGGCGAAGGAACGGGGCTCGCCGTCGTCGCACGCCAAGTGCAGCTCCGCCTCGAAGTCGCGCTGCGCCAGTCCAGGGACGGGCAACTCGCCGAGGATGTTGTCCATGGTACGATAGCGCAGAGGTTCGTCGTCGTGGTAGACGTCGACGCGGTCCTCGTCGTGAGATAGCGGAGTAGCGAACTCCACCATGCGCTGCTCGTCGTGGACCGAAGCTGTTGGGGCCGATCCCGGTGGTGTGGCCACCGGTGCAGGAGAGTGGTGAGCCGGTGGTGAAGAGTGGGGCGTAGCCGGTGCCGAAGGTGGTGGAGCACTCGCCGGAGCTGGTGGCGAGCAAGGTGTCGAGGTGGACGAGCTCGGTGAAGACGAGCTGCTAGCTCCCCCGGCTCTCTCGAAGTGGACGTAGTCGACAACAAAGTCCCTGAGAGTCGAAGTCGAACCGTCGTCCACCGCCTTGTCCCACGTCCAGCCTCGCCCTTCGTCGAACACAGCGTCACGCGAGATGCGGACGCGCTGTGTGACAGGGTCGAGGATGCGGTAGGCCTTCGAGCCCTCCGCGTAGCCGATGAACACTCCCGGAGTGCTCCTGTCGTCGAGCTTGCCGATGTGGCCAAGCTCCTTGGCGAACGCGAGGGAGCCGAAGACCCGCAAGTGGGAGACCGCCGGCTTGCGCCCATGCCAAGCCTCGTACGGCGTCCTGCCGTCGAGTGCCTTAGTAGGCGAGCGGTTGAGGATGTAGACGGCTGTCACCACCGCCTCTCCCCAGAAGACAGCCGGCATCCCCCTCTGCTTGAGGAGGGCCCGAGCCATCCCCACAACCGTCTGGTTGCGCCGCTCGACGACGCCGTTCTGTTGCGGGCTGTACGGCGCGGAGTAGTGGCGCTGAATGCCCTCATCAGCGCAGTACGACGCGAATTCAGCCGCCGTGAATTCGCCGCCGTTGTCTGTGCGCAGCACGCGCAGCTTGCGGCCGCACTCCGCCTCCGCAGCAGCCTGCGTGCGCCTGATGGCGTCCGCAGCCTCTCCCTTGCTGCCGAGGACCATCACCCACATGTAGCGGGAGAGGTCGTCGACGAGCAGCAGGAAGTAGCGTCGTCCTCCCGGTGTGGCCGGTGTCACCGGGCCACACAAGTCCCCGTGCACGAGCTCGAGCCTCTCCTTGGCTCGGAAACTCGCCTGCTGGGGAAAGGGGAGTCGCCTCTGCTTCGTCAACACGCAGACGTCGCAGAGCTGCTCCACATGGTCAAGGCACGGCAGGCCTCGCACCATTTCCGTGGCACTGAGCCGCTTCAGGGCCTCGAAGTGGAGGTGCCCAAAACGCTCGTGCCACTGCCACGCCTCGTCGTCCCGACGAGCAGCGAGACAGATGGGTTGTGCCACCTGCACGTGAAGAGTGTAGAGTCGATTTGCGCCTCTGGTTACCTTGGCAAGAAGGCGGCGTCGAAGATCCCAAATCCGCAGCACCCCGTGCTCGATCTCGACACGCGAGCCGTTCTCATCCAGCTGTCCCAAGCTGATGATGGAGTTCCGCAGATCGGGGATGTAGTAGACGCCGGTGAGCAACCGGTGCTCGCCAGTCTTGGCGACGAAAACGACAGAGCCGACGCCCTTGATCTCCACGGCGGAGGCATCGCCGAACTTGACGGTGCCTCGAACGCCTGAGTCGAGCTCGGAGAAGAACTCCCGCCGCCCGGTCATGTGGTGGGTGGCGCCGGTGTCGAGGCACCACCCGTCGGTCTTGTCATTGCCGGAACTGTCGCCGAGGAGGGCGTGTGCTTTTGGCTCGTCAAGGTGGAGGAGAGCCACTGCGGCCGGTGCCGCTGGAGGTAGTTCAATGCTCGCATGAGCAATGAACAGGACCGGCTGCTCCTCCTCCTCTACTTGTGCGACGTGGGCCTGGCCGCGTCGTGGCTGTCGACACTCCTTGGCCCAATGACCAAGCTTGCCGCAGTTGTGGCAAGAGTCGTCTCGTGCCGGCTTTTGCTTGCCAGCATCGCCGCCCTGGGCGCCTCCTCGCGCCCCTGCTTGGGCGTCTTTGCGCGGCTTGCCGCGCTTGCCATGCTTGCGGCCGCCTGTCGTGGAAGAAGGCTCCCCCTTCTTCCTGTCACCTTGGCCGGCAGCCCACTGCTCCCGAGTGAGAAGGAGCTTCCCGCCAATGGTGACGGGTCCCGAGAGGCTCTGTGGCTCATCGATGTCGACGACCTTGAGGCGACCCAACGCCTCCTCGATGGTCATCGTGGAGAGGTCCAGCAGAGACCCGATCGAGCGAGCCATCTGCTTGTACTTCTCGGGGACGCAGCGGAAGAGCTTCTCCACAGCTCTCTCCTCGCCGTAGGTGTCGTCACCGAACTGCACCAACTTCTGCAACAGAGTGTTGAGACGGAGAGCAAAGTCATCAACGTCTTCACCTGGCTTGAAGGCCAGGTTCTCCCACTCCGTGCGTAGTGCCTGCAGTGTAGACTTGCGGGCGCGGTCGCTGCCGATGCGTGCTGCAGCGATGGCGTCCCAAGCCTCTTTGGCAGTCCGCTTGCTGGTAAGCGAGAACTGCATCTCGGGCGGGACTGCAGCGATGAGAGCATCCAGCGCCCGTCGATCCTGGTCGTAGTCGACGTCGCCGTACCGGACTGCATCCCATATATGCCGCACCTGGAGCCTTACCCTCATCACCGCAGACCACTCGACATAGTTGGTCTTGGTGAGGGTAGGCCACCCGCCGCCGGGGCCGACGTCCCTGACGACAGCCTGGTACTCGTGGTGACCACGGTACCGAACCGGGGAGAGAGAGCCGCGTTGCCTGTGAGGGCCGCGCTCTCCGTCGACCCGTACGCCGTCGCCGTGTGCGCCTCCTCCAGGAGCGCCACCGTCGTGCGCGCCTCCTCCAGGAGCGCCACCGCCGTGCGCGCCTCCTCCAGGAGCGCCACCGCCGTGCGCGCCTCCTTCAGGAGCGCCGCCGGCGCGTCCGCGCCTGTCTGGGCTGCCGCCGCGCTCTTGCGCGTGCGCGGCTGCCCATTGCGCCGTTCGCCCTTGCGCTGCCTCCCTCTCCATCAGCTGAGGGTCCGCGTCGGCGCTGTCATCAACAGAGCCGGAGCTGCTGTTGCTGCCGCGCAGAGCCTTGACCTCTGCTGCTGCCGCACGCGCTGCATCTGCCGCCGCCGCCGCTTCCACCTCCGCTCTGGCTGCTGCCAGCTCCGCCGCTGCCAGCCTTGACGCCCTTTCCGCCGCCGCAGCGGTCTCTACCGCCGCTCGCTTGCGCTGCTCTGCCGCGGCGAGCTCGGCCGTCTGCTGACGCCGCATGCTCGAGGCGACCGAGCGCTGAGACTGCCCTGCGGACATGGCGCGCTACTGGGGGGCTGTTGCGTGGAGAGAGGGCTGCTTCTGACGAGCTGCTGCCCGTCTCCGGAGAGGAGTGAGCGGGGACAGCCGGAGCTGCTGCTGCTACCGGCTGGGGCTGCTGTGAGGCCGGAGAAGGAGATGAGCAGGAGATGCTCAGGCTACAGGATACTAAGGCTCTGATACCACTTGTTACTCGCTGGAGTCTTGCTGTTGGTGATAGCAAGATCCTTACTCTCATGGAGAGGATGACACTAGGAGATGGGGCAATTTTCTTCTTTGTTTATTGCTCACACAATGCCATGCCAACCTGAGGGGTTGAAGATACATACTTATAGGCTGAGAACCAGCCAAGCATATGCTAAGATGCTATCCTAGATGCTGTCCAAAAGCGGTCAATATGCTGTCCTAAAGCAGATGCTGTCCTAAAAGCAGATGCTGTCCTAAAAGGAGATGCTGTCCTAAAAGTAGATGCTGTCCTAAAGCAAAAGCAGATGCTGTCCTAAAAGCAGATGCTGTCCTAAAAGCAGTCAAAAGACAAAAACTACCACAGCCCCACAAAGACCACAGTACAGAGACTTATTCAGCAAATACAAGTCATCTATTCTTGACACGGACTTCCAAGGAAGCACAAGATGTACTTTGGCTCTTAAATCCGTCCAATTTTCCACAATTAACCAGTACGATATCTTTGCAAAGGTGTGGTCTATTTAGCAGTCTATTTACCTTTCTATTTTCCCCTTGAGGAAACGATCTTTTTTAGCTAAATAAAGAAAAGTTTTTTTGTTTTTATTGCAGTTTTTATTTCATTTTTCTGATTATACTTAGTTCTGTAATTTACATGGCAGTTGGGAGAAGTTCCAAGTTAAATTGCTCGAGAAATATATATGTGCGAGTTTGAAGAAGGGAATATTTCTCTACTCCATGTTGATGTTCTGGAAGAATGATGCTGAAGGTAGCGTTGTCTGGGCAATAAAATATTACTCTATTTTGTTGATGGAATATAGATTAGAGCCGTCTCTTCATTCTTTGAAGCCTGATGGTCTTAGCGCCTGTTTTGGGGGAGTCTTAACTTTCTCCTTGTGGCCTCACAAAGTAGGATTCTCTGAGAAACTAGATGAGTGGGTGGCTGGGTGCGAGGGGATTGATACAAATCTTATCCTTAAGAATGGAGCCATATTACTAAAGCCATGTTTGGGTGGGCATAGGTTTGTAGTAGTTTTAAAGGTTAACATTAAACCACCTCAAAGTCCATTGTCTGTTGGTTAAGTAGTCAGTTACTATCAAATGATTACTATTTAAGCAGTGGCTTGTTCATCCAAAAGTTCTATCTGTATCATCATTAGTCAAGAAATTATTCAAGTCATATTGTTTCTTAATGAATGTTATAAGTGCTTACCGTAAAATAACGTTCAGACATATATGACAGTATATGCCAATGAGCGACACACTAACTTTATCTTGTGCTATCATTGTGATATTCGGTGTATGCTTTTTGTTTGTACATGTCTATGTCCAGAATGTGCACAGTATTTCTTGTATTGCTTCAATGTCGCAGTCTGTAGCATAATCTCTTGGGTGATTTCTGAGAATTCAATTCTGTGGTGGGAATTAGGGATAAATTCATCAAGGCCATGAAGAAACATACTACATATGCAGTCAGTGAGCTGAAGTTATGATGATTACTTGTTGACCTTTAAGAAACATGGCATGAATATGTTAGTTTGCAAGGTAGATATTAACCAGGTCTGCTGTGTCACCTAGTTTGACCTTTAAAAAACCTAAAGCTGCCTTGTTTAAATCTCCATTATTAGATAGTTTACAAGGTAAATTTCATTTTTGGTCCCCCATTCTTTACTTGAAACTTCAACCGTCTCCATTCTTCAATTCATCAACTGGGTCCCTAGACCTTCATTTTGGCTTTGATTGGGTCCACTATTAACTCCTGTAAATAATTTAATTTGATATAGTGGCATGCCACATCACCAAATATTGATGGCGTGGCATCTGGCATGACATATGGCACTTGTTGGCATGCCAATATGCCACGTCATTCATATATTGCCAACAATTTATGCCATGTCAGCAATGTATTGTTGATGTGCCCAGTTTGTTGAATCCATCATGGTGTTTACTAGAGGGGGCCCGATTGAAGCCAAGATGAAAGTTTGGAGGACCCAATTGATGGGCAAAGAACAACCAACGGTGAAATGTTTCACAAGAACCAGCATGGACCAAATAGGAAAAGGCATCTAGTAAAACATAGGGTTGAGATATGATGTGATTCATTTAATTTGCATCTCACCCTGATGTCATAATCCGACTTTTGCCATAACGAAAACCAGGACGACTAGACATGCAATCCATAAGGGCTCTTAGTTTTGCCCCAGAAGAGATCTACTTGGCCTTTGAATGTGTCAAACATTTATTACTCAAGTCCTTTTTCTACTGCACCTTTCTTCACTATTTGATTGCTTTTACTTCAATATTGTTGAATGAGTGTTCATTTCTCTTTTGCAGATGAATCCCTGGTTATGAGATCTCTTATTGTTACTGAAGGATCAATATTCGTGTGCATTGAGGATCTACATCAGTTTGGTTGCCTCCCTGACGATTCAAATCCTCCATATTTTTCTCTTGGTGAATGTTGTTCTATCAACAATATTCAAGAAGTGGTAAGTTGTGCACTTGTGCTTGACTTTTAACATTCCAATCTAGTTTGCTTTACATGATAAATGACAAGAATTTTCTTTTCATAAAATTGTTTGCTCCAAAAGATAGTTCCCTTGCAAAAAAAAAGCATGCTTTTTAGTTAGCTACTGTGGAAAAAACGTGAGCGTAGCTTTATGTATTATTAATCTCTTGTATGCACATAATTGAGCAGAAATAACTTAAGCAAGGTCAGCACTAAGCTAGAAGCGCCCATTTTTTGTTCCAATCAATTAGGCCTTGATTATTTTTCATATTGGTGAACCTTAAATGACCTTTTTCCTCAGAATACATATTATATGTACTGCATATTGACAGGGTTTTAGTATAAGCCTTACAACTCAACTAAATGATATAATGAACTATTTAATTTATCTCTCCTGCTACTGTATCTAGTCAGTTTTGAGAAAAAATGTGGAGCAGTAAGCAAACATTTGAGTTCTTTGCCATCGTGCATACCATATGGTGGATATCAAGTAATATAAAATACATTGATGCTGTGGGAAAATCTGAAATTTATGATCTAAGAGAAAGTTTTGGGGGACATTACGCTAGAAGTGAATAGCATGTTAAGACAGCACATCGAGGGCAACAAATTTTGGAGTTATGGCACTGGCAGTGCTAAGCAAAAAATTAGTTATCTGAAACTGGTTGTGAGCCTGCTGCTACCCTAAAGAAAAAAAGAACATTGTGACTTTGATGTAACTATTATCTGATGCCCTGGTTTAACCCTTGTCTCTAAACTTATGTGTTAATGTAGTTCTTATCATATTAACTTATTTCTAACAGGCAATCCCCTCTTTTACTAAAAAAAAAGCTGTGATGCATTATTATAGCACTAATAATTTGCTAACTCATCATATTAAAAAGTTGATATCATGATATCATTGATTAAACATTTTCGATTTTCTACTTCGTTTCCTGTATTTAGGTTGTAGATCATCGTGACAAGAAATGCTTGACATTGGTTTTGGACAACCATATGCATGAAGGAAGATTTCATGGTAGCATTAGAAATTCACAGAACAAGCAATCAGATGAAATTTACACAATACATTCTTGGAAACTCAAGTGGTTCTCTGAAGAAACACTTGTGAAGTTCATTTCTGTACTTAAGGCTCTTTACTCGGCTGCAGCAGCTTCATCGTTACCTGTGAAGTGTATATCCTGATGTGTTGGTTCTTGTAACTCTGTAGTGATTTCATTCATTCTTTTGGGGCTTGTATCTAGCTGTTAATCTGTACAGTTTGTTCATTAGGTCTATAGGTCTGTGCTTCTGTATTCTTTGTAGTCGTTAGAAAAATTTTCCGTCTAAAAATTGTACAGAACAGAGCTAAAGTGAGTGTGAATGAGTGGAAATGCAATTTTGGCAATTGGTAGGGTATGGGTGGTGAGCTAGTGAAGCAGTTTACTGAATCTCTCAACCAAAGATGCGATTGTCGCAGGGATGGACCAAATAATGACTGGAACAACAAAATGACACATAGAAGTAGTTTGATCCGGATCCAGGAATTTACTGAACAGAGGCTAAGCAAAGAAAGTTTCAGAGCTACAGTGCAGACTAGATGCTACAGTTGCAGTACAGTACCAAACATTGGCCAGGATACTCGGATACTGGCTGTACTCCTGCAAACTTTCAGAAGCTGAAGCGAATACAGGGAGTATGCCGTAACTACAACTACATTTCATATTTGTGTAGTATCTTCACTCGAGTAGTAGGATGCGGCTACGCCCGAGAATTTTCATTGTCTACACTAGAGATGGCAATGGGTACCCGATACCCGAATACCCGACGGGTTTTACCCGATAAAGAGACGGGTATGGAAAATTTTATATACCCATGGGTACGTTATTGGGCGAAATCCTCTACCCGCCGGGTAGGCGGGTGCGGGTGTGGGTATATACTACCCATACCCGCCTACCCGCGGGTAATGAATACCCGCATTAGACAACTAGACATCCCACTCAAATGTTAATTTTATTATCTACTTGTTGTTGATTGTTTATTTGTTTGTCATATGTTGATATGGTCATGTCAAGTATGTTTATGTGATGTACTAATTTTGATCATTAGACGCTTTTGTGCTTGGCATGTATGATTAATGAATGTCTAAATTGATGATATTCTTATGTGTTGAACCGGGTATGCTTGCGGGTACGGGTTACCCGTCGGGTAGTAATACCCGCGCGGGTACGGGTATGGGTAAATTTTCCTACCCGCGTGCGGATACGGGTAACCCGACGGGTAAATTTACACCTAGCGGGTACGGGTATGGAATGACAATACCCGATGGGTATTTACCCGTTGCCATCTCTAGTCTACACTTCTTCTGTTTGCTTATTTGCTACCTGAAACGAAATCGAATTTTGCAAAAGAGTTGGAATTGCGTTTTGATTTTTGCTTCCCCTGATCCTTAGCCTATCCTGCACGAATCTCGACCCAATCCCGCCCCTAAACCCTGTCGGCAACGCTTGAACGGAGGAGAGCAGCGCCAGCACTGTTCACCGCCCGATATTTTCGTCGTCGCTCGAAAAATCTCCCTGCCGCTAGCTCTTTCCTTCACCTTCAAGCCTCGGCGCCCTCTCCAGCACCTTCTCGCGTACTCCCTCCCCTGCCAGCTCTACCAGGTGCTTGAGTACCCCGCGTGCCACCCGAGCTTGCCGACCTGTCACCGCCGCTCCTTCTCTGCTCCCGCCGCAAATATCCCCCTGGCGTAGACCGACCTAGCCCTGCTATTTAAGGCCTCCATCACTCCCCTGAGCTTCCTCAAGCGCCCAAACAGCTCCTCCACCCGCTCAATTGAGTTGAAGACCGCCGAAGCTCCACCGGCATCAAAAACCCTAAAGGTAGCCCTCTCTTCAATTCCGACAAACCAGCCAATTAGAATCCAATTCCATGCCGTAGAAGCACCCTCACGCTTCCAGGAAACCTCCCAAATCCTTACTCGACCTTCCCTCAAGCTGAGCTGCCCTTGCACCGAGAGCCACCGCCGGCCGCAACTACCTCCCCGTAGCTAGCCTTGTACGGCCATACCCAGCCCAAACCGCCGCTCCCATGAGTTTACCCAAGTCCTAGTGGTGCTCTAGCACCGGCCAAATTGCCCTAAAAAGCCCCCATGAACCCATAACCTCAAAAATGGCCGCAACGGGGAGAAGCCCACCGCCGGCGAACGCCGCTTCCGCCGGAGCTACCACTGCCCAAAATGGAACCACCACTCTTCGTTGAGTCCGTCCATGCCCTCAGCCGCCGTCGCCGTCCACCCTAGCGCCGCCGCCACTCGCCGCTCCCATCCCCTGTCTCTGCGCGCGCTCGGGCCGGTGGGGAAGAAGAACAGTGCTTCGCACTGTTCCCCCGACCGAGCCAGGCCGAGCGGGCTGAGCCAAGCCGCCCCGACCGCACCGGACGCGCCCGACCGGGCCGGATTGAGCTGGCTGCGCCAGACCGCCTCGCCGAGCCCAAGCAACAGTGCGACCGAGCCCAATAAATAGTAATTGACCCAAAGTCCAAAAATACATATTTATACTCCCCGGATCCGTTTCGAGCCCGCCAACCCAAATCCAAAGCCCATTTCCCCATATAGCCCCCCTATAACCCAATATCCTCATTTTATTGGAGTTTTTCGGATTTTCTTTATTCTTTTATTTTCTTTATTCATCGCTCAACCCTTCGGGCATGAATTAATTTATTTTATTTGTTTTGCGTTAGCCTCCGAAGTCGAAGGTTCGCAGGAGCAGGAGGGAAAAGCTCAAGTCCAGGCTCAACCCGTCGACGAATACAAATTAATCAAAATCATAAATCCGCAAGGCAAGTCACACATATTTTTGAACATGTTGATCCTACATTCCCTAAGTTATGTATTTACTTGTATTTTCATTATGCTATTTGCGCACTGTTATTTTATGTACAATAAATGCTTAGAATGACATGATACTAGTTATGTCCTACCACCCGAAAAAGCTCAGTCTAATTTGATGGCCATATTCACCTTGACAAGACATAGTAATATTAAATATAGTAATGTTGTAAATATGATAGTTTAAAGAATTGATATCTTCTGTTGCTAAAAGAAGTGGTATTTATTTGGGAAGTGGCTCTTTGGTAAAGCGAGAATCGCTGGATCTCGTAACCTGGGGCGAAGGCAAATGTTACAAATCAATGGGAGTGTCAAATCACTAGACAGATTTGTAGAAGGGAATTTGCCACCGGTGAAATTATAAGGACTAGACCCTTATGCTGAGTAAAGAACATAGTGACCGCCCAACCACAAGCGTTGATACGTCAAACCTGGTCTAGTAACTGCTCAACTTCGATTGAACCTTTACATAGGCGGTTGGAGGCAAAGTGTGAGTACATACGGAAGGGAGTTAAGGGAGGGCCGTATGGAAGTTGGCACCGTTATTGTTTTTACTATTGTTTTGATTATCGGGTGTCCACACAATAGTAGGCTGAGATAAGTCAGAGGTTGTGGCCTGGGCTTGTTGAGGAAGTCTACTAGGTAGAGGCTATAAAAAGAATTGAGCAGTGAACAACCTTGTTTCCTTTACTCTTTAGCGCGGAGTTAAGGAATCTTGTGGGTAAAGCAGGGCAGCTTTGCAAAGTCATGACTAATGGTATTCGAATACGCCGTACTTCCGGTCAATGGAGTTATGTTTAATGGGTGAATCCAACAACAAAGCATAAGTAGATTTGGAAAAGATTTGATAATGTTGGTGGTCTGGTAATTGAACCTTGAAAAACCCCCTAAAGTTTATAGAAAGCCAAAATTTTGTGTTTAAAATCTGTTTACAACTAAAACTGCATCCACATAAAATAATAGACTTGTTTCCCCTTTTTCTTGATATGCCATGCATGAAATTATTATTAAGCTCCGTGTGACTTGTTGAGTACAAGTGGTAGTACTCATGCTTGCTAAAAACATAAACAGAAACAATTAACTTTGAGGAGGCGGATGAAGACGAAGAGGTGGTGCTTTACGAGATCGACGAAGCTTGGAATTAGGGTCGTTCTCCGCTCAGGCGTGCCTGTGGCAGTTGTTGTTGTAATGTAACTAAGGGCAGATGACCCTACTGTGATTCTTGGCTTTTAGCCTTATATTGTAATAAAAGTTCTCTTTTGCGCTTAAGCTTGTGTTGGCAATGTTATACACTCGTTGGATATACTCGCAGTTGAACAGTCCTGGGCAGCTGCGAGGGTTTCATAATACTCCCGGAAACGGGGGTGTTACAGAGTGGTATCAGAGCCTGCTTGCTTGACCGTAGGATGACCCTAAGTGTGTTAGGTGTGTTTACAAAAACTATTTTGTTAAAAAAATGAATTGCATAAAATATAGGTAATAATCTTGTATAACTTCTTTTCCCCTGTCTATATTAGTGTTATTTAAAACTAAATTTTGTTTCCCTAAAACTATTTATATCCATTCTTATCTAAATTCAAATTTGGCGATGCGAGTAGATGTCAAAAAAAAGAGGAAAAAAAGAGAAGAAAAAGTAAAGGAGTTAGAAAGTGTAGAGCTGTGTGCGTTAGTATAGTTGAACCCTTCGGTAGTAGTATCTTCTTGGCTGTGTAAAACAAGTTGAGGTATGTACCTTGTATGAATGGTATGTGTCCAACTTGTATAAAGAATAAAAACTATTTTTGCCTACCTGATAATTTGTTTGCTACCAGTATCTCTAGTCTACCCTCTTCAAATTTCAGTCTTTCTATTTCACTCTAAGTCCTTACCTATTTCATTCTAATCTTACCCAACGTTCTGAATCCTTACTTCCCTATTTGACTTTCTCAAAAAAAAAACTCGCTGCAGACCTAACTCCCAATCCCATCGAGAGCAATCAAGATGGTCAAAACTGAAAATGGATCACAAGAGCAAGGCAATTCTTATCCAGAAAAAGCAAGGCAGCCAAACATAATAAACCTATTGGCAAGGATGGAAGAAGATCGACGTCAAGCGGAATTTCGTCAAACCAGCATGATGGAACATCATACTAAGCTATTAGAACAGATTGCTAAGGAAAGTGAAGGAAATAGTCAGCAAGGACTGCCTGTACAATCAAAGTGGACAGATTTTCACAAGACTAGACCCCTAGTCTTTTCTTCATCACCTGACCCGATAGTGGCAGAAGATTGGTTTAGAGATGTAGAAAGGAAGTTAAATACTATTCAATGCAATGACAAGGAAAAAGTACTGTATGCCTCTCATCAGTTGCAAGGCCCAGCAGCAGCTTGGTGGATGAATTATCAAACTATGGCTGAAGATCGAGAAATTACTTGGAAAGAATTTGAGTATTCTTTCCGTCACACCCATGTACTGACTGGAGCGATGGAAGCCAAGCGTCGAGAATTTCTCGCGTTGAAGCAAGGAGAACGTACAGTCACAGAGTATCTTCATCAGTTTAACACGTTGGCCCGTTACGCCCCTGATGACGTAAAAACCGAGGAGAAAAAGATGGAAAGATTTAGAGAAGGATTGCAGATATCTTTGAAGCATCATATCTCGGCTATGGATTTTAAAGATTTGCCTTCAATGGTAAATAAACTTATTATATCGGAGGAAACCAAAAAGGAGTTAGAGAATACACAGAAGAGGAAGATAGCACAGGTAACATCATCATCAGATGCACCTCAAAAACGAATAGTCTTAGCACCCCAGTCCAGAAACCAGCAAGACAGAGAAATGGTAATTACATTAAGACCACAGATTCAAATGGACCAGAATATTATAACTCCACCACAAAATACAGTGACAATCTCAAATCTGAAGTGCTTTAGCTGTGGTGGGAACCATCCTCAAGAGCAGTGTCCACAGTGGTCTCCCGCTTGTTTCCATTGTGGCCAAGTTGGTCATTTCAAGAATCAGTGCCCAGCAAGGGGACTGCCTTCTAAAGTGGCAAAGGCCCAAGTCAGGACACAAGCATCTTCGCCACAGAAGAAAGAAGACCAGAGCCAACAGTCTATAGTCAAGACAGCAAGAATTCAGACGACAGCTACAACGCCAGCAACGGACAAGGACAAAGGAATACTGAAACCAGTCCCAGAAAGAATAAATCATATCTCGGCAGAAGAAGCAACAAGAGCCAACGACAGCATCGCCGATGCATTGAGTCAGAGGAGGTACCATGGCGAACAAAGTCAGATAGCAGCATTAGAAATCCAGCAAACACTGACAGATCAGATTAAGACAGCCCAAGAGAATGATGAGGAAACACAACGACTTGCGAAGAAAAGTCAAGAAGAAGGTTCAACTACGTTTGTTAAAGATGACCAAGGGACCTTGAGGTTCCGAGGTCGTTATTGTATACCCAACGATAAAGAGTTGAAGGACTTGATTTTAAAAGAAGCTCACTCATCACAATTTTCTATACATCCAGGAGGAACTAAAATGTATCAAGACTTAAAGAAGAGATATTGGTGGAGAAAAATGAAAAGAGAAATAGCAGAGTATATCGCACGTTGTGACACATGTCAAAAGATAAAAATAGACCATCAGAAGCCATCAGGATTGCTAAATCCTTTACCCGTTCCAGAATGGAAATGGGAAGATATTGGTATGGACTTTATCACGGGATTTCCAAAAACCCGCAACGGTTACGATGCTATTTGGGTGATCGTAGACCGACTGACGAAAGTAGCACATTTCATACCAATCAAGCAAACTTATAGCAAGAACAAATTAGCAGAGTTATATTTAACCAAGATTGTGGTGTTACACGGAATTCCAAAGAGGATAGTATCCGACAGAGGAGCACAATTCACATCTGTTTTCTGGGAAAAATTGCATGAGGCAATGGGAACAGACTTGGCATTCAGTACAGCCTATCATCCACAAACCGGAGGACAGACAGAACGAGTAAACCAAATCTTAGAAGACATGTTGTGAGCATGCGTACTAGTCTATGGAGCCGCGTGGGATATGTGTTTGCCATTTGCAGAATTCTCTTATAATAACAGTTACCAGGTCGGTATTAAAATGGCACCATTTGAGGCCTTATATGGAAGAGCGTGTAGGACGCCGTTGAATTGGACTGAAACCGGAGAACAACAGTTCTTAGGGCCACAAATTGCTCATGATGCAGAAGCGCACGTCAAGATCATTCAAGACAAAATGAAAATTGCCCAGAATCGACAAAAGCGTTATGCTGATACTCGTCGAAAAGACTTGAATTTTGAAGTTGGAGATTTGGTATATCTCAAGGTCACGCCATTCAAGTCAGTAAAGAGATTTCAAGTTAAAGGAAAGCTAGCCCCAAGGTATATTGGTCCATTCGAGATTCTCGAGAGAATAGGGGAAGTAGCTTACAAATTGCAGTTGACACCGAATTTGGCAAGAGTACATAACGTATTTCATGTATCCCAGTTACGGAAATGTCTCCGCCAACCAACGGAGCAAGTGCCAGTTGATGACATAGACTTACGAGATGATCTATCATATAACGAAGAACCAATTCAAGTCTTGGAAACTACAGAAAGGCAGTTAAAGGGTAAAAATGTCAGATTTCACAAGATCCAGTGGCGAAATCATACACCAGATGAAGCAACATGGGAAAAGGAGTCAGACCTACAACGAGAATTTCCCAACCTGCCCCTTGGCCCGAGCTGATCTCGAGGACGAGATCCTTTTTAAGGAGGGTAGGTTGAAACGAAATCGAATTTTGCAAAAGAGTTGGAATTGCGTTTTGATTTTTGCTTCCCCTGATCCTTAGCCTATCCTGCACGAATCTCGACCCAATCCCGCCCCTAAACCCTGTCGGCAACGCTTGAACGGAGGAGAGCAGCGCCAGCACTGTTCACCGCCCGATATTTTCGTCGTCGCTCGAAAAATCTCCCTGCCGCTAGCTCTTTCCTTCACCTTCAAGCCTCGGCGCCCTCTCCAGCACCTTCTCGCGTACTCCCTCCCCTGCCAGCTCTACCAGGTGCTTGAGTACCCCGCGCGCCACCCGAGCTTGCCGACCTGTCACCGCCGCTCCTTCTCTGCTCCCGCCGCAAATATCCCCCTGGCGTAGACCGACCTAGCCCTGCTAT
The DNA here is from genome assembly GCA_017311315.1 of Dendrocalamus latiflorus. Taxonomy (NCBI): domain Eukaryota; kingdom Viridiplantae; phylum Streptophyta; class Magnoliopsida; order Poales; family Poaceae; genus Dendrocalamus; species Dendrocalamus latiflorus. The sequence continues at coordinate 48,230,416 of CM029651.1, forward strand.
TTAAGGCCTCCATCACTCCCCTGAGCTTCCTCAAGCGCCCAAACAGCTCCTCCACCCGCTCAATTGAGTTGAAGACCGCCGAAGCTCCACCGGCATCAAAAACCCTAAAGGTAGCCCTCTCTTCAATTCCGACAAACCAGCCAATTAGAATCCAATTCCATGCCGTAGAAGCACCCTCACGCTTCCAGGAAACCTCCCAAATCCTTACTCGACCTTCCCTCAAGCTGAGCTGCCCTTGCACCGAGAGCCACCGCCGGCCGCAACTACCTCCCCGTAGCTAGCCTTGTACGGCCATACCCAGCCCAAACCGCCGCTCCCATGAGTTTACCCAAGTCCTAGTGGTGCTCTAGCACCGGCCAAATTGCCCTAAAAAGCCCCCATGAACCCATAACCTCAAAAATGGCCGCAACGGGGAGAAGCCCACCGCCGGCGAACGCCGCTTCCGCCGGAGCTACCACTGCCCAAAATGGAACCACCACTCTTCGTTGAGTCCGTCCATGCCCTCAGCCGCCGTCGCCGTCCACCCTAGCGCCGCCGCCACTCGCCGCTCCCATCCCCTGTCTCTGCGCGCGCTCGGGCCGGTGGGGAAGAAGAACAGTGCTTCGCACTGTTCCCCCGACCGAGCCAGGCCGAGCGGGCTGAGCCAAGCCGCCCCGACCGCACCGGACGCGCCCGACCGGGCCGGATTGAGCTGGCTGCGCCAGACCGCCTCGCCGAGCCCAAGCAACAGTGCGACCGAGCCCAATAAATAGTAATTGACCCAAAGTCCAAAAATACATATTTATACTCCCCGGATCCGTTTCGAGCCCGCCAACCCAAATCCAAAGCCCATTTCCCCATATAGCCCCCCTATAACCCAATATCCTCATTTTATTGGAGTTTTTCGGATTTTCTTTATTCTTTTATTTTCTTTATTCATCGCTCAACCCTTCGGGCATGAATTAATTTATTTTATTTGTTTTGCGTTAGCCTCCGAAGTCGAAGGTTCGCAGGAGCAGGAGGGAAAAGCTCAAGTCCAGGCTCAACCCGTCGACGAATACAAATTAATCAAAATCATAAATCCGCAAGGCAAGTCACACATATTTTTGAACATGTTGATCCTACATTCCCTAAGTTATGTATTTACTTGTATTTTCATTATGCTATTTGCGCACTGTTATTTTATGTACAATAAATGCTTAGAATGACATGATACTAGTTATGTCCTACCACCCGAAAAAGCTCAGTCTAATTTGATGGCCATATTCACCTTGACAAGACATAGTAATATTAAATATAGTAATGTTGTAAATATGATAGTTTAAAGAATTGATATCTTCTGTTGCTAAAAGAAGTGGTATTTATTTGGGAAGTGGCTCTTTGGTAAAGCGAGAATCGCTGGATCTCGTAACCTGGGGCGAAGGTAAATGTTACAAATCAATGGGAGTGTCAAATCACTGGACAGATTTGTAGAAGGGAATTTGCCACCGGTGAAATTATAAGGACTAGACCCTTATGCTGAGTAAAGAACATAGTGACCGCCCAACCACAAGCGTTGATACGTCAAACCTGGTCTAGTAACTGCTCAACTTCGATTGAACCTTTACATAGGCGGTTGGAGGCAAAGTGTGAGTACATACGGAAGGGAGTTAAGGGAGGGCCGTATGGAAGTTGGCACCGTTATTGTTTTTACTATTGTTTTGATTATCGGGTGTCCACACAATAGTAGGCTGAGATAAGTCAGAGGTTGTGGCCTGGGCTTGTTGAGGAAGTCTACTAGGTAGAGGCTATAAAAAGAATTGAGCAGTGAACAACCTTGTTTCCTTTACTCTTTAGCGCGGAGTTAAGGAATCTTGTGGGTAAAGCAGGGCAGCTTTGCAAAGTCATGACTAATGGTATTCGAATACGCCGTACTTCCGGTCAATGGAGTTATGTTTAATGGGTGAATCCAACAACAAAGCATAAGTAGATTTGGAAAAGATTTGATAATGTTGGTGGTCTGGTAATTGAACCTTGAAAAACCCCCTAAAGTTTATAGAAAGCCAAAATTTTGTGTTTAAAATCTGTTTACAACTAAAACTGCATCCACATAAAATAATAGACTTGTTTCCCCTTTTTCTTGATATGCCATGCATGAAATTATTATTAAGCTCCGTGTGACTTGTTGAGTACAAGTGGTAGTACTCATGCTTGCTAAAAACATAAACAGAAACAATTAACTTTGAGGAGGCGGATGAAGACGAAGAGGTGGTGCTTTACGAGATCGACGAAGCTTGGAATTAGGGTCGTTCTCCGCTCAGGCGTGCCTGTGGCAGTTGTTGTTGTAATGTAACTAAGGGCAGATGACCCTACTGTGATTCTTGATTTTTAGCCTTATATTGTAATAAAAGTTCTCTTTTGCGCTTAAGCTTGTGTTGGCAATGTTATACACTCGTTGGATATACTCGCAGTTGAACAGTCCTGGGCAGCTGCGAGGGTTTCATAATACTCCCGGAAACGGGGGTGTTACACTACCGTTCTTTGAACACGGCTCATCCTCTGCACCCCCACCGACAAATGCGTTCTCTGTTGCCAGCATGTGAAGCCGCGAAGGGATCGGCGGCGGCACGACATCGGCGATGCCTTCCAGCTGCTGCACGACGATCCCCATGGTCGGCCGGTCGCCTTCCTTGTCCTGGATGCACCAGCAGGCGACCTTACAGGCCCTCTCAGGCTCCTTCACGTCGGTATCCTTGGCCAGCCTATCGTCGAGCAGCCCGACCACGCCGCCTTCATGCAACCTGACCGCGGCATGCACGGGGAAGTACATCCCGGAGCCTCCCTCCACCGACGAGCCGTTGTTCCGCTGGCTCGAGACGAGCTCAAACAGCAGGAGGCCGAAGCTGCATACGTCCGCCTTCGCGGTGATCGGCGCGCCCGCGAGCCACTCCGGCGCGAGGTACCCGAGCGTGCCGCGCGCATGGTGGTCAGGACGCGGCTGAAGTCGTGGCCTATGAGCTTGGCCATGCCGAAGTCGGCGAGCTTCGTGCCCAGCTCATCAAGGATGGTAATGGGTTAAAACCTAATCCAACTTAAATCTAACCCAACTCTCATTTAAAAAAGCTCAAAACCTCACCTAACCCAACCCAAAAAAACACCTTCCATAATCCAATCCAACCCATATGACATTTCCACCCAACCCACCCAAATGGTTAAAATGGGTTAAAAATATTGAAACCCATTTTCAACCCATTCCAAACCCGTTGCCAACCCACTCTTTACTAATTTACTACATACAAGTGTAAGTGTATTTATAGGAAACCTTCAAAAAAGTTTGGTATTTAGAATTTTTAACTCATGTTCACACCATAAAAGTCTCATGAAATTAGCTGAAATTTACTATAAATAATTTGGGATGTAGACACGCCACTTTGTGCACATTTTTAGGCCTAGACATAAAGATAGGACCAATAGATTTTTATAGAAAACTTTTGAAAAAGTTCGGTATTTAAAATTTATAACTCACGCTCACACCATAAAAGATTCATAAAATTTTCTAAAATTTATTATAGATGATTTTGGATATAAATACTCTACTTTATACAAATTATTAGGCCTAATCACACAAGTGGAACCATCAGGTTTTTATAGAATTTTTTCAAAAATGTTTGGTATTTTAGAATTTCTAACTCTTGTTTACACTATAAAAGGTTCACAAAATTGCCTAAAATTTACTATAGATAATTTAGGATATAGAGACGCTACTTTGTGCAAATTGTTAGACCCAGACAAATAGATGAGACCAATAAACTTTTATAGTAATATTTTTAAAAAATTTCAGTATTTAAAATTTATAACTCACGTTCACACCATAAAAATTTCATGAAATTTTATAAAATTTACCACAGATAATTTTGGGTATAGAGATGTTACTTGTGTAAATTATTAGGCATAGACATATAGGTGGAACCAACAGGTTTTTATATAATTTTTTTATAAATGTTAAATATTTAGAATTTCTAATTCGTGTTCACACTATAAAAATTTCACAAAATTGCCTGGAATTTACTATAGATGATTTAGGGTATAGAGAAGCTATTTGTGCAAATTGTTGGGCCTAGACACATAGGTGGGATCAACAAATTTTTATAGAAAACTTAAAAAAAAGTTTGATATTTAAAATTTATAACTTGTGTTTACACCATAAAAGTTTCACAAAATTTCTTGAAATTACTACAAATGATTTCAATATGGAGACGCTACTTTATGCAAATTATTAGACCTAGATGCCCAGATGGACCCTATGGATAGAGCCAACCCACGAGTGAGCCATATTGCAACACCACGAGTTGAACCCGTTCTCAACACAATTTCAAAGCAAAATTTTAGAACCCATTCCAACCCCACTCAACCCTTTTTATGAGGCAATCTAACCCGACGCAACCCATTCATTCTTTCAACCCATTTCCACCCAACTAAAGTCAACCCAATTAAGAACTCAACCCATTTAACCTATTTGAACCCGACCCATTAACAACCCTATCGAGGAGGATGCTTTCTAGCTTGATGTCACAGTGTATGATGCATTCCCGGCACTTCTCGTGCAAGTAAGCCAAGCCCCTGGCCACACCAAGCGCGATGCCATACCTTTGCAAAACAAAAACGGAGCAAAAAATTGAAATTGCTTTCTTGAGCCATACAAACATTTGAATCGTTATCCATACAGTTGTAATTCGTTGCTCAATCTGCTAATTGAAGATATTTTGTAGCACGATTGTAGTTTCCCATAATTAAAATCCCTCATCTAAATAAGGAAAAGAGGGAAAAATCTAGATCTAGAGCTACACCGCTAGTTTTCCACAATTAAAATTCCTCAATGGGGTTGCAGTGCGTGGCGTGGCCCAAATTCTAGGTCGAGGGCAACAGAGGTTGAGGGCAACGGACATCACGGCAGCCCGGCAGAGGTCGACGGAGGTCGGTGGAGGTTGCCAGTGACTGGGCAAGGCCATGGACTGGTGGTCTGTCGCTCATCCTCGCGCGAACCCAACTCGCCCTTCAGGGGATGAACTAGAGACATCGTCGGGGGAGGCGGTAGCGGTGTCTAGGGGTGGCGGCTGTGGCATCTAGGGGAGGTGACTAGGGAGTCAGGGGAGGAGTCTGAGGAGGACGAGGGAGGAGGCAACGGCGGAGTCGGGAGGAAGGGCGGAGCCTGGGGAAGAGGCGGCACCGACGTCGAGGGAGGAGACGACGCCATTTGGGGGGAGGGCGACGCCGTTTGGGCAATCGCCAAGGGTGCTTTTGGGGAGGACAGGAGAGAATGGCTAGTTGGGAGGTTTTTATACTAGGTTCCTGCCGATAATTTTTTCAAAGCCCAGTGGCAAAGCTATTTTCATCCCGCAAAAGGCCAAAAAAGCACCTTTTAACTGATTTTTGGTTTTCAGTTATGTTGGTGGCTTAAGCTTTTTAAAAGCCCAATAAAAAAGCCACTCATTTGTTTAGACTTTAGCTTTGTTGCCTTTAAAATCAATTTTTGGCTTTTGCTACAGTACTTAACTTTCAAACAGAGTATTTTTTAAGACATGATCTATAATTTAATTATAGTACACATTGAAAGCCCGTCGTCTATACCAGCCAAAATCGTATATGAATATCTCTTTCCGTAATCTTTATTATGAACAGATAAAATTTAAAAATTTCAATAAAAACTATAAACCACAGTTACAAAGAACAAAGGCCAAGCAAACTTCTGCCTGAGATTGGCTTAGGATTGGCCACTTTATGACTGATGATGTGCCAATACACGTAACTTGGCTTCTCTCCGATTCAGATTCAGCGTGATCCTTTTCCGTTGGAAAAATCTGTTATTGTGGTTGTTCCAACGATTCATTGGAGGACTTGCCTGATGAAAGAACTGCATATTGTTCCAGTTCTCGAAGGTTCCTCTCGCTTGTCAAGAAAGGAGCGTTTTCTGTACCTCTCTTTGGGATTACATGAATCTTGCCGCCAAAAAGTAGCCTTTAAGCTGTATAACTAATTAAATTTGGTAGGCCTTACGACGTTTCAACACGGAAAATCTGAAACAATTCAAGGTCGCGAGCTTTGACCATCGAAGAAACCGATTGCTTTTAGGCTGTCAGTGAAAGGCCAAAGTTTTTCCACGAGTGAAGAGCCATCGGAAGAGACCTTACTGTTAGAATGATCTAAGGGGATTTGGCCCAACGGCCAAATCCCCCCCCCCTTGCTCGCGCCCTGATCGGGGGCGCCCAGCCCATTATGGCTGGTGGGCCCCTGTCGCCAGCGCTATAAATAAAGAGGTGGGGGCCGGGCGGCACGGACGACGAGGTTCACCGGTGCCGCCACCTTCCCCACCAACAAACCCTAACCGATCTAGAGGGAAGCGCTGCAGCGACGGGAAGCTCCACCGGCTCTTCTGCGTCTTCTCCAGATCTGCGCCGCCGCCACCGCCGCCGCCCTCGCCGCTCTTCTCCGACCGCCGCCGAGATGGCCACCTCTTCCTCTACGTCTGAAGGTTGGTACCCCACTCCCTTTCGGTATACATCAAGATCAAGAACCTAGAGAAAGGATAGACCCCGCTAGATCTACCCTAGAGATCCTAGAAGAAACCTAGAACTATCATTGGTATCAGAGCCAGATCTAGGTGTAGATCTAGATGGGGAAAGAAGAACGACTGCCGTCGGTTGACCGGCGTGCGGAAAAGACAATCACAGAAACACCCCCCTAACCCTAGAAAGATAATCGCGAACCCTAGCCCCGGACCAGAAAGAATCAAAAAAAAAACGGGGAGGGGGATTGGGACTCACGGGCGCCGCCGCCGTCGTTGCGCCGCTCCGGTTGCGCCGCTGGGCCGCCGCCACTGCGCGGGTGCCGGCCGCCGCCGCCTCGCGAGATCCGCCCCTCCTGCGCGCATGCGCCGCCGCGCCGCGCCCGGGCGCCGTGCTCCGCTGGGGCCGATGAGGCCGCCGCCTCGCGGGCGCTGCGTGCCGCCGTCGCCGCCTTGCCGCTCCTCCCGCGCGCGGGCTGCCGCCGCCGCTGCTCTGCGCGAGGGCGCGCGCCGTCGCCTGTCCGTAGTTTTCGGGAGGAGGCGGGCGGGTATGGGGCTAGGGTTAGGGTTTTCGGGGGTTATCCCCGCCACGCACGCGTATCGGCCGTCCGATTAGATCGGACGGTGCGGAATGGGGTGGCGTGAGGATGGGCTGGGCGCGTGGGAGCGGAGTGGGCCGGCTGCGTGCTGTTGGGCCATCGCTGCGCGCGCGCCCGGCTGGGCTGAACGGGCCACGATGGGCCGCGGCCGCATGGAACAGGCCGAAATGGCCTAATGCACAGTAAAATCTGTTTTTTTGATATTTGTTGATTTTCAGAAGTATTTGTTGTTGAATTTGAATGAAATTTGATTTAAAATCTCTGTAGGTTTTGCACCAACGTGTTAATTTTTCAGAGATTAAAAGTGTACAGAATAATGCTTCTGAAATATGAATTATTTTTGAATAATTACAGTTTCCGCTGCAAAAGTTAATATTGATTGTTTTTCATTATTAAATTCGAACCAACGGGAGAATTTAATTTTGGAAAAATAGATTAAAATTCCCAGAGATTTATGATACTGTTATTTTCTGACCAACGTTGTTAATATCAGTATTATAAATTTTTAATGTTGATTTCATGCATTATTTCTATTTCTGCCCAACGGTGATGTAGATTTAATGTATGATAGAATTGTTTTTAAATTGTATGTCGTATTTTTGACCAACGTTGGAAATAAGGCATATGATTTTGATGTTACGTTCTCACTGTATTTGAAATATTTTTCAGGAGGATACAACTTGATGAGTTGTATTAGAGAAATCCCCACTCTCAAAGGTGATAATTATGGAGAGTGGAAGAAAAGGCTAGACTTAGCTTTTATCTTGGCTGAGGTGGACTGGGTCCTCACTACAGCACGTCCCACTGAGCCTTTGGCGCCAGTGAGGGAACAGAATGAGGATGACACTGCATGGCAGAAAAGACAGAGGGATCATGCTCTCTTGCAAATGTCTTATGATCTTGATCATAAGAAATGGACCACAGCCAACAAGAAATGTATGGTTGTGATAAAGAACACAATTGAGCCTGCTATTCTGGGCTCAATTGCAGAGTGTGACACTGTCACTGAATACCTTGATAAAATAAAGAGTCAGTTCACTGGCTCTTCAAAGACTTATGCTACACAGCTGATTAAGCAGCTGGTAACAGAGAGGTATTCTGGCGGTGGCAATGGCATAAGAGAGCACATTCTTAGAATGAGCAACTTGGCATCTAAACTGAAACCGATGGATTTGGCTCTCAAGGATGAGTTCCTTATTCATCTGGTTTTTGCTTCTTTGCCAAAAGAGTTTGACACTTTTGTTATCAACTATAATATGCAGCCCGAAAAATGGGACATGGAAAAGTGCATAGCCATGTGCGTGCAAGAGGAGGAAAGAATCAAATCCTCACATGGTGGTGCTATCAACTTTGTGAGAGAAAATAAGAAAAAGAATTACAACAGTAACCCCTTCTCAAAGAACAAGGGCAAAGCCTCTGTACATCAGCCTCAACAGAACAAATTTGCTGTAGACAAAGACCAGTGCCTTCACTGCAAGAAGACGGGACACTACAAGAAGGATTGTCCTGACTACTTAAAGATGATAATGGCTAAGAAAGGTGAGAACATTATTACCTTTATTAATGAATGCCTGTATGTGAAATATTCGAAATCCACTTGGTGGATTGACTCAGGAGCAACTGTTCATGTTGCTAATTCATTACAGGGATTCCGTTCGACGAGGACTACGCAAAGAAAAGAAAGATGCGTTAAAGTCGCAAATGGAGTCGAAGCTGAAGTTGAAGCCGTTGGCGATCTTTCATTAGAATTAGCTAATGGCTCCACTCTTCTACTTAGAGATGTCCTTTTTGTACCCTCTTTACAGAGGAATTTGATTAGTGTGTCAAATTTGGACAAAGATGGTTATGATTGCAATTTTGGAAATGGCAAGTGCGAAATAATGTTTAATAAAGAATGTGTTGGTATTGCCATATTACAGAATGAGCTTTATTTGTTATCATTATGTGATGATGTGAATGTCGTATGCGATAATGAGAACGTTGCGTGCGAGAAAGAGATTGAATCCTCGTCTACGAATGTAAACAGAAAACGAAAGAGAACTCTATATGAGTCGTCGAAATTATGGCACTGTCGTTTAGGCCATATTTCGAGGGGGAGAATAGAAAGACTAGTAAAGAATGATATTCTTCCTCCATTAGAGTTCTCAGACTTAGAACAATGCAGAGAATGCATTAAAGGAAAATATGTAAAGAAAATTAAAAAAGACGCTAAAAGAAGCACAGGAGTTCTACAAATTATTCACACAGATATTTGTGGTCCTTTTCCTGTGAAAAGTGTGGATGGATATGACTCGTTCATAACATTCACAGATGATTACTCCCGTTATGGATATATTTATCCAATTAAAGAAAGAAATGAAGCCTTGGATAAATTCAAGATATTTAAGGCTGAAATTGAAAACCAACACGATTTAAAGATTAAGATAGTCCGATCAGATCGTGGGGGGAGTACTACGGTCGACATACCCCATATGGACAAGTTCCTGGACCTTTTGCGAGGTTTTTACAGGAAAATGGAATAGTGGCCCAGTATTCTATGCCGGGCGAACCTCAGCAAAATGGAGTAGCTGAAAGACGCAACCGTACCCTGATGGATATGGTGCGAAGTATGATGAGCTACTCCACACTCCCATTGAGTTTATGGATGGAGGCGTTGAAAACCGCCATTCATATTCTCAACAGAGTGTCTAGTAAGTCGGTGCCCAAAACACCGTACGAGTTGTGGACAGGAAGAGTTCCCTCACTAAACCACTTACGTGTGTGGGGGAGTCCTGCTGAGGCCAAAGTATTTAACCCAAACCTTGGGAAGCTTGATCCCAAAACAGTAAGTTGCCATTTCATTGGCTACCCTGAAAAGTCAAAAGGGTTTCGTTTCTACTGTCCAGATAGATATACAAAGTTTGTAGAAACGAGACACGCTGTCTTCTTAGAGGATGAAATGATGAAGGGGAGCATGGTAGCTCGTGAGATTGACCTTGAAGAGAAGCGGGTGTATGCGCCCACTCCGATGATTCAAGAGTCATTCTTCACACTACCTGCTGTCGCTGCACCGACGGTGCAAGACACTGTGGTGCCAGCACCTGTTATTGTTCCTCCTGTGGCAACAATAAATGATAATGAGGAACCTGTTCTTCAGGATCCTATAGAATCTATTGCCACAGATGAGGGGGAGCAACAGCAGCCTCAAACAGAAGATGTACCAAATGAGGAGGCCCCGAGGAGGTCTCAAAGAGTAAGAAGATCAGCTATCTCTGATGATTATCAGATTTATCATACAGAGGAATTTCAAATGGAGGATGATCCCACCTCATTTGAAGAAGCCATGAGAAGCGAAAATTCCTCAAAATGGCTTGAGGCCATGGAAGAGGAAATGAGGTCCATGAAGACTAATAAAGTCTGGGACTTAGAAATTATTCCTAAAGTAGCCAAAACAGTAGGCTGTAAATGGGTCTACAAGACAAAGCATGACTCCCAAGGGAATGTAGAAAGATACAAAGCGCGACTTGTGGCAAAAGGATTTACGCAAAGAGAAGGGATTGATTACAATGAGACCTTTTCTCCAGTTTCATGTAAAGATTCTTTCAGAATCATAATGGCATTAGTAGCACATTATGATTTAGAGTTACATCAGATGGATGTAAAGACGGCATTTCTTAATGGGGATTTGGAGGAAAATGTTTACATGACACAACCGAAAGGTTTTGTCGTGGAAGGAAATGAAAGAATGGGATGCCGCCTAAAGAAATCGATTTATGGGTTAAAGCAAGCTTCAAGACAGTGGTACTTGAAGTTTGACAGTACAATAAGAAAATTTGGGTTTAAAGAGAATGTAGAGGACAACTGTATTTATGCAAAGTTTAAAGATGGGAAGTTTATCTTCCTAATCCTGTATGTGGATGATATCCTGCTAGCTAGTAGTGATGTTAGTCTGCTACTGGAGACAAAGAAGTTTTTGTCCTCAAACTTCGATATGAAAGATCTTGGTGAAGCTTCATTCGTTCTAGGGATCGAAATTCACCGAGATAGAAACAAAGGGGTATTGGGACTGTCACAAAAGGCATACATAGAGAAAGTCTTAAAGAAATTTGGTATGCATAAATGTAGTCCATCACCTGCACCTATAGTCAAGGGCGACAGATATGGGGATTTTCAATGCCCCAGGAATCAGTACGAGCTCGAACAAATGAAATCGGTTCCATATGCTTCAGCTGTCGGAAGCTTACAGTATGCTCAAGTGTGCACACGCCCTGACTTAGCATTTGTTACCGGGTTACTTGGCAGATTCCAGAGCAATCCTGGAATAGAACATTGGAAATTGATAAAGAAAGTCTTGCGTTATTTGCAAGGAACAAAAGGCCTCATGATGACATACAGAAGATCAGATTTACTCCATATAGTGGGGTATACAGATTCTGATTTTGCGGGAGATGATAGAAAGTCTACATCCGGATATGTATTCACTCTCGCTGGAGGAGCTATATCGTGGAAAAGCTCAAAGCAAACCGTCACTACATCGTCCACAATGTATGCCAAGTTTGTAGCATGTTATGAGGCTACGGGGCAGGTGAACTGGCTAAAGAAGTTCATACCCGGTTTAAAAGTGGTTGACGACATCAATAGACCACTTAAGTTGTACTGCGATAATGAACCCGCAGTAACGTATGCCCACAACAATAAGTCAAGTGGTGCTGCCAAACACATTGACATAAAGTACTATGTTGTGAAAGATAAAGTTCGGGATCAAATTATAAGTCTTGAGCATATAAGTACCGCAAAGATGTTAGCGGATCCGCTCACTAAAGGCTTACCACCCAACGTGTTCAGAGAACATGTAGCCGGCATGGGTTTAAGGGAAAGCCTATGATTCCTGGACTAAAAGATGGCCCAAAGATTAAAGTAACTGTTTCAGAACAGAGAGGTGTATTGTAACTGTTGAATCTATCGGCGATTGACCGTGACGATGAGACATGTTCTATGCACTAATCTGCGATGGAATGTGTAAAGTCAAAAGTAATTAAAGATAAAGTATAGATTGAGATCAAGGGGGAGAATGTTAGAATGATCTCAGGGGATTTGGCCCAACGGCCAAATCCCCCCCCCCCCTTGCTCGCGCCCTGATCGGGGGCGCCCAGCCCATTATGGCTGGTGGGCCCCTGTCGCCAGCGCTATAAATAAAGAGGTGGGGGCCGGGCGGCACGGACGACGAGGTTCACCGGTGCCGCCACCTTCCCCACCAACAAACCCTAACCGATCTAGAGGGAAGCGCTGCAGCGACGGGAAGCTCCACCGGCTCTTCTGCGTCTTCTCCAGATCTGCGCCGCCGCCACCGCCGCCGCCCTCGCCGCTCTTCTCCGACCGCCGTCGAGATGGCCACCTCTTCCTCTACGTCTGAAGGTTGGTACCCCACTCCCTTTCGGTATACATCAAGATCAAGAACCTAGAGAAAGGATAGACCCCGCTAGATCTACCCTAGAGATCCTAGAAGAAACCTAGAACTATCACTTACCGCCTTAGCCGTTCCTCTTCTATGCTCACCAATCTCGCCGAATCCTTCAATCTCAATCTCTTGTCAAAGAACTAGGTTAAATTCTTCAACATGAGAAGAGATTTCACGAATAGCCGAGAGAGAGGAGCATAACGTAGAGTGGCAAGGGAAAGCCCGCTACCTCCGGCCTTCGTTTCGGTGTGGTTAAAGCAAGAGTAGACTGACAGTAGTCATCATCGAGCCACGAATCGGTTGCCGTAAATTTGTGATTTCAAACTCAATCAGAGAAAATGAAATTGAAAAAAACAAAATTTTACGAAGAAAAGAGCAAAGGGGGGGAAATTCCAAGATGCGATCTCATCATCAGTTCGGATTCCGAAAGAGAAGCGAATTGTTGGACCTACGAGAAAAAAGCGTGAATCTACCGCACGAAGCCGCATGTCCAGAGATCCTAAGATATGATTTTCCATTTCTTCAGAAACGCAAGCTTCGGATCCGCTCAAGGGCGACACGAGCGAGATATCTTAGACGAGAAGAGAGCTCGCAAAGTGGGCAAAAATCTTAGAGAAACCAAACGAGAAGAGTTTTTTGCTATTATAGTACTCCCCTAAGGGGGTGTTTGGGACTGTCCACTCCACGTTTTTCAGTTCCGCTCTACGTTTTTTAGCCAAACAGGTTCAGCTCCACGCACTCTGTTCGAGGAAAAAAAGGTGGAGTTGTGAGAGTACCTAAATGGGTGCTCCACAAACTCCAGGTTTTTTGTGGAGCTGCTCCACGGTAGAGTTTATGGAGCAGAGTTTGTGGAGCAGTCCCAAACACCCCCTAAAGTATGGCTTCGACAAAACGGTATCCACGTCATGGGCTTCTCCAAAACGATATCTATTTCGTGTACTCTTCTCTATAATAGTATTCCCAGGGATTTGAACTCAAATTATTTTGATTTTTGAATTTTATCTCCTCTATATGACTAAACTACCCTCAATAATTGTGGGCGTGCGCCGTGGGCGTGCGCCGCGGGCGAGCGCGTTGCCTGCGTGCGTAGTTCGTGCGCCGCCGCCGCCAGAGGAAAAATGATGCGCCTGTACTGTGTCGTGTGGGAAGAAAAGAAAAAAAAATAGGTCTAAACAAATTTAGGAAGGGTAGTTTAGTCATTTGGAAAAGATAAAATTCGAAAATCAAAATAATTTAAGTTCAAATCCCTGAGAATACTATTATAGAGGCGTACACGAAATAGGTATCGTTTTAGTGAAGCCCACGACGTGGATACCATTTTATCGAAGTCATACTTAAGGAGTACTATAATAGCAAAAAACTCAAATGAGAAAACAAGATCAAACCTACCCATAGAAAACGAAACGAAACGGAAGGTGGAAGAGGAAAAATTTTACTTTCCGATGATTATTGGATTGGGACGAGGGTGGTAGACTGGTAGGGAGATGGGAGAATCCGCCGGCGCTGGTCACGGTGAAAGAGGACGACGCGGCGCCGGATTTTGTAGGCCTCGGTTAGGGCGCATGCACGGCGGTAGGACCAAATCGCAGTTATACCCATCTATTCTATGACACGTGGGCCAAGCGATCGTGTTCGTGTTCGGATGCCTCACCAGCCTGTTATCTTTTCGAGATGGCCGAGCCCGTAATTTAGGAAGGACAGTAGTCTGTTCTTTTTAGCTGCGGTTTATAGTTTTTAGTTGAATTTTTTGAAATTTGACTGTTTATGGTACAGATTACAGAGAGACCGATACTCACTTGTGATTTTGGCCTGTACAGATGTTGGGCTTTTAACGTGTACTACATTTAACCTATAGATCCTGTCTTGAGAAAATACTCCGTTTGAAAGTTGGGTACTGTAGCAAAAGACAAAAGCGAACAGGCCTAGAGAAGTGCAGAGCCCTCCCAGCAAGGCCGCATCCGCCCGAGAAACTCAAGCTACAGGATCGCACGAAGTGTACGAAACTCCACCGTTTTGCCCCCACCAATGCTGTGATAGACTGGCCGTGGGACATGCGGGCATCAGCGCGCATAAACTCGTCAATTCTAAGTCACGGCGCTCGGTGGACGGTGGGGGATAGGCCGTTCACCCGCTCCTCCGGGCTCCGGCCCAGCGGTGTCGTATGGACGACCGGTGGTGGCACGGTGCAGCTGACGTAAAAACATGCTTCGTGCATGTGTCGCGGCAGTGTTGATGCCACGGAGGCAGGGTTGCGCTGGAGAGGAGTATGACTCAAATGAGCCACGCCAGCACGTATGTGGAGCTCGGCTTGCACAGTTGCACTGTCATAGGAAAGGCCCCGCTGAAAAGGGCTAATTTTGAGTGGCTTTTGGCTGAAAATCACTGCAACTGGCTGAAAAAACACTATAGCTGACGGTGGCTTATTTGACGTAATTAAATTTAAAAAATTTTAAAAATAGAAAAAACATGTTAGCCCGTTATAGACAGTATAAACGAATATGGGAAAAATAGAACTGACAAAAAGCTAAAAAACCAAAAACAGATGAAATTTTTGAATAGTAAAAAATAAGCCAGAAACTTAAACCGAAACAAGCGGAGCCTTATTTCCGCACAGTGTATTACGGCTGTGTGGGAGCTTTTGGGTACTCGAGCCTTGCGACATCCACTATGGGCTGGAGCTAGAGGTAGGGGTGGAAATGAGCCAAGCCAAGTTGGCTCGAGCCAAGCTCGTTTCGGCTCAGGTGAACAGTACGCTCGGCTCGGTTCGTTTCCGAAACGAGCTACGAGACAGGCTCGGCTCGGCTCGAAATGCGGCTCGAGTCGACTCGCGAGCCAGAACAGCTCGCAGAGCAGACAACAAGCATCATGGCACGTAAGTTCTATCTAGGAATACAAATTGATACCAGTCGTAGATTATGCAGCAGAAAACTCCTAACATCAAATTTACAAGCGCGATCTCTTAACGAGACAGTGCAGCAGAAAACTCCTAACATCAAATTTACAAGCGCGATCTCTTAACGAGACAGTGCAGCAGAAAACTCCACACATCAAGGATGAAGGGCGGAGCGGAGCTCCCAGATCTGGCAGAGCGGAGGGCGGAGCGGACGGCCAGAGCGGAGCGCCCAGATTTGGCGGAGCGGAGGGCGGAGCGCCCAGATCTGGCGAAGCGGAGGGCCGTTGCGGCGCCGAGCGGAGGGCAGAGCGCCCAGATCTGGCGGAGCGGAGGGCCGGTGCGGCGCCGAGCGGACGGGCGGAGCGGGTCTAGGCCTGCGGCGGGGTAGGTGGAGAGGAGTCCTTGATGGAGACAAGGATGGCGGCCTGCTCTGGAGAGAGGGGGTGGACGGGCGAGGGGCAAGCCAAGGGAGGACGGCGTGCGGCGGCGCGATAGACGTCGATGCGAGTGCGATCCCGATTTGAGAGGATGAGCGAAGAGAGGATTAGGGATCGGGAATTGATTGGGGATCGTTCGGGACGGGACTCGGGAGTCACGGCCTCACGGGAGTCGGAAGGTAATAGGTTGGGGGCACTGGCCACTGGGTCCCATCGGGACAGCACGACCGCGAGCCCAACGAGCCGCACGAGCGGCTCAAGCTCGACTTGTTCTTTTGCAAGCTAGATAATGGGCTTGGCTCGGCTCAAAAACGCACAAGCTCAAGCCAAGCCGGCTCGGCTCGTGACGAGTTCGAGCTGGCTCGCAAGCCTCGAGCTATTTTTCCAGCCCTAGCTAGAGGTATGTACAGGCAAACCGGTGGTACATACTCGACTCACCTTGAAGCCTATTTTGCTTGAGAAAACTCATGGAGTGGGCCCGATCAAACCCACCAACGGGCACAACAGAAAATTTGATTGTGATCGGCGTGGACACATTAATTCACAAGTTTTACAGCTCCTTCATCGGATCCAATTCAATCCCAACCAATACCAGAGAGGAGACTGTCAAAACCTTCGCCATCCAAAGATTTTAGAGCAACAGAAGCGCGTCCCGTTCCACCATTTGGAATGACAATAATCATCCAACACCAAGGCCAATCATACTTGACAACAAAAAAAAATCTCTCAAGAATGACTACTACGCCGCTGCTTGCCTACGACCTACTTATTGCCTACAACAGAACGGCGACACTCAAGAGCAGTGCGGTGATGACGACATGGACGAATGACGAGACATCGCCGACTGCCCTCTGGGAGCCAGAATCAGCCGTGGAGTTTGATGATGGTGCTAAGGTGCCATTCAGCAACGAGCTGCCATTCTTCCCCCCACTGCACGTTAAAAGAAAAGGAAGATTCGAGTAAAAGGTACTGCCTTGCATTGGTAAAAGATGCGAAGAGAAATGAGCATACCTTCCGGCATAAACACAAGATCCATGACCTGCAAAAACAGCGAGCACGAGATGAGTCTAGGCATGCACATAAACAGATGGCAAGAGCAATCCGGCACGGTTCTTGTTCTTGATTCTTACTTGGATCGGTCGTTGTGACCACGGCGACACCGCTGAAGTAGCACGTCCCTGAGCCCATCCCCGTTCCATGGTAGTACTCATTGAACGCGTACGTCGCGTGCGCTTCGACAGTGTCCGGGTCATAGCACGGCTTCCCCTGCATCAGCGCGGAGCAGTCCACCTTTCCCGGGCCACAAGCCCAGTCGAGGGCTGCCTGCAGCATCTTCTGGTCCGTGCCCTCCCGTGCGACGCAGTAGGTCTGGTTCGTCGTGTCGTTCGCGAGCAGCACGCCGGACCCCGTCAAATGCAGGGTGTACGCCGGGATGCCGTTCATGTCGAACAGCCCCCAGTACTTCTCGGAGGTCGACCCGGGGCGGGTGTCCTCGTCGTACAGCTCGTAGATGTACGTGGGCACAGCCACTCCGGGGTGCTTCGGCGTGCCGGTGCTGTTCATCACATGCCGGATCAGGTTGCTGTTGTACGTGTCGGCGTTGTCGGAGGTGGCGTCAGGCTCGGCGGATGGGTCACCCTTGTGTGGCCACCCGGTCTCCGTCACCATGACCGGCACATTGGTGACGTTGAGGTACGCCATGGCGAAGTAGGCCGCATCCACAACTGCGTCGAAGACGTTGGTGTAGTGAAGCAGGGTGTTGGCGTCCACCGCCTCCTTGTTCGGCGGCAGCGGCCGGAACAGCGTGTAGTCCAGTGCGATGACGCCGTTGGAGCGCATGTAGTCGTAGTACGGGTACACGTTGAGCATGAGCGGCGAGCCGGTGGACTGCAAGAACTTGAGCAGTGGCACCAGCACGGGGTCCAGCGAGCGGTTGAAGAAGGCCTGGGAGGGCGGGAACGAGTCGAGGATTATGGACGACGAGTGTGGCGTCGAGATCTTGATGTACCGGTCGAGCGCCGCGGCCACCAGCGCGTTCTGGAGGTAGCGCATGGCGGGCATGAGGAGCGGCGCGGAGTTGGGGAGCGTGGAGAGCACCTCGGAGCCGACCGCGATAGCCGTGATGTTCACGGCCGGGAAGTGGGCGGCCACATTGCGCGCGACCCATTTGGCCGCCGTGGCGTTGGAGTTGCCGACGGCGAGAAGCTGCTCGTTGGGGACGGAGACGATGACGCGGATGCCGGTGTTGGCGAGGGCGGCCATCATCGCCGGGTCGGCGTCGTAGAGGCGGACGTGGCGGATGTTCTGCGAGCGGAGCAGCGTCGTGATCTGCGTCGGTGCCGGCACCGATGACATGGCCGTGCCAATGTTCACGCCGATGTACGCCCCTGCGCGCCCATGACAAGTTCAGAAAAGCTCTAGCAATAAATTTTCTCAAGCAACAAATTATATACTGAACAAACGTGTCATGGATTTTTCTAATGCAGGCATCAAATGGAAATACATTTTTTTTTGCGTTTATTTAGATGAGACAGAGAAGTGCTTTATAAAGCAGGAATCTTGAATTTTTAGCACAATGGAAAACAGTGACAAGCTATTGTGAAAACAAACAAGGATGCGCATGCAAATGCGGATGCGCATGCAAATGCAAATGACTATTGTGAAAACAAAGGATGCACATGCAAATGCAAATGGAGTATTATCATTCGATGCGGCCTCCTCCCTCGTCTGCTTCTTCCCCGGGCTGCGGAGAGCGGAGGCGGCCAGATCTGGTGCGTGGTCGCCGGATCCGGCGGCGGAGAGCGGACGCGCGCGGCCTCCTCAGCCCTGGCCTCCGCTGGCTCCTCTCGGGACGAACGCGCGGCCTCCTTCTTCCCCGGGCGCGACCTCCCTCGTCTGCTTCTTCCCCGGGCTGCGGAGAGCGGAGGCGGCCGGATCTGGTGCGTGGTCGCCGGATCCGGCGGCGGAGAGCGGACGCGCGCGGCCTCCTCGGCCCCTGCCTCCGCTGGCTCCTCTCTGCCTCGGCCCCGGCCTCCTCCCTCGTCTGCTTCTTCCCCGGGCTGCGGAGAGCGAGGGGTAGAGAAATTTGAGAATGACGAGTGGGCCCTACATGTCATTCTCAGTTGGAATGAATTTGAGGGCTTCTGCTGGAGTTTAACTCAAAAAACAGGGCCCTAAAAAATAGGAGGAGCCCTCAAATCAAAAGTAGGGGCTCTGATTTGAGGGCTCCTACTGGAGATGCTCTGAGACCGGTGGGGAGCATGGGGAGCCAACGCTGTCTAACGAAGGAATGAGAGAAATAGATAAGTAAAATCAATAATTCACTTTTAGAATATATGTAAAATCAGATAATATAAAAGAAAATAGGAGAAAATGAGTGAAATGGCATATGTTAAAAAAGAAAAAAAAACTGAAGTAGCAAATTTTGAATTTTAGAAAACTGAGTAACATATCTTGAAATAGTAATTTTTTGAGTGGCATATATCAAATTTTACAAGCAGATTTGGGAGAGGACACCGACCGAGCTAGCTGTAAAGCACAAGGCAAACTGGTACGGGGAAAGACGTTCGGAACAGAACATGAGCTCGTGCGGCCATCCGCATAATCCCGGGCTTTATGCGGTGGCCACGGCGCTGCCTTCTGCGGTCTGCACTGCACACCAGAACTGTTCACACGAATATCATTTTGCCACCTTTTCTTTTAAATTTGGTCCTCGGCAGCACAACATGCGGAGACACAAGTTACTTGGCTGCCGTCAAGTACCCAGAATCGGCAGGTAATTAGTTTATAACTAACATTAATTAAATATAATTAACACTAATGAAGTACAGCACTAAAGGAAGAGGTTATACGTGACAAAAGGCCAAATTTAAAAAAATAGCTTAATGGTTCTGCACGCAGCAACAGCTGGGCCGCATAAGCTATGGACGTGACTTCATTAATTACGCGGGGCCCAGCAGCCAGAGCAAGACACTGCCAGGTGGTCCCGGAAACGGCATCCTCCACCGTGCGGTCCAGACTCCAAACGATAGGCTGCACCGGCTGCGCGCACTGCGTGCTGACACGTGCGCAGGCCAATCAATAGGTGATCCGTGACCATAATAGCCGAGTTATTAGCACTGGGGTAAGCTAACCTCATGATTAACACCAAACCCCACTCTGCGACCGTCAAAGGTTTGACGGTGCTAAGCTAGCGAAACACCCTGAGTAACTGGTACACTGCCCAACTTAAGCAAACCTGGTTGAGACTAGGGTGATTATTATGGGGAGAAGAAAAGAGGCAGACAGGGAGGGCCCATAAAGGCTGATGCTAAAGATGTGCCATTGTCCAAACCCTTTTGTCCTAAACTTATGCACAAAGCGATCATAGATTCATAGCTAGCTGTTGCTAACTTTATTATAGGATGTTGCATTTTTTAGTACATGGTCCCGTGCATTTTTCCGGACTTACGGCTCTCGGTTTCTACCGAACAAATAAATGAAATAGTTTTTTTATTTTTGAAAACAGTTTATCGAATAGGTTTTTGAAGCATTTTATTAATTTTATTAATATTTAATTGATTCGTATAAATGGTGATGCTAGAGCTAAAGTTATCGGACGGAGCAGAAAAGAAAACAGCAGTGGTGACCGTTTGATGCTATACTAGCTAGTGGAACCAGATGGTCTGACGTGCTGAAAGATAGTCACGGCGTGAATTTCCTCAATAATCAGCCGTCCACCCTAATCAATGCTCGAGATTTATCAGCCCATCTTCTTCCTAGCCTACCTGCAATTCTAACCCCACAAATGGCCATGGCGGCATGGCAACCAACATACGACACCCTGCACAGAAGCAGGTTTGCCTCTGTGCGGCTCCGTCCCAACAGTGCTCGCCGGACCCCAGGTGCCAGTGCTTTATGAAAAATGCTCATCACTTCGGGCAGGCAACCACATCAACACACCGCTAATCGTCGAGAGGACTAGATCGAAAATTATACTTGCTTGCCGCAAATTAGCTATAGCATGACATTGCAGCGCGCAGCGGGAGGGTATTTAGAGGAACGATTAATCTCATTTGCAGCCAAGCGATGCAAATCGCACTAAAGTAATTGCTTTAATCTCCTGTTAATGGCGGAGCAAATCTGACTATGAGAATAGGAAAGAACTCAAAAACTTAGGGGGAGAGAAAGGAAGTTGATAAATCTGGACCATTGATTAGAAAAGGACGGCTGATACATGGACAAAGTCACACCGCGACTTTCCTTTCCGGGTTTCCTTCAGCACGTTAGAGGATTTTTTTTGAGAGGAGCACGATAGAGGATCTGGTCCACTAGCTAGTAGTATTCCTTCCCCTAGCTACAAGTAAATCTTATTCTAACACTGCTAATTCGATATGATAATCAGACCAGATGTTCCTATGGAACGTGCTTAACTCATATAAAAACTAGTAGCACACGCGAAGGGAGCAACGAATACATGGCATGGAAAAGCTCAGAGAAGGAATGCCAGGAAGCGTTATAGAAAAAAAACGGAATCCCAGGAAGACCAAGTAGACAAGCAGAGACTAGGGTGAGCAAGACGGGTAAACAAATACAAACCCAAAAGTTACCGACTGATTAACCAGTACTCCAGAGTCCAGACTGCTAAGTAATAACTAAGTTTATTCAGTTCCCATGTTTTGGTGTTTGTATTAATGTATTGCTAAGAGAAAGCTAATGGTTGAGCTTACCCAACGGGACCAGTCTAACGCACCAGATCACAAGACGACAAACAAAAATCCGAGTGGAGAGGGACATCACTCGACTAGTCTCAATCACACTCGGCCTGGGTTTCCGGGATTGCAACAGGAAAACTAGCCTAAAAATAAACAACCGGAGAAGCACAGGGGATAACAAAAACTCCCAACTCCATCAATCCATGCATCCAAACACAAGAATGAAAACTGGTGTCGCCATCAAATGGGGGCATGAGATCAGAGCAACAAGAAAAGGGGTGGGAAATCTCACCATCATCACCGTGAACAACCGAGGAGACGGCCAGCAGCAAGAGGGAGAAGAAGAAGAGCTTCTTCATGTTGTCACAACAAAAGCACAGGAACTCCAAACCCCTTTGCCTGGTCTCCCCAAAGAAACCAATCCCTCCCTTCCTGTCTCTCTCTCTCTCTCTCTCCCCCTCTCTTTCCTCCGTCCCAACTGGGAAGAAGCAAAAGGCAACTACCTCCTTTACTCCAAGCTCCAAACCGCCTAAGCCAGGATAGGAGAAGGATGCCAAGAACAGCAAGCCAAAGAAGTGAAAGGGGAAGGCGGAGGAAGAAGGGGGAAGGAAGAAGTGGAGCGGAGATGGGCGTGGCAGGTGGGATCATAAATATGAGAATACAGAAAAGGAGGGGGTTTTTTGTACAAAAGTAGGACCAGGGTCCAATGGGAGGGGGAGCCCATCAGGGTGTCGAAACGGATCCGTTACTCGTCCGAGCACTCCTCCCGGTGCCTTGCTCCTCGGTGACAACTGGGCCCATCACGTTTGCTCGGTCCACATGTCAGTCTACAGGGTTTTTAACACGGGCGATGGACTCACTCTAGCCGACGGTGGCAGCACGCATCACATGGCGGATGTCAGGCATCCAACGGCCGCGATGCGATCTCGGGGAGCCGCGAGGCGGTGGGTGCGGGTTTTCCTTTCGCGCACCCCCAGGCGCCCAGGTTGGGCTTGTTTGGAAAACAAAAAAATCACAGCAGAACAGTAGTATTGAGACAAAAAAAAATAGTAGATTAAAATACAGAGAGGCAGAGAGAACTCTTAATCTTTCTTTATTATTTTCTTTCTAATTGCATGTTCCCTATTTATAGTCTATCGATGAGGTGTCCACCATAAGTTAAGACTTTCAGTTTAGATCCAAATTTTCTAGCAAACAGTTCCTCCAAAATCCTTTTGCAAATCCTTCAGTGCTGTCGAAAATAAATGGACCCAAACCAAACGAGTAAGCTCACGAGAAAAGGCCGCCTATTTCCACTTTTCCGAACGTGCATCACCTAACCCAATAAAGGCCCAAACCCGGGCTTCAGAGGCTTCACGGGCTCAATTTTAGATGTTTAGCCTGGGCCGGCTCGAGCCCTAGACGTTGCATTTGCATTCGCCTCCGTAAACAACTCCACCGGCAACGGCAAGGCAAATACCCGATCAAATCTACCGTCCTCGCCTAAATCTTGCCTAATCCACCTCTCATCCCGCTCAAACCCTAATGCGCTAATGGCCACGGACGTCGGCCGGCCTCCTTCCCGGCCCGGCCCCGGCCCCGACCCAGACCCCGACCACCTCCCCCTCGCCGAGCGCCGCCGCCGCCTGCTTCGGCCGCCACTGGCGCCGCGGGTGGAGCCCCCGCCTCCCGCGCCCGAGAGGTGCGCGCATCCCTTCTTCTTGTTCTGCTGTGGCGACATTTTCGGTGTTGTGATCTTTGTCTGGTTACGGTGCAGGTCCGAGGCTAGCGCGGCCGCGGAGGGCGCCGGTGGAGCGGCCCAGCAGGTGCTGTTCTTTTGGATTTCTGCGTGGTTATTACTTATTAGACGTTGCAAAGTTGCAGGTTTTTCTGGGTTTGGGAGTTGGTTCAAAGCCATTTTTCTTGTTATTGTTCTTTTGTTGCTTTTGTGGACGTGTAGTGTCGATGACAACTTTAATTCGATTGCAAAATTTAATCATTTGAAATTGAAGAAGCGAACAATTGAGGTCAGCAAGGGTTTACGCCAATTTTTGTCATCATCCACCATTGTTGGACTTGATTTTATCTACATTTCATTGAATCCACAAAGATTAGTTCTTTGAGGGAGTGAGGGAAGGAAGGAGGGAAACGGGGCATGTATCCTGATACTTCACCCAGAGTGTGAAGCACTGCTTACCTGGCTGCCCATTTGCTGGTGTCATGCAACTGCTTCTGATCATGTCTGTATGAAAACCTTTTTTTACATCCGGTATTAAAAAGGACATTGTTTTATCCCTATGCTTACTGGCATTGGTATCGTACTATATCTTACATTACCAAGTAGCATTATTCAAAGAGCTGCTCTCCTAACCTCCAAATGTGGCCAAATCTCTCATATATAGCAATGCCATTAAGGTTCTTAACAACACGCTGAGTTGCTTCATTACTTTATCATTGTTCTTGTTATATCGCAGAGTTGGCCAGGGCTACCAAGAGGTGCACAATTTAATCCTAGCGATTGTGATCTTCTCTGGCATCTGGCTGCAGAAGTTGGGATTGGCATGCCTAGTCGCCATCCATTTATCAACGAGTTTATTAAATCTGTTAATGAAGATAGAGTATTTGGCTGCACTCATCCTCAAGATATACCGGGTAACTACTCTTTTTGAATGTAAATACTAAATACCTCTCCTGTTTGTTCTTTTTTCATTTACTATCACCTGTTACATTTTTACTGCAATCCTACAGGTGTTAGGCAGGATGGACGTGCATCATACTTCTTTCACAAAAAAGTCAAGTTATACAACAATGAGAATGATAAATATATCAGCTGGCAAAAAAGTGGAACCCCTAGATCAATAATCTTGGATGGGAATCTGCGAGGTTGCAAGGAAGTGTTTGTCTTGTATGCGTACAAGACAAATGATAACAGCCCTCAGAGAACTGATTGGAGATTACATCAATATCATATAAAAAACACAATGAAGGGTGAAGAAGAACTAGTGGTGTCAAAGATTTTCTATAAGTTACAAAGAAATCGATGCAAATGGGATGGGAAAGATCCTGCTCAATCTGCACAGGTATTACTTCTTCATATCTCCATTGCTATAGCAGTACAGCACAGTTATAATTTGTTGTGATGCTTCTATTTTCCCATCATTTTGTCTGGTGCACCCCTCCACCCTCCTCCCCATTTGATTGATTATTGTGAAAAGAACACTTTTGAAATTTGTGGATCATCTGTGCTGGGGAATAAGGTGACTTATTACCAATATTTATCTTTGGCTTTGAAAATCGTGGCACTGTAGATTACACAGTACTAAAAAGTAGAAAATGAGTTGCCATTTTATGATTGTGCTCGACGGACAATTAATTGTGGATTGGACCATTCACATCCTACAAAAAACTATTTTTCAAGCCTTCCAGGAATACTTTTGATTTATTGTTCTCTTGCTTGTTTGGCTTTATTATATGTTCTCTTGCTTGTTTACATGAGATGCAGAGCTTCTTTCTTGTATTCACATAAGTCATGTTGCTCATATACCAGAACCTTGCAAAGATACTTTGTCATATAAACATATTATTGCTTTGTCATATCTTCTTATTCTATTCCCTAGCTTAACCAGTTACTTTTAGTCAAATCTTTGTGCTGCCTTTGTTGAATGATATGCTTATTCTAACTAAAACAATTTTTTATGCGTCATTTTGAGGCCATGTTGTGGGAAACTTTGTCCTGCTTTTACAGATTGACTTATCTCAACAGCCATTGCTTGGTTCTTTTGCAAGATTTCTTGTTGTTTCATGTTTAGTTTATTTGAACCTAGCTATCATCCTACTAGAAATCGACAAATCACCTTTTGCAAGTAATCTAGCTCTGGCTGTTCGGACATAGAGATGTAAGTGCATGTGATGTTTGGAGGTGTTTCTTTATGGGAATTGGTTTAGTTTTGCACCATTTATCTGCCCTTTCTCCTGTTATTTTGTTTTGGCATCAGTTTATTTGTGTTGCCTTAGTTTTTGCTGTTTCTGTTCTGCATTTTTTTTGTCCTATCTACTGCTTTACTTGTAAGTGTAGTTAAAGTATCATTATTACCCTTACATTCATTTCTGACTGTAGTGACATCTACTCTTATTTATTTATTATTTCTTGGCTTCTTGCTAACCTTTTGATTTCCTGAAGCTTTACAATTGTTAGTTTTGTAGCATGTCTTGCATAATAGTTGATTATTTCTGGAAATCTGTGCAGGATGCTTCTGCGATCGATATTGATTCCAAAGAGGATGTACAATTGGAAAATCATTCTGCTAATATAGCTACTGAATGTAATTTTGCTGAAGGTTTGGATCTTCATTTACAGTTTTTATTTCAAATGTACTTTTGTTTAACAGATTATGACAGTGAGCTTCTTTCAGATAATGGGAACAATCAGGAACAGGTGCAGATGGAGATGTATCCTGATCAGGAAAAACTAAGTTCTTGCAAAGATGTTTTAGATACCACACATATTAACCTTGAAAATCAAATTAATGATCACGCTGAAGCAGAGCTTGATCACATATCTTTGCAAGAGCGCTACAGAATTCTTCTAGCAGGCAAGCATTCTTGCTCTGCTAGGGTATCTGTCGAAAAGTGTGTTATGAATGATTCGGCAAATTCATGCAGGCAAATAGGTGCTGAAACTAGTGGGTCAATTCCTAAAAGTGAGACTGATGAAATGTATGGATCTATTTTAGGTAATTATGATTTTGCGTGTAATACCTGTGACTAAAGCTGTACTCTTTGTAATGTTGCTTGCAGAAATCATGAAGGAACAGCCTACAGGGAAGATATATGTGGCATGTTGCAGGTGTCTAACACGTTTTTTCAGTCTTGCTCATGTTGTTTTGTTTTGGTTCTGCATTAACTTCTATCATGTTTGGATCATCCCATGATTTCCTTGAGGTTTCATAAGGACTTCTCTTGAGTTTTTCTTGTTCAATAGTATGTACATCACATTAGCTTTGCTGGTATTTATCCAAGTGCCGCATAGAAAATCATTTCTCATATTTCATTGTGCATGTTTAACTTATTCATTAAACCAGCTCAGTGGATGTTGCTGTAGTGATTTAGGGGCGGATATTGCTCCTGTGGTTACTGATATGGATGATCCCACGTCTGGTGTAAGAGATTCAGTACCATGTACTCCTTCCATTTCACAATGTTTGTCCATGGCCTCAAGTGTCTCCATTTCAAAATGTTTGTCCAAGGAAAAAAATCAAGAGTGTAGTTATTGCAATGTTTCTACTTTTTACCTCTACTTAAATGCTTTGGAAGAGATTAAGTAGTCGTAGTATGTCATTTAATAGGTGCATGTATGACCATTTCTCATTAACTTTTTTCTTAAATTTAGTGCTTCATTTGTCAGTGTGCATGGTGGGTTGTGGACAAATATTATGAAATACAACAACATATTGATACCAACAGCTCATAAAATACTAACATCATTTGTGTTGAACAATTACATCTAATACGGTAACTCAATAATACTACAATTATTTATATGAATATCTACATTTAGTTCATGCATGCATTAAAAATTAGGCCAAACAGTTTATAAATATTAATAAATAATCATTGGAGTCTTGATATTTATGTGTCAGGCAAGGATTGAAAAACCGGTACCGGGGCGAATCCCGGTCGCCGGGCGGTACTGGTAACCGGCCGGTTACCGCCCGGTAACCGGAAATCCCGGTGTAAAACCGGATGAAATTTAGCAAACGAATTTTTTTGTCGGGGTGGGAGGCGGCCGGTAACCGGCCCGGTTACCGGTTTTACCAGTGAGAAAACCGGAAAAACCAGTGGAATGAGTATGGCTGCTATCTGCTGCTGCTGGCTGCTACTCCTTGCTGCTGGCTGATGCTTTCCTGCTGCTCTAGAGACAGGAAAATGCAATGCACATGCAGCCAGCTACCTTTTCTGCCCCCCCCACATGCTGAGAACAAAACACTTAACATGCAAATGACAAAAAGAGTACTTCACATGCAAAAGAATGGGCTCCACATGTTCCTAACTGCATGCTAAAGCATTCAATGCCCCCTGGAACCATTTCCAACAGCTGCAATTTCAATTTTTTCAAATTCTAATTCCGGCCGGTATTATTCTTTCCGGTCTCAGCCGGGATATCCGGTTACCGGCCGGTAACCGCCGGTAATCCGAACTCTGGTGTCAGGCATGGGCAGTTTGGCAAGTATTATACCAAAAGGGTCAAAACAGGACGGCAAGCTGCGGTTGCTTCTTCTAATAATGTCTAAGTCGGTTAGGTTTATTTGTGCTGTGTCCAGTTAGGCAGATAGGACTATATGGTTCAGAGTTGAGTTAGAAGATAAAGAGTTATATTAAGCATTAAGAGTCAGAGTTAGCTTTGATTGTTAGGGAGTCCTCTCCTATTTAAAGGGGAAGAGTTATGGCAATAGAAAGCAAGCAGAGATTTACCTATTCTTTCGTCCTTCCCATCTATCCTCCTGCGCATCTCTTCTCCAATTTCTCCAGCACGGCTCCATCCAAATCTTCCAGACCGAGACCACCTGCAGTCCACACATACAATCTCTGATCAGGAACAGGGCGTGACAACTTGGTATCAGAGCCTATGGCTGACGATCAGGCTACTACCAATGTTGTCCTCGAGCAGATAGCCACACTGATCGCGAATATGACAAAGTAGATGGATGATATGAAGGAGCGCTTCGACCGACAATAAATTTGGTATGAGGAGCTTGGGGATCGCCTCACTGCCCTGGAGAAACGGCTGATAGGTGATGGCTTGCTGCCGGCTCACAGTGGGGCAATCCCAGGGTGGCCAATCACGTGAATGGATGATGGCTGGCAATTGAAAAGCCACCCCGTTTCCACCGGTTAGAGTTCCCGACATACGAAGGGAAAGATCTCCTTGGATGGCTGCAAAGATGCGAGCAATTTTTTTAAGGGCAGAAGACGTCGGAAAGTGAGAAGGTGTGGTTATCTTCATGTCATCTCGTTGGTTCGGCACAACAATGGTATTTCCAGTTGGAGCGAGATGAGGGAGAGCCCAATCGATGCCACTTCAAAGAGTATATTAATTTGCGGTCCGGCCCGTCAATTCGTCACAGTCCTTTGGGAGAGCTCAAGGAACTCATGGAGACTGGCACTGTGGAGGGTTATCAACATAGGTTCCTCACAATCCTTTGTTGGGCTTATCATCTTCAACCAAGGCAACAGGTTCAGTTGTTTACACTCGGTCTTCGCAAACCTATCCGCACCAACGTGGAACTATAAAACCCCGCTAACCTCTAGATGACCATGGCGCTCGCAAGGGCTTACGAACGACGGGCTCAGGTTACAGGGCAAGCGGTGGGCTATAGAACAAAAGGCCGATGTCGACTCCAGCACATGCAGCAACGCCATCAACATTTTCGGCAGTAGCAGCAGTGGCAGCAACACGTCCCATGTTGTCGGTTAAGCCCACCCTTCCTGCCCTCCCAGCGCCAATTGCCAGCACTGCTGTTGGTCCGGTCTAGGGAGCAGCCCGCCCACGTTGGACTATTCAGCGTCATTTTCTCACACCAAAGGAGATGAGCAACGTCGCACGGCTGGTTTATGATTCAATTATGATGAGAAATTCACACCAAACCACCGTTGTAAGCGGCTGTTCCTACTCCTCTCCCAGTAGAGGATCTGATGATGAGGCTGACTTTGACATTGTTGCCGATTGGGTTGAGCCGGGCATCTCTTTATATGCTGTGACCTGCATTACGCCGAAGGCGAGCCAGACCATGTAGCTCCAAGTGTTGGTTGGTGCAACGCCCTTGCTAGCACTTCTTGATTCGGGCTCTACGCATAAATTCATCACTCTGATTGCAGCTCAACGCACCGGTGTGATTGTCTAGCCACGCCACGGCTTGCGGGTGATGGTGGCCAATGGAGATAGGGTGTGCAGCGCAGGCATCTACAAAGAGCTAGCTCTCCAGATCAATCAAGAAGAGTTTTCCTTAGACTGCTACGCATTACCGATGGATGGCTTCGACTTGGTGCTGGGTGTTCAGTGGCTCCGCACTCTCAGCCCGATTCATTGGCATTTTGACACGCTGTCCATGACGTTTTGGCGAGATGATCACAAGGTCTAGTGGCAGGGTTTGGGGATTTCTCCAGAGATGCGACAGGCTTGTTGTATTACTGGGACTAATCTGATGGACACACTTTTGCATGAGTTTGATGATTTGTTCGTTCCTCCTCACGGGCTTCCTCCTACACGCGAAAATGATCATCACAGCAACCTCATGTCTGGGACAGCTCCCATTTCCATTCACCCTTATTGGTATCCACGACTCCTCAAGGATGAACGGGAACAACAATGTGGTGAGATGTTGAAGAAAGGTATTATTCGACCAAGTACCTCGGCCTATTCTTCGCCGGTCCTACTTGTCAAGCAGCATGATGGCACTTGGCGCTTTTGTGTCGATTATCGTTCTCTCAACAATAAGACGATCAAAGATAAGTTTCCTGTACCAGTGGTGGATGAGCTTCTTGATGAAGTGTGTGGTTCTAAATTCTTCATAAAATTGGATCTTCGATCAGGCTATCACCAGTTGCGGATGTACCCTCCAAATATTGAGAAAGCGACATTTCGCACTCATGAAGGTCTCTTCGAGTTTCTCGTCATGCCTTTTGGCTTGACGAACGTACCAGCGACGTTTCAAGCATTAATGAACAGTATTCTTCATCCTTGTGCCGTTTTGTCTTGGTGTTTTTTGATGACATTCTCATCTATAGTACTTCTTGGGTGGAGCATTTTTCCCATGTCAGAGCGGTTCTTCGTCTTCTTTGCCAATACCAATTTTTCTCAAGCGCTCCAAGTGTTTCTTTGACGAGACAAAAGTGGCTTAGGCCATGTTATCTTGGCAGAGGTGGTTGCCATGGATGAAACAAAGGTGCACGTAGTACGAGTTTGGCTAGAACCATGCTCAGTTCGAGCTCTTTGTGGATTCCTCGGGTTGGCAGGCTATTACCACAAATTTATTCAAGGATTTGGTGCAATTGCTGAGCCACTCACATGACTACTCAAGAAGGATGCATTTTCATGGATGGAGAAGGCCATACATGCTTTCAAAACATTAAAAGATGCCTTAACCAAAGCGCTGGTGCTACAACTTCCTAACTTTGATATAGAATTTGTGGTTGAGTGCAATGCATTGGGTTCCAACATTGGGGTAGTCCTACATCAGGGACAAGGTCCTATTGCGTATTTCAGCCGGGTGTTGGCACCTCATCATTCTCATCTTGCGGCATATGAGCGTGAACTAATTGGTCTAGTGCAAGCATTCCGGCATTGGAAGCCTTATCTATGGGGGCGCCAATTTGAGGTTCGAATAGACCATTATAGCCTTAATTTTTTGCTCAATCAACGTCTTTCCACAATTCCACAAAACCATTGGGTTAGCAAGCTATTTGGCTATGATTTTCATGTGGAATTCAAACTAGGCCATCTGAATTTTGTTGTGGGTGCTTTATCACGTTGTGTGGATATGGAGGGCACGGTCTGTGCAATATCTTTGCCAAATTTTGCTCTCTTTGAGGATCTGCGCCTTGAAGCTACTGCTATAGATTTGGCTGCTCTGCGTCGGCAGTTTGAGGATGGTACAATGGGCTTGCCTTGGCATGTTTCAGATGGTTTAGTGCTATACAACAATCGAGTTCATGTGCCGCACTCTTCTTCGTCTCTCCAATCAATTTTGCTCGCTATTCATTCAACTGGCCATGAGGGAGTTCAGAAGACTTTGCATCGTCTATTCGTCTTCATTCTGATTTCCATATTCCGCAGGATCACAAGCTAGTGGAGGAATTTGTGCGTTCATGCCCGGTATGTCAGCGAAATAAGTTTGTCCAGTTACATCCAGCCAGCCTCTTGCAGTCATTGGAGGTTCCTACGTGTATTTGGGACGATATTGCTATGGATTACGTGGAAGGATTGCTGCGCGATAATGGGAGATCGGTCATACTGTCATTGATTGTTTTTCTAATTATGCACATTTTATACCATTAGCTCATCCTTATACTGCCAACTCAGTGGTAAGGGTATTCTTCGATGAAGTGGTATGTCAACATGCTGTGTCCTGTTCTATTGTTAGCAATCGTGACCCGATATTTACAAGTAACTTTTGGTCTGAGCTTTTCCGGTTGTCAGGTGCCAAACTTCACTTGAGCTTCGTGTTTCACTCACAGTCCGATGGCCAAACTGAAGTCACAAATAAGGTTATTGCTATGTACCTTCGCTGCCTCATTGGAGATCGATCACGTCAATGGATTCGTTGGTTACCATGGGCCGAATATTACTACAACACTTCTTTTCAAACTTCTCGCTGAGAAATGCCTTTCAAAGTGGTCTATGGTAGAGATCCTCCGACACTTTGGCCTCATTCACCCATGTCTACCCGCCTACAAGCTGTTGATCAGCTTCTTCTGGAGTGCAATCAATTGCTTGCTAATATTCATGACCGCCCTCTTCTTGCCCAACAGCACCATAAGAAGCATTATGACGCCAAACGTAGAGATCTGCACTTCTGTGTTGGGCAATGGGTTTGGCTTCGTCTTCACCAACGCCAAGCCTTACAATTAGCGGACAATGTTAATCGCAAATTGGCTCCTCGTTATTATGGACTCTATCAGACTCTGGAAAGGATTGGAGATGTTGTGTATTGCTTACAGTTGCCACCTTGGGCTCGTATTCATGATGTTTTTCATGTTAGTTTGTTGAAACCAGATCATGGAGATCCTCCAGCGACGCCCCCGACTTTGCCTGAGCTTCAACACAGCTGAATTACTCCTATTCCTCGTCATGTTATTCATGCACGGTTGTGCAAAGGAGTACGTGAGATATTAGTGCATTGGGACAGACTATCGGCTTCTGATGCTACATGGGAGTCTCTAGAGCAATTTTATTGCCAATACCCATTCTTCCAGCTCGAGGATAAGCTTTTTGTCGGGGAGGGGAGAGATGTCAGGCATGGGAAGTTTGGCAAGTATTATACCCGGAGGGTCCAATGTTCAAGAAGGCGCTAGGCGGGTGGCGAGGTGGGGCCTAGCGCCTAAGGGGCCTAGGCGGGGCTGAAGTAGCCGAATTAAAAATGAGGACAATAGGCTGAAGAGATGAGCAATCATGCATATATGATGTAAATGGCTAAATGCTTGATGTTGTAAAACTTACAGATGTACGGATCATCATGGACATGTAGGATCAAATCGCGAAGAAAACAGACTTTTGAAGGGTCCAAACAGGAGAAATTCAAGGAGGAAAGGACTATTTTGCAATATCGCAGAACTCAGAGGGCTAAATCACAAAATTACCAATCCCAATAAATCCTCTGGCCAAATTCCCAATTTGAGCCCGACTTCTCCTCTCCTCCCTCTACTCCGGTCGGCGACAAGGCCAGGCCACTGCGGGTCTACGCCATCCGCAACTCGCCGGCCAGTACCTCCTCTGTATCCTCCAGTTCGGTGCACCACCCCAACTCCACTGTGCCGCACCGTCCTTCACCGCCTCCTCCAAATCCCGTGTGGTTGCCCCCTCTACAACTCCCTCCACGGCGGACGTGCGGAGGGAAGATGGTGAAGTGGGAGGGGAGGCGGAGGAGGAACACACCTAGGCGAGGCGGAATCCAGCGAGACAGTGTTTACCGGTGATGCGGAATTCGGCGAGTCGGCGGCGGCCTCGTGCGCGCATAAGGAACCCTAAGTCCCCGTGCGGTGCCCCCAACTCTTGGTCTTGTGTGGTATCTCTTTTCCCCTCCCTCGGTTTATATACTCCCTCTGTTGTCCGCCTAGCAACCGCCTTGGCGTCACACGGCCACCACGCCCGCCTGGCCATCCGTCGTACCGAGGTCGCTGGTCCTTCCTTGGACTGCCTCGCAACCCAGCCACCCGACAAGGGGCCAAGGCCAGGCGGCACCCTGCCGCCCAGCGCCTACGCCACACCCAGGCAGCCGCCCAAGCCGCCTTCTTGAACATTGTTCAAGGGTCAAAACAGGACGGCCAGCTGCGGCTGTTCTTCTAGGATGTGTTTGGTTGGAGTGATGAAAGTGGAATGGGATGGGATGGAATAGAATGAGATGGTTCCACAAAAAAGGTGGAACCACATGGTCCAGCATCTAAGAAGAATATTCTCTAAATTCGCACTGGCTCATCCCACTTTGGACCATTCCATCCCACCCCATCCCTCAAACCAAACACATGGATAGGCTTGGTCAAAGGAACCATCCCATTCCATCCCACCCCATCCCTCAAACCAAACACACCCCTAATAATGTCTAAGTTGGTTAGGTTTATTTCTGCTGCGTCCAGTTAGGCAGATAGGAATATATGATTCGGAGTTGAGTTAGGAGATAAGAGTTATATTAAGCATTAAGAGTCAGTTTTGATTGTTAGGGAGTCCTCTCCTATTTAAAAGGGAAGAGTTATGGCAATAGAACGCAAGCAGAGATTTACCTATCTTTCTTCCTTCCCATATATCCTCCTGCGCATCTCTTCTTCTCCAATTTCTCCAGCACGACTCCATCCAAATCTTCCAGACCGAGACCACCTGCAGTCCACACATACAATCTCCGATCAGGAACAGGGCGTGACATTATGTGTATTTGTTTATAAGGATCTCATACAGTGATCTCAAACTAGCAAACTTGCTTGTACTTATTTTCTATTTTCTTCTCTCTTTTTTGAGAACTGATCTCTTAAACTCTTTATAATTCTGTGCAGGAAATTTCTTCTGCACCACCTATTATAAATAGTACGGGTGATGACAACATGATATTTGTGTGCGAAGTTCCTCCAGACACTCAAATATCTCCAATGGAATGTTTTGCTGATAGCGATGGTTGTCGAGCTGAGTTGCTATCAAGTCCAGCATCAGCCTGTGGGAATGAAAACATTCAGTTGGTAGTGAGAAATCCTGAGACCTTTTTGGTTGATGTAAAACTGGAACCTGTGTTGGAAGGTTATGAGATTTACCCTTCTGAATCTCCTCGGGAAAAGTCTCACCACTCAAAAAATGATGGCCTGGAGAACACTGGTTCAGTCCCAGAATGTTTGTCAAAAGACAAGGAAACTGATTTTGAACTCTTGCGTGGTACAGGAGATTTGGCAGAGAAAACCTCAGCGGATTGTGCCTGTTCCAATCAGAGCACAGACCCAAAACATGCTGTTGAGGGCTGTAGCCTAGTTGGGTCTAAAAATTCTGTTTCCTCGGATATTTGCAAAATAATTTCAGCAGAAGCTAGTTCTCAGGCAAAGAGTACTCATGCTGAAGGCCCACTACCATCTTTAGGAGTAAAAAGCGAACTAACCGAGAGTGAGCTACCTGGCTTATGTGAGAACCACGATGGGGGCCTTGCCTACTGTTCTCGTCAAAGGAAAAGGAGGAAAATAGCAACGTACGCTGCATGAGTAACTTGTTTTCATGTTCGCACTCTTTTTCAGATTATGCTTACAGAAATTATGTCTGCAGGAATTCAAGTGAAAAGGTGTTTGAAGAAGACGTTTACAGAAATGATGAGGGTATTGCTTACTGTTCTCGACGAAGGAGCAGGAAGAAAACAGCAACGTATGCTGCATGAGTAACTTGTTTTAATGTTTACACTATGTTTGAGATTGTGCTTACAGAAATGGTGTGCAGGGATTCGATTGAAAAAGCTCTTGAAGAAGATGCCCCGGGACTTCTACAGGTACCCATTTGCTGTGTATATAATTCTTTTTTAATTCATTATTGTCAGCTTGTGATTCTCTGCGCTTCCTTTTCTTTTCTGCCTGTAGATTCTTCTGGACAGAGGAATAATGGTTAAAGAGATTAAACTCTATGGTGTTGAAGAAGATGATGAGATGCTTCCAGATTGCACAGAAAGTGACTTTCGAGACCTTGAAAATGTCGTTGCAAAAGTAAGATGTTCTACAGCAATGCAACAGTTGGAATACTTTGCTGCAATGTCGACTTCATGTTACCTTAAAGCAGATCAAATTGTTTTCTAATAAATGTGCTGTGAACCAGATGCAAGAAATAATGTTTAAAAAATTGTTGCATGCAATTTCGGATGTAAACTGGTTATCTATGATTTGTCTGCAATGAATTGTTCTCTAAACTTGAAAATTCGATATGTGAAAAACTGAAAATCGTATTAATACTATCCAGCATCCACAAATATTGGGTGCATCCTATTAGCAAATGTTTTCTGAGATTCTGCCAGGTGCCTCTTTGAAATTCCTCAGCCTACCTAAAGTAGTTTGAGAAAAGTTATCTATAAGACAAAATTGGACCCAAAAACATGGTGAGCTTACTGGTGTTGGCCATAACAGTACAGTAGTAGCCCACATCAATGGATAAATGAGCTCTACACCAGGGATCAAAAACTCAGAACTGGAGGAAATCCTGCCGCGGGGGGGGGGGGGGGGGGGGGGGCGGTAACGGTAACCAGCCGGTTATCGGAAAAAGGGGAAAAACCGGCCAAATTTGAATTTGGACTGTTTTGAAACCGATAACCGGAAAAACTGGGCGGTTACCGTCCAAAAAACCGGAGAAAAACCGCTAATATCGGAAAAACTGCTAAAAACCGGTTATGAGTAATTAACAATTGAAAATTCCTAATACATTCATAGCAAAAAGCATCAAGTCAAGTATGGGAAGTATAAGCATCTTCTTAATACATTCTATTAGTTATATAATGTAAACATTATTAGGAAAATCAACTTTTACATTCAAATTTCATATTTGAATTTAAACAAAAACCGCCGGTATATTCCGTCCCAGTCACCGCGGGTAACCGGCGGGTTTCATATCCCTGCTCTACACTACACAGTTTGGACTTTGGAGGATAGTCCTGCATATATCCCTCTCGGACATTGTGAGCTCTACATTGATAGATGCATCCCTGATTAAATTTAAGTAATCGGTGAAAGAGTTAGCTAAACAGTTACAGCTCTTGTGTATTCCTGCTCTGCACCAGATTGCTCTGTTGAGATATTGCAATGGTATCTTTAGACGTAGGTGGTATGGGCTAATGTATAAAAATATTTGCCGTGCAGTGGTAATACATTTTGTAGTTAATGACAATGTTATTGTTCAATGTGCAGTTGTTTCCACAGAGAGCATCCCTGTTGAAGTCTGCATCTAGACATGCGAAGGGGGAAAAGGCTATGTACTGCTTAGCTTGTCTTATTTCTCTCATTGAACAGGTATTTAATCCATATCTAGACAACCTGGTCATTTTTCCAACTGATGGGAGCTTGTTTAGCTTTATACATTTTTATCTCTTGTAGTCCCGCTATCTTCAGTTTCGTGACTGTCCTGTGGAATGGGGATGGTGCAGGGATCTGCAATCCTTCATTTTTGTGTTTAGAAGCCATAATAGGTAACACAAAAGTACTCTTAGCCTGATGTTGCCAGTAAAAATGGTTGATTGGCTTGTTTTCCTTTTTAATGGTGCTAAACAGGATAGTTCTTGAGCGCCCTGAATATGGTTATGCAACATACTTCTTTGAGATTGTGCAATCACTGCCAATCGAATGGCAGATCCGAAGGTTGGTTACTGCAATGAAGCTTAGTAGCTGTGGCAGGACAGCTCTTATTGAAAACAGACCATTATTGGTAAGATTTCTTGTTTCAGTATGTATATATGTTTTTCTTTCTTCCTTTCTGAGGTGAGCAATTATGTTTTGCGGCTTGGTTTCAATTGTTTGGCTACTATATCTGTCTGTTTCTCTCGTTTCTTTTTCTTTACATTTCTGGCAGGCCCTTGCTATTTCTAGTCTTAAAACTGTAACCTGCAAGATTCCTTGCAATTTCTTGCTCAAAAGGAGTTTATATCTATTCTTTCGGTAAACTTGTTAGTAGGAAAAATCTTATTCTTGATGTTTATTACATTGTTCTGCTTCCATTGGTCAAATCTAAATATATATTTTTTCTTCAGGTTGGTGAAGATTTAACAGAAGTTGAGGCGCAGGTTTTGGAAGAATATGGCTGGATACCAAACACTGGGCTTGGCACGATGCTCAACTACCGTGATCGGGTGGTTCATGACAGGTGGAATGAGAAATGTAGCACCGATTGGAGGATGAAAATAGGAAAGCTTCTAATGACTGGTTATTCAGAGGGGCAATTGATCACAACTCATATTCCAACGAAAGTAGGGAAGCTGTCAGAAGATGCTGAAGTCAAGTTAGAGGATCCTTTTTGAGATCTCCGTTGTATATACATGTGTTTTGTAGCCCTGCGGAGTCACGCTTCTGCAGCTAATGGCTAATGCCATCCCCTTCCTCTCGGTGGGGGTTGTAAAGTAGTATTCACCATGGTAATTGATGAGACCTTGAGAAGGCTCATAACAAAACATGTAGTGGGTATTCATGTGCGTCTGTATGTATGTTGGGAGAACATATTCGTGTAACAGGTTGCAAGGATGGGTTAGGCTGGTTAACAGTTGTCAGTTGTGAATAAACCATAAATCATAGGGAGATGAACCAGACTGCTAGCTGCTGTTTCTGATGATATAATGTAGTGTATGGGTACTTATACATTGGGTTCATTCGTGGAGCCTCGGTTTTGAAATAATGCAAATGTAACAAGACGTGCTTTGTTTCACGGATATTTGGTACAAATCCAAGGCAAATTCTGCATTTTATAATCACAACTTGATTGCTGAATTGTTGTTTACTGATAGCTGCATTTTCTTAGCTAGCACAAAGATGATCATTTTCTCAGGCTCCGTAGCTTCCGACAGACGCAGCGACGTGGGCACGGTTGTAGATAGGCTTGGACTTCCTCAGCGTCGATTTCCAGAATTCGTCTCGTGCTAATTCCAGTGCCAATTCAACATTTGTTCGCAGTAATCCCTCTGCCTCCTCAAGAAGTATTCCCCTGGCTAAGAACCCTGGAATAGTTGCCTGCAGACGAACATAAAAAAAAAAAGGAAGACATAAATCTCTCATCTGCTAGAAGGTACGAGAACTATGAAAGTATCTGCTTCGTGCATTGTGTGATTTAGTAGTGTTTATAGAACGCGATCGCAGGAGATGAAGATCACCGATGTTACCTGGTAAGACGAGGAACAAGTGTAGGTCGGGAATCAACATTTCCAAGTCTAATCCATCTGAGTAATAGTATTTTAGGCCATGTTCATATTACCTTCTAAAAACTGTTTTTCTATAGTAAAGACTTTTCTACAGCACCTAGCTTTCAAACGGAGTATTTTTTCAAGACGAGATCTACTAGTCGATTGTAGTACACACTGTAGTGACTTCATTTATATAGTACAAAATCTTACGTGGGTTTCTCTCTCTGTACAGCTCTCCACAAGCTGTTGCTATTCATAATCTAAAGTCAAAAGCTATAAGCAAGAGCCAATATGAACAGGTCCTAATAGTTTGATGAATAAGGTGCCAACGTGGGTAGCAACAACTGATTGAAGAGAAGTATTCATAGTTAGAACAATCTTCGGAATATGGTCAATAATATGGTTCAGCTAAGAAAACAATCTTCGGAATATGGTCAATAATATGGTTCAGCTGAGAATTAATACCTACAACTAGGGGTGTGGATATCGAGCCAGCTCCTTGCCTTATCGAGTTTTGTTGAAATTAACATAGTTTGATTTAATATCATTTTATTGATACTTTGAAAGTATTCTTAGAATCGAGCAAACGAGCCGAGCCGAACCAAGCAAAAGTAAAATTTAATTTCATCTGAAATCGTATTCATTCAATGTTTAACCAATTAATAAGTGTAATTGAACAAATTTTGAACCAAGCCGACGAGCCCCACTAACGAGCTTTTTTTTCACCCCTACCTACGACTAGTTCTTCAACAGATGGATCATTCTTTGTAAGTACAACCTCTGTGCACTTTATATTCACAATAATTGTTTTAAGCTTTCTCAAAATGAAAGTTCGAGTAGATAGATTTGATTGTTGGCTCTTCTTTCTTCCGTGAGAGATCTCTTTTCCTCTTTTAACGTTAAATTTTTCTCATGGAGTTTATATCATAGCCTCTCTATCTCTTTTTTCGTCCAACATTTCTGTTTGAGTGGAAGATTTCTGCTCTTTAAGTTGTTTTTGTAAATCTAAAAAATTAGGAAAACAAATAATTATGAACTATACACTTAATATAGACAAAGTTACTAGGATAGTTATTTACCTTCTGTCTACTTTTTATATTTCCCAATAAATGTGTCATACTCCTGAGTAAGCTTCTTATAAATTGTGTTACACTCCTTGAGGTCAGAAGAAAGCTTCTTATTTTGCTCTCGAAGGCATTCACACTCTATGATGACCTCTTTGAGACTATTATCTTTCACTTTCAGGCTTTCTTTTGCTTGAACAAGTTGGAACTTATAATCCTTGAACAAGTTGAGATTGTGAAAAGCTTGAAAGAGAGAGAAGCAGATGAAGAGTTTGGGAACAAGAAGATTGTAGACGAAGGCTATGGCGTGGATAGAGTAAGAAATGATGGTAAAAGGAAGGAAATTTTTTTATATCCCTATTTTTACCACAAATGTTCCCCCACTTACCACCATTTTTGGTCTCCGTTTCCACTAAGAGGGTATAGTTATCAAGAAGATAGAATCTATTCCTCTCTCCCACATTCCTATTAAATGGCTAGAATGATTGTGTATTGAAAAAAATCTTCTTGATACATGTTTCGAGACAAAAAGTCTTAGTAAATACTTTTATTTTCTTAAGCCTTGGAGGTTAGCTGACAAGGATTCTTAACCGGATCAATATTTTCCTATGGAAAGTGGGCACACATATTAAGAGCCCACTTGACCGCGATTTAATAGAAACCTGATTCCTTTAGTGACAAACTGGTTGGAAACCAACAACGACCAGTTATGGCCAAGAGACGATTAATCATGGACAATGACGACCAGTCATACAGTTCTATAAGCCCCTACCAGGTAAACTGGTTGGAAGAAATGGCAGTTTTCCATGTAATTAACGTGAGAACGATTCATTGCGCATATGGCAACTTATGACAGTTGGTCAAAGAACACAACGGTTGACCAAAGAATATGACGGTTCAAAACTTAACCAAGACACATGCGTTAAGACAAAATGTGCCTTTAGCAGAATTAACCAACACCCCTTAGATAGGCATAAATGAGGTGGCATGCGTGCCCTAGAACACATGGAATTCATTCATGTAACATTCTCTCTGTTCACAGTTTATAAAGTCTCTGTTTAATTATACTCTCTCATTTTATTTTTCCATAAGTTCGATAGGGCCCTGAGCCCCGATCATCGACAGTGCCACCCGTCCAGTTCTACCAAGAAGACTGTCCCGCGTAAACATGATGCATCAGGGTCACAAGGCCAAGAATCAGTTTAGTCCACACTACGAATTGGGCAAGGTGGAACTGAAGAGTCAGTTCATTCCACACAATGAATTGGGCAACGTTCATCCTTCCCTGATGGACTTTCAACAGATGTGGACATAAACCCTGAGAACCATCGCCTGCTGAAAATGCCAACGTATTGGGCTTTTCGTCTTTTTTGAAGGCCTCCGTAATCACCTTCGTACAGAATGTACACGATCTCCAATTCAGCCCAGAAACAAGCTCAGACCCATTGGACTCCATACATAGGCCCGTCCGGTACTCCGGCTCCCTCCGTTAATGTGCGAGGCGGCCAAGGAGTCAGTCGGCCACGATCGAAGATCAACGCCGATATCCAAGCGCAGCCGCACCCGCACGTCATCCGCCATCGGTCTACCATGCAAAGACGTGCCGAAGTGGCCGTCTCCCACGCCGACGCGCCGCGCGTCGCCACTCGCCAACCGCGCGCGCGCGCGTACGTACGCACGTCCCGCTTTGGAATGCGACCCTCCGCCTGGCATAGCGTGGGAAAGCCAGTGGCCAACAGTAACGGGGCCGCTCGGCACGCTAGGAACCGGTAGACCTTGTCTCGTCGTCCGCACTTAAGGCTCAAACTAAGTTGGTGATCATTTGAGCTTTTTTTTAGTAGCTTATAACTGCAAAGCACTGTAGTTGGCTGAATGAAAAAACACTGTAGCTGCAGAGACTTATTTAGCACAATTAAATTTAAAAAAAGTAAAAAAATATAAAAAAATATGTTAGCCCATTACGTATAATACAAACACATACGGAAAAAGAACTGGCAAAAAAACTCAACAAAAAGTTAAAATTTCAGAAAAAGACGAAATTTATGAATAGTGAAAAATAAGCCAGAAACTGAAACTATTTTGATCACAGCCTAAGGGTGTGTTTAGATGGTAGGATGAGTAATAAATGGGATGATCCTATTCAGCTTATGCGGGTGTCTCCGTGTTTGGTTGGTGGTGTCGGACGAGACCATCCCGATGAAGCCACGCAATGGCAAGATATAAGACGGGTTCTTTTTTATTTATATATATGTTATGTTCGTATTGTTCACAGTGATTATCTTTTAAATGGTTCTTTTGTAAGACAAAATTAATGAAAAGATTGTACTAAAAAATATATTGAGTTCAACTGTATCGATTAAAATCATATATAATTATTTTTCTATATGTACTATTTCTTACAAACAACTAAAATTTAAATATTTTCATTAAAAAACCCACTCATATTCTCCTCTCTCCGCCGTGCTAGTCCGTCTTGGCGGCCACTCCGGCCGCTTCTGGGTTTCTTGCGGAGACGGCTCCCCCTGTGATCTGCTGAGGTGCTCGTCCATCCGTGGAGAGCTTCACCTGCATATAAGGAATCGCATATGTTTTTGGATAACTGTGTTCATGAACTAGTCATGGATGTGTGTGTTTACACGGAAGTGTAGCAATGCAGTCTTTCAAACTGAGGGTTGAGTGGCTGCTGCTATCTCACACACTGATTCTTGCGCAATTTGATGACAAGGGATATATAAATTATGAAATATACATGTTGATATGCTAGCTGTAATCGACATCTTTGAGTACTGCATGATCCAATTGCTACTCCACTAATAAGTAGGATTGCGAAAAGACTGTAGAAATTACAACTATTCTTGATAACTTCATCTCAGACCATGGCAGCACCAGAAATGGGAGCTCTTTTCCCTCTGCTTGGCAAATTCAGACCATGGCATGTTATTTTCTGTCACAATATTTTTCTTACCTGTTTACCCCATGTCTTCGGTGCCTTTTCAGTTTTGCAACACAACCTACATGCTGTTCACTGCTTAAGTTACTACCAATTGTCTTACTAATTATCTTAGATGGAGCAGACGATGGTTAGGAGGTGAAAGATAATGATTCTTGGGGCTGCATACAGTTAGGACTCCAGTGCACACAACAATAATAAATCAGTAATGTGTTCAAACAACAATAATCAATAATGATTCTTGATGTTCATCATGATTTACTCATGCAGACAGAGACTTCCCTGTTTATCTCCAAGAGATTGTGATGAAAGTGGCCAAGCAGTTCAACATCATTCTTTTGGAGGTTGGAAAAAGAGAAGCTGTGAGCTATTATATGGTTATGCAAGAAGATGCTCAACCAGAAGAACATTCTTTTCGTGCGATACCGAATTGTCTGCCAATTGAGCTGGATTTTATCTTTACCACAATTGATTGTCTGACAGGCTGCATTGTTGAGAATTGAGATAAGACAAACTTGATGGATGAATTGGTGTGCTTTTTCCCCCTGCACTCTTGTATTCTTCTTCATATACTGAACTACCGATCAATGAAGTTCAGACATAACTAGAACCTGTCTGGCGTCACTGGCAAATCTCGCTTCTTCTTTCCATGCTTGCTTTAATTTGCATCCGCAGTCTGGTTATCACATTGTTACCTGGAAAGAAAAATGTTGTGTTCTTCTAATGGAACCGCTGAAAATAAGAAAAGCTAACTTATACTCAATCACAGCACTTCAGTTTGCTGTTTACATCATGCAGGAGCGTAATCTTTTACCATGGTTATCTTAATCCATCTCATCCATCTTTGTCTATCTAACCAAATATAAAATTGGCTCATTCTATCCACTCTTATCTCACCAACCAAACAAAAACATCTATCATCCTATCTATCCAACCAAACAGATTCTTTGATCATCCCATCCCATCTCACTAAATCTTGGATCATCACATCCACCCTTATTCACCCAACCAAAAATCTGACTCGTTCTAAGGGCGTGCTGCCCAACTCGGTTGGGCTGAAAATAGTGGCTTATGGCTAAAATTGCACTGTAGCTTGCTGAAATTACACTGTGAAAACTAAAAAAAAGAATGGGTAAAAAAACTCAAAAAAACCAAAATTTTAGAAAAATATGAAAATTATAAATAGTCAAAATAAGCCAGGAGCTCAAGTTGAAATGAGCGGGGCGTATATACTCTCTTCGTTTCTTTATTTGATTTTTGGAATTCATGCTGTTAAACTTTTTAAAATTTGACAACTAATGAATTCAAAACTATCTAGATTGGCTATATAAAATTATATCATTAAATTTATCTCTAAAAATACTTTATAATATTGTAATTTTAATGATATATCTAGTATAAAGTTATACAAAATAATTGTTAAAGTAATATATTAAAGACTGTAAAAAACCAAAAATATTAAGTAAAAAGAACGGAGTAGCAGTAGGGCTATGCACGAAGCCGTACGAGTACCTCACAGCTACTCCAGTACTGTACTACTACGTGCATGCCGACAAACTTCTGCCCAACGATCTGTTGAACTACACGCCCGGTTCTACTTGCTACTAGTAGTACAATAGGTGTTCCATAACACTCGCGCCCGTTTTGCATTGACATTGTGCTGGATTTTAACCGTGCCACGGTGCCAAAACTCGAATCGGGCTTCCGTTTCTCTTGCACTTGCACTGTCCTGTTTAGCCAACTCTTTTGTTGACTCTTGACAGTACCACTGTACAGCACAA
Organism: Dendrocalamus latiflorus; assembly: GCA_017311315.1. Classification (NCBI taxonomy): domain Eukaryota; kingdom Viridiplantae; phylum Streptophyta; class Magnoliopsida; order Poales; family Poaceae; genus Dendrocalamus; species Dendrocalamus latiflorus. The sequence goes on from CM029651.1 coordinate 48,274,868, forward strand.
CACTATCAAAGGCGAAGCGGTGCCGCAGTGGGATCTCGCAATGAAGAAACCTTAACTGCCAACCACACCATGGAAGCAAGACAGCGACCTGGCACGATGAGTCGTTTCTGACTTCTTCGTTGACCATATTTAAATTTGCCAACCGTCGTGATGTATCTGCGTTTGACATTTTGGCTTGCTTGTCAAACTCACTATCCGTACTCCGTAGTAACGAAGCCCACCATTGCCAACTTACTGGACTATTGACATGTAAGATACTTTAGGCCCCGCTTGGTGTGAATTTTTAGTGAATTTGGCACTATTGTGTGTGCTATTTACAAAAGTAGCAGTATGCACATCATATTTGCACAAATGTCATTTTTGCCGTACGGTGGGCAGACGACAGCGGGGTCGCTGGTGGCAGGTAGCCTGCCGCCCAGTCAGGAGACGGCAGGCAGGCCTACCACCCAGTGAGGGGACAATAGGTGATTAAGCTGGCTGATTAGCTGGCTTAATTATCTGCTATAATTTTTTTATTTAGTGTTTGTTTGAATTTTTAAATATATCAAATGGGCTCAAAAAATTATGAAAAATTTATGTACAGCCTCTTGACACAACATATTTCACAGTATAATTTTTGGATAAATTTATCAATTGTGAATGTTGTTCGAAAATTCATACAATTTTAATATTTATACAAGTTTTTACATATAGCAAATGAGATTCAAAAATTACAAAATTTTATATGAAGCCTCTTGACACAGTCATAGTTATCGTATAATTTTTTAGGAATTTTATGTTGTCCAAATTTTTCATGTTTATTTGGGTTAATTTAATCATAAATTTATGAATATTTCACAATTGTTTTAGAATTTTATACATTAGGAATACTTGAACAAGCAAAAGTAATTATAGTAATAAAAAATACATCACACTGGATGCGATATGGCTCACCCATCTGAGTCACTGCTACCTCCTCACCGCGTCTACCTCTCCATACGTGACCTTGTCTTTTATTGAACACGAGCATATCTCGTGGGGTACGTCAGTCGGTCCAAAGGTTGTGTCTCGGGTCGGAGGAGGTATGGGGACAGTTCTGTTTGATCAGTGGCCAGCGGTGGTCCAGTAAACTCAGGTACAATAGGTTGGGTCCGGTAAGGGTTGATGTCCTCCAACTGAGACATGCCGAACTGTAAGCCACTTGCAATAATATTGTGAACGAAGAACTCTAGAAATCCCCTCGTGGTGCGAAGGAGCTCTCGTCTTGACCGTATGATGTGGCAGCGAAGCCAGAGGAGCTCTACCCACCGAAGTGTCCAAACCATGGTATGCTGTGAACGCTGAGCTCTGCCTTACGTATGCTGCAAACCCTAGCGTCGTGTAGTGCTCTCTGGAAGCATCTGGAAGGCCTGTATCATCATCAGTGGACTAGTTGTCACCCCCGCGTTGAATTGGAGGCTGCAAGATTAAATGATATTAGTCACAACAAATATTCTGGATGTACAATGCAAAACTTGTACCTCCTGAATGTGCAACGAAGATGAAGAACGGGGAGTGGTAGTCTATGCAGATGGTGCAGACGTCAAAAGTGATGCATCTCGACGACTGACCTCCTAACCGATACAACACACGGATGATCAGCGGCTAGTACTACGACGCCGGGCAAACTCTATGTCAACCAAAGACTCGGCGAGGCCGATGAACTAAACATGCTCTAACCAAGGAGCTAAATAAGGAATGTGACGATGTGCCTCCTGACGACCTCCGACGGTGCATCCTACGAGAACACACTGAAATTATTCAGCCAAGTGCAAGAGACGTCACGTGCACTCTTCGGGATAGGCCGGTCAAACCAGTCCGCTAGCCTCTCCTTCCAATCAGCTAGTGCAGGGGCTGGAACAAGTGCATCACCCCCAAGAGGAAGACCGGTCAAGAACGCGATGTCCTGTAGAGTGATCGTCATCTCACCCCATTGAAAGTAGAATGTGTCGTCTCGGGCCTCCACCTGTGCACCAGTGCCACGAGCAGGCTGCCATCAATGGTGAACTCGTGTCTGATGGAGACCAACCTCGCAAAGGGCAACAAACTCGTGGCTTGCAGGGTTGGACATAGCGTTCGTCCAGTGCCCACAGATCCCCCCGGCGCAGCTTGAAGGGTAAAGGGACAGCCACATTACTTGTTATCCATGAGTGGCAACGGTGTTTCTCATCGTACAAGTGTTCGAGAAGCTCCGGTAAAGCTATCCCTTCCAATACATAGGACATACCAAATATTAGTACGAAGATTAATAATGACAGTAAAACTTAATTCAGAATATAAACAACATTAATTATGACTAACTGAATAACAATAATTATGATTAGGACTACGGGAATAACGTCAAAAGCATGCTATACAAAATTACTTGTCTTTCGGTAGAAATAATCAGCACTATCGCATCCTTAATGAGTTATGCACTTCCTTCTCAAAATAATTAGCTACGCACTCTTAATTTAGAGAGTACCTTACAACAAATGGGATAGACAAAATATTAGTGTGAAGATAGATAATGACAGCAACATACTATAAGTTAGTGATTACATGCATGTAACTACATACAAATACTTTATTAATTACCAATAATTTGATTACTCATCCAAAAAAGTTACGAGCCATTCGTTATCGTCGTCCTTACCACTTAATTACTTACTATACGTATACAAAAATACTAAAACTATGCCTAAATTACTACGACCAACTTATTTTGTAATACAAACTACATTAAGCACGACTAACTAAATAACACTAATTGACTAGGATTATAGGAATAACGTCGAAAGCATACAATAAAAATTATCTACCTTTCGGGAGAAGCAATCAGTACTGTCGCGTCCTTAATGAGCTATGCACTGATTTCTCGAAGTAATGAGCTACGCACTCCTAATTTTGAGTGACGACCGCGAGAATGAGCTTCTACGATGAGCGATTGAAATGAGCAATGATGAACTGCGAGACATTCGTAGTTATGACTGAGCAAAAAGTGAACACAGTGCGCTCACCCCATAGATTAAGAACCCATTGTCATGAGCAGCACTTCAAGTGAGAGGGGACGGCATGGTAACACTGACAAATGTGCAAACCAGGGAGCGCATGAGGGGGCATGACATACATAGAGTGACAATTGTGCAAATAACACAGTAGAAAAGAAAATAGAGCACGATCAGGCCGACACATATGCGAAGCACAGAGGTCAGCCACTTGAAAAGATGTCTGAGCATCGTTAAATTCATGATTAAACTAACCGAATAATCGTGGCAAATTTGGACCACATAAAATTTCCAAAAAATTACATAGTAACTATGACTTTGTTAGGAGGCTTCACATAAAAGTTCGTAATTTTTGGAACTCGTTTGCTATATGTAAAAACTTGTACAATTATCAAAATTTTATGAATTTTTTAGCAACATTCACAATGGATAAAATTACTTAAAAATTACATTGTGAAGTACGTTGTCTCGAGAGGCTGTACATAAATTTTTGTAATTTTTAGCTCATTTGGTATATTTAAAAATTCAAACAAACACTAAACAAAAAAAATTAGGGCAGGTAATTAAATCGGCTTAATCACCTGCCATCCCCTGCCCAGGTGGCAGACTACCTACCGTCTACTGGTGGGGTGGCAGGTGCCTGCCACCGGTGGCCCCGCCACGCGTCTCCTCACCGCCGCTGCCGTCAGCCCACCGGACGGCAAAAGTGACATTTCTGCAAATATACTGTGCATACTGCTAATTTTGTAAATACCGTGCACAACAGTGCCAAATCCTCTAAAAAGTCATTTCCAAAGTCCCATCGCATACGGCTTTGTAAATTTTCTTTTGGAAATATTAGGTCAAGTAGTGTTATCTTAACAAAAAAAAAGTAAATTTGTTCTTAAAAAACACTAGTAAATTACACAATCTAATAGGAGTTCAACTATTATTGAGATTATGATTAGTTTTTCTTTTTTTTGAGACCAGGGATTGTGATTAGTTACAAATCAGACCTTTAACATATCTCAAAGCTTTCCGCAACACATACGCCCTTTCAATTATAAAGGAAGTCGGGGGAGTTCCTCCTGGCTGAAAAAAATGTGCTCTTTCAATTTAAGAAAACCATAGAACACTTCCAGAAGTCAAGTCCCAAAACGAAAAAGAAGAACATAAGACTGGAATTTAACCCTGCACTACATTTTTTTAAATGAAGGCTAGAGTTCTGCCGATCAATTAAAGAAAGATTGGTGATGTGGCCATCCTTGGATTGCTATGTTGTCCACCGTTAGGGTCTTATTTTGGATAAAGATCCGTTAGGCCTCACCTTCCAGATGATTTTTGTGTCATAGGTTTCATAATTTCCTTGGAATTGTGCAAGGTATGCTGATTTGCAAGTGTATTGACCATGGTCCACCTAGCACCACTTGATGTCATCTATCCGATCAGGTTGTAATTGGATTCCTTGTAACCTGACCCAAAGAGCCACAAATTCTTTGAGCTGAGTAGAGTTGGATATTTTGCCTCTAAGTGCTCTAAACTAGTTGATTTTCGCATCTCGTCGTGAACTGATATGTTTTTCTTCTAGTGATCACAAATAGATTAGGGGTGAGGAGCTTTAGCACATCACCTTCTAGGCATCGACTATGCCAAAATTTTATCTTGCTGCCATCTCTGATTGTTATGTCAGTGAACATGTTGAAGAGAAGCTTATCTAAGTCAGCACACGGTGGCTCCGTTCTGGCCCAAGGTTTGGTGGGGTTTGCCCAATCGTACCAAAGCCAGCGTAGATGTAGAGCTCTACTAAATTTCTCTAAGTCGATGACTCCCAGACCGCTGAGGTTCTTTGGTCTACAAACTTTTGCCCAGTTCACAGGCAGTGGTTTCCATTTGCATCCTCTTTCCCTCTCCAAAGAAATGATCTTCATAATTTATCCTTCTTTTTCTTGGCCCACTTGGCTAGTGGGAAGATGGTCAGGTGGTACATTAGGATAGACGAGAGAACCGAATTGATCAAGGTTAATCTTTCGGCCGGGGACAGGAGTTTTCCTCTCCATCCTGCTAGCCACGCTCCCGTTTTTTCAATGATCGGCTGCGCATGGACCCTTTTGGGTTGCAAGTGTGCAGTGGGAGGGCAAGATATCAGTAGGGAAACTCCTTGAGTTCTTCGAGAAAGTTTTGGAGATGAGGATCTAGTTGATCTCTTCACATCTAGTAGGGTGTACTATTGATTTTTGGAAGTTTACGATAAGTCCTGTTGCCTGGCCAAAAGTAGTAAGGATTCGTTGGATTTCATCCAATTCTTCCTTTATTGGATCAATGAAGATGGCTACATCATCCGCACATAGTGAAGTTCTCATTTTGGCAGCCCTAGAATGCAATGGCGGTGAGAGAATGTTATGTTGTGTCGCCAGCTTTAAGATCCTTTTTAGTGGGTCTATGGCTATGATGAAGAGCATTAGCGATAATGGGTCCCCTTGTCGCACACCCTGTTTATGTGTGAAACTTTCGCCTGCGTGTCCAATGAGAAGAGCGCTCAAGGAGGCTTACTGAAAAGGGTGGAAACCCACTCACAACATCGGTGGTCAAAGCCTAGAGCCTAGAGGACTTCAAGAAGATATCCCCAGTTGAGAGAGTCAAAGGCTTTCGCTATATCCAATTTGAGGAAGAGAGCTAGTGTTTTTGTCCTATGGAATTCTCTCACAATATTTTGAGTGTAGAGGAAATTATCTTGAATGCAATGTTTCTTTATAAAAGCACTTTTGGCAGGGGAAATGAGGTTATCCAAGTTTGGGGCCAGTCTATTTGCTAGAAGTTTGAAGAAAATCTTTGCAATATTACATATGAGACTGATTGGCCTGTAGTCATTGGTCGTCACAGCATTCTTTTTTTTGGGGATAGGAGCAAATTGGCCGCGTTAATTAAGTTGAATGCAAGACTTCGCCGGTCATGTAATTGTTGAAATGCATGCAATAAGTATGTCTTTATTATTTCCCAACATTTCTTGTACAATGTAGAAGCCATGGCCATTTTGGCCTCAGTGCCACGGCAATGCCGCATTTGGCCTCCTCCCGCGCGTTTTGCCAGCTTTGGCCCCCTTGCGCGGCTGAGGAGTGTGCGAGGGGAGGTGGCGTGGCCAGGGACCGCGTGAGGGGAGGTGGCACAGTCCGGGACCGTGCAAGAGGAGATGGCATGGTCCGGGACCACACAAGCCAGTGAGAGAGAGGTGGTGCAATACGGGGCCACACTAGGAGGGCGATGACGACCACGCGGATGGCAACGCAGTCACCACAAGTGCGCAGATGGCAGTGTCGGCACAATGATGAGCACGCGGACGGCAGCGTCGGCACGACGACGAGCGCGTGGACGGCGACGCGGCCGCCACCTTCCTCTGGCACACATCTCGACCGCGCTAACTCTCCTCGCATGCTCCCCGGTCACACGAGGGGGCCAAATACGGCAAAACGAGCGGTAGAGGGCCAAATGCGACATTGCTATGGTGCTAGGGCAAAATGGCCATGGCTTTTAGAATGTACCAGTGAAACCATGTGGTCCTGACGTCTTGTCCGTTGGCATCAAGAAGATGGTGTTTGGAACCAACACTATATCTTGAACTACGAATTGTCCATATCTTTCAGTAATTCTCTCCTTTTTCATTTTCTTTCTGTTTTTGGAAGGATGCTCATTTAGGCTTATAAGCCCGGCTTATGGCTTATTTTACACTGTAGCGGCTGAAAATATATTGTATCTGCTGGTAGCTTTTTCAGTGTAATTAAATTTTAAAAAATAAAAAATTTATATTATCACGGACAATACAAAGGAATGAAAAATAAAAAAAGTCGAAAACCAAAAAAAAATTAAAAAAAGGACAAAATTAAGAATCAGGAAGTCAAACACCACAAGCTCTACTGAGGGTGTGTTTGGTTGAGCTGTGGCTTCTGAAAAAGCTGCTGTGAGCTATGGGCTGTGGAAAAGCTGCTGTAGGTTGTGGGCTGTGGAAAAGTTGTAAGCTGTTTGGTTCAAACAAGTATAAAACTTATCTCCTATCTTTATTTTCCTTGAAACAACTGTGAAACAGCTCTCTATTTTCACCATTTCAAAAAGCAGAAAGTCAAAAAGCCAAAAGCAGGGTCCAAGGTGCTTTCAAAACTGTACTACCCAAAAGCAACTGCTTTTAAAAAAGCAGTTGCTGGTTTCCACCCCTTTGGTTGGCTTTTAACTTTTTGAAGTAAAAACAGTTTCCAAAAGCTCAACCAAAGGCACCCTGAGCGATGCCTAATGTTGGCTTTCTAATTAAGTTGAAGCACAGTCGTTAATGGGCCTCGATATATGGTCAGGGCCGAAGTGCTGCAAGTCTATGTACTCACGGTGCACGCGGCGAGGCACGGCTTATATTTCACTCACGGTGCGTAAGCTCGTGTACGGCGCGACACGTGTAAAATTGTACTCCTAGTAATTGTTGGAACGCATGCAACAAGTATGTCTTTATTATTTCCCAACATTTCTTGTAGAATTTACAAGATTGCGTACGGGCCTACCTGGATTGGCTCACCTGCACGCGATTATTGAAAACTTAAAGGCGGATTAGGAAACAGTTGGTTCAACAGTTGGGTCTAACTCCGGCAACTGCAAGTAGATGATGCGTGCAATCGATATTAATAGCATTCTATCTGATCCAAAAGAGACACCGCGAGACGGGACTGAATCCGTTTGCTAGAAATCTATATTTTAATCAATTTTATGTACTGTGAGTACTGACATCGTATATGATGAAAACTCTTGTACATAAAAACTTGAAAACTTAAATCAGTACCATTCGATCACAGGCAAATATCTCAGATCAAGACAAGTTCTGCTGCCCACAATTTAAGCACATTTATGCAAAAAAAAACTAAGCTTCTACACTTTCTTCCTCTTCCTCATCCCTCAGTCCCCAAATCCATCTCCCTGCCAGCCTCCTCTTCCCCATGCTATTGCCCTCCATCGCCACTGCAACGCCACCTCCCACTAGCCTACTGCGACGCCTCCCGCTCACCTACATCGTCGACCTCCTCTTCCCCCGCACCACTGGTCTCTTTCTCTTATTGAGCCACCGGCCTCCTCTACATCATCGACCTCCATTTCCCCACAACACCCCTCTTTCCCCCGTGCTATTGACCTCTATCTCCCTGGCGAACTATGACGACAGGTGGATTCCAGAGTTGGGCCTGCTTGCCATCGTCTTTCTCCCTCACATCGGCCACCACGACCTCTCTCCCTCCTCTCTAACAGGCCCAAATTCAATTGGATTTGAGTCGTGGCCATTAGCTCGTGACAGCGTTAGGCGACACACCATGAAGGTGTGCGGATGCCATGGCAGCGAAGTAGAGGCTGTTAGCGGCAGTGACAACATTGCAATGGCTCCCTAGTCCAAGTTCAACCGTTGACAGTGGAGGACGGGATGACGCCAGAGTGGGAGGGATAGGGCAACAGCCTCTGCGGCTGCACATGGCACACGTGGATCAGGAGAGTCCCGATGGCGGATCATGCTCTAGATGATTTTGCACCCATGTCGTAGGCTAAGCTAAGCCTAGAGATAGACAACTTATCTAGCTCACAATTAAAAAAAGAAATCTTAGCTCAAATAACTATACAACACACTAGGACAAAAAAAATAGATCAAAATGAAAGTGACACTAGCTATCTTACAATAAATACAATCGCATACGTTCCTCCTATAACGCATTACTTTCCATTTCTCCATATCTACCACCAACCAAGCGTAGTGGCGAATCCAGAATTTGACTACACCTCAGGCTAAACTCTAGGCTCTTAACTAACGTCAATTTATAGTAAAATACTTGAACAGTAACGAAAATCAAAGCTTAAAGATGAGATATAAGCACATAGTACCTTTGCACTGAATCCCAATGAGCTAATGTACCGCTCGAGATTATCTGATAACAAGTAGTTGGGGTCTAGGTCAAAATAGCTGAAGAAATTCTCTACAGGGAATTTCTCAGTAATCAAATCGTCCGATAGGTACTTGTAAGTTGTAACACATCAGCTGTAGCCTGCACAAAAAAATCAGCCAGATATCACACAGCCTCCATAGCTGCTAGCCTGGTATCATCATAATGTGAGACAAAACACTAGAAATTGTAGACAACTACGGATTATACTTATCTGAATTTGTTTCTAAATAGTAATACTCACCAATTTACTATTGTATGCATGAGGGCATTTTGGGAATTTCCCAATTGATAAAGAGGAAGGTATAGATCTGCAGGCGGGGCCCACCCGCCAGTGACCCGCGCAAGGAGATAAGGGGGAAAGTCTCCTCCCCGAGGGCGTCTCGTGTGCGTTCTAGAGTGACTCCAGTGCGGCTGTTTCGACTCCTTCGCCCAGATTCGGATTTTTCGGCTGCGCATGGGGAGATGGCAAGCGGAGGGGCAGCGGCGGAGGCGAGGGCTGGCCCGGACTTCTCGGAGCCGGCCGCTCACGCCACCCCGCAGCCAACCCTCGTCTCATCTTAAAATAGGTCGCATGGCTCCACAGTAAAGAACTCCCGATCTTGATTCACCTCTCTGGTCTTCTTCCTCTCCCATCTTCGGGTGTGCAGGTGTTGGTGCTCTTGTGCCGATACCGAGTTAGAACTTTTGCCTTTGATTTCCCGAGTGAACCCTAAGATTTGGGGGACTTGAGGGGAAATCGGAAGGAGAAAGTAGTCCCGAGGGAAGAGAAGACAGTGGCCAACCCCATTGCTATTTGAGTGCATCCGGCCGGTGCATCTCTCTGTGGTCTTGTGCGGCGCTTCCCCGACCTTCGTCTCCGGCGTCGACAACCGACATCGGTGTGGGCATTGTATCTCCGCTTACCACACTCCTTTACTGCGAGCGGCACAAGGGAGTGCTAGGTTTTCTGGGTCAGCGCCGTGTGCGTGCCTTGCCCTGGTTTTGATTCTACTCTGATTTGTGTTGCTTCTGGACGGTTTTGAGTACCGTCTGCCTTGTGAGTATTTTTGGTTTTCTGATTAGCAATTGTACTTGTTCATTACATTCAGTTCAAGTGCTTGGGAGTTGCTATGTTTGATTGTGGCCTCTATCTGTGTGCTCTGTGATGAACAAATTGGAGACTGAAGTTTGATCTAGATAACAAAATTAGATTTGAGCTCTAAGGGTGTGGTTTCTATTGATAGTACTGCAGTTAGTGATATTTCTGTTATATAGTTTTGTTGACATGCAATCAAACCTATAGAGTATGCAGTAAACTCTGTTCTGATCTGGTTATGTCTGTGCAGTAGACTCTGTTGGTTCAGTTCTGATTTAAATCAGTTCTTCTGTGATCTGTTTAGTAACTGCTTACTGTTTACTCGCTTGAATTCAGTAAGAAGTTAGTCTGTTCTTCATTGCATGTGAACACATAAAATTGAAATATAAATTGATATACTGTGTCTTTGCTCGGTTCTGTCAGTAGAGACTTGCCTGGAGCTCAAACCCTGAATTTTGATATTAGATCACTTATGAAAAGTCTCAACATTTGCATGAGAAAGCCAAGATCTAGGATCTTGCGCAACTCTGTTCTGAGAGCCATAAAAAACAATTAATTTACTACATGCTGGAATTAGTTGTTATATTGCTGTTAGGACTGTTTTATAAGTCATTTTCAGCTGCCTTGAAGATATATACTTTGAGTATATATATGGTTATGGATGGCAAGATAGAATTTCATGTTTATATGCATTTAATGTCATTCTTAATATGCTGGAAATATGTTGGTTATATGATTGTTTTGGCTGGAATTGAATATGGAAATATACTTATACCGCATTATTTACAACATTTACCTCATCAAGAACTTCACATGAAAGGAGTATAAAATGCATCTTTCAATGGGGCAATATAGAGGGAATGGCAGAATGCATGTGCTACAATATTTCCTGAAGAGTGCACTTGCCCATGTACAATCAACTTGGAGCAATTTAAGTATCATTCTATTTTCATATACTGAATGATTGAGTTTGACCCTAGAGTTGATTCCTTAAAAGAGTCAGCGACAATTGGATCCTCAGATATCTTTACATATCTAGGTATTAGATAAATTTATCTCAAGAAAGTCTTAAGTACAATCTAGCAGCAAATCATTTTTTCCTTTGTAATGGAGGTTCTGATTGGGCAACAGGCACTCTTAACAGACCAATGGAACATCATTTCAACTTCATGCAGTTTCATATCAAAGCAAAAGTCCACTTGAAAGGAATCATTAGTCTAGAGAACATACAATTGACTCTAAGCTTAACTTATTACTTGCCAGTGCCACTAACGGAGCATGCCGTAATTTGCCAGCCCCCTCACTTTTAATGGTTAGTAGAGCAATGACAAAGGGGCAAACCTTCCATTTCTTTTTTGTGCTTCTGAGGGAATTTTGGCTTGGAATGTGTCTTTGTATCCACCATGATTGGATGAAATGAAACGTCATCCAAGGGCATCGGATTTCATCAATAATTCCTACCATCCGAGCTTCAGACAGTTCATATATCACTCTGCTGTGTCAGCTGAGAGCCCTACTTCCATCATGTCGTTGAGGCGTTGAGCTGTCCAAATCCAATCATACCATTCACTCATAATTTAGAAAAACAAGTATTCAGCTATCGGGAAACAATAAACAAGCAACAAAAGATACTCAAGTGCATGCAGCATGCCAGTGACTCAGTGAGGAAAACTTTGTGTATAGCTTCAGTTCTTTGTATGTGTAACAAAACATATTAAAGTTCAAGACTTCAAGTCTAGGCAAAACCTTCGATGCAAAATTGCTAATCATCGGTGCTGGCCAGGAGGGGGAGACGCAGCCACGCAGGGAAGGCCGAAGGGGGGCGGCGCGCTGGCCGGGAGGGGGTGGCGCAGGGAGGGGGCGACGCAGGTAGGGAGGCGGCGCTGGCCGAGAGGGGGGCCGATGCAGGGAGTGAGGCGAAGCAGGCCGAGGGTGACACAGGGAGGGGGCAACGCTAGTCGGGATAGGGGCGGCGCTGGTCGTGAGGGGGGCCGATGCAGGGAGTGAGGCGAAGCGGGCCGAGGGCGACGCAAGGAGGGGGCGGCGCTGGTCGGGATGGGGGCGGCGCAAGCTGGGAGGCGAGCGGGCGGCGCTCGTCGGGAGGGGGCGGCACAGGTAGGGTTTGGCGTTGGGCGTATGGACCGCATCACTGTGGGAGACTGAGGATGAGCCGGCATCGTCGGTGGGTGCGCCTTCCGTGAATGGGCCAAGAGCTAAAATCCTACCTGGGCTCAGAGCTGGGAGTGGGCCGACTGTGGTGAGAGCAGCAGCATGGCCGTATGCATGTATGGATTATCTAGGCTAAACCTTTGTAATACTACCCGGGCTAGACTATATGTACCTGGGCTATATACTACCAATATTTTCACACCTCGAGCTAAAGCCCACTTTACCATAGGTTTAAATCCGGCCCTGACCAAGCGTACATCCTATCTCACTAGATGGTAAGAAAACAAGTATACGTACATCTCCTGCGTATATTATTCTAACTAATTTACACTGTAGCAGGCTGGCTGGCCGTTTCGCGGATCTCTCCTACAAAGTAGCCATCTCTTAAGGTTATTATTAACGACTCTAGCTTATTTAAAAACAACACTAAAACAGCATTTCTAACAATTTATCTAAAATCATTCCCTTAACTATATTTTATTATTTTTATCACAACTTTTTCTCTCATACTCTCTCACCATTTGTAATGGTTTATGTACTTAAGTTGTCTCTTTTATAAAAGAGAACATATTCTCTCTGTCTCCTCTTTCTTCCAAATAGAATTGTGAGAATGTGTCACGTAAGAAACGGCTGAGATGGTCGGTATTGAAGATGAGCTTAATGCTATTGACAGGCACAATAGCAATTTGTCAAATGCAGATTAATTTAGTCGAGGTGATCAATGTGATCAAGAAATTTGAGGAATCTAGTCCTCGTCGAAGTTTCAGATCACCTTACCAACGACCAACCTCACCAACGCCCAACTACGACCCAAGTTGCAATTTATAGTAGCAATAGTGTGCCACAAGCTGGTTACTGTACAATGTCCCCAGCTTTTTTTGAAAGCAATGCAATGTCCCCAGCTTAATCACATAGCGTGCATAGCAGGTACAATAAGACTTAGTCAGCAGGCTATAGCAAATATAATATCAACCAAATCTTACGTGGCAAAGAGAGAAAGGAAGAGAGAGAAAGAAGCTGGCTACTAAATTACAGCTAGCTATAGCACGTAAAAATATGCATTTCACTCTCTTACACGTGGGGCCAAATAGTTATTGTAATAGCTACCTTATTATATGAACTATTTTTTTGAAAGCTATAAATGAAATAGACAAGTGTTATAGCCACTAGTTGACTATACTATTGTACTTGCTCAACCATGCACGCATGCATTGGCCTTGCAAGTGCTGTTCAACTTTGACCAGTCATGGATGTACACTGTGTTTGAACTTTTGTATCCTGTATAAGGTCTGGTCAACCAAGCCTTTTCTTTCCTTTCTAGAAAGTAGTCAAGCTTCACTAGATGCTATCAAGTTAGCAGTACTAGTTTGTGTCGTCAGAGCCACCCAACCAGCTCAGTTCTACCAATGTGTCCGTAAGCGACAGATTTTCGTTCTAGTACATCAGCAAATTAAAACCACAGGAAAAGAAGGGTAGGCTAAAATTGCTTGAATGAGTGATGAATGATGATACTGCAAAACTATCAGCAAGCGCCCACTCACATTGTTTCATCCGTAGCAGATGCGTTACATTAACTTTTCAGTTATATCTACCTCCCGATCGTGCCCACCCGGTACGGGTAGTGAAGACAGATAGCGAAGGAAGCATGTTGTTTTCTTGCAGTTGCAGGTACTAGACAGTGTAAGTGCGCGTACACACCAGCCGGTCGAAATCATTTTAAGGGCGCGATCAACATAGCTGCGCTACAGTGCTGCGGGTTTATTTGGCACTATTCATAAGTTTCATCTTTTTCGGAAATTTTGGCTTTTTGTTGAGCTTTTTTGCCGGTTCTTTTTTTTCCGTATGTGTTTGTATTATACGTAATGGGCTACCATATTTTTTATATTTTTAAATTTTTTTAAATTTAATTATGCTAAATAAGTCTCTGTCAGCTACAGTGTTTTTTTCAGCCAGCTACAATGTTTTCAGCCATAAGCCACGAGCTTTTCAGCCGAACCGATCACCCCCTAAATAAGCAGATACAATTAATATATTGAGAACAGGCAGTGGCCAATATAGGATTTGAGTGACAGATGTGCAAAATTGCGAATTTGAGCATCCGCCGGCCGCCAGCCGCGACGCTGACTCGCCGAGCGACCCAAGCAAGCGTGCATGCTTGCACCCTGCATATTGCGCCGCCATAACCTGAAGCTGGGGGCTAGAGCACTGACTGCTCCTGACCGACCGACTCGTGTGTGAACGTATGGTTAGGTTTTTTTTTCAATAGACCAAACCAATAGTAATGGGCTAACCGGCGTTAATGGGGCATAGGCTGATCTATGAGAAAAACGCTTTTGAACTGAAATCAGAAAAGAAGTGCGCGCGCAAGTGTGTGTATGTGTGTGTGTATATATATCCATATTTAATATACCTTTTATATATTTGTTTTTCTTTTAAAAGAATTTGAGGGTGCAGCTGCACCACACACCCCAAATCCGCCCCTGAGAACAGGTAAAATGAATAGCTCCGCTCTACAAAGCCGAGGGGATTCCGGCTCCCCCGCGCGGCCACGTCACCCCCGCCCGCGCGTCCGGCCGGCGCGTGGCGGGGGTTTTCCCGTACGGCCAGGGAAGGCACTTTCCTCTGGTTTTGCGAAAATTACGTATAGGTCCTTTTTTCTTGCGAAAAGGTCCCTGCAAGTTTTTTCCCCAAAAAATTTTTTGGATAGCGCCCCGCAGGTTCCCGAAATTACTTATAGGCCCTTATTTACTTACGTACAGGTCCTTACAAGTCCTCGATTTTTCCCGAAAAACCCCTTAAGCTTTCTCAAAATTACGTACGCGCCCTCGATTTTTTTTAAAAAACTCCTCACGAATTATCGCCTCTTTTACTTCGGTACACATGGTGGCTGGCGCGGCGTGTCGCCGCGCCTATGAGGCTAGTAAGTTTACACTTTTGGTGCAGATGCTAATAACCAGAAGTAGGGCAAATTGTACTGGGTATAATTTGTGGAGTATATTTTAGCTAGGCGAAGTGGTCCAGATGATGAGGCGGTTCGTACTTCACGGAGGGTAGAGACGTAAAACAAACAGGATAACACCTGCATGCCGCACGTTATGGCCGTACGGGTACAGTTTTAATGGGTTCTGATCGATGATGAGCAACGGTGTGCAGTTGTGCACACACACGACCATAGAGAGGAACGACGCGTCCGTCGTCTTAGCTTTAGCTCCCAACGCTCATCTCCAAACAATGACAGCCCATCCAGAACAATCCCGACTAGTATCCGACTCTGCCTACTCGTTCTCCACATGGACAGGAGCGCGGTTTCCCTGCGAACTTCGCCATCGTCTGGCCACGGCTGATCTTGCCCGTCCTCTTGGCAACACACGAAGTAGCGCCGGTTACAGCTCGGCTTTCTTTAAGCCATGGCCAAGCTGCCGGTTTACGCAGCCTAATCAAGGTGTCAGAGCAACTCCAACCGATTCTTTATCCTGCTCTTCATTGTATATTTACCTAATATGACTCAAGAAATGGACTCCAACCGGTTATTTATCCTCCTCTTCATTTTTATCGAGTCGCTATTTTCTCCCGGCCGCTAGCTAGATTTGGCGAGCGCCTCCTCACTCGCTTCTCAAATAGCTAGGCCATTGGAATGCTAACTCAAATAGAGAGCTGAAAATAATAGCTAGCCTCTTTATCCTAGGAAATAGAGAGGGAGAAATGACTAATGGGATGGAGTTGCTCTCACACTGTGTTCCGCGTTCGGACAGCATGCCAGTAGGGCAACCTTTCCGTACGCAAAGATGTTTCCTGATCCTGTGCGTTTTCGATTCGATCCTTGCACACGACGTTAATGCTGTTGCACCGGACCACATTGTCATTTCCTCCGAGACAATTGGAGATGGGGAAGGCTGTGCGTTCTTTCTTTTTTACTACCTTTCACCCACTTGCACTTCTGCCGAGCAGGCTTTATTTTGGCTTAGGTCAGTGCGCATGTGATGTGTGAAAACTGTTATAAAACACACGGCAAATGCAAATGATCAAAAGAACGGGAGGCACGGATCTTACGTAGAAAACCCTTTTAGAAAAAATCACGGACGTACAAAGTCAGAGTTAACTGTATGAGGAGAGATCACAAGTACGGACAATTCAATGTATCTCAAGTGCAACTACAGAGCATATATAGGCTTGGGAACAAGAGTCCCAGATGAGCAAGGAACAGAGTACTAGTCGGCAACAAATTAAGACCTATCGGAAACTAGAACAGTAACCTTCTCAGAGACGAAAGCAACACCCCGCTCGGAGATGAAACAGAGTCTCAGAAGATAATGGTGAAAAGTTGTAGTCCGAAGCACATCAAGTAGCCAAATCTAACTTCAACCGGCACAGAGTCCATCACGAACATAAAGATGATCCCAATCATAACATTTGACTAATTATCATTGTTTTGACTGATCGGACCTTCAAACGTCTGAAACGACCAATAGTGGTCAGATCCGACTAGATTTGGAACACAATATACAACAAAAAAACAACTCTCAATCGAGACTTTAACTCCTTTCTGAGCTCAGATGCCGCTTGCAGTTAGAGTTAGCTCCAGTCATCACAGCGCTGTCTGAAGTATGAGCTATATGGAGTGGAGAGGATCATATTAATTCAGGTTTGCATTGCCAGATTGGGCACTTCTAGTTCTAGCCGTCCAAGGAGTAGTATCCGATCCAGCTGGAGCTGCTTGCCAGTGTCAGAGTTTGTCCAAATAGAGCTTGCAACGCACGCTCCTGCAGTCGATCGGATCGAACCAGAGTCAAACATTTAAGGTTGCAGGTGTATTGTGATGGCCTACATTATAAAGTCACCGAATTATTGAATGGCGAGTAAGCAAAACTGGAGCAGGGGTGTTCATTTTCTGATTTTTATGATGGTTACTCATCTTGCCGCAGCAGTGCTTTAATTGTACAAACAGAAAGTACCAACAAAGGAGTAATTTGCACATGTAGTCTGAAATTGATGCCATTGTAGAACTCAACTCGGTAAGTTGCAGATGCAAGGCAGCCAATTCAGTCCAACTTTTACCTGTCCTGCCGTACTTCGACATGGAAAGTTACCGGCACCGATATACTACTGCAGTACTGCATCTGTGAATCTGCGATCTCTGAACGAAGTGAAAAAGATAGAACAGGAGTTTTGTCGGTTCCTTCAGAATTCAGACAAATTTAGAAATGGATGAGATACTATATATACTTTTATGTATCTCCTACTATTGGATTTTTAGCTCAAATCAGCTGTTCAGAAAAAAAACTAACTGTTGAACTAACTCGATTATGAGTTATATCATTGGAGTGTTCATAAATCAGATCCAAGATGGGTTAGCAGCAACATGTGAGTTATAATCAGTGTAGCTTGATTAACTAGCACGATCCCACATAGATTCAGATGCAAGCATGATTGTATTTGTGCTCACCACTTAAGGGGATATCCTCCTATCTCATCCGCCACCCATTTTATCAAGACAAATTGGATGGCGGATTGGATAGAGGCTCCCATCTTCTTTTCCCCCAAAATTTAGTCTCTTCTGCTCATGCACGCGTATGCAAGGGCAGCATGCCATGCAGGCAACTGGTCCGACAACACAGATTATAGGGTTCGAGTATAGTACTGTTAGTTTCATGTGAATCTTGCTCGTTCTTATTTCCCACAAGAATTGTGTAGTGCACCCTAAAATCGTTGGGAGGAACCTGTTACTGCTACTAGAGTACTATAGGAAGACCTGAGATTACAAGATGGACACCCTAATCCCTAAATAGATCAGTGCGCAGGCATTGGCGTTAACCGTCACCCCCTAGTTGCACTAAACAAACAAACAAACCACAAACTGAACCTGCCTCACCATATAATTTATGAGAAGTGCTAAGGAGCGTTTAAGTGTTTTTTGGGTTAAGAGTACTCAAATTTTGAGACGTTGGATCTGCATCCAATGGATCCTCTGTATCTCTTTCCTTCAAAAAACGAATCTCGAGCGTTAGATCTCCATCTAATGAATCCCTCATACCCCTTCTTAAAAAAATGTAAGTGCTCTAAATTTGAAATGTTGGATAGAGATCCAACATCAAAAAATCTAAGTGCTCATAACCCTAAAAAGCACTTAAATGTTCGTTAGGCACCTCCGTAATTTATATATCAGCTACGACGTACAAAATCAAGTACTAATACGAGTAGATGGCATCCCATTGGCGTCGTCATCATCATCCGTGCATCACCGTAAATACGGCGGGAACACGTCCCTTCCCTCTGGCCCCGGTTCCGTCACTGTTTTCCGGAAATTGCTCACCAAGTCCCGATCTATCGGAGAAGGCGAGCCGGGACGCATGCAGAAGATCCCGTGTGTGCAAGCAACGGAGCAGGCGCCACGGTGGCCAGCCATTGCCAACCCCTAACTCCTCCGGTTGGTGGCGGTAGCCAGGCTCTCATTTAAACTACCCATCTGCCCCCGGATTTAATTACTCCCTGCCTCCCTCCCGACTTTATTAAAACCCCACCACGGCACCACCACCTCCGCAAACGTACCGCGTCCACCGATCCCACACGCCGCCGCATCCACTGTGCGCACGCACCCCGCGGCACGGGAAAACGTACGCTCGGCGCGGCAAGGGGGTAGAGGACCGTGCCGTGTGCCGAGCCGAGCGGAACTGCGGGAGTGAGCAAGGCAACTTGCTGGGCAGCATCATGCCGAGCGCGCCGGGGGGCGGCTTCTCCGGGTCGGTGAAGCTCAAGTACGTGAAGCTTGGGTACCAGTACCTGGTGAACCACTTCCTGACGCTGCTGCTCGTGCCGGTGATGGCGGCCACCGCGCTGGAGCTGGCGCGGCTTGGGCCCGGCGAGCTGCTCTCGCTCTGGCGCTCGCTCGACCTCGACCTCGTGCACATCCTCTGCTCCGCCTTCCTCGTCGTCTTCGTCGGCACCGTCTACGTCATGTCGCGCCCCAGGCCCGTCTACCTCGTCGACTACGCTTGCTTCAAGCCGCCGCCCAGCTGCCGCGTGCCCTTCGCCACCTTCATGGAGCACACGCGCCTCATCAGCGACGACGACAAGAGCGTGCGCTTCCAGACCCGGATCCTCGAGCGCTCGGGCCTCGGGGAGGAGACCTGCCTCCCGCCGGCCAACCACTACATCCCGCCCAACCCCAGCATGGAGGCCTCCCGCGCCGAGGCGCAGCTCGTCATCTTCTCCGCCATCGACGACCTCGTCCGCCGCACCGGGCTCAAGCCCAAGGACATCGACATCCTCGTCGTCAACTGCAGCCTCTTCTCCCCGACCCCCTCTCTCTCCGCCATGATCATCAACAAGTACAAGCTCCGCAGCAACATCCGCAGCTTCAACCTCTCCGGCATGGGCTGCAGCGCCGGCCTCATCTCCCTCGACCTCGCGCGCGACATGCTCCAGGTAATAACTTCAGTAATTAATCAGTACGAGATGTTCTTAATCAAGGGTGCTTATTTAACTAATGGATCAATTAACGAACGATATGGATCGGACACGTACAGGTGCATCCGAACTCGAATGCGCTGGTGGTGTCGACGGAGATCATCACGCCCAACTTCTACTGGGGGAGCCGGCGGGACATGCTGCTGCCCAACTGCCTGTTCCGGATGGGCGCGGCTGCGATCCTGCTGTCGAACCGGCGGCGGGAGGCGCGGCGGGCCAAGTACCGGCTTGTGCACGTGGTCCGGACGCACAAGGGCGCCGACGACCGCGCGTACCGGTGCGTGTACGAGGAGGAGGACGAGCAGGGGCACTCGGGCATCTCGCTCTCCAAGGAGCTGATGGCCATCGCCGGCGACGCGCTCAAGTCCAACATCACGACCATGGGCCCGCTGGTGCTGCCCATGTCGGAGCAGCTGCTCTTCTTCTTCCGCCTCGTCGGCCGCAAGCTCATCAACAAGAAGTGGAGGCCCTACATCCCGGACTTCAAGCTGGCGTTCGAGCACTTCTGCATCCACGCCGGGGGCCGCGCCGTGATCGACGAGCTGCAGAAGAGCCTAGACCTGTCGGCGCGGCACGTGGAGGCCTCCCGCATGACGCTGCACCGGTTCGGCAACACGTCGAGCAGCTCGCTCTGGTACGAGCTCGCCTACATCGAGGCCAAGGGCCGCATGCGCCGCGGCGACCGCGTCTGGCAGATCGGCTTCGGCAGCGGCTTCAAGTGCAACAGCGCCGTCTGGAAGTGCCTCCGCACCATCAAGACGCCCACCGACGGGCCATGGGACGACTGCATCCACAGCTACCCCGTGGACATCCCGGATGTCGTCAAGCTGTGACGAGCACGGCGCCGCCGCCGCCGCGCCGCACCGCCGTACCCTACCTGTACGTCCGGCGAAGCTAGCGTCGTACCTAAAACTCTAGGAGCTCTGTGGAATTGTGGTGTTTTGCTCCTTCTTTCTCTCTATTTTCCCCTCTTTTTTCTTTTTCTTCGCCATAAAGGGATCAAATCTATACTTGTGGAATGTGTCACAGTACGAACACAGGAGATTAATTATTAATTATATTCGACGTTAACGTGGTCGTTAAATTGTCCGTGTCAGGAATTATCACGGGTGGTAATCTCACAGCATTTGTAATCCATGTTGTAACTGATGAAAGTGATACATGCATGCTCCTGCATGCTGGGCATTGGGGTGTGTCTCTAACTGCTCGTCAATTATAGTTTTCTTTGAAATGTAATAATCTTCCGGTCTTCTTCATGACCCTTAGATATTTCAGTTCTAATTACAAAATTGATGGAGTCGGTATTAGGAGATAACGTTGATTAGTATTATGCGCTGCGACATTTTTAATCGCAAACACGAGCTACTCATGATACATCCTTGCGTTTTTTTTATTGAACCGAACTCATTATCCATCTAATTAGTACTAACTGAAAGTCGTACTATAAGCAATGAGCTCACCAGGACCGCATGCGCGCGGATTAAATCGATTCGCGGTCCGTTCGAATCGGTCGGAACTTGTTCTTCCCAGAATTTGCTGAATGCTGAACTCACCGCCTGGGTTTTTAGCCGATGTTATAACAACTCAGTCTAAACAAAAATCACTACTCAAGCAAAAGCTGACGCTGACTTGGAATGGGTCATGGCCTCATGGGTCTGTATATTGGCGGACATAAGATTTTTAAAATAGATATTTAGAGTTGATAAATAAAATATAAAGCCTACAATAGCAAAAAAGAAGTACATAATGTTTTGTGCTAGATACAAGTATACAACATCTGTAAATAATTTAAAAAAGTTAAAAAATATTTAAAGAAATTATAAAATAACTTAAAATAAAACTATGTTGATGCAGTCTGATGTGCATGGCCTACGTGCACTAGTGTACGACAACGTGTAGTTATTGTCTAGTGTCTATTGCCTCATCGACCTGGCCGCCGCCGCACGCTTCCTCCTCAGCTTTCAGGTGACAACTATCGTCCGTTTATTCCTTGCAGACGTATCGCCGCTTGTCATAGCTATACTCTTTGCCACTGAGGCTAAGCCAGATACCAGAGTTACTCTCAGCCCTTCACCAAGTCGCTTGGTGACTGATTGCCCCTCCATCTCGTGTGACAGTGCTACCAGGTTTGGTAATTTTGGTCTGGATTAGTGGAGCCTAAGAGAGACGCAAAGAGAGAAGGGGAAGGAGGGGATAGGTTAGGGTTTGAGAGGTTTATGGATAAGCCAATGGGCTAGTCCGATGAGGGGGAAATGGGTTATTAGGGCGTGCTATTTTAGGTGAATTAAAGAGAGGAGGTGTGGAAATGAGTTGAAATCAACTAGAAGAGATGTAACAGCGGGTTGAAATCAATTGATGTTATGTCTAATTATTAGTATATATATAATATATATCTATTAAATATTAGGTATTATACAAAAAAATTCAAATGTTTAACTAAACACCATTTAATCACGTTGGGTCCACCCATGGCTCAGTACATGCCTCACAGGCATCCCAATACTATATATACTAGCATCATAGGCGCGGCGACACACCGCGCCAGCAAACGTGTGTACCGAAGTAAAAGAGGCGATGATCCGCGAGGAGTTTTTTTTGGAAAAACCGAGGGCATATGCGTATTTTCGAAAAAGCTAAAGGGCTTTTTCGTAAAAAATCGAGGACCCGTATGTAACGAAACGAGGACCCGTACGCAATTTAGAAAACTGCGGGGCGCAATCCTGTAAATTGGAGGGGTGTTTTCAGAAAAAACTGTAAAAAACCGCCAGGGATCTTTTCGCGAGGAAAAAGGACCTCTACGTAATTTCTGAAAAACACGAGGAAAACACCTCCCGGCCGTACCAAAATTCCCGCGCCACGCGCCGGCCGGGGCGCGGGCGACGTGGCGGGGGCGTCTGCCCGGCAATCCCCCCTGGTATAAGAAGGGGATTACTATGACCGGGGGATTCTCTGCCTGGAGAGTCCATCCATGTGTCAGCCTTCGCGAAACATCCCACAAAGATTTGGTAATTACGTTTAGGTCCCTGGTTTTCACAGAAAGGTCCCTAGATTCTTGCGGAAAAGCCCCTACACCTTTTTTGCTGGGTAGCGACCCGTGGTTTCCCGTAATTATGAACAGGCCCTTATTTCTTTCGAAAAGACCCTCGGTTTTTTGCGAAAAAGCCCCTCCACTCTCCTTTTATTACGAAAAGGCCCTCAATTTTTTGCGAAAAAAGCCCTACGTTTTCTTTTTTCTGCGAATTTTCGCCTCTTTTACTTCGATCCACATGGTAGCTGGCGTGGCGTGGCGCCACGCCTACGTGGTTAGTTCCTTCCATTTCCCTTCTTTTCTTCTCCAGGAAAAGTCCAGTTCCTCCGTGGCGCGCAAATAAATGCAACGCATGCATTTGCCACGCCACGCCGAGAGCTTTTCCGAAACAGACTCTTCCTTGAATAAGGTGATCGGCTTTGCGAATCGGCGCGCACCTTTTGTTTCTGCTCCGCCTCAGAACATCCTGGAGCACGCAAAGCATCAAAAATTGCTTCATATTTATGGCGAGAAGCAGCTCGTGATGCTAGAACAGCAATGGCGGACGCGGCTGCACCCGCGAGTTAGGCCCACTACCTGAATTGCGTGATCACATGGCCGGCCATTGACGACGGGTCGATCGATCGGATCCTAAACGCGAGCGAACGAGGCACAGGACGGGACGGGTGGGTGACAACACTACTAAGGTTGGACTCGCAATTAATGGCCACCGCGGAGGAGGAAGCATGGGCAAGGTAGGTGACAAGGTGTTTTTCGTTGGGGGATTGCGTGGCCGCGGCGCTGGTGCTGCTGCCCTGCTGCTGCTACCGCTTTCTCCGTGTCGCGCGGGCAAGGTTTTTTTTTTTTATGGAAGCGCGGGCAAGTTTAAGAAGAGGAGATGGGAAAAGGGTTGGGTTGTGTGGGCGTTGGGTAGGGACGGACGGACCGAATACCATGGAGGGTCTTAAATACGAATACGGACCTATATTTTTAAAATAAATATAAATATAAATTTTTTTTGAATAAATATATAAATTGAATATCGTAACGGATGCGAATTCGAATAGAATATATATTTAATTCGGTCAAATACGAATATCCTCCTATAACTTCTGTAACAAATCTCGGTAGAATAAATTTCTAACGATTTTGCCAGTTTTTCACCGGTTACTAGTTTTAAACCGTCTAAATTTAAATTTCGAATCACAAAATTTGTCTAGATTTTTCTTGGGATTTTCGGTAATCGGATTTGTTACAGATAGGCATAGGAAACAGATCGAATACGAATTGAATAGTTTTGAATATGAATATTTTCGAATACAAATTTGCTTATCACATTCGTGTTTTCTTGGATACAAATAACGGATAAAACGGATTATTCGTTACCGTTTCCCACCCCTACCGTTAGGAGGTGTTAAGCCTGTTCAATTCGGCTGTCACTATTATATCTTCATAGATAATACGAAAAAAGAAAAAACTATATTAAAAGTCCAACGTGTTCGAAACTACTTTTAGGGTATATATAATAGTTTGTCTCTTAAGATTGTTTCTAAAGTTTCCACCTCATCAATAAACAGCATTAGAGACAATCTCTCTAGCAGTAAATCATTTCTCTAACTATTTTATACTATTTTTACCATAACTTTCTGTCTTACATACTCTCATTTTTTTGTATTGGTATGCTGGTTCAAGTTGTCTCTTGCATAGACAACATATTATCTCTCCTTACCTTCTTTTTTTATATAGAATTTTAATCATTAAATATAATTAAAAGACAGCTAAGATGGTGCCCTTCGTTGGCCTTGGTTGACGCTGGCTGGTGTTGGTTGGGCTGAGCAAATGAGCGGCCGGGTGGCTCTGCCTTCGCCTTTTGCCCTAAGGGAACGGGAGCTATTACGACGTGATCCTCTCACATCGCTGTTGCTGGGGGAAGGCCGTGGAAGCGGAAATAGGTCGAGGCTCTCTCCGGCCGCAGTTCGGCGAGGTCGCCGCTATCGGCTAGTAGTTCAGACTTCAGGCCGGGCCGAGCTCGGTGGCCTCCTCCTATCCAAGTCCTCTAACCCCCCCCCCCCCCCCCCCCCCGGGGCGCGCCCCCGCGAGTCAGGACTCTCTCTCTCTCTATTGGAGATCATGCGTCAGACTTTTTGAGAAGCACCAATTGTGCATGATATCTACTCCACGGAATTTAGTCCTCTGCATTACGTGTGTATCAGTGTATGTCATGCGTGTCTAAAGCTTGAAGTTGAGACGGGGACGATGGTGGTTGACACGGATATTTCGGTGAACAACTGCAAAACAAGCGACGTTGTCAAGCATTCATTCTGTATAATAGACTAACAGTACGGGTTGTGAAACGGGAATAGTGGTGAACAATTACGTTGTCTATTACTACTATCCCAGTAGAGTAATCTATGGTACGTTCGGTTACGGCTGATATTTTTTTATTTTAATATAAGTATTTATATGAATAAATCGAATGTCGATAAGTGATAAATTGATTTGAAAAAAATAATAGAGAAATCATCCTATTTATTTATTAAAAAAACCATAAATTATAAGATAAAACAAAACGATGTCTAATATAACATTCTCCGCCTCTCCTCTCACGTAAAAGTTTTGCTTTTTAGCCCAAAATTTTAAAGTTTTTTACATATGGACCCCTGGAGAAAAGATTTGCAAAAATGGAACCCTAGCACGGCGCCAACTCACATGGCGCCCAGGGTACACGGCACGGCGCCATATGCTTTGGCGCCGTGAGTGGACACGTAGGATCCACGGTGGCACAGCACGGCGCCAAAGCACATGGCGCCGTGCCATTCATGCACGGCGCTAACGGTCGTGGCGCCGTTTCCTGAGATTTAAGACCGAGCGCAGCCCCCGGCCCCCCACCACCCCCTCAGTGCTCTGTTCGAACAGACCGAGCAGAGAGCAGCCTCCGCCGCTGCCCCTCTCTCCGCTCCCCAAATCCATCCCAATCCAACGAATTTTCTTGCGATTTTGCATCCAAACCGAGAAAGCAAGGTGAGCTCCCTCTCCTCCTTTGATTTGTTGCAGTAGATATGGATTATTTGAGATACATTTCGTAGGGAAAAAGTTGAAACCCTAGATGAAATTAGTTGGATTTGGCTCGGTTTTAGGTTCGATTCGCAATAGATATGCGTAATGTATTAGCAATAATGTGTATAGATCCGTTTTTAGGTTGAAATTAGTTGGATTAGGGTTTGATTTGGGTAACTAGCTAACCTAGGGTTAGAAACGAGAAAAATTATAAATCTTATTCATTTCGCATTTTAGGTTGTCATGGGCTTCACTCGTTTGCCACCTTCATCCGGTGTTCCCGTGCCGATGTGTTATTGCGGCGATCCTTGCAAAGTGGAAAGGTCGGATGATCCGGATACATATAGGCAGAGGTACTGGATGTGCGCCAACTGGGCGTTCGATCCGCCACGTGCCGCCGTTGTCCTTGGCAAGATGGTATGTTATATTGTCGATTCATCGAATTGGTATTAATTCTGTTGGTTTAACGAATGCGTACATTTGCAGGAGCCTCCACCGCTTTGTGATTTTGAGCAGTGGATCGACATTGCGATCGCTGAGGATGACAAAAAATATCTTGACGCCAACAAGAAGTGGGATGAAGAACGAAAGGAGAGGTGGGAAAGGGAGAAGAAACAGGAGGAGGCCGCGAGGGAACACCGTGAGGAGGAGCGTAGGAGGGCCGCGGCAAAGCGCAAGGGAGAAAGGCAGAAGAAGCTAGAGAGAGCGCGGCGTGCCAAGGCAGCCCTTGAGCAGTACCCTGATGCTCAGAGGAAGGGGAAGTGGCCTCGATGCACTCAGTAGGTTATTGCTATGTATATAATGTTTGATGTATGCGACGTATGTATTTTCCGAAAATTTATAAACTATGTATGTGGACTATGTATGTATGTGGACGTATGCACTCAGTATGTTATTTTGGGCTGTGCTTATTCATTTGGTTAATGTCAATTAGTATTGTTTGTGCGGATGGAACGAAACAACTAGGCCGAGCTTGCACTTTTAAAGCAAGTGCAGTAATCACGGCGCCAAACACCCTGGCGCCGTATATAAGTAAAACGACGCCAAACACTCTGGCGTCGAGATATTGAAATACGGCGCACAAAACTTTGGCGCCACACTCTGGCGCCAAAGTTCCTGGCGCCGTTGTTCAATACCTTGGCGCCAGAGTGTTTGGCGCCGTGCTACGAAAACCTACAGAAAAAACAACAAAGAGCTGTCTGTTTCTGCATATACAAAACGCATGCACACATATACATACATTCACATATAAAACACATACGCATAACTCTCAATAAAGTCTAGATGCATACATTTTACATATATATATATATATATATATCTCAAATCATACATACATACATATATGCACACATACACATATAAAATACACATACACATACATATATGCACACATACATCATCATGCACACATATAAAATACACATACACACAACTCTCATCATCATGGGTTGGAGGACGTAGTATGGGAATCATCGTGAGCTTGCTGCGGTGCTCTCTGTCGTAGAACTCGTCCACCAGCCGGTACCTCGCCATCCTGTGCATTCAAAATTACGTTAGTGATAAAAATAACAAAATATCTAAAAATTATGCTCTCTAGACCTAACGCTGCTAACCTGAGTGGAACGACGTTGACACGTCCGTGAATTGTGACCCAATAGACCACACATACCGCAGTGTGTCTCCTGTGGGTCCTCAACGAAGGGATTTGCCCTACCCCTCTTGGTGCGACCAGGTATCCGATCCATGTCCATCTTGTACCTTGACCGCTTCCTGCTGACCCTCTTGTGCCAACGTAACCCCGCGTCCGCTATGTACCTGGGACCCGAGTAAAGTGGACACTCGCTTTCATCACGATATGGCTCGAACCGTGGGGCCCATGTCCTCACCAACGCATCCACCCTGAATAGTCTCGGGATTTTGGTATCAACATCGACATTCCGGGCCCTACATGCGGTCACCATGTGGGAGCATGGAAAATGGAACTTGTCGGGCTTAGGCATCGGGCTTAGGCACGTACTCATACTGCATTCCTGCATTGGCCGCTTTCATTGCGTTCAACATGGCCGGCAAACGCTCATACGCCTCCTCCCAATCACCATAAATCAACTTCAAAGCACGTTGTTGCGCCCTCCATACTTTCCCATACTTGATTGTGTAGTGCCACTTTAGTTTAACGGCCTCTATCACTGCTGCCACGCGCATCGTCGGCATGTGCTTTATCATGGGGTATAGGCGGGTTGCAATGAACCGAGAAGTTAACTGACGATGTTTCTGGCTGGGCTCGGAAGACCCACAGCTATGCGGTCCATCCACAGTTGTAATCTTAAACCTCTCCGTACCCTTCACCTTCCTGGCACAGACTTTCCATGCACACCCTGTGCTCTCACATTTGATGGTGTACCGACGTTTGGCGTATGAGTTCTTAACCCGGTATGGACGGTTGTGCACGATCGAGTACTCTTTCAACCACATCTTCAATGCCGACATATCCTCAAAGACATGACCCTTCTGAATTATGATACTAGCCCCAGGCCTAGGTACGTCCCTCTGCATTTGCCCTCCATCCGCGACAGCCCTATGTACGTTGCTTAGGTCATTATAATCGGACACTAGTGGATCATGGCCAAGAAACATTCTTCTCAACATCTCAATTTCGCTAGACGTCAAACCTGTGACTGGTCTGTCATCATCTGAGTCCACAGCCCTCGCATCCTCATAAGCAGCCTCGTCTCCTGCAAGCTGTTAGATGCTACACAAACCATGGGTTCCTCAAACACTGTCTCCTCATCGAATCCACCAACAAAGCGGTCATCGACATCCTCAGAGTCAGCTTCTACCTGAGTCAATGGAACCTCACATACTTGAGCCGAGGATACAACTTGCACCTCGACCTCTTCATGATCTGGTGACCCAACCAACGGTGAGTCATTGGGATCCAATGCAGCCCTAGGAGGTGATTGATCTCTCACCACCCTCTGCACAAACAAGTCAGGTGCTCTGACCTCTGAGTCCAAAACAATGGCCACATAGTTATCCCATTCACCGTCGCTGCCAATCGAAACCAATCTCTTTATACGCGGCCCCTTTGATGACCCAACATCAATCAATCCTTGCATAACGACATCACCATGCTCATCTGTCCATCCCAACCTCTCTTTCAAGCGATAAATGATCTCACCATACGACGGACGTGAACTAAATAGCAATGTGGTCTCTTCCATGCACTCCAAATCAACACCCCCATTGTCATTTCTCTTCACAGTACCACCATGGTGCAAAGTCACAACCTTATCCATCTATAGCACAACAAACAAACATACCTCAGTCATTACGTACAATAATCAAACCCTAAAAATGGATCTATACACATTATTGCTAATACATTACGCATATCTATTGCGAATCGAACCTAAAACCGAGCCAAATCCAACTAATTTCATCTAGGGTTTCAACTTTTGCCCTACGAAATGTATCTCAAATAATCCATATCTACTGCAACAAATCAAAGGAGGAGAGGGAGCTCACCTTGCTTTCTCGGTTTGGATGCAAAATCGCAAGAAAATTCGTTGGATTGGGATGGATTTGGGTAGGGGAGAGAGGGGCGGCGGCGGAGGCTGCTCTCTGCTCGGTCTGTTCGAACAGAGCACTGAGGGGGTGGTGGGGGGCCGGGGGCTGCGCTCGGTCTTAAATCCCAGGAAACGGCGCCACGATCGTTAGCGCCGTGCATGAATGGCACGGCGCCATGTGCTTTGGCGTTGTGCTGTGCCACCATGGATCCTACGTGTCCACTCACGGCGCCAAAGCATATGGCGCCGTGCCGTGTACCCTAGGCGCCATGTGAATTGGCGCCGTGCTAGGGGTCCATTTTTGCAAATCTTTTCTCCAGGGGTCCATATGTAAAAAACTTTAAAATTTTGGACTAAAAAGCAAAAATTTTACTCCTCTCACCCATAAGGCCAGAATTCAGGCATTTTTGCAATCTGTCAAGTGCCAACACAGTCGACGTACTTTCTCTAGTGCAGTGAAGGCATTTGTCTCAGGATCATACGTACGAGTATTTATGGTGCAGTACAGCTTGCCAATGGCCGAGTTGCCAGTTTGTTTGTACAGCATGTAGGAAAAAGAAAATTAAAAGGTGATTTTATGCATGAAAATATTTAGCAACCCCTCCATGACGCGGAAAACAGCATGTTATTTAGCAACCCATATTCTCCAAACATATGCAAGAGTCGAGTTCCGAATCCATTCCAACTTGGATCTAACTTTTCGCCACAAATTTTGCTCGACAAGGTAGCGGTGAGCATAGATCTGACGTCTTCTCACACGCGAAAGCCATGAGCAAGAGATTCGATCACTTTAGTTTATGTGTATGATCTTTTCAATAACACATTATTTTACTTTTTTAAATAAATGTCTTTTATATTGTCAACAAGTATTAACTTCTTCGTGAAACTCTTTATTCATGTTTTAATCTTATTCTAAATTATTCTGGATCTAATATCATTATGTAAGACAATTATAATTTTATATCATTATGTGAGACAATTATAATTTATAAATCAACACTTGTGTACTGTCTGATGCTTATGTTTTACGGATTATGGATATGATGATATCAAATAAATAATATGGACACATATTAGAGAACATGATGTTAGATTGACCTACCTTGAGACACTGCGGGAATTGTTATATTTTTAAGTGTCATCAGTTGGTCTCATATATAGCGTATGTCGAATCTTTAGATCTAAGATCGTCATTGTTTCCTATATGTATTAGTTTACTTAGGAGTTGCCAAACATTACCCCGTAAATAGGTGGTCATAAAGATAGTTTTTGGGTTTACTATAAAATATACGGATGAATGTGAGCGATCAAGATGGAATTTGCCCCTCCTATATAACGGAAGAGATATCTCTAGAACCCTCAATGTGGTTGCATGGCCATGCTAAATGTGGTTGAGGAGTCATTCATAACTGAGTAATCTACTACAAGTCCGACTGAAGGATTGAGTTATTATAGGATGGCACGCTTTTCGCCTTAAGTTTGATCTGGTATTACGAGGCAAAGAGATCGATATATAAGAACTATATAGGTTCGTCCAATATGATCTTTATGCATATTTAAGAGTCATTATGTTCTGCTAGGGAACGCTACCGACTTATAGACTGAAAAGAAGTTTTTGGACCATGGCCAAATATACATGAACCTATAGGGTCACACACAACAGATTGGAGCGATAAGGGTCCGGATGATAGACTCCAAGTGAGATATAATCTCTACTCGTATTGGATCTAGTTGGAGACTCTTTGAGTGGGATACAATCTTTACTCATATTGGATAAAGATCCAGCCTAAGGATTTCTGAGTTGGATACGGTATCTAATCATATCAGATAAGGGTCCAATTGGAGGCCATATAAAGAAAGGTGTGGGCGTTGAGGGAGGGATCCCTAGACATACCAATCGAAACCCTAGCTGCCACCTTTCAAAACCCCTACTATGCATGCTGGTACTAGCACACCGACGCACGACGTTCCGTCGCTAAACGTGTGGACCTTGATAGAGGCGATGCTGTAACTGCGGCACTGATCGGAAATATTGTAAGGAGATGGTTGGAGAGAGAATGATCGACTACTTCCACTACATCGATGAGCACTTCATTGAACCGATTGCTTTAACTTTACTTCTGCTGCACTGCGCGTCGAGTGGTAATGATATATGATTTCTTACTTGTATAGCTTCCTAGTTTACATAGTAGAAAATTTTAATATATGCTAGTGTAGCCTACTTTTATTCCACAGTGGTATCAGAGCCATCCTGTGTAGTTTTTTTATCTGGATTGATCGCATATAGTTGATATGTTGTGGTAGTAGATTAGATCTATTACTGATTTGATATAACAGCTTAGATCTGTTCATGGATTGATTTAGGTACTAGTTGATAAGATCAATCGGTTTCGGCGATAGTAGATGAGGTATGAATTGATAGTGCCAAGTTATTATTCTTTCTGGAAAATTGATCAATGGAAAATTGGGCTATGTAATCGTATCGTGCATTATATGTATTATCTGTTCATACATCATGATACAATTGGATTATACTCATAACTTGTTTTTGTATGGTTGTGTTAATAGTATGGTCTATTGTGTATGTGATGCATGTATGAGTTTTTCCTGGCCTGCACGTCACATTGATTTATAGGCATGGGCCACATATTATTATATAATAGCCTGCGTACCAACTTGTGATGCTTGATATTTTCATATATAATTCATGTTAGTTGTTATAAGTAATAGCTAAGTACATAAATGTGGTGACCTCAAGCATTAATGGCTCGATGGACAGGAACCGTGCTGATGGAGATTGCCTTGCTAAGGGTCATACAATCTCATAGTTTAATATGATTTAACTGTGAATGTTTTTATGTTCTTATTGTACTATTATTCATGTTATTCTAATCTTGGGTGTTTTTAATATGATAGAATAATATCCCTCTAGAAAAATTAAGAAAACTTGATACCCTTCCAATTGTTGCACCTATCATGATTTTGATCATTAACTGGTAAGTCTACTAAAGTAGGGTATCATTAATTATCTTAATAAGATAGGGTAAGTATTTGACACTTTACGTGTAATATTGATTTAAGTTGGCTATCAAAATAGTTTTGTGCCTAAGGGCATAGTGTTGAGGTCGGGACATATGAATGTCACTCAACAAACAACAGTTACATGTGATATAATTAGGAAGGAGTTGCTTACCTACGTCGCTAGATTTCTAGCAGTGATGCCAAAGCGCACTATGATTAAGTGAAATATAGATCTTGACTAATTATGTGTTATTAGAGGTACATGGTTTTTACACATATAGTAGGAGTATATTTTGTTAAATTATTTAATGGAATATTTCACATAAATATAGTGCTGAATTTTTTGTATATATTTTTTATGTTGTAGACAATGCCACCATCTACTTCATCCATACCTACGGTCTATTCTTAAGAAAGAAAAACTAAATAGAACCAACTTCATTGACTGGTATCGCAACTTGAGAATTATTATCAAGCAAGAAAAGAATGAATATGTTCTAAAGGTTGCATATCTAGATGAACTAGCTAAAGATGCTATTCGTGCTTAAAAGAATGAGTATGAAAAATATAGAAATGACTCACTTGAAGTTAGCTATCTTATGCTTGCCACCATGAACTCTGAGTTTCGTAAGCAATATGAGAACATGGATACCTACAATGTGCTTATGGGTCTTAAATGTATGTTTGAGAACTATGCAAATGCTAAAATGTACAACACCCCTACGTCATTGTTTGCGTGTAAGTTAGCTAAAAGATGTCTGGTCAACTCTCATGTAACCAAAATGATTGGTTATATTGAGAATTTAGAAAATCTTGGTTTCCCTTAGCCAAGAGTTGGCTACTGATGTGATTCTCCAGTCGATCCCTCGGAGCTTTGAGCCAGTCATTTTGAAATTTCATATGAATGGCATAGAGAAGTCAATGATCGAGTTGCATGAGATACTCAAGTCAGCAGAGGCGAGCATTAAAAAAAACTCTAATCATGTGATGATAGTTCAGAAGACTATCAACTACAAAAAGAAGAAGTCTAAGACTTTGAGCAAAAGGAAGGGCATAGACAAAATTCAAGATGAGATCTTGAATATCAAATCTAAGCTTCAAAAGCTCAAAATTGACGCTGCACCTGATACTATTTGCTACCATTGCCAAGGGAGTGGACATTGTAAGAGGAACTGCAAGAAACACTTGGCAGAACTAGAAAAGAAGAAGGGAAGTAAGACTTCTACTTCAGGTATAAATATTATATAAATAAATCTTACTAATTCTCATATTGGTTCTTGAGTATTTGATATCAGATCGGTTGCTCATATTTGTAATTCAATGCAGGGGCTAATAAGGGGTAGGATTTTAGTAAGAGGCGATGTTGATCTTCGCGTGGGCAATGAAGCGAGAGTTGCTGCATTAGCTATTGGCACTTTACCATTATCTTTACCTTCAGAATTAGTTTTGGAATTGAATAATTGTTATTATGTTCTTGTCTTAAGCAAAAACATTATGTTTGCTTCATATTGGGAGCAGAGAGTTACGAGTTCAGAATGAAACATGATTGTTTTTCAATTTATTTGAATGATATACTTTATGGTCATGCTCTATTGATTAATGGATTATATGTTTTAAATCTTGAGAATATGCTTGCTTATAATATTAATGGTAAAAGGTTTTGGCCTAATGATTTGAGTCCCACTTATATTTAGCACTGTCATTTGGGTCATATAAAGATGGTCTTTTAAATTTGTTTGATTTTCAATCATTTGAAATATGCAAGTCTTGTTTACTTGGCAAAATAACTAAGTCATCTTTAACTGGTCTTGGTGAGAGAGCAAACGACTTATTAGCCTTAGTACATTCAGATGTTGCCAAGGTGGTTTTCTGTACTTCATAGCTTTTATCAATGATTTTAGTAGATATGGTTACATTTAATTAATGAGGCATAAGTTTGAATCCTTTGAAAAGTAAGGAATTTTAGAATAAGGTACAAAATCAACTTGGCAAGACAATTAAAGCCCTACTATCATATCGTGGAGTTTAATATTTGAGTTATGAGTTTGTTGACAATCTAAAGCAATGTGAAATTGTTCCATAGCTAACTCCATCAAGAACGTCTCAATAGAATGGGGTGTTCGAATGACAGAACCAGATCTTATTAGACATAGTTCGTTCCATGATGAGCCAATCTAATCTACTATTGTCTTTTTGGATGTATGTTCTAGAAACAACTACGTTCACATTAAATGGGGTTCCATCAAAAGCTGCAGAGGTGGCACCATGTGAGATATGTACTTGGAAGCATCCCATGTTGTTTTTTCTCAAAATACGGGGATGTGAAGTATATGTAAAACATTTGACGTCTGATAAGATCACATCTAAACTGATAAATGCTTCTTTGTGGGGTATCCTAAGGAAACTAAAGGTTATTATTTTTATCAAAGGAATGAGAACAAAATGTTCGTTGTCCAAAACAGTGTTTTCTTTTGGAGAAAGAGTTTCTCTCAAAAGGAGTTAGTGGGAGCACTGTGCGACTCAAAAAAATTCTGGAACCACCAGAAACTATTTCAACTCCTATTGAACTTCTACAGAATGTACAAGATGTTGTAGAACCTATAGAAGAGGCACCAGCCTGACGTAGGTCTAAAAGGCCATATCAATTGCTGATAATGTATCGGTATGACATTTTATTGTTAGAAAATGATGAGCATAAGACTTATGAGTTAGCGATGGTGGGCTTGGACTCTAAGAAATGGCCTGGAGCCACGAGATCCAAAATACAATCTATGTATGATAATCAAGTTTGGAACTTGATTTATCCACTCGATGATGTAAAAACCATTTAGTGCAAATGGGTTTTGAAGAAAAAGATAGACATGGATAAAAATTTTCATGTCCATAAGGAACAATTGGTGGCGAAGGGTTTCAAACAAATTCAAGCAGTTGACTATGATAAAACTTTCTCACCCGTCACTATGCTTAAGTTTGTCCGGATCATTCTACCTATTGTTGTATATTTTGATTATGAGATATGACAGATGGATGTCAAAACGGCTTTCCTAAATAGAAACCTAAGTGTGGATGTGTACAGGACACAACCTGAGGGTTTTATCAATCCCCAAAAATACTAGAAAGATATGCAAGCTTCAGAGATATATCTATGGACTAAAGTAAGCTTCTTAGAGTTGGAACATTCATTTTGATGAGGTAGTCATACGGTTTGGCTTCATCAAAAATGAAAAAGAACCTTGTGTTTACAAAAAGGCTAAGGAGAGCACTTGGTTTTCTGGTCATATATGTGGATGACATATTATTGATCGGAAATGATATTTCTATACTTGAATATGTCAAGTATTTATTAAGAAATAGTTTCTCTATGAATAACTTGGAAGAGGTAGCATATATTTTGGACATAAAGATCTTTAAAAATAGAACTAAACGCCTAGTTAGATTAAGTCAAGATACGTAAATTCACAAAGTGTTGAAATGGTTCAATATGCAGAATTCCAATAAGAGTTTCTTACCTATGTCATATGGTATTAGTTTTAGCAAGAGTCAGTGTCCTTCGACACCTGATAAGCGAGACCAGATGAGTAAGATTCTATATGTTTCTGCCAATGTGTCTATCATGAGCCTAGATATGTCATATGCTCTACATGTTGCGAGCAGATATCAATCAAATTCAGGTGAAGGTCACTGGATAGCTGTAAATAACATCCTAAAATACTTGAGAATGACTAGGGATGCATTCCTTATTTTTAGAGGTGAGGAAGATCTGGTTGTAGATTGTTACACTGATACTAGCTTTTAAACCAATGAAGATGATTTTTATCACAGTATGGGTTTGTGTTTTGCCTTAATAGAGTAGTGAGCTAAAAAAAAGTTCCAAGCAAGAGATGGTTGCTGATTCTACAACAGTGGCTGGGTATATTGCGGCTTCCGCAGCTGCAAAGGAGGCTGTTTGGATAAAGAAGTTCATCTCTGAGCTATGTGCAATCTCTAGTGTTTCTAGTCCAATGGATCTCTATTGTGATAATAATAGAACCATTGCACAATCCAAGGAGCCTAGATAGCATAAAAAATCTAAGCACATACTTCATTGTTTTTACCTCATTCACGAGATTGTTGATAGAGGTACTGTAAAGATATGCAAAGTGCACATAGATTTAAATATTGCTGATCCGTTGACAAAGCCACTTTTGCAGCCAAAGCATGAGGTGCACATAAGAGTATTAGATACTTGCATGATTGACTCTAGTGTAAGTGAGAAATTATTAGCGATAAGCCCTAGAGGCAATCATAGAGATGATTGTATCACTTCTATATTTATGATCTTTTAATTAATATGTTATTTTGTCCCTTGAATAAACATCTTTTATATTGATCAACAAGTGTGTGACTTGTTCGTGAAACTCTTTATTTATGTTTTGATGTTATTCTAAATTATCTCTGATCTTATATCATTATGTGGGACAATTGTGATTTATAGATCATCACATGTATTGATTGGATATGGAGATATCAAATCAATAATATAGATACATGTTAGAGAACATGGTATTGGATTGACGTACCATGAGACACTGCGGAAATTATTATATTCTTAAGTATCATCAGTTGGTCTCATACATAGTGTGTATAGGATCCTTAGATCATAGATTGTCATAATTTTCTACATGTGTAATAGTTTACTTAAATGTTACCAAACACTGCTCCATAACTGAGTGGTCATAAAGGTAGCTTTTGGGTTTACTATAAAACATGCGGAGAAACATGAGTGATCAAGATAAAATTTGCCCCTCCTATATGATAGGAGAAATATCTCTGGACCCCTCGATATGGTTGGATTAAGAAAGTGCACGTCCATATCGAGTGTGGTTGAGGAGTCAATCACAACTGAGTAATTCACTATAGGCTCGAGTGAAGGATCGAGCTATTATAGGATGACATGCTTCTCGCCTTGAGTTCGATCTGGTATGATGAGGCAAATGAATCGATACATAAGCACTGTAGGGGTTCATTCGATATGATCTTTATGTATATTTGGGAGTTATTATATCCTGCTAGGGACCGCTGCCGACTTATGGATCGGAAAAGAGTTTTTAGCCTATGGCAAAATATACATAAATTTACAGGGTCACACACTTAACATGTCAGAACAATAAGGGTCTGGATGATAGACTCTGAGTGGAATATTATCTCTACTCATATTGGATCCGGTTCAAGACTCTCTGAGTAGAATATGATATTTACTTGTATTGGATAAAGATCTAGCTTGAGCCTTTCCGATTTGGATACAATATCTGATCATATCGGATAAGGATTTGATTGAGGCTATATAAAGAGAGGCACAGGGGCTGAGGAAGGGATCCTGAGACACCCATCAAACGTAGCTGCCACCTTTCAAAACCCCTACCGATGCACAACATTTCATCCTTGGACGTGTGGATATTGGTAGAGGCGTTGCTGCAACTGTGGCATTGATCAAGAAAATCGCGAGGAGTAGATGGTTGGCCAGAGGATGATCGACTATTTTGACTACACCGACGTGCACTTCATTGAACCGGTCACTTCAACTTTGCTTCCATGCGCGTCTAGTGGTAATGATCTATGATCTTTTATTCATATGGCTTCCTGATTTACACGATAAAAATTTTTAATCTGTGCTAATATAGACTACCCGTATCCCAATAGTCCTCATCAATAGAATGAAGCATTTTGTTGCTTTTGAAACCAAAGTAGAATGAAGCATTGATAAAGAAAGAAACAATTTGTTACAAGCGTTCGGAAGACCTTGCTAAGAATACGTGTACACAAGTCTAATTCCATTGTGACATTCCTATCTCTCTTTTTTTTGTGACCAATTATGCCATCCTATCTATGAGTACCTACTAGTATACGAGTCTCCATTTCTAGTTTTCATCTGACAACTTTGCTTGGAACATGTAGTATCTTCCCTCAAATATCAATAATAATATGCAGCAAAAACACAAATTCATAAACTCACCAAAGCCCTTAACCAAAGATGGCAAAATCCAGTAATTCAAAGTCCTACTGCTCTGACCTCTATGACCTAGCGGCCAGACCTCTAATAGGTAACGGTCAGACCTCTATTGGCTAGCGGTCAGACCTCTAGGCGATGAGCAGTAAATCAATACGATTTAAAAAACAAGAACCATGTAACTTCTGATCCGATTATTCAAATAATTGAAAACCTGGCATGCATCTTCTCTAGGATATCATGAACCTATTCTAATCAATGATTGAAAGAACCGCTTCAAAAGTTGTGATATTTTTCCAATTGAAGGAATGTTGTACAGATAAGAGGGGAACCTTGACCTACTCTGGCTTGTGAGTTCTAGATAATCTAGGTGACCTTAGATGGGTTCTCACATATCATAGCAAGCTAAATAGTAGCACAAATTCAACCCAAAAACCCACAAAAGTAAAACCCAAAATCACCTCTCTCTTGAGAAAAACCGAGCAAACTCAAGAACTTACTCTAGATCATGCCTAGATAGATGGGATCTTACTCTAGGAGATATCACCACCTCTTACATATCCATGGCTCCAAAAAAATCAAGGCGAGAGAAATCCAAAAAAGAAATCAAAGCAAATCAAAGCACAAGAGGAGATCCATGGCATAATTCACTTAGGTAAACTTTGGATGTTCATTTCACTTAAAGAGAAATATTTTATAGCCAGTCCCTTAGGATAGTAGAGCTCTAAGCTTAGAGCACACACATAAGGTTCCAACACAAGAAAACTGTAACCCTAATCTTTGAGTCTCACATGACCCAACTCAACACAAGGCTTATATAGTGTAAGCTCCTACCTCACACCAAACCAGTCACTTTTTAGTGGATCACATCACTTATATGTGGGGAAATCCTGTAACCCACACGCAAATAGGTTTTACTCTCTCACACACTTGCATATTTTTCAAAGCGTGACTTCCCAAATGCTACAAAAACCCAATAATATATTCCATCCATAAAGACATGACATAATTAAAACCACTTAGGTCAGTGCCACGGTTTTGCAAACTGCCACTCCACCCAGTTTCAGATGATTTCCTCAATTGACACCTGCCGGTCTTCACGATGATGCAACATCGATGACCTATCGCCAAGATCATATGCCTGCATTGAGGCTGTCACCAGTTGAAACTTCCAAGTCCTATGGCACAACAACATTATACCATAGTCAATACTTGCCGCTAAGATTGTACGTCTGCTTCGAGAACTGTTACCACTAAACACATAAGAACAATTGACACACCATATGCACGCATTGCCTCCCCATGATCCTTATCTTTCTCCCGTGCTCTCGGCTTGAGATGATTCTCCATCCGAAGTTATGAAACACTCCATGGCCACTAAGCCACAGTCTTGCCGCTAACTGTAATCCATCAACAAAGCACCTAAACATCAAAGACAAAGCAATCAATCCGAGCACAAATGACATGCACTTGACTCTCAATTAGCCAAATATATGCATGGACCTACGCCATGACTAACCATTTCATGGACACACCATGACTAACACTGCATGGATACCACCGTGACTCACAACCAAAACCAAACAGAAACTGGACAGAGGACCGGTTTGACCACAGCTAGCAAGTTAATCAGACCGTCAAGCATTGTCAATCTAACCGTAACCCCTTAGCGGTTAGACCACCATTCCAGCCGTTTGACTGGTGCTACAGATGGCACATGTTACACTGCAAATTCTCACAAAAAATCAAACTCAATTAACACAGGCAAAGTACAAGTTATATCAAATATGCATCACTCTTATGGGGCATCCACCACATGGTCTTATAATCCCCCTTGATGATAATTTGACAAACACCTTAAAGAAAAGAATTTGAGTTTGAATTTTGGTCTTTTAAAGCACTCAAATTGCAAGAGCCACTAGTAATCTAGATTTAAGAGAAAGAAGAAACATGACTATAGTGGCAAGATGTAAAATGGTGCTAAGACACAGAAAGAGTAAGTTTTCATCAAAAGCCCTAATCCACACCCAAAGCACCTCAATTAGCAAAATCTTTCTCATGGTGCAAATAAAAGAATAATTTTTCATCATGACCATTGTCATAACAAGATAAAGCACAAAAGAGCAAATAAGGACAAATGTAATACCATTTGACATCAAAAGATCAATTAAGACTCAAAATGTATTTTTCTCACTTCAACGCTCATTTTGCTCTAATGCAACCTCATAAAGCTCATTTTCCCTTTTTAATCTTTCTAAGCATTCTCCATTTTTAAGTTCATTCTCATCAAATTCACCCTAATTACACTAATACCAATTTTATGCCTTAAACATTCTCTCCCTTCTAGCAAAATAGTCATCAAATGTCAAGGAAGCAATGCAAACTCACAAATACTCATTCTCCCTCTAAAATGATGCATAATACCACTTGTAAACAATAAAGGTGCAAAAAAGAGCACGTGTGGATGAATAAAAATGCACAACCTAAAGGAGCTTTGAAGATTATCCAATGTGAGGTTAAATATAAAAAGATACCATTTAAAACTATAGAATGCATATAAAACTATCTAGAACATGATAAGGCATATACAATCAATCCAGGCAAGATAGCACAATTTAGAGTATGCAATTTGATTTCAAGTTAATCAAGGCTTTAAAATTGATAAGTTCAACTAAAGGTATCCAAATATAAGATAAAACATGTTAAGAAATGGAACCAAGAAACTCAAGCTAAATCATTTAAAGTGTTAAAAGTTTAATTTTAGCCAATTATGCTCAAGTACTAGTTAAAAGCCTATGTTGAAAATTTAAAGAACATTTAGGCCTTATCTTAGCAAAACAAGTCCTGGACTAGGAGCCATCCATAACTGTCTCCTAAATTTTAGCCATTTATTATATTTTTATGGTCTATCTCAGTAAAGTAAGTTATAGATTAGGAGCCATCTACAATTGCCCCCTAAGCTTCAACAAAATTTCATTATTTTTTATTTTCATTGATCTCAAGCTATTGTTGACTATCTCAACCATTACACATAAGAGATTGGTTTTGGTCATACAAAACTCCCCTGAATTCATACCAAATGAATGACAAGCAGTCTCATGAAGAAGAATTACTAAGATTCAAGTTTTGCATAAAAGAGATCTTTTTATCAAGTTAGGCACTAGTTCGATGAGCAAGAAATTATTTACCAACGAGCTAACATAGCACTAAATAAAGCTCAATATAAGATTCAAGATTTAACAGGCCATTGGACATGGCATATATCATAAAACGATCACTAGAGAGCCAACTAGTTAAAAATTCATCATTGCAAACTTAAAAGACACCAATTGCTGAATTTGATACCACTTGTGGAATTAAGTTCAGGTTGGCAAATCAAGCTAGTATGGCAAAGATTTAATCATGCATATAAAGCATGATAAAACTAACTAAGTAGGCATAATATAGCAAGAAACAATATCAAGTCAAGATTATATTACAAATGATTAACAGTCAAAGCTCATATCTAAAATGCATAATTTACAATACAATGCCATGTATGCATGATGCAAAAGAAAGCAAGAACTAAAACTCTCCCTAACTACAAGAACCACTTGTTAAATAAAAACAAAAGCAAAAAAGCAAAAAAAAACTCCTGCAAGAAGGAAAAACCTCTCCACCACATAGTTTCTAGCCCAAGGAACACACACTTTGTAAGAGTGAATCTACTACACTAGTCAATCCACTAGTAGAAGCTAGTGAAAGAAGAAGCAAGCTCAACCTGGACAAGGTAAGAGATCCTAGATAACTTAGTATGGAAGAGAAGTGACTACGAAAGACACAATACAGAAAAGTTGACTCACAACACTCTGCACTGACCTAAAAACCCTAACTCTTCCAACTACTATGCAATACTGATAATGAAAGCAGAGAATTAACAAAGCTCTACAAGAGCCTGTGTCACACCACTTGGCAGTGTGATGTATTCGATGTAGTCGAAGCTGAGCAAGCTGCGTCCTAAAAAGTGAAAGTCATCATCGGATGCCGAAAATGAGGTAGGAGACCCAAAGATGCTGACGTGATCCACATGATCTCCTTCCCACGGTAAAGCCTACATCAAAGAGGCAAAAAAACATGTGCCTTGGTACTGGGGTTAGTGATATACAAATGAGGAATCCAATACTGAGACACACGGTCAGTAAAAAAAGCTCCAAAATATGTGTTAGCATGATATACAATAGGATATGACCTAGAACTACCAAAACCCCTATCAAATCCTCGCTGCAGACCAAAATGGTAGAAATCCTATCTAGGGAAAGCTCTAGACTTAAACCCACTCTTTTGAAACCTAGAACCACGTTGTTCTCTAAAGCTACCAAAAGAATTAAAAAAACCCCATCTACAAAGCGAGGTCTAGAGACAACTCTAGGGACACTAGGTAAATGGAGCAGTTTCTTGGTTCACCTAAAATAGAACTCTACGATGTGGTCATCCTTATTAAAAAATATGCAATAGTATTTGACCTTTTGAGGGGTTATACCTGCTGAAGTAGAAGCACCTACATTGATAGAAGGGAACTAGGCAAATTCTACAGACTTAAACACAATCTTGGTAGGCTCAGAAGGGGCAACCTCAACTTTACACTCTCAACTACGCTCACTACCTTAGAAGGATGACTCTTGAAATACTCATTAGGGTTGAAACCTAAATCTCTACTATATTTGCTAACCTTGAATTGATCTAGAATAGGTTTAAGTTTTTTTCCACTAGAGAATTTCTCAAGGATTTTTTTGTAAATAATTATTTTCCTTGGCTAGGGTGACACAAAACTCATAGGCTTAGCTCTTAACTGCTCTAGCCTATCTCTCTTTATGCACAATCACCTCTAGCTTCAAAGCCTCACAAGAAACACCAAACACAATGTTGATTCTATGCAACTGCTCATCAAATTTAACTTTAAATGATTCATGCATATCATCCAAATTATTTCCAATTTTAGCACAAAATGCACAAGCTATTGGAGTAATAATTTCAACATTTGAACCATGAATACGAGCAATAGATTCTTTATGATGTTTGTCTCACAATATTTTTAGTGAGAACTTCAATTTTATACTTGAGCTTAGTGTAAGTATCATAAGGTTTAGATCTAGCAAGATTAAGTTTGTCAGTGAATTATTTCAATTTTTCTTCCCTAAACTTACAATGAGTACAACAATATTCAGGACTGAATTGAAGCAATTTTTTAGTTTGCATGGAAAGTTTTTTTCCAATTCATCACAATTCGAGCATGGCAAAGCATTGGCTTTAGAAATGTCACCAGCTCATAAGCAACTAGAACATGGACTAGCCTTGATACCAACAATTTTAGCTCTAACATTTTCTAGTTTTTCTAGCAAAGATGACTCAGATAATCTCAATTTATCAATTGTAATATGCAAAGAAA
Source organism: Dendrocalamus latiflorus (assembly GCA_017311315.1). Lineage (NCBI taxonomy): Eukaryota > Viridiplantae > Streptophyta > Magnoliopsida > Poales > Poaceae > Dendrocalamus > Dendrocalamus latiflorus. Next base: position 48,318,579 of record CM029651.1, read on the forward strand.
TGAAATTATCATAGTTATCAAGATCAAGAATAGCACTTTTAAGCCTATCCCTTTGCAAGATTAGGAGCTCCTTCTCAGCTTGAAGCTTATTACTTTTCACTAATCGTTATAAGTGCTTAATTTGTTTTACATGACCAGCCACCAACTTATCATATTTGAGCATGAGAGAGTTAAAAGAATATACCTCATCATCATCCTCGATGTGGGGATTATCATTACCATTCATGTTATGGGAGTCAACATCACTAGCAGCTATGAGGGACAACCCGGTGAAGCCAATAGACTTCTTCTTCCTTTGCTCCTCATCGTTTAAAGTTGTAGGATCAACATCGCACTTGTCTCAACCATTGAGGGCTATGAGCAGTGAAATGGTCGCCTCCTTGATTGCATCTTGGTTCTTGAAATGTTAATGAGGCTTCTTGTTGTAATCCTTATGATACTTGTAATCCTTCTTGTGGTCCTATTCACAAAGTTAGGACAACGAGCATGAAAGTGTCCTATCTCACCATACTCAAATCAAATAATTGGACCACCTTTCCTATGCTCTCTTGCTTTGTAATAGGCACGGGTGAATCGGCTAGTGATGAAGACTGGATCATCTATGAATATGCTCTCAAGTTGCTCATCACTCATAACTTGAAAACAAGATAATGAAAAGCGAAAAGAAGCATTCTTACAAGAAGTGTCATTCTTGACAAGATCAGTCACAAGAGCCATCGTTTGCAGACTTGTTGGCTACGACACCCATCTCATGGGTCTTAAGGCGTGAATATTGCTAATCCACAGCATAGTTGCCAAGTCCGCCTTATCACTGATAGATGTGAGTTTTATTTCCCAAACACTTATGTCAAGAGTACTCAAATCATGAGTCGCATTGTTGATATCTGCATAGGTCATACCAACTGACCTCAGATCACTTAGGATCTTGTGGAATATACCAAAGAAGGAATCAATGGACTCTCTAGGTTCCATCTCTAGTTTCTAATAGTCCCTCTTGAACTGCGTCTCACGCACTTTCTTGATTTCTGGTGTTCCCTCATGGTAATTAGTCATCTAGATGTCATGTGCAGATGCAAGATGAGCTACTCGATTGAACTCAGATCTCCCTAGGCCTTGGATCAAAAAGTTGTGTGACTTAGTGTTTGCCTCAACCTTAGCTGAGTGAACAACATTAAGGACCACACCATCGGCAGGCATAACAAAAGGGCTTCTTACTTTGTTTCAAATGGCTAAGCTTTGAGCCTCGATATGCATCGCCATCCTTGTCTTCCAATAGTGATAGTCGGCCCCATCAAATACATGAGGCTTGTTGTGATACCTCTCCGACGTCATTGCCTAAGATCAGTTAAGATCAAACAAAGAGTAATCTCGCTCTGAAACCACTTGTAGAAACGAGTATGGCAAGTCAGATGGGTTAATGACATTTCAAAATCTTCCCCCAATCTCAACAACAACTAGCAGCGAAAACATAAATTCATAAACTCACCAAAGCCCGGAGCCAAAGATGAAAAAAAATCCATATATTCAAAGTCCCATCAGTCTGACCTCTGAGCTAGTGGTTTGTAACATCTTGAAAATTTGATTTAAAAATTTTTAAAAGCTCTTGAATTATTTTTGCAATATAATTCATTTGAATTTGGAGGTTATGGCATTTCTCTGAAAAATTTGGTTGAAGGTTCCAAAAGATAAAAAAGAATCAAGAAGAAACAAGCCTGTATAAATATTAGAAAGTTAAAACCTAAAATAAGAATCTGAAAAGATGATCCATAAATGTAAGGGAGAATATTTGGTTTTAACCATGAAGTCTCATCTCTAAAAATAATGGAATAAATAGTAAAGTGGTCAACAAAATAAAAAGGTTAACAAATATAAATATATGTGTATATATATATATGCATACAACTATGCATAATATGAAAGTGGTCTCTACAATATTAAAGCTAAAAATAAATAAATAATAAATAAATACAGAAATTAGGGGAACAAGGAGAGCAAATAAAATTAGAATTATATATATGTATATATATAAATGACAATGCAGAAAATAAAAATAAAAGAAATGAGAAAAGGAAAAGGAAAACCGGGCCGGCCATCACCTCCGGCCCAGCCGGGCGCGCCCTGCGGCCCATCTCCCGCGCGCGTCCGTCCCCACTGCCGAGCGGACCCCGCCCTCACGCCTCTCCCCGCTGACAGCCGGCCCCGCCTCCACCCGCGCTTCCTCTCTCTGCCGCTGGGCCCGATCCCGCGCTCAGCCTCTCCTTCCTCCTCCTTTTTCCCCGTGCGCCTGGCTCCTCCTTCACCGATCGGCTCCGGTCAAAAGCCGAGAGACACGGGCGCGAAGGACCAGCTGAGCAGTAACGTGGGTGAAGCCCAGATGAATCGCGCCGAATCCCGCTCCCGCACGCCCCGCCGCCCGCTGTCGCCGCTGACTGAGCCGCCCGACACCGCCGCTATCCCGACGTGCGCGCACGACGCCGCGCGTGGATAGCCGTGCCCACGCGGCTATAAGAAGCCTTGAGCCCGCCAAACCCTTCCCCGCACTCCCAGCTCCCTCTCCCTCCAAGTAATTGCACTGAGACGCCCTCTCCACCGCCGGCGAGCCACTCTCCTTCCCCGGCTCCGGCAACACCCAATCCACCGAATCACGCCATTAAAATTCAATTCGTCGCCACCTCACCCTCTCCGGCTCACCGTGAAAGCAACCCCGGCCTCACCCGGGGCTCCCGCCGCCTGTACATCGCCGCCACCGAGCACCTCCCGAAGCCGTCGCCGCCGCACGCCGCCGGCCTAGCTCCGGTGCCCCTCAGCCTTCACCACCACCACCGTCGGCATCACCACGACCCCCGCAACCCGTTTTGACCCCGCTCAACACCCCTCCGGCCGACCCTCGCCGCCGGCACCGCCGCCCGACCGCCACCCCGAACTGCCTCTGTTTCCTCCCGCACGCACAGCTCAATTGCTTCCGTTAACTCTCTCTGTCAGGTAACACCCTGAGCTTCCCTGGCTAGCCGCGTGCGCTTTCACTTTCCCCGCCCGCGTTCGAACCCTTTGGCCGCAATATAGTTGGGTTTTTCCCCCTTTTGCCGATGGCAGCAGTAGGGTAGGATTAGGGGGATAATTAAGGAAAAAAGAGAGATTAACCAGTAATTGATGCAGCATTAAATTAGGTTATAACTAAGCTTAAGTACTGTTCATATAAGGGTTAGTTAGTGCTAATTGATGGCTAATGATTGTCATAAGCACTATTATCAGTAATCGTCTAAAATCACTCACTAACATGTGGGCTCTACTGGCCATAGACACAGAAATGGAGTAATTAAAGAAAAAGATAAAGATGGAAAATATGACATATGTGACACACTTGTCAGAAATTTGGTAATTTTTGGAATTAACAAAACTGAGATTGTTAAATGGGTATAACTTATTCATTATAACTCCAAATTGAGTGAAACAAATTTCTAAATTCATCTAAATTCAAGATCTATCCAATGGAACTGAAATCATGATTTTTAGAGTTCATTTGAATTTTTGGTGTTATTTGGTTGATTTGTTGTTCTTTCTTTTTATCCAAATTTTCGCGCACGCTAAAATAGCTTACGAGGCTCAAGAGGAAGAGGCCGAGGCAGCAGCACTAGAAGCACCAGATCACTGTGACCAAGGCGAGTCAATACTTTGATCATGTTGAACCTACATTTTCTGCAAACTATTTTTGTTTAAAGTATCAAATTGCATGCTGTTATTTTATATGCAAATACATGTTTAATTTAATATTCTAGTTATATGTCCTTTATTTAACTTGATTAATATTACACCTTTCTTTGAATATTTGCTTATGTGAACCTTGTCGTCCTAGCAAAAATTATAATAGTAATATTTCAAAAATAAGTCCATAATTATATGACATGCTTAGTATTGCTTAGATACTCATGGGGCGCGAGAGCGCCCAAGCAACACTTTTAATCCTGAGAAAAAATGGTTGGGCAGTCATGGTGGTAATGACTGGTGTATGTTGGATATGGTTATTTTATATTCCCAAAAACCTCAAATTGCTTATTTATCTGGGCGGATGGTTCGGGGGTATGGTGCAGGGATGCACGAGAGTGTGGTTTGTGGTAGAACCGCCCAGATATCACTAAGGACTGAATCTTGTCATGACCTCCTGTGTAAAACAGTACAACCACAAGTCTGTAAATTACAACTTGGCTTAGTAGATTTACCAGACTCTGAAAGTCATCCTCACAGGTGGAGGTGTGAGGTAGTGCAAGCGGTTGTCTGTGTGATGGCTTAAATGGGACACTCGCAGAGGATGAAGTTCTGCTGTGGCGGGCTAGCAGGGGACGTAGCCAGCTGCTAGACGTTCAGAAGGAGAACATCCCGCACAACATATGGGACCCATCACAAGTGGGAGCGACCCATAGGGTGAAATGATGGAAGGGGCGAGGTACTTTGAACGGTTACTGTGATGGTCTGCTCAACCACATGACTAAGGAATCGTGTGGGGCAACGAGTTGATTGTCTCTTGTGGTGAAAGTGTACAAACTCTGCAGAGTCAAAACTATTCGAATAGCCGTGCCCACAGTCAAGGGCGAACATGGGAACTTAACTAGATATAGCTCTGTTTAAAAATGTTTGGAAACTGGGAATGGAAACTTGTAGGGCAAAGGACCGCCCTAGTTTGAATTGTCCTGGGTGTCATCCCAGTGATAAGTTAAGCGGCTATAACGCTGAAAGATGCTATATGGTGCAGATGACATGTAATGGTGGATGGAATCAGTGTCTTTATTATGATGGTCTACTTCAAAAAAAACATCTAAGTCAAGAATTTTAAACTGCTAGGTCCTAGGATTTTTTAAGTAATTGTACTCAAAAGCACTCTACGCAACATAAAATGAGCCCAAGCCATCCTTTGATAAGCTGAGCATGTTAAATATTGCATTCTGTGTGTTGGCTCGCTGAGCACGGTGGATTTGTGCTCACACTCGCATTACCCAAAACAGAGACGCAGGACCACTATGCCTATGAAGACGCCCCTGCAACTAAAGGGAGAATCGACGAAGGAAATTAGGGCGTAGCGCTACGTATTTTGGTCATAGACAAGTAGACCGTGGCCGGATGTGTACTTATATTATCAAAGCCTTGAGAATATAAAATGCACACCTTACCCCTCAGTCGCTTGCCTGTGGTTATGGTCTTACTTTTGCTTATGTCTCCGCTGCTTATCTGTAATGATGACATTTGGCCAAAGCGGCCCTTTTGTAAACTCTCACCCGACGTGGTGTATTTTAATTCTGTAATGTTATTAATGTTCATGCGATGTATGATGTGATTCAGCAATGTACCTGTGTGCACTATCTACTGATCCAGGGAATAGTGCGGTAAACACAGTAGATTCTGGATTGAAAAATCCGGGTCTTACATGGTTAGACCTCTAATGGATAGTGGTTAGACATCTAGGTGATGAACAGTAAAATCAGTGTGATTTTAAAACCAAAAATCTATGTAACTTTTGATCTGATGATCAAAATGACTTAAAACTTGGCGTGCAACATCTCTAGAATGTCACAAACCTATTCCAATCAACTATCAAAAGAATTATTGCCAAAGTTATAATCTTTTTTCATTTGAAGGAATGTTGCACTAAAACCAGGCAAAAGAGAAACCTCGATCTGCTCTTGTTTGTGAATCCTAGATAATCTAGGTGACCTTAAATGGGTTTTCAAATGTCATAGCAAACTAAATCACAGCACACATTTAACCCAAAATACACACAAGAGCAAAACCCCAAAATCACCTCTCTTGAGGAAAACCAGGCAAACTCAAAAACTTATTCTACATCTTGCCTAGATAGATGGAATCTTATCGCTAGGAGATATCTTCACTCCTTACACGTCCTTGGCACAAAAAATATTAAGAGAGAAATCCAAACAAGAAAGCCAATCAAATCAAAAGTACGAAAGGGAACCCTAACATAACTCACTTTGGCAAACTTTGGATGTTCATTTCATTAAAGACGAATATTTTACAGCCAATCTCTTACGATAGCAGAGCTCTTAGCCTAGAGCGCACACATAAGACTCCAACATAAGAAAATCGTAACTCTAATCTTGAAGTCTCATAGAACTCAAATCAACACAAGACTTATGTAGTGGAAGCTCCCACCTCACATCAAATCAGCCACTCATTAGTGGATCACACCGCTTACATATGGGAAAACTCAGTAACCTATACACAAATAGATTTTATTCTCTCATACACTTGCATGCTTTTCAAAGCGTGACTTCCCAATGCCTCCAATAGCCCGATAAGATATTCCATCTACAAAGACGTGACCTAAAACCACTTAGGCCAATACCGCGGTTTTGTAAATCGCCCCTTTACCCGATTTTGGACAATATCCTCAATTTCCACCCATTGATCTTCACGACAATGCGATATATATGACTTGCCACTAAGATCGTGCGCCTGTGTTGAGACCGTCACCACTTAAAACGTCCAAGTTCCATGGCACACCAACATCACACCATAGTCGATGATGTCCAATGCTTACCACTAAGATTGTATGTCTTCTCCGAGAGCCATCATCACTTGAAATACACAAGACCAATTAGCACACCGTATGTACGCATTGACTCCTCATGATATTTGTCTTTCTCCCGTGCTCTCAGCTTGAGATGATGCTCCACCCGAACTTACAAGACACTCCATGGCCACAAAGCATCAGTCTTGTCGCTGGCCGCAATCCATCATCAAAACACCCACATATTAAAGATAAAATAATTTATTTGAACACAAAGGATAAGCACTTGACTCTCAATTAGCAAAATATATGCATAGACCTACACCATCACTAACCCTTGCATGGAAACCTCATGACTAACACTTGAATAGACACAATAGGACTAACACTGCATAGACACCGTTATGACTCACAATCAAAACCAAAACCAAACAGCAACTGGACAGAGGGTAGATCTGACAGCAGCTAGTGAGCTGGTCAGATGGCTAGGCATTGCCGGTCTGATAGCAACCCCTCAGCGGTCAGACTGCCATTCCAGGTCGGTTTGACCGGTGCTACAGAGACTATAGGTTACACTGCAAATTGTCATAATAATCAAACTCAATTAATACAAGTAAAGCACAAACAATATCAAATACTCATTACTCTTTTGTGGCTGCCCCACATGCTCTTACAGGACGATTCTAAACGTAGAAAGTTGCCATTCCACTGCATTGCGTCCATCGGTCACTGCAGACTTTTACAAGGATATTTCTAGCAAAATTTTAAAGTGATTTTAAGGGTTCAAACTTGTGTATTATTCAAATATTTGCAGTGATATTGGACTTCAAATGCTTAACGGATAGGTTAGTTTCTTAGCTAGTTTGTCAATCCGGTAGTATAAACTACTGAAGATTGAATATCTAAATTCTACTTAGTCTAGTCAAAATCTTGCCATGCAACGTTCATAGGAAATCAAGCTAAACTAATGGTTTTCAATAGTGACGATGGGCTGTATGTTCATCTAAAACCAAAAGGGTTCCTCTCAGTTTTGACTTAAAAACAGCCAAGCTTGGATGGAATGGAATTCAGACCAAGTGCACAACATGCCGAATAATTCAGTGACATATGTAAGCAACTGAAATGAGCGACAATAAGCCAATTAAACAAAGAAGTGTCAATGTCGAGAGGGATCAAGAGAAGGGGAGAATTTTCACCCAAAAAAGTGATACTACACACAGCACAACAATTATGGATATATGCATAAGATCCTAATAGGACTGCCTTCCCGTTTGGATTTTGAACATAGGAATTTTACAGGAATTTCACAGTTTAATTCTCGCAGGTTTCAAGAAAAATTTCTACGATCCAAATGGGGCCTCAACAGAGACGACTATTCTCCCTCTCTCTGTAAAATCAACAGGGAATCACTGCTTAACATGCATAAATGTTTGAACAACCATAAAGAAAAGATAGTGTTTGTATAGGAATACTGACTAAAATTCATGGATCACCCACTCTCCATGAACCAAGAGAGAGAACGGAAGGGGCATCCAATTTCAACATCGCAGTCCAAAACTCGATGCTAAAAAATTCGAAGTGGTGCCATGTTTGTAGTCAGTTTCCTGGGGGAATGGGTCAAACTAGAAATTCCTTGTAAGGTGACAGAGTCAGAGTTAAGACTCCATAGGTGCTACAAAGATTTATTATATAGAACATGTTTGCATTTAACTGTATATTCTCGTTAAATAAGCAAGTTGATCAATCTATACCTTGTAACTGTCCTAATCTAACTTCTTCAAACACGCAACCTCCAAGGATGAGTTCTGTTTAAATGTTGTGTTCACAAATCAGTTGTTAAGTGCTCAAGGCTCGTGAGCTACTCGAGCTCGGCTCGCTCTAGGCTATTAGATAATCTAGTTAATATGGATGTCAGTTACTATTGCTGTCTGCATGTCTTCCCCCCACATCGTGCACGCATGGACGTTTTAGTCTGCATATTAGCGTTTTTTCAGTTTCTTCTTGAAGCAGTGTATGGGTCAGTTACTTGTCATTACTAGTTCAGTTTCTTGGTCAGTTTCTATTGTACAAATGCTATATAAGGAGGTAGTAAAAATGAAAACGCTGCAGTTCTGGGCAGCACCAAATACTCTTGCGTACGTGTAATTGATTGCTCAGTTCTAGCACAGGCCAAGCCAGGAGTTCGCGTGAGTTTCTTTGGGTGTCCAACACAGGCCAAGCCAACATTTGGTATCAGAGCTCCGTTCAGGATCCTGGTGGCCATGTCAGCTTCGGTGGGACGAGGGTCGATCACTCCTCCGCGGCGGGATCGCCTTCGGTCGCCATCACATGGTCCTCGCCGTCCGCGACAACAGCATGGTCGGGAGCGCGAGGTCGTCATCGAGCGCGTGGTCAAGGAAGCGTCGGCATCGGTACAATATCCGATGCTGACCAAGACCAACTACCGGAGTGGGCGATGCTCATGCGCATCAACCTGCAGGCACAAGGCTTGTGGGGAGCCATCGAACCCGGCGGCGCAGAGTACAGCGTGGATCGTCTGGCGTTAGCAGCAATTGCACGAGCTGTCCCGCCGGAGATGCTGGCCTCGATCGGCAATAAGGACTCCGCGCAGGAGGCGTGGGATGCTGTCAAGATCATGCGGATGGGCGTCGAGCGCGTGCGTGAGGCGAACGCGCAGAAACTCCGACGCGACTTCAACAATATTGCATTCAAGGAAGGGGAGGCCATCGACGACTTCTCGATGCGCATCACGGGCCTCGCCAATAATCTGCGGCTTCTCGGCGACCACATCACCGAAGGCGAGGTCGTGCGCAAGATGCTGCAGGTGATCCCTGATAAGTTCATGCAGGTCGCAATCTCCATCGAGACGCTGCTCAACATCAACGACCTGTCCATCGAGGAGGTCACAGGCCGTCTTCGGTCCGTGGAGCAGCGGCTCGACGCGCGGGAAGCGGCTGCGGAACTGGGCTCCCGGCTGCTTCTCTCGTCAAAGGTGGAGGATCTCATACGTCGCCTACGCAAGCGCGACAAGGAGGGTGCGCGCGTTGGAAGCGCTGGCGCCAGCGGAAGTGGTACGAACGGCGGCTCGGTCCCGCCACGGCGCGGCGCGCAGCCACCCAAGCGCGGTACCGACGACGCACGCAAGGGCGGTGGCGGCAAGGTCATCGACAAGGATACGTGCAAGTACCGCGGGAAAACTGGGCATTGGGCCCGGGAATGCCGGAAGAAGAAGAGAGACGAGGCGGCGGCCGCAGCGCTGCTGGTGGAGGAGGGCGGCGACGACGAGCCATCCCTGTTGATGGCCCAGGTGGCCTCTCTTTCACCGGTGCCCGCGTGCCTCCCAGAGCTGCGCGCGCTACGTACCGATCGTCGTGGCGAGTTCACGTCCGTGACTTTTGGCGAGTACTGCGCGGAGAAGGGCGTGCACCGGCAACTCACGGCGTCGTACTCCCCGCAACAGAACGGCGTCGTGGAGCGCCGGAACCAGACTGTGATGGCTGTGGCGCGATGCCTACTCAAGGCAAAGAAGGTGCCTAGTACATTCTGGGGGGAGGCGGTAAGCACGGCTGTGTTCATTTTGAACAGGTCTCCGACGAAGAGCGTCACCGGGATGACGCCTTATGAAGCTTGGCATGGCAAGAAACCAACTGTGCATTTCATGCGCACGTTCGGTTGTCTCGCTCACGTCAAGGTTACACGCCCGCACGCCGCGAAGCTCGATGACCGAAGCGTGAAGATGGTTTTTGTCGGGTACGAGCCGGGCTCCAAAGGCTACCGGGTGTACGATCCGGTGGGCGGCCGGCTCCATGTGTCCCGCGACGTGGTGTTCGACGAGACCAAAGGGTGGAATTGGGAGGTGAACGGCGACGCCAGCCCTGAGACGTTCACCGTGGAGTACACGGTCAGCGGCGTCTTGGGCGGCGGCGAGCCGAGCGCTCCTGTATCCCCTGCGGTCCCGTCCCTGGAGGAAGGTGAGGAAGCTGTGGCGTCACCCCAAACGCCCATGAACGCCACCCACGACACCGATGGTGCTCAAGTCGAGCACTGCACTCCACCGTCGCACATCTCGTCGGGGCTCGACCATAGTGACAACAGCGCGCCGCGGCGTTTTCGCATGGTGGACAATTGCATCAACACTGCCGAGCCACGCGTACTGGACCCCGACGAGTGGCTCCTCGTTGCGACCGAGGAGCCCACCTCCTACGACGAGGCAGCCACCGATCCGGCGTGGCGCGCCGCGATGGAAAAGGAGATGGCGGCCATTGAGGACAATGGCACGTGGGAGGCGGTGGACCTCCCAGCCGGACACCGCCCAATTGGCCTCAAATGGGTGTTCAAGCTCAAGAAGGATGCGAAAGGGGCGGTGGTTCGGCACAAGGCACGGCTGGTGGCTAAGGGGTACGTACAACGCGCTGGTGTGGACTTCGATGAGGTGTTTGCACCAGTGGCGCGGCTCGATTCTGTACGCGCACTGGTAGCGGTGGCAGCGCACGAGGGCTGGGCACTCCACCATCTCGACGTCAAGTCTGCGTTTCTGAACGGCGACCTCATAGAGGAGGTTTACGTCGCTCAACCACCGGGATTCGCGATCGCCGGGCGTGAGCGGCAAGTACTGCGACTGCGCAAAGCACTCTACGGCCTACGACAAGCTCCTCGGGCGTGGAACGCCAAGCTCGACCGCACGCTGGTGGCGCTCGGGTTCACGCGTTGCGAGGAAGAACACGGGGTGTACACACGCGGCAAGGGGCGAGGACGTGTGCTCCTGGGCGTGTATGTTGACGATTTGATCCTCACTGGCGCCGACCAAGCTGAAATCGAATCGTTCAAGGAGGAAATGAAGCACTCATTCAAGATGAGCGACCTCGGGCAGTTGAGCTACTATCTCGGCATTGATGTCAAGCAGCTGCCCGGGAAGATCACCATGAGCCAAGCTGCGTATGCGGCAAAGCTCCTGGACAAGGCCGGCATGGCCGGCTGCAATGCCGTGCAAGTGCCCATGGAGGCACGTCTTAAACTGAGTAAGGAGAGCTCCAATCCACCTGTTGATCCTACGTTCTACCGTAGTGTGGTTGGCAGCCTCCGGTACTTGGTCCACACCCGACCGGATATCAGCTTCGCTGTCGGGTATGTGAGCAGGTTCATGGCGAACCCAACGACGGAACACCTGAGTGTCGTCAAGCATCTACTCCGTTACATCGCTGGTACGCTCCACTTTGGCCTTTGTTACACTAAGGGGCACAACGACATCGAGCTCAAGGGATACAGCGACGCGGACATGGCCGGCGACGTGGATGATCGCAAGAGCACCTCTGGCATTTTGTTCTGCCTCGGCAACGCGCCTGTGTCGTGGCAATCACAAAAACAGCCGGTGGTGGCGCTATCGTCGTGCGAGGCCGAGTACATTGCGGCCTCAGCGGCGGCATGCCAGGGAATCTGGCTCAGGCGGCTGATCGACAACTTCTACGGGCGAGACGTCGGCGCCGCGACAATCTACATCGACAATCAGTCGGCGATTCAATTGTGCAAAAATCCGGTCTTCCATGGCCGGAGCAAGCACATTGAGACGCGCTTTCACTTCATTCGGGAGTGCGTCGAGGGTGGCCAAGTCGCCATCCGCAAAATCCACACCGACGATCAGCTGGCGGACATATTGACCAAATCACTTGACCGGGTGCGTTTTCTACACCTGCGCTCGAAGCTCGGCGTCGTCGACATCAACATCAACTAGATTAGGAGGAGTAATATTAGATAATCTAGTTAATATGGATGTCAGTTACTATTGCTGTCTGCATGTCTTCCGCCCACATCGTGCACGCATGGACGTTTTAGTCTGCATATTAGCGTTTTTTCAGTTTCTTCTTGAAGCAGTGTATGGGTCAGTTACTTGTCATTACTAGTTCAGTTTCTTGGTCAGTTTCTATTGTACAAATGCTATATAAGGAGGTAGTAAAAATGAAAACGCTGCAGTTCTGGGCAGCACCAAATACTCTTGCGTACGTGTAATTGATTGCTCAGTTCTAGCACAGGCCAAGCCAGGAGTTCGCGTGAGTTTCTTTGGGTGTCCAACACAGGCCAAGCCAACATAGGCTTGATTCAAGCCGAGCTCGAGCTTGATCTTGAACTCGCTAGTTTTAACGAGCCGAACTCGAATAGCTCACGAGTCTTAAACTTTTTTACAATCCACATATATATGAATTCTTACCGAGTTTACTCGAGCCAAGTTTGAGTTTTTCTATTGTTGAAAATTAGTGTATGTTGAATTATTTTTTACTGTTATCGAGCTCTCTCGAGCCGAGTTCGAACTCGAGTTTTTCTTATTATGGAAAAATAGTGCATATTATATTATTTTAACTGTTGCCAAGCTTATTCAAGCTGAGCTCCAGGCTCGGACCCTAACTCAGACTCGCTCGAGCTCGGCTCGAGCTTGTACAAAGCTCAAGTTTAGGAGGCCAAACTCGTCCAAGCTCGGCTCATTTACAGCCCTACATGCCACTCACTTGTCGCTCATGCGAACGTTATAATTTTGACATGCCACTTCATGTGGCCAGGGAGCGCATGATGCCCCGGTTCATGCGCTCCGGTGGCGCGGGAACCAGGCGGCCACCTCCTGTGGCACGATGGCGCAGCAGGTGGATGGCCTCAGCCATCGGCCGCGCCGAGGCGCAGGAAGAGCCACCTGCCCAGCGTCCGTTCTTCCTCGCTCAGGTGGAGGGCCAAATCCGTAAAACCATAGAGATGTAACGTTCTTATTCATTTTGCCTCTTTTTTCTCTATTTTTTGTAATCCAACAGCTAACATCCGCTATAGTGCCTATTTCAACCAAAATCATCAATAAAAAGCCATTTTAAACAGAGTCTTAGGTATACGAACACATAACACCTCATGAACACTAGCGCTAGCTGTTATGCAGAGATGGATGCACGTTGAGCTAACGCAATCAACTACAGGCACTTGAAATCTAAGGGCAAGGATTGTGATGTTACAAAATGAGTACCTTTTTGGAACTAAATTAATTCAGTCTGATTTCTGGGTTTATTTATATGTATATTTGTATGTTCCAGGGTTTTTTTTTCAAAAAAGATCCCGAAAAGGGACTATGCATAGCCACATAAACAACATTTTACACAAAAAAAAAGAGCACAAAAATGCATATCACATAAATACCAAATTCATGGTACAAGAAAATTTTGTAACAAGATGGGAGTAATAAGCATATGCTAAAGAAAAGGGTAGAGGAAAAGCACAGTGTGTAAGAATTCTACGCGGAGGTTCCATCAGTTTCACCAGCGCCTTTTTTCTTGCTAAAATACTCTTCTGCACGAAGAGTATTTCCAGCGTGTGTGTGCTTGTTGTCATTGAAGAGCTCTTCCAGCGTGGTCCAAACAGCGTATGCCGTGTCATCGGGCTAGAGCACAATGGAGAGGATCTCCGGCGTCACGGTGGTGTAATGGAGAGGATCTCTGGCGTCACGGTGGTGTAGACCCAATTGACAATGGTGAAGTCAATCTGAGTCCACTCGCGGTCGTCGTGGTTGGGCTCGGTGCTGTCGACGTGAGACTTGACGGCGAACTTGCCGAAGACGGTGTTGAAGAATGTACACCAGGGCATGTAATTGGAAGCCTTCAAGTCGAGGACAACCGGCACATGCTGCTTGATGTTGACCATCTGTAGCATGGCCGCAGTGATAGCCGGCGTCATGGGCGGTGGAGCGACAGTGGCGAGGGGTGTGCCGGTCGCGCTAGAGGTATCAACCGGCAGAGAGGTCGCCGGTAGGCTCATGGAGAAGATCCCAAAAAAAGGGTAGCTGGAGAGAGAGTAGCGGAAGAGGTTGGCTCAAGGTTCTCAGGAGCGTTGAGCTTCTGATACCATGTAGAAAAGAGAATAGATTCAACACACTTGGCTTGTATTGATCACAGGTATATATACATGCATACGAGGCACAACAGTGCACGAACAAGGAATAAACTAACACACACACGCTACAAAGGTGGATCATAACTGCTTACAACTAGAAGTGGGTGTGAATGATGAATTAGCATTAGCTGTTGTCCAGTTCTTTCTCCCCTCAAGGCAATATATATGACCTTAGGGCCGGATTATAAAAATACCTTTGCTACGGCTCATAATGGTAAGGTTGCAAGAGTCTTTTTATATATTTAATAGGTCTCTTGGCCTAGCTGGCCGAATGAGCAAAAATGGGGGCCACTCCCCAACAAAGATGAAATTCCATAAAAATAACTTATGAAGAGAATGCCACAACAAAGGGATAATCATCAAAGGTTGTACCTTCAGCCGAAGCTTTCTTTCCCTGGCAGATGGATCGATCAATCCCCTTGATTTCAAGGACTCCAATGATATCTCGTCACCATCCTTGAATCCACCACGCGCTATGCCTTTCAAGTTGAACGGCACATACTTCAGCAACCCAATATGCATTCCTGAAAAGGCACGGTAGAACTAGCATCAGGTTACTTCTCAGTCACAGCCATTCCCAAATAAAAGTTACTAATGCGTTCTCACTGAATCGGATACTTTAAAGTTTACTGGGCAGTGAGCACATTGTATGAACAATGTAGAAGCTGGACAAGCATTTGCATGTGCTAGAGCCTAGAGCTTAGTGTGTAAGGCTTCAATTGAGGAGTAGGGGAAGCTTAGCTTGAAGTGACTCACCTCCGGCAATGCCACGGGGCTTGGGGAGACGGCGGTAGAGCGGCATCTGCCCGCCCTCGAACCCGCGCCGCACTACGGGCCCCGAGCGCGACTTCTGGCCGCGCATGCCGAACCCGCAGCTCGTGCCCTGCCCCGTTGCGATACCGCGCCCCTTCCGCATCAGCCGCCGCCCCGACCCCTTCTGCGGGCCCAGGCAGTAGCCCTCAAAACAGGACCCCTACTTTTTATTTGAGGGCTCTGTTTTTTAGGTTACACTCCAGCAGGGCCCCCCTTGGCCCTCAAAAGTAGAATGAAGGCTCAAGTAGAGGTCCTGCTGGAGTTGCTCTAAGATGGAGATAGGCTTCCTTTTCCAGTATTTTGTGTGTGTTTTTGAGTGGCTTGGTTTTTATTTAAAGGATTTAAAAGGGGTTCGTCATGGATGCTTCAAACTGGAGAAAATTAATACAACCATACAATCGTAGCATAACACAACGATTTACAAAATTTCTGGACAAGATTTATTATATTTGTCTAATCAACCAAGCGGGGGAAAACAGATCTAATTATTTAGCTTAAGTCTTTTATGAACAGTAATGAGCAAAGGGCAGCCATGCTAATGGAGGAGATGCAATGAGATATAGTTGAAACATCACCAGAGACTGGGCCTAACAGTAAAATGATCTACGCCCAAAAAAAACGAGGGTGAAATGCAAAAGAAATAAACACAATTATATACAAGACACATGTTGCACAGGACGGCACAGCATCCTGCGCATGTCTAGCAGTAGCAAGATGCAAAAGTAAAACTGAGGTTTAAGGTTTAGAACCATAGTACTGGGTAATTCTACAATTTACATCCAGGCTCCAGCTGAAGGAAACTAGGGAAACTCTGGCCGTCAACCATCTGAAATGTCAACAATTTCACCTCTGATTGGTGAATCCAACGGAGACGATACAGTTTCATGGCCAACTTGATCCCCAGAACCAACAGAGCTATCTTTTCTACCATTTACTATATGAGAAGTGGAACTAGCACACTCAACACCATTGATGGATTCCCTAGCCTGATTCAGTAACTTTTGCCGTTTTCTTCTTTCAGATCTTTTATTTATCAAAGGTACCTCATCTTCATCTGATTCATCGACACAATAAAAATTCAACCATTCAATTATTACCAAGTAGGAACCATCCCACTTGCTTACTTTTCTTTTCTTTTGTCTGCTGCACTCTTGGTTTTTCTTTAGTGAAGCTGTTCTTGGACGCTTCGGTGCTCCATGACCAGCATGACCAGTTGTGGCAGTCAGAAGGTCACAGCCAATATCCTTTGACAATTTGATTTTCTTACTAGATTTGTCTCTTGAAGAGTCCAGTCCTGAACTTCCAATTGCACCATCAGTAGGATGAAGGAACTCAGCAGAGGCATCTTCCAGTTCATGTTTATTGATTGTCTCACATTTATTGGATGCATGTGTGGCGTGCCAACTTCCACAGGCTGATTCTTCAGTCTTGCCCTTATCAAGTGCTTCTTCAGCTGAAGCTATTGAGAACAATAAGCAATATCATTACTCTGTACGAGGTATACTACTAAAAATTCAAAATCTGCTTGAAGAGTCGTCTCCAGATAGAAAATGACCTATTTTATGGTCTAAACATGGTGTCATAGTTTGAACTATTAGGTCTTATGCCAAAAGTTACCTTTTGAACCCTTAAGTTCTACACAGCCTGGTGATGATTCTTGAAATCTATGGTAGCTACCAGAGCACCGCTTCTTGTGCCTGCATAGACATAAAAAAGCCAAACATTCAAAAATATAGTAATGGAAAAAAGAGGCCAAATTTGGGTGCAAGTTTGATATGGATAATCCAAAATATTTAACATTTGAATCCGACAAAATGCTTATTTGGTAAGATTTTACATCCAAATAATTATTCAAATTCGAATTCAGATATGATCCAAAAATTTTTGCTGGCCTTGAATTCGAATGCCATATCAAATATGTAGTCAAATTCAGAAATCCAGAATAATTACTAGACTTGATATTACTAATCTTAAGCCAATAATATAACTCCATCCATAACCCAGTAACACTATATTTAGTGATGGACATATACACTTTTCACATTGCTCGTCTTTAATTTACAAAATTCGCGACTGAACAAATTTTCTTCTAGTTTACTATTAACTTGGTATAACATTCAAATTCTAGTTTACTAATGATCTGGGCATATTTGAAACATGGTCGAACAAGTATCCTATTCGAATTTGACCATTTACACGGCCCTAAATGTACAGCAACAATTGCCTCGCTGCAGGTAGGAATATATGTCAAAAATGTTTGTTTGTAATCCAGTGGGCAATACAAATTGGCCCCAGCCCCTCTAAGGGAATCAAGGGACTCTTTGCTGGAAAGATTCACTGATAAGATTCTACATATCTGTATTGCACGCGTTAATATATTTGGACATCCACAGTAACCTGACAGTAAGTGTTCGAACTTAACTATGTTGAGATCAAACAACAATGATGCAAATTGAACCTTATATCTTAATAAACAAAGATCTAATCAGATCATTCACCATCTTTTCTTACTATAAATGTCGGTAGTGTCAGGACTCAGGATGAGTCTAACCATCACATGGTTCGTTTATTATTTCTCTTTTTCTTGTCAAATTTAACAATAGTTGGTATATTTGTTAGTCACAAATTGAGCTTACCGCCCAATCTTCAATGTTGCCAAAAAAAAAACACTCCTATGAGTAAAATGCTTACACTGCACAGCATGGATACAACAAACAAGGGACATAGTGCCAGATTTTACTTTCAAACAATTTCACAGCTGGCTGGAAAGTGTATATCTAACTTACATTTCTGTCCAAATTCAGATGCACTCATAGACAGAGTTCGGATTACCGGCGGTTACCGGCCGGTAACCGCCGGTAACCGGATATCCCGGCTGAGACCGGGAAGAATAATACCGGCCGGAATTAAAATTTGAAAAATTGAAATTGCAGCTGTTGGAAATGGTTCCAGGGGGCATTGGATGCTTTAGCATGCAGTTAGGAACATGTGGAGCCCATTCTTTTGCATGTGAAGTACTCTTTTTGTCATTTGCATGTGAAGTGTTTTGTTCTCAGCATGTGGGGGGGTAGAAAAGGTAGCTGGCTGCATGTGCATTGCATTTTTCTGTCTCTAGAGCAGTAGGAAAGCATTAGCCAGCAGCAGCAGATAGCAGCAGCGAGCAGCAGGCCGGTTTTTCCCGGTTTCTCACCGGTAAAACCGGTAACCGGCCCGGTTACCGGCCGCCTCCCGCCCCGACAAAAAAAATTGTTTGCTAAATTTCATTCGGTTTTATACCGAGATTACCGGTTACCGGGCGGTAACCGGCCGGTTACCGGTACCGCCCGGCGGCCGGGATTCTCCCCGGTAACGGTTTTTTGATCCTTGCTCATAGATACTAGAAAATAGGCCACGCGGTAGCACAACGTCGTGTGATATCACTGCATGTGAGCCAAGGTCATTAAGGCGGTAAGGTGAGGCAAGGCGACCCACCACCTCACGCCTTTTAAGCGGTAAGACGCGAGATGAGGCGCCGCCTTACACACATCGTAAGGCAAAAAAAACGGAGCTTTAGAGGTCTAAATTAGAAGAAATTCAAAGAGGGAGGACTTAATTGCAATTTCATAGAAGTCTAAAGGCTAAATTGCAAAAATACCGACTTCTCTCTGTTAAAACGCCGGTCCCAGTTAACCCTAGCCACCACCAGCAAATGGAATCATCAAGCCCGGGTTCTCTCTCATTCCCTTTCTTCTCCCCCACAGGCGCCGACTGCCGGGCCATACCTCGCCAGCAGCCACTCCACCGCTCCACCTCTCCCTTGTTGCTCCACCAACCAGTTACCATCTCTCCCCTACTACTCCCTTTGCGCTGCCTTCCCCTATCGCGTCACCACGGCAATAGGGGAGAGGAAGGGGTGTACCTTGCTGCTGGGCGACGGGGATGGGCTGGAGAGGACACCGAGCCGAGACGCCAACGGGTGACGGGGATGACGCTGGGACCGGAGCAAGCAGCGGCGAGATGGAGGCGCTGCCGAGACAGACGATGGGAATGATGCTGAGACGGGAGCGACCAGCGACGAGATGGAGGCGTCGCCACCTAGGGTTCTAGGTGTGTTCACCCTTCTCTCTCTGCTTCGGCCGCCGCCCGCTCGGGTCTATTCTGGTTTAGTCGCTCGACCGCTCGGGTCCTGATGTAGTCGCAGGCGTTAGCTTCTCCGACCGCCTTAGAGATGCACGGCAAGGCGGGGCGATGCCTTGCCCCCCTCCGACAGCCTTATCGCTTAGGCGATGCTTAAGCGACACCTTAATAAGCCTGATGTGAGCCCCTTTTATTTTCTTAAAAAAGAAAAGAAAGCATGTAAATGTTACATTTACCTTTTTATGTTATTTAAAAAAATGTGGTTGTACATCAATCACATGTTATTGCCAAATATAAATAACACTATCATATACAGTCTAATGGGACTAAAAAATTACATGCTGGTTCTGCTGGCACAACAAAACCCAATTCTTCTCTTTTTTTTCCTATCTTATTTTCTTTCATCTATATTTTTTCCTTTTTCTTTCCTTTCCTTTCTTTTCCCCCTTCATTTTCTTCCGTTTATCTTCCTCTCCTCTCTTTTTCTTCTTTTCTTCCCCTTCTTTCATACCCGCCATAGCCACCTCTTCCTCCCCTTCCCCTCTCCTTGCGCTGCCCCTCCTCTTGCCTGCGTCGCTGCCCCTCACCCTACCACGCCGCCTCTCCTTTTCCTTCCCAGAGCCTCCAGTCGCCTCTCTTGCCCCACACCGCTGTTGCCTCCTTTCCTGCGTTGCCCTCTCTTTGTCCCACACAGGAGGCGGCAACGTGCATCGTGAGCAAGGAGGCGTAGCGGCTCGACTAGACGAGCAAGGTGGTGTGTATCGGCGAGCGAGGAGGTGACCGGATCCGGTCCTCAAAGCCTCCAACCACCGGATCTGCACGGATACGAGACGCCAATGCAGAGGACGAACGGCGATGTGCACGGCTAGATCTAGGCCAGGGGCAGACAGGGGGCAATGATATGGCGGCCGGATCTAGGCTGGGGCGGTTGGATCCGTCGTCTTACTCCCCTCCGGCGGCTGGATCCGATGTCTTCCTCAGATTTGGCATCCCTTTGACACTCAACCTCCATTGCGGCTATTGCGGCTATGGCCATCCAGTGGTGGCACCCGCCTCCATGCTCAAACGCGACCTCGCCAACATTGTTCCCCAAACCTGATGAGTTCTCTACTTTTTCGTTACTCCCTCTCCACAGATCGTCAAGGAAGAAGAAAAGTCTAGAACATTGTGTGTGTTTTTACTCATCCCCTTAGATCAATTGTATGGATGATAGCTGTTGTACAAAAGATTGAACGGTCCAAATTAAACGGCTGACATGGCTTCATGCCATTGCTGGAATCCCAACAACTTTAATATATATGATACCAATTAGTCAAGTACTGGACCAAAAATTGTAGTGAATTGTATAGCTAATACCTATGCCAGTGACACATTAAATTCTGACACGAGTCATTAGCACCCAATCTCTCAATGCAGTCATCATGTGAAGGTCCTCTGATATTGATTGACTTGACCAAATCTTCACAGCTTTCACACTGCAAACATAGCTGGCTGTCAATCTCAAACTAAAAATAAAAATTTGCTTATTACAGTCCCAATTCTTACCTTGTATTGATAATGTTTCTTTCTGATCTCATGGAGAATAGTTATTCTGTAGCCACCAACAGGGCGCTGAATATAATCAACAATGTTAATAAGGACTCTGTAAGTACAGTGATTGATAGTTGATACTTGATTCAACTTACGTGGGGATCAGCTACAGAGTTGAAATTAATTGAATTCATCAGTTTCTGGAATTTTGCACCATGGTCACTGCTTGATCACAGTTTTGAAATTAATCAGAGTGAAATTAGAAATTCGGAGGTAAATTAGAAAGATACTAGCTATTGAACAAGTACCTATGGTTATTGTTGTTGTCTTTGATGCACATATAAGCATGAATCATCTCATGAAGCAAAACATTCTTCAGATCTGAGTCTGTGTGACATTCGTACAAGGACTTGGCAAGAAGTATAATGCAGCCACCACCTCCAGGATAATAATCACAACTACTTGCATCACTGCATTAAAATGATTAAAAAAAGAAAAGTTTCAAGACAATCATTCTGGTAATGGCAACTAATAAATACTTTGATAATGTACTTTAGTGGATGATAGACCTCATATAATTAGGCCTGATTTGTAGTACAGGTTATACTTCAAAAATCCATTTAATTATACAGTGGAATAATTAATGTTAAGAAGATAGCAGTGAGAAAAAAACCATGGAAGGGCTATCATTCCCAGTCAACTACAGTAGATGAGACTGTGCAAAATGATAGGCGACAGAACAACTTTCCAATATCCATGCACATGCTTGTCTACAAAAATATGTGTGTGACATGGCAATACATATGGCTGTCATACTGTGTGATAGTCCAGAACAGTACATTCGGCTATGTGTTTTCTGTTCAAAATGCTATGTAAATTCATCAATAGATTTGCAAAACCAATATATATGTATCAGATGTGGTATGTACATTTTTAGACATACTCCTTTTTATGTGCGAATATGAAAGTATTTGCAAAATACGCTAAAAACCATAGACTCCCTTGCAATTTTTTCATGTATACCACATTAGAGTATCTTATAATTAATATATAAGTGTACCTAAAGTGATAAAGGAGTATTTCAAGTTCGTTTAGATAGTATATCAGAGGTGTGAGTAACTACACCTAGGAGTATACATATATATGCATATACACACACATATATAATTACTATTCTCTGCGCAGGTGTAGAATGCGGCCGGAAAGTTACCGTCGTGTGTGAGTAAAGTTACTGCCAAACAAATAAATAGTTACTGCCAGTCATGGTTGTCACGGCGGAGTCGGCGAGCACGGCGAGTGAAGAGCGCCTGGACGCCTAGGCGAGGGCCCGGCGACGCCTAGGCGACCGGCACGGCGACGGTCTCGCGTATAACTCTCTCGCTCCGATGCCGTCTCTCTCGCGTATAACTCTCCCGACTCTTCCGCCTCTCTCTCTCTCTCGCGTCGCGTCTCTCGACTCTTCCGCCTCTCTCTCTCTCGCGTCGCGTCTCTCGACTCTTCCGCCTCTCTCGTCTCCCCCGACTCCTGTCTCCCCGACGGCCGACTCCCGGCGCCGATCTCCCCTCCCCAGCGCTTCCTCCCCCGCACCACCTCCTCCCCCCCGGCGCCTCTCCTCCCCGCCGCCTCCCCCCGTCGCCTCCCCTCCCCTCGGCGGCGGGAGCACGCTGGAGGGAGGTGGCCGGAGCACGGGAGAGAGACGGCGGCAGAAGGGAGGAAAGCGGCGCGGCGGAAGGGAGGAAAGCGGCGCGGCGGGAGGGAGGGAGGCGGCGCGGGTGGAGGGAGGCCGAAGCTAGGGTTCAGGCAAGGCGAGGCGAACCTCCCCGGCGCCAGGACGACTTGGCGTCGCCTAGGCGACGCCGTAACAAGCATGCTGCCAATTGTGTAGTGTTACAACTGACAGTAACTATATATATTTGGCAGTAACTTTCCGGCACGCACAGTGCGCGTAAGCGCTGAATAGCGCAGCAGTATATGTATGTATGTGTGTGTGTAGAAAGAGAGAGTTATAGATAGTATTATGTGCCTTATGCTACGCTCCAGCCAGTACCCTTACCTTCGATCGAGCCCATCCCCCCATTGACTAGTTCCCACCCGCTTACAATACTTACAGGCCATGAACCTGCGTCCCGCATGTCCCCACCTGCTCGCGGTTCATCTTGGCAGTAAATTGGTATGCATCTGGATGTAAATGTGATATCTTTTTTACTTCTGCCATCTATAGCCCAGCATGCGCCATGGCAAGTGTGTCAGTAAGTTCTAATGATACATCCAATAAATTCATCAGTACAATAAAAGCGGTTTCATCTGGCCGTATATTGATATTTATCTAATTGTAATTGTGGTTTTCAATTTTACTACCACCGTCACATGGCCAGCATGCGCCACAACTAGGTGTGGCAGTAAGATCCAATGACGCGTCCAGTAAATTCATCAGTACAGTAAAAGCGGTTTCATCTGGCCGTAAATTTGTACATATCTACTCGTAAAAGCGGTTGCGCGGGGCGCTTAGGATCACGCGCAGGTGGGTCTTCGTCAGGTCACGTGGTTCATCTAGATGTAAATTGGTATGCATCTGAACGTAAATGAGGTATGCTTTTTATACCGCCATCACATGGCTAGCATACACCATGACAGTTGTGTCAGTTAACTCTAACAATGTGTCCGGTAATTTCATCAGTACAATATAAGCAGTTTCATCTAGACGTAAAATAGAATATATTTGGTAGTAATTGTGGTTTCCAATTTTATTGCCGCCATCAAATGACCGCATGCGCCATGGTTTGGTGTGGTAGTAATATCTAACAACGCATGCAACAAATTTGTCAGTACAGCAAAAGCGATTTCATCTGGTGGTAAATTTGGTATGTATCTAGTCGTAAATGTGATTTCCATTCTTATTGCCACATCACACAGCTGTCGCGTCGGCATGAGACGGCGACAGTGCGGTGGTGGCAAAACCACACGACTCCGACGACAGTGATCGATTACTGCCGACCGGTGGGCTACCACACCCACGTGTGGACAGCCTCACGTCATTTTACCAGCATTTCCGTGCAGCACGATGGAATACGAGGGGTAGGGCAGTGGCAAAATGGGGGAGAGGTGGCGGCCGGAGCGGTTTTACAGGCGGTTGTCTGGGATCACGCGGCGCATGGGAAACCTGGGATCGCGCGGCGTGTGGGAGACCTTGGATCGCGTGGCGCGTGGGAGACTTGGGATCGTGCGGTTTTACGATCAGGTCACGTGGCTCCCGTTACGGCCGGAGCGTAGAATAATTTACTCTACGCTTGGACGCAAAATAGCGCTCCCGTGTGTGTGTTATAGGAAAATGCATTCTACTCCCGGGTGTAGTTATTCCCACCCATAATATACTACCTAAACGAACTTAACATACTCTTTTATAACCTTAGATATACTCATATACTAATTTTAAGAAACTCCAATGCCAACCACATGAAAAAATTGCAAGGGAGCACATAGTTTTTGGCATATTTTGCTAATACCTTCATATTCGTACATAAAAAGGAGTATGTTCAAAAAACCGTACATACCACCTTAAAAACATATACATACCACCTAGATGGCCTTATATACTATATACCATATGTACATACCCTCCATTGCGCGAGATACTCCTTACTTTGCGACAAGGTTGTCACGGCACGCCTAGTCGACTAGGCGCCCGCCATAGCAATAGTTAGACGGTAGTAATAAATAAAAGGTATACCTTATATGATCGATTATTAAATAACTATGCAATATAATAGCACAAATTATCCAAATAACAAGATCCATAATAGCAAATAGCAATAATATAACAAGGTTCATAACATTTTCCTCTCCAGTCGGCAGTCCACTGACCCATTTTCCTCTTCCTCCTTACCTCCTCTCTCTCTCTCTCTGTTCTGACCGCCCCCTATTTCTTCTCTCTCTCTCCGTTCTCACAAGCAACTCTCCCTTGCTGGCCTGCTCGCCTTCTCCTCCCCTCCCCTCACCTTCTCCCGCTCGCCTCCCCTCGCCGGCTTGCCCGCCTCTCCCACTTGCCTCCCCTCGCCTGCCTCTCCCACAGATCCGTGGCGTGGAGGGGAGGTGAGGCCAATGGAGGGGAGATGCTAGATCCGGTGGTGAAGAGGCCGACGGCGGGAGGATGCTACAGATCGGCAGCGGGAGGACTGGAGGAGGCTGCAGCAGATCGGCAACGGGAGGACTGGAGGCTGCAGCAGATCAGATCAGCGGCAGGAGGACTAGAGGAGGCCGCAGATCAGCGGCAAGAGGAGGAGGCTTTAGATCAGTGCCGGAGGAGGCGGGAGGATGGTGCAGATCGGTGCTGGCAGCAGAAGATCTCCCGATGAGGCCATGACCATGAAACCCTACCAGGCGGCTGGACTGAGGAGTGCTTTGGTTGGGTGGACTGATGCAGTTAGTCCCCCCCCCCCCCCGGGTGGCCGCCGGAATGGGCTGGGCGACGCGCTCTGGGCGATTGCCCACAGCGTCCACCTCCAGCCACCTGGACGACTTGGCATCACTGCTTTTCGAGATACAGCATAGGGAGTAACTACACCCGAGAGTAGAAAAAAGGAGACTAGGAAGTTTAGAACAACTAGAGCAGAGATGTATCTGTAATCAGTAAAAAGTTAAGCCATTTTTTAGTCCACCTTCTAGAAAAATGTTCCTCCTGTTATCAGGCAGCTTAAAGAGCCTCAACCCAGGAATAGCGGGAAGGTTGTGTAACAATGTTTCAGAAAGATAAGTATACATTCCATATATCAAAAGATGCAAGAAAATGCTATGATCAATTTGCAAGAAAAGGGAAAATGCCCAAAACTCAATAAGCTTATTCAGTTTTTACACACATAAGAATTCAATTATTAACATAACATGGAATTATTCCATAACTGCAACAAGTTCATCACTATGACTGATGCATCACATGTTATACACTCCATATATAAAAAAACAATGAGTTTTCAAATGTATTTTTAACAAATGTATTCCTTAATTGTAAAACTGTCACTACTCACTACACTCCATAGCAGGATTAAATTCTCCCACCAAAATTTCTGCTTTTATCAACTTTACAGGTAATCAAAGACTTGAATTCACCATAACTCCTTGTGTTGGATCTCAGAGCTGTCTGACCACATTTTAAGTGACTTAGAGCGAATCAATATGACAAATACAACCTCACAAGCCTATTTCGAATCATATGTCCCAAGCATATTAGAATGCTATATATATACAATGGGAAAGTGTTAAGTTCTAAACTTTTTAAGCCATCCAAACAACGACATCCAATGGTTCGCAGCTCGTGGAACCTCCAGCACCGGCTACTTCATTAAGTGCGGCACTAATTGGCATAACAAGGGTATCAATGTAATTTGCTCTACACCATTTTCATCTATCCTTCCCGGAAAAGATGTCGGAACAATATATCGAATCTTCGTTTTTATTGTTCTTGTCTTAGACCCAGGCATCAATCCCTACCCACATCAAATGCTCCAACAATATTAAGATTCAGGGGTTAGCATTGGAACTCCAGCCAACAGCGAGGCGGCATAGGGCACCTATGTTCTTGCTGGACGCTTTGATCGGAAGACTGAACACGGAGCATTCCCGTTGATGCCCTAATAGTCTTTTCAGGTATTGATGTTCTAATTCTAATGAACAAGAGAGGGATTTGACTATTTCTCTCCAAGAAGTAACTGTAATAACTCCAGCCAACCTGGTAGATGATTAGATTTGACGGATGTGCTAGAACCTCTTGCACCTCCGGAAGGACCGAAACAGAACTCGTATATGGTAGGGTTCTTATCCCCTGCTGTTTCCTTCGAAAATTATCAGAATGCATCGAATCTAGGTAACCCGTGCACGCGTAGCAATTCTTTTGGGGAGGAACAAGATACAAAACAAGCAATATCTTGCAATCACGGAACAATCCAACATCCGAAACCTCAAATTGCACAACTCCGGAAATAGAACCCGTACGACACTCGCCCGCTTACCGATGGGGGAGTGGGTCCTCGGCCCAGGAGACGGCGCACGCGCCGAGGGAGTCGTGGAAGTAGAGGGCGTTGTAGTGGCAGAAGAGCTCGTAGATGTCCAGCCGGCCTCCGGTCCGGTCCGGATCCGGCTCCGAGCCCACCATGGCCGGAGGGGGCGGCGGCTTAGAGGTGTTGGCGATGGGAACGATGGACGAGGGTTTAGGATGAAACTGGCCGTTTCGCACCCGGGTGACGGCCGTTGTTTTCTGTTATATATGTTATATACTTTTTGACGGTCTTCAAGTAATACGGTAATATCATGTTCGATTTTTCGCGCTCTAAATACAGAGGCTATTTGGTGTAGAGTATTTGGTAGTTGTAGATCGGACCGTTAATTTTACTACCCTCAATGAACTTCGGATCGTCTCATCAAGGACTCTGCATATAAATGGGGTCTGTAGCGGCGGAGCTAAGATGTTGATAACGGGTGCGAACTTAAGTAGCATCCATCCTAATTCAAAAGTTTAAATGGTATAATGAAAAATTACATGTTTACGCTATAACTGACATCACACAATGTTTTAAAAAAAATATATGACCTGATACGGCGTTCCTTTATGCTTTTAAAAACGACTGATTACAATATGTTACTAACCTGTAGAAAAAACTTAGACTTGATGAATATGGGTGGGTTTTTTTTACTGATGGCTTATGGCTTAAATATTTGAATTTTGACTGTTCACAAGAAATAGTACGTAGAGGAAAATAGTCGTATACAATTTTGGGCGGTACAGGTGAACTCAATACACTATTTACTACAATTTTTATTTGACCCCGTCTTGAAAAAATGCACCGTTTAAAAGCTAGTTACTGTAAACAGTACAAGTATAAGCCAAATTTAAATCCAAAAAATCTGGTCTATAACTACACGATGGGGTTGGGTGTGACACGATAGACCACTAGGGCAAACATACTATGCAATGGGATTGGGTTTAGGAATCCATCTTGAGCCAGGCTGCTAGAGAAGTGTCGACCTTGTGGCTTAATGGGCTTTAGGCAGATGAGCCATTACACTTGTTGGCTATTGGGGCTATTGGGTTTGTGGGCTAAGGCCACTAAGACAAATTGAGAGAGGAGTGTGTATATGGGTTTATTATTTCAGTTTCTAAAAATTGATTTTTTAGCTTCTATAGTAAATAGCTTTTCAACGGAGTAATTTTTCAATGTGAGGTCTATAAGTTAATTGTAGTACACGCTGTAGTGACTTCATTTATATCAGTCAAAACTGCATGCAAGTTTCTGTTACTCCTACTCTCTCACATAAACAGTCCCAAAACTATAATCCGCGGTCAAAAGCTAAAGCAAAAAAAAAAGACCATATATACTAAGTTTTTTGCCAAAAAAATTTTTAGAGATACAGCCATACCAATGGTACCTCCACAGCTCCACCACTAGGTCCGAGGCACAATACTCTCCATTCCGCTTGTCATTTTATGTATTAGCCTCATTTTTTTACTCTCTTTTTCTCCTCCTCATCTCAGCCCCTTGGAGTGTGATCATGCTTTGTATCATCTAGGTTTGTTCATTTTCTTCACCAAGTTTGCATTGATGAAATTGTTCACGTGAGGATGTTATTCCCATGCGACTGTGAAAAATAATTGTCACCCTAGAAGTCACAAAATAACGAAAGACATGACAACGTGTGAGGTGACGGAAAACTAACCAAAATAAGGGCAATATTATGATTATACTTTCACGAACGTAGTACCCAAAGTTAAGATTTAGGGCGTAAGTGAACATATACACGAGATATGTAGGGTTAGGGTCTGGGCCAAACGAAGTTGGGCCACGAATGTTGCTGTTACATGGGCAGGACCTGTCCCGAAAGCATTCACATGGACCAGGCTTGAGTGGGCACCAGGGCCCGGTTCTACACCTCCGCGTGTTGCGGACAGCGCCAACCTCTCCAGCCGAGTCAGAACAAAGTCAAAGCCTCCTGATGAGGAACAGTCGCTGATGATGAGTTCGATCCATTTTTTATTTATGTAAAAACCAAATCAATCACAGAAGACAGAAATAGTAGATTAAAACACAGAGAGATAGAGAGAACTCCTTATCTTTCTTTATTGCTTTCTTTTCTGATTCCATATACAAAACAGCCAATAGTAATCCTTACTTATAGCCTAGTGGTGAGGTGTCCATCATAGGCCAAGACTCTAAGCCTAGTCCCAGATTTCTTAACACTCCCGCTTGGGCACTCATCCGACACGTTCATGCCTCATTAAAACTCTATAAAAACCCAGTGGTAAAAATTTAGAGAAAGAGTACATAATACATGTTATGCTGTGTTGCACGAATTGCCTTATTAAAAATCTTGGCCGAGAAACTTCAAGAAAACTCGTCAAGGGAAAAAGAGTACAATCCACTCAATTTCGTTTAATCTTCAGGATTTATTCTTTGGATACTCGATCTCCATAATCAAGTTTTAATAACAAGCTTGAGAAAAATTTCTCTCTGAACTCTACACTTTTCTAAGTCTCATCATTCCAATCACTCGTACGCATCTTTCAAAACTAGATGCTGAAAGTGACTTAGTGAATAAATCTGTAAGATTCCCGCATGACTTAGTATGCAGTACCTTAATTTCGTCCATCTTTTACAATTCATGAGCATAGAAGAACTTAGGGTTGATATGCTTTGTGATATGACTCTTCACGTAGTCCGTCTACATTTGTGCAACACAAACTGCATTATCTTCATAGATAATTGTGGGAGCTTGCATAATATTCATCCCACATGACTGCTGGATGCGGTGAATCATTCGTCGGAGACAAGCACATTCTCGTGCGGCTTTCGTACAGTGCTATGATTTCTGAGTGGTTCGTCGAAAAACTTTGCTTGGACGATTTCTTCTCTAGGTCGGTATAGATCTTTTTCTTGCTGTAAAGATCTCCCGATCATCGATACTTTCGATGGGCATGCCTTCTCAAAGCCAAACCTTTCTAACACCTTCTGGGCATAGGCTGACTGATGTACTAATATTCCTTCAGAGATATGCTCAAGCTGCAGGCCTAAGCGGTATTTGGTTTACCCAAATCTTTCATTTCAAATTCTGACTCTAGGTAAGAACTTGCTTTTTTATGTCTTCCATTGTCCTGGTGATATTCAGATCATTTACATACACTGAGATTATACAAAATCCATTCTGCGATCGTCGTATAAATACATAGGGACAATCTTCATTGTTCGTGTAGCCTTTCTTGCATAGAAAGTTTCTTAAGCGATTATACCACATCCTGCCTGATTGCATGAGTCTGTATAGTGATTTCCTGAGCTTCACACTGTACAGATTTCTATTTTCTCTGTTTTGGTTCGGGACAGGGATACTTTCAAGTACCTTCATATAAATTTCCGAATCTAAGTTCCCATAAAGGTATGTAGTTACCACATCTATCAATTTCATTTCTAGATTCAAATTTACTGCCATTGAGATTAAGTATCTAAAGGCAATTCCACACATGACTGGGGAGTAGGTTTCTTCATAATCAACTCCTGGACGTTAAGTGAAACCTTGTGCTACCAGCCTTGCTTTATATCTTACAACTTAATTTCTTTCATTTCTCTTTCAAACAAATATCCAGTTGTTCCCTACAGGGTGCACATGTGGAGGTGTGCGGCTTATGGGCTCAAACACCTCTCTTTTGTTCAGAGACAATAATTTCGTTTCTATTGCATTCTTCCAATCTTCCCAATTTGATCTTTTCTTATATTCAGCAAGCGATGCAAGCTCGGGATCAAGATTGATGATTGTGACAATTTTCTTTGCAAAGTAGATATCAACATTGGCTGTTGTCCTATTCATGGACTCTCCCGTGTGCACATAATTTATAGCTATTCTTCATGAGTTGCTTCTTTTGGTGCTTCTCCTTGCTCATTGCTTCTTCCAGTTGCAGTGGCAAGTCCCTTTAGTTTTTCAGCTTCGATGTGTGCGCACACATCCATGCCGATTTCTCCTTCCATGGGGATGTTCAGATCCGGTATGCCCCCTTTTGAAGGTGTCAAACTGACGCCAAATCTCAACTAGCTCCACTTCTGGTTCTAGGGAACTTCAGTGATCGGCTATGTCAAGTTCTTCTTATCCTTCTTCACTAGGCGTCCCCGGTTACTTAGGATTCGAGAGACCGGAGTTCTCATCCTTTTATTATGAGGCCACAGCGGCGCTTGCGGCGGTCATGTGGGAAGGAGGGCCGATGATCCTCGGGTGCGGAGGTGGATTCGGTCGGCCGGCGAGCGGCTTCGGGCGCGAGGTGGCCGGGCTTCGGGCGGCTCGTGCGGGACGGCGCGCAGGCGACTGGCAACTTCGGGCTGCACGTGCGGGGCGGCGCCCAGGCGACCAGCGACGTCGGGCCGCGCGTACGGGGCGGCGCCTACAGTAGGCTAGCGGCCGGTGGGCGAGGAGAGGCCGGTGGCTGGATTCACGCACAGTGGCCGTACGGGGCCGATCGTGCGTAATTTCCCTTTTTCATTTGTTTCTTTTTTCCAATCTACAGCGCAATCATCATCTACTCTTTCATGTAATCTACCGATTGACATTTTGTCGGCGACTTTAAGTCTGCTCGTGGTAGATTAGAGCAGATTTGCACCGTAGAAAAATAATCTAGAAAGCAAAATCTGCGAATTTAGAGCGATCTAGATACAGACAATTCAATCTACTAATGCTTCGATGATTACCTTTCAATTCACCGGAGCAATTCATGCTGATAACGTGTTGAGGAATAGTCACTGGCGACCAGTTCGATCGATTCCTCTACTTATACAAAAACCAGATCAACCACAGAAGACAAATAGTAGATTGAAACACAGAGAGATAGAGAGAACTCCTAGTCTATCTTTATTGCTTTCTTTTCTAATTCTATATACAAAACAGCCAATAGTACTCCCTATTTATAGCCTAGTGGTGAGGTGCCCACCATGGGCCCAGGCTCCAAGCCCAGGCCCAGGTTTCTTAACACCACCAACTGGATCCCCACTGCTCGCTCCACCGGAGACTTCAAAATTCCTCATCCACTCCTAATCGGTGCCTCAGTCATGGTAGCATTATCGCATCTCCTCCTCCTCCTTGTGCTCTCCCATCCAGCGTCTGCACCCATCACTCACAAGCCACCGCCTTCACCTCCGTAGCCTCCCCCGCCACCATCGCCTCAATAGGTGCAGGTGTGGCCCATCTTGTGTCCATCCATGGTGTACGCGCCACTCTCCCCGTTCTTCAGCATCCACACCATGCCGTCCCAAGCACCATGTGCCACTGGTGCCGCCCACATTCCCATCTGCCTCCTTGTGCTTTCCGTCTCCAACCCTGAAGTTGCGCTTGGCCTCACCGTCGATGAGTCCTACACACTCTCCGCCACCACACAATGGGGCGCCATCCGCAGCCTCAAAACATTCTCATAGCTTGCCTAGGATGGTGGCGATGCCACCACGGGAGGCTAGCCGATCATTCTCAGTAGTATCAAGATCTCCGATCGCCCCTTCGCCCACCGCGGCATCCTCCTCGATACCACCCGCAACTACTACCCCGTTCACGACATCCTCCACACCCTCCATATCATGGCCTTCAACAAGCTCAACATCTTCCACTGACGCTACAAAGCAAGAAGGAACAAAGGCCACCCTTTAACCCATTATATTGATTGGTATAAATAATACACGTACGGTGACTTGCACCTCAAGACAATACATGAGATATAACTACAAGATATGTTGTACAACCGATGGATTCTATCCTTAACCGAGCCACACTATGCACGATGGGAGATCGGCGTGGTTCCTTGGCGTGCAAGGTTAGGAAACTAATGCTATATGTAATATCCCCCTGAAGTGAAGTGTCGGGTGACTAAAAGCTGAGACTGGATTGGAACTACGAGAATAACAAAGTTAGCAGAGAGTTACAATGTCAACAAACTGACGACTGGAAGGTACATGTAGCATGTGCATTTGACCAAGGGCAACCTTCTTGTGAACGAAGTGGATAACGATCTCAATATGCTTCGTGCAACGATGTTGAACTAGGTTAGCCAACATGTACACAACGTTGACGTTATCACAATAAAGGATGATGGCGGTGGAGATCAGCTAGTGGAGCTCCTATAAAAGTTGGCGTAGCCAATAAGATTCGGCGATGGCATGGGTCATTGCCTGGTACTCAACCTTAGTGTTGGAACACGAGATAGTGGGTTGGTGCTTAGAGGACCAGGAAACTAGGTTGTTACCATAAAAAATGCAGTAGGCAAAGGTAAAGTGACAAGAATCAGGACATCCCGCCCAATCAGCATCCAAATAAACTGTGAGAGAGGTACATGGTGTGAAGTAGAGATGAAGACCATGATCAAGGGAGCCTTTGATGTGTGCAGGATGCACTTAATCAATTGAATGCTTGGCTCATGGGATCATGTATGAAGAGACACACTTGCTGAACCACATAAGAAATATTGGGGCAGGTGAGAATCAAGTAATATAGAGCACCAGCGAGACTTCGATAATGAGTCAAATCAGCAACTGGGGAATTGTCTGTGGTGTAGAGCTTGGAATGTATGTCAATCAGAGTATTACAAGGGTTGCAATTGGTCATCCTAGCATGCTCAAGCAGCTCAAGGGCATAAGAGCACTTGGGAGAGGAAGAGAGCAAGGATATTCTGACAGATGGAAATACCAAGAAACAATGCACCAACCGAGGTCTGTCATAGAAACTCACTATGAAGAGAGTGAGTGATGAGGTGAAGGAGATCGGTGGAGGAGGTAGTAAGTATGATGTCGTCAACATAGACCAAGAGGTAGGTAATGTCGCCAGCACGATGGTACACAAAGAGGGAAGTGTTGGTGCAAGAGGAAGTAAATCCAATGGCTTGAAGGTAGTGAGCAAAGCGTTGGTACCACACGCGAGATGCCTATTTAAGGCCATAAAAGAGACTTATTGAAGTGACAAATATAGCGCGGACAATCCTTGTGAACAAATCTAGAGGGTTGCTAGCAGAAGATGGTCTCATCAAGGGTTCCATGAAGAAAAATGTTCTTGACATCTAGTTGGTAAATAGGCCAAGAAAGAGAGGTGGCAATGCTAAGAACAACACAAATGGTTGAAGGTTTAACAACGGAATTGAAGGTCTCATCAAAGTTGATGCCGACTTACTGGGAATAGTCGCAAACAACCCAACAGGCTTTGTAATGAGCAAGCATACTGTCAAAGTGGAATTTATGTTTTAAGATTGACTTGCTCGAAACGATGTTTGCACTGGGAGGAGGGGGATAAGAGACCACGTGTTTTTGTCAATGAGGGCATGAAACTCATCATGAATGTCCTACTTCCAGTGAGGGTCAAGGAGTGCCATTTTGTAAGAGGTGGGAATTGGTGAGATCACTGTTGAGGAAGCAAGGAGGTTGAGCTTCTTGCGTGTCAGAACCGCGATGCCATCCATGGCATAGGTGGTCATGGAGTGATATGGCACCGAGGGCACAAGTAGTGGGACCGACTAGCAGCAATGGTGGGAGGAGGAAACACAATGGTAGCTAGACAGTCAGAGATGTTGGCACAGCAACAACAGGAACTGACACAACAATAGAAGGAGCTGGTGCTACAGGTTGTGGTACTGTCGCGGCAGCCACGAGCTCTAGTGCATTAGCAAAAAAATGCTGGTGCAGTAGGGCATGCAACTGGCATTGTGGTAGGGACTACAGAGGCAGCCTTGGGCTCTGGAGCGGCAACAGAAAAACCTGGCGTGATAGAACGTGTGACAGGGAGAAGACCTAAGGTAGATGGCGCAAGAGAGGGTGGGCTAGTAGCATCATGGGAAGAGGTAAAATCCATGGGAAAATCCAAAAAAAGGGACCATTATGTTGGTCCAATGGAGAAGAAGAATAAGGAAAAGTGGATTCGTCAAAAATGACATAGCAGAGATATGATGATGCATTGAGTGGAAAGATCGAGGCATTGATATCCTTTGTAGGAGTCGGGATATCCTAAGAAGACGCAAGCAGTGGAGCGAGAAGAGAGTTTGTTGTTAGTGGTGACAAAAAGATTTGGATAGCATAGGTAACCAAACACACGAAGATGAGTGTAGGAAGGTGGTGAACTAAAAAGACGCTCAAAAGGGGTAGAGAAATTTAGTGGTTGAGAAGGACGCCATTTAAGGAGATATGTAGTAGTGGAGAGGGCCTCATACCAATAAAAGGGAGAGAACACACGTCATCATTCATGGTGCGAAGCATGTGCGAAGCCTTACCGTTTTGAGGAGAACTGTAGGGACAAGAAAAACAAAGAAGGGCGGCGTGCAAAGAAAAGAAAGAGTGGACTACGATGTTATCGAATTCTCAACCATTGTTAGCTTAAATAGCTTTAAGGGGAGGGTTGAATTGGGTGTCAACGTAGGCATGAAATCGAGAGTGGGAGATCATGTGAGAAGGTCTAAGGCAATTTGTGATGATAAATTAGCATTTGGAGTGAGTTAAAATTCAGTTTTGCAAAGAGAGTATAATTTCTAGAATTTCATAGTTATGTCAGGGTCTAGGTAGTCTAACCGGTCTGTGCATGGCAGTCAGACTGGTTGAGTGTCGGCGGTCAGACTAATCACGATGGCTACAGTCAGACCGGCCTTATGGTGGCGGTCAGATGGGTGATGCTTTTTGATAATGTATGGACACCAAACTAATGTATGGGAGTGTTTGGGGATGAATTTGCACCAGATCTCATGGAAAATGGACACTCGAGGTAAAAACTAGATAAAGTTTGATCAAAATTTTCAGAGATAGTGTTTTCTAGAGGATATAAGTGATCAAACCGGTCTCACCATGGCGGTTGGATAGCTGTGGTCAGATCGACATGATGGTGGCTATTAGACTAGTCTGGGCGGTCTGACCAACCAGTGTGTGGCGGTCAGACTAGTTGTTTGGGAAA
The DNA here is from genome assembly GCA_017311315.1 of Dendrocalamus latiflorus. NCBI lineage: Eukaryota > Viridiplantae > Streptophyta > Magnoliopsida > Poales > Poaceae > Dendrocalamus > Dendrocalamus latiflorus. The sequence continues at coordinate 48,354,397 of CM029651.1, forward strand.
ATTAGGAGATTTGATCATGGGATGATCCTAGTACTCTGGTCTTGGTTATATTGTGTTGCATGTTTATGCTAACATGGGTCAAGTTGTGAAGAATATATGTCCAGAAATAATTTCTTAGTTTTTGGATGTGCAGGAAAGCATGAAAGCAACTATGATCAACGGCTAGCGACTGGGACTAGATTAGGGTGGATCAAGGTCCAAAGCGGTCAAGGAGGTCGTGTGGGATAGTTAAGACTCAAGCATGACACATGATAAAGACAGGGAATGCGGTTGAAGGAATGTTTGAGCAATGGGTTGGATCACGTGGTTTCGTAGATTCAAGTGAAGCGTTGTCTAATGGGAGTTTGAAATAGGAGACTTGCTAATAGGAGGGAAGCCATTGATTAACCTACACATGGTGTGCATGTTGATTTGCACAACAGGAAGAAGGCATAGTCAAGAAAATGTGCTCGGAAGTTTTGTCAGAGGCATTTCGAGAAAATGCCAAAACCGGACCTAAGGCTTACATCCAAACCATGGCGTGGGGAGGCACAAGGAAAATGATTTAGGGTTAGGCTAGGGTCACATGTGTGTGGAGTGGATCAAACACTTGGTGTGGATGGATTGATCGTTGTAAGCGCTTTGAAATGCATGCATGTAGGTGAAAATGAATGTCCGATGGCTCAATTTGAAAAACATATGTGAAAGCTAAATTTGAAAAAATTACTATAGTGCTAGATATACGAAGGCTTCAACAAAAAACCCTTGATTGTGATGTTGGATTGGGCGTCTCTAGTATTTTGTTCGAAGAACAACAATGCACAAGCAACACACAACATTATTCAAAACTGCATGACATGAGATTGCAGAGGCGCTCTGTCTAGCTCACGGCTTCGGTTTTTGCTGAAATTACATTGTAACGAATATTAGCTTTTTTTGAGAAAAATAAGAAAAAATAGAAAAATTGAGAAAAGATAAAAAAAAGTCGTTATATCATTATGAGCAATACAAATAAATACGAGAAAAAGGGTAAAAATAGCCAAAATAAGATGAAATTAAAACCAATATATTATAAGTGGTTTTGATTTAAATAAAGTAAAAACTAAAAAAATCAAAAGCTAAAGCGTTTGAAGCGGATCTGCAGGTGCCATGTGCAGTCACAGGAACCAACGGCAGTCAGTGGAACCAACGGCGTAAAGTAATAATCAAGGTTGTCGACACATAGGCATCACCAAGATCACCGATGTCCGACCCGCGTTGAGCTCATCAGCATGCCACCGCGGTTGCGCTCGTTAGTGTCGTGTCCATGGATAGCGTATTCCATAGTTGTTTATACTGGTCTCGTTTTTTTTTGTTTACGTCTTTTGCTATAATAATTATTTTTTAAATAGAATATTTTTTAAAATAAGATCTATAAGTTAATTGTAATAAGCACTGTACCAACTTTAACTATACTAACTAAAATTATATACGAGTATCTCTCTCTTCTTACTCTATCTGGTGAATAACTAGAACTCAAAATTTTCAGCAATAAGCCTTAGCCCTAAAGAACAACCCTATTGGCTATGACTGATAGTTTATTTTGCTACGATTGATAACTTTTATCTGAAAATGAATACTGGTGGTTGAAAGAAGTAGCTTTTAGAAGGAACAGACGAGCAACAGAAAAAGTGAGAAAAATATGCGTTTGTGAGACAGGAGCGAGAGAAGTATAGTTCGAGATGTGTCTGTCTTATCCCCAAAGTGAGATATAAACAAAAGGAGCAAGGAAACCGTTTTGAGAAACCGAGTGTTTATAATGACTTCTATCTTCTCTAAACAGAAAACGTTTAGAGAACAATATGAATATGCCTTATGCTAGTGTCCATTTCTTATCATGGTGACATTCGACTCGGAATCCATGGTAAAAACGAAACGTGGTCCTTTTTATTAGCGGATGACATTGTTTGAGTCTTGGAGGAACAAACACATACGAGAGGCTTGATAATGATAGCTAGAGTCCTAAAAAATGATAACTACTCTACTAGATCAGACTTCCAGGAATGCGATTTTTGCTTGCCAAAAACTCATTCAAGATTGAAAGATGCTGCAGGCAATTTCGGACCGTACAAGAGAACCAAACAACCAACTAGTGAAACTACTGGAAAAGCCAATTATATGGCACAAGATAAGTTGATAATTGGAGAGATTTGTTACAGTTTTGTGTAAGATGAGGGGAAAATTGAAGCTTTTCTATCCAACCGATCTTGTGTAAGGTTGATAGTATGGTTTAGCCTCTACTGAAAACCATGTAGAAACAAATTTACCTGGAATTCCAACACCTTTTAACCCCAAGCATACGCATAGACTGAGGCAGACAGCTTGGAGTAGACGGCCATCATCTCTAGTCATCTAGTTCCCTATCAAGTAGTAGCAGTAGTAGTAATAGTTAGCTGGTCCACTCCAGTTGCTTTCCGTCCGACGTGCGAGTAGTGTAATCCATCCATCGCTTTCTGTCTTTCCGGTTGACGCCGCTGTGCCTCGACGGCTGAACATGCTCAAACTGATCAACATAAAGTTGAAAGTGTAGTAGAGATATTACTCGCAGTATGAGAAGGAAGAGAAGATCTAACCTCTCTACTTGACACCTCTGAACTCGTTCCTTTTTCCTCCCATTCTGCTCTCTGCGGCATGTCCTTTTTCTCTTCTCTGTGCTGCAGCCTCTTTTCGGTTCCCTTCTGGCTTCTTCCTCGTGCAGGTACTAGTTCTGAACTCTGAAGGTAGCGCGCGCGCGCACACACACTGAGATGAGGGAGATAATGAGTATCCACATAGGACAGGCAGGCATCCAGGTGGGGAATTTTTGCTGGGAGCTCTACTGCCTCGAGCATGGCATCCAGCCCGATGGCCTCATGCCCAGGTCCCTTTCTATTCCAATTCTTGCACTTGTCAATCTTTTCTTTCATAATTCTGTGAAATTTTGATCTCTGGATGATGATTCCATCATAGATGATGGTCTTTGATCTATGTATGGCTACCCTCGTTAGTTACTGTAGTAGGAGCCTAGTTAGTAGCCTAGAAAAGAATTGAATTCGAAGAGAATTCTGATGATTATCTTCAATAATGGACCGTGGCCAGAAGAAGTAATACTTAGGAAATTTTGTTGGATGTTTTCATAATCCGTTTCAATCTTCAGCACTCATCTCGGTACTGTTTGTGAATTGATGGCACCCCTGACCCCTGTGAACACTAATCCTGCATTTTATTGTTTCAAAACCACTTGCTTTAAAAGTAAAAAAAAAGAGAGTCATGATCAAAAGACGGAAGATGCGAATAAAAAAGAAGCTTCTGTTTTGTTGAACAAGCTTCAGGAAGGATAGCATGTGACTTACTAACGATACTAGTTAGAGACCTGTGCGTTGCAATGAAGTCATAAAAATAGTAAGACGGAACTTACTGCCTGGCCAACTTCACATATCAAACATTAGAGAGCAAGCGACAGAGAGAGAAGAGTGGCCAGAATACGCGAGGAGATGGGAAAAGTGGAGGGGATGAGCGGTTGTATCCTGAGAGAGAGAGAGGAGGAGGAGATAGACGAATGGTCCAGATCAAATCGAATGGTTATAGAGATGGGAGAGGAGAATGCAGCGACGACCACCAACTCTTCTTTATATAATAGTAGAGATATGCGCCTAGCTCCCAATTTATAATATCCAATCCTCAAGTCTTTGCTATGGGCTTGCAGTGACACCTCTATTGGGGTTGCAAGGGATGCATTCAACACGTTCTTCAGTGAAACGGGTTCAGGGAAGCACGTTCCAAGGGCCTTATTCGTCGATTTGGAGCCCACTGTCATCGACGAAGTGAAGACAGGGCCATACCGTCAGCTCTTCCATCCAGAGCAGCTCATCTCCCACAAGGAAGACGCTGCTAACAACTTTGCTCGTGGACACTACACAGGTGTGATATACGACCTCAGCCATTTCATTTTTTTTTTATCATTTAAAATGTAAACTTGATGCAAGTAGGCATATCGACTTTCGAGCTCGGAAGAAATATATTATAGGAGTCAGAATCCATAATTTAATTATTCTATGCCGAGATTACTGCTCATACAAGGAGCAATCTCTCTTCTTCAACCTTGGGGAAACTTACTTTAAATAATTGTCATGCTTGGGAAACTGTCCTATGCTCCTACTAAAACAAATCCTGTTTCGGAACCGAGTGACATCTGAAGTTTTACATTCTATTTATGTGCTGCAGTTGGAAGAGAAGTAGTAGATCTTTGCCTTGATCGAATAAGAAAACTGGCAGACAACTGCAGTGGTCTCCAAGGTTTTCTGGTTTTCAATGCTGTTGGTGGTGGAACTGGCTCTGGACTTGGTTCATTACTTTTGGAGCGCCTATCAGTAGATTATGGTAGGAAGTCAAAGCTCGGGTTCACCATCTATCCTTCACCGCAGGTATTGTTATGACTATGTTGTCTTTGTCTGGTTGCTTGAAGAGCTATGCAAAAATATGTTTAATCGCCATTGTAGTTGAGCTATCTTTGTCAATGAGTGGAATTGTTCATCTCTTCTTATCAGAAGACATAACATGCATACAGGTGTACCTCCTTCTGGAGACTCATCGGTCTATCATTAATTGGAACAATAATTTCTTCATATGATCTCCTTGAGTAGTTCTTAAGCTTGGATATCATGTGAGACCACATTTCTCTTAGAGGAGCAAAGATGTGAGTGGATAAGCATTTATGCCATGACAAGAGGGACAGCTCACAATTGTCCTCCTTGTTGCCTGCATCGAGGAACACGGGACAATATCTCGTCTATATGCTTGATAGTACAGGGAGAAAGTTAATTTGTGTTGTGAACATACCAATAATTCTCAACCGGATAATAAGCATCCTGTGAAGAGGCTGCACCTGTCATTCTGTCAATGTTAAAATTCAAGTACCTGCAATGAAACCATTTCCTGTTGCAGATTTCAACTGCCGTCGTGGAGCCTTATAACAGCGTGCTCTCGACTCATTCTCTGATTGAACACACCGATGTTGTCTTGCTCCTGGACAATGAAGCTATCTACGACATATGCAAGAGGTCCCTGGACATTGAGCGCCCGACATACACCAATCTGAACAGGCTGATATCTCAAGTTATATCATCCCTGACCACCTCGCTGAGGTTCGACGGAGCGATCAACGTCGACATAACCGAGTTCCAGACCAACCTTGTGCCGTACCCCCGGATTCACTTCATGCTCTCTTCGTATGCTCCGATCATCTCGGTGGAGAAGGCCTTCCATGAGCAGCACTCGGTTCCTGAGATCACAAACGCTGTCTTTGAGCCGTCAAGCGTCATGGCGAAATGTGACCCCAGGCATGGTAAGTACATGGCGTGCTGCTTGATGTACCGCGGCGACGTCGTGCCGAAGGATGTGAACGCTGCCATCCACTCAATCAAGACCAAGAGAGCAGTGCAGTTTGTCGATTGGTAAATGCCCCAAAACTCTTGCCAAGTTACATCAGATCGATCTAGATTGTAATCTTCTGACATTGAGATTCAGCATCACATGACATTTTTTTTTGCTGCTGCTGGAAAGGTGTCCCACCGGCTTCAAGTGCGGGATAAACTACCAGCCACCGACTGTAGTCCCCGGAGGGGACCTGACCAAGGTGCGGCGCGCGGTCTGCATGATCAGCAACAACACGGCCGTGGCCGAGGTGTTCTCGAGAATCGACCGCAAGTTCGACCTCATGTACGCGAAGCGCGCGTTCGTTCACTGGTACGTCGGCGAAGGGATGGAGGAGGGGGAGTTCTCGGAGGCGAGGGAGGATCTGGCCGCGCTGGAGAAGGACTACGAGGAAGTCGGAGCTGATGTCGAAAACGAGGAGGAAGAAGGCGAGTATTGAGTTGGCTGGGTTGCATGCACAGTGCTTCTTGTTTGGAGTCATAGACAGTGGGGCGTGCTTGGGTGGCACTGTTCTTCTTTGCCCCCCGTTTGCTTGCGCTCCTCTGCTCAGTGTTTAGCAGAGTAAAAAATTGTAAGATTGGTTGACCTGATATGGTTTTGTATGCCAATTGGTTGACCTGATATGGTTTTGTATGCCAACTTTGCGCGAAAGATTGGACTAGTACATCATGATAATAAAAGAATTCGTCAGAAAAAGCTGGGTGTGACCAGGCTATAAAAAAACTCGAGCTCAGTAAGCTACTCGAGTTCGACTTGTTCTCGAGCTTCAAACGAGTTAAACTCAAGCTTGAATCCAAGCTCATGAGTCCATCGAGCTCGAATAGTGTGGCTAAAATTTGGCTTATCCATCCCAATTATTCTTCACATGTTCTTTACAATGTCAAAGTCTAGTTGCTGAGTTTTTTCGAGTTGAGCTCAAGCTTTGGCCTAGCTTTTGTAGATGGTATTATGTTAATGTATAATTGTTGAGCTTTTTTGAGCTGAGCACATACTTACTCAAGAGTTGGCTGAGATTTTGTATAAAGTACTATGTTAAAATGTGTTTGTTGAGCTTGAACTTATTCTACCTTTGGCCGAGCTGAGCTCGAGGAACCTAGGCCTGCTCAAGCTCGGCCAAAGCTCGCACCACTAGTATTATATGTTGATGGGTCGGATTGAAGCACACATTCTATCTATCTAGGTGGCTTCTTCTAGACTTTGGTGGCTTAGGCAGGTATAGTTTACGGACTAAGGAGTAGGTATAGTTTACGGACTAAGGAGTAGCTCATTGTTCTTGAACTAAAAATGAGAAATAAAAAACAATATCTTTTTATGCAAAAAAAACTGATCTTACCAATTCCTTCTAATGAGATAACTTGCCATTACACAAGGCATGAACTCAAGGTAGTTTTGGATAGATCACTTTTTAAGTTTCTTGCTTGAGATGGTTATAGTAAGGTTTGAGATCTAGCACATGACTAAGAAAGTAAAAAATGGTCAAAACTTAAGAGACAGTTGTGGTTGGCTCCTAGTCCAGTATTTGATTTGCTAAGGTAAAACCAAAAACAAATTTTAGCAAGTGCTAAATGTGCTAATTATGTTTAATCCCAAGTGTTTGGTGTATGTCTATAATCTAAAATAGTTACTTCACATAATATGGCTTTGTGTTTCACGTGTAGAGTCATTTTGGATAATTTTTATGACTCTTAATACTAGAAATGAATAAATATTAGCTACTTCAGTTCATTTTTGTTCTATCTTCTTCCATATATCTTGATGACTCTATTGTCAAAGAGAGATAAAAATCGGTAAATATGCATATCTATAGTATGATTTAGAGTTTTTATGCAAAATCTTGCTAAATTAGAGTTTTAATGTTATGTTGTGATTTCTCTTGATCTTTTGATGGCTTCTCACCATGATCAAAGTCAAATAGAACAATTATTCTTTCATATGGACCTAAAGTGAGATTTTCCAATTTATTTGATAGATTCGAAGCTTTTTGTGGAAACCTCATCATTTTTAATTGTTCCTTCATATAGATCTAAAATGAGATTTTCCAATTTATTTTGTGGATTCAAAGTTTTTTTGTGGAAAACTTACCATTTTCAGTAGTTTCAATCCATTTCTACCTCATATGGCCATTTTCAGTCTTTGCATTCCTCTTTGTGACCATTTTGAGCTTCATTTGCAAAATTTTCTCTCTAAATTCTAAAATCACATCCTACTTGTATTTTTGAGTAATTACCAATGGGTGAAGGAGATTGAAGGACCATATGGGAAGGTTTAGGATTTTGTTGTAATGAACTATTGTTATTTTTTAGGAGTGAAAATTTTAAATTTGCAAATTTATAGATTTTTCTGGACAAATTTCAAAAATGGATGATTTTTAGAAAATTTGAGTTATGGGATGATTTGATTTAATCTAGGTCAGTGCATATATGTTGCATGATGCATATTATAACTAACGTGGGTTAAGTTGTGAAAAACTTGTTCCTGAAAATTATTTCTTGGTCTTTGAATGTGCAGAGTTGCTAGGAGTCGACAATGGTCAACGATAAGGATTGGGGCTATGTTTATGGAGGAGCCAAGACCTAGAACGATCAACGATATCATGTGTTCATCTCCTATATATTCACTTGTATTGATTGATTTACTCTTTATTTGGTCGATTTTGATCTTCTCTCTCCCTTTTTTGATATCTGAAAAATCAATCTCCAGCCATCTAGACACTTGGTTGGCAAGTTGACGAAGAACCCTGGTATTTGCTCTTTTTGGCCATTCTGAGTGATTTCTTAATTGAGCTGTTTTTACTTGATTTCTTATGTGTTCTTACTTGCTGTGACATATGAGAACACATCTAGAGCTATCTTATCCATTATCCACCCACGAGAAAGTTATATTCATCGTTTTTGGTTTTTGTCTAGTTTTAGTGTAACTTTCCTTCAAATGTGAAAAGTCATAAATTTGGCAAAGATTTTTTTGATCGTTGACTAGTATAGATTTCTTACATCCTAGAGAATGTGCATAACAAATTTTAAGTAAATTGAAGTTTTAGTTTGAGAGTTAGCTCAATTGTAAGTTTTGGCATGGTTTTGGTGCAACAGAGCTACATGAATCAAAAGATTCTAATTCTCTTATGTCATTTCAAAATTTTTGGTTGGGTTAGGTTCTTAAGGTCATGATCTAGTTTTGGTTCAAGTTTTAAGTCTTTTAGATCTACGAATCAAAAGTTTTATAGATTTTTGGATTCGACATTTTTCGGAAATTTAGGATCTTGATCTTAATGGCTTTTCATAGCTATTGGAATGAATAATTAGTGAATATTTAGAAGAAGAAAAATTAAAGGACATCATTCGCGTATTCTGTTATCCTACCCTACGAAAAGAAAGAGCGTGACTATTGCGTTACTAGTAGCGTTTATACAAAAGTATCGGAGTTGTTGAATTACTGCCTCCACAGAGTTGTTGAAGCACCTGCATTGTTCTCTGGTATAAGCGCGCTACATAGGACCTTGTGCGAAAGCCCACATCTCATATGTATCCATCTATCGTATTTTTTTCTCCTTTTAATTTCTCCCTGTGCTGATCACATCTGAGCCCAAATTTTCCTACGAAGCCTCGCATCTCCATGATTTTTCGCGGCGGTTTGGTCCGTGAAAAGAGCGAGAGCCGAGGCCACGAGGAACGCCGGCGCGCATGCCCGTCGTGTGGGTTGTTCTCGCGCAGCCGCGTGGTTGGCCGTGCGTGGGCCTAATCTGTCACCACGGTCCAGCTTAACAAACATCAGGTTCCCATCCATGCGGTAGACCGCGTGTGGGCTGGATCATGCGAGTAGATCCTTTTCGCTCCGTCATCCATCCAACCCGTTGCTCCATCCATCCCGCTAGGTCATCGCTTCCTTCCTCTCAAAAAAAAAAAAAAAAGGCCATCGCTTCACCCATACAATTTTCCATCGAGATCGTCACACAGTTTTGTTTATTCGTTACCCGATGTATGCCATGTTGGCGCCTTGGCGGGCAAAGGCCATGATCAACCCGACTCAGAGAACCCCAGACGAAGACGGAAGCTATGGCATTCATGTAAAACTATGGCATTCACGTAATCTTTCTCCTTTCAAGTTCTCCTCATGCTGATCTCGTCTGAGTCCGAAATTCCTCATGATGTTTCACCACTCCATCCCCCATGTCCACGTTTTTTCTTGGGGTCTTTCGTGGCGGTTTGATTCAAGAAAAAAGATGGAGACAACGCGAGAACACCGGAGACATAACGACCAGCAACGTGTGGCATGCCCATCCTAGCACGGACCACTCCGTGCCACGTGGACCTGATGGCGGTGGAGGAAGACGCACAAGACATGGCAGGGAGACCCGGCGGCCTCAAGGGCGTAGCCCTCATCAGCGGCGGCGCCAACAGCACGATCGTTGGCGCCCTCCACTTCTTCCAAGACCCATCCACCGGTAATATGTCTCTTCCTTGATACTCTGCTCTCTATAGCCGTCCTAAATCACCTCTTCTCGGTATGATTCGGTCTCTGTGCGTGTTAGGGTATACCGAGGTTCACGGGCCTCACCATGGGCCTCTACGGCTTCCACATCCACGCCTTCAGTGACACCACCAATGGCTGCAACTCCACTGGTTGGTTACCTTCTCTGCCTATTACGGTTGCTTGGGTTGTGACTTAGGCTGTCCAATTTGAGATACTATTAGATAAAGCAGTGAATTGCAACTGCAAATACTTCCCTTCTGGCGACTCAATTACTCCACTAGGTAGAAGGAGAATTCACACCAATACCACAAGGGAGGCGTGGTATCTAAACTGAGTTATCGACTAAGCATGGCGGATCCAAAGAGAGCTACCGAGGTGCACATGACACCGGGTCCAATTTCATTTTCCCTATTATATAGTCTATGTAAATTTAGGTGTAGACTCTAAACAAAAAATCGAAGGACATATGGTCAACCCAAAGATTAAACTCTTGGACTCCCACTTCCCATTACTTCACACGGCGCTCCTACAATTAGGCCCAAGATGACACCAATCAAGACATAAGATATGCAGCCTAGCATACATAAGTGCAGTCTAGCTGACACAAGTATAGCCCAAGGTACTCAGCCAGCCAAGGCAATTTATGAAGGGAAGATAGCATGCAAAGGCCACACAACACGCACATCGCATTGCCCCAATCGCCTATGTCTCGTTCTATCCCACACTCTGTCCTGCCTCGCGTGAAAGCAAAATCTACTCTCTTGCTTGATTGCAGGCTTGCAGCCACCGGTTGTCGGAGCCCGGAGGCCTAAGCTGTAGCCCGCTGGTTGTCGCGTCTCCTGGTCGTCATCATCCATCAATCATCTCGCCGATCACTTAGCAACATAGATTAAGTCCTAAATTGACATAGAGAATTTTGCTAAATTTCTCTCGATCCTTTCAATTTCTTTAAGCAAGTAGATTGAATTTATGAGTTATGATTTGAATGTTATAGTTGTTGATTGTTTTTTGTCAAATTGTAGGGTTCGAAATTAGCATTTCAATTTGGATTTTTGGAAATTGAAATACACATCTACTTCATTGCAAATTGGTGGCAAAAGTATACATGTAATTGTGGGGGTATTCTTTTGGGCTGCGGCTCATTGGCGGATCCAGTATGGGTCACGGGTGTTCAGTTGAACACCCAAATTTTTTTTATAAAATATCAGATATATAATAGGTATATTATATATACTATTAGTTGTGTTAAAACTATATTTTATACCTGCAATTAAATTCAGCCCGTACTCCTCGTATCTCGCATGCAGCCCATGTAATACATTAGGCCTATTTTTCTTTCCACTTCAGCCCTCCTCACGTCCAAAGAGGTAAAGATATAAACAAAATCATAATATTTGTTCTATTTCTCATCTTGTGGTTGTCTGTGTGGGAGGCAACTTAGGCCTTTGAGTGGCAAGCGGGCGGAGGTACAGGCTAGAGGCGAGTGATGACCGACGGACGTGGACGTGGTGCCATGATGTGACGACAATCATGCGTGAGGCGGCACATGGTGCAAAGTGAATGTGTGGCAGCGCGGGCGAGCAGAGAGGTGTCGCGGGCAAGCAGACAGTGGCACAACGAACACGGAGGTAGGGAGCAGTGTGGTAGCCGGGAGGGAGCATGACATTGGGAAGTGAGTAACACCTCCAACTTATTGTCATCGTCCTCTTTTCAGATCTAGGTGTGCTCCATCCCACTCTACTTATTTTCTTTCTTGGTCTGTTTTGCTCCATGGAAGGAATATACAATTTCCTCTTAGATGGACAGTTCTTACTGATAGGGAAATAGTAAAAATAAGGCAAGATCAACAAGATATAAAACTCTCATTTATCTCTATAATTTGTTGTTTAATTCATATAATTATGCTCCCCTTATGTCGCTCATTTCCTTGTAAGAAATCATTAATTTCTGTGATTTATGTATTTCTATTATATCTACATACATGTATCGTTATATCGGTGTTTTGGGGGTGACAGTGCGCCGCGGTATCGACGTATTCGAGTAATTTAGCTCCGAAATCCGAACACCCATTCTAAAAATCCTGGATCCGCCACTGCTGCGGCTGATGGGCTTTGTCTGTGCTTTTCAATACAATAGCGGACGATGGAGATGCTAACACGGATAGAGCATATAGTTTTGTGCTTGTGAAGTTGTTTGGAGAATCTGCTTCAAGAGGCTGCTCTGTTTCGACGTTTGGCTTTTCGACTTTCAGAGAAGCAAGAGCCAAAAGCAAAAGTCAAAAAACAAAAAGAACACGTCTTGTATATATAGCGAAGCGATGAACCCCAATCATTTTTATTCTGGTTCTGCCCCTGCTACTAAGTACTGATCCAAACACACATACAAGGAAAGGATGACCTGGGATTAAAATTTCGTTAATGAATTGAATTGAACTATGCTGTGAGAAATGACCAACATGGCAGGTTTAGTTGCTAAACAAGTGCCCTGTAATGGCCCGCTCTATAGATATGTGTACTACAGAAATTGCTATGCCTCCGGCAGAGGTCTTATGGCGTGCTCATCTTGCCTATGGAAAACTACACCTTTGCTGGCGAATGGAACTATTCCACAAGATGTTGATGCAATGGACAATAATCACTTTGCATGCATTAAACATGCGGAGAATAGCGCAAGTTCAATATTGGTGGACATGATTTCCAATGTGGAATTGTCTGTTCCTTCTAATTGTAGTGTTGGACTACTGCCCTCTTCAGATTAGCCTACTACCATCCTACTGATAGACGGGACAGTGAGTATGTTCTTAGGAGACTGCAGATTTTTTCAGTGCATTTTTAGACTTCTGATTTCCATGTCTTCTTGATGTAATGGCTTTGATTTTTCTAAGTAATTCTTGTAGCTGAGACTGAGATAGCAGAAGAACACAATATCTTTTTTACTAGCCTCAAAGGCGCGGCGGCACGCCGCGCCAGCCACCGTACGTACCAAAGTAAAAGAGGCGATAATTCGTGAGGAGTTTTTTTAAAAAAAATCGAGGACAAATACGTAATTTCGGAAAAATAAAAGGTTTTTTTGGAAAAACGAGGACTTGTAAGGACTTGTACGTAAGTAAATAAGGACTTATACGTAATTTTGGAAATCCGCGGGGCGCTATCCAAAATTTTTTCCTTTAAAAAAACTCGCAGGGACCTATCCGCGAGGAAAAAGGACCTGTACGTAATTTCGCAAAAACCGGAGGAAAGTGCCTCCCCCGGCCGTACGCGGATTCCTCCGCCACGCGCCGGCCGAGGGAGGCGCTGGGGCGACGTGGACACCGCGCGCGCGCAGGAACTCCCCCGGCTTTACTTCGGTTACGATTCATGGGATCTTGTAGAACTTCTTAACATCATATTCTAAATATGGCAACATATGTGGTGTACATAGCCTATTTGGTGAACATATGGATATAAGCTAATCTAGACCGGCCAAGACGAAATTAATGGGCGAGATCCAAGCGGGCAATCCCACCTCTCACTCCTGAAGAGCTTCTCTCGCAAAACACCCTCCGCCCAAATCAATCGCCTCCCAATTGTTCTCCCCACTTGCTTGAGCGTTGGCTTCTCTAGGGTTTGCGTGGGGGTGGTGCTGCTCGTGTCCGCCGGCTAGGGTTGGCAAGACCAGATGAACAAATTCTTGATTCATCCCACGGCAAGAACATATAGTCGCATACGATTTTGGCCGGTACAACTGAATTTAATATACTTACTACAATCTTCCTATTGATTCGCTTTAAAAAACGCACTATTTAAAAGCTAGTTGCAGTAGACAGTACGAGCATAAGCCGTGTATAAGCCAAAATGAACCCACCAAAAGGCGATACGGGACGCCACTGGGACAGGAGAGCTCGAGGAGCAGAGATGTGGAGGAAAGGTGATAGGAGAGCTCAAGCAGCCAGATCCAATTTTACACCGGCGGCGATACCCGACTGGCAAACACGAGCAGCCTGCCACCACGCAAACACAAGAGAAGCTGACGCTCGAGCACGTGGGGAGAACGATCGAGAGGGGATGGCTTTGGGCAGAGGGTGTTTTTGCGGGAGAAGCTCTTTGGGTGGAGTTTTTTTTTTTTTTTTTTTTTTTGCAAAAAGGCCATAAGTGAGGAGGTGGGATTGCCCGCTTGGATCTCACCCGCCGATTTCATCTTGGACGGTCCAGACTTGCTATATCCATAGGCTATGCGCACTATATATGTTGCCTCTAAATATAAGGGTTAAGTTCTCAAGAAGGAAAAATCCAGTGTGTTGGTTTTATGTGTCGGTGATCAAATATCTCTGCATAATAGGACCCCATTTTAATCCTCATAATAAGTCCCATGGAGCACCCTCTGATGATGAACAACATGTGGGCGGCCTGCGGAACATACAAGCCAACAATGATGGTTAGTTCTATGCCTACTCTAAGATCCTTTAAGCAACTAGGGGTACTAATTTTCTGTGTTTACGAAGTAATCCCTGTACTTAATAATACGCCCTCTTATTTATTTCAGGAGTTGCAGAAGTCTTCATAAATCATAAAGGATTTGCAGGTTCCATTGTCTTGAAGGATGTAAAACATTTGTTTGTTCATCTTAGTATTAATTTTGATCCACTGGTAATCCATTTCTGTTGCTTTATGAAGATTTCACTGAGCGGACCTCATTCCATACTGGGAAGGGCAGTTGTTGTTCACGCTGATTCTGATGACCTAGGGAGGGGTAAGCATTCTAATATCACTACTGCAAGATTGTTACTGGCTTACTGCACAGCGAGTAATTCAAACATTGCCACCTGCTGAATGGAGATGTTACCGTGGATATTAATATCGACATCATAATGCTTCTTACTTGAGCATCTTATCTATTCAATTCATGGCTATCATGATTGATTATGTGTGATATTGGGTTCTGACTAATTGCTGAATTTTGTTTCTGTAACCTTAAGCATAACTAAAATTCTGGTTCATTGCATGAAATGCTAGCCACTTTAAGGTAAAATGTGGAATCATACTCAACTAATTTGGGAGTACCATATCCAACTAATCTGGGATTCGTTCAAGCCTATTATTAGTTTATGACTATTATGGTACGATGCAGTAGGGGATAATTCCCCACATTTCAGGATCACCATACCGTGGGTTATGCCATGCAACACTTGAAAACCATGAAATGCTAATCAGTATTTTGAAATTTATGTTTCTATTTTGTACATGACATAGGCTTGATGAGATCTCATACTCGGTTAAAGACAAGTTAGCCGTAGCAGTCAAATATTAAGAGTTATGACAGTGCTGAAGAAAAGCATTTGTTATGACACAATATGTGATGTACTATTTCCTCAATTGTCAAATAGTGGCATGTTGGGTGTCGTATTCTTGCATGTCCTGCTACTCGGTTCAATTCACGGCAGAAGTCATTTGGATGCTAGAAAGCAAAGCTTTTCTTGTTTATTTGACCCAATTTTGCACCCGATTTATAAATGAGTATGATTCATGCAATGTTTGACCCAATGGTCTTCTTTGCACTTTGTTCAAACTTAACTTTGCTCGGTGCACTTCAAACACTAACGCTTCTTCCCTTGTTTTCACTTTGTTCTGTAACAATTATCAAACTTCATATTCCTGAACATTTGTAGTACTGCTAGATGTAGGATTCATGGACTATTATGTATTGCAATTTTGATATCACATCAGGCGGCATCCACACTTTTTACTGCTCCTGACCATGTTCCTTTAATATTTTGAAGGAGGCCATGAACTCAGTAAATCAACAGGAAATGCAGGAGCCAGAATTGGATGTGGTAAATGCCAACCCTTTTTTTCCCCAGTTTTTTAACTGTAGGAAAGAGCCTGACAGATATGTCAATACTAAGCGAACGCGTAAAGAAATAGTTGCTTTGCATAAATGATCCCTCTGATATATCATATTGATGGGACTTCAAAATACGTCTGCCAATAACATGCAGGTATCATCGGAATTCAGCCTTCCGTTTAACAAATAATAGCCAGGGAATTCGTCATGGTGGTATGTTTGTGCAGAGACAAGGAAATACTGATGTTCGTCGTCGTTGTGGATCATTTCAAGACAATACATTTTGATGCAATATTACTGTCTTCTGTTATGTATACAATTCTCTTATGATCAGAATAAAAAGTTGTACAAACTTACATCAACCTGCTGCCAAACCTCAACTATGTTGTCAACTTTTCCCTAGTTATCTACCTTCGAAAAATTCACCAGTTATCGGCAGCTTATAATGGACGCTGCTTTTGGATCCGAGCATCACCAATGTCTTTGTGCTTCTTTTGGATCAGAAAAAAAGCAGCCTTTCTTGTGTACTGAGTATATAGTACCCCGAAAATAGCCATCTCTTATTCTCAAATGGTGAAAAGTTCCACAATTGTATTGGCGTCTCAAATTTACTGTGCTTCCGCGAGGGAGCCAAGCAAACACTTTTCCTATATCATGGCAAATCTGGACATGGATGTATGATAGTATTAGTGCAATCCAATTTTCTCAACTTTAGGTGGTGCTCCAACTAGCTTTTGACTAAAGCTTATGGTTGTGACTTTTTGTTGAAATTGCACTGTAATTGCTGTTAGCTTTTTTTTCCCAAAAAATAAAAAAATAAAGAAAAATCAGAAGAAAAAAATCGTTATATCGTTACGAACAATCCAAAAAGAATAAGGAAAAAAGAAAAGACAAAAACCCCAAAAAACTAAAATAAGTCGAAATTAGAAGTTGATACGTTCTAAGTGTCTTCTGATTTAAATGAGCTGAAAATAAAAAAACAGAAGCTAAAATTTGTAACTTGTGTTAGACCCTGCTGCCTAGTGAATTAAAAATGCTCATCCACTTAATGAAGCTCCTTGCTGCACAAGAATCAAATACCTGACAGCACATGACCTCCTGAACACCAGCCGGCCGTGATCCTTGCGAGCCGTGACCATCAAAGATGACAGTCCCAAGACACGCTAAACGCTGCAAGTCCGCAACAGAGGAGCAAACAACAACAAGAGAACACCCAACATCAATACGACCTGCAAGTTAGCAATTTAGTATAGCCTTCGTTGATACTGATACCAAGGTCAGCCCTAGCAAGAAATGCCTCGACGGGAACCGGACACGCGGGAAGGCGCCAAGGACGAGCCGTGCCCCGCCCGTTCGACCGAAGCGCGCGCCCAAACAACGATGCATCGCATGGCGTCTCGGCACCAGACTTTTTATAAAACGCGACCGGTCGACTCGGCCCGGGAGGAAGGCCTTGGAGCTTCCCGTTGGCGCCGTGCGGGCGCGGCGGACCGCGACGATGGCAGCGGACACCGCCGGCGCGGCTCCCCGCACGCCCGGCCGATGGCGCCACGGAGAAGCGGCTCGTGGACTTTCGAGAGGCGACTGGGCGGGTGACTTGAGAGAACAGGAGAAACTGACGAGCGCGCCCACCCACCCAAGCGGCCAAAGCCCAACGTATTACGTACCGGCCCTGGGTTTTGCTTGAGGAGAGTGAAGAGCCGGGTGAGCGGACGTACGTGGCCGCGTCCGAAATTCCTGGGAAATGGCTGGGAACGGCCGTGCGGGCGGTCGTCTGCGTGGGAGGGACGGCGTGTGCGCGCGGCAGCATTCGTGGGCAGAGTACGACTATGGCGTGCCTGTCGTCTCGCCTGTGCGTGTGCACGCGCTCGTGTGCTAGCTTTGCCGTGGCGACACCGCTGTTGCAGTGTGTGCCCTCTCCGATGCACCGGGCAGGGGCAGGCCGACCATTTCTGTGGTCTCTAGTCCGTAGTCCTGTATCACTGTACGATCGATATATCGTAGCGTCGTGACTGGTGTCAAGGGACTGGTTGGTCCGCGGGGGGGGGGGGGGGGGGGGCAGTATTTGTCCATAGTAATTACATTGTCCTCCTCTAATTATTTCTCCCTAAGCATCCAATGAAGCATGTAGTTAGTGTTCATTTTCTTATTCTTCCCATAAGAGCAAGTACAATAATGCTGACTAGGTTGCCTCTAGCGAAATCCACGTCAGCACAATACTAAGTGGAAGAGAGAGATCAGAGGAGAGAGATGTAAGCTGTCCCTTATATAAGAGGTGACCTCTAGCACATCATACGAGGAATTAGGGGCAACTTGGAGGCGATGCTAGTTCTTAACTTATTGTATTAGCTATCTTCACGCGTTTTGTGGGCCTAATTGATATATTTATGCAAGTATTAAATGTTTGAGTGCTTTAGTAGAGGTAACCTCTACTCAACTTATTGTATTAGCTACTTCTATCATGAGCCACATGTACTCTTTTTGCTTATTTGGCTAGTCTTAGAGTGGCAGCCACCTTTTCTATTAAACTTGCTCTAAGTGGTGTTAATCTATCTTTTTTGTATATGGACCAATTCAATTATATAATAAATTCAATCACCTACATGTCTCTATTAGCAATTTAGTTTTAGCTTCGTCGTAATGTTAATAATGTTATGTTATGGGTACATATATTAATCAAGTGCTAATATGTCTTACGAGTTTACTCCATTTTTTGAACTACCTTATAACCTTGAAATTTTGCATAGATATAGAACATAATATCCCTATACATCTCATGATTTTTTTTGAGATTGTTTGAAAACTGCTAGGCTTGATTTTCATAGCATTTTCATCGATTCGCATTTTCGCCACATATGTCAGCACAAGAAAAGCCTTCAAAACCATCCCCGTTAATCCGATTAGTATGGTTGTAAGTGTAATTCGCTATGCAAAAATTTAAACGTTTCAACTTATTGCCCTCCTATGTCCAATCCCTTCTCCGCCCCTGTTGGTCCGTGATTTCACCATATCCGTCTCCCATGTATGAAACCTTTGTGCATGGGAAAGTTTTTCCTCCTCGTTTGTGAGTCATAACATTCGTTCGGTTCAGTTCCGTATTTCACCTAAAATTCTCTTGCAACAGCTGAGAACAGTTGAGAATTGGCCCATAAGTTGAGACCATTTCCTTCAGGAATTCCAAAGCATTGCTAATTCTTTGGAATTCCTGAAAGAAATGGGTCATAACTTATAGGCCAATTTCTAATAATCTCCACCAATTTCAAAGCAAAGAGATGACAAAGATCACTGTACTAAAGTGTTGTTAATATACCAATTTTTTGTGTAAGTTCCGTACGGGTTGAAATTGCACCTAGATTAGCAAAATCATCTTCTCACGGCTGATGAATGGATTACGTCTTAATTCATAGCTTTTCGTGATCAAACTTCACTTGAAATCTCAACTGATACTACACTGCCAATAAACCACGCCTCAATGGATCGTTAAAATGTCATGCTCCCTTATCTGCTCATGAGATTTCTAGAGAATGGCCCATTCTCATGAACTGCAGTCACACGTTAGACTTAAGTATGTGTATTCTTTCTAAGTATCAAGTAGGATAATACCTTTTCCTCATTTGGACAATAGAATACATTAAGGATTTAAGCCAATCTTTCATACAGTCAAGAGTATTTTATCTATTATGGCACAAGTACAATTGTGATATGTGTATATATATATATATATATATATATATATATATATATATATATATATATATATATATATATATATATATATATATATATATATATAAAGCCTCTTTTCTACTCCCGGGTGTAATTACACCATATGTTATATTTCACAACGTAGGGAGTATCTCGCGTAATAGAGAGTGTGTACGTGTAGTATATGAGTATTTAAGACCATCTAGGTGGTATGAATAATTTTTCAGAGGTGGTATGTACATTTTTTTAGACATACTCCTTTTTATATGTGTATATAAAAGTATTTACAAAATATGCTAAAACTATGGTCTCCCTTGCAATTTTTTCGTGTGGTTCACATTGGAGTATCTTATAATTAGTATACGAGTGTACCTAAAGTGATAAAGGAGTATTTTAAGTTCGTTTAGGTGGTATATTAGAGGTGGGTGTAATTACACCCGGGTGTAAAAGGTATTTTTCATATATATATATATATATATATATATATATATATATATATATATATATATATATATATATATATATATATATATATATCTTGTTACAACATCAACTTGTTTTTCTATTGCTCTAGTTATGGGATCTATGATAAAAAAGGTATAGATTACTATTATGATGTAACTCAAATGTGCCTCATTCCCATGTCCATAGATCGCTTTTCGTACTAGCCCCTTTGTAAAAGGGTTTGCTAGATTTTCTTAGTGCGAATATAATTCATAGCAATCACTCTGGAGTTCCTTAATTTACTGATAGATTTAAGCATATGCTACACATGTCTGGACGACTTCATATTATCCTTAGTATCCATAACTTTAGCTAACACTATTAGATTATTGTAATACATCAGGATTACCGGTATTGGTCTGTCAACTAATGACAAGTCAACAGAAGTTTTCTCAGTCATTCAGTCTGAACAGTAGTTATGTCAAGCGCTACAAGTTTTGCTTATATAGTTGACCTCATCAATATTGTCTGTTTGCAAGACCTACATGAATTTGCAGCAGCTGTAGCTTTGATCTCATCCGCATCAGAGATCCAATTTGAATCACTGTATCCTTCTAATATAGAAAGGTATCCAGTATAATGAATTCCAAAACATGTTATGCTTCTCAAGTAACGCAACACTCTTTCAAGTGCCTCCTAGTGATTATTTTCTGGGTAGATGTAAATCTACTTAATTTGCTCATAGCAAATGAAATATCAGGTCATGTGGTACAACTAAATACATAAGTGGTCCAATATTTTATGAATATCTCAATTGATCTTCTATCCCTGGTTCTTTCGCAACTTAATGCTCGCATTATAGGGTGTTGGAGAAATTTTACAATTCCCATAGCCAAAACGACTCAAGATTTTCTCAGCATAACATGATTGATTCAAAGTAACCACATCCTCGTTCTTGAATAATTTAATATTTAGAATGACATATGCCTCTCCCAAGTCTTTCATATCAAAACATTGAGATAAGAATAATTTGACCTCATCAATTACGGCGGTATTTATCTAAAAAATAAGTATGTCATCCTTATACAAACACAAGATTACTCCTTAACTCCCCCCACCAATAACGGTAATATACACATTTATCAGCTTCGTTCACATCATAGCCAACAAATGCCAAAGTTTTGTCAAACTTTTCATACCATTGTGTAGGTGTTTCCTTTAAGCTATACAAGAATTTCAATAATATGCATAACTTATTTTTCTGTCCAAAAATCACAAAACATATATATATATATATATATATATATATATATATATATATATATATATATATATATATATATATATATATATATATATATATTTCTTCCTCCAACTCTCTGTTAAAAAAAGTTGTCTTCACATCTATTTGATGGACATGTGAACCATAGGAAGATGCTAACATAATGAGTACTCTAATAATGGTTAGTCTGGCGATAGAAGAATAGGTATCAAAGAAACCCTCTCCCTCTTTTTAGGTGTAGGTCTAGGCCACAAATCTTGCCTTGTACTTCCCAATAGTATTAATAAGTCGAGCTGCTCAATCACGCCAACATTTCTTCTCAATGTGCATCGAGAAGGGAGGAGAGTGGGATCTCTAAACCATTGCAGTAGAGAGAGCCTGCACGGAGCGGCAACAAGGTTTCTAGGCAGCACAATCTGCGTGGTCGTTTGGCTTCTTCCTCAATATCGACTACTTCCACAACTACTCATTTTTGCGCTACTTCCCTTTTCTTCATCAACTCTATTGTAAGTCATTCGTGCAATCGATTGACTCCGTTATAATATTTGTTTTGTGTATTTTTTTGAAATACAATAAATTGTCTGTTATTAGTTTTATTTATTGCAGCATTAATTTTCTTACTGTAGTTGTCTCATACTAACACATTTGGAATTAAGGTATTGTCCAAGTTCCCAACAAGAACCACATGCGCAAAGTCCAAGCCATTTTTAGGGTACACCTTGTACATCGGTACGTGCACGGAGATATAGGAAAGAGGCAACTTATGTGCATCACTGCGTGCGTACAGTTTCAGTATATAGTTTCGAAAATACAGATATGCACATGCACGGTACTCCTGAAGGTAAACACACGCCGATACAGTCGCGCACTACGCATCGAGAGATCTTTGACCGTGCAATTCGGCAGAGCTTTTGCCCCCACAGAAAGACTGGGAGAAAAACGACAGGTTTGAAAAGAAAGAGCTAATAGTAAAAAATTGCCATTCATTCGCATTTATATTTCATTTACTAGTGTAGTTACTAAGACCGAATTCAAGATGAATCCAATCACACTGTAGATCAATTCTCTTTTTCTTCTTTTGATAACCTTTAGAAGTAATCAAGAGTAATAATCATCATGGCCACAGACCACAGGGCTTATTCAACGGTAGGAATGCACTGGATGAGCGAGCTCCTCGTGTGGAAAGATGAGTTCTACACAACGGCCTATGTGGATATCGCACGTCGCAAATGGCTGTGATCGTTTTAGCTTTAGTTTTTAGTTTTTAGCTTATTTTTCACTATTCATAAATTTCGTCTTTTTTGAATTTTTAGCTTTTTGTTGAGCTTTTTTGCCGGTTCTTTTTTTCCCGTATTTGTTTGTATTATACGTAATATGCTAACATATTTTTTAATTTTTTTTAAATTTAATTATGCTAAATAAGCATCTGTCAACTACATTGTTTTTTCAACCAGCTACAGTGCTTTTCAGCCATAAGCCACTAAAAAAAAGCCTAAATGATACACCGGCAATACTTAGCTAAACTACACATCCACCACGATAACCAACAGCATTGCAGAGCAGGCGTACAATGTTTGGGGTTTCCAGCACGCCGTCCACAAAAAAAGGGAGATGTGTTTCATGGGAAAAGAAGGGATTGTTGCGCTAATTATTTTGAGTTAAAACGCAAATCGAGCGGTGATCCTTCTCGGCAAAACCAAAGCGATCTAGGTCCACACGGAGCAGATCCTGCATCTGGATCAATGAAAGCAAACTGGATCATTGTTGCAGGCGATCAATTGTTTTAGCAGCTCGTCGCAAAAAGAGGCTGGATTGCATGCCCACTGCTGTGCTTGGCTTTACCAGAACTCGAGAAAAAGAGGCTGTTCACGCCGGCTGTGGCAATGCATGCTATGTAATTTAAACGTCAATTTAGACGGCAGGAGATGATGTAGTACTTGGTTGTTCGATTCCATCCCCTGCTTTGCTTTTTGTAAGCTCTTGTAGGAAAGCTTAAAGCGTCAACCCTGATCATCTCACAGTAAAACCAACTTACACACAAAAAATAAGCAGAAAAAAATCAAAAAGGTGTTGGAGGCGTATGCATGTAGGCTCCACGTAATATCCTTTGCTTAATCAGTAAGGCTCGATGATGCTCTATGCGTTTTACGGAAGTGGCCGACAGGGTTACTGTAAAAGATCGAAAAGGCAAAAAACAGTCGTGAGTCTCCAAGTTGCTTTCTTCTTTCCTCTTAACGTTTGAAAATTTTCTGTACTCCGTGGCCTCAAGAGCCCGAGTAGTAGTAACTCATGCATCATGACGCATGGAACCCGGCCAACCGGTTGATTTCTCCCTCGAACTGTGTTGGTTCGGCGTGGTGTCGTATAACCAACGTGACATTGTCGCGTGTATGTTTGAAACGAGACCATGCACTGCAAAAAAGTTTGGTATTTTACGGTTTACGGATCATTTTGAGCCAAGAACATGCTTGATAAAACAAGTGAACAGTCAAGCGATCACAGAGGGACGGAAGTGGTATAGAAAGGGATCGATTTTACTCACAATTTTAGGACTGTTATTTTACACGGGTTCAAGAATACCACAGGCAGTAAATACTGGGGGGAAAATGTTGGCAAAAGATTAACTTAGCATAATATAGCATTGGATTATGCTGTAAGTTGTATGGAGAAGTCGCTCGCTTGGATTCAGTGCAGCAGCACTAGATCAGATCCTCTGCTGCTGGTGGTGGTGGTGCTGCTGGTACTCGTGGTGGAGCCCGGCGTGCCGCCGGAGCGGCTGCTGCACCGGCTTCTGCTTGAACTTCTCGTCGACCATGGATATGAGCCCGCCGAGTGGCGGCCGCATCTTGGCGCGGTACGTTATCTCGTCGTAGGGCCGGCGGTAGAAGCGCAGGAACGGCAGGAAGGACTCGCGCTCGCGCTCGCCGCGGCTGGTCTGCCCGTCCTTACGGAACGTGAACAGCGTCGACGGCGACTGCAGGAACGACGGCCGCGGCGTCCGCGGGTACTGCTGCGGCAGGGGAGTCTTTTGTCCCTTGGCTGAGGACGGCGTCAGCGGCATGACCCCGCCGCCGCGCTGGATGGGCGGCGTTGAGCGCGCGGCGGGCGACGCGAAGGAGAAGGAGCGCGCGGAGAGCGGGGACGCGCCGACGAGGGACGGGCTGGAGGTGGGCACCACGGAGCGCGGGCCCACGGACGCCGGTGTTGTGGAGAGGTACCACGGCTTGAGCGTGTTGTGGGACACGGTGACGGAGAAGCGGGACGAGGCCGAGCCCAGGCCAGCCTTCCCCGTCGCCAACACGGCCGCCGCGGGCTCGAACCGCAGCGACGCCGTCCGCGGGTACGCCGTGAACGACGCGTCCTCCAGCGAGTCCTCGAAGTCCAGCGAGCACACCACCGCCGTCGCCGGCGCCAGCTCGACGAACGGCCTCACTCCCTACACAAAACAGCACAGTTTCTTGATTCGCCACTTGCTACGCACGAAAACACTACGGAATGGACAGCGCGCGATCGAGCACTCGTGCAGCAAAATGCGATCTCGTATTATACCTTCCAGAGGACTGAGAAGAGGGAGGGTGGGTCGATGACGAAGGCGCGGTGGAGGCGGCCGGGGTAGTAGTCGGCGACGATCTTGAGCGTGCCCATGAGGAGGTTGAGGAAAGCCGACGCCGACCGGAAAAAGCCTGCAACAACGCAAAGATTCGATTCGTCGCGTCAACGAACCCATTTCCCATACCATACTTTCCTGCAAATTCTACGACTCGCACTTGTTGGATATGACTAGTTATTGGCAAGAATAATAGCGCTAGAGCAAAGATATGTGACTCAAAACTAAATATCTTATTGATATTTGAAGTCTCATAGTATAAACTTTTTCTTCTTACACATTTACATGCATACTCTGATACTTTATATGAGTTCTTCTAATTACTACTTAAGCTCGTACGCTTGCTACAAAAGAATATCAAAGCCATCTTTATATACAAGTTACAAACCGACTTAATTAAACTGACTAAACACAAAATATTATTTAATTACATACATCTAATAAGCATCCAACTTGAGACTTCAATGTATATATGCATTGAGCTGTCTTTAGTTTGCTCTGCAATGTTTCTTTGCTGACATTGACTAAAGAATTTTCTAGCAAAACACAGTAAGCATAACAATTTTACAGCTCAAAGCTTATGACAACTTTCAATGAGCAAATAAGTTGGTATTTTCTCTGCCAACTTGATTTCCATGCATGCAGTTCAATTTAATTTAATTTTGTCTTGTTAAAAATAAATTAATATCCAACAATTACTCACTTACATTTTTTTTGAGATATCTCTTTTTACGATTCTTCACTTCGTTCTGTCATCGCATCTCTAGGACACATAGCCATGTACTCGAACTAGTACTAAAACTTGGTAGCCGGTTGGACTCAGCTTCAACTTGGCTCACACGCACTCGACCGGAGACGGTGACACAACTCAAACACGTCTCGGACTTACTCATTCAGACAGTCAGTCTAAATTATGATTTGCCTAACTCATGCTCGACTCAGGACAACTAACACATCTCCTCAACTTTTCGAATTCAACTCAACGTACTCTACTCGACTTAGGATGACGAACACATCTCTTCAACGTCACGGAATCAACTCAATGTACTCTACTCGACTTTGGAGATACGAGGACAGAACGAAGTGAAGAATTGTAACAAAGAGATATCTCAAGAAAATAAATTAAGGGAGTGATTGTTGGATATTAATTTATTTTCTTGACAAGACAAAATTAAATTAAATTAGACTACATGCATAGAAACCAAGTCAGCAAAGCAAATGCCGACCTATTTGCTCACTGAAAGTTTTCATAAGTTTTGAGCTGTAAAAGTGCTATGTTTAATGTATTTTGCTAGAAAATTACTTGGTCAATATGGGCAAAAAAATGTAATGTTTTGTTGTTTAGTAGGTTTGTAACTTCTATATAAGAATGATTTTGTTATTCTTTTGTAATAAGTGTGTGAGTTTAAGTAGTAAGCAGGAGAGCTCATGTGAAATATCAAAATATATGCATGTGTGGAGACTATGAGTCTTCCAATATCAATGTGATACTTGGTTCTGAGTTACACCACTTTACTCTTGCTCTGCTTTTCTTGCCACATCCAATGGCACTTTCCATGCAACAAAGCGGATCAATCATTCTCGCTACGCTACGTTGCAAACCGTACCGGCGGGAAGGAAGCCGAGACCTCCCCGCTCCAAAAGCGGCAGCCATGCCTGCACTGTAGCGGTAACTGTGCAGCGTGGCGCAAAACGATACAGCACGCAGAGTTCGTGCGAACAGGTCGAGAGCAAAGGTTTCAGCGATCCTCTCCGCATGTGCGCGCTCGCTGCGCCTCTGACCCATGGAGTCATGGAGAAGGTACTGGTACTAGGCTGGTACGCCACTGCGCATTGCCTGGTCCTTGCAAGGCAATGGCGAACCACCACTACTTCTCTCTGTATTTTTCTTTCTTTTTTTGTCAGACCGTGAAACAAGAAAGTAAATGGAGTGAAGATTACAGAGCTGGCTGCTTACTTGCATCGAAGAGGACGACGAACTGGTCGACGAAGCGGGACATGGATGCCACGGCCACCTCGAGCGTGAACACCAGCAAGCGGACGAACCTAAGCAAGAAGCAGTGCATTGTTAGGTCCAACAAGAAGGATGAAAAGTAGGCAGAGAGTATCGTGGTTAGGACGGTGTTTAGTTAGTTCTTACGATTTCTGAGAATGTTCTTTTGGGTAGTCCTGCTTGACTCGAAAGACCTGCAAAAGAGAAACCTCCCAGTTAGAGCTAAGCTCACGTGTACATCTACACAGCAGCCAGGTCGTACCACAACCGGCCGGGCCTCGTCGTCGTGGCCAGCGACGTACGCCGCGCCTTCGGCCAGCTCGGCGGAGAACTCGTCGGCGATGATGTGATCTGCTCAACACAAAAGAAAGGCGCCCGTTAGCCAGCTAGCTCCTGACGACGGAGCATCTCCGACCGAACATAATACCAACAAGGGTGCATATGGGAGCGAAGCAAATCACACAGCACAATAAATCCGGCGCACAGTGAGTTGACTAAAATACACTGTGCCGTAGGTATCGCTGCAAGAACAGAACCATAACAGAGCAGGAAGAGCAGGGCAGCGTACATTGATGAACAGCCCTTTTTGTTCACGTCCCACGGATTTCAAAAAACAGGGCCCGACGGCCGGAAAACCTCAGAAACAAAATGCAGATTTGCTGCCGGAAACTAGAGAGGGAGGCAGAAAGAAGCAGAGCAGGAGTAAATGAGGAGCTAGGGGAATGGAAGCTGAACTCACCTGCTCCGATGGTCTCCCTCCAGGACAGGACGGCCCTCAGGTGCTTCGCCGCCTTCTTCACGCTCTTCCCCCGCGCCCGGAGGAACCGCTCCACGCACGCGTCGTTGCAGTACAGCGCCTGCTCGCCACCGAGACCAAACCAGCTTAAACAAAACGACCAAAGATAGCGATGCATGTTGCCATGAACGAGCTGTTCCTGCCAAGAAAGCGAGCACGCGCAAACCTGCTTGGCGGAGAGCGGCGCCTGCTTGCGCAGGGTCTTGCGGACGGCCTCGATCTTCTCCCTCTCCTTGGCATCCACCTTCTCCATGGCCATGGCAGCAACCTTCACCCAAGAGAGGGGGGAGGAAGGAGCAGGGGAGTGTGTGAACCGTGGAGGAAGGGGGTGGCGAAAGAGCTGAGACGAAAGCAGGCGTGAGGGAGTATTATAAGCGGGGCAGGGTGCCGTTTAAGCCACAGGCGCTCGCGGCCGAGGCGGAGCGCTGACGGCGAAACGGAAACGGACGTATGCTCGCGCTGGCCCCCATGGTTTGGTCGTCGACTTTCGCTCGTATTCTTGCCCCCGCTTCGGCGATTCCTAGCGAATAACGGTCCGTGTTGGTGCGCCCTATTATTAAACAGACGCCCTTTTACGCTTTTCTTTGCTTTTGTACATTTGAGTTTTCCATGTTTTCAGGATTTCATCACCTCTCTCGCTTTTTTCCATCCTATGTACTTTAGTTCCATTTAACCTATGAGAAATACTAACCAACCTTATACCGCTCCGACGGAATAAGCGACAGCCGTTGGATCTAAATCGCACGAATTTCAAAGCTCCTTTATTACTTCCGCTCCTTCGTCGACCCATCTCCTTTCTCCCCTGCTCTCTCCTTTCTCCCCCGCTCCCTCTTGTTCCCCCTTCCTCGCTGCCGCTGTCATCCCCTCAAATCTCCTCCACCGTCGACCCTGTCGCGCGCTGGATTCGGCGGCCTGAAGGGGCGTCGTCGTCGGATCTGACATCGAAGGAGGAAAATTCACCTCCCTTGCTACGGGTTCACTCTCCCCCGAGCAAAAGAAGGTGGGGGAGACGGCGGCCTGGCGGTAGGTGGCGGAGGCGATGGGCGGAGTCGGAAGGTGGTGCAACGACAGCTGTAGTAGTTAGGTGGGCGGGGCGGCATGGCGGAGAGAGGTTGGGGGCTATGTAGTGAGATGGCGATGGCGCCGTTAGCTACGGATGGTGATAAAGGAGGCGGAGAGCGGTGGAGAAGCCAGCCATCAAGAGCTCACCGCGGTTGTCCACAAGAACTCCGGCAGTGGCAGCACTCGACAGGTGAGCTGCACGCAGCGGCGGATCCAGCGGTGGGGCGGGGGGGGGGGGGGGGGCTCGAGCCCCCCTATCGCTACTGGACCCTTGGAGCCCCCCCCTAAATTTTTAGCCATAGATGTATAATGTAGAAGGGGCTGAGGTCGAGCTGAAGGTACTTCAGCCCCTCCAAAAAAATTTCTTGGATCCGCCACTGGCTGTACGGAGATGAAGATTTCAAAGGTCTCGGTCAAGACTCAGGAACTCAATTTCGACCGATTCCCAGGGAGCAAGCTCTGAAATGTGGGAGGCTAGCTTGTTTTAGTTGTGTTCCAATTCTACTGGAAATAGGTTCCATTTCCAATTCCAAAGGCATCCAAAAAGTGGAATTAGAACAGATTCAATTCCAATTATCCAATTCTAAGTCCAATTCTGCCAACCAAATGGAGGTTTATATGAATTTATATTTATTCGATCTGCTCATTCATCAGATCATTATTTTTTTGTTATCTTGGTACTCTGTTACCTTCATTCTTTTCAGTTTATAGCTTATAGCTTATGATTTCTCTCAAACAAACAAATAGGATGGTTTTTCCGCTGCCGTTTTGAAGCGACTTATCGGGATAGTCTTTTCAAAGTAGCTTATTAATTTATTAGTATTTGATTCGCTCGTACAAGCAATTTAAACAAATACTCATACTAGAATCAAAACCATTACTTACAACCATTAAGAGCATCTCCAATGGGTCTATAGCAGCTATCTACAAGAGAGTCCATGTCATCAACTGTCCTACGTGGAAGATATTAAATGAAGAAAGAGAACGCAGCTCTCTACAGCTCTAGAGATAGTCTATAGCGCCAAACGAGGCAGCCTCCATAAATTCTGTGTGTGCATGTAAGCATCAAATAGCTATCCTTATAGATAGTTCTTTAGAATGCTAACTTTAGTGTGTACTATATAGATGATGTGGAAGTCTTATAGTTAGTTGCTAGCTATAACCATTGGAGATGCCCTAAGAGCATCTCCAACAGTGACTTATGAGCTAGCTCTAAGCATATTGTTTCATATTTTAATAGAAGAGAGAGAAAAGCTATCTCTTGATCAAGAGCTAGTCTCATACACACATTCCAAGATTATGTGAGAGTGTCATGTGAGGCTATTTATATTATGAGCTATGTGCTAAAGTTAGTACTATTGGAGAAGTTGTCTTAGAGCTAGTAACTAGCTCATACTGTTGGAGATGCCCTAAGCTACATCAAAAAGAGAACACACCTGGAGATTTCTTTTGGTCACTCTCGCTATTTCATTCGTACAATTATTTCCCGCAATGATTTGTAGCCCACGCTGCTTTGTGTTTGAACTACAAGTAGTTATGCTCTTCCACTAGCTACCTTATTCTCACTGACAGCTGGCCCCGCTCAGCGCATCAAATCCAACCTTACAGGTATACAAGTACATGAATATATAACTAGTTCTATTTCGACTTAGACCCAGTTATGCATGTACATCCTGTGCAGAGGTTCAGGAGAGAGATTTTTTTTGTAAACAATGCATTTTAATCGAAATTACATAAATATATTCGCGCAAAATTTTTTTTACAGGAATGGCCTCCAGTCGCCGAACCGTTGGATGACCGGAACCTGTCGCCCAACGACCACGCGACATGGAGGCTATCCCTAGGCCGTTGGGCGACATATTTGCAGTCGTCCAATAGTCAGGCGACTGGGACCTGTCGCCCAACCGTCAGCGACTGTAGTTCTGGTCGCTCGACTGTTGGGCAACTGAAACTCATCCATTTTTGCCCAACTGGGCCTCCGATCGCGCATGGAGGTAAATGACAATTGTTGTAGGTAGGTAACATTTATCAAATTTTATCAACGAGTTGTATTTTTTTAAAAAAATGAGAAACAATGTTGGTTGATCCATTTGTGATTTTTGTAGATTATGAATGGTAGAAAATATGTTAGATTCGAAATAACAGTTTACGATCGTCCTATGTTGTTGTAGTTGTAGTGTAAGAAATTTTGTGAAATGTTATTTGAGAATGATTGGTAAGTACAAAGATAAGTAATATTGTTATGCAACTGAGAGATCATACATGCATTAAACTAGAGGCGTCGACACGGATCGAACAAATGGACATCATAAAAATGAGTACAACTAAGAACGCAACAGTATTGCAAACATCACATAGTAAGTAAGAAATGTAAGTATTACAGGAACAACAAAAGTACAACCAGCACTAGGCCCCCCAACAGCACCCCAACCCCCCGGTGCCACCCTGGCCCCTTCCATCTTCGTGTCCGCGTCCGCATCCTCCCGTACAGCCCCGCTTGGTTGTCTTCCTCAGCGTCAGGTGCCGAAGCCCTGACAAGACAAGACGATCAGGAGACTTGTGCGCACAAGGTCCTAAAGCCAGAGGGGTGACCGCAGTGTTGCCTATGTGGCTATTGGTGCACCGTTGAGCTATGACACGTAGAGAACCTCCGGGGGGTGTGGGCAGAGGTCTCGAGCTCGTCGCCTAGTTGGCCCAATTTACAAAGTATTGGTCCGTGTCCTCTTGACTCGGGGAGACCCCAAATCCCTTAGGGGGCGCAAGACCTGCAGTACAAATATCGTTTGTTTGGTAAGGCATACCCTCGGCTAGCGCTAAGGCGTGGTCAAAGTTGTCCAGAGAGACGTACAACACTCCGTAAGCGCCCTTCGTGGGTATACCAGAGAAATCCAGAGGATACCCGAACTGCTGTGTTGGCAGTGTATGGGGCTGTGCCCAGGCTGACCCCAGCCTCATCAGGCGGAGGTGGTGTCAGATGTGCCCTGGACGACCATCCGGCCTCATAAGGGCATGGAGGATGTGGCCATGCAGAACCTCTCGCACGGTGTGATGCCAGTCGGGACGGCACCGGCGGATGCACCAAGTGTGCACTGCCATGGGCATGTGGACCTCCGAGAGCCTAGTGCATGATAATAGGGTGATGACACGTGCACCCAAGGCCTGCAGATGATGGAAAGCCTGGACCACCTCCTCTTGTATTAACTCCACACCACTAGTGATCTTGTCCCCCATGGTGCAAGAGTCCCTCCAAATCGCAGCACCGACATTCACCTATGAGGAAAACACGAAAGGGTGAAACCTTTTAGTGGAATTGCTAGAAGTGAACATTTAGAAATATTATGTAACGTACCGTGATGTGAACATCTCACGTAAGGTACATGGGGTACGTGTCGGTCGGTGTTGCGACGTGTTCTGGGGGCGAGTCGACAACATGTATCAGCCTTATACATGTTTGTGGAACATACCAGCGAAGGTACTCGTCATACGTTGCGGCGTAGGGGGTAGCCTCCTGCACATAGTCCTACAGCATGCCCTCCCAATGAGTTGTCTACACCTCCATCTTCTCCATCCAGTCTGTGCCGCGTTTTACTCCCTTCCTAGAGTGTCAGTCGAAGGTAACATTTGGTTACAAGTCATGGAACGAATTAGCAACAAAAGGAGAGACATTTGTGATAGTAACTCACGTGTGGACATTGTCGAACACAGGTAGCCCGACTGGTACTGGAATGACCTGGTGTAGGCCGAATTGGCGCATAACATGATACACCACATAGTCCTCTATGAAGATGTCGAACACGAGCTTCCTCCACATCAGCCAGAAAGCCCAGTCGTGCTAACACAGCGAGGATAGCCCGTCAGGAGCATGGCTGTCTAGCGCCTCAGGAGAGTAGGGCTCCTAGCGCACGTCATCAACCGTGAGCCAGTCAAACTGCTCCACAAAGGGCAGATACACCCATGTAACCTGTACGTGCACAAACTGTACCTACAAGGAACACCAGCTGTTACATAGGACAATCCATAATACGAAGGAATTAATTGCAAGTGAGACTACGTATCTGTCTACGGCACCAGAGAGAACCCATCGTAGGCCGGTCCACGTCACCCCCAGGTACATCTCCACCCCATACAGAGTGATGTCCTCGAACATGGGCCATCCGAGACTGAAACGGTTGAACGACCACAGCTGTAGTAGCAGCAAACACCCTGTGAGAACCGAGTTCACCTTGGTCCTGCCATATGCATCGCACAACCTGTGATAGGACTTGGCAAGTGCGGCCGAATCCCAACCGATGTGTGGGCCTCCCCGTTGGTGATGGCCCTAGCATGAGCAATGAGGCATGCGTTGACGGTATTGCCATGGCTGGTGGTGAAGAGCACCCAACCAAACAGCCACAGCAAGTAGGCTACTTTGCACACTCCAATAACTATTTACGGAAACCATGCCGGTCTACCTACTCATCAGCAGGTGCCTTGCATCGTCTAGCTGTGTGCCCTCCTGATCGTACTTGATGTTCCGTGAGCTCCTCCTCAAACCAGTTGCATCAGGCTCAACTAGTGTTGTGAGGCATTCGGGTTATGCCGCCCTAGGCATGACTGGTCCCTTGTTCCTCTCGACGTGTTTTTTGCTGTGCTCATCCAACAATGTCCATAAAGTGTCAAATTTTGCTTCTGGTGCTATATAACCAGTCTCTTGAATAGCTTCATCAATGGTTGCTTCGGGAACTGCTTAAAGAGGGGAACTGCTTAAAGAAGTTGACCCCCAAATGACAAATGCGTCATATGTTCCTCATATCCGGCCACAGGAAGGGCTCCTAAGGGTTTTCTTGTAGTTTTCTTATGGCCTTCACTATCTCGGTGTAGCGATTATGGATTATGCACACACTAGGATGAGCACCGACAACTCCAACCCTCACATGTCAAAGAAACTACAACCAGCTGTCATAATTCTCACTTTCCACGAATGTGATGGCCAGGAGCAGAATTTGATTATTGTCGTCAACGCCAATGGCCGTAAGGATCTAGCTCTTATATTTGTCGATCAAAAAGGTCCCGTAAACTAAGATCACGAGAAGCATATGCCTGAATACATCGATGCACGCACCGAAGGCTAAGAAGGCCTCTGTAGCACCGTAAAATCTGTTGGCCTTGTAGATGGCTTGTCCTTCACAGCAGTATACGTGCCTGGGTTCCTATCCTGTAGCACCTGAAGTATACGAGGAAGATTGTCATACACCACCTCGAAAGACCCGAACCATTTTTGCAAAGCCTTCTGCTTGGCACGCCACGCCTTCACCTAGCTAATCTTATACTTGAATTTCTTCTCGACAGCAATCATAATGTGCATGGCCTCGATGTCCTTCTCCACTATCTCTCCATACATCAAATTAGCTATAAAGGTAGACGTTATGTTACGATGCCTCGGCAAAACACTGCTGAGAATGCAGGAGTGCGACTCCACCTTCGAGGCAATCCACTGAGTCTCACACTTTGGTCTACGTGCGTGCACTCTCCAAGGACAATCAGCCTGCTCGCACTTCACGGTGTACTGCTCCTGGCTAGATTTCATGACCTGAAAAGTCCGTTGCATGGACAGGGCCTACAACTTGATGGAACCCTACAACGATGTCTTATCAGTAAATATTGAATGCAACCAAACCTCTATGCCATAATACTCCTATGGTGATTCGTGCTCGTCATGCACAACAACACTTTCAGCATCAAACCGGTTTCATTCCTGCGGGATGGGAGCTTCGTCCTCATCGAAACTATCCTCGTCGTCCTCCTGTATAACTTTCTCTTCAGTCCAGGCTATCCGATCATCGCTCTCCGTTTGATGCACTATGTACTCTACATGCTCCCCTTCATCAGCCTGTCCTGTAGGCTCACCATGCCCATGACCCTTCTTCCTCTCGTTCATGTACCGCATCGGCCTAGTCATGAGCAATTTCCTCCACAACTAGTGTGACACCGGCCTCTGGGTCCTCCTCTTGACCAACATGTTGGGCACCTGAGCTGCTCGCACCACCTGGATGATAGCTGTTGGTATGGCCTTGTATAACTTCTATTGGGTATGGTTGCACAAGCAGCACACACTCGTATCCACGGTGCCGACAGCCTTGCACAAACTCCTTCCACGCTACAGTGCGCATAAATATTCTCAACTCCCATTTAGTGTCCAAGGAAGACCGGCTCCAAAACCCTTGTATGATGATGCTACACACTTTAGTGTCCAAGGAGATACTGCAGGTGAGCCAGAGCATTCTTGTCGTTCGGGTGTACCAGAGTGGCTTGTGCAAAACTATTCAAGTCAATACCATTCGGGCCTTCATGAACGGTGCCCACACTATAATACACTTTCAATGTAGTGGGTAACGGCGTTACTGATGTCTGCCTACAAATATTTTCAATGTTCCAACTACTCAATTCGCATCATAGATTATAGAAGTACTGCTATACTATAATTTACATTCCTACGACCGTTCGCCTATCATGATCAACTACACTATCCTCATAGCATAACCCATCCTCGTTCGCACCGACATCACTCCATTTTCTCCAACCCAATAAGCATCAACTCCCTATCGGATCCCACGCGCACCGACACCGCTCTTCTCTCGCTGCTCGATCTCTCTCTCCTACTGTAAATAATTTTTAATGGGTTTTGACAATTTACATGACATACTGATTTAAATGCCAATGTACCAGTTCTAACGGTACGCATGAATTTTCATGTATGACGACATTACATTCATTTGTAATTAATCACAAATGTTATGTAGTAATGTTTCGCATAAAGCAAACTATTTACTTCGTATAAATGTATTGACTAAATTTTGAACAACTATAATTTTCTACGGATGCTTATCTTATACATAATATTGACTAAATTTTTTACAACTAGAATTTTGTACTGATTCTAATTGGCTACATATGCTAATTTTCTAAAGCTATAATTCTCTATAGATGCTAATTTTCTACAACTATATTCACTAAATTTTCTACAACTATAAGTTTCTACGGATGCTAATTTTTTATAACTATGTTGACTAATTTTTCTATGACTATCTACTTAATATGAAAGTTGTACTATTTTTTTCTATAGCTATGATTTTCAACGGATCCTAATTACACACTAAACAAACTATTTACTTCATATAAAAATTATTGACTATAACATACAAAAATTTTTACCTCGCACAAGTAGCGAAACCTCTCCGTCTTTCTGTCTCTTTCCTCTCCTCTCTCTTTTTCTTCCCTCTCCTTTTCTCTTCTTTCTTTCGCTTCTCCTTTCTCTCTTCGCGGCGCGGCGTCAGTGATGGAAATAGCCGGGGGCTCGGTCGGAGGCCGATTTATATGCGCGTCTAGTCTTCAAATGGTTGGGCAACTAGAACTGCAATCGCCTGACGGTTGGGCGACAAGTCCCAGTCGCCTGCCTGTTGGGCGACTGCAATTATGTCGCCCAACGGCCTACGGATAGCCTTCATGTCGCGCGGCCGTTGGGCGACAGGTTGCAATCGTCTAACGGTTCAGTGACTGGAGGTCATTTCTGTTAAAAAAATTTTGCGCAGATATATTTCTATAATTTCGATTCAAAATTGGATTATTTATAAAAAAAATCCAGGAGAGACATATGCAATAAAGGTTTTTTTAACCATCTCACAAATTAAATGCTCATTCTAAAAACTCTCTTACTCCGGTGCATACAGCACCAGCGCAGCTGCAGCATGCATCCATGGCAGCATCGATCAGCAGTGAACCATAGATGCAAGCATGCAGCCAAACAAGTTCTGTTGGTTCGGCTGTCGCATTCACCCCTGCAAGAGGAGAGGCGCTGTGGCTCACTTGGCACTTCACTTGAGCTCACAGGGCAGCGGCAGCAGGGAGACGGCGACGTATAAGGCTTCTGTTCGCACGTGGAGGTTCGTAGGGCTAACCACCAAGCCAGGAACAGGTATCCTGTGATCAGAGGTGTCCACTAGCGTTTTGTCCTGGATTAGCTAAGCTAGCTGCAGCGCGGCTGGATATGTGTACGCATGCATGCATGCGTATCTCACGTATCTGCCTCATCTCAAGCCAAACCTTCAGCTTCAGCTTGTGATCTCGAGGGACCGAGACAAATGACAGCTTTGACAAAGACGGGAGACGTGGTGTTTGCTAGCAATCATTCCTGCGATCTCGGGCATTATCAGACTATTCTATTGCAATACATGTCTTGCTGTTTTGGCAGCTGGCTTGGCTGCGCACACAATAACACAGCCACCTCTCTCTCGGCCCTGTTCGGTTGGGCTGAAAAGCTGTGCCATATGGCTGAAAATACACTGTAGCTGACTAAAATTTCATTGTAGTTAAAGATTGCTTATTTGACGTAATTAAATTTAAAAAAAATAAAATAGAAAAATATGATAGCTCATCTCGGACAACGCAAACGAATACAGGAAAAAAAGAACCGGCAAAAAAGCTAAAAAAGCGAAAAAAAATCAGAAAAAGACGAAATTTATGAATAGTAAAAAATAAGCCAGAAACCAGAAGCTGAAGCTGAAACGAGCGGGGGTTTGTACGCCGTAGAAGGAACCCAAGTGTTTTATCTTAGAGAAGATGGGGGAAATTTAGATTTCTTTGCTCTTTTCGTTTTACAAGGTCGATACTATGTTGAAAGGTTTATTCATGCCATCCTGAATATTGGGTTTAAGCCGATTTAAAGGAGGGAGAAGCATTTGAATTGATTGAATACATTGGAGGGATCTATTCCAACAAAAAAAAATTCTAGAATCGAACCCAAAACTTGCATCGACTCCAAGCAATAAACAAATCACTTTGGCCGACCTATCAATCATGGGTAAAAGGAGATGATGATGTTGCCATCACTATTCTCCTCACCACCGTTGTCGCTAAACCTCGATCACCACCGCCGCTTTGGCCGTCTAGCGCCGCCGCCTCCTGACTTCAAAGCCACGCTACTCGACCCCACCGCCGCTAGCCTCGAGCTCGCTGCCATTAGATTAGAGAGAGAGAGAGAAAAGAGGAGGATGAAGAGAAGGCGGTGAATCAGCTGCCCCGACGACGAATTGGGCGGTAACGACAACGGAGGGAGTAGAGAATCGGGACAAATAGGAAGAGAGAGATAGATAGGGAGGGAGGGTTAGGGACGGGAAGATAATGCGATGAGGATGGCCTCGAGTTCGTGATGAGATGCCAAGAAATAAGAAAAACAAGTTGTTGCTTTTTTAGTGGGTCCCACTAGAGGACGAAATTAATCAGAATAGTCCAAATGGGTCAGGCCAACCATGTCGGCCCAAAGTACGGTACTGTTGATCCAGTCTAGGCATGGCATGGCCCACAGCTAAACGGACCGTGCCAGCCCGCTTGACCAACCGTGCTATGCTTAGGCTGACACCTCGTCATGGTGGGTCGGCCAGGCATGGGCCAACACCGCTGCCTCCTTCTGACCCCTCATTTTTGCCTTAACGCCACCTCCTTCCCCCCTCTCAACCAGTAGCGCCCGTGTGCACCAGCCCCAGCACACTTCCTGTCGGCCGTCGCCTCCTCCTATCATGCTCCCCTGCCCCCTCTCTCCCTCTCATGAGCCTCCCTCCCTTCATCTCATCGTCGTCACCGCCGCTTCCCCGCCACCGAGCCGCCATGTCTTCCGCCACTAAATTGGTTGGGTGGGAAAGGGGAGGGGACCGAGTAAGATGGAGAGATCACTGGTGGTATGGAGATCGAAGGAGGAGGGAAAGGTAGAGAAGGAGGAGGGGAAGAAGTGAGGTAGTGGGGATGGGAGGGGCATCAAGGAGCTCCTCAACAAAGCCTCTAGCATACAGGGGGTAAAGGAAGTCAGCATTGGGGGAGGCGGGAAGCAGGATGAAGGCGATGTGGTCGCACTGGTGGCAGTAGTAAAGCTAGCGGTGCAGCAGAGGTGGGTGGAGGAGGCGTCGACGATGACATGGATGAAGAATGGATGGATGGGGGAGGGAGTGAGATTATTGATAGTTAGTGATTAGCTATCTCGCTCCATAGTCAGTGATTAGGGTTAACTCCCTATCTGTCTAATAGGCTTAACGGGTCGTACGTGATCTGTTGGGTTAAATGTGCCTAGGCTAGCATGACACAGCCCGTAATCTCCTTGGGCCATGTCTGGGTCCGCGGCTGAGCTCGTGAGCCAGCATGGCCCAGCCCATTTAGTTAATCAAGTCATGTCTAGATATATTTTCACCTATCATAGCAAGTAAGAACACCACAAAAATCAAGGCAAACGCATTCGAATCAAGAAATTACTCGAGATGGTCAGATCTAAGTAAAATTGGATTTCTTCAAGAACTTGCCAACCATGTGACTAGATGGATGAAAATTGATTTCCAGAGGTCATCTTCATCACTTACACATCCTTGGCATAACAGGATTAAGAAGGAGGGAGAAGATCAAAACCAATTAAATCAAGAGCAAACCAATCAACACAAGATGAATCCATGAGAGATGAATAAAGATTGTTATATTGCTACTTGAGGATGAAAGTTTTATAGCTACTCTGCCTGAAGAACAAGAGAGCACATCACAGTACTTAACTTCTCTCCAACTTAACCTTAGAACATTTGGCTTCAATGAGTAAGAGATAATTCTTGTGTACTTAACTAGCAATCCTAGTGGGTACTATCCACTTGGCACATATGAAAAAACCTAATAACCTCGCGCATCACAGGTTTTACTCACACTCTACACGATTTTCAAAACATATAAGCTCGAATCCGCTAAATCCTTAGCCTTGATCTAACTTGATCTTCCCAGCATCTTTTTGACCTAAATCGCTCTCTCAAGCGATGTTCAAGCACCATGGTTTTAATCCAAGATAGTTTTCGGTATTTTGGTCAACGTACCAAAATACCCTTTCTTGACCCAATCTTCATCTTCTATTGCAAGTGATCACCATATTTGCCACGTGTAAGTGCACCATTGGCTTGTCACACATTAGTAAGTCTCTCTCATTCTGATTCCACTGTACCATGCCTTACTTGGACTAACCAAGCCATATGGTGCAACCCGTCGCTCGAACTTCTCTTCAACAGTTTCAGCCTTTCTCATTCTATGCTTGAGCTCAGCCATCTCACATATCATTCTTGATTGTTTTGGACCGCAGCTGGTTCATGAGTGTAACCCTGATCCTTATTGTTGACCATGGTTGACTCCAAGCGACCTTACACGTCTAAAGATAAAAAAAATCATTTCTGGCTATAAGTTCTTCACAAGTTAACCAACGTTAGTTGTGCACTAACCTAGGTCGACAAAAACATCGTAAGACTCAATGTCCCTAAATTCTAAAATCAGCCGAGAGTAACACTGCCTGCCGGTCCGACCATATGCCCATACCAGTCAAACCAATTGTGGTCATCGGTCTGACCGCAGGGGAGGGTCGATCTGAACGCCCCCATGACCAGTCAGATCGGTTTGACTGTCAGTCGATCAAACAATCCGACAAATTCGCAACTCAAATTTCCACTCTTCTCAGTTGACAATGATTCATCGTAACATAATTCTAGATCTTCTTATATGGTCCTTCATAGGGATGGAAATAGTAAAAGGATAATCTATTTTATCCGATATTCATATCTGAGAAAACGCGAATGTGGTAAGCAAAATCTGTATTAAAAAATATTCTATTTTCTCTTCAAAACGCGAGTGTTGTGGTGTGCTCTCTGTTCTATCAGGTGAAGTAGTTGTAAAAATTTCCTCTATAAGTAGCAATACATCAATCTTTGTTCATCTTCATGAATCTCTCTTGTTAATTGATTTACTCTTGATTTGATTGGTTTTTCCCTCTTCTCTCTTTTTGATCTTGTTGTGCCAAGGACGTATAAGCATGGAGATAACCTCTGGAAATCAATCTCCATCCATCTAGATATTTTGATACCAAGTTTATGAAAAAACCTGATTTCGCTTGATTTTGACCTCAATGAGTGCTTTCGTGATCCGAGGGTTTTTAGCTTAATTTTTTGGTGTTCTTACTTGCTGTGATATGTAAAAATATATCTAAAGCCGTTTTAGCCATCATCCTCCCATGATCAAGTCATATTCACTGTTTTTTATTTTTACCCCATTTTGGTATACTCTTCCTTCAAACGCAAAAAGGTTACAACTTTAGCAACGATTCTTTTGATCGTTGATTGGAATAGATTCCTGACATCCTAGAAAAAAGTGCATGTCAAATTTCAAGTGCTTTAGATTAACAGATCAAAAGTTACATGGATGCTTGATTTTGAAATTATGTTGATTTTACTATTCATTGAGCTGAATCCACTGTAGCAGAACTACCATCATTGTAGAGGTACTACCGTAATTATTGTTCATTCCTCGTTTTTTGGCTTCTTGATTCGCTGGTCTTGTGCTGGCTCTCCATTCTTAATTTCTATAGATTTATAGCTATCAGAGCAAAAGATTGGCGAATACTTGAAACAAAAATTTTAATGCATCATTTATCCGCTCTGTTGCTGTACCGGTCTTACAAAGGTTGCCTAATGATTGTTGATAAATTGACAATAGAACTTGAAACAATGCTCTTTTTTTTTAATAACAAGGGCAGTGTTTTTAAGGTTGTTTGCTCGCTAGTTGGTGATGAAACGCCGGTTCCACGGTGTTCAACAAGGCTGTCCGTGGTTAGTGAATGAAGATGAAACCAGCCACTAGCAAGTGTGGAACCAACGGCGAGCAGCCAAGCAGGTGATTACCCCCAAAACACATCTTGCAATTACCCTACCCACATCAAGGAGGAGGCATCCACATGCGACAGAAAAAGTGCCAAAATACAAACAAGCCGCGCGATCGACGAAGCCCGGCGCCGGCAAATACAATTGCTGCCCGCACTGCCCGCTGAGGGGAAAAAACGGACAAAAGCGGCACTTCCGCCCTTTTTAACCGCAAACCTCGCCGTGACAGTAGTCGGATCGATGCAGAAAGCTACCAGCCTTTTGCTTTCCCCCCACTCCCAACCCCACGAGGCATGCATGCATGCAACGCAAGCACGCCTCTGGCTGCGCGACGCGGCCGGGGCCGTGCGCTACGGAGGCGCGCAGCCGCCGCGGGCCCTGCCGCGCCAGCGTGACCGACCGATGGGTCGAGGGCTCTCCCCACTAGCTTTCACGGTTCCCGAGGAGGGGAAAGAAAGAAACCAGCGTGGGTGCATGCATGGGCGATTGACTAACGGAGGGGAAGGGGAGGAGGCGCGGTTGGAGGAGAGCGCGGCGTCGTGTTGCGCTTGGTGGAATCCCGGGGAGAGACCGACGAGATTGAGGGGTGCGGTGCGGTGCCGGTGCGGTGTCTAACCCGTCGGGGAATGGCTTTGGCTCGCGCTGCTCGATCGTCTCGGGAAGTCGATCGAGTGCGTTGCCGTCGACACCCGATCATGTCACGGCTGCTGCTTTTGCAGCGCCTGGCTAGCTGCGCGCGCCTCTTTCGGTACGATGGAAGTCCCGTAGATTGATTAACGGATGGACGGATGGATTGATTAATTCGGCGTGTGTTCGCCTTGCTCTGCGTAGTTTCTCGGCTCGTTTGATTGGTTTCCACTGTTTTCATCGCAAAGAATAGATTGTGACATTGGCCTTTTCGGCTTCTATCTTATGGCTTATGCTACAGTACATAATTTTTAAACAAAATGTCTTTTTAAGACAGTGTCTACTAGTCAATTGCAGTAGACATTGTACCAACTTCAGCTAGACTGGCCAAAATCGCACGTGACTCTCTCTGTACTCTCTCTCACGAACAACCAGAATTTAAAAGTCATAAACCAAAAGTCGAAAAGAACACAAGCTATATGTTATTAGTTTGCCTGTAAAATATAAGCTCTGTCTAGAATATAGAAATTTCATTAAAATTTTGCAAATAAATTTCATAGAAAATAATATGGTTTCGTGAGAATAAAAAATCCTCGTGTTTCACACAGATCTAAATAGGTTTTGTTTCACTTTGGTTACGCTGCAAAGGGCACGTAGAATGCAATCAAAAGCATCATCTCTAGTGTACTAGCCTGACCCGATGTGGTGTGCCATATTTGGGTCACCAGCTATCTCGGCCCATCGGGTCGGCCCGCCTTGACATGCATAGTACCATGCTATGCTAAGCACGAGGTAACATGATACGACTCGTTAGGCCTAACGATGTGGGAGCCCGGCCGATGGCAGTCCAACGGATCTGGCGGGTGGTGATGGCGGAGGAGCGGAGGAGTGGGAGTGGGCAGGAGGTGGCGCGCTAGAGAGGTGGGGGCCAGCCGAGCGTCGAAGAGGTGGGCGGAGCGTGCGGACGAGGTAGGGGTGGGGTGAGCGATGGAGGAGGCATGTGTCCGACGACGCGCTGGAAGAATAGGGAAGGAGGGGCCCATAGAGGGAGTGGTGGAGGAGGTGAGTTAGTGGGGTTGGGCGCTAGAGCAGGGAAGATGGTGGTAGGGTGGGGGCGGAGCGATCAGACCGCTGGAGAAGGTAGGGGCCTGGGGCAGTGAGCAGAGCGGTTGAGGAAGGGAGGAGGGCAGGACCGCAAGATGCAAGACACCACGGCAAGAAGCTGATTGGGCATGTGTGCTAAATGAGACATCTTTGGCCCGTCGTCCTACACGTGCTTAGATCGCACGGCACAGCCTCTAGCCTCCTTAGGCCATGTCCGGGTCTAAGGTGCAACTCATGGGCTGGCACGGTCCACTTAGTTAAGTGGGCTAATCGGCCCGTGTCTAAAGGAGCCGCGCTTATACGAGCCCGTGCCAAACCGTGTTAAGTGATCTATTTAGTCAGGTCTCCCATAAAGCTCTGCCACTGTTTTTCGGACGAGGATTCAAAGTGTAGTTAAATTTTTTTTTACCATTTCATTATGCCGATTGGTTTGCAAAAAGATAAATATCTTTTGTCCTGTTTGATTGTCGTAGATTAGCAAGATGCAATTGAATGGAACCGTGGTTATAATTCTTTAAGGAAAACTGTGTTGTCACAAGGCGGTTGTTTCCATCGGACCGTCATGGGGATAAGAAACTGACGACAATAATCGATCCCACTCGGCCACTCCTGCAGCCTGCACTTGAGTTCGGCTCAGATTTTGTACGAGCATTTCCCATTTGAAGATTACGCTATCACTAGCCACCATTTTTCGTACTGCTTGTCACATGGGTGCCACATGGATTGACCATAGTTTCCAGCTTACGTACCGTTCCCAAGAAAGAAGAAACTTGCATATAGGCTTGATCGATTCGATTTGGGCTTCTGGCTACTGACTTATTTTTCATTATTTATAAATTTCGTCTTTTTTTTTTGAATTTTTGGTTTTTTCTTGAGCTTTTTTGCCGGTTCTTTTTTTTCCGTATTCGTTTGTATTATACATATTGGGGTAACATATTTTTTATATTTTTTAATTTTTTTTAAATTTAATTATGCTAGATAAGCCTCTGTCAGCTATAGTGTTTTCAGCCATAAGCCATGAGCTTTTAAGCCCAACTGATCATCACCTAAAACTGAACTGCGGACGCTAAAGGCTCTTGTTTTGGCAGGGCTGATGGATTCTTTACGGCTTCTAAAAGTGGCTTTTGATTTTTACTACAGTATCTAACTTTTAAACGGGGTATTTTTTTAAAGACGGGGTCTACAAGTTAATTGTAGTACATGTTAAAAGCTCAACATCTGTATCAACCAAAATTGCAAGCGGGTATCTCTTTCTCCGCAATCTCTGTCGCAAACAGCTAAAATTCAAAAATTTCAGCCAAAAGCCATAAGCCGTAGCTATATCAAATAGGCCCATAATTTCCAGCTTACATACCGTTCCCAAGAAAGAAGAAACTTGCATGAAACTGAACTGCGGACGCTGAAGGCTCTTGTTTTGGCAGGGCCGATGGATTTTGACTTGTGGTTGATGGTTTTTTATGTGTTTTTAAGACAGTGATGGATGATGGAGATATGGATGATATATATGATTCCAAATTCATAAAGCTGTTTAGAGAACTCGTTCGAAAAAGGCCGATCCGTTTAACTCAAAAGTCACAAAAAAAATAGTTCAAAAAAGAACCGAAGTCCTTCTCACCAATAAGATGACGGAAGAATAATTAGCCATTTTCAGTCAGTCCAAATGACACTGCACTCCACCAGCCAGGTGAGTAAGAAATGAGATGCATG
The DNA here is from genome assembly GCA_017311315.1 of Dendrocalamus latiflorus. NCBI lineage: Eukaryota > Viridiplantae > Streptophyta > Magnoliopsida > Poales > Poaceae > Dendrocalamus > Dendrocalamus latiflorus. The sequence continues at coordinate 48,399,136 of CM029651.1, forward strand.
CATGTGACTTGAGGTATGGTAAGTCTTGAACCGCATCGTCAAAGTTGTCAAATAAACAATCAGTGTTGTCCAGTAAGTCATTGACCATGCATAGTTTAATTTGAACAATACTCCTTGTATTGTATCTTAAGATCAATTGACTAGGAAAGCGAGTGCTTCAATGAGCATGCTACTGTTATCACAAGGAAACGTGGCCGTGCTCGTGTACATATAGTACTAGTAGCAAACCCTACGAGAACATCCATCTAGTTAGCTACTACATTCTTCTTTGGTCTTTCTCGAAGGCTATCTAAAAGTTCCCCACTGTAGTTTTCTCTCGACAAATTGCGCAAAAAACCGAAGGACCGCTCATTATGCAGCGGGACGCTGAGTAGCCATTTCGTTAGGAATATTCCAAGTCTACATGAAGCAGTAGAAAACTGTAGATCGATATCGATATCCACCTGCGACCGCGAGAGGAGTCCTGCGATAGATAGAGCTCCAACTAGTAGAGTATGTCGGTATACCCATGACCATCTGAGGATTGGTTCTTTTAAACTGTGTTTTATAACTTATAATTTTTAAATTCTGATTATTTATGAGAAAGAATATGAAAAGAGAGACAATCGCAAATGATTTTGATGGTATAACTAAAGTCGGTATAGTTTCTACTATAATCGACTTGTAGATATAGACACTATTATAAAAATAGTTATCACAGACGGTTCGGAACTGTCATCACAGACAGTTTTCTGAACCGTCTAAATTTATAAGTCAGTAATAATCGAAGGTTATCACAGAAGATTTGTGAGCCATATGTGATAAATACAACACAGACGATTTGTAATTGGAACCGTCTGTGATACTCTAACATCACAAACGGATCGAAGTAAAAACCGTCTATGATACTCTAACATCACAGATGGTTCTAGCTACCAACCGTCTGTGATGAGCGAGTATCACAGACGGTTGTAATATAGAACTGTCTGTGATAGTCCTTCATAGATAGTTTATACCACAAACCCGTCAGTGATAGTTCATACTATACCTAAAATTTTTTGTTTTTGGCTAGTCTCGAGAAATGTTAGCTATGCCCTTTAAAAACAAGTAAATATAGCAGCAAACAAGGCAGCACATTCCATTAGAATACATCATTACAGCATCACAAGATAATGAGCAGGTTACCCATCTAACACAGCAAGAATATGGCAAGAACACATCTCTTAATCCTACGAACTCAACTCTTAAACATGGCAAGAACGCATCTCCTAATTCTACGAACCCAACTCTTAAATATGGTAAGAACACAGCTCCTAATCCTATGAACCCAACTCTTAAACATGGTAAGAATGCATCTCCTAATTCTACGAACCCAACTCTTAAATATGACAAGAACACATCTTCTAATCCTATAAATCCATGGCAAAAACATAGAGAAGAAAAGATCCTAGCAGCCCGCGAGTTGGATGTCCTTGACGCCGACTTGAGCACCGTCTTGGTTGCTAGCTACTTCCGCAGTGCCATACAGTGAAGGAGAGACGACAGTAGCGTCACCTTTGTGTCAGGACGGTGACACTGCACAAGACACTCTTACAACACTTACATCAAGAGTGCGTTGTGAAGTGGACCGTGGTGTCACAACGGAGGCGCTAACTCACAGCGGTAGTCGGCGTCGTTGAGAAACAAGCTAGGAGTGGATAAACTAGCTAGGAGCAGTCGGTAGAACTCATACATCTTGGAGTGAAAGGGAGAGGGGGAGTAATTAATAAGGGGCGAGAGGTGGGAGGAACCAGTGCCTGTCGTTCGATGCGGAGAGAATGGACGGGTGAGATAAGAATCCTAGTGAGATACCATGGATCGGTGTCATGACATTATCAGAAATGGTTTGTTATACGAACCGTCTGTGATTATGCCCATATCACAAATGGTTCTTATAAATAAATGTCTATGAATTATCACAGACGGTTATTAATACAAACTATATGTGATGGCTTGCATTATCGCAGATGGTTTATACTAACAACTGTCTATGATATTTTCACAGTCGGTTATTAATAAGAACCGTCTGTGATGTATTGTTTTATCACAGATGATTCTTATAAATAACAGTCTATGAAAATATCACATACGATTGTTAGTATAAACTGTCTGTGATAGTTGCAGCACAGACGATTCATAGGAACCATCTATGATGTAGCCGTCCAGTATAGCCTTGTAGTAGTGCGACTTGAAAAGATACACCGTTTGAAAGCTAATTACTATAGCAAAAATCAAGAACCATAAACATAAAGCCCAAAAAAACCCAACCAGAGACAAAGGTTCTCACAAGGAAGTGGAGTATATTGGTAATCTCTTCGTCCCACGGTATAAGTCTAGCATGTATACTTAGGAAACATATTATTTAAATAATATTTAATAAAATTAGACTATAGTTGTTCATATTAGATAGACATACTAATATTCTTTCTATTAGAGATAAATATAATCTAATTTTATTAAATATTATCTAGATAATATTTTTTTATATACATGTTGGACTTATTGTAGTACGGAGTGGAGGGGTATCTGCAAAAAAAATCTGGTGGCTGAGCGCCCGAGCCTCTCGAGGTACAGTAGCGCTTTTGTTCGTTTCAGAGCGACCACTAGGAAACAATAATTTACGGGTGGACCACCGAAGATCGCGCGGAATGTCGGATGTGGGGCCCACCTGCTGCCCCCATCTTCACCTACTCCTCATGCAAGCTAGGCGAGTCGTCTAGTAGAGCAGCTAATTCAACAGCGTTGTCGTCCTTTTGTTTTTTGAACAATAGCGGGAACATCGTCCTTTAATTTAGGCCATGCATCACTATTAGCATGCCTGGACATGGCATATATTATAGTCCCCGACTTGAATGTCTGATGATGGAGTATTAACTATAGTTACAGATTGTTGGGTCAACCATGTTTGAATCACTGTATGAATGTACATGATGTGGATGGACTCGGGCATCATTGACCGTTATGCCATGTGCACCTGTATTTTCAATTGCCAAATCACAGCCATGGTCCCATGCACGGACACTTGTAAGCCGTGGCATGTCAGCACGCAGGGAGGAACCCATGGTTGTCTCGTTCCCTTTTTTACCCTGGGGCCATCCATTGGTCGACCGCGAGCCGTGACTTACGAAATCCGCCGGGGATACATCGAGTTTCAAATTTTGAAACGCAGTTCCTTCGTGGATTGGCAGGCGAAGTACTCACGTACTGCATGCCCGTAAAAGTCCACGGGGGCGGGCGAGCGAGCCACGCCATGCGTTAAGCGAGAATCAAACTTGCCTTCGCATGGATTTTTTTCTCTCTCTCTCTCCTTGGAATTCAAAGCATGCATGCATATGCGCATGGCTTGTTTTCTTTAATTTTCGGTGGTTCTTTTTCATGGGTTTTCGCGCACTGGATCCCATCCATCCACCAGCCCAAGCGCCCAGCAGCATGACTGCAGCTAGCTGCGCGCTGCAGTAGTGCTGCGTGAGCGAAGTCCGACGAGCCCATCATGCCACTAATCGTAGCGCTCGCTCGCTTCCTCCTCCTCCTCGTTTCACGTCGCTGCCGCGGCTACTGTGGCTTAGATAGCTAGTGCATCGTGGCTGCCTGCTGCTGCTGCGGCTCACTAGCTCGCTCGCAGTGTCTGTGCGGGTTTCGAGCGCACGGCCGGGGGTCTGGATCGGCGAAAAAAGATGCGCGCGTACGTACGCGCTGATTCATGGTGGTACTGGCTGGCCTGTCACTGACCACCGCTTCCCGTGTCCGTGGGGCTGGCTGCCGCTGCGCCTGCGCGGCAGGCGGCACGGCGCTTGCGCGGAAAATATGGGCCGTGTCCGTGTGTGCGCTGGTACAATGATGAGCCGCTGCCGAGAACGAGTGGGTCGTGTCGAACGAGCCGGGTGGAAGTTTTCGCGGTGGTGGTAATTATTGCCGCGGACCGGCGTTGAACGGGGGGAGAGCTAGCCGGCTGGCTGATTTGATTTGGTACGTACGTATCTGATTCCGCTGATGCGTTCCGGTCGCCTTTTTTTTTTTTGATTTAGGAGTGCCCATGCCATGCTAGTATGTTTGAATTCTTTACTTGGACAAGCTTTATGGGCTGCAAACGGTGATTGGGTTACCATAACTTATCATGCTGAGGGGTGGTCAAAATGGCTGTTTTGAGTAGCTTATGGTTGGAAATTATTGTAGTTAGCTGAAATTGTACTGTAGCTGATGTGGCTTATTTGACGTAATTAAATTTAAAAATTTTAATAATAAAAAAATAGGTTATCCCATCACGAACAATACAAACGAATACGGAAAAAAGAACCAACAAAAAAACTCAAAAAAGCCAAAAACAAAAAATATGAAATTATTGAATAGTGGAAAATAAGCCAGAAGACTAAGGTCCTGTTTGGATTCATCCATCTAAAATTTAGACACTAAAGTTTAGATCTAAAGTCTCCAAACAGATAGTCTAAAATTAGATCTAAACTTTAGCTAACCCCTAAAAACAACTTTAGACCATTAGACCAAAAACATGAGCTAAAGTGGTCTAAAGTTTTAGTTTCTCCCGGCTCCCGCACACAAAAGACGATTTTGCCCTCAGGAAATATCTTCCTCCCACGGAAAAAAGTCTCCACGATCCAGACGACCGACGCCCCCGCACGAAAAAAAACTCCACGGGAGGCAACTTCCCCCGCCGATTCCTTACTTCCCCCGCCGATTCCCACCGAACCCGCCGCCACCCAGCCATCCCACCTCCGCCCGGCCTTCGCACCGCCGCCCCCGCCGCGCATTCCGCCCCCGCCGACCATCCCACCGCCCCGACGACCATCGGGAGGCAACTTCCCCGCCAGGACTCCCGACGCCCCCGCCGAACCCGCCGCGACCCAGCCATCCCACCGCCGCCCCCGCCGCGCATCCCACCACCACCGACCATCCCACCGCCGTGCCCTTCCCCGCCTTCCTCTCATGGAACCCGTCGACGATGCGTCCATGCGCCCCCAAGATCCCCTCCCCTATGATTTCTTCTCCCAAACAGATCCCGTGCTCTCGAGTGAAGACGTCATGGTAGGTCTTGACCTCAACTCGTCATCAGCTCTTGATTTCCCGCACATGGGGTCGTACCAAGAGTTTCTTGAATCGGCGTCAGTTGAAGAAGGAAGCAGTGGCGGCCGTGGCGCTCGTGGCGCCCGTGGCGTCAGAGGCAGCCGTGGCGGGTCTGGCGGGCGTGGAGGAACTGGAGCTGCTGCTGGCACAGGCGGCCGTGGTGGCCGTGGCGGCGTTGGTGGATCTGCCGCTAGCAGAGGCGGTCGTGGTGGCCGTGGCGGCGTTGCTGGGCATGGCGGGCGTGCTGGAGCTGTGCCGCGGGCTTCTTCTTCTCCAATGCCGTTCCGCGCTCCTCGCATGGCACGAGCGCCTAACAATGGTGGGCGTGGAGGCTCTCGGTCTAAAGTCGCCACTACGCTACCATCCAGTGCAGCAGCCGCGGGTGGCAGCTCGGCAAGCCACCAAGGCCCTCCACAATTTGAAGAACTTGTGGGTATGACCGAAGAAATTGAAGAAGAGGATGAAACTCTTGGAAATAATTTTTCGGTGAGCACACGTTACTTGATCCAACTTCATATTCAAGGGTACTATCTGTAAACATGACTGTTCATCAGAATGGATGTGGTCATCAGAAAATAGCATATTTTCATTGGGATTTTAGTTTGATTTGTCAACTCATATATACCTGCCCTTTTGCTATCTGTAAACATTAGTTACTATCTGTAAACATGACTGTTTGGACCTTTTGCTACATGAGCTAGTAAAGTACAAGTTGTCACCTGAATTGGAATCTCATTCGTGTCTTCAGTAGTGTTAAGGTTTCAGGTTGCTGTTAGTAATTGGTTATCTGCTTTTGGTTTGGTAATTGGTACAACATTCTAAGAGAGTCCACAAATATCAAGAGAGATACAAAAACATTACAAGCATTCTAGGGTCCATAACAACTAGCCATCCTTCTAAGAAAGCTCAAAGTGGAACTAGAGATGGAGCTTGCATTGCAGTACACGATACTGAGGGGGTAATGCCTATATATTGCTTAATTGCACAGATCTTGAAGCGCATCCATGTTTTCTTAAATGGCTGGCTAACTAGTACCCCATAATATATTATCTAAAGACTTATCCAATTTTCTAGAAACTACATCGTTCACAGAAGTTTTCAAAGGTCTAAACTTCAGAAATGTAACATAACCATAGCTCATTCAGATAACTAATGAAGATAATTGGTTCTATCATTACCTTGAATAATGTTGCTTATCAGCCTTTGTTTGAGCAGTATGATGATATGCCCTGAACTTTGCTACAAGCTCAGTTGCATCTTTTGCAGCATTAACAAGGAGAACCTGCGATCACAAGATCATGCTCCCCATTAATATGTTATGTAGTTCAGTATGCAAAGTAATGTACACATTAAATACAATTGATCAAACCTTTGGTATGATTAACAAAGAGTTGTAGCAAGATTCTCCAAGTAGACAGACAACGCAGCCTCAACTGCACCACCTCCAGCAACCACCTGCATGGCCAACTGCAGTCATATGGAAGCTTCTTTTCTTATATGCGCATTGTTTATTGAGAATTTAAATTGAACATTAGAATTCAGATATCTTGACAATGCATTAGTTATCTAGGACCTTTTGCTACATGAGCTAGGTTTCAGGTTGCTGTTAGTTAGAGTTAGCTTATGTGCTTTTGAGATTGCCTTTTGGTTTTAGTGAAAGCAAATTTTTTGCATCTGGTAACAAACTGTTTGGATATATGCGCTCAGTTTGTTGCTACTGGTAGCCATTTTTTGCATCAGGTGACAAACTCATTTGTGTGGTAAACTGATATAATCATTTTAGGTGGGTAATCGCTTTGACAAGGCCTCCTTCCGTCCTCACAAGTGAGCTGAGCTTTGACTTTGACCACGTGACGAATGAGCACATATGAATTTATTGAATCAGAACTAAACAAAGAAAAGAGATTAGTTCAACTGCTCAAAATTCCAGGGGTACAAAAGTCCATTTATTGAATCAGAACTAAACTTTAGTCCATGATCCAAACAGTCCTGTGGTCTAAAGTTTAGTGGCTAAAGTTTAGTTGTCTAAAGTTTAGTCCAAAACTTTAGACAACTAAACTTTAGACCATGGGATCCAAACAGGGCCTAAGTCGTTTTGAGCAGGAGCTGAGTATCTTATCTGATTAGTCCCTCGCAGTGTGGAGTGATCGTTTTTTAAAATTCTTTATGTCAACGAAAGCTTTTTCTACCACTTACTACGAACAATGCCGAGGAAATTTCACAAGATCCATGGTCTGATATTTATTTTGGATCTTTTTTGCGATAAAGGAGGGTTCAGCCCCCGTGTCCCTTTAACTACATAGAATGGTTTTCAAGATGTGTGCTACATGCATTTGGCTGTATGGTGTAGAACTGTAGATCATTGCTTTTCGGTGTAGAACGGGGGTATGATTGAGTGTGGAGGATTACCAAAGGAAAAGGATAAGGTCATTTTAAATGTTTTTGTAGTTAGTTTTTCTAGGACCTCACTAGTTTTTTTTTTTGAACTTACATAGGATCTCACTAGTTGTTTTTGTTAGACGACTGTCACATCTGTATGCATGCACACATGCGTAACTTGGCAACCACCAACGGCACCATCCCCTGTAGACTCGGCCTTAACAGTCGATCCTCCTTTCTAGCTCAGTTCTGTTGCTCCACGTTGTAATCATCCTTGTACTATATATATATCCCCGTCAATGCAATGAAACAGTGTGTGCTTGCTGTCTTATACTTTTAGCATGGTATCAGAGCGACGCTAGCTCGATCCAACATGCATGAGTGAAACCGGCTCGCTTTCCGCCGCGGTGACCTCCGGTGGTACCGCCGTTTCTTCCACCTCCTCCATTCCCATGCACTGCCTGTTCCTTACTCTATTGCCCAACAGGTGGGCGACATCAAAGCCTTTATCCCCATAGTTCTTGACCTCAAAACTCCCAATTATTCCTAATGGCGCCATCTATTCCTGGTTCATCTCGGGCGTTGCTCCCTTTACCATCATGTTGATGGCACAGAGCCAGCGCACGACGATCCCATCTGGGTCCAGGCCGACTACACCGTCCTTCAGTGGCTTTACACCCTGATCTCTTCCGAGCTCTTCCAGATGGTGATGACGCCGAACACTACGGCGTACGGCGTCTAGAGCAATCTGCAGAGTTTGTTCCAAGACAATGAGCTGTCGTGAATCATTCACCTCGAGGCGGAGCTATGTAGTGCCATCCATGGCAAAATGACCGTGTCTGCTTTCTGTCAACAGCTAAAACTCTTGGCAGATACGTTGGGCGACCTCTACAACCCAATCTCTGATCGTACATTGGTGCTCACACTTAGTAGCGGAACCAGGATTTGGCTACGCCCCGGACTGAACTCTAACAACCTAAAACTAACTCCAATTTGTACCCATATCACGATATAACAACAGTATATCATAATTGGCTAATTGCATTACTGATATGAAACTTGAGTTCAATACTAAACAAGTAAACATGAAGCATAATAAGAAAAATATGGCATAATATCAAAATATAAAAAATGTAATATGACAGAGATACAATTTGAGTACCTAAATTTCGAAGATTTACGCCCGCTTCATTTTGTATGATCAAATGCAAGAAAGAGATGTCTTCAGTGTGTTGGTTGAGAACGTCAACACTCTCTTGATAGATGGAAATGCTTGCTGTTTCCTCAGAAGATCCTGCTTTAGGAGATTGCCAAGTCAGAACAAATAATATTTAGCTGCATTCCTGTACAGATTTGAAAGATGAGAGTGCTAGAGCAATTTGTGTTTGTTTAGCACTGACCACTTGACTAGACATTGTACTTATCAAGAGAAAGACATGATAACTATGGTCACATTAAAAGCATATTTTCTGTGGTGAAGCTAATGGCTATGAGAGCCTGATGGGTTTATCTGATCTCATGAATCGAATAGTTACATCATAAGACAATATAATTGTTAAATTCTCTTCTAAGCAAGGTGATTGTTTCAGTTTATGCTACCCAACAATTAATCACATACTGTTAATCACTAAGATGAATTTCTACAAAAGGTAGATGAGATCGTGAGAGTGCTCCATTGCAGGTGTTTAATTAAGAGTTCAATTAATATCCGAGAACAAGTATATTACTTTCTTTTGTACATGGTCTACATTTTAAACTCAAGTAGAATTTTGGAAATAACTCATGCAATAAGGTCCAAGTGGATGCAGATTACAGTCCAACAAGTGTACAATCCCAGTTAAAAGATCTCAATCAAATAGTGACAGATTGCATTTGTATAAGATAAGAATACATTTCAGTATTTCACAATTCACATCCTTTACCAATTATCAATTGCCGGTTTACCTACCACTGAAGAGTGAAGCCTAAGGCAGTGGGACTCTGGTCTCTAATGAGCAGCAGGCAGGAGCGGGAGGGGGCGACGCCGGTGCTGGCCGCCTGGCCGGGAGGTGGGCACTGGGTCAGTGGGCGGCGCAGGCCTGGAGGACTGGAGGAGGGGCGCCGGGGTGGCACTGGGCCACTGGCCGTCGGGAGGGGGCGGGCTGGGAGGCTGGGAGTCGGCCGGCGCTGGCTGGGAGGAGCCGAGGCGGGCCGGCGCCGAGAGGGGGGCAGCCGGGCAGGCCGGGAGCCGGCCGGCACTGGCTGGGGGAGCCAAGGCGGGGCGACGCCGGGAGGGGGGCAGCCCGGGAGCTAGGCGGCGCTGGCCGGGAGGCAGGGCGGCGCCGAGAGGGGGGCGGGAGGCGGGGCGGCGCCGGGAGAGGGGCGGGCCGGGAGGCGAGGCGGCGCCGGGTGGGGAGCAGGCCGGGAGGCGGGCGGCGCCGAGAGGGGGGCGGGAGGCGGGGCGGCGTCGGGTGGGGGGCGGGCCGGGAGGCGGGGCGACGCCGGGTGGGGGGCGGGCTAGGAGGCGGGGCGGCGCCGGATCTGCGGAAAACCGAGACGACTGGCGACTGGCGCTAGGGTTTTGAGGCAGACGAGCAGCAGCTCTGCGAGACAGTTGCGAGCGCGTGAAGTGGGCCGTCCGCGGGATAGTGTCGGCCTGGCGAGCTGGAGAAAAATGTTATGGGCTATTAGACTACCTGGGCTAAATTTTAGAAATACCACCCCGGGCTGGGCTGAAACTACATGGGCTATACACTACAATTTTTTCGCACCCCGGGCTGAAGCCCACCTTGCCGGGGGCCCAAATCCGCCCCTGCTCACACTTTTATGTGGCCTCAGCGACAAATCTTCTATGCAGGTGTCCATGATCCCGTTGTTCCGACCATTCCCTACGTTACTCGAGGCCCACTCCATTTTGCTGCTCGAGGACGTCCAACAGAGGACTCAGTTTTCTCAAGTGGCAAAGGTCAATCTGATCATGATGAGAACTCGCAACGTGACAATGGGTCCACCCCTAAGCATTCGAGTCCCGCGGTGGCACCCCGAGCAGTTTCAACAAGCCCTTGAATTAGCCAATCTGGGAATCCATCACCAACTGGTGATGGTGACTCTCTGATCGAATCTGCAAAAAGAATAGGTGGGCACTCTTTGCATTTGCCCGTATTTTCGCAGGGAACAGATTAGGCCGAGGACAGTTATAACCCGAAATTCCCCTATCTGGCAGGGTTTACTCCAGGCCACAAAGCAATCTCGCTCGATGATTCTCCAGACAAGGGGGCCTCCCCCAGAAGTGGAGGTTCTAGACAGAAGGTTTTTGCCCTGCCTACAGATCCTCATCACTCTTTCGAAGAAAGGCCTGAGAATGCTCACCGCTGATTACACTCTCCCGCCTCTTGTGAGGATGGTGAGGAGACCTCCAGTAATGAGCCCGATCAGTCCTCTAATGAGCATAGGAGAAAACATAGAAATAATCACTCTCCTGTGAGGCAACCCCAGCCAGCATCAGGGATTGAGGATCCCGAGACCGCTCGAAGAAGGCGACCGGCTACCCAGAGGTCTTTGCCTGGGCATGTACAATACCAGTCTGAAGATGCTCGAGAGCTTCAACGGATTAATGATTTGCTCGAGAACCAGACCCAAGAGCTTTCTCGAGCACCAAGCTACAACCACTTTACTGAAGGGATTACACAAAGACTACGCGATCTAATGGCTAGATTCGAGCACCCTCGCCAACGTAACTATGAGAATCATCATGGTATGACCACATCTAGTCGATCACGAAACTCATCTAGTTGGGTTCGGCATGATGACAGGGCATGTCGGACTCCCGATCGCAATACTAGTCGAAGGCAGATACCTCGAATGGCTCTAGATCGACAAGTTGATGCTCGGTCACCGCTTCGAGCAACGAACTTGCAGTAATAGATGGAGTGCGAGGAGTGCTACCCTCGTATGGATGAGGCCTATTATAGGTCAGGTCTACTGACCAACGGGCATCGCCGAGTACGATCACCAAGTGATGTCAACTACCCTTTCCCGTAAAGAAGATGTCAAGCAATTGTTACTAGATGCCGGGCATTCATGCCCGAACTCGAGGCAGTGTGCTGGCCGTCGTGTTTTCGACTAGTGAATATGGAGAAATTTAATGGGTCCCAGAATCTCATCGAGTTCATCTAGATTTACACGACTGTGGTTTGGGCAATAGGAGGAGGCGAGCATGTCATGGCAAACTATCTTCTGACGGTGCTTGAAGGATCTGCCCAATCTTGGTTGCTTAACCAGCCATTCGAGTCGATCTACTCATGGCAACACCTCTGCGACCTTCTAATGGCCAACTTCCAAGGTATATACAACCGCCCTGGGAAGGAGGATGACCTACATCGAATGTGCCAAGGCAGTGACTAGGCCTTACGGTAGTTCATCGGATGCTTTAGTCAAGTTCGTAACTCAATTCTAGAGGTCTCTAACACTTCTGTTATCAGGGCATTCAAGCAGGGCGTACGCAGCAGGAGGTTCACAGAGGGCATCACCTTGAATCCTCCGACCACCATCACCGAGCTCTTTGAGATAGTGGACCATTATGCAACTGCTGCTGAAGCGGTCAAATGGACTAAGTCTATTAACCAGGTCAACCGAGGTTCCAAAGAGCAAGGTGAAGGCAATGGGAGGAAGGAGAAGGCCAAGAAATTGAATAGCAAGACTACTGGACAGAAGCCTCACGCCGAAAATCAGAAGGAAGTCTTGGCTGTGGGTGGGGCACGATCTTCGCAATTGCCAAGTTTTCCAGTGGAAATTTAAGGATTACTATTTGGACAAGGGACCACTTCCTATGCTCGAGGAGGTAGGACAGTTGAGTGGTTGAAAACATTCGAACGAGGATGAGGACATGCCTTTCCAGGACCTAAAGCATACCATCGAGCATATATACAGTGGATCGTTCACGTACGAGTCAAAGCGGCAGTATAAAGCTGTCAAACGTGAGGTAAATTCTATCGACCCAACCCTTGCCAATAATTTACCTAAGTGGTTAGAGGTTACTATTTCTTTTGAGAAGAGCAACTGTCTGATCTCTTCAACTCAACTTGGTCAGTTTCCGATCATGGTCGAGCCCACCATCAACAAATGTCTGTGACAACATTGTCGTAAGTCCTACTGTGACTACTCGATGGTTGTAAGTCTGTCCACAACCATAAAGTTGTAAGTCCTACTACGACTACTCGATGATCGTAAGCCTGTCTACGATCACATAGTTGTAAGTCCTAGTATGACTACTCGATAGTCGTAAGTCTATCTACGACCACAGAGTCGTAAGTCTTACTGCGACTACTCCTTTGTCGTAAGTCATTCTACGATCATGTATCATAAAATGTCCTACAACCTAGTTGTAGACTTCCCTATAAATAGCCTATCTAGTGCCTCGTAGAATAGCCTGACAAGTTGGCTAGAACGTGCACTTATCTTTAATAACCGTACACGATCTCTCCCTGACAACAACCGTTATGTAGCGAATTGCCCTCATATCTCTCTGACAATAACTTCCAATGGACGGTTATCATCTGAACCATTGGGGCATCTTTTGGTGCAAGACAACTGCTGTCATTTGCTCAACTACATAAAGGATTATGTCGGAGGAGGGGGGATAGATCTAATCAAGAGATAGTGTAAGGCATTTCTGATTACACATTTTGTAATTTTCCTCTCTAAGCAATACAACATAGTACGTAGGGTTATTATTCTCTTAGGAGTAGGCCTGACCCTGTATAAAAATTTTTGTGTCTTCCTTCTGCATTACCAGACCTTAGTGATAAGAGCTTTCCTAAATCCAAACAAATCATACGTAAGATCGGTATTAAAACATCGACAAGCCTAAAAGAACACTAGAGATTTTTATTAGTTATTCTTTGGTATCAAAAGGGTATAGGTTTTATGATCTAGAAAAGGATAAACTGGTGAAAAGTAGGGATACAATTTTTTTAGATCAAAACACCCTTGTCGTGCTAAGTGGCCAAGGGTAGAATTATTGGCAACTCCACCGAAAACAAAGATGGATACATCCAGAATTAATTCTCACACCGAAGGAGGTTCAGCTCTTGAAGAAAATATAAATCAAGCTCCCAACACTAACATGTGTAGGAGAAGTAGGAGGAATTTAAGTACACCCTAATATCTAGAAGATTATTATTTGTTCTTAGGAGAAGTTCACTCTAAAATTTCAGATTTAGAAGAAGTACCAAAGACTTATAAAGAAGAAATTAACTGCTCACAATCAAAACTATAGGTGAAAACAATGCGGGAAGAATTAAACTCGATAAAAAAAGAATAAAGTTTGAAACTTCTTGATCCACCAAACAACCGTAAGTCCATATGTTGTAAATGAATTTTTAAAAGGAAAATAAATGCAGCAAGTTTAGTGGGAAAATATAAGGCTACACTTGTTGCTCAAGGATTTACACAAAGGGAAAGTATTGACTTTATGGAAAAAAATTCTCTTGTTGCTAAATTTACTTCAATTCATATTATTAGTGCTTTGACGGCTTATTATGATCTTGAACTCCACTAAATGGATGTTATTTCTTGGTGCAGCAGAAACCATCAATAAGTTGCTCTTTCCTCCATGGAAGCTGAATACATTGTTGCATCTGAAGCAGCAAAAGAAGGTGTATGGTCGAGAAAATTTCTTACATCACTTAAGGTCGTGGAAAGTGCATCACAACCTATCACTATTTTCTGTGATAATCACGTAGCGATCAAGGTCTTAAAGAATTCTAAATTTTATAGAAAAAGTAAATACATTGAAGGAAGGTATCACTATATTCATGATGTAATAAATAGACTCAAGTATGTTCGTTTAGTTTATTTGCCTAGGATTGATATGGTTGCAAACTAAGCCAGTTAATCAGGAATTATTTTCTAAGCATGTTAAAAATATGGGACTTCAGTTTACTGATTAAAATGTGTCAGCCAGGTGAAAGATGTTAGGATTTTTATGTGGCTTTCAACATTTATTGTGATTATTGTCTATTTAATTCAATGTAGAATTCTTTATATTATTGATACAAGTGATAGGGAATAATTTGATGCAAAATTTAACTTAAGGAATTAATAATTGAAGTGCCGAGGACGGTTGGGCTGGAATATGGTAGGCATATTTATTGAGATCAAGTCTACTGTAATTTAATATCTATGTATATGTTTAACCTGGGTACAACACAGGATGGAATAGCTGGGTTTGTTTTACAGGATTAACTCTGTAAGCTTTTGACTCACATGATCATATTAGAATTGATCTCGTAAACAATCTGATTATAGCACATAAGTCACACATGTGTGCTAAGAACTAATATATTTTAGACTTATAAAACTGGCATGTCTAATCGTGGTTAATGACATAGTTCATGAGTGTCACGGTGTGCCAAAAATAGATGGGTCACTTTGTAGCACTTGAAAGTGCATTCTATAAATAGGTTCCTACCTTCTAGCCTCATAATGCAATTGTGAGCGACACCATAGAAAAAACACAGGAATAGAGGATAGATTGGAAAGCCTCCACAGATCAATCTAGAATTTGAGAAAACCCAACAGACGTCGTCACCTTCTTTGGTGTCATTACTTCCAAACATCCTTTCATCGGCTCACAGCTTCTATGCCGCTCCCCACGGAAGGCACCAACTGTTGTGCTTACAGACCAAATAGTGAACAATGAGGGGCTACAGAGAGGCCACAGAAGGGCTGCACGAAGCCTGAGAGACCATGAAGATAGGATGTAGAAGGTGTATACACAAATGAGTGGTCTATTGCATAGCTCTTTCTTTAAAAAAATAAATCCTCTCCCTCCATAGTACTTATAGCCATGAGAAGGTTGCTTATGTAAACACTCTTATCGAGGTCTATAATTGTAGAGGTAAACTTGTCTTTTTCCCTGTAAAAACCATTTTGGATCTGCCACATGACCAATTAGACCATGGTTAGAACCACCCCCAACATGCTACATTGGGCTTGTTTTGGGTGGGGGCTGCCGAACAGCTCCCAGGTTTTGCCTTGTACATAACATAGGGCGGGAAACCGAACAAATGCACAAAAAAACGGAGATTATGTTTCGGTATGGTTAATTTGAATAGCCGGCCTTGTCCCCCCAAGTCTTTTCCTTACTGTAGAGATCATCATTCCAAGTCCCCAAGTCCGGTTAATTTGAATAGCAGGCCTTGGCCTCCCAAGTCCCCAAGTCTTGTTTCCTTATTGTATATCTTCTGCTGCACAAGTACCACGAATTAGTTGGTCTGAATTGGGCATTGGGTGCCCTGCGTGGGGTGCATCGTCTAAAAGTTGGATAATAGAGTAGAGGCAAACCTGACATTCTGGAATTTGCATCCTATTGTTCATGTCAAATGTAAAGGCACTGTATAATTCAGCTACTCTTTGCACCTGTGTAAATGTGTAATGTGCGGTGGAAGGGGAAACTTGAGCGCGTATTCTTTATGTTGACCTGGGTTTGCTAGGTAGGGGCTCCTTAAAACTGTCTAATTTCCTTTCCCAGTTATAGCTAGTGGCTTGTACTTGTTGCCGCCACTGCTGCAACTTGCTTTATTGGCTGGGACTTCATGCTCATAATCGGAGGTACGTTTCATGGTGCAATTGTGCAATGCCGAAGGCCCTTGCATGGTGCATCTGCTGTGCTAATATTTCAAATGCTGGTTAGCAAATCAGACTAGCTCTGTCTTAAAGGATTTCAGATTTAGACACTTGGTACTATCCACCGACATTTTGTTACTATCCACTGACATTTTGTTCCTTACTATTTCAGTCCTGTTTTAATTTTCAAAATCTTCAACTGTCTCTTTTTTGTTTTTTTAAAAGGAGAATCTTTGGACCATGTGTAATTGGTTCAATTGTGTTTTGCAGGATGGCTGAACAATTCTGATAGTGAAACCACCAGGGAAGATAAAGCACGGCCATCATTCCCTGATGTCGCTATTGGAGTTGACAATGGGACTTCAAGGTGCAACGTTGCCGTTTGGAATGGCCATCAGGTTGAGCTCTTAAAAAATACTCGCAACCAGAAAGGGATGAGATCATATGTCCTGTTCAACGATGACACTTTCAGCTGGTGTCACCGGAGGAGCAACCCGGAACACGCACACGAAACGTTTGATTGGGAGAATGGACACAGTCACACAGATGAAGTGGTTCAAGCTAGCAAGACCCTCCCTTTTCTTGTGCAGACGTTGGGTATCGGTGTGAGACCATTCATTGCAGCACTGGTGAACAATATGTGGCGATCCACAACTCCTGAGGAACTTCTTGCCATCTTTCTGCTTGAATTAATGGCCTTGTTACAGCCTTCACGACTGCTCTCAGGACCTTACAACCACGTTCTGGCCGCTACGACCACTTCCTGTAGCCGTACGACCACGTTGTAGTGGCTACGACCATCTCCTGTGTCGCTACGACTGCTCTGTTGGTTCTCCGACCACACAGACAGTCGTTATAACCACACTGTGATCTCTCCGATCACGTCTCGCTGCTCCGACCTTGTAGCTGAATTTACAACCACGTTCACCATTTCTTTGCGCTGCACTCTCTTCGACCACGCTCGATCATCGTAGTTGTAGCTCCTTACGACCACGCAGTGATTCTGTCGACTGCTGTGGTCGTAACGCTTTATGACCACGCCTTCTCGTTGTGGTCATAACGACTTACGACTACATCTTCCGCTGTGGTCATAACGACTTACGACCACGTCTTCCTCTGTGGTCGTAATGACTTACGACCACGTCTTCCTGCTATATGACTGTGGTCGTAACTCTTTTACGACCACGTCTGCTGCTACTATGCAAGCTGCCACTCGATTGCCGTGGTCGTAACTCCTTTACGATCACACCTGCAATCTCCTGCTCACCGTGGTCGTAAGTCGTTTACGACCACGTCTGGGAACACAAAGAACTCGATAGATTTCCCAGAGCCAAACCGCTCTTCTCTTCTTTATTTCTTTCTCTCGATCACACAAATCGCTCTCTCTTGCCTCTCGATCACACCGATCACCTTGGCCTCTCTCGCCCCTCTCGCCCTTCTTGCCTTTCTCGCCCTACTCTCTCGGTTACATGGCTCTGCCTTTTATACTCTGCTCTACGACTCCAACTCAGTTACGACCACTACTATTAATCAAACTCGGCTACGACTATGAAACAGACTCGAACTCGACTACGACTGTGAAGCGGACTCGTATACGACCATGACCCGACTCGTACACAACTCCGACCACTCGTACAAGACCAGGACTACGACCACAACTGGAAAAACAAGATTACAACTCTAACAATCACCTCCTTAATCTTGATTTTCCTTCTTGATCACGTCGACCTTCTCTCTTGCTGACGCTTCTTCCTTGCATGCCTTCCTACAACCGTAAGTCTGGTCGTCTTCTACCTGCAGCACCTGCTCACGCTTCCTCCACCAGCACCTACTCTCACTATCGTGTGATCTTGCTTTCGACCACTGCCCTCTACGCTGTGCTTCCTCCCGCCATCTCGGGACTCATCTACGACTATCTCCTGTTGCATGCGTGAGAGCTCCTCCCGAGCCTCTGCTTGCTACGACCATGCCTACTGCATGTGGTCTGAGTCAACCACTCGAGTCGTCGCTCTGCTTCTCTTCGCATGCATGCGCTCGTTCGGAGTTGGCTACATGTCTGTGTGTAGCTCCTACGCTGCTTTCTACGACCACTGCATGCTCGCTGCATGCTCCTTCGGAGTCGCTCCTCGTTACGACCATGCCTTCTGCCTTGTCTTGCTTCTTTGCTGACTCGGTCTCCTTCCTTGTTATGACTTCTTGTGTGCCTGGCTTGCCTCCTGCTGCCTCTGCACCTCATTCATCTGTGTCTCTCTCCACCCAAACCTGTTTACAAGTTTTCAAATGAACCTTGTACAACTAATTTGGAGGTCTCATCGCCTTCATCGACAAATCTCTGTTCTTGTCATACACTCATAAGAACTCATCTTGCAGCACCACTCTGCATCCTCTTTCTGTCATCTGCCCAAGACTAAGTATGTTGTTGCATAGACTTGGTATATAATAAATTCCTGTCAATAATTTCTTATCTCTGTTCTTGCATTGCAACACTATCATCCCTTTGCCCTTTATCTTCACCGTGGAGCCGTCGCCAAACTTGACCTTGCCCCAAAGTTTGTCGTCGAGCTTGTGGAACATGGAGCGATCTCCCGTCATGTGGTTGCTTGCTCCATTATCCAAGTACCATTGATCCGTGTGATCATGGCCTCCTTCCTTCGTGTGTAGTTTTTGAACTATGTTCTCCTCATCCAGTTCCACCATGATCGACTCCTTTTCAACATATGAGGAGAGAAGTACTAGCTCTCTGTCATCTTCTTTGTCTTTGGCAAGGTTCACTTCCCTGTCCTTCTTGCTCTTGCAATCCAAAGCAAAGTGTCCAAATTCGTTACAGTTGAAGCACTTTTTATTGCTGCGGCATTTTATCGCGTAGTGCCCGTATTCGCCACATTCAAAGCACTTGACATGTGACGTATCATGGAATCTCTCACCACTGCCTTGCCTAGCCCTGTCTCCATAGCCACCCCTGCCGCCTTGACCACTTTGGCCACCACGTCCGCGCCACCTCCTACAGTTGTATGATGAGCCACAACCGTTTCTCGTATCTCCCCTTACTAGTAATGCATGCTCGCTGTGAGATCCCTGCTCCTTGTGCGACTAAAACTTCTTTAGTAACTCCTCATGCGCCTTGAGAGATCCGATGATCTCCCCCATTTTCTTCTTGTCCAGATTGGGGGAGTACATAAATGTTGTGACAATTGGTATGTACTTCTCCAGAAGCACGCACATGTACTTCTTTACCGCCACAAATTCCTCCATCTTGTCGCCAAGAGAGTTAATCTGATTATACAACGAACTCAGCTTGCTGACGAACTCGTCCACCGACTAGGTCTCTTCCATCTTCAGATTCTCGAACTCGCTCCGCAAATTCTGGAACCGCACCTCCTTGACTCGATCAACTCCTTCGTGCATCGTCTAAAGCGCCTCCCACGCTTCCCGTGCCATCTCCTTGCCGATGAGCTGATGCATTATCGTGTCTGGCACCGCCTGGTAGATGAGGACTAAAGCCGCCAGTTCTACCTTGTCGTCCACCTCCTTATCCTTCCCCTTCGGATCGACTGCGCCCCATACTCCTTGGGGGCGTATGTTCGCATCCATCTTCATTGCCTACACCGGGTAGTTCTCGATCGTCAGGAGAGGGTACTAGAGGGAGATTAGCCCACCCTAAGCCTTTGCCTTGTCACCCATGCTCTGATACCACTTGTTACAGCCTTCACGACTGCTCCCAAGACCTTACAACCATGTTCTGGCCGCTACGACCATCTCCTGTAGCCGTACGACCACGTTGTAGTGGCTACGACCGCCTCCTGTGTTGCTATGACCGCTCTGTTGGTTCTCCGACCACACAGACAGCCGTTACGACCACACTGTGATCTCTCCGATCACGTCTCACTGCTCCGACCACGTAGTCGTAAACTTCAACTGAATTTACGACCACGTTCATCGCTTCTCTGTGCTGCACTCTCTGCAACCACGCCCGATCACCGTAGTCGTAGCTCCTTACGGCCACGCAGTGATTCTGTCTACCACTGTGGTCGTAACGCTTTACGACCACGCCTTCTCGCTATAGTTGTAACGACTTACGACCACGTTTTCTGATGTGGTCATAACGATTTACGACCACATCTTCCTGCTATGTGACCATGGTCGTAATTCCTTTACGATCACGTCTGCTGCTACTATGCACGCCGCCACTCGATTGCCGTGGTCGTAACTCCTTTACGACCACACCTACGATCTCCTGCTCACCATGGCCGTAAGTCGTTTACGACCACGTCTGGGAACACAAAGAACTCGATAGATTCCCAGAGCCAAACCGCTCTCCTCTTCTTTTTCTTTCTCTCGATCACATAGATCGCTCTCTCTTGCCTCTCGATCACACTGATCGCCTTGGCCTCTCTCGCCCCTTTCGCCTTTCTGGCCCTTCTCGCCCTACTCTCTCGGTTACATGGCTCTGCCTTGTATACCCTACTCTACGACTTAGACTCAGTTACGACCACTACTATTACTCAAACTCGGCTACGGCTATGAAACAGACTTGAACTCGACTACGACTGTGAAGCGGACTCGTATATGACCATGACCCGACTCGTACACAACTCCGACCACTCGTACAAGACCAGGACTACGACCACGACTAGAAAAACAAGATTACAACTCTAACAATGGCCTTGGTGGAGAATGGATATGCATCTTAAGCATCCAGTGAGGAATGCTGTTCTTACAATTCCAGTTGCGTTCAGTCGGTTTCAGCAGACCAGGATTGAGAGAGCCTGTGCAATGGCTGGGCAGCATGTACTGAGGCTGATGCCAGAGCCTACTGCTGTCGCACTTTTTTATGCTCAGCAGCAGCAGCAACTTTTGCACGACTATATGGGAAGTGGCATTGAGAAATTTGCTCTGATATTTAACATGAGTGCTGGTTACTGTGATGCGGCTGTGGTTTGACACTGCTGGAGGTGTTTCTCAAATAAGAGCACTCTCAGGTTGTTATGCGCCACCTCATACCCAATTTCGATAGTTTATATGCTGGTCACACAATGGATGGAATCAAGTCAATGGGTTTACTGCGGATCGCAACTCAGGATGCAATTCACAAACTGGCTTCCCAGGAGACTGTGGAGATCAATGTAGACGTCGGTGATGGCCAGAAAGTGTCGAAGGTCTTGGATCGTGAAGAATTTGAACAACTGAATCATATGGTCTTCGAAAAATGTGAGAGGATCATAAAGCAATGCTTGGCTGATGCAATGTTAGCACCGGAGGACACCAATGATGTCATATTGGTTGGAGGATGTTCAAGAATCCCTAAGTCAGAAGCCTTGTCCTTGGCTTATGCAAGAAAGAAGACTTACCAGGGCATAGATCCTCTAGAAGCCGCCGTTTCAGGTGCTACACTGGAAGGAGCCATTGCTTCAGTAGTCTCTGATCCTTCAGGGAGCTTGGATCTGCTGACAATTCAGGCAACCCCAATGAACCTTGGAATCCGCGCCGATGGCAATAATTTTGCCGCAATCATTCCTAGGAACACGGCAATCCCAGCAAGAAGGGACATACTATTTACAGCTACACAGGACAATCAGACTGAAGCTCTCGTTGCTGTTTACGAAGGCGAATTGGGAAGCATGCGGAAGAGAACCATCTGTTGGGGTACTTGAAGATCACCGGTATTCCACCAGCTGCAAATGGTACTGTTGATATCAGTGTCTGCATGGACATCGACGCTGCCAATGTCCTCAGGGTATTTGCAGGCGTTGTCAAGCCTCAAGGCCAAGCCGCTCCGCCATTCATTGAGGAGAGGATGCCAACCCTAGACGACGGCCATGGCTGGTGCGGACAGGCTCTCGCCAAGATGCATGGCAGTAAGCTCGACCTGGCTGTTCTCCCTAAGAAGCTGCAGCCGTGAGACTTGCTTACCGTCGCCTGTAGCTGTATCCTTCAGTAATGTAGTTCGTGCATCGTGGGTCGACGATGTTGTGTGATGGTCCATTGGTGATTGGTCCTTGCTCGTGTTTGACTGACTGTTTCTGGTGCTGAGTGCTCAGCGTTCTACATGTAAGGAAGAAATGCTAGTGTCATCTTTGTACAGTAAATGTGTTGCATATAGGATGAATGTTACCTCTGTTTAGAACGAGTACTTTGGAACATCCGGTGTAAACAAGAGGTGTCCAGTGTGCTGAACGTAGATACGATTTGGTAGTATTCCAAACCATGCCCTTGGACTAGCCATGGAAAGACCAGCCCTGGGTCTTACGCCCACAGTTCGCCATGCCTATTCAGGTGCAATATACTAATTGACCCCGCTCGATTGGACTGAAAAGCCATGATTTATGGCTGGAATTGCACTGTAGCGGCTGAAATTGCACTATAGCTGAAGGTGACTTATTTGGCGTAATTAAATTTTAAAAAATTTAAAAATAAAAAAATATTAGCTCATTACGGACAACGTGAACGAATACGGGAAAAAAGAACCAGCAAAAAAACTTTAAAAAGCCAAAAATTCAGAAAAGATAAAATTTATAAATAATAAAAAATAAACCAGAAATCAGAAGCTTAATCTGAAATGAGCGGAGCCTTAAATGATCACGAGTTACGGGCGTATTGGCTCTACCGATGACAACATTCTAAGGATCCAACTGACGGAGCATGGCGTGCGCATCCCATCGTCTGGACTCTGTACAGTTCCGACCGGTCACGTACGGGACGTTCAGAACCGACGTGATGTGTAACGGCTGCAGCGTTCTAATGGCCAGTGGCTGCCTAGAACAGACTTAAAAAATGCACGTGAAATCATGGGCTAACGCATCAGCACTGGGCGGATTCCTTAGCACGGATAATTTGGAGCACCTAGAGGTAGTGGGCAACTTTGCAGCTTCCCCTTTCACGGATGTGGGGACGCATGCGTGTGAACCCCCTGCTTCT
Source organism: Dendrocalamus latiflorus (assembly GCA_017311315.1). Lineage (NCBI taxonomy): Eukaryota > Viridiplantae > Streptophyta > Magnoliopsida > Poales > Poaceae > Dendrocalamus > Dendrocalamus latiflorus. Next base: position 48,422,131 of record CM029651.1, read on the forward strand.
AGTTGTTTTACTTGCATACCCTTTTTGACAATTAGACGCCGTACCAACAAAATAAGTAGATCCAGTTACGTTTCTCCCGTCGCTTGCGCTCAGTGTTCCAAAATTCAACACGTCAGGAGTTATGCCTTCGTATTTTTCACTCTAATAAAAATAATACTAACCTTAAAGCACACGAAAAAAATAAGTAATAACTATTCACTATTCCATTCTACTTTAAAAGTTATACAAATTACTTAAAAAAAAGGTACGAAAACACCTCCTGCCATAAGAAATAGCGCCTTTACCTCATCGGTTACATCCGAGTCAAGCTGAAGCCCAGCCTGGACCGGACGTGCCTGCGGCTCGGGTAGCAGTTTGCGACCTGCCTGACAGCGACCGGACGTTTGTTCATACACGCAGAAAAGTCAGGTGCAGAGATCGTCAGGGAATTCCCCACGGGGGGAAAATGGTGTCGCACCGTTACACGTACGGACGTGAAACCGATGCGTGCGTGGACTACGTACCGCTGGTATCTTTACTCTACAGGAAAGGAGTCGCACGTACCTTACGGTGGCGATTTGCGTCGCACCCAATTGTCGTTCTCGTTCGTCAGCAACTGACAAAATTCGCAGGAGATTAGCCCGTTTATCGCACGCATACGGCTTGAACGTTCGCTGGTGCACCCGAGTAAAACTCCGGCTCGTGTAGAACGCCCGCAGTTTAAGAAGCCAAGTTGTGGAATCTCACGTCGATCGTGAAATTTCCCAGACGCACGGAAACTTCAGCGTGCGACGGTGCCGAATCATTTCCTGTGACGTGCGCGCTGCCCGCGTCGCGCACGGGACTTGCCGGTTTTGGCTTTGAATATTCAGGTGATAATAAGATTTGGTTGACTACAATACGGTATAGTTGAAGGCAGCATCAGTGAGAACTCGCAAATATATGCATTTGGATCTGCTGGATAAAAGAACGAAGCAAAATCGATTTTGTGTAGATAGGTTATTAGGAGTGTGACCGGTCGTTAGCCCACGAGTTTTCGGATTCGATTTTGTGAAGATAGGTTATCAGGAGTGTGACCGGTCGTTAGCCCACATGTTCTCACGGGTGTGTTCCTTCCTCACGCGCTGAACTTGGATACTGCATTCTTTTTAGTAGTAGCTGCGGCACATCCTTTTGTTTTCTCTGAGGGAAGCGAGAATCGATTTTAGCATGCTCTCCGAAATCACGAACAAAATTATCTACAAACAATACAAAAACTAAACCTAAACTAGCACCACTTCGGCCGGAAAAGCGGCTACTTTCCCCAGTAAACTAAAAGTACTCACCACTGTCGTCTATACTACCACTGTTGTTATGTTGACTAGAAGGAAGGCAAGCTGAAGCTAGCCGACCAAGAGTCAATTTCCGATGCTTGTATTTTCCAGAGCATATCATATTCTCAAGTAAATCCATCCCCACGTGGTGCATAATTTTCCTTAACCAATATTCAAGTCAAGGTCCTCCATTCACATGAACCAATCGAACATCAGCGCCCAGTACTAACGAATTTTTTAAATAATCTATATTTTATTCAAGTAACAGAAATATACCTACGCAAATATTTTTTACAGAAATAGCCTCCAGTCACGCAGCCAGTCGATCAAGGGTTAGATTACTTGAGGCCATTTCTATAATAAAAAAATATTTACGTAGGTATATTTCTGTTATTTCAAATAAAATACGCATTATTTACAAAAAAAAATCATTAGTACTGGGCACTGATGTTCGATTGGTTCATGTGATTGGGCCCTGTCGCCCAACGGCCACACGATGCGCAAACAATCTATAGGCCATTGGGTGACATAATTGCAGTTGTCAAACCATCAAGTGACTGCTTCCAGTCGCCCAGCAGTTAGGCGATTGCAAATCCAGTCGTCCAACCTTTTGGCGACTAGATGTGCATATAAATCGGCCGCGCGGCCGAGCCCCCAGCATTTCTTCCGCCCACGCCGCGCAGTGAAGAGAAGGCAGAAGGGAAAGAAAGAAGAGAAGAGAGGGAAGAAAAAGAGGAGTGGAGAGGAGAGGGACAAGGAGAGGAAGAAAGAGAGGTTCCGTGACTTCCGTCATGTTACATTTTTTGTATGTTGTAGTCAACATTTTTTGTATAAAGTAAATAGTTTATTTAGTGTATAATTAGTATCCGTAGAAAATTATAGCGGTAGAAAAGAATAGTGCAACTTTGGTATAGAACATTTAGTCAATATAGTTATAGAAAATTAGCAGCCATAGAAACCTGTAGTTGTACAAAATTTAGTAAACATAGTCGTAGAAAATTAGCATCCATACAAAATTGTAGTTGTAGAAAATTTAGTCAATGTTATGTATGAATTAAACATCTATAGAAATTTATAGTTATTCAAAAGTCAGTCAATACTTTTGTATGAATTAAATAGTTTGCTTTGTACAAAATGTAAAGTCATTAGTACATTAAAAAATCATGTATACCATTATAACTGGTATATTAGTATTTAAATCAATATGTCATGTAAATTATCGAAACCCATTAGGAATTATTTACAGTAGGAGAGAGCTCGAGCAGTGAGACAAGAGCGGCGTCGGTGCGCGGTCTGCCGATAGAGAGTTAATGCTATGAGGGTGGTGTAGTTGGTAATGATAGGTGAACGGTTGTTGAAATGTAAATTACATTATATCAGTACTTCCATAATGTTTGATGTGATTTGACTAGTTGCAACATTGAAAATATATGCAAGCATACATCAGTAATGCCGATACCCACTACATTGAAAGTGCATTACGGTGTTGGCACCGTTCAGGAAGGTCCGAACGATATTGACTTGAGCGGTTTTGCGCAAGCTACTCTGGTACACCCAGATGGCGAGAATGCTCGAATCACAGATGTGATATACTGGCTCACCCGTAGTTTTTCCTTGGACCCTGAGGTGTGTAGCGTCGTCATACAAGGGCTTTAGAGCCGGTCTCCTACGAACATTAGATGAGAGTTGAGAATATTGATGCGCACTATTGCGTGGAAGGGGTTTGTGCAAGTGTGCCTGCGCCGTGGATACAAGTGCGTGATACTTGTGCAACCATGCCCAATAGAAGTTGTACAAGTTCGTGCCAACAACTATCATCCAAGAGGTGTGAACAGCTCGGGCACCCAGCATGTTGGTCAAGAGAAGAAAGTTGCTCATGACGAGGCCGATGCGGTACATGGAGGAGAGGAAGAATGGTCACGGCATGGTGAGGCTACAAGACAAGATGATGAAGGGGAGCATATGGAGTATATAGTGTATCAAATAGAGAGCGATGACTGGATGGCTTGGGCTGAAGAGGATGCTGTATAGGAGGACGACGAGGATAGTTCGAATAAGGACAAAGCTCCCATCCCACAGGAATGGAATCAGTTTGATGCTGAGGGTGTTGCCGCACATGATGAGCACGAATCACCGTGGGATTATCATGGTATAGAGCATTGGTTGTGTTCAATGTTTGTTGACAGGGCATCATTGCAGGATTCCATCAAGTTGTTGACCCTGTCAATGTAGCAGACTTTTTGGATCATGAAATCTAGCCAGAAGTAGTACAATGTGAAGTACGAGTAGGCCGGTTGTCTTTGGAGGGTGCACGCACGTAGACCGAAGTATATGACTCATTGGATTATATCAAAGGTGGAGTCACACTCCTGCATTCTCAGTAGTATTTTGCCGAGGCATCGTACCTAACGTCCGCCTTTATAGGCAATCTAATGTATGGAGAGATAGTGGAGAAGGACATGGAGGCCATGCACATCATGGTGGCTATTGATAAGAAATTTAATACAATATTAGCTACGCGAAGGTGTAACATGCAAAATAGAAGGCATTGGAAAAATAGTTCAGGTCTTTCGAGGCAACGTATGACAACCTTCCTCGTATGCTCCAGGTGCTGCAGGACAGGAACCTAGGCACATACATTGCTGTGAAGAACAAGTCATCTACGAGGGCGCCAAGTTTTGCAGTGTTGCAGAGGGCCTTCTTAGCTTTTGGTGCGTGCATCGAGGCATTCAAGCATATGCTTTTCATGATCTCAGTTAACGAGACCTTTTTGACCAGCAAATACAAGGGTCAGATCCTTACAGCCATTAGCGTTGACGACAACAATCAAATTATGCCCCTGGCCATCGCATTCGTGGAAGTGAGAATTATAATAGCTGATTATGGTTCCTTAGACATGTGAGGGTTGGAGTTGTTGGCACTCGTCCTGGTGTGTGCATAATCCATGATCGCTACGCCGGGATAGTAAAGGCCATAAAAAATCAGGAAGACCCTGGGGGAGCCCTTCCCTTGGCCTATGAGAAACAGATGGTGCACTCGTCGCCTGAGAGCGAACTTCTTCAAGCAGTTTCTGAAGCAACTATTGATGAAGCTATTCAAGAGGCTAGCTATGCAGGACTAGAAGAGAAAATTTGATACTTTTGGGCGTTGTTGGACGTGCACAGCAGGAAGCACATCGACGAGAGGAACAAGGGACCGGCCATGTCTAGGACGACACAACTCGAATGCCTCACATCACTGGCTGAGCCTAATGTAGCTGGTCTGAGGAGGACGAGCTCACAGAACATCAAGTGCTTCTCGCAGTGGATCGAGGGAGAACCATTGGAGAAGTGGTCCCTGTTGCACGACACGGACAGCGCGAGGTATGGCATAATGATGATTAATCTTGCTAAGGTGTACAACTGGGTTCTTAGGGGCCTTTGTTCTCAGTCCCTCGTCATCATCGTGGAAGGTGTTCTACACAACACAATCGACTATTTTAGGGAGAGGCATATAAATACCGCACATCATGCAGCCAACCCACAAACATCATACTCGTCCAAAATTATGGCATACATGGAAGCGAAGATAGAGAAGGGCTAATTGCATACGGTGCACATCATGGGCAATAGGGAGCATCATTTTAACATGCTCCTTCGGGATAGAGCCGGATTTGAGACAACTCGTGCCCTTTTTACCCACAAACTATGCCTTGAAGATCACGTAAATGAACCATGCATGTCAAAGCTGTTACACAAACCATACTCTCATGTCCTCACCGCATGCAGGACTGTGGGAATGGATCTTTCGAATTTCATGTCCAATACTTCTTCAAGCAGAGGGTGATGCATGCGTGGTATGATGAGCTTAGAGGGTTCAGGGTTGTGGGGAACTTCGCCACCATGGATATTGCAGGGAGGACCTGGATTCCAGATGTTGACATGCTGAAGGATGGGAAGGGTTGGCGATAGAGCTGTCTTATTACACATGATATGGACAAAGCGCAAGCTGGATCGCCTAGTGCACGCTGCGAGCGATGCGGTCGGGAGGGACACAGCTAGATGATGCAAGGAATTTGCTGATGAGTAGGCAGACCGTCATGGTTTCTGCCACTTGTTGTTGGAGAATGCAAAGTGGCTTGAAGACTACCAATCATTGTGCATTATAATCTGTACTTTGTTAGTTGGCACTTTTGACGTACGTATTGTCATAGTAACTGCATCGTACATTGCATGTATCATTTGTACAACTGTTGTGGTATTTGCCCATTTTCAGTACTGTTGTAAGTATTGTGCTGGTAGCCTAGTATTGTTTCGTTTATTTATTTACAAGTTTTATTTATTGTTGGTTTACATTCGATGTTTTTTGTTCAGCAGAAATGCTAATTTGAATTTATTTTGCAGGTATGGCTCGTGAACTTTGCAGATTGGAGTGGCCTTATGGCCCATTGGATGAGCACATTGACCGGATACATCGTGCTTCATGTCGTGTCACGCCTCCAGGGAGCGCAGAGGAGACGGCTGACTTGGAGGTGGTCCACACACGCATACCTCGAATGGCCTGGAGGCTAGACCCTCGCTACACAGCCAGGTTTGCACTCCAGCATCATTGCATTCTTGTCATACGTAGGTTGCATACTGGCTTTTTTTAGCTTCGCGGGCTGAGCAATGCGGGGCTACTCCCTCTCGCCGGGATGGTGCGGGCCACAAACAAGGACGAACCAGCCTTACCTACGGGCGGGAATGACGACGTGAAGCGGTCACGATGCTTCCTGTTCGATCGCTCCCTACTGACAGCTTTGGTGGACCAGTGGCAGTTAGAGATGCACACTTTCTACTTCCCACTCAGGGAGATGGCCCCTACTCTACATGACATCTTCCTGCTGCTCGGCCTTTCTATCATGGAAGCTGCTGCCTTCCTACCGGAGGCCCCGGCCAGCTGGCACGTGGACCCACTGGACAGGCTCCAGGTAGTCCTTCCATCTAGGGCCGTGAAAGAGTACTACGTCTTCCCTCTAGGTCATACGCATGGCCCATCATTGCGGTGGCTCTTGTAGTTCCAGTACGTGTCTGATGCCCTTTCCGTTCGATCATCTGCACTCTCCTTTCCGTTGTATGGTCTTTATAAATTTTGCTTGTACTCAGATGGAGCAGATGGACCCGGCCGTAAATGAGCAGCAAGTCTCGTAGCACTTGGAGGTGTACTTGTTATGACTGTTTGGTTGGGTGCTCTTTACCAGCAGCCACAGCAGCACAGTCGACACGTGCCTCATTACTCACGCTAGGACATCGCTGAGGGGAAGGCCTCCCGCATCAGCTGGGGTTCAGCTGCACTTGCCGTGACCTATCACAGCTTGTGCGATGTGTGCGGTAGGACCAAGGTGAACTTGGTCCTCGTGGGGAGTCCACTGCTACTACAGTTATGGTCGTTCAAGCGCTTCAACTTCGGACGGCCCATGCTAGAGGACATCACTTCGTACATGGCAGAGATGTACTTGGGGGGCGACGTGGATCGCCCTATGATGGGTTCTCTCTGATGGCGTAGAAGGGTAAGTAGTCTGACTTGCAATTAATTCCTTCGCATTATGGATCATCGTATGTAGCAGCTAGTGTTTCTTGTAGGTACAGTTCGCACACGTACAGGTTACATGGGCATATCTGCCCTTCATGGAGCAGTTCGACCGGCTCACGATTGATGACGTACCCTGGGAGCGTACTCACTTGAGGCACTAGAGAGCCGCGCTCCTGACAGGTTGACCTCACTATGTTGGCGCGGCCGAGCTTTTTGGCTGATGCGGCGGAAGCTCATTTTCGATGCCTTCATGGAGGACTACGCGGCGCATCGTGCCATGTGCTAGTTCGGTCTACGTCAGGTCGTTCCAGTACCAGTCGGGCGACCTGTGTCGACGAACGTCCATGCGTGAGTTACCACCTCACATGACTCTCCTTTTACGGCTAATTTGTTGGACGACTTCTAACCAAATGCTAGCTCCATCATGCACTTTAGAAAGGGAGTAAAATGCGGCATGGACTAGATGGTGAAGATGGAGGCGTGGACAACCCAGTAGGAGAGGGCACTACAGGACTATGTGAAGGAGGCCACCTCCTAAGATAGCAGCGCGTATGGCGAGTACCTTCGTTGGTATCAGCCTCAGACACATACCAGGCTGGTACATGTCGTCGATCCGCCCCCAGCACACATCGTAGCACTGACATACACGTACCCCCCGTACCTCGCGCGGGATGTTCACATCACGGTACGTTACATCAAATTTGTAAATGTTCATTTCTGGCAATCCAACTAATAGATTTCACCATTTTGTGTTTTCCTTGCAGGTAGATGTTGGTGCTGTGATTTGGATGGACTCTCACACCATGGGGGATAGGATCACCAGTGGTGTGAAGGTGACATAGGAGGAGGTGCTGTTGGCTTTTCGTTGTGTCCAGGCCTTAAGTGCAATTGTCGTCACCCTGTTGTTGTGCACTAGGCTCCCAGAAGTTCGCACGCATGCGCCCGGTGCACACACGATGCATCCATCAGGGCCATCCTATTCGGCATGGCACCACGCGGGGGGTTCTTCATGGCCATGTCCGACACCACCTCAGCCTGACGAGGCCGGGGGGTCAGCTTGGGCATGGCCCCCTACATTGCCAGAGCAGCAGTTTGGGTGTCCTTCGTACTTCTTCGGCTTCCCTATTCAGGATGCGTACAGCGTACTGTACGTCCCTCCAGACGGCTTTGACCATGCCATGGCACTAGCCGAGGGTACGCTTTGTCTCTTTTTTGTTTTCTCCTATCCCTTTTCCTAACGAACTAACGATATTTGCACTGCAGGTATTACACCCCCTGAGGTATGTGGAGTCTCCCCGAGCCAGGACGACACAGACCAATACTTTTCGGACTGGGTCGACCAGGCAACGGGCTAGGCACCTCAGGCCATACCCCCGGAGGATCTCTCCAGGGCACAGCTCAATGGTGCACCGTGGCCACACAAGTGGCACTGCAGTCCACTCCTCCAGCTTTGGGACCTCGTGTGCGCAGGTCTCCTAAGCGTCTTACCTTGTCAGGACGCCGACACCCGGCACTGAGGAAGACGGACAAGCGGGGCCGTACAAGAGGATGCGAACACAGAGACAGAGGGGCCAGGGTGGCAACGAAGGGGGGCTGGAGATACGGTTGGAGGGGTATAGTGCTGGTTGTACATTTGTTGTTGTTGTACTACTTTATATTTCTTATTTACTAAGTGATGTTTGCAATACTGTTGTGATCTTAGTTGTACTTCTGTTTACGATGTTTATTTGTTTGATTTGTGTCGACGCCTATACCACTGAGTTAATGACAACCACACCGATGCCCACACCACTCAAACCGTGCACTCAATTAATGACAACAGCACCGATGCGTAAACCATTCGATTACATGCTTGACGATATTGAACAATACCACGGACAACAGGGGAGATTACTATGGTACAACCTTATCTGTGCGTGCCCTACTGGTAGAATGAGCCTCGCGCTACCCACATGGACTGTTGCAGAGGGGGCCTCGGACGCGGCTGACTGTCATTGTAGTGGCAAGCATATATTTAACTAGGGTTCGCGCAGCAGCATGTCAGATCGTACGAACTTCCTATGTTGATGACCTCCTCGTTGCCCCTCTCGCGCTGCATCTACTGACGGAGGTCATCGTTCTGCTCTTCAAGACATTCAATCCATACCTCCAAGTCAACGATTCGCTCCCACAACATATACATGTACCTCACAATATACCGTTCATGAGGATGATCAATTCATCACATGAAATCGCATTTATCCATCTTCTGGAAAGGAAGATTAACATCGAAGCTCTATTAGCAGTAATACAAAATAGACATTTGTCTAATTGTACCCTAGAGTGTGGGCATCGAAAGAAACATCGCCCACCATCCAAATGGCCTTCCGCCACCTGCATGATCGCATCCTCCATGTGTCTGCATTTCGACCACACTAGCTGAGCACGCTATTTGGCAACAAGCGGTAGTTAACGCTGAAGTCCTCCCTCCTTTCGAACAGAAGGTCTCCCTTTGGTGACCCATGTTCGACTGGCCCCTCGGCGTCTGCCATAGTACGTTAGTCTAGAACGGAGAATTTGTTCCAACTTGCAAGGGGTGTGACGTGCATTTTATAGCACGTGGGGTGTCACAGCATGTCTTATGACAAACCGTGTCATATGCAACCTTCTGTGCAGTGACTACACTAGACAGGGTAGATTTGTGCAGCAACAAGACCACACGTAGCTTCACATAGTGAGAAGACAAGATGGGGCATCTTTGCGTAGTGACTACACCAGAAGGGGTAGCTTTATGCAGCAACAAGACCACATGGGACAGCTTTGCGCGGCAATAAGACCACATGGGCCAGGTTTGAGAAGCAACAAGACCAAAGGGTGTAGCTTTGTACAGTGAGAAGACCAGACTGACCAGCTTTCCATCAGCAACTTTTCTAAAAGACAATGCAATACTCTACTTCGCAGCCTACTCACATGAAATAAATCACATTATGACAACTCTTTGGTTTATAAAAGGAGGTGGAAGAGATCTGGGAGAGAACACTAGGCAACCAAACCGAACACTACACCAGAGTTTGCTTCGCCAAGTCGGGATGGACAAGAGGCAGAAGAAGCAATGTGACAAGATGATGAAGCAATGGGAGGAGACCCGCGAACTAGCAAGGTCTGCTGTTACCCGCGGTGAATAAGTAAGGGCTGCTACGGCCCAAGTCAAACAAGCAGAGCATACCAGGAGGTTAGCTCCCCGCAATGACGTCACCCATACCAAAAACCCCATCCTGAACGTTCCAACCGAGTGTTCGCCGCAACACCCGCCCAAGAGAGAGACGCCGCCTCTCTGTTGGTGCAAGAACCCATATAAGTTTTATAAGTCTAAACAGTGGCTCAGCTTTGGCGTGCATTATTGGGGTTGTGCAAACTACTCCTATGACTATTTCGACCACCGTCAAGAAATGAGCAGCTATCAACAGCTGGTAAGGACCAATTACAGTGTGCTCTCCCTACTATTTCTCTTTTAAAGTACGCACTAACAACCTATCCTGTCTAACCATAGTCCTCGAAACTGCTATGTGGCTACCGCAAGTGGATTGACCTAGAAATCCACCCACATAACCAGTGGACTCTTGACTTCGAGGAGTGTGATGTCAAAAGGACCTGCGAGATCCGGGAGGAGGAGCGCCGCAATGATGAGTAGACCGAGCGTATACGTCGGGAGACAAAAGATCATCTCAAGGCGTGCACATGCAGGGATCGTGAGGCTAGCAAGAGGAAGCGCGAGAAAAAGAGGGAAATGACGGCCAAGGCAAAACAGGCCGCTGAGGAGTTCAACACCGAACTCACAAGGAAGGGAAAATGGCCCCGGTCCACGTAGTAGGTCGGGCTGTCCCGCACAAACTAGTCTCTTGAAGGTCGAATTTAGTTCTATTCCAAAAAGACGCATATGTATTGTATGAGTAGTTCGGTTTGTTGTATCGTGCATGATGATCTTTCTTATGCATGTAATCAAACCCTACGCACCGTGTTACCCCAAGTTTACTATGAAGTCTACTTTAATTCGGACAAGCGTATTTTTCTCGTCTTTTCGCGTTCAATTATTCGCGTAGCAAGTCATCCAATAACATTAACAAACAAGTTTTCCTCCATATATGAATTCCAGATTACATCACAATATCACTTACCTTCGTACTTACCAATCGTTGTTATTTCAATCATTCTCAAAAAAAATTCACAAAATTTCTTGCACTACAACAACATACGATGATCGCAAACTGTTATTGCAAATCTAATAGATTATCTACCATTCATAATTTACGAAAATCACAAATAGATTAACCGACATTGCCTCCCAGCTGACATAGGAATGGGTTGTTTGCAGTTGCTGAACAACCAAGCGAATGCAAATGTAGTCGCCCAGCTATTAGGCAACAGGCTCCAGACGCCCAACGGCTCGGCGACTGAAACCTATTGCCCAACAACCCATGAACAGCTTGCGCGTCGCGCGGCCGTTGGGCGATAGGCTCCGGACGTCCAATGGTTCGACGACTGGAAGCCATTTCTAGAAAAAAATATTTACACGGATATATTTCTATTATTTTAAATAAAATCTATATTATTTTTAAAAACATTTCAGTACTAACGTGGCAACACAAACATATTTTGGCATACTCCTGCTGCTCCGAAATTCATGGTACTGTATTAGGGACTGGCATCCGGACCCATGCATGGGTCGAGAACACTCACTGTCAAAAAAGGCTGGCTTCCAGTTTACATACTACGAACTTTTTTTCAACTTTTAAAAATTATTTTTTATTTTTCTACAGTAATTAGTTTTTAAATAAAATATCTTTTTAATATGAAATCTAAAAGTTAATTATAATACATATTGTAATGAATTTCTTTATATCGACTAAAATCACATATAGATTTTTATTATTCTGTACTTTCCAATGAATAGGCTAAAAGCCAAAATTCAAAGTACAAAAAACAGACCGACTTCTTGCTCTCTTGAGTTCCAAAAGGAAGTCAAAAGCTCAAAACTTTTTGAGCTTGGAACTTTGGATAAGCGAGGTTGTGGAAAAATCTCGGTGTTTATGCACAGTGGCAGACTTATTAGACTTGCAACAGGTTGGTAGCAGCCAGCCCGCCAGCGAGCCGTCCGGTGGGGCCCACCGGCGATTGCCCCCGAGGCTACGTGGCCGCATCTGGCCGGTCGGATGCGTTTGAAATTTCTGCGTTGGGGTGGGCTTCCCTCTATATATACCGAGAGCCTCGGAGCCTTGTGTCCCAGACTCCTCTTGCTCTTGGAGTGGTTGTGTTGTGTGGAAAAATAGATATATTACTTGGTACTATACTTCCGTTGCTACCTTGCGACGACGACGAGCATCAATCCATCGGAGGGTAGCTTGACCGACGGGCCAGGATGCCGGCGGGAGGGTTCTCGGTGTCGGCGCCGTCCGGCACGGAGTTCGAGGCCAAGATCACGCCGATCGTCATCATCTCCTGCATCATGGCGGCCACCGGCGGCCTCATGTTCGGCTACGACGTCGGAATCTCAGGTACGGCGCGCGTTCCAGAATATGCTTAACCAGCTAGGCTGTGGCTAGCGCCCTTTAAGTTCATCTCCTGCATGTATCTCCTGTGGTCACTCCGGAAAATTAAGTGAACTCGTTCTTCCATGGCGTGCGATCGATGAGCCATCTTCGATCGTTTTTTTCTCTCTCTCTCTCTCTAAAAATCGATATGCCATCTTCCAGCTGCATGCGCACATGCTTGTTCATGCTCCTCTCGGAGGAGGAGGCTAACTGAATGGATATGGTTCATATGGAAGCAGCGATTTAGTTTGCCTTCCTGTTCGTCTTCCTATGACCGAAAGCAGATAAGCACAAGGGTTGAGGCGAAATTAATGTAATTTTATCCTCGCCATTAATTTCCTACCATTAACAGCAGATCAAAAAAAAACTTTCCATTTTGAACATTTTCCAGCTTGTTGCTCAAAATTATACTCCTACCAGTATGATTTGGTGAGGATCCCCAGCATTATTTCATTTATGGATATTATTTAGGGAAAAATGAGTGTTCTGAGCTAGCCACCTGCTTTGACATGCTCGTAAGTCGCATTTGCATATATAGGCGTAACAGAGCTTTATTTCCTACTCCCTCCGTTTCCCTATATTCTTAGATGGACTTGGAAATATCCATTTCAGTTTACTTGCCTATTGAGATAATCTAGAGTATTATTATTATAATTTTTCACTCACAACTTTTACTTAAATGCTTTGAAAGAGATTAGAAGTTTGTGTTATGTCATTTAATATGGCTATCTATGTATTATCATTTCTCATTATTTATTTATTAGCGAAACGAAGGGAGTATAATTTTGGTGCAGCCTGTTTGTATAATCACACATGCCCCAAGGTGTGCGCACATGCACACATGAACACATGAGAATGTATTAATTATAAATTAATTGTGTTTTCAAACGGAGGGTCCAGCTCAAGTAACTAAAGTAAGTGATACAGTACTAAATAAGTCACTAATATTTTTTTTGAAGAGAGACTCGTCACTTATATGATCAATGCACTACATCCATCCTTAATTTTCATCGTAATTACATATGCATTATGTTTTTGTCGAGTTACATGATTCTTACTTCTTAGACAGTTGAACCAACGTTTTCATAGCAAGTTTTCACTGGCTCTGAGGAATATTCTAGGTGCTGGAAGCTATCACCAGCTATATATCTTGCAAAATAAATTACTTGTGAAAGTACTAGACTTTGCGTAGGTTTTTCATAGAAGTTCATACTTCTTTTTATACTTGTACTTTAGTAAGTACTAGTATTTTCAGTATTTTTCTTATGCAATATATTTATGCATATCCCATATTTCAGTAATGAACTTATATAATCAATTGGACGAATAATACCAAATTAATATTTGCTGAAAATCATTTTTTTTTAAAAAATATTGTAGGCGGCGTGACATCGATGGATGATTTCCTGCGCGAGTTCTTCCCGACGGTGCTGCGCAAGAAGCACCAGGACAAGGAGAGCAACTACTGCAAGTACGATAACCAGGGCCTGCAGCTCTTCACCTCGTCGCTCTACCTCGCCGGCCTCACCGCCACCTTCTTCGCCTCCTACACCACCCGCCGTCTCGGCCGCCGCCTCACCATGCTCATCGCCGGCGTCTTCTTCATCATCGGCGTCATCTTCAACGGCGCCGCCCAGAACCTTGCCATGCTCATCGTCGGAAGGATCCTGCTCGGCTGCGGCGTAGGCTTCGCCAACCAGGTTAGCAAAATTTCCAACTTCCAAAATTACATTTGTTATACAGCTAAGCAAGCAAATATGCATGGATATGCTCCTCTTTTCCCCATTACTTTCCTCGCAGCAACATTTGATTGATAAGCCACTTGAGTCAAAAAGTTTTTAGTAGAAATTCAAGTCTAACATATAAAGCGGTGGCTGGTTTGAGAATATGTAGCACGCACGAGACATAATTTTCTGCATCCATGATAAGGACGTGTTGCAGGGTTAAAAAAAATGATAAGGACGTGGTGTGTGTAGCCATATAATACTAGTCACCGCCCTTGGCATTAAGAATCTTTGGGCCCAAACCTACGGGTCTTAAACATCTTAGTCCTTATTCATATTAACTTAAAAAGTTATTTTTTATAATAAATAGCTTACTTAACTTTCAAACGAAATATCTTTTCAAAATAAAATCTACTAATCTATTTTAGAATACACTATAGCAATTTAATTTATATCGATCAAAATCACACACGTCTCTCTTTCTACAAACTATTACTATTTATAAACCAAAAACTTATATGAACAAACTCTTTATTTGGTACTTTGGTACTCCCCAAAAGGGTAATTTTTATGCGTATGATCGCGTGAAATACTAGGGTACTAAGGGCATGTACAAAGGCAATTAATAGCTGGCCCATAGGAGTGCCAACTAGGCAACCTTGCTGATGTGGATGAGAGAGGAATGGAGGAGAGAGAAACACCGTCTCCTCGTGAGACATCGACTCTTACCGCGGAACGAGGCGGAAGAGCTCCTGAGAAGTGTTGTTTCTTGATGATGTGGAGTGCTTAGGAGCTTGTGTCGGGCTCAACCCTTGTACTTGCCTGTATTAGTGTTGTCTCTTGATGATGTGGAGTGTTTAGGAGCTTGTGTCGGGCTCAACCCTTATACTTGCCCTAACAGTAGGATCCTTCATATTTAATTTGCCGGAATGTTAGGGTCAAACGCGTAGAAAATGTGCAAGTATACAAGGACACCGGGGCACAGGTGACGGGTGCCGAGTCTCGTGCATGACTTTGTGTTCTGTACTTCGACACTTTCCATTGGCGGCATCATCGTGACCTTTCCAAGTAGCTCCCGTGACTCGGAAGCCTAGAAATAGAATCACTAAACCAAATGCTTGAAGAAGTCAGCGAATCTACAGGTGATAAGTGTTAGTATATTGTTGTAACTTATAGCATTGGTTTTGCTAGTAATTTTTCTGGTGGCTAGCTGTCCCAGTTGTTATCAACAGAGGAATCGATCTGTCTCTTGTAGCTTGGAGCTAACAAGCAAGTCTTGTTGACGCTCTACAGCAACAGTTACGTACACCTATCAATGAGTGCAACATGGAGGAGGAGTAGTATGTACACAGCGCTAGGCCACACGGGTCGCGATACATGGAGCCCTAGCTAGTTGTGGTAGACTGGTAGTTTGGACGCTTGTGCCGGAACTTACTATATAGGCTGCTAGGAGGCTTGACTTGGAGAAGCACTTCTATTTGGATTCTTCTGGTTCCGTTCTTGTCAGTTTGCTACACCGAAAACGTGTTTTCGTTGTCGCTGCAGACACCTCCAGTAGATTTTCACGGTTTAGAGATCAAATCGAATG
The DNA here is from genome assembly GCA_017311315.1 of Dendrocalamus latiflorus. NCBI lineage: Eukaryota > Viridiplantae > Streptophyta > Magnoliopsida > Poales > Poaceae > Dendrocalamus > Dendrocalamus latiflorus. The sequence goes on from CM029651.1 coordinate 48,437,852, forward strand.
ACCAATGCGTGTGTGGATTGTAGAGCAGGGAACTTTCGCGGATTGGAACTTGCAAAATTAAGCACCAGTATATAAATACCAGGATGCATGAGACTAGACAGATCAATGCGTAGATCAAACACTAGTTTACGCTAATTATTATGCACACGCCAACATATGGGACATCTTAGACTCAATTATACGAAGCAGCCAAGACACACGAGTAGGACAGTAGGAGTAGACACTACGGATTCCTTACTCTAAAAAAGTAGATTTGTTAGTTCCACGGCTACTGATTAGCACCCCCCCCCCCCTAAATTACGGTTACACTTTACAGAGCTACAAGCACACTTGTCTGTTTTGCTGGTCGATATGGTTGTTAGGTTCAACAGCCAAGCTAGCTAGGTCGTAAATATACGCTGCATGCAATTACGGGGTGCAGTGCAGTGCACCAACCGCGCTCACGCTCTCCTTGGATACATTCAGGGGAGGGCTGCCCTGGGAATTTTTCTGTCTTTAGAGACGGCACAATAGAATGGAGAGTTGGTGCATGTGAAATGATGAATTGATCGGCCAAAACTCACCAGTAAAGTGTGCAATTTCATTCCCTGTTAATTACTGCTAGTTTTTTTAACTGAATTACTGCTAGAGTTAAAAAGGAAAAAAAAAGAGAGGCAGGATGTTGGTCGAAATCCAGAGTGTTGCATGCTACTACTACTCTGGTGAAAAAGGAATTAAAAAGAGTCGTATGGGCCTCGTTAAGCCCATCTGGATTTGGTGGTCGGTGTTGACATCTCCCGAAGTTGGCTACGTGTTGAGATGGGTATCGATAAAAATTGTTCGGATGTTTATCCGTACCCATCTGGAATGTGTCTAGCTATTATTCGAATATTATTTCTAACAATTATTTAGATTTAACACCGTTAGATTAGAGATTCAATATCTCTTTTTTTTGTGGAGGGGGAGATATTTATTTGAGGGGGTGAGGGAGGGGAATTTCTGGCTGTTGAATCTCTAATCCAATAGTCATAAATCTGAATGATAGTTAGAAAGAAAACATATTCTTTTCAGACGCTGGTACTCGCAAACTTGATTGATCTACCTGTGATCTCATCTGCATGATCACTAACCTAACCGAGGCGCACATGCAGGCCGTTCCTCTGTTCCTGTCTGAGATCGCGCCGACGAGAATCCGCGGCGGGCTCAACATCCTGTTCCAGCTCAACGTCACCATCGGCATCCTCTTCGCCAGCCTCGTCAACTACGGCACCAGCAAGTACGTGTCCTGTCCTCGATTCGATCGGCCATAAATCACTTGCTCCTCCTGTACATACGAAGCTTAATTGCGCGCGCATATATGCTGACTTGCTAGTGATTAAACCGCGTACGTGCAGGATCCACCCCTGGGGATGGAGGCTTTCGCTGTCCCTGGCCGGCATCCCGGCCGTGCTGCTCACCCTCGGCGCGCTGTTCGTGGTGGACACGCCCAACAGCCTCATCGAGCGCGGGCGCCTCGAGGAGGGCAAGGCCGTGCTCAAGAAGATCCGCGGCACGGACAACGTGGAGCCCGAGTTCAACGAGATCGTGGAGGCCAGCCGCATCGCCCACGAGGTCAAGCATCCGTTCCGCAACCTCCTCCAGCGCCGCAACCGCCCCCAGCTCGTCATCGCCGTCCTCCTACAGATATTCCAGCAGTTAACGGGGATCAACGCCATCATGTTCTACGCGCCCGTGCTGTTCAGCACGCTCGGGTTCAAGAGCGACGCGTCGCTCTACTCGGCGGTGATCACGGGGGCGGTGAACGTGCTGTCCACGCTGGTGTCGGTGTACTCGGTGGACCGGGTGGGCCGGCGGATGCTGCTGCTGGAGGCCGGCGTGCAGATGTTCCTGTCGCAGGTGGCCATCGCCGTGGTGCTCGGGATCAAGGTCACCGACCGCTCCGACAACCTCGGCCACGGCTGGGCCATTATGGTCGTCGTCATGGTCTGCACCTTCGTCTCCTCCTTCGCCTGGTCGTGGGGCCCGCTCGGGTGGCTCATCCCCAGCGAGACCTTCCCACTCGAGACGCGCTCCGCGGGGCAGAGCGTCACCGTCTGCGTCAACCTGCTCTTCACCTTCGCCATCGCGCAGGCCTTCCTCTCCATGCTCTGCCACCTCAAGTACGCCATCTTCGCCTTCTTCTCCGCCTGGGTCGTTGTCATGTCGCTCTTCGTCCTCTTCTTCCTCCCCGAGACCAAGAACGTGCCCATCGAGGAGATGACCGAGAGGGTGTGGAAGCAGCACTGGTTCTGGAAGCGCTTCATGGACGACGACCACCACCACATCGTCAACGGCAAGAACAGCGTCAACAACGGCGCCGTCTAATTACTTTATATTGCTGATCAAAGCTAAGTTACCCCGCACATCTTGATTTGGAAACAAGATCGCGTGCTCAACTATGACAGACAGCTGGTGGCATGCAAACCAGCGGGCAATGCCGCAAACCTTGATGGTCTACAAGCAGTGACGACCATTTTCAGAGTGATTCTCCCTTGTATCCTTTATATTTCTCTTAGCAAACTCATGGTGGTCTCGGATCATGGGAACCTACCTACTAGTACCTTGTAAACAGATGTTATGGTTCGTGCATGCAACAGTACAGTTCGGCATTCGCCCCTTTGTAGTCAGCTATGCGATCCGGACTCTCGTGTGTTGTGAGCTGTGACCAGGGTTACATCTTTCGGTCTCAAAAAAATTTCGGCGGTCACCGGAACAAACGAAATGACAAAATTTTGTCCATTTCGTTAAAAAAATTTGCACAAAAATTCCAAAATTTTGATAAAATTTAATTAAAATTTAGACAAAAATTTAAATGGGGATAATTCGGCCAAACTTTGACCGAACTATTGCGCTTTCGAAGGGGTAACGAAAGAGATGAAATTTTGTCATTTTGGCGAAATTTTGTCCGAACTTTTAAACCCTGGCTGTGACCCATCACCATTGTAAGTTGTAGCAACCATCTAGTTCATGTAGTAGTATACTCCCTCCATCCACAAATATAGATTGTTTTTTAGTTTTTACGGTCTTCAATGCAATACAAGATTTTGACTATAATTTATTGTCACAATATACTAGCAAAAATAATATATATATATATATACACACACGTTACGAAAGATTTTTGCAAGATAAATCAATGATATTATTTTTATGTAGTCAATCTATATACTTTAACATATATTAATGGTTAAAATTTGAAAAACTTGACCGTATGGAACCTATAACGAACTACATTTATAGACACATGAAGTATATGCCTGCTTGGTTCTTCTATTCCTCCGATACTTCTTTTTTCATAATATACCTATTACCTCTGCTCCTCCAGTACTTTGTGTTGAGGAACCGTCGCTGGCAACCAGTCCGATCGATTCCTCTGCTTAGAACAAATCAAATTCAGATCTTGATTCTTTCTGTAGAACAATCCAAGATCCTTGCTTCCTTAAAGATATCGGAAGATGTCCTTTATGCCCTACCATGCCTTTTGGTGGGCTCTGCACTGTACTTTGCTAACAGGTTCACGGCAAATGCAATGTCTGGTCTAGTACAGTTTGCTAAGTACATGAGTGCTCCCACTGCACTCAAGTATGGGAATTCTGGTCCTAGGATTTCCTCCCCCTCTTCCCTAGGTCGGAAAGGATCATTTTCTTGCTGTAAAGACCTCCCGATCATTGGTACTTTCGACGGGAATGCCTTCTCAAAGTCAAACCTTTCTAGCACCTTCTGGGTGATCATTTTCTTGCTGTAAAGACCTCCCGATCATTGGTACTTTCGACGGGAATGCCTTCTCAAAGCCAAACCTTTCTAGCACCTTCTGGGTGTAGGTTGACTGATGTACCAAGATTCCTTCAGAGACATGCTTAAGCTGCAGGCCTAAGCAAAACTTGGTCTTGCCCAAATCTTTATTTCAAATTCTGACTCCAAGTAGGAGCTTGCTTCTTTTATGTCTTCTACTGTCCCGATGATATTCAGATCATCTACATACACTGAGATTATACAGAATCCATTCTGGGATCACCGTATAAACACACAAAGATAGTCTTCATTGTTCGTGTAGCCTTTCTTGCAAAGAAAGTCGCTCAAGCGATTATACCACATTCTTCCAGATTGCTTCAGGTCATACAGTGACTTTCTAAGTTTCACATTGTACAGATTTCTATTTGCTTTATCTTGGTTCGGGAAAGGGATTCCTTTAGAGACTTTCATATAAATCTCAAATCCAAGTTACCATAAAGATATGTAGTCATCACATCCATCAATTTCATTTCTAAATTCAAGTTCACTGCCATTGAGATCAAATATATAAAGGTAATTCTACTCATGACTGGGGAGTAGGTTTCTTCATAATCAACTCCAGGACGTTGAGTAAAACCTTGTGCTACTAGCCTTGCTTTGTATCTCACTACTTCGTTTCAAACAAATACCCACTTGTGCCCTACGGGGTGCACATGGGGAGGCGTGCGGCACACGGGCCCAAACACCTCTCTTTTGTTCAGATATAGCAATTCAGTTGCTATTGGCTTCTTTTAATCTTCCCAATCTGATCTTTTCTTATATTCAGCGAGCGATGCAGACTCGGGATCAAGATCGATGATGGTGGCAATTTTTTTTGCGAAGTAGATATCGATATTGGCTGTTGTCCTGTTCATGGACTCTTCCGTGTGCACATAATTTATAGCTATTTCTTCATGAGTTGCTTCTTCTGGAGCGATTACTTCTTCTGAAGCTTCACCTTGCGCATCGCTTCTTTCAATTGTGGAGGCAAGTCCCTTTAGTTTTTCTGCTCCGATGTGTGCGCACACATCCATGCCGATGGGGATATTCAGATCCGGTATGACCTTTTCTGAAGGTGTCATACTTGTGCCAGGTCTCAACTGGCTCCCCTTCTCATTCTGGGGGACTTCAGTGATCGGCTGTGATATGTCCTTCTTATCCTTTTTCGCCGGACGTCCCCGGTTACTTTGGACTCGAGGAGCCGGAGTTCTCGTCCTTTTATTCTGAGGCCTCTGGACGGGATTAGAGATACCTTCAATTTGTTTGGTATTTAAACCCTCTCCAGTGCATTGCGTGCAGGCACATGCGACTTAGTCACGCTCTTCAAATCACTAAAGTGAACGGGCAGTTGGTTTGCTAATGCTTGCAAGTCGATGATCTTCTGGACCTCTTTCTCTGTTTTGCTAGTGCGCGGGTCATGTGCGTGAATTCCCGTGGCTTCCCACGTAATTTCTCGATATTTTCCATCAAGAGGTTGATTTCCTCCCCCTAATGACTGGAAATTATCCTCATCAAAAATACAGTCAGCGAAGCGGGCAGTATGCAAATCTCCCGACATGGGTTCCAAATACCTGATTATGGATGCAGTCTCATAATCAACGTATATCACAGTCTTGTGGAGTGAGCTCATTGCAGTACGCTGCGGAGGGGGTATAGGTACATAAACCATGCATCCAACCTCCTAAGATGAGAAATTTTCGATGGTGACCCTTGCGCTAGTTACATGGGTGAATGGATGTTGTAGGCCGACGGTCTAAAGTTGATGAGATTTGCTGCATGTAGGACTACACGTCCCCAACATGTAGCTAGGGGTGGCAACGAGCCGAGCCAAGCCTGGCTCGGCTCGGCTCGTGAAAGCTTGGTGGAATAGAGGCTCGGTTCGGCTCGGCTTGGTTAGGATATCAAGCTTTTTTGTGGACTCGGTTCGGCTCGTGATGCGGCTCGAGCCAGCTCGAGCCGGCTCGCGAGCCAACAATGTGAAACCAACAGAGAAGACAGCCAGTCAGCCACCGAGGGCAAGCGACCGCAACCAGCCCTAATCCCTTCTCGCCACCAGTCCATCAACCACCAGTAAAGGTAAACCCCACAAGATTCACATCAACATACTACATTCATCCAGTATAGCCAACATTGAACTAGAAACCATAAGCCATTCATCCTCAGTAGAGCACATGGGAGTATGGGACCAAGGCACCAAGCCAACTAGCCAAGCATATCACCAGAGGTAGAAGAGGAGAGGAGAGGTTTACCGAATAGGGCGGCGGCTGCGTAGCCTGCGTGCGATCGCTGGTCAGCCGAGGCCCGAGGCCACCCGCCTCCCAAGTCCCAACCTATCCATCAGGCAAAACCACACAAAAATAAGCCAAAACCGATAGATCGGGGTGAGAGATGGGGAAAAAGCACCAGATAGACCGGATCTGGCCGGGGTTCACCAGGCAGCGGCGCGGCGCCGAGAAGCAAGGAGGCGCGGGAGGCGGCGCCGAGCGGCAAGGAGGGAGCGGCGGGGCCGTGACTCACCAAGCATCGCCGACGGGCAAGGAGGCGCAGGAGAGGGGGAAGCCTCACCGGTGCGACGCAGCGGCGTGAGGAGGAGCCGAGGCGCGACGACGGGAATCCGGGAAGGAGAGAGAGAGGGCCGAGCGTAGGGGAGCGCGGAGGCCGGAGATCGGAGACCGAAGTAGAGGCCGGCGCGGAGGAACCGAAGAGAGGAGGCGGCCGCCGGGGCAAGGAAATAGGGAGGCGGCACGCGGCGTGACCGCGTGAGCGGAGAGACAGGAAATAGAGAGGGAGAGAGAGCCGAGTGGACAGTGGAGTGAGTGGGGGAGGCTGGGAGAAGATGAGGAGACATTGGGCCATCGGCAGTTGGGCCGAGCCGAGCTGGCTCGGGCTCGGCTCGTTTAGACCGCGAGCTTTTTTGCTGACTCGGCTTGGCTCGTTTCATTCACGAGCCGAGCCAAGCCTTCACGAGCCCGAGCCGAGCCCGAGCTGGCTCACGAGCCCGAGCTTTTTTGCCAGCTCTACATGTAGCTGGCAAATTACAATTATGCAAGAGGGGTCGCATAATAAATTTAATTCTCTTGATTAAAGCCTCTGCCAAGCCATTCTGGGTATGAACATACGATACCGAATGCACAACTGCAATCCCCATCGCCATGCAATAATCATCAAATACCTTTGAAGTAAATTCTCTGGCGTTGTCCATTCTGATGGACTTGATGTGATGATCAGAGAACACATTTCTGATGCGAATGATCTGCGAGATCAATTTGGCGAAAACATGGTTTCTTGTGGACAACAAACCCACATATGACCACTTCGAGGAAGCATCAATGAGCACCATCAAATACTTAAATGACCCTGAGATGGGCTGAATGGGACCGCAAATATCTCCCTAGATGCGCTCCAGGAATGCAGGGACTTCAACCTTCACTTTTAGAGTGGAGAGTCTAGTAATTAATTTCCCGGTGACACATGCAGGGCACATAAAATCTTCATGATTCGGGAAATTCTTCACATTAATATTATGCCCTTGGGAATTATTGATTATGTTTCTCATCATCCTAAATCTGGGTGGCCTAATCTGTCATGCCAGAGACAGAATAGGTCAGAGCTTCTAAATATTGTCTTCAAGACAGTGTAGGCTGCAGGTGCCTTAATGTTGGTATAATATAGCCCAGTTTCTAGTGAAGGAAGTTTTCTAATACCCTTTTGCCATTCTCTTCGCGCTTCGTGATGAGCAGGTATTCCTTACCGTACTCTTCTTCAGTCTCAACGTGGAAATCATTGGCACGAATATCTTTAAAGCTTAGGAGAGTTCTAGTCGATTCTGGGTACAATAAGGTTTCTTCGATGACCAAAGTTGTGCCCATTGGGAGTATAATTGTGGCTCTTCCGGAACCAATTATACATGCATCGCTTCCGGCGATTATCGTAAGGCTGCCAGTGCTCTTACGAATCGATTGAAAATGCTTAGTCTCTCTTAATATGGTATTTGTTGTGCCGCTGTCGGCAAGGCACACTTCCTCCAAAGGGCGCCATACGTGTTCTAATATAACATATTTAATTAACATGTATTAGAAGTCATTCAACACATAAATAAAATACGTCAATATCAGAACATATCATACAATCATAAACTAAATAAATAAGTGAATTATTCCAAAATCATCCAACCATCACGAGAAACAAAACTAAAGTACCATCCATGCAAGTTCTAACTTGTTCTTTTAACAGAAAATAAATGACAATTAAAGTCTAATGCATTCTGTGCATCAGACTGAATCAACTAGAAAATCAGAGACTTCTTCGGCTATCTTCTCAGGAGTGATATTCTCTTCAAAAGAGATCATGACGGTGGCTGCCTCTAGGTCGTAAGGGGGTGTTGCTGCTGGGATGGGCTCAACATCCATCAACTCAAGCAGCTGCTCAGGATGCTCCCCCTCAAAGGCTGCAAAGTGGACTTCAGGCTGCCCTTTGTCGTCCTTCTTCTTCTGAGCTTGGTGGGCATCAATGATATTCTGCGGTTCTTTGCATATCCATGACCAATGTCCCCATTTGCCACACTTGTAGCAACCCTGGTTCTGCTAGCCATAGGTCTTGCCACTCTTCTTAGCCTTTTTGTCACTTGGAGCATCCGACTTGTCTTTCTAGGCAATGGACTTACCCTTTTCCCCCTTCTCTTCATCAAGGGCTTTCACACGTTGTAGCTCCCAGCGTTGGCTTCATGGCCAGCAGAGCTGCCTGGTGGCTGAGTGACGTAGTTCTTGCGGAAAAGTTCGTCCTAAGCCTCCGCAACCTGCATCATATCGATCAATTCGGTGTACTCCTTGTAGCCGTCTTGACGATAGTTGCGGGCGGATTGTACGGCATTGGGGTGAAAGGTGGATAGGGTCTTCTCGATCTTCTACTCATCTGTGATCTGCTTGCCACAGAGTTGAAGATTGGTACAAATCCTGTGCAAGGCAGAATTGTACTCCCCGGCCATCTTAAAGTCGGCAAACCTCTGTCTGATCTACTCCTGCTCTGCTTGAGGAAGAATGGTGTACTTTAGCCTCTCAAACCGATTCTTGAGTGCGGTCTAGAGTGCTATCGTGCTTTTCTCCGCCATATACTCATTCTTGAGAGTGAGGCAGAGGTGGTGCCTCATCATTCTCCTCAGGTGTGGGTTGGGCGTCATTCAGTCCGCCAATCCCAATAGCCGCGCGGAGCTTCTTGGCTCCAAGCACAATCTCGACATCGGATGCCCATGTCAGATAGTTTTGGCCATGCTGGGCCAGCTCCTCGAACTCTCGGTTCATGATGCCAGTCATCTACATGTGTATGAACGGAATAAATAAGTTTACTGCTAGTAAACATGCGTGGAATAATTTATTGCGGGTAAATAAATGGTACAATAGGTTCTCGTAATGTTTCATAATTTTCTATGCATTTTCTATAATTTGTTTACTGCTAATTTCAGTGATTAAAAGCAATTTAAACAATTACAATGAACCAAAAACAGTAAATAAATACAGAAAATAATAATGGCAAAAATAAATGAGCTTCAAATGCTAAAAATAATTCAAAATTCGGATTTTCGAGGCCCTTTTATGCTAGAACATGAATTTTCAGCGAATTCTACAATTTCCAAGGGTTTCTACGCAAATTTTCAGTTCAGAGAAAAATTCACATAATTTTCTGATTTACTGAGGGGTTTTCTGCAAAATTCTGGACCCGCTCGTAAATTTGAGGGCCTATTAGTAATTTTTGAAACTGCGAGGCCTTGTCTGCAAAAATCAGGACTTATATGCAAGGTTTAAAGGCCTTCTGTTAATTTACAACAAACTGGGGGTGTTTTCTGCAAAATCATCGCCCTCCCCCTCGGCTGGGCCTTTTGGCCTGTTTTCTTTCCTGGTCCGCCGGCCCACTCGCTCATCCGGCCCACCCGGCCGAAAGGCTTCACGTGCGGGGTAGGGTTTCTCCCTACCCCTCCATTCAAGTGGCGGCGGCGGCAACAGCCCGAGCTGCCGGCTTGGGCGGGGCGCACGCGAGGCGGTGGGGTCGGCGATGGACCTCGGGTGCGGCGCAGCGGCGCGAATACCGAGCGGCGGCGCGGGGACCGAGGGGCGGCGCGCTTCCAGGCGCGTGCGTGCGGGGAGGCAGATCGTCGGCGGCGCCATGCGAGGCGGCGCGAGGGAGGTGGCCACGGCGGCGGCTGCGGCGAGCGGCCAGGCTATGTGTGTGCGGGCGCGGAGCCGAGGCGGCCGAGAAGGTGCCGAAGCCGGGGCTGCGAAGTGACGCGTGTGCGGGCGCGGGTACCAAAGCGGCGGCCGGCGGTGCTTGTGTGCGAGGGAACTGAGGCGTCGCGACTGCGGGTGGCGACGCTACGGTCGGGCCGGGCTTCCTCGGGCAGTGCGCGCAGCGGCTTCGAGCTGGTCCTCCTCGGGCGACACGCGAGGCGGCTTTGGGCCGTGCGGAGCGGCACACCTGCAACAGGGCGGCTCCAGGCGGCGGCGCCGGCTGCTGGCCGGCGGCCAGCGGCACACATGCGGGCGCGGCGGCGCCTCGGGCTCCACGGTCGGGTGCTGCCGCCCTGCTGGCCGGCGGCAGCACCCGATCTTCCTTTTGCTTTTTCTGTGCAGATGCCGTGCAATACCCGAATAGAAAACGATGCAATTTTTTCCCTTTTTTTCGTTTCTAATCTACAGTGCAATCAACATCTACCCCATGTTGCAATCTACTGATCGACATTGTGCCGGCGACTTCAGGTCTGCTCGCGGTAGATTAGGGCGGATTTGCACCATAGAGATTCAATCTAGAACGCAAAAATTGCAAATTCGAAGCGATCTAGAAAATTCAATCTATTCGTGCTTCAATGATTACCTTCAATTCACCGGAGCGAAGTCGTGCTTATAACGTATTGAGGAACCGTCGCTGGCGACCAGTCCGATCGATTCCTCTGCTTAGAACAAATCGAATCAATCACAGAAGACAGAATAATAGATTGAACACAAAGAGAGGTATGGAGAACTTCTAATCTTTCTTTATTGCTTTCAATAAATATGCCAGTACGGCTCTCTATTTATAGTCCCCAATGGGGTGCCTATAATGGGTCAGATCTGCTGGCCTAGGCCCAGGTTTCCTAACACTTTGTAGCGCCTTAAGCATCCTTGACGCTTGCCAGCTCGGACAGATCAAGTAATAAGAAATCATCAAATCGAAGGGTACTCTTACAAATTGGTGGCGACAGCGCAGCCGTTTGGGCACCGCCAGGGACGACCGCGTGTGCGGGCGGCGGCCCAGCCGCTTGGCCCGTTTCTGGCGCGCGCGCGCGTGGGCAGCGCCCGGCTGCAGAAAGATTCCGGAGAGCTCGGCCCGGCCGGTCGAGATGCAATACCCGTGCCATGCCCCAAAAAGGCGGAGAGTTGGAACCATCTGCCAGCAAGTTGGGTTGCTCGGCACGCTGTGCGGTGCGGCCTTGGCGGGCAGGTCCATCCCATCAGAAGGTGTTGACGCCGTCGCCTGTGGCGCGCGCGTACGCCGAGCTGAGGCGGCGGCCGGACGTAGTGGTCCTTGGGCTCATAGGTTACTGATTAGAGATCCATGCGTTACAACGGAGTCATAAAAATAATGAAAAAAAAACTTACTGTCTGGACAACTTCACACATCAAACATAAGAGAGCAAGCGACAGAGAGAGAATGATGGCCAGAATGCACGAGGAGATGAGAAAAGTAGAAAGGGTGGACGGTTGTATCCTGAGAGAGAGAGGAGGAGAGAGACGAATGATCCAGATCAAATCGGATAACTGAGAAAAGAGGAGGGAGAATGGACCAACCACCAACTTACACTTTTATAATAGTAAAGATAGTTGTTCGGGAACAACCAATAGCGAAGGACCAAATAGGATAGTTTCTTTCTCGATGTTTCAAAGCTATTAATCAAAATAGTCTTTTTAAAATAACTGATTGATATTTAGTTCGTCTATATAAACGCTCACACAAAGAGTTTAAGATCAAAAGCCACCAGCCATCGCAAAAAAGAACCCACCTATTAGCTTGGCTGGACCCAGTTGAATCCAAAATGAACATTTTCACATAGAACTCTCAAACAACACCCTTGGGACGCCACCAGTGTAATCGAGAAGCTTTTGATTCAAACCTGTTTCTGAAGAAACGATGAACAATTTCAGCAAAAACCTTTCAGAGAAACACGGTCGGCCAAATGTGCTACGAAATTCGGAGCAGCAGCCTTGGATAATTTGAGCAGAATTTACACGTGAATTCTGTTCATTTGTTACAGAGCGACTACAGATTAAGCAGCGATTCGGAAAATGGCTAATGCATCTTCTCGTTGATAATGAGGACCAGAAATTTATCTTAATTTACAAACATAATTTGATGCCTTAGCCAGGTGCACTACAACCAACATGCATCTAACATAATTTAGCTGCCATCTCCCTGCATACATTTCGAGGACCTTCCAGAGCTGTTTGCTTGAATCAGCGACTTCCCTCACATCAAGCATACTTAGTCCAAAACTGGATTGGCGAAACAGGTTATTAGGAATAGTCCACACGCCTGTTTTCTTCACAAGAGAAAAATACCCATTCTCATCTCTCATTATTGTGATGCTTGCACCTTTAAATTCAACAACATTGATTTCTGAAGAGCAATTCTTCAAGGAATGTTGCCAACCAGGTATGTAAGCCAGATCGTGATCGCAAGGATTGTCCTCCTAGAAACAAGAGAAACCCAAAAGGATCAATATTTCCTTTAATTTTCATTAAGGAATGCCATGCAGTGTACCTAAAGATGAGCGCGCAAAAGAACCAACCCACATCATAATGATGATATTTCCCATGATTTTTTTCTAGCATGCAAAAATAAGATAGTAAAAGACTAGTTGCTGCAGTTAGCTCTATACATTTACTACAAACGGCAAACACCTCCTGTTTTGGCCACTTGCACCAATCATACCATCAAAATTAATGAAAACACACAAATACATTGTTGGGTTTGGCATGGCATTTTCAACCAACTGGTGGAAGTAGTTCATCTTTCCAAAAGCTTGAGAGTAGAGATAAGTAATAAATCTCTTTGTATTCACTATTTGAGTTTCAAGCTTCTAAACTAGGGAACTTCCAGTATGCAAAAGATTATGGTGGTGATCGGTTGGGCTGTGGTTTATGGCTTATTTCACTGTAACTGGCTGAAATTACATTGTAGCTGAAGGTGGCTTATTTGGTATAATTAAATTTAAAAAATTTTAAAAATAGAAAAAATGGGTTAGCCCATCACGTGTAATGCATTAGCTTAGCGAAGAGGTTAACATTCATTCCCCCAAATATTGACCCCCTTACATGAGCCAAACCCATACAATTTCGTGTGCAATGTCCACTCAATTGGCTAGAAGAAGTATGGCGAATTGTTTAAACAGGTAAAGAAAGTGCAAAGCAGCTGCATCACGGTATCCTTATAACTCTCCTCTAAATTTAAAACTGAGCTTATTGTCAAATAGAAAATGATAGCAAATGGTACTGTGCTTAATAAGAAAGATCTCTTTGGTGGGGTATACTGAGCTTATTGTCAAATAGAAAATGATGGCAAATGGTACTGTGCTTAATAAGAAAGATCTCTTTGGCAGCGTATACTAATTTAGTAACCAAACCTTCAAAAAATTTAGTGGCTCTGTGTAGTTCAGGACACAGAAATTTAGAACAGCAGATCAGGAAAACGTCACTTGTGCTCTTGTGCATGTAAATAATTATTCAAAAATATACAGCAACGTCTAAAGTTTATTGCTCATCATTTTGCCTAAGTGAATGACACACATAAAAAAGGTAACTAGTAGCAGGTAAATTCTCTTTACAGATACGGTAGCTTCAATAACAGAATATGAAATGATCCAAAAGAGAAAAGGAGCTATAGGATAAAATTAGACAAGGAATAATCTTAGACTATGTAAGTCTTAAAAGCATCAAGGGGATAAATCAGGAAAGATTTATAACTTACAACATCATATGGAGGCTGCCCTCAATAAGTTGAGCAAATTTTGATATCTGAAGCTAACCACAAGTAGTAACCTCAGTTCATGTGCTTAAATTTTGTTTTGTTGCCTCCATTTTCAACACTAATTCCCTAATGCTAGCTTCCATCCTTGTTTTCATGCTGAGAAATTGATGGTGTGTCCTTTCAATGACTTGGAGTTCTTCAATCTTTTGCTTGCGCTGCTCTTGTAACTCATTTATGTGGAGTTTAGCAATCTCAGTAGCATAATGTTCCTCGACACGTGCATATTTTACCATGGCAATATGTTTCAGACTCTCAGCTTCTTTGCGTGCATCATTGGCACGTTCCTGGTACATATTTGCTTCAGCTTGCTTTAACTTGACTAGGCCATCCAGTTCATCAATGACAGGCTTAACATCAACTGCCTGAAATTCAGCTTCACCAATTTTTCTAAGCGCTAATGGGCTCCCAGTGGTAGATAGAACGCCTGCCTTTTCTAGGAATGGAACTCCTTCTAAGGTAACTGATGGTAGCCATGTTGCCTTTCGACTTGAACTAGGAATCCCATCTATTCCTTCAGCAATGCTGCACGGAATGCCCTTCAGCGGTACTGATGGACCACTGCCCAGGTTAGAATCGTCATCTGGAATTGGAAAGTGGAGTGTTAGCATGTTTTATTTGCCAACAGTATCTCTACTCATATTAAAACATCAAGGTCATCAGGACATGGATCACAAAATCTTTTAGCACGGTGCTGCCACTTACGAAGAACCCACATTATGTGTTGAGAGCAAGGTTCCAAATCCCGCTAGCGGGGTAAATCCCGCCGGAGGGCCGGTAACCGGAAAAAAAACGGCCGAATTTGACACGTCAAAATTTGAATTTGAAATCGGTAACCGGAAAAACCGGCCGGTAACCGCCCAGAAAACCGGAGAAAAACCGCTAAAAACCGAAAAAACCACTAAACCTGGTTTTTCATATTTGAAATTGGAAATTCCTAACAAATTCATGGCAAAAAGTATGAAGTCAAGCACGAGAGATACATGGATCTTCCTAATACATTCTATTGGTGTTAAACAATATAAAGTTCAAAATTTGAAAATTCATAATACATTCATGGCAAAAAGCATGAAATCAAGCACGGGAGGTACATGCATCTTCCTAATACATTCTATTAGTGTTAAACAATGTAAATATCATTAGGGAAACTAACTTTTACATTCAAAAATTTAAAATTCCTAATACATTTATGGCAAAAAAGTATGAAGTCAAGCACGGGAAGTGCATGCATCTTCCTAATACATTCTATTAGTGTTAAACAATGTAAATATCATTAGGAAAACTAATTTTTACATTCAAAAGTTTAAATTTGAATTAAATAAAAAAACTGGCAATTTTTTCTCCCGATTGCCACCGGTAAAACCGGTTACCGGCAGTAACCGGCCGGTTACCGCCCGTATTTGGAACCTTGGTTGAGAGTCCTAGAACACTGAAAACCTACAAGCTGGGCCGTTGATCTTGGTTTGTGGATCAAGCAATGGGCGACGGTAACCCAGTTACTAATCTTATTTCTATTTCTAGAAATATAAAAGTTTTTACAGCGCAACACAATAAAAGCAAGAATCTTCAACGAGCATGCATATGACAACTATTATTTCTCATTAACTATGATGAATAGCTTACCAGACATGAATGCAATGACATACTTGACTACTTCAGGATAATAGGACTTGTTTTCCAATTTAAGCAGCATCTGCTTTACAAAGTCCCTGACTCTCTTACCCCTTACATCATCACTTGCAGAAAAGATTCTTTCCACATACTGAAGCTCTCTAATCAGTCTCTCCACCCTCCATTGCTTAGCACATGTTCGAAAGACTTCCTTCACAAAACCAAACATCTCTGATGGATGTCCACAAGCGGTGCAATGAAACTGCATCTCATTACTACTGTATGCCCTTGAACCACTTCCCCCCTTTCGAATAAGAGAGTGGCGCAATCCACAATCTGTATGGCACCAATGAAGACATACGTCACAACCAACCCAACTACATGTATTAGATGCCATGTCAAACTTCGAGCAGACAATGCACATGCAAGAACTACAGAAACCAGTCTTCCGTTGACAAAGTTTACAATCACAATCATCCACCGGTAGAATGCTTCGGCATGAGAGATTGCGGCATTTCAAATTCAGAAAAATGTCAACCAAATCAGATGTAGCAATACTACTATTTTTCTTTATAAAATCCGGAAGACCAGTCCTTATAGCAACAAGTATCTCCAGCAACACCCGTGGACACCTTTGCAACATTTCACTATTCAAGTCGGATCTTTTTTTAAGTGTCTCCTGCAATGCTATTGGTTGTCCTCTTTTATCTGATTCGACTAGGATCTCAGAAATGGCCTCCCTCAAATATGTTATAGAATTGCCTGCCATCTCTTGAAGCATCCTTCCAGTATGATGCAAAGGTTCTGAAACAATCTTTGAAATAACCCTCTCAATGACACCAGCGCCATTCAGGACAAGCTGTTCCCCATCCTGCCGCTCACCCCTTGTAAGACTGCTGCTACTTCTCTCTCTTGTGAGCTGCCTTCTATGTCTACTATTTTCCAATCCAGAATCATGAGAACCATGACTATGCGTTGGTGACAAAACGCTTGGGATCCCTGCACGCCTTTGGAGATCATTGGAAATCCCATTATTCTGCACATTCACACCAACCAAAGTGTTATCTGACAGATGACCATTCTGGAGTACTCTCTGAAGAAGTGGGGTAGCTTCCCCTTTCTGAGTAGATTCATTCGACAACTGAGCTTGCCATCTTTTGCTATTGCTCACCTTATCAACTCCTCGAAACAAAGGCTTACTGCCTATTGAATGCTCATAATTGTCTAATGACTGTTGGGTAAGTGAGCAACTAGGATTATGCACAAATGTTTGAGAATTGGTCAATGACATGGAAGCTGTGAACCCATCTGATTTAGTGCGGAATGACGATGATGGCAACGACTGGGAGCATGTTGCATGGGCTAGAAAATCAGGTCTGGGAATTGAACATTTGAATTCAGGATCCTGTAAACCACCTGACAAGCTCAGTGAAAGATCAAGTCTCCCTATCTTGAGTGTGTCATCTTCCTGCTTTACAGAAGTAGTCCCATTAGATTTCGATGATTCTATTTGGTGTATGTCAGGTTGCAGCACTAAGTCAAAAGCTCTTCCCACTGAACTTCTTCCACCAATGTTTTCTTCTTTACTAAGGACATCAAATGCTATACCCTTTCCTTTATCTTCAGCCCTCGGCTTCCCCATAATCAGATTCAAAGCCGTGCCCTCTTCCTTACTATCCCCGGTGTGTTCCTTGGGTGGCTGACGGAACACTTTCGCACCTACTGATTTGGCCTCCAGATCAAAACATTTTACTTGTTTCTTGACAATTCCATGTTCAGCAGCTGCCTCTTCTTCTGTGACTTCGGTTTCATCCAATGCAACTCTATTTCCACAATAATCCCTCTTGAGTCCCTCTTTCACTGGCTGAGATGCAACAGATTCAATTGGTTCATCCATCTTCTTGTCAGCTATAATTCCTTTTTCACTTTCTTTAATTGCTGGACCCTCTTGGCACGGAGAAGTCATCACCTCTTCTTGCACCAGTTCCTGCAGCCTAGTGGATGGATTGCACTTTCCAGCTATATCAAGAGCACTGGCAGTTCCTTCTTCCATGGTTACTTTCGCATGCATTGCTTCCTCCAGTATACCAGATGAATTGCTCTTTCCCACCACATTAATGGTATCTGCAGTTTCATCTAGCAACATCTCTTCTTCATGCATCACTTCCTTCAGCATACCAGAATAATTAACCTGTCCCAACGCATCAACAGTATTGGCAACTTCATCTAGTGATGTCACTTCGTCCTGCATGGACCCCTGCAGCAGACCAGATGAAGTGCCAATTTCAACCCTATCAACAGAATTGGCAGTTCCATCGCTCACTTCTTCCTGAAGAACTTCCTGCAGCATACCAGATGACCTGCCCTTCCCAACCACATCAACAGCATTGGCAGTCTCGTGAAACACCATCACTTCCTCCTGCAGTGCTTCTTGCTGTATGCTGGCTGAAGTGCCCTGTCCAACTTCATCAACAGCATTGGCAGTTTCTTCTCGTGTTGTTGCTTCTTCCTGAATAGTCGCCTTCGAGATACTAGACGAAGTGCTCTGCCCAACCACATGAATAGCATCGGCAGTCTCATCTCGTGTAATCACTTCCTCCTGCAGCGCTTCCTTCCGCATGCTGGATGAAGTGCTCTGCCCAACCTGGTCAATAGCGTTGGCAGTTTCATCTTGCACTAGCACCTCATCTCCTCCCCCAAATTTCTCTGGGGCCGCCAATGCCGACTTTTCATGCGTTGTATTTGTTACTTGCCCTGCTTCTACAACCACGCCATCATTGCTCTTCACTTCCTCCTTCCCTGCATTGTCAGAAGCAGGTGGACCAGCCACTCCCTTACCTTGAGTTCCCGAATTCCCCCTCACCCCATAATCCACGTTTTTCACCTCGCCTCGCTCCAGTCCCTTCTCCTTCACACGGCTTGACTCAACCTGCTTCCGATGCTCCGCCGCAGCAGGCCGGGCCTTGGGCTCGGGATCTGGTGCGACCTCCCCTTCCTCCATGTCACGGACGCCACAGCTCTGCTTCCTTAACTTCTCCACCTTCACACCCTCTAACCTCCTGCTCGACTCACTGGGCGACCGCCGCGGCGGCGTAGGTGGCGACGCCGCTGGCCGCCTGGGCACCGCCCTGTACCCGTCCAAGCCCTCCGAATCCCTCCAACCGCCGCCCGGCCGCCGCCACGCCGAGCTGCCGCCTCCATCCCGCCGCGACCGGTCGCGCTCCGAGCGGAACCCCTTGGGGAACTCCCGGCGGAACCCGGAGAAGCTCCCGGACCGGTGCATCGCCCGGTCACCTCCATACCCCCGCGGCGAGGGGGACTCCCTGTACCGGTGGTCGTAGAACCCGCCGCCGAAACCCTTCCGGCGGTCGAAGCCATCGCCCTCGTACTCCCCCAGGCGCCGCCGCGGCGGCGGCGGCGGCGGCGGTGGGGGCCCGCGGTCGTAGAATCTCCGCCGGTCGTCGTCTAGGCCGTCGCCGCACGACCTCTGCCGCTTCATGCCGCCGCCTGGACCAAATCACCCTCGGATCCGCCGAGAAGGCTGGCTTGCTGCTCAGGAGAGATAAGGAAAGAGCGGAGGAGCGTGTACGGGGAAAGGCGTGCGCGAGATGGCTACCGCTCCCGCTCCCATCCGCTGCCCTTCCCCCCTCTCGCCTCCGCTTGCTTCCGGGTCACTCCTCCTCTGGCTCGCTCCCGGCCACTCCCCCGGTCGCGGTCAACGGCCGTCAGCTGGATTTGGACGCGGGTCGGAGATTTTTTTCTCACCCCCACCGCGGTAAAACGCCCCGGGTTTTTACCGCCGACGGAACGGAGGGACACGCGGCTCCCCCACGCCGAGGCCGCGCGGTCCGGCGGGGCCTGCCGTCATCGACCGAAGAGGCCGCCGGGTGGGGTCCCCGGCCGCACCACGTGGCAGCCGGTGCGGACTTGCAAAGCGCGGATCCGGCGCGGGGGACGGAACAGGGGGCGCGGCGCGTGGCGTGGCGGGCGTGGCGTGGCGTGGTGGATTGATGATGCGTTTGTGTGGGTGGTGGTGTGGTCGGGGTGGGTCAGCTTTTTGACTGGTGTTTCGCTAGATCGGAGAGTGGAGGCATCAGCACTTTGACTTTTTTGACCTCTACCTTATTCGGCTGCCGTCATCCCCACTACTCATATATTATAGCAATCGCGCTTAAGAGTATAAATCAAAGGAGTGAAACAAAGTGTCGATTCGGGAAACATGGGGATTGAAAATCTTAAAAACTCGTAGGATCCCATTTTTAAAAGAATTTCTGTCAAGATGACAGTTCCGGCCGTAGTTTCTCCATCGAGCTTGTTGTTTCTAACTTCTAATTTTTTGGCTTTTTAGTTTTTAGGTTTTTGTCATTTTTCATATTCCTTTTGCATCGTTCGTGATGGACTAATCTATTTTTTATTTTAAAATTTTTTAAATTTAATTACACCAAAAAAATCATCAGCAGCTACAGTACAAAATAAACCAGCTACAATACCAAACAGTGAAAAATAAACCATAAACCACAAAAAAAATAGCCCAAATGAGTAGCCTCTAGTGGAGCCAAGTGAAGTAGGAGTTTTTTAAATACTAGAAAACTCTAATGTTTTTTAGCCAACAAACGGTATAGCTCATGTTTGTCTAGTCCAAACCATACAACACACCTGATCTACCCTTACCTCCACTTTATCCCTTCGTTTTCCCCTTCCTCTCAGTGTACTCATCTCGATTCAGATCCCTCTATTTTATCCATTCCTCTCTCTTTGTCTCTCCCTCTATCTTTCTCCCCCTCCCTCAGATCCAAGGCAGCCGGCGAAGGAGCCAAGGTAGTGCGCAAATCGGCCGAGGAACAAAGGTGACACTAGTCTCTTGGCTAGAGGAGCCTGGGGCGGCACGACTGTGGTCAGAGGAGGCACATCGGCTTTGTGGTTGGGTGGCTTGTTGCTAGAGGTAAAGGCGGCGAGGCCGAAGGAGTAGCCATGGCTCACGGCCGGAGAAGGAGGTGACTCTACTTCATAGAGAGGCGACGACATGGCTCATCACAGGAGGCAGCATGGCAAGAGGAGGAGCTGCGCCTGGCGGTGATGCCGCAGCAACTAGCCCGGGTAGGAGGCAGTGTCTGTGTAGGCTATTGTGTCGGGAGTTTCAATGGCACATTGGGGCTATAGCTGGGGCGCATCAGGTGGCGGCATGGCGAATAGAGCAATGGGTGCGAAAATGGACTGGTGACGCATGGATTTGGTGATGGCGCATGCGAATGATGATGATGTCTAGTGGCCATGGTCCCTATTCGGCGTGGCACGCGAAGGGAAGTAGAGTACCATAGTGGCCACAGGTGATTGCGGGCTTAGCGTCATGACGGGCAACCACAGGCAAATTGTGTGTGAGCTCTATGGTGTGCAGCTCGCCAATGAGAACCATGGTGGCTCCCTAACCTTTCCCTAAAATTTGATGTTTCCTTTTGAAACTTGAATGAAACTTACGAATTTCCCTGTGAAACTCTCTAAAACTTTGAAGTTTGTCATTTTGAAAATTAGTTGAAATTCTTTTGAAACTCATTTTAATCAAGTTTTATATTTTCATATATGAACTATGATAACCCAAAAAAATTTCAAAAATGCATAATTTTTTCGCAAGTCTCTCAAATTATTTATTACGTTTTTCTGAGTTCCTCATGTTTTCTGTGTGCCAAAAATGCTATCTTATTTCTCTAGAGATCCTAAAAACCCATCTTTTATTTTAATCTTTTTCTTTTCCCTCTTAGGCTGATTCTGATCCAGCCCACAACCATTTTCCTTTTCTTTTCCTTTAGCTATCCCGTTTTCCCTCTTGGCCAAACGTTGCCAGCCTTTCCTCGTGGCTCGTTTTCTCCTGGCCCAACTCCCGCACCCGCCCACGCATTGGCCCGTCTCCTGCATCGCTCGCCGCTAGCCTGGTCAAACGCCTGCGCCAAAGCTTCATCGCTCAGCCACCTCACCTTGCGTCTACGTCGCCTTAGAGCAAGTCCAATAATAGAGTCAAGTGTTTAGCTATAAATCAAATTATAAGAGCCAAGTTATACAATAATTTGTCTTCTATTTGTCTACAAAAGATTTTTTATTATTATATGGTACCATGTCTCACATTCTCTTTCATATTCCTCTTCACATACATTTATTATCTAGGCCCACCATTGCATAGGCTCATGTGGCCAGCTTGTTGCTTGTATGAGAGCCAAGCTCTTATCTCTCTCCTCTCTTCTCTTCTCTACATCAACAAAAATGTTAACTAGCTTGACTATAAAACCATTATTGTATTTGCTCTTATTTCCGCACAATGACTTCCGCATAGTCACTCACCAGCTCGTCCACGAAACATGCACACTCGTCCACACCAGCACCAGCGTGTCGCCACTGCCACTGCCACTCGCTGCCTCCTCTGCGCCATTGCCACCAAGCCTCTATAAGAGCATCTCCAACAATCCCCCTAAATCTCCCCCTAAATTAAATTATTGGGAAATTGTGTAAAAAGTCTTCTCCAACAACTCCCCTAAACACCCCCCTATTTCTATCCCCCCCAAAACTCTCCCAAAACCCAGCTAGAAACCGGGAACTTTCAGGGGTCCCCTATCCTCGCTCCCGCCATCACGCGCGCTGGGAAAAAAAATTCGCACCACACTTTTCCTTCACAGCTCGCCGCCCCCGCCTTTTTCCCAGCCACATCTCCCCGCCCGCCACCCCAAACCTCCAGACGCCGCCCGACGTCGCCCGCGGCCTCCAGACGCGCCGACGCCTCGCGACCAGACTCCCCGACGCCTGATGCCCTGACGCATCGGGAGATCGAAATCGGGCGCGGGCGCCGGGCGACGTCCTGTGCGGTGCAACCTTGCAAAAGATTTCGCTTCTTTTGGTTCTTTTCGAAAGGAAATATTTGCGTCCCTCCGTCCAATGGAACGGTGCAAACTAGTATCCGCAGCTGATGTAGATTTTGATCCGCAGTAGTATCTGCCACCGTATAAATACATGCACGGACGGACGGAATATTTCTTTGAAAACACACTACGTGTACCGATCGGAACATGACTAGATGCGATTACGGAGTTCATGCCTTGTACATATACACGCGATGGCCGAGTGCAGCGGTCAAACCGTAATCGCATCGTACACGGACGAGCTAGCACATCGGCTGCCAGTGCACGCGGCCAACTCTCCGGATCGCTCACGATCAAAATGAGGTATCGAGCAAAGTAAATGGGCCGGTTGTTAATGTTGGGCCAGATTCAACATACTATTAGTATATATTTAGGGGAGCTGTTGGAGGAGGGGACTAAAATAGGTTAACAAATTTTTTGGGCTGCCCTTAAAAGGTGTCTTTTGGGGTGGGTTTTTAGGGGGATTGTTGGAGATGCTCTAAAGCTGAAGTAACCACGCTAGCTAGCTCTTTTCCTTTCCCTTCACTTCCCGAAGCCAAGACTGTCGTCGGACAATCGGAGTCCTGGGCCAAGACTGGGTCTCGTTGCAGCACAAACCACGGACGGGCTCTCGTTGCTAGGCCCAATATACGGTCCAAAGTTGGTATTGCTCTGTGACAGCTGGTACGAACTACACCCGGCCCTGGTTCACTTTGGCAAATTTAATTTTTTGGTGCTATCGATCATTTTCCGTTTATAATTTCTTCTGGATTCACCTTTCAGAAAACTCCATGGATGTCTCATTTGGATCACCTACGTGAGCTCAAACATACACTCCAGAATCCAGATGACGAAATCTAGTGTGTTTTCGACCAGGTTGTATGGATGGATATCGCAATTCACAAGAGTATATGAGCTTGCTTGGGCCAGCTGCCAGGCTGCTGCTACATGACACGCCTACATGTCACTGTCTTCCCTTCTCGTCCTCCCATAGTCAGGAGCTACTTATCCATTCTTGTTGGAAAAATCCACATAACCCCATAGATCCCATCTCTACTCCTCAAGATCTGATCATCCATGCATGGCTTCCCTGGGCCTGTTCGCCACCAACACCACCGCTCCACATGTCACACAAACCTTTAGACGACGATGTAACACCGCGGTGTCTAGGCCGAGACCCTCCTTTCTCTGCCGAAGCCGCCTGCCGACTGAGCCGCCGACGGACGGTGGCGGCGGCGGAGGAGGAGGAGGAAAGAAGAGGGCCTGGTGGGTCTCCATGGCCGAGAGGCTGCACGGCGACGTGGTGAAGGCGGGGATGGCGGTGCAGGAGAACCTGAGCCCCAAGCAGAAGGGAGACTGGAAGGACGTCACGCTCATGAGCTTCTCCTTCGCCGTCTACGTGTATATCTCTCAGAAGATCGTGTGTACGTATTGCGCCTGGATGTCCATGATTAATCACTAGCTAGTGAACATAACTTCCCATCTTATTTAATTTCAAGCTTAATGTTGTAATGATCTACACACCCTTGTGTAGAGCAGTAGCAATATACGATTACAAAAAAAAAGAACGTAGTTGTATATCCGTGGGGGCAGTACTTGTAATAATATATTCAGCGCCAATAAAGCTCCAGTTGTTATTGTTTACCTGTATGATTCTATTGGATCGAGTTTCTTTTCGTGCTAAAAATGATTCAGGAAGAAGGCTAATTTGCACTGTGCTGCATGTGGCCGCTTTCTCACCTCATAGATCCATGAACACCTTCACCATCTCTGCGGTTAATACACAATCATTATATATCCGAAGGAGCAGAAACAAAATTGCATATAATAGTAGCAAAAAAGAAGCATTCACCTTACATACATATCGATCGTACCTATTCCTCAACACTGTACCCCGCAAATTAACTCCGTCTCAGCTCACCTACTGGCTAGTGGCTAGCTTACTACAGATCTGACGAGAAGTCAGGCGGTATTACACATTAGTTATAAATTATTTATTAGAGATCCGTTGATCGAAGCAACTGGAGACCGAGGCTAAAGTGACAGAATTCTCTCTTCCCACTCCTGCCTGAAACCTTGAATGCAGCGGAGGCTCCCCATGCTTGTCAGTTCTCACCGCTGCCGTGGCAAGCTGATGTTTCCAATCTCCTGAAACGGCAAGCGCTTTGGGATCACGCTGGGCGTGCGCTTCACACGGCAGATCAGGACGTGCTTTTCTTTCTCCTTGCCGCATTCCTGCGATCGGTGGTGCTGAGCCTTAGTTCTTGGGTTCTCCTTCTCCATCTTGCAAGCTTCTGACCATTCTTGGCTAGGCAGACTTGGGCTAGGAAAATGGACTTTGAAGGTGTGTAACTTGTTTTGGAGCTCTGAAATCTTCTTCTGCAGCTCTTCCACATGCTGTTCCGACACTTGCGCCCGATGTTTCCACTCCATCATCTGGTGAATGTTAAAAACTTCCGTTTAGATCAATGACACTGTGACACAAGCATGAAGTACCACTACAATGGATGTAGTGGCTTGAATTTGAGGCTCAGAAGGAGATTAAAGAACTGAATATCTGAATGGCAAACGCTACGAAATGATGTGTTCAACTCATTCCGAAACTAGAGATTTAACCAGAGCCTTGAACCCAGTTTAAACATTTATTTGTCAGTTAAAATTGCGTCGATAAGTAGTAGGTTAGTTCCAAATAAAACTGCAAACATCTGTGCATTTACTGTAAAATATCTAAACTAGTTCGGCATTAAATTCTGACATCTTCGCTATTTTGCTTTCAGTCAGAAATAACTATATGGTAAGAAATGAAGTGCAGTAAAATTTTTGGTGGCAAAACAAATTTACTAGTATTTCAAAGGTGTAGTACTATTTTGTTTTCAACCAGTACTTATTATTCCCAATTCCAAAAATGGATTCATAGTAAGCACCACTAGTACTCCAGTATGTAAGCGACGCAACAACCACAACCTCGACAGCGTAAAATCATCTTTGACATGATAGCAAACAGAACACAACAAAGACACGTTTCATGTAAAACCAAGAGTACTTCAAGATACTGACGCATGAGCACAATCAGAGGCTACTCACTTGAGAATTCAAGGAGCGTAGACTGATGTCAGAAGCAATAGCACGACGCTGCCATGTATCCCTGGAAGACTGCAGCTCTTGCATCTCTAGCCTGACCTGCTCCAACATGTCCTGCATCTCAGTCCATTGCTCCGATTCTGCTCTTACTTGCTCCATTATCTTCCCCACAATCTCCTTGCAGTCGCAGCAACTTCCAGAGCCCACCAATTTGCAATCTTCAGCCACGTTCTGTTGGGAGAAGGAAGGAACAGTTACACTAAGAATTTTTTAAAGCAACTTATTTTAGAATTTTTGCAGGCAACACTGAATAGATTTTAGCATGACATAAATTTAGCCTATCGTGACAAATAGATTCTGTGCAAGAAACATCTATGGGTCGCAGACAGAATGTGCAGATGGGAGAACGCCATAAAAGTTTACCCAGGATGTGTCGACCAAATTCGGCAACATTGCTCCCCATCCAAACTGAAGCCTATAATACCACAGCCTCATGATTACAAACAGCTAGACATGGGAATGCAGTGCCTCTTCAAACATGGGTTTCCAAGCAAGCACAATACTGTATTTGCCATTCACAGCCACCCCAACCAACTTCAGCCTAAGAGATTACTACGGCTGTAAACATTCAGAAGGCAATGCATATGCGCATGAGCTGATGGTCCCGTAAGGCCGTAACACATACTAGTTGCAAAAGCAACTCGATGGGCACATTTCCTGGTCCTGGGCCTGGCCCATACCTTTTGCATTAGCCAGGAAAGGCTAGCCTTCTTTTTGTGGGGGCATCTCCTCCTATTCAAAGGTCATACGTGGGCCAGATACACCATGTGCCGGCTTGTGGCTGCAAAGCTTTTAGATGTGCATGGTATGCTTTTGCCCAAAGTGGATGCTTCTGTTCCTGCTCCGGCACGTGCTTGTTGTCTTACCTGAAGTTCAGCTCCTTCCCACTTTCAAATTTTCACTTCACATTCATTTCTTGCATCAATTCAAACATGCCCATCTTTGGGTGCTAACCATTCAGAACAATCAAGCATGGCATCGTCGTGCTTCAGGCCCAAGTGGCTAGTACATTTCTTGGATAAAATGCAGACAAATATATGCACAGGTACAGGACCAATCTTGAAATACGCAATTTACAGAGCCGGACCGTTTGAAAATGCTCAGGTAAAGCTTCTCGTTGGCCCACGTCTCGCACAAGCAATACAAAAAGAATTTAAAGAACATTTCCAAGTTCCAACTCTTACCCCAGGACAATCTAAAAAAAACCTCCTATCCAGGACCATCTGCCAACATGGCCAATGGGGGCAGCCGGCAGCGGCACTGACAGCGTTGGGCCAACTCGCAATCATGGGCGGGTTCAAATCAGGGGAACATATAGGGTAGACTTTTAGCCTTACTTAGGTTTCTACACTAATTAATTTTTAAATAGAGTATTTTTTTAAAAAAATAGGGATTATAAATTAATTGTAGTAGACATTGTCTTGACTTTATCTATATAAACTAAAATCGTACATGAATATATCTATCCATACTCTCTCTTACAAATAACTAGAATTCAAAATTTTAAACCAAAAGGTATAAGACATGGCTCCTTTTTTTTCCACTAATGGCTTGTAGTTTATATCTTACGCTATAGTAACTAGCTTTTAAACAGTGCGTTTTTTAAAGCGGAGTCAACAAGAAGATTGTAGTAAAAAATATACTGAATTCAGTTGTATCGGTCAAAACCGCATGCGATTTCTTTACATACTGTCTCTCGCGAACAACCAGAATTTAAAATTCTAAGCTATAAAATATAAACCACAGCTAAAAAACCCACCCTATGCATATCCCAAAAGAACCACCCAAAGCTATTTTTTGAAAGAGCTAGGGCCTCGGGGTGGTAGTGAAGTGAAGCGAGCTAGAAAGGCCAATAGACCATGGTTCTTACGAATGGTCCATACCACATCAAGCCAGGTAACCAACAGTGGTTAACAGCAGTATAGTATCAGTCCGAAAAGGCACACAGCCATTAACCTATCGTATTAGATGTAGAAGTCGAGAGCACCATGCCAATCTATAGATTTGTGGACCCAGGGGATCAGATCAATTACTCATCTCTCTACAAAACCAGTGCAAAACCCTGTACAAGTGACCCCCACAACACAGCAGCTGAGCAGCGCTTGCATTGCATGCATCCAGCCGGGGCTGTTGGCGATTTCAAAACTTGCCTAGTGGCTCTCCCGGATGAGACAAAACCGACCTAATCGTGGATTAACAATGCTGCCAAGTCGCTGACCAATAGTACTCCCAAGTCAACGACATTCGGGTGGCCAAGGCTAACCATGCAACACTTAGTGGACTAGCTACTAGCCTACTACTCTACTACTAATCTTGCTTCCCAAAAGAACAATGAAATAAGATAAGAAAAGTGGAGCAACAAGCATTGTAACAAAACAGTATTATGAACAGTAAACGAACAAATTTGAATCTTACCTTGTGCTGCTGGTGATGCTTCTCCGCCGCCACGCTCTGGTGGCTGCGGCCGTGCAAGGCGTTGTCCCGGGATGCCGCCACATTGCCGTTGCTGGCGTTGCTGCCGCCGCTCCAGCTCCTCTGACTACTCGCGCTCGCCTTTCGACTGTGCCGGTTGCCGCATTTCCTGGACTGGCAGTCAGCGTTGTCGCCACAGGCGACGGCTTCCAGCCGCCTGCTGTATTCCGCCATCCTCTCGCGCATCCCCTTCGAAATCCGCTCCATCTTCATCCTCAGCATCTCCACCTACGTCGCACAATCGCGCATTTAGTAATCATCAAAGAGAAATGCCACCACAACAACAACAGTACGCTGTACGTGTTATTCGGATGCACTACGTACATCAGTCAGGTTGGCGCTGCGGACGTGGTCATCGTCGTTGCTGTGCTCGGAGAGTGGCGGCGGCGGCGGCGGGGCGACGGGCAGTGCGATCTCGCGAATGTCCTTGACGCTGGTTTCGGCGTCGGCCGATGGCATCTTCCCGAGGCGGCAGCAGAGCGAGGACGCCTGCCGGTCGAAGTTGCGGCCGAGGCTCCGCTGCAGCTCGCGCGGCCCGCTCATTGCCCTCCTCCCGCTCTCCTTCTCCACCCGCAGCTCCTCCATCATCTCCTCCAGGTCCTCAATCCCCTCGTCCAACGCAGCCGCCACGCGGACCTCACCCCTGCCATTAATCTTCTTCCTCCCCTGTTGCACCCGTACGATCGAGCATCATCAGGTTGTTGCAATGAACAAGTTTGAGAGGACGAGGGATTCGTTTGGTGCGTGACGTGCATACCGAGACGAGCGTTTCGACGGCGGACTTGAGGGCGGCTTCCATCTGGCCGCGGTGGCGGTCGAGCTTGCGGAGGGCGACCTCGCGCTCCATCCGGAGGAAGTTGCACTCGGCGCGGAGGATCTCCGCCTGGAACCGCCACCTCTCCTCCTGCTCCCCGGCGTCCTCCTGCGACCGTGCGGCCCGGGAGTACGGCGGCGACGCCGGCGCGGACTCCAGCCCCCGCACGCGGCGCTTCATCTCGAACAGAGCGCCGAGGTTGACCGCCCTCGGCCCCGGCCTAGGCTGCTGCGCGCGGCTGGCGCTCCGGCTGGGCCTCCCGCCCGCTGGCCTCCTCGGCAGGTTGAGGATCCGCTGCGCCCGCGCCGATCCCCCCGGCGTGGCCGTCGCGTGCTGGCCCCTCGCCGCCCGCCGCGCGGACATCGAGGCCGGCCCGGGCGTGCAGATTGCGCTATTGTTTCGAACCGAACGGGAGAGCGCGCCGGCCGGAGAGGCGTGTGCGGATGTGGATGTGGGGGTGGGCGCTCTCCCCTCTTTTCCTCGGGCTTAGGTGGCAACGGTCGGGCGCTTTCGGTGCGGTGGGTATGTGGAAGGTGTTGGTCGGAGGGGGATGGCGACGAGGGGAAAGGCCCCGGGGCACGGCAGGGAAAGGAGGCGGTGTTTCTCGTGTTCCGTGAAAAGCCACCATTTGAAAGGATCTTTGCGCGGAAATGACCGGACTGCCCCAGGCCGGCCGGGATTCCGATGCGGCAGCAACGCAACGATTGAGCAATGAGTGACTACTGGGTGGGTGATGAATGACGATGTGAGGCGGCGGCCAGGAGAGGAGGGGATCGAGCGGACAGGCGAAGAAGCTGCTGCTAGTTTTGGGTGACGATTGGGAGGCCTGGGCCGCGCGTTGCAGCGGTGGGCATTTGGCAAATGGTTTGCTGCGCAGGCGCGACTGCAGCAGCCGCTGGAAAACAGCCACCCCACCCGTGCGGCATCTTGCATCTCGATACGCGTCGGCCTATTCCAAGTATCTGTCCCCTCTCCCTCCCTCAAAAACACAATTTGCTCTGTTACACTTTGAGAAGAACAGTGAGCAAATAAAGCTGAAGTCAGCGGTACTAAAAAAATGTCACTGCCACGCATTCTTTTCCTTGACCAGCAAGTGCTCAAACAGTGCAGAACCATTTTAGTATTTTACTACTAGGAACCGAGCACAGAACAACAACGACATGGAGGCAACACAATAAGGTGCCGCTCATTTGGGCTGAAAAAGTAATTTGTTATTAAAATTTCATTGTACCTAACTGAAAATTTACTGTATCTGATTGAAAATTACACTGTATCTAATGGTGGCTTATTTAGCGTAATTAAATTTTAAAAATAAAAAATAATTTAGCATATCACGGACAATGCAAACGAATACAGAAAAAAGAACCGGCAAAAAAGCTCAAAAAGACAAAAAAAGATAAAATTTTAAAATAGTGAAAAATAAACTAGAAATCAGAAACTTAAGTCGAAATGAGCGGGATCTAAATTTGCCGGTCTCATGTAATCCAACACCACACATGCAGCAAAAAACACATTTAAACCTAAGGAACTCGCACAAATCGCACGTTCATTTACCATTGGCCGCGCCACAGCCACAAAGGGGCATGCACCCTCCCTCGTCGTACTCTTTGCCCTTGACGCCTCTGCAAGAAAGGTCACCGTCCGTGCACCGTGCAGCCGCTGCGCGGGCCTCTTCCCTGCGCGCGCAGCGGCGCCACCAATGCGGCCAACCGGACCCAATAACTCCCCCGCACCGCATCGCGCCATGTCACGCGGCCACGCATGCAGGGCAGCCACTCGCAGTAACTTTGCCTGCGCCGCTCCACGTGGCGGCGACACCCGGGGCCTCGTGAGCCGCGACTAGCACCACCCCGCCTGCCTTGCCTGTGCCGTGCCGCCTGCGCGCGCCATGCAGATGCACAAGCGCAGAGCCCAGCCGGGAAGCTGTTAACGCTGGCGTGGGACCCCGCATAATTTTTAAATCCGGCCGTTGGTTCGAGCCGGGTCTGGGCCGTAGTTGATGTGGACGTTTTGCTAACCGCGGCGCAGCCGCGCAGGCAGCCTCGTTCCGCGGCCGGGGAGTCGCGCCGTGTCACGTTGCCTCGGGCTCTGCGTCTGCTCGATCGCCGCGAGTGGCATGCACGCGGGACCCTGCGCTCCGGCGTCCCCGCGCGTCGATCGGTTCGATCCAGGCCGGGGCTCTGCTGCCGTGCTGCCGCTACGCTTCGACACAGATCCGTGTCGTCTCGGCGCGCGGCGAGACCAAGGCCAGTTCAAAACGCGACGCAGCGCGGCCTAAGTGGCTTCGTGCGCGCTCTGTGACATGTGGGGCACCCGAGGGCTGGAACGGGGTTGGTTTGGCTGGGTGGAGTTGGAAGCATGTGGAGTAGCGCTGTAGCAGCAGGCCAGCAGGCACGAAGGGGTGGACATTTTTACACCTGATTAAACCAAAGGGGATTGGATTTCTTATTTGAGATTCGAGACGATGAGATTGTATTATTAATTCCTTCCCTTTGTTGTACTGTGCTTTACTTTCGTAGGACCGGAAATGCAACAAAGGGGATGAATGATGCCGATTAATATTTTTCCTAAGTATTCTAGATTTTATTCTCAGATAACTAGGAAGTTACAGAGAATATAACATTTTCCCAAAGTTACAGATCAAAAAGACTTAAGAAATCAAAACCCAATGAAATCCTCAACACCGGCGGTCTAACCTCTCTTATAGGGGGTGGTCTGACATCCGGACGGTCTGATCACCATGGTCACCCCGGTCTGACCGGAAAATTAGCAAATGAACAGTGAATTTAGCATAGTTTCAAAAATTAAAATTGATGGAACTTTTGATCCGTCTATCCAAATGATATAAAATTTTGCATGAATCTTTTCTATGGTATTATGAATCTATTCCAACAAATGATCATGAAAATATTGACCAAAATTGAGACATTTTCAATTTGAAGGAAGAGTGCACCAAAACCGAGCCAAAACCAAAATTCGTAAATACAACTTGCTTATGGGTGGATGATAACTAAGATAGCGTTAGATATGTTTTCACATATCCCAGCAAACAAGAGAACGAATGAAATCATATCAAAAACCTTTAGATCAAGAAATCACATTTTAAGGCGTAATCAAGTAAAATCGGGTTTTCTTGATAAATTTGCTATCAAAGTGTCTAGATAGGTGGAGATAGATTCTCAGATATTGTCTCCATCTCTTACACGTTCTTGACACTGCAAGATCAGCAAAAGGGTAAGGGAGAGGAAAAATTAACCAAAACAAGAGCAAATCAATCAAATATGGAGATAGCCATGGAGAATACCAAAGATTGATTCTATTGCTGCTTGAGGAAGAACGTTTTACATCCACTCCACCTTGAACAGAGAGCACACCATGCAATAAAACCCTAACCCTAAAACAAAAGAGCACATAACAGGTGGGTTGGATGGTTAACCAATGTCTACATCCCAACCCCCTTTTGTAGATAGGCTAGTAGCCACATCCACTCTTTAGTAGATACTATCCACTTAGTATAACAGAAAAAAAACCCGATAACCATATACATATGGGTTTTATTCACATATGTCTACTTATGCACGCTTTTCAAAGTTCACAAACTCGTATCCGCTAAATCTTTAGCCTTGATTCGTCTTGATCAAACTAACTTCACCTTGACCTAAATCGCTCTCTCAAGCGCCACACATGCGCTATGGTTTTGATCCAAGGTGATTTCCTGTATTTTAGCCAAACTATCAAAATACTCTTCGTTGACTCAGTCATCACCATTCATTGCAAGCAATCTCCATGCTTACTACGTGTAGGTGCACCACTAGCTTACCACGTGTCGTCAAGTCTCAACCGTTCTAGTTCCCCTGAACCACGGCTCACTTAGACCGTCCAAGCACATGATGCAATCTCGCCATTCGAACTCACCTGCAACATTTTCCCCTTTCTTGTGCCGTACTTGAGCTCACCGTCTCACTCGGTATTCTCAATCGTTCTGGGCCTCAGCTCCTCTTTGAGCATAGCCCCGATCCTCACTATTGATCACGGTTGACTCCAAGTGATCCTGTACATTTAAAGACAAAGAAATCGTTTCTGGGTACAAGTTCTTCATAATTTAACCTACGTTAGCTAAAACATGCATTATGCAACCTTAATGCACTGACTCAGGTTACCCCAACTCAATCCATGACTCAATTCCCAAAATTCTTAATTTCTGCCCAAAACTAATCCAGACAAATTGCGATTTTTGTAAAATCATTTGGCCATTTCATAAAACTTGCAATGGTTTATCATAGCAATATCATGGATCTTCTCACATGGTGTTTCAGCTCTAAACTATGGATTATGTACTATCTAGTATGATTCTTGTTTGAAAATTTGGTACATTCTCAGTTTGTTTAGAAATCTAAGAACTTTCTCAATATTTTGATAAACCGAAATACCGAATAACCCAACCGAACTAACTTCGGCTTATTAGGTTCGATGTAAGTTTATTTTCTGGTTAATTCGGTGACGAGATGTTAAAAATCGAATTATTTTTATACCGAAAAAATGAAACGATTAACTGAATGCCCACCCCTACAGGCAGGCAGGCAGGCAGGTTTTGAATTGGCAGGGACAGGAGGATATGACAGCGAGGGCAGTGAGAGGGGTCCGTTGGCTGTACGGCTGCGACAGGGGCACGCAGGCCATTGGTTAATGGTTGGTTCCAGCCGAAATTTGAAGTGGTACTGTACGTTCTACTACGTTGCTAGCCCTCAGTCGCCTCGTCGTTAGGGTGGTCGACGGCTGCCACGACAAACCTAGAGCTCATTCGATTGGATAAGGGATCATACTATAATAATCACTACAGAAGAAGATGCATGCAGGCAGTAGGCGTACTTCATAAGCAAGGAAATGCATTGTGCACAACTTGAACACCGAGAATCGTGCCTCGATGCAAAACTTGTAGTACGTACTGCCTTATGATACGTTTCGATCGTGGAATTTCTTGCCTTCCCATGTTGATGACGGACCGGCGTGGAAAAAGTTAGCTTTTTCATGAATTTTCAACTTTCAAAATAAGTCAACTAAGCCCTTGCTTGCATTTGACACCACTTCATTGCGGTTCACCTACCTTTCTCATCCATGCGAAGCACATGTACTGTACAGTGTACTATACCCTTTTTGCGTACAACTAGATAGCCCGCGTGCGTGCACGTGTGTTTTGTACGTATTCCCGTTCGATATTCAAACCACAATATGCAGTCATCCAATCACAAAACAATGCAAAGTGTCGGCAGTACTTGTCAAAGAATAACAATAAATTGATGAATATAGTTTGTGTGATGCAAACATACTACATTACCGCTCCGCAATAAGGGAAGTTATATCCTAATTCTACTACTTTGGCATTCACATAAGAACATGCAACGTAGGTTCCTTCTCCAACCAAAGAAATATTTTGCATCACTATACCATCACACGGAACAACTTTACTGCAAATAAAATTGATAGCAAATTTCGAAGAACTAGTTCCACGTATGTTTCTGTAGCGTATGTTATATATGGCAACAGCTGATTCCTACAAAAAAATATTTACCAAACGTTACAAATTTTCGATCGCTGGAAGGTACTATGTATGAGGAAAGAAAGAATTTTGAATTTACTGCAGGGATAGTACCTGTTCATAACATGGTGTCTTGGAGTCACAGTAATTCTGATCGATGATTACCGGATTAGAAACATTGTGCATTGATATATCTTGAAAAGTAATTCTTTCTGCATAGCCATCTCCTCCCTGTCAATGGAATGATTACAAGCATTGCAGGAACAAACCAAGCAGGGCAATAAAAATAGTTATTTTTCAAGAATAGTTTTCTTTTCTAATGTTAGATATTTTTTAGTCTATGAAGTCAGTAAACCATCTTTATTTAATTACTATCATGTAGTGTAATGAGAAAAAAAATACAAAGACACGCATCTTAGACATCTCTAGCATAATCAAAGACCATCTTTATTTATTTATTATTATATATGCTCGCGCTAGCTTATATGTACTTTTCGCATTACCTTGTTCTTTTTTATAAGATCATACATACTAGTAAATACACGTCAGAGAAACGTTTTTTTAAGTCACCCAATCAGGGCGCCAAAATGAACACAATTAGCTCCTATATATACATAAGGACTGGCTAAACATATGTTACTCTGTTACTCCTACTTATTAACTAGGATTGTAGGATGTACTACATAGTAGTAGCAGAGGGTTGTACGGGCCCCATTTCGAGAGTAATACTGTTCCTCAAAATAAAAAAAAACATGAAAATTTCCAAGTTTACATGCCACACCCAGCAAGAAGGCCGTGCATTACCTGCCAAGTCTTGATCCGCACACCGTTGGTAGTGCCCACCAGTGTTGCCTTCTCCACCAGCACGTCAGAGACACGGGCCCATGATTTGTTTGCTCCTAGACTACCAATGCTGCAGCAGCAACCAATGCCAACAGAACGTCAGAACTCAGAACCCTGTACAAGGTCTATTTCAATGTCTTTCCTTTTGATCAGTAGAAACGTCAAACATGAAACATGAATCCCATTGTTGACCACTAGGTATAGCATATACCCATCAGAAATGCATAGAAGACAGATGTCTGAGCCTGTAGTGAACCATATCTCTTCTACTATATAATTCGTAGTGAACCATATCTTCTACTATATAATTCCCATTGTGTACAGTACAGGTGAGTACAGCTGCAATGAGCAACAAAAATCCGCGGTGAGAGATAACTGACCTTATTCCATGACCAGGTCCACAAAATATGCCGGTTGCCCATACAAGCACAGAGCCAGTCACAATGGATATACAGTCATCACCTGCACTAACTCGCAAGGGCGAGCAAAATAAAACAGAATCAACCGATGTTTGTAAAATCACAAAATACGAGCTAGTACATGAATCTGTTCATGTTTTCCTATGATCTGTCCTGCTCGCACCTTCTTGAATATGTGTGGGTGCGTAGTAGATAAGTAGATAGATATATGTATGAAGAAACACAATAATTGGCAAAAGCACTTCATGGGTATAACGTCACACAGTACCTGTGCTGATGATGCAACCCCTTATCAACACCTCTTTGCTGTTGGATACGTGAATCCCATCCGTGTTGGGGCTCCAGCCCGGCGCGGTGATGAACAGCTTTGAGACCAGTACTTTCCAGGAGTACGCGATCACTACGTGCATCTGCATGCTATCTCTCATCTCGAGGTCCTCCACAACCAGATGGTTGCACCTTCTGAAGCACAACGCCTGAAAGTCGCCAACTGAGAAACATTGCTCGTACAATCACCAAATTGAAGCAAAAAATGTCAGTTAAATGAGGTACCGTCGGGCCGGTGACGCATCGCTGAGCAATGGAAGAGAAAAGGGATCAGTGAGTCAGAATTTTGCCACGGAGATGTGCGGGCCAAGGTAACCAAGTACACTGACAAGCACCTACCATGGATTTGTTGACCTTACACGAGTTGATCCACCACTCGTGTCCATTTCCATTGAGCGTTCCGCCGCCCAGGACGTGGAGGCGATCGACGTTCTCGAACGTGATCCATTCCTGGAGATCGCGATCAAGCCAAACCGATCGATTCGACGGAGCCTCCAGCGTTCCCTCTATCTGATCACTTGGAAACATCACGATCCAAGCAGCAACGAACAATGTGTTTTGATGAGTGGTTAATTACCATTAGCCTCACCATTGCAGTGATCGTGGTAGCTCTGCAGGGGCCATTGAAGCTCACAGGCATCAGGAGGTAGGTCTTCCCCTCGGGCACAAGGAACATGGATGGGTAATCAGAGGAGTTGCAAGCCTCCTTCCACGCCCCAAGAAACGCCTGTAACGCGCGCGTCAGGACCAAGTGCTACATGCAAACTCTTGGCACGGCAACGAGATTGTATAATATCAGGTTACCGGGAAGCAGAACAGCTCTAGTTAGTACGTTTCACCTCGGTGGCGTCGTCGCCGGTGTCGGCTCTCGCTCCGTAGTCGTCGACGTCGACGACCCTCGGCGGCGACCCCGGGCTGAGCTCCAGCTCGTCCAGGTCTGGACTTTGTGCGGTTGGGCCATCAGCTTCAGGAGGGAGGGCTTCCTCTGAATTGGTTTGGGGAAACATGAAAAGAAAGATTGATATGACAGTAATGGAGGCCAGAAGAAGCTTCTTGGGACCCATTGGAGCAGTAGCTAGAACTCAGGAGAGGAGATTAATCCAGTGATAATGGAGGAGAGGAAGGGACAAGCAGAGCGTACATGTTCTCGGAGAGGATTCGCTGTCCATAAGACCATAATTATTAAATTGCATGCAGGCTATGCAACTAATTGTTACTAATTCTATTTAACAATTTTTACTAATTCTATTTAACAATTTTTACTAATTCTATTTGGAACAATTAATTGGGCTTAGTGGAAAACATACATGCTGTCCATAACTATTGCATTACATGCATGCTCTGCAACTGACAAGTGGGGTTGTGTCATGATCCTAGTAGTGGTTCAGTTCTAAGAGTGGTCTTGATGGATTTTGACCTCCAAATGACAGTGGGCCCGAAGAGTTTGCCGAAGTTGGGTCCCACCTGTCTGTCTACTTCAGATGAACTTAACAAGGATTAATGGAAGCCAATATGTGTAGGCGTTGTTTCAGAAATCTATTTGGAACAAATAATTGGGCTTAGTGGAGACCATAAACGCTAGAATTAGCAACATGTCTTCAACTAAGCCCAATTAATTGTTACTAATTATATTTAACAATTGTTACTAAATCTATTTGGAACAATCAATTGGGCTTAGTGGAAACCATAAACGCTAGGATTAGTAACATGCCTTCGACAAAGCCCAATTAATTGTTACTAATTCTATTTAACAATTGTTACTAAATCTATTTGAAACAATTAATTGGGCTTAGTGGAAACCATAAACGGTGTCCATAACTATAGCATTGCATGCAGGCTCTGCAACTAACAAGTGGGGCTGTGTTATGATCCTAGCTAAAGTTCAGTTCTAAAAGTGGTCTTGTTGGATTTTGACCTCCGAATGACAATGGGCCTGAAGAGTTTGCCTAAGTTGGGTCCCACTTGTCTGTCTGACTATTTCAGATGAACATAAGAAGGATTAATGGAAGCTAATATGTGCAGGCGTTGTTTTAGAAATCTATTTGGAACAATTAATTGGGCTTAGTGAAAACCATAAACGCTAGAAGTAGTAACATGCCTTCGAATAAGCCCAATTAATTGTTACTAATTATATTTAACATTTTTTACTAATTCTATTTGGAACAATTAATTGGGTTTGGTGGAAAATCATACATGCTGTCCATAACTATTGCATTGCATGCAGGCTCTACAACTGACAAGTGGGGCTGTGTTATGATCCTAGTAGTAGTTCAGTTCTAAGAGTAGTTTTGTTGGATTTTGACCTCCAAATGACAGTGGGCCCGAAGAGTTTGCCGAAGTTGGGTCCCACCTGTCTGTCTATTTCAGATGAACATAAGAAGGATTAATGGAAGCCAATATGTGCAGACGTTGTTTCAGAAATCTATTTGGAACAAATAATTGGGCTTAGTGGAAACCATAAACACTAGAATTAGCAACATGTTTTCAACTAAGCCCAATTAATTGTTACTAATTATATTTAACAATTGTTACTAAATCTATTTGAAACAATCAATTGGGCTTAGTAGAAACCATAAACGCTAGGATTAGTGACATGCCTTTGACTAAGCCCAATTAATTGTTACTAATTCTATTTAACAATTGTTACTAAATCTATTTGAAACAATTAATTGGGCTTAGTGGAAACCATAAACGGTGTCCATAACTATAGCATTGCATGCAGGCTCTGCAACTGACAAGTGGGGCTGTGTTATGATCCTAGCTAAAGTTCAGTTCTAAAAATGGTCTTGTTGGATTTTGACCTTCGAATGACAGTGGGCCTGAAGAGTTTGCCTAAGTTGGGTCCCACTTGTCTGTCTGAGTATTTCAGATGAACATAAGAAGGATTAATGGAAGCTAATATGTGCAGGCGTTGTTTTAGAAATCTATTTGGAACAAATAATTGGGCTTAGTGAAAACCATAAATGCTAGAATTAGTAACATGCCTTCGAATAAGCCCAATTAATTGTTACTAATTCTATTTAACAATTTTTACTAATTCTATTTGGAACACTTAATTGGGCTTGGTGGAAAATCATACATGCTGTCCATAACTATTGCATTGCATGCAGGCTCTGCAACTGACAAGTAAGGCTGTGTTATGATCCTAGTAGTAGTTCAGTTCTAAGAGTAGTTTTGTTGGATTTTGACCTCCAAATGACAGTGGGCCCGAAGAGTTTGCCGAAGTTGGGTCCCACATGTCTGTCTATTTCAGATGAACATAAGAAGGGTTAATGGAAGCCAATATGTGCAGGCGTTGTTTCAGAAATCTATTTGGAACAAATAATTGGGCTTAGTGGAAACCATAAACAGTAGAATTAGCAACATGTTTTCAACTAAACCCAATTAATTGTTACTAATTATATTTAACAATTGTTACTAAATCTATTTGGAACAATCAATTGGGCTTAGTACAAACCATAAACGCTAGGATTAGTGACATGCCTTTGACTAAGACCAATTAATTGTTACTAATTCTATTTAACAATTGTTACTAAATCTATTTGAAACAATTAATTGGGCTTAGTGGAAACCATAAATGGTGTCCATAACTATTGCATTGCATGTAGGCTTTGCAACTGACAAGTGGGGCTGTGTTATGATCCTAGCTGAAGTTCAGTTCTAAAAGTGGTCTTGTTGGATTTTGACCTCCAAATGGTAGTGGGCCTGAAGTGTTTGCCTAAGTTGGGTCCCACCTATCTGTTTGACTATTTCATATGAACATAAGAAGGATTAATGGAAGCTAATATGTGCAGGCATTATTTGAAAAATCTATTTGGAACAATTAAATGGGCTTAGTGGAAACCATAAACGCTGGAATTAGTAACATGCCTTCGACTAAGCCCAATTAATTGTTACTAATTATATTTAACAATTGTTACTAAATATATTTGGAACAATTAATTGGGCTTAGTGGAAACCATAAACGCTAGGATTAGTAACATGCCTTCGACTAAGCCCAATTAATTGTTACTAATTCTATTTAACAATTGTTACTAAATCTATTTGGAACAATTAATTGGGCTTGGCAGCGCATACCATCAGGGGGCTAGTCAAAACAATTCTACCTCGCGCATAGATGAGAACACCTCCAACCCTTATCAACTACGCCGATCTCATGGACGAGGACTATGTCCCTGAGGAGGCGTGCAAGCGTGACTTCTAACTCGAGTATGTTCTCGAGGGAGAACATGTGTTGCCCATAACCTAATACTTTGGGGCCGAGGCGATGGAGGGGGAGACACTGCCGCCCCAAGCAACACTAAGGGCAAGTACATTCCCAATCCTGTCTCAACTTGAGAAATAGGTAAATCTACAATGTCAATGCCATGGCACCCAATGATGATCTCGTTGATGATGTCAATGTTGAGGTTTTGGAACAATCATCTCCATAACATCTACTCCAAGATCTCAACTACTACCCCTCCTTCGACGAGGACGGGACATTCTCACTGTACATCTACTTCAACTTCTGTGCATGTGTAGTTATCAACGCTGATAAGATTGATGAACAACAGGCGACACATGAACAACGTGAGGCCCAGAAGCGGGCCGAACGTTTGGCGCAGGAACAATGCAACAACCAGTTGCTTGTGTAGGATTAAGGATAACCAACTAGAAGGGGGTGAATAGGAAGTTAAAAAATTATCTTGCCTTCTAAAACAATTACCGCAATTTAGTCAAGCAAGATTTTAAAGCAATTCAAACCTACACAATTCTAGTATGTCTAAGGTACTACAAGCACACGGCTCTACAAGAATAACTCTAGTACAAATAAATATGACAGTAACAATATGCTAGAAGTACAAAGGCAAAAAGAAATGACAAAGAAATAACCAACTGACACACAAGATTTTACCGTGGTATTCGAAAACTTGCTAGTTTCCCATAATCCACGTTGAGGAAAGCCCAAGCGACTTGGACCAGCTTCATGAATTAAGCCTTAGCTCCTCAATCCACTAGTGGTTGTCCTTCCTCTGATCTGAAGATGGTGGACACTAAACCACTCACAAGTCGATGCCAGGCTTCGTCATAACCTTCTTGAAGAAGTCACCATGCAAGCTCCCACCAAACTGTCTAGGTGCCAGCAAACACTAAGAGTAGTAGATCATAGCTTCGCTTGACAGCGATCAAGTGCCAAAAGGATCAATCTAAGATGTATGCACTTATTTAGCTCAACCACCTCAAATGAATGCACAATATGAAATTGAGGTGTGGAGTGAATGCTCAATACTCAAGGGTGTTCAATGGAGTCTCATGCATCTGTTCTTGAGCAGGTGGGGGAGTATTTATACCCCCACCAACAAAAACTAGTCGTTACAGGGCAATCCCTGAAAAAATCAGGGCAAGCGGCAGTACCACTGCTCATCCGCTGGTACTACTGCACCTATTCTAACACGACAGTAACGGTTATTTCAGAGCTTCCGAACTAGCCATTGAAAGTCGATGCGGTACTACCGCTGTTGTAATCGCAGTAGTTTCGATATTCAGAAGTTCTAAAATTTTGGTGCGGTACTTTTATTTGCTTCGAGTCCAAAAGTTGGTGCTCTCTGGGAAAAACGTACCGCCTGAATTTTTAGAGCTTCCATGATCTGGAAGTACCGTTTAAGGTTGCGTACTACCGCTCTACGGTAGTTCTGCTGTTGAAACTCCGGTACTTCCATTTTCCACAGAGACAAAGTGATTCCAAGGGTGCTCTCTGGAAAAATGTACCGCCCAGATTTTTAGAGCTTCCGTGATCCGGAAGTACCATTTAAGGTTGTGGTACTACTGCTCTATAGTAGTTCCGCTGTTGAAACTCCGGTACTTCCATTTTCTGTAGATACAAGTGATTCCAAGGTTGCTCTCTGGAAAAAAAATATACCACTCATTTTGACAGAACTTCTGAAAAGCGGAAGTACCACCATTTACACTTCGGTACTTCCGATTATCCAGATAAAGCATAGATTGGCTATCAATTCTAGTTTTAAGAAAATGCATGATCCTAAATTGATCCAATGGCACAAAAATATGCTATCAAGTTACTAGCTATGATCCCTCTTAATAGTACAGTATTTATTCTATAATCTGGTCTTCCACCCTTTCTCCAAAGATCGGTAAAACTAAAAGGGATCCTAGTCTATATACACCTTTGTCTTGAGCCACATTTATCTTCATGTTGACCCTTCGCATGCGTCTCATCATCATTTTAGGGACTAAACCTTTTAAACACTTAGTAAACATGTTAGTCCCGTATTCACATAAATTCATTAATTACCAAAACTATTTTTAGGTCCGAGATACTTTTAGCTTGCCGCCAAGCAGAAGGCAATGGAGGAGGCCCATCGCCAGTATCACCCTAATGCACCAGGGACGTCCAGGAGGCCCAACACTAACATAGGCAAAGATCACTCTCAATAACATTCGCCAACCGCACCCTTGGTTGTAAGGACATCGGTAAGAGATCTTAACACTGTATTGTCTCCTTCATAAGTTGAAACTCCAATGGATTGTGTTCACATACTATCAAATGCGATCCTCAACCACCAGATGAGAGAAAACAATGATCATAACCTATTGGTCATTCGTTCGTTGGTTGCTGACTTATAAGAGGCTTCTGCAGGAATAAAAAGTTTTTTGCAAGCATCAAGGTCCCAAACGAGGTCTAGAGCAAAACATTCTATCTTCAAGAGTTGTCATCGTGACAGTAACAACCAACCTTGTCATGCAAAGGATCTGCCTCGATGGGGCATGTTCGATAGGATTGGCACAGGTGAGCACACAAATCACGTCATAACTGGTAGTCGTTGACCATGTTCTTGTGATAATC
Source organism: Dendrocalamus latiflorus (assembly GCA_017311315.1). NCBI lineage: Eukaryota > Viridiplantae > Streptophyta > Magnoliopsida > Poales > Poaceae > Dendrocalamus > Dendrocalamus latiflorus. Next base: position 48,480,579 of record CM029651.1, read on the forward strand.
ATGATGGAAGTCCTACGTACAACAATGTCTTGGACTATGCACATGATGCAAGGCATTCTTGCATGGCCTGAGAGAGGTGGTCTGGCCAGAGAAATTCAAGCCAAATCACTTGGAGAGCTTTGATGGGACTCATAAACCTTCATAATTCCTCTAGATCTACACTATCACCGTCCAGGCTGCGGGCAGTGACTAAAAGGTAATGGCAAATTACTTACTTATTGTATTAAGGGCTGTGCTTGTACATGATTGTTTAACCAACCAAAAAGTTCAATTTATAGTTGGTAAAACCTAAACAATTTTAAAACTTGTTACACTAAACTTGGAAAAGAAGATGATTTACATCATCTTCGACAAACTTCTGGCAAAAACTTGAGTCAATTTGTTAAGAGATTCATAGAGGTATGTAACACCATTCCTAACATTATTAATGACTTTGTTATTTGAGCATTTAGATAGGTGGTATGTTATAAGAGGTTCAAAAAAGACCTAAACATCCACCTGCCATCAGAGTTATTCAACATGGTTAATCGCTACTTCGATGCTCATGAAGCAGTGGAGTAGAACCTTATGATTGATAAGGGCCATACACCACCCCAAGTAGGTCTAGAGGAATCTGGCAAAAAGGAGTCAAAAAATGACTAGATGTGAAGATCACTAGAGCAAGATAAGAAAGAACAACTCAAAAACTTTGTCAAGGGATGTCGTTGTCGTAGAGCAGTGTCCACAATACAACAAGGGAAAGACACCTTGAAAAAGGTAGGCTTGTCATTTGGGATCCAAGAGATTTGATATGATGAGGAAAAATGGCCCTTGGTGTCCACTCCACAATACGCGTAGGCACAACCTATGTGGTTGTCGTACCTGGTAGAAGTGCATCGATGCTTTTTACTCAAGCAAAGGGCCAATGTCCATGTTGGTTGAGGGTGGAGGCCTGAGTAGCACCAAAGATGCTGATGGAGATGAAGAAATGGCATTCCAGAAGCTAGACAACCACGTCAATGTTATCTTTGGAGGATCTACTACCTACTCGTCAAAGAGGCAATTTAAATCAACTTGGCGAGAAGTCAACAACATCAACACTCAACTAGGAAAGCCAAGTAACCCAAAGTGGTTGGATGTGGTTTGATCCTTTAACAAGGATGACTGCCTGAAAGGTATGTCCACACCTTGAAAATTACCATTAGTCGTTTCTCCTACAATTAGTAATTGCAAAGTAGGTAGAGTACTGGTCAACGGCACTGGTTCCCTTGATTTGCTTTTATTAGTATTTTAGATGAAATGTAAAAACCTCATTCTAAGATAAGTCCAGTTACAAATCCTTTCTTTGGAATAGTACCTGGTCCATCCATAACACATATAGGTCAGATGGTATTGCTAGTAACATTTGGAGATCCTCACAATTTTAGAACAGAATTAATCACTTTTGAAATTATGGATTTTGAGTTGGCTTATAATGCCATATTGGTAGGCCTTCATTAATAAAATTTATGGTAGCTACTCACCATGCCTACAATAGCATCAAAATTCCTGGTTCAAAAGATGTCATCTCTGTGCAAGTTAATCAATCTACTACACTTAATTTTGATTGTAAATCTCTAGAGATTATTGATCAATTACCATTAAGAGATTCTAATAAAGTAGTAAACACGAGCAAGACTGAAAAGCTAAAAGTAACTCCTTAGCCCAATGAAGAAGTGAAGCAAGTGCCACTCAACCCTGATGACCAGTCCAAGACAACGCGGATTGGGTCGGGAATGGAAGAGAAATAGGAAACCGGGCTCATTGCCTTCCTCTGGACGAACATAGATGTGTTTGCATGGAAACCATCTGATATGCTCGGTGTCCCAAGGAAGGTAATTGAACACAGGCTAGCCATAAGGCCTGACAAGCGTCCAGTAAAGTAGAAGCTACGACATTTTGCTCTTGATCGGCAAGAATCCATTTGACAAGAGTTGGACAAACTCTTAGATGTTGGTTTCATGCGTGAAGTAGACCACCCAAATTAGCTTACAAATCTGGTCATGGTCAAGAAAGCTAATGGCAAGTGGCACATGTGCATCGATTTTACCAGTTTAAATACTACCTATCCTAAGGATGATTTCCCTTTACCCCGTATTGACCAACTGATTGACTCAACTACGGATGTGAATGGATGAGTTTTCTGGACGCTTACTCAGGTTATCATCAAATAAGTATGGCAAGAGAAGATGAGGAGAATACTACCTTCATCACCCTATTTGGTGTCTACTGCCACGTCAAGATTCCATTTGGTATGAAGAATGCTGATGCCACGTACCAGCATTTGATGTAGAAGACCTTCATAGACCAGATAGGGCATAATCTAGAAGCTTATGTAGATAATCTCGTTGTAAAGAGCACAAAAAACTCTGATTATTTGTCTAATTTGGTAGAAATCTTTAATAATTTGAATAAACATGGGATCAAATTAAATCAAGAAAAGTGTACTTTTGGTGTTTCTTCTGAAAGTTACTTGGTTTTCTTATTTGTTCTCATGGAATTGAAGTTAATCCCTAAAAATCTGAGCCATTGAGCCACTACGACCACCTTCTACTATGAAGGAGGTTCAAGCATTAACTGGTTGAATGACGGAACTTAGTCATTTCATTTCTCAATCAGGTGAATGTAGATTACCTTTTTTGAAAGTAATTTGTAAATATGATAAATTCCACTAGTCAGATGAAGCAAATAAAGCTTTTGAAGACATTAAAGCTTATTTGGCAAGCCCACCCATATTGGTATCACCCTACCTAGGAGAACAGTGCACATTTGGTTGCCACACCTAATGTGGTCAGCGCGGTGCTGGTCACGGAACGAGATAAGGTACAAAAAACCTGTTTATTACATAAGTGAAATGTGATATGGACCAAATGAGCAATATCCTCAAGTCCAAAAATTACTTTATGCTCTATTAGTGGCTTCTTGTAAACTTAGACATTATTTTCAATTACATAAGATTACAATACCTTCATTCTTTCCCTTAAAAAATATCCTTCATAATTAAGAGGCAACTGGTCATATTGCTAAATGGGCTATATAACTTGGGTCGTTTGATACCAATTTTATTGCTCAAACAACAATTAAATATCAGGCTTTAATAGATTATATCACCGAATGGACTAATTTTTGAACCAAAGCAACAAAATGAAACCAACTCAGATGACCACTGCACATTATATTTTGATGGTTATCGAGAGCTTAGAGGCTCAGGGGCTGGTATAATACTGGTCATGCTACAAGGCGACTAGTTACAATACGTAATCCAAATACAATTCCTTTCTACAAATAACATGGTAGAGTACGAAGGTCTTTTACACAGGCTCTGAGCAGCTAAATCCCTTGGAGTATGTCGACTTTTAGTGAAAAGTGATTCGCAATCAGTCATAATTTAGGTGGTAAGGAATATTAATGTTTCGACGAGACAATGACTCACTACCTAGATGAAGTGAGGAAATTGTACAAAAATTTGGTAGTTTTGAGGTCTAATATATTTCGTGGAAAGATAATACTCTAGTGGACCAATTATCCAAATTGAGTTCCTCATGATCACATGTTCCAACATGTGTTTTTCGTGAATATTTGTATAAACCCTCTATAAATACATCCATAGAGGATCAGCCGACCACATCAGAAGTCACTATACTCGAGCATGGTGTAGATTGGGTTCAACCATTGAAGACCTATCTAGCACATGGGAAATACTCGAGGATACACATAAAAAGACAAATTAATTTGAAAGACGTGCATGTACAAATTGGTCAACAACAACCTGTACAAAAAGAAGCACATGGTGTTCTAATGTGTTCTATGTCCCAAGAAGATGGAAAAAACTACTTAATGAAATACACATGATATTATGTGGATCACATGCTTCACATAGAATACTGATCGGTAAAGCTTTCCGACAAGGTTATTACTAGCCTGCCGCGCTACAAGATGCAATGCACCTTGTAAAGACTTGTGAGCAATGTCAATTTCTTGCTTGCCAGGTCCACCAACCAGCCAATCAATTACATGCAATACCATTGTCATGGTCAATTTTGGCATGGGGAATTGATATAGTTGGACCCGTACCATAAGCAACTAGTGGGTACAAATTTTTATTTGTGGCTATCGATACATTCTAAGAGATCATGTGATATATCACTAGTCAATTTGTGATGAACAATTAACTCATCTAAATAAATGGTGCAAAAAGTAATTAAAGAAAGAGTCAAGTTATGAACTTACTCGAAATAAGGACAAACTCTAGTCTCAAAAGAAAGTAAAGCATCTGCGGCAGCAAGTGTACAGTTGCCACCGTTTGAATTATCTTGAGAAATATTTACACTAGGATCATTGCTCCTAGGTACCCTCACTCTAATTAGAGGGGTTTCTTCTTCTTTCTCAAATATCATCATCCTCACCCTAAACATATGGGAATGAAGGGAGATGACGATGAGATGGATTCTAATATTGGGTCTTTTGTTTTGTCTTGCGCACTTGGGTAGTCTTGCTGGTCTCTGTGACCTTGGCAGCCTTTGTCAACTTCTCCTGCGCCTGAGGACAATGGTGAAAGCGTTTCAACCAGATGGAACAAGATAGAGAAGGGGCATTGGCCGGTGCAGCGACGGCTGAAACACCGGTCGGTGCAGCGGTAGCTAGAACACTAGTTGGGATTGCTGCAGCAGTTCTGATCCTGGTCATGGGTTTTCTAACCACCACTTGTGAGTGTCCAGCTGCAGTGGTCTTAATTTTTTTTGGCAGGAGGAGCTTGACTGCTCGACCCAGCTTGGTCACCGGGCCTCTTCTTGCCATGCATCTAAAAAGAGAGAAGACTTGTCAATTACAATTTTAGTAAGAATTCAATATTAAGAAAATGTCTTCCTTATATACTTGAATGCGCTCTTCTTGAAATTCCTTTGAAGCCCCAATTAGGCTGGAAGGTTGGTCATCGAGGGGAATGGGTTCTGAACCATCTTTTACAGTCCTCAACATTTTGGATGTCCTCTCCACTACCTCTTGTTGTGGCAATTCTAAAGAAAAAAACAGAAATAAACTTAGTAATGCACGTGCTACTAAATAAAAAATAATGAGTTTAGGAAATTCGGAGAGTAAACATACCTCCAGGGCTATTTTTCGTTGAGTCTTTAGCCTCTTTAAGCGTCCAAGCATAGTGAACCCTCTGCTTTAGAGGGCTGATCTTGTGCTGGAGGAAGTTGTGCACAATCTTCCAACCAGTTAGTCTGGCTACAATTAGGGAGACAATTGCAGCGGCTAGTATCTTCTCTTCAGGTGTTAACTTTAAATCCTTCTTATTCTTCTCTATATATTGTGCCGTCCACACTAGAGGAGCATTCCCAATAAATTTGAGGCGACTACCTCTAGGGAGTTTAGAGTAGAGCCACTCCTTTTGATAATCACACCATGCATCCTTAATTGGAAGGGGGATAGTCTCAGTGGCATAGATGTCTTGGCCATCTTGCCCTTCCTGTAGTTCAGTCTATTTTGAATTCTAGTCAAATACCATTTTGTAATAAATCTCATGCATAAGTTTGTAATGCATGTCAGCTAGCAAAGAGCCATTAGCTCCCTTACTCCCTTTCTGATCATGTCTCTACCTCTCCATTAGAACTTGCTTTCAGTGATGTTTGGGGTCTAGCACCTCAGTCTGTTGGAGGCTATAAATACTATGTTAGCTTAGCTTCATTGATGATTTTAGCAATTTCACCTAGATCTTTCTCTTGAATGCAAAATCTAATGTTGAGAATGTGTTTTTACAGTTTTAAAAACATGTTGAACTTATTCTCAATAAGCAGATCAAGTGTGTTCAATTTGACTGGGGAAGAGAGTATCAAAGGCTCCACAAATATTTCCAAAACACAGGCAGTGAGCATAGAGTTTCCTGTCCTTACACCCACCAACAAAATGGTTCAGCTGAATGCAAACAGAAGCACATAATTAAAACAGGCCTCTCTCTTCTTGCTCGTGTTGATTTGTGATCCAAATTCTATACATCAATAAGGCCGGCTTCTGGACGGAGTGGAGTCCTGAAGCGGCCCATTGTGCAAGGCTCGTGCACCCAGGGACGCCTGGGGGAGTGCGGGGGGCGAAGCCCCCCCGCGGTATGGATCCTAGTCAAATTAGGGTTTCCCTGATATATATATATATATATATATATATATATATATATATATATATATATATATATATATATATATATATATATATATATATATATATATATATATATATATATATATATATATATATATATATATATATCCTGTAAGCCGCTGTTTGGGATATCGAATTAGAGTTGTAAATCCCCGGCGTTGTAACCTCACCCCGATATAGTGAAGATTGTTGCTGGCTGGCGCCCGTGGTTTTTTCCCTCTCGCATTGGGAGGGTTTTTCCACGTTAAATCTCGTGTCTCTCTGCGATTGATCTTGTTTGCTTCGTCGTTCCTCTGCCGTCACGTGTAATAAGTGGTATCAGAGCTGAGGTTCTTCAGATCGGGCATCGCGATGGCGTCGATGAAGTTTGATCTACCGCTACTCGACTACAAGACGAGATTCTCGCTGTGGCAAGTGAAGATGAGGGCGATACTCGCCCAATCACAGGATCTGGATGAGGCCCTAGATTGCTTCGGGAAGAAGGAGAAGGATCAATGGACTCCTGAGGAGAAATGTAAAGATCGTAAGGCTCTGTCGCTCATTCAACTTCATCTTTCTAATGATATCTTGCAAGAAGTGCTGCAGGTGAAAACTGCTGCAGAACTTTGGTTGAAACTGGAATCGATCTGCATGTCAAAAGATCTCACCAGTAAGATGCACATGACGATGAAGTTGTTCTCGCACAAGTTGCAGGAGGGAGGATCGGTGATGAACCACATATCGGTCTTTAAGGAGATCGTGGCCGATCTGTTATCCATGGAGGCAAAATTTGATGATGAGGATTTCGGCCTTCTGTTACTATGCTCACTGCCTAGTTCATATTCAAATTTCCGTGACACCATATTGTTAAGCCGTGATGAACTAACCCTAGCGGAGGTTTATGAGGCGCTCCAGAGTAAGGAGAAGATGAAAGGTATGGTGCAGGGTGAGCCGTCGTCCTCCAAGGGCGAGGCGTTGCAGGTCAGGGGCAGATCTGAGCAGAAGTCCTATGATAACAACAATCGCGACAAGAGCCAGCATGGTAGAGGACGTTCAAAGTCCAGGGATAAGAAGTTCTGCAAGTACTGCAAGAAAACGAACCACTTCATCGAGGATTGCTATAAGTTAAAGAATAAGGAGAAGAGGAATGCTGCATACCAACAGAAAAATAAATCTGAAGGTAATGCCTCTGTTGTCTCCGGTGCTGATAGTATTGATTCTGGAGATTGCCTTGTCGTATTTGCTGGTTGTGTTGCTGGTTATGATGAATGGATACTCGATTCGGCATGTTCGTTTCATATCTGCATTAACAGAGAATGGTTTAGTTCTTATAAGCCTGTGCAGAGTGGAGATGTCGTTCGCATGGGAGATGACAACCCATGTGAGATCGTGGGCATTGGATCTATTCAGATCAGGACACATGATGGCATGGTTCGCACGATGGACAATGTGTGACATATACCAAGGATGGCAAGAAATCTCATCTCCCTCAGCACACTCGATGATGATGGGTACAAGTACTCCGCTTCAGGTGGAGTTTTAAAGGTATCAAGAGGTTCTCTCATTTACATGGTTGGTGATATGAATTCTGCCAAGTTATATGTGCTTAGAGGAAGTACATTGCGTGGTTCCGCTACGGCTGCTACTGTCTCTGATAATAATACTAACCTCTGGCATAAGCGTCTTGGACACATGAGTGAACTTGGTATGGCAGAATTGATGAAGAGGAACCTGCTGGATGGCTGCACTCAGAGTAAGATGAACTTCTGTGAGCACTGCATTTTTGGTAAGCACAAGAGGGTAAAGTTCAATGCCTCGGTACATCGCTTCAAAGGTATACTTGAGTATGTACATGCTGATTTGTGGGGGCCTTCTCGTAAGACCTCGTATGGTGGTGCAAATTATATGCTTACTATCATTGATGATTACTCTAGAAAAGTGTGACCTTATTTTCTGAAAGGTAAAGATGATACATTTGCTGCTTTTAGAGATTGGAAAGTAATGATAGAAAGGCAAACTGAGAAGAAGGTAAAGCTGCTTCGTACTGATAATGGTGGTGAATTTTGCTCGCATGAGTTTAATGATTATTGCAGGAAGGAAGGCATTGTGAGGCATCACACCATCCCGTACACTCTGCAGCAGAATGGTGTGGCTGAGCGCATGAATAGAACCATCATATCGAAGGCTCGTTGCATGTTGTCCAACGCAAAGATGAGCAAGCGTTTTTGGGCAGAGGCCGCCAACACCGCATGCTATTTGATCAACAGGTCGCCTTCTATTCCACTCAACAAGAAAACTCCCATTGAGGCATGGTCTGGTACATCTGCTGATTATTCACAGCTGAGAGTTTTTGGTTGCACTGCTTATGCTCATGTTGATAATGGAAAATTGGAGCCTAGAGCTATTAAGTGTCTGTTTCTTGGTTATGGTTCTGGAGTAAAAGGATATAAGCTATGGAATCCTGAAACAAGAAAGACTTTCATGAGCAGAAGTGTTGTTTTTAATGAATCTGTGATGTTTAATGACAGTTTACCCATAGATATTGTACCAAACAGATCTGATGATGAGCAGCAGAATATGAGCGTGCAGGTGGAGCACGTGGATGATTGTAACATCTTGAAAATTTGAATTTAAAAATATAAAGCTTTTGGGTTATTTTGTAATGTGCTTTGTTTGAATTTGGACTTGATGATCTATATTTAAAAATTTGGCAAAGGGCTTTAAAAGTTAAAAGGATCAAAAAGAAACAAATATGTTTGAATATTAGAGAGTTGAAAGTCTAAATTAAGAATCTGAAAAGATGATCCATAAAATATAAGGGGGGGGGGGAATGTAATTAAGCATAAAAATCTCATCCTTGAAAATAATGGTATAAATAGCAAGGTGGCAAGCAAAGTGAAAAGGTCAACATTCATATATATATATATGCACAAATAGTGATAATAGCAAACGAGATTTACAATAAAAGCAAAAAAAAATGAATTAAATGGGTGGGGGGCAGACCAGGCCGACCTGGCCCAGCCCAACCCCCTTCTCCCTTCCTCACCGCGCGGCCCACCCTCCATCTCTCCTCTGCCGAACAGCCACCCCAACCGGCTACTGTTCTTCTTCTCCAATCATCCCCTCTTTTCTTTGCAGGCCGCAGCCCCGCTCCCTCGTGCTTTGCCTTGGCAGCCCGGCCCGCACCGCCTCACTTCGGACCGGAGGACAGCCGCCTCGGACCATCGGACCGCGCCGCCCCTGTCCGCCGCGCCCTTATCCTCTGCCGCTGCCTCTTTTTCTTGCCCCTCCCTGCTCGGTCCCATCGCGTGCGGCGCCAGTTCTCTTCGGCCATAGCATGCGCAGCGCCAGAGTATCATGATCATATCCCTGCCAGGGGATTGCCTGCCACGCCGCCTGCTCCGCCGCGCGCCGACAAGACCGATCGGGCAGGCGCCCGTTGCCAGCTCCGCCCGCCCCTCTATAAGAAGCACCAAAGGCTCCACTGGGTTCCCCACGCCACACTCTCACTCCCACAGCAGTCAATTGCACCACCACCACCCCCCCAATCACCGGCGACCCCATCTCCTTCCCCAACTCCGACCACCGCGCTCCCCGCCAAATCCCGCCGCCAAAATACAATTCCTTCCTCCCGCGTCATCTCCGGAGTACCGTGAGCTCATATCCGGCCTTCCCCAAGCTCCCCGTGAACCGTACCTCGCCGGCGTCGAAGTTCCCTCCCAAGCCGCCGCCGCCACACGCCGCCGGTCCGCCTCGGAGCTCCCCGGTCTCCTCCGACACTGCCATCGGGTCCACCTCGGCACCGGGAACCCGTTTGGCTCACTGCCCGCTCCTCTCCGGCCTTCCCTCGCCGCCGACGACGCCGCCCCCGAGCCTCCTCTGTCCCAGGCGCCTCCACCGTCGGCTTAACTAGTTTTCCCTGCTTCCTTCCGTCAGGTAACACCCCCGAACCCACTGGCTAGTAGCGCGAGCATCCGGTTCCGAGACCCAGGTTCGATTCCCCCAGGCCGCAGTATTTAAAATGTTAGGTTTTTGACCATTTTGCCAGCGACTCCAGTGAAGAAAAATCAAGGAAAAATCAGAAATAAATTCATAAAAGATGCTAAAATTGATTAGGATATAAATGAGCTTATTTAATGTTCAGTCATAGACTAATCAATAAATGTTAATGACTAATGTGCCTTCAATCTTTATTTTAAAGGCTTATTTATTGCTCAAAGGCATAGTGTGGAATTTAGCCATAGTCTTGTTTAGGTTATGCTCACAAGAGGATGGTCTAAGGAAATAAATCCTAAACCGTGGCATACTAGTGAATGTTATAGAATTAACAATAGCATGGTTTAAAACATAACCATCATCTCTATGTCCCAAGCAATTAGAAGAACTCTTTTTGACCATTAGATGATTTGGATATTAAGCCACCAATATTTAGACTAGTTCATGTATGCATGATTAATATGGTTTGAGCAATCATCTAAAGGGCTAATTATTAATGCAAAGCAATAATAAATAAATATGGCTTTGGTTGAATACTCAAAAAGATTACCCTTAATCATAATATATGCACTAAAATTTAACAAACCAATCTCCTTGGTAGATTTAATTAAGAAGCTATATTAATATATGAACTCGTATGACAAGCTTTACGAGATAAATAAATTTAAACTAAAAATAAAGCTAAGCCTAATAATAACTAAAGTAAAGACAAAAGGATAATGGTACCATTAATTAAATCTTAACGTTAGATTAGTAAGTAATAATGAGCATAATTGTATATATATAGCAAGCTGGAACTTGTATAAATAGACCCTAATTCAAATGAAACTTAGCCTAGTAATAAATAGAGGTACATAAATATATCATACCACAAAATGCTATAAACATAGTCCATAAGATTAAGTCTGTAACCTAAAATTTGCAAACATTTCTTATATACACATATATCATGTGCCCTGAACATTAGCACTCGATGAAATACACCAATTCATGGGTTTAACCTAGCCCTTAGAACTTCCTTGATAAATACCAAAAATAATAAAAGAGATTGCTAATAAAAAGATCAAGTCATCATAATCTACCACTGGCCTGTCGCAAATCACTCGAATCACCATTAACTCAAAGTAAAACTAAATCGAGTTTATTCGGATTTATTTGGATCTTTTGAGTTACTTGCTTTTATTTGAATTCAGTTGCTTAGCACGTAATTAGAAATTGGAGTCCGGGAGGATCAAGGATCAAGTAAGATCAGGATTGAGGTGAAGAAAAAGACCAAAAGCTCCAGACCATCAGAAAGACTCAAGTGAGCTCAAGACCGCGGTAAACCGCGCAAGGCGAGTCAATACTTTGATCATGTTGAACCTACATTTTCTGCAAATTATTTTGTTTTAAATTATCAAATTGCATGCTGTTATTTCATATGCAAATACATGTTTAATTTGAGATTCTAGTTATATGCCCATTGTTACCTTTGCTAATATTACACCTCCTTTGGAATATTTGAATGTGTAAACCTTGTCGCCCTAGCAAAATTATAATATTAACCTTTTGAAATTAAGTCCCTAATTATATGCCATGCTTAGTATTGCGTAGATACTCATGAGCGCGAGAGCGCCCAAGCATCACTTTTTAATCCTGAGAAAAACTGGTTTGGACAGTCATGGTGGGAATGACTGGTATAATTTGACATGATTATTCTACACTCCCAAAACCCCCAACTTGCTTAAATATCTGGGCGGATTGGTATGAGGGTGTGAGTGTGGTGCAGAGGATGCACAAAGTGGGTTAGTGGTAGACCGTCCAGATGCCAATAAGGACTGAATCTTGTCATGGCCTCCTGTGTAAAACAGTGCAACCACAAGTCTGTAAAGTATAGCTTGGCTAAGTAAATTTATCGAAATCCCCGGACTCATCTCACCGGTAGTGGATAGAAGTGGATAAGCTATGGCAAGGGGGCCTGAAGGGACACCAGTGTAGGGTGAAGTTTTTCCCAGATGTTCTAAGCGTTGCGGGAATGAGAAGCCCGGCTGCGTTAGTAACTGTAGGGGAAAAACATCCCGCGCATAGATGGGACCCACCGCAAGTGGGCAGTTTCCCATAAGGTGGATGAGAAAAGGGACTAGATACTTTGAAAAGTCACTGTGACGGTCTGCTCAACCACACTTCTAAGGAATCGTGTGGGGCAACGAGTTGATTGTCTCTTGTGGTGAAAGTGTACAAACTCTGCAGAGTCAAAACTATTCGAATAGCCGTGCCCACGGACAAGGGCGGACATGGGAACTTACTCGAGTTAGTTCTATTTAAAAATTTTTGGAAAATGGGAATGGAAAAGTGGAGGGCAGCGGAAAGCCCTGATTTGAGTTGTCCTGGGTGTCGCCCCAGTGGTAAGTTAAGCGGCTATAACGCTGAAAGATGTTATACGGTGTGATGCCGTATATATGGAAAAATTATGGTGATATTAGGCATATGGTGTGATGCCATATGTATGGAAATTCATGTTAATATTCCTTGAACATTATATTTTGTTCCAAAGCTGCTAGGTGTCAGGAAATTTTATGTATTGTACTTCAAATAGTGGCATTTCTATTCTTACAAAATAAAATATGGGTGGAATAAACAGGGTCATAAGTAAAGGAGATGGAAGTTTGTGGTAACAACATAAAGATCTTGGCGGACTCAGGTCGATTATAAAAAGGAAATGATAGTGTGGGATCTGGGAGAAGTAATTTAGTGGAAGCTAAATGAGTATATAGGTTAGATAGATGATTTAAATGATTTTTTGGAGTATTAGGGATGCAAAGGTAATTACGGGATGACAACACTGATAACTAATATAAATTCTTGGAAGATGATGGCAGTAATGGGATTAACAGGATTGGATCAAATACTAGATGGATGAATTGAATTTCTAGGAATATTGGAGGAATGATAACAATTATTGGATTATAATCTTGATCAATGATATTCTGGGTGGATGTATCCTAGTGAGTCGTAGACTTAATCGTTGATACTTTTGGTGGATGTATACTAGTGAGTCGTAGACTTGATCATTAATATTCTTGGGGATGTATACTAGTGAATTAGTTAGAAATATATAGTAGAAAATAAGATTAATTATTGGGAGAACAGATTATGGTTTTAGATCAGTAACAAAGGGATTGAATGATTAGGAAGTCCCGATCCGAAGGATTTCGGTGGATTTAAAAGCAATTATGTTGGATAGTCATTGGAAGTTAGAAATGAAGAGTTGTTAATTAGCAACAACAAAATTGGATTTTCGAATACAAAAGAATATGATCGGTGGATTGAATAGAGAATGACACATGTTGTTTGGAGTTTAGAGAGCACTCAATAAAGGAAGTGTAATCTTTGGTGGGTTAAGTCGATGATGTCTTTTGCAGTGAGGAGTCTTTAGGTCACGATAACAACAATATGATATAATAATAGAAATGCTACTAGATGCGTTTATGGCAAATAAAACAACCCGAGCCTCTCCTTTGTTAAGCTATGCATATTATCTATTTGCATTCTGTGTATTGGCTCGCGGAGCACGGGGTCGGAGTGCTCATGCTCGCTTTTGCGACAAAATTCAGAATCAGGAATCAAATCACCTCGCCTCATCAACAAGATTGGACAAGCTGGCCGAGGAGAGGAAGATGTCAAGGGCTAGGTCGCGAACCTCCAGTTGGCTGCCTGTGGGCATGTCCTGAAGGTCCCACCTGTGTGCTTCGTTCTTCCGCTGCTGCAATTTAATGATTTCGGCCTAATCGGCCCATGAGTAAGTCTACTATTATATTTACGCTTCCGCATGATATGTATTTTGATATTCATTACTGTAACTGTGAGTACTATCTACTGATCCAGGGAATAGTGCAGTAATCACAGAGGAATCCAGATGTTAATATCTGGTTCCCTACAATGATCAAGGAGATGAATTTATTGATGATACTATTTATACTGTTCAGCACTTATCTCCTGTTTTGCAGCAAGCCGATCAGCCTATTGCACTTCGCAGAGAAAAGAGGAGTTGTGGTCCTCGATCCCGATTAATTGAAGAGTGTAATTTGATTCATTATGCTCTTAGTTGTGCTGAACAGGTGGAGAACACTCATGAGCCGGCTACGTACACTTAAGCCATTGTTTCTGGAGATCATGAGAAGTGGATCTCAGCTATGCAAGAATAGATGCAGTCCCTGGAGAAAAATGGCACATGGGACGTGGTGCGCTTGCCTAAAAATAAGAAGACCGTGCGTTGCAAATGGATCTTCAAGAGGAAGGAGGGTCTATCTCCTAGTGAGCCTCCAAGAGTTAAGGCAAGGTTAGTAGCTAAAGGTTTCAATCAGATTCCGGGTGTTGATTACAATGATGTGTTCTCCCCAGTTGTGAAGCATAGCTCAATCTGTACATTCTTTAGTATTGTTGCTATGCGTGATCTTGAGCTTGAGCAGCTAGATGTGAAGACAGCATTCTTGCATGGAGATCTTGAGGAGGAGATATACATGGACCAGCCAGAAGGGTTCATAGTGCCTGGTAAGGAGGATCATGTTTGCAAATTGAAGAAGTCCTTATATGGTTTGAAACAGTCTCCTCGTCAGTGGTATAAGAGGTTTGATTCATTTATGCTATCAAATAACTTTAAAAGATCTGATTATGATAGCTGTGTCTACATTAAATTTGTTGATGGATCACCTATATACTTGCTGTTATATATTGATGATATGCTGATTGCTGCCAAGAGCAAGAAAGAAATCACTGCATTGAAGGCTCAGTTGAGCAGTGAATTTGAGATGAAGGATCTTGGTGCAGCTAAGAAAATTCTAGGTATGGAAATTACTAGAGACCGTGCTTCTGGTTTATTGTTTCTTAGTCAGCAAAATTATATTCAGAAAGTGCTTCATCGTTTCAACATGCATGATTCAAAGCCTGTTAGTACTCCCATTGCACCTCACTTTAAATTGTCAGCTTCACAATGTCCTAGCACTGATTAGGAGGTTGAGTACATGTCCAGAGTTCCGTATGCTAGTGCTGTTGGGTCTTTGATGTATGCCATGGTCTGCTCTCGTCCGGATTTATCTTATGCTATGAGTATGGTCAGTAGATATATGGCTAATCCTGGTAAAGAGCATTGGAAGGCCGTTCAGTGGATTTTCAGGTACATGCAAGGCACATCGGATGCTTGTTTGAAGTTTGGCATGACTGAAAAGGAACTTGTTGGCTATGTTGATTCAGATTATGCTGGTGATTTGGATAAGCGTAGGTCGCTCACAGGTTATGTATTTACCATTGGAGGTTGTGCTGTGAGCTGGAAGGCACATTTGCAGGATGTTGTTGCGCTGTCCACCACTGAAGCAGAATATATGGCTATTTGTGAAGCAAGTAAAGAGTCAGTTTGACTGAAAGGTTTGTTTGCTGAGCTTGCTGGAGTTGATTCTTGCATTAATCTGTTTTGTGACAGCCAGAGTGCAATTTATCTCACTAAAGATCAGATGTTTCATGAGAGGACAAAGCACATTGAGATTAAATATAATTATGTCAGAGATATTGTTGCAAAGGGTAAGCTAAAGGTATGCAAGATTACAACTCATAAAAATCCTGCTGATATATTGACAAAGCCAGTTCCTGTTGCTAAGTTTGAGCTTTGCTCAAGCTTAGTTGGTATTACAGCTTAGCCCAAGAGGCTGTGTGGCGCCGAAAGTATTTCTTTCTTTGTTGTGTTCAGGGTGAAGGATTGATTTATGCTACAGGAAGGAATTTGTCTCAAGGTGGAGTATGTTGATTTGTGATCCAAATTCTATACATCAATAAGGCCGGCTTCTGGACGGAGCGTAGCGGAGGCCCGTCGCCGGATATATATATATCCTGTAAGCCGCTGTTTGGGATATCGAATTAGAGTTGTAAATCCCCGGCGTTGTAACCTCACCCCGATATAGTGAAGATTGTTGCTGGCTGGCGCCCGTGGTTTTTTCCCTCTCGCATTGGGAGGGTTTTTCCACGTTAAATCTCGTGTCTCTCTACGATTGATCTTGTTTACTTCATCGTTCCTCTGCCGTCACGTGTAACAGCTCGAGCTTCAATGCCAGTTAAGTACTGGGATGAAGCCTTTCTCACTGCCACTTACTTCATAAACAGACTTCCTAGTCGTGTTATTGGAAATACAACACCTCTGGAAAAAACTTTTTGGAACCAAAACCAACTACTCTTTGCTGAAGATTTTTAGCTGTGCTTGGTGGCCTCACTTGAGACCATACAATTATGATAAAATGTCTTTTAGATCCAAACAGCGTGTGTTCTTAAGGGTATAGTTCACACCACAAAGATACAAATGTCTTCATGTTCCCTCTGGCTGAGTATATTTCTCTAGAGATGTAATCTTAGATGAAAATGTCATTCCCTTCTCTGAAAAAATTGAAGTTGTGCCAGTACCTAGTGCTACTGAAAATTCCTGTACAATTTCTCTACCTGTGTCTGTGTTAAAATAGTCAAGTTGTGTATAGATAGAATTAGTAGGTTCTATCCCTTGATTATAGCTACCATATTTGTAAAGCTCCCCATGTAATCAGGATTGATATGATCCTTTGTTTGTTGCCATTTTGACTACTATTCTTGGTCAGGCACGCATATAAGACAACCCAGTGTGCGACTGTGCTTTGCACCGTGAGCCAAATACTCGTGCTCCTATAGTTCCCTTTTTTTCAGTCTGGACCAATTCTAACCCATCAAAACCAGTCCACTTCACCTTCCTCAGGCAGTGTAGGACCGAAATGGCGACAGAGGGGGGTGAATGTCGCTCGCTTCAAAGTCGCCCCCGAGAAATCGAACACTGATTTTTCAGAAGAATGCAAAACACAGCACCTCACAGAAAATTAAAAATAATTTCTCTGAATTTTGGAACGCATGCGACACCGAAAAATTCACCATAAATCAAAGATCATCCAGTAAAAATTTCAACTGAAAATATCGCTGTTTGATCTGCAAACAAAATTGTTGAAGAACAGAAAAAGAATAAAAGGAGCCAACACACAGGCACTACAGGACAAAAAATTCCAATCGTCTTTAGTGCATGTAGGAAGCCAGAAGCACTCTGTTAGCCGAAAATAGCATGAACATTCAGGGACTTGACCAAAAGCAATGGGATTTGAGATGATTCCTTTTCCTCTTCAACTCATAAGTGCATGAATATAAACTAAATAGAATTAGGCACTTCTGGAGCTGAGGATACTAACTTTTGAGCAAGAATTTCAGAGACTTGACAAAAGCCTGAACATTACAGAGAGCAATCCAGAAAACTCTAATTCCCAACAATTCCTTCATCCATTGGGCAAGAGGCTTTGCACATATGTTGGTAATAGGACAAAGTCTTCCCAGAACAGAAATCAAGCCAAACCAAGAAGGGAATCAAGAATTAACTCAAAACCCTAGAAATAACGCAAGAACTGAAAACTACCAAAGGCTTCCAACAAAAATCAAATTCCCACTCAATCCTTGAGTTTTTGGTCATGAGAGTTTGCAGTTATGTTAGCAATACCCAGGGGACTTCTCATACCAAAAATCAGGTCGTCTTATGAAGGGAAAACCTAGAACCATCAAAACCCTAGAAATACTAGAACTTGAACAGAGAGAGGCACAAAATCCAAATCACTTCACAACTAGAGATTCTTTGATCATGAGCTTTTGCAGTTATGATATAAATAACAAAATAGCTCCACAGACCAAAAATCAAGCCATCTCCTCAAGAAAATCAAGATCTGGACAAAATCCTAGAAATGAAGTTTATGAGCAGAGGAACTCCAAATAAGAAATCTGAGATTCAAACTAGGTTTCCTCTTGGGATTAAGTAGCCAAATGGCTTTTGAGCATCACTCATGTCATATCAACCCATTTTGGCACTCTCCAGCAAGCAAGAACTCAAAAAGACGAAAAACAAGAAATCTTGCAAAAGAGGAAAAATGAAGAACAGAGCTACGAACAGGGAAACTTAAACTTCAGAATTTCATTTATTGATTCACAGGGAATACAGAGGAGTCCCGATACCCCGACTTGATACAAAGAAAGGATTACAAGCTCTCAAACCCTCTCCAACCTCTCAATCCTCACCCATGGATACTTGGAGGGGATGAACACCCTGTTCTACCACCTAGAAGACATCGTAGAGGACAGAGGGAGCACACTAACAAACTCTGTCTCTCCCAACAACTAAAGAGCCAAAGCCAAACAACCCTCTAAAGACTCTTTAGACTCAATCAAACCCTTGGAGTGCTCAAGGTGCAGCCCCTCAATCCTATTTATAGCCTTGGCTAACGGGTCTCCGCCCCGTTACGCCTGCTAAATCCAACGGCGCCCGCTCCCGCTTGTGCAGCCTCGCGAATTTCCCGATTCGCCCCTCCTGCACCTTCCGGGAAGCTTCCGCGCTCCTTGCCTCGCACACCTCGCAACCACCTCGAGTCCATGTCGTCTTCGACACATCCCGACTGTTCTGACCTCAGCGCCACCTGCGCCTAGTCCGATCCACGTGTCTCGCCACGACTCCACCCGATGTCCTGCAGCCACACAGACAAAGAACACATCAAATAGCACCGCTCGATATATGAAAGCATAAACAATATCATACTTACCATGTCGAAGACCAAACCTGTCAAATCAAAGAATCCGCGTCCTAATCCCATATGACCAAGTTTGACCACAGTCCGACCGAGCCCGTTGCACCACGCAACGACTAGGTCCGAACCACCCAAACCAAACTCGACTTACCCAAACTAATGTCAATTACTCATCACGCACATGTGGTCATCTCCACATGGTTCATCAGGCAGTGATACAAATAGTACTACTGAACAACTGTTACGTGTTCAACCCTCTGCTGCTCCGCTTGAGTCTCTGTCTGCAGGTCCAGTGAATGAGGAGATAGCATCTCAATCAGCATTACAGCCTGGTTCAAGTCAACAAGGTATAGAGATTGCACAAGGCAACATGAGAACAAGGCTTCAGTACAAAAGTCGTGTGCCTAAGCAGTACAAGGATGGAACAGCAACATATTCATGTTGCAGAATTAACTCAGATCCTTCAGCATCTTCAACTGAACCATCTTCACATGTTGATGCAATGCAAACACCACAGTGGAAGGAAGCTATGGACGCAAAGTCCTCGGCTCTGAAGAGAAACAATGCTTGGTGTGAATATTATAGACTGCAAATAGGTGTACAAATTGAAGAAGAAAGCCGATGGAATAATTGAGAGACACAAGGCAAGGCTTGTTGCAAAGGGGTTCAAGCAACAGTATTGTGTGGATTATGGAGATACACTCAGTACAGTGATAAAGCCAACAACAATTAGAACAACTTTGTCCTTCGTTGTATCAAGGGGATGGAGTCTGAGACATACTGATGTACAAAATACATTTTTGCATGGACTTCTCAATGAAGAAGTATATATGAAACAAGCTCCAAGCTATGAAGATTCACAGTATCCACATCATATATGCAAATTGGATAAAGCCCTCTATGGATTAAAACAGGCACCTCGGGCCTGGTTCTCTAAACTGAGTTCTAAACTCCAAGAACTTGGTTTCAGTCCTTCAAAGGAAGATATATCTATTGTTCATTTATAATCATGGAGGGACTGTCATGTACATGGTCATTTTTGTGGCGACATAGTCATTGTTAGTTCATCCACAAGAGCTACTGACAGGCTGCTGCTGCAACTTAAGAATGAGTTTGCAGTTAAAGATATTGGGGGAACTTAGCTATTTCCTTGGCATTGAGGGAAACACTACTGAAAAAGGACTCATTCTGTCACAGCATGAGTACATCTTGGATCTACTGCAGAAGACCAACATGATGCAAGCTAAACCGGCCGGCACGCCAATAACTGAAAAGCTATCAAAAACTGTTGGGACTCCTCTGTCAGCAGACAATGCAGTGCACTTCAGTACTTTTCGCTTACCAGACCTGACATATCATTCAGTGTAAACAAGGTTTGCCAATTCTTACAAGCTCCTACTGAAGATCATTGATTTGCTGTTAAGAGGATTATGTGTTTCTTTAAGCATACTGCGGAATTTGGGTTGCTGATCAAAGTCGACACTAGTAAGTGCCTTCAGTGATGCAGACTGGGCAGGTTGCCCAGATGATAGACGCTCAACAGGTGGATTTGCAATATTCATTGGCTGCAATTTGGTGTCCTGAAGCTCAAGGAAGCAAGCTACCGTCTCTCGGTCAAGCACCGAAGCTGAATACAAAGCCTTGGCAAATGCAACAGCAGAGATCCTATGGATTCAGTCCTTGCTAAGAGAACTGGGTGTGTTTCAGTTAAGAGCTCCCTGCTTGTAGTGTGGTAACCTCGGAGCAACTTATTTGACGGGCAATCCGGTGTTCCATGCACGAACTAAATACATTGAGGTTGCTTACCACTTTGTCAGAGAATGAGTTGCGTGCAAGGCGTTGAACATTAGGTTCATTTCCCCCAAAGGTCAACTAGCAGATGTTCTGACGAAGCCGCTGTCGACACAAGTCTTTATTGGGTTCAGAAACAATCTCAACTTGGCTACACCACGTCGAGATTGAAGGAGGGTGTTAAACAGATAGATTCGTTGTTGTTTGTTAGCTTAGAACGAGTCATATGCCATGTCCTGTAATTGCGCTTGCATGCGCCCACTCCCTCCTATTTCCCTGCTGCAGCTGCGCAGCCTCTGTTCCTTTTAGTAGTCCATCTGTTGTACTGTAGCCCATCTGAAAATTCTCTATAAATGCAGAGTCAGGCAAAGGCCTGAAGATTGCCGCAAACTTCCTCTCAGTTTTGTAAAATCCTCCTTGTCTAAAAGAGGTTACTTTCTTGACAGGGATTTAAAAGAGGACACTTGACAGAGCTAACACGACAATGAAATTGCTTTTCTTCTCCAAAGGTGTCCCCTCTCCTTTTTCTAGTTTGCATCGCATCCCCTGTTGGTTTATGCGCTAGATGTCACCACATCACGTACGCTTTCCTGCGTTCCACGAATTTTGCGTGTGTAAGGAGTTGTCGCTTGCATGGTTGGGCAGTCCATATACATGATACGAACAAATTCTACGATTTGAAAGGATTTTTTTTTAAAAAAAACCATTCCACCAAGAAACCTGCATAGGGGCGAAACTAGAAACAAGGGCAAATTCTAGAAGAAATGACAGTGACTTTCTTAGGCCATAAGGCCCCGTGTTTGAAATGAATGAAATCCAAACAAATTTCATAGGATTTGTACTACTTCGTGTGAAACTCGGGTAAAATTCCTGCATCTTAAACGGGCCTTCTGATCCATTCTAGGATCTGTACTACTCCGTGCGAAACTCCGGTGAAATCCTTGCGTTCTAAACGGGCCTTCTGATCCATCCTACTGTTCAGCACCAACGGAGCTTCTGATCAAATCCACTGTTCAGCGCCCACTTCTTTATGACAGCCGACGCAAGCTTCTGATCCATTCCACTGTTCAGCGCCAACGGCGCATCTGCTTCCGCTCTGAGGCGAGCATGACAATTCATACGCAAGCAACCACTCGCCTACCGGTTCACACTGACCCTATGTGAGAGCCTTCCATGCGTTCAAACCAAAGCTACAAGCAATCACCAGATCAACTTATCCAAGGGGGGCAGTTCTTCCAGAGTGCTGCTTGGCTCCTAACAATGAAAACACGGAGGGCGCGTGCACCACACACACTCACTCACTGTCACTGACCCCCCCTCGCTTCTCTCCTCCGTAACCTAACTTTCCCACGGATTCCACCACTTGGCGTGGCCGAAATAAGCTTGCTCGTTCTTCCTCTCGGTGCAGCGGTGCTCCTCTCCACTAGCCCAACTAGAGGACTTGTATACTCGGTCGAAAGCGCGAGCCGGGGTGGGCGGGGGGCGAAAGCGACGCGGGCTTGGATAAGTGGGGCAGGCTCTCCATTGTTGCCCTCCTCCTATAGTGATCTATATCTCTGTAACTTCTCCTCTATATAGTGATTTCGTTGATTGTGCATCTATGATTTTTTCCACAAGGGTTTTTCAAGTTAAATCTTTGTCTCGTGCTCCTGATTATTCTTCATTGTTTCATATTTTGCCGTGCATTTTATAACAAGTGTTATCAGAGCTTGATTCTTCATCCTATCAATCTAGGGCACACTCAATATGGTGTCAATGAAGTATGATCTTTCGCAGCTGGATCGCGACATAAGATTTTCTCTCTGGCAAGTCAAGGTACAAGCTGTTCTGTATGTAAAAGAAAAAAAAAAGAAAAATATGGTTTTGAGTGAGAGCTCGAATTCACATGTAGAAGGTTTGTCTGTTCGGGGCGGGCTAGTTGACAGGCTTCCAACCAGTGATTCTAAAGGCAGAAGCTCGGGCAGATATAAATGTAAATTGAAGTCAAAAACCAAAGTCATGCCACTACTGCAAACAGCTCCTGGACACGATATCTCCGGGTGTTGAAAACTCCATAATAAGAAGAGGAGGAATAATAATTACAAGAAAGATCAATAAAATGATGAAGCGAAGGCTACCATTTCAACAAGAAGGCTCTGAATGGGAGATTCTTGTTGCCTTTGCTGATGATTCCAAAACCAACAATAAATGGATTCTTGATTCAGCCTGCACTTTCACATTAGTCCGAAACGTGACTAATTCGTTACTTATGAGGCTATTCTGAGTGGATCAATGTTAATGAGAGATAATATTCCATGCAATCATCTTTGTCCAAATTAAGATGTTTGATGGCACCATTAGAAACCTATCGAAGGTCCAACACATTCCAAATTTGAAGAGAAACCTTATCTCATTGAGTACTCTTGATGCCAAACAGTGCAGGTTTTTAGGTGGGGGTGGTGTTCTGAAGATTCCCAAAGACTCTTATTGTGATGAAGGGTGATATAAAGTTATACAAAAGAAGTCTGCTCGATGGTTAAGGTATCGACCAGTTAAAGTTTTGTGAACATTGTATCTTTGTTAAACAGAAGAGGGTGAGTTTTAGCTATTCAAATTACTCTTCAAAAGGCATATTGGATTATGTTCGTTCTGATTTGTGGGATAAGTCCCACGTTTTATCCCTTGGAAGCACAAATTATATGCTGACCATCATCGATGATTACTTTCAAAGAGTTTTGGTATACTTTATCAAGCACAATCTGATATATTCAAAATATTCAAAGAGTGAAGGATTATGATTTAGAATAAGACAAGCAAGCATGTCAAGAAACTCCGAATAGATAATAGCATAGAATTTTGTTTGGGAGAATTTGAAGCCTTATGCTGATCGAAGGGCATTATAAAGCATTACACAATTCCGGTCACACCTCAGTATAACCGTGTTGCTGAGCGTATGAACAAAACTATCATGGAAAAGGTACGCTATATGTGTCCACGTGTGGTCTATAAAAAAGTTTTTGGGTTGAAGCTGCTTTCACTGACTGTCATCTAATTAATTGATTACTGAACACTGCCATCAACAAGAAAACTCTGATCGATATGTGATCTAGTTCTCCTGTCTACTCGAGTATAAGGATTTTTGGCTGTCCTATTTATGCTCATACTGATAAAGGTAAACTTGAGCCAAGAGCCGTTAAGTGCATCTTTCTCAGCTATAAGCCTGAAGTTAAAGGCTATAAGTTGTGAAATCCTAAGACCCGAAAGGTGGTCGTGAGCATAAGTGTTACTTTCGATGAGTCTTCTCTGTTGAAATGAATTATGACCAGTGATGTTCCCATTGAGAAGCTGTAGAAGTCTAGTGTGCATGTGGATCACGTTATTATTCAGGATTCTAACCAGAGGCAGGCAAGGAGAATAAACATGATATCTCTATTTAAGCTCGACCGGTAATCTTCTAATAGGAATTGGTCAGAGTCAGCAATCCATTGTAGCTGCTTGTGAAAGGAGGAAAATCCATCCTCCGAAGAGGTTAATTGAAGAAACCAACATTGTGACTTATTGTTTGAATATGACAAAAGGCATTGAAGATACCACTGAAACTTCAATTTATTCAAAGGCCATTTACTCTGATGAATTAGAGAAGTGGATGACTACCATGCATGAAAAAAATGGAATCCCTTTAGAAGAATTCCACTTGGGAGTTGATCGAGCTCTTGATTGAAAAAAACACATACACTACAAGTGGATTTATAAGAAGAAGAAGAATGACACATTTCGGACCGATCAGGTCATACACAAGGCAAGGCTCGTTGTTAATAATACAACCAAATTTCAGGTATTGACTTGACAGATGTTTTCTCTCCGGTCGTAAAGTATAGTTCACTTTAATCAGCATTACAACTATGTATGATTATTAGCTTGAGCAACTAGATGTTAAGACTGCATTTTTACACAAGGATTTAGAAGAAGACATCTATATAGAGTAGCCAGAAGATTTTGTTATTTTGAAAAAGAAGAATTTTGCATACAAATTGAAGAAGTCTCTTATGGGTTGAAGCAATCTCCTAGAAAATGGTACAGGAGATTTGACTTATTTATGATTTCTCAAGGCTTCAAGAGATCAGGCTATGATAGTTGTATTTATTGAAGACCATCAATGATCCAGTTATCTACTTGCTCCTATATGTTAATGATATGTTGATCGCGATAAAAGACAAGACTAAAATATTAAAGTTAAAAGTACAATTAAGTAGTGAATTTGAGATAAAGGATCTCAGTGCAGCAAAGAAGATTTTTGGTATGGAAATCATTAGAGATTGTCAGTTTGGAAAGTTATACCTGAGTAAGATAGGGTATATTGAAAAGGCACTTTATTGTTTCAACATGCATAAGGGCAAATTGACCAGCACTCCATTAACTACACACTTCAAACTCTCTTCAGCACCACGGCTGCAAATAGTTAAAGAAGTTGAATACATATTAAATGTTTCATATGGAAGTGTAGTCGGATCACTTATGTATGCCATGGTCTGCTCTTGACCAGACCTATTTCACGCTTTGAGTGTTGTCAGTAGATATATGGATAATATGGAGAAAGACCACTAGAGAGTAGATCAGTGGATCTTTAGGTATTTGAGGGACATTTCTAATGCTTGTTTGCAGTTTAAAAAGATCAGTGATGAACTAGTCGGACATGTGAATTCTGACTTTGTTGGTTATTTAGATAAGAGATCTCTTACTGGTTATATATTTACTGTTAAAGGCTGCGTTGTAAGCTAGAAAGCTTGCCTGTAAACTACTGTTACTCTTTCGACCACTGAAGCCGAATACGTGGCTATTTCAGAAGCCTGTAAAGAAGCTGCTTGGCTAATAAATCTGTACACTAAGCTTTGTAGAAGTACATCTTGCATAAATATCCACTGTAATAGTTAGAGTGCTACTTGTCTTACAAAAGACCAAATGTTCTATGAGAAAATGAAACACATTGACATTAGATATCACTTCATTGAAAGAGTTATTTCTCAAGGCGATGTTAAAATTTGCAAGATCAGTACTAATGATAATCCAATTAATATGATAACAAAGTCAGTTCCTACCACTAAATTTGACCTCTGTTCAGATTTGGTCAGTGTTATTTATTAGTCCTTTTGGACGATTGTCGCACAAGAAGTGTTTCACAAGGTATTCAAGAAATTTTTGGTTCTTTTTCGCTGCAGGAGGAATTCGGCTCAAAATGGAGATTAGTGTATTTTGTGATCCAAACCTGATCGGATCCGATTACTTCTTGTCTGGTCTGACCACTGCCGATCTTTTTTACCACTTGAAGAGTCCGATTAGATTCCTCTCAAGCAATGCGAATTGGTCGGGGATTATGATTGGGATCATCTTTATATCCGTGATGGATTCTGCGTCGATCGGATTCTGACGTAGCTACTTGAGATGCTTTCGACTACAACTCTTCACCATCATCTTTTGAGACTATGTTCCTATTGGAGCGGGGTGTTGCTCCCGTCTTTGAGCATGTTACTATTTCAGTTTTCGAGTAGGTCTTTGTTCTTTGTCGACTAGGACTCTGCTCTTTTCTCATATAAGACTCTTGTTCATAAGGCTATTTATTTTTCTTGTAACCTTTATGATAGATACTGTATATAGTATAAGTTATCTACATATATAATATGTCAAGAGCGTTCTATAACTTTTTCTCTGTAATTATTTTGTTGATTATGCGTTCATGATTTTTTCCCGTAAAGATTTGTTTACGTTGAACCTTTATTTCGTGCTTCTAGTTGTTCTTCGTTTTGTATTTTACCGAACGTTTTATAACATGACGGCAAGCACGCACACTACGCCCACGCGCGCCTATTTATAGAGAGGCCACGGCCACGAACCGAGCAAGGCAGAGCGACGGCTCAAGTACTTAGCAACAAGACTTGCAACAGCGAGTGGCACTAACAAACCTGCCAGCTAGTAGTACTCGCCGGCCGTGTGCCCTGGGTAGCCATTTCACCGTTTCAGTCCAAAGGTACGTACGCATGCGTATGCTTTGCTTAATTTGCATTCCATTTCTGCTTGGATTCAGATCTTCATAGTGTGCATGCATATGCAATCTTGCTTCGGTTGTAGCTAGCGAGCCATCGGTCGATCGACCGATAGTGACGGATCGCACGTACGTACGGTACGGCAGGCCGTGTGATGGTTGTACTGTACGCGTGTACAGACGTTTGAAGTAGGTGAATGTTAGTGACCGGCCTGGTTATGTACCCTTTTCTCTCTCTCTTGAATAGGTAAACTAGAAGTACACACTTCAAAAAAAAAAAAACGAGAAGTAACTGGTAACCGCACGAGCACACAGAGCAAGGGCAGGTTTCATTAACCATAGCTCTGATAGTGGTTTCTCTTTCTACGGAGAACGTACGTACGGGTTCTACCGGATGCTTGCACGGCAGGGGACTGGACTTGGACGGTCTGCATCCATGCCGTGGATTTAACTGATTCTTACACTCTTTGGAGCTGAAGTTCTTTCGGCTTCGTAGATGCAACTGTATGTAGGGGAAAGTACTAATTGGCCCTACACTTCTAACATAGCTCTCCAAACACTGCATGTGCATGCAGTACAAAATGCAAAACCATGTTCAATAGATTCATCGGTTCTATTCTTACTACATTTGGGCAGCCTTTTCTTGTGAAAAGCTGATTAAAAGTCTGAGTGAACATGGATTAGTAAGTGGCCCACATATGAAAGATTTCTTTACGGCAAGAAGCCTCTAAACTCTAAAGTAGGTCAAGATTGGCGTCAATCTAAAGTTCGTCTTCTTCTTGTTATAAAAACGAGTGATCAAGGTAAGTACACGTCAGTAGATTTTGTATATTGTATACAGCGTGTTCTTTTTAGTTTCAATTTTTTCAGTAATTAATATTTATTAAATCAATAAATCATAGTTAAAACCTAAAAGTCTCTGCTCAAAAGAACAAGTCTGTAGTGCCTTCTATTCGTTCATTTCAACCAGACACTCAAAAGCTGGCAAGCACGATCGATCTAGATAGTATTACTAGTTTCCTAAAGTTTCTTAATTATTGGCCATGACGCAGCTCGCATTTCAGTGCTTTTGTTGGATATATCTACAGATTGTGATATACGAACCTTCTTCTTTTTCTTTTTCTTTTTTTGGGTTTTGCTTTTAGAGTGGCTAAACAACTGAGAGTCAACAACCTGACCAACCATATTTTTTGGGTGCTATGTAATGACCAAATGGGATACAGTAATCGATACGAGTAGAGTATATGTGACTGACTGATCAATTGCAGGTAATTTTGTTGTTGTTTTTCTCGGTGTGTTAATTTCTATCCATTTTGGATTGGTGTTTCAAAGTTTATCTTCTCCGCTCACACTAGTGACATCGAACATGCATTAAGGAGAAAATACAGAATATGAAGAACATAACAACACAGCATCTATCTATTATCAACGGTGAACATGGGCGGAGCCAAGGGGTGCCTGTATGCTAGGACACCTCTAAAATTTTTGAAAACTATATATAGAGAGAGAAAGAGAGAGAGAGAGAGTGTGTAAAAATAACAAGTGCTCTTTGGTGCCCGAGCGCCATAGTCTAAAATAGATGTGTATCGTATGCGAAAATTTTTAAAATTTCTTGGATGTCAAGTTTAACTAGTTTACTAACTAGTTCAAACAAGTTTGAACTAAATTTTGAATTACAATTCCTTTTTTTATGATAGTTTGATTATAGGTATATGGCGATTATATATATAAATCAGCAAAATATGTGATGTAAATTCATTCAAAACTTTGAATTTGAGTATATTTTTTAAAACTTATACGTTTCATTTGAATTGTTGTAGATGAGTATATACCCTAAAACTGATATTTTCAAAAAAAAAACCCCCAAATTTAGATGGAATTGATGCATTTGAAACTATGGTGCTCGGGCACTATGGTGTCCCATTTCAACGTCATATATATATATATATATATATATATATATATATATATATATATATATATATATATATATATATATATATATATTCATTCTTGTTATATGTTATAATTGAAGTTGGACTTCATTCTAATTTGATAATTCTCGAGAGAATTAGAACTTTCAGGTTTTGTAGACAACCCAACACCTATTTTTTCTCTGCCTATGTGTCACCATATGAATGGTATGAAAGTACTTTATTTTATTTTTCGATTATAAGAAAGACTCACACACGCATATACATGCGAGTGCGCCCTCTTAGCACAAGTTTAGAAAGATGCAGGCTGGGATAAATATGTGACCTCACAAAATTCCTATTGAAGCACCAGAATTTGAACCCTCATAGGTTTGAGTCATACATCTACAACTCTACCATGCCACCAAGAGGTGGCTCCTATGCTTAATTTTATTTAGCTATTAGGAACTTTTTTTAGTTTCTATCTCAAAAATCAAGTGTTTGATTCTCTATTTGTTTCAACCATCATGACCATTACTCTAAGTGCAATGATTCAAAACTAATATGAGGTGTCTTGTACCAGATATTTTACTTACAAATTCTGAAGCTATACATAATGTTAATAGACCACATCAGTATTGTCGTACTAAGTATAGATGTAGAAAAACCCTACATCCTTTTCAAGTGGTAGAGTATACGAACTGTCATATAGGTTATGTAGTGTACTAATAAAAATCTATGGAATTTACTTGTCAATGTTAATATTTGTTATCGTTATGACGCCATAAAATTAAATTATTTTAACAACCAAATATGTAAAGTAGCCAATTAATTGGTATGAAAACCTAACTAATTATATAGTAACGTTAAAGTACCATATGAATACAATATTCACAATGCATGGTTTACCCAGCGCTAACATTTATTATTCTCCCTTTTTTAAGTGATATTTTTTATTTGGGGAATTTGCTCCCATGCCACACAGTTTAATGGCGTTTGTTAAAATGCCCCATGATGTCTCACTGACATGTGGGCCCTGGACCCGCATGTCAGTGAGACATCATGGGGCATTTTAACAAACGCCATTAAACTGTGTGGCATGGGAGCAATTTTTCCTTTTTATTTTCACGGTCCATGAGACATGACTTTGACTATTACTATTTATAACTTTATCTTACTATATACTAATAAAATTACAATATTACTAAAGTACTTTTAGCGATAGATTTAGATAGTTTTAAACATATTAACAAGTCGACGATTGCAAGGGTGTACGCTAGGAGGTGCCTAACAGCCACGATGAGGGTATGCATTAAAGGAAGTATGGCATGGCAATTGGGGGCACATCTAAGGAGGTGTGACATGTGCAGTGTCATACCTAATGAAAATTTTTCTAGCTCTACCACTGACGATGAAGCATACTATTATCTTGAAGAATCTGTCTTAGACAAAATATTTTGGGGGGGGGGGACTTTTAGACAGATTAAGATGCAAAGAATTTGATATATATTTGATAGTATATTATTTAGGGAAATTTGAGATTAGATAGTTAACGATAAGTAAAGGTATACGAGGATTCCTCAAACGTAGTATCTGTAGTCTAATCCTCACTCAAAGCTCTCAGATGTGTCTGAAACATAGGGGACAGAAATGCCACAGGTCTGATAGGAGTAGGAGATCCTCATCCATGGAAACAAATGGTCATACTACTTAAAAGCAAATTGGATAAACTAAGTGCTTAGAACAGAGATGCAGAATAATTCTGAGTTTTTGACAGCACGCAAACTATGATGCATTGTTTTTTGAGGACGATGGTGCCTTGTTAATTTGGCAATGTTCTGACCGCTCATTCTTGGATGATCTCCGAAACCCAGGGTTTACCACGTTTTGGAATCGTTTTTTCTTTTTGAGATTACATCAAGAGAGAAGGTGAGTGTAGGGCTGATGCCGGAGGGATGAATAATTTTTAAAACTTTTTTCTAAAGTATTCAAAATCTTTACTCAAGTGACTATAATAGTCATTATGTTCAGATCACATCAACTAGGCTAAACAAAACAAAACTAGAAACAAGAGACAACAAAATCTTCAACCTCCTGCACAGGGCTGGTCAGACCGCCATTAAGGGGCTGGTCTGACTGCCGACCTGTGACCAGTCACACCAGCAAATCGGTCTGATCGTAGGTCTAGTGCTGGTCCAACCAGTCCCTACTCCTAGACTTGAAAACATCTTCGGTCGAAAACTCAATTATCAAGAACTTGCCTAATTTTTATCTAAACACTTACAAATTTTGCATGAGACTTATTCAAGGTAATAGGAACCTAACCAATCAAGAACCACAAGATTCTTAAGCTCGAGTTTACTAAATTGAAGATAATTGAATCTAGCTCAAAAGAACACCAAAAATCCAAAAACTCAAATTACTTTTTGCTTATGAGAATATAAGATATGAGGTCTTTCAGATCTATTCTCATATGTCATAGTAAAGTAATTTAACCAAGAGATTAGGCTAGAACTCCAACGAACCTAAAATCACAAATATAATCTAGATCAAGAACAAGCAAAACCAAGCAAGAACGCAAATAAAAACATGATTGAGACAAAGCTTTGATTTATTTTAGTGGAGGACGAGGTTTACATACCTATAGATGATTACAAGGTGCAACCAGCAGCCAAAGCACTACTTTTTTCTCTTAAGTTCTCTCTCTCTCTCACAATCATGGAAGAAGATAAGGTAGTAGAGTAAAAACTAAAACCTAGAATCCTAATAGGTCAAATCCATTAAACTTACTAGGGAAACTCATCAACCCCACTAACACGGATTTTACACTCACGCATGCTTCTCAAAGCATCTACAAGACTCAACCTGCTAACTCTTTAGTAATTGATCCACTTGTTAATTTCAGCTCTCTTTGACCTAAACCACTTCTCCCTTGCACCTCTCCGAGCTGCGGTTTTGATCAAGGTACCAACCCGGTATTTGGCCAACTATCAAAATACCCTTGACGAAGTTTGTACGAAACTTCCCTTGACTCCGTCTTCATCTTCACCTCAAAGCATCTTCACATGCTTTGACACGTAACCCAAAGTGCCCAATAACTAGCCGTCACATCTTCACTTATTTGGACTCCCCTAAACTGTCTCTATGTACATTGGTCTCATCTCTTGGCACACCACATGCACCAATTGTAAGGATAACCGACTAGAGGAAGTGAATATGAGGTTTTAAATTGCTTTGTCTAAATCATTATTTTTAGCAAGTATGAGCTTAAACAAAAACCTTTTACACAATTAAAGCCTAAATCTTCTAGGTTTTACTAAGGTATCACAAGCAATGTCAATACTAGATATACTACTTGCTACACAATTTAACTCAATCAAATTGCTAGAAATATAAATGCAGAAAGTAAAGATAAGAGAGTAAACCACAATAGAGATACGTCATGTTTTTCCTGTGGTATCGAAGACTTACGGGTCTTTATTAGTCCACGTTGAGGTAAGCTTAAACGAATTAGATCGGCTCCATGAATTAAGCCTCAAGACCTCAAGTCCACTAAGGATGCTCTTCCTCCACTTTGAAGATGATGAGCACTGCCACTACACCACTCACAAACGATATCAGGTCTCTTCACAAGCTTCTTAAAGAGACCACCATACAACTTCCTCTAAGCTGTTTACGTGTTGGCAATCACTAAGAGTAATGAATCACAACACTTTGTTGAAGGTTTTTAAGTGTTACAAAGATTAACTAATGATGTAATGAACTTGAATGCTCTCAACTACCTTAAAAATGTGAAATTAAAGCAAATGAGTAGTAGAGAGTGCACAAGGGGCTCAAAGGTATTCAATGAGGTTAAGAAAAGTCCCTTGTTGGTGGTGAGGAGGTATTTATAGCTTCTACCCACCCAGATGACCATTGGGGTCAAAATCCTCAAAAGTTGGCAAATACAGTACTACTGCCATGTAGTGGCCAATACTACCACACGTAATATTCAACGACTATTTGAGATTCATTAAATGCATAGAAACTAGCTGTTACTTCACATATCGATAGTACCGTCCTCACAAGGTCTAGTAGTACCGCCCCCAGTTGCGGTAGTTTCAATTTTCAGATGAGAGAAAATGCTCTAAAACACATCTCTCTAGAAATTAGCTACCACAAACTAGATTTTGGTACTATAGAATTTCGGTAGTACTGCCAACAGCATGCGGTCATACTGCTCTACGGTACTATTGCGCAACATATGCGGTAGTACCATTTCAAGGAATGTCAAAAGAGCACCTCTTTGAAAATTAGCTACCACCATGTATCAGCTGGTAGTACTGATCAACGGTACTACTGTTCAAAGACCTACGGTCATACCAGTTTTTCAAGGGAAATTCAGAGAAGGTTCCAATTAAAATTCAAATGCATGCATGAATACTTAGTTGATACATAGTGGTACAAGTTAAGCTTCAAGTTATTAATCATGACCCTTCTTTATAGTAGGCACTATTCTACAAATCTGGTCTTTTCATTCAAATACCGAGACCGACAAAAGACTATAAAGAGGTCCTTAGACTATAATTTACCTTTGCCTTGAGCTTTATCTTGATCCATGTTGATTTTTTACTACCTTTGCATGACTTTTCCATGATGTCATCAAACTCTGAGACTAAACTTTTTAATCATCTCAATAAATAATTTAGCCCATTTAATCATCATTGTCATTAATTACCAAAGTCATTCTTAGAGGCCTACATGCTTTCACTTGCCTTTTCACGATTTTTGTCTTCCTTGTGCTTCCCGCTTGAGCCACGTGGATTCACCTGAACTTATATGACTGCTCAGACATCAACCCCCCCATCTAGTCTTGGTCCATTGCCGTCGATCACTATGTTCTCCAAGCCACCTGCACATCCAAAGACTAAACAACCATATCAAGCACAAGTTTTATGCACTTAACTTACGTTAGTCAAAAATATGCATTATACAATGCAACACAAACCCTCATAACTCTTAAGCCATGAACTGACCTCAACCCAACTCAGCTCAACTCAACCTGTTCTCTGGCCGCAGCCACCGGTGTGACAACTCTCCTTAGGCCGATCGGGCCGCCCAGGTCAGACCGCCAGCCACTGGTCGGTCTGACCGTCCAATCAGTGTGACCGCATTTTCAATGCCGGTCACATCGGCCACTCACATTAAGTCGAACCACTCACAATGTCCAGTCGGACCGCACAAGCCCAACATCAAAACATACTCTTTGAAAAAAAGCAACTGCCAACTAAAAATAGGTCATACCGCCCTTGTGGTCAGATCGGTACCTAACATCCGGTCACACCGGGCCACCGGTCAGACCGCCGTTCACAGGCCGGCTCAACTAGGAACACTGACAACAACTCTAAAATCTGAATTTTCTAAAACTATTGCAAAGTTTAAATTCAACTCAATCAAAATGCTAATTATTCATCAAAAATATATATCGAACCTTGTACATTGTCTCTCAGTGAGTCCACTTTGATATGCAAATTAAGTCGAAAATTAGCAAGGAACTCCACTAGCCAATCACATAGAGAAAGAGCTACCCACTAACTTCCGTATCATTTGAATTAATTACATCCTTTGTCTGTCCAAACTGCTAGTGGCACATCAGTAA
This sequence comes from Dendrocalamus latiflorus, assembly GCA_017311315.1. Taxonomy (NCBI): domain Eukaryota; kingdom Viridiplantae; phylum Streptophyta; class Magnoliopsida; order Poales; family Poaceae; genus Dendrocalamus; species Dendrocalamus latiflorus. The sequence goes on from CM029651.1 coordinate 48,514,683, forward strand.
CATCATCCCTGCACTAGTAGGAGAGCTAGTGGTGTCCAATGTATAGTTTATGTTTGATGTTTTGGGGGCTTTAGTAAGTTCTCAGAGAAGTTGACAGGAGTAAGGTTTGATCTAGTTAAAACAGAATATGTTAGAGGTTCATAGTATTGAAGATGAATCTAGTCAGGTCATTTTCATGTGACCGACGAGTGATCGAAATTGAAAAAAAATAACATTATTTTGGACCTAAAGTAGTATTACCTTGGAAGATCTCTAGTCAGATCATGTATGAAAGGAAGACTTGATAGACCAATAATATAAATTGCTTTACAAAAAGACAAGGGTCAAAAAGGAGCCTACATTGTCTCGCTTCATGTTATTGTTTTGAGGGACGCATCATTCTATTTTTTTCCTTCATTGATGAGAAAAACTCAAAACCATTCCTACCATTCCATTGCAATTTAGATGCCATTTTAGCTATACAAAATGCAATGAAGAATGGGCTAACACTTTAGTTTATGATATATAATGACTCCACTGATTATATTCATCTCTAATACTAGAAGGGGAAATTGTCTAAAAAACCATAATGATAAGTACTTTCTATCAAAATACTCCTAGTTTGCTAAGGCGATATCTTGGACGGTAGGGGATAATTGATCTATTCTCATCTCTCTCATTGGAAAGAGTGAGGAGAGAGAACAAACAATGAGTAGTGGGGAAACCAAGATGATTGCATCTTTTCATCTTCCCACCTTGAAGAACAGGAAGAGCCTATAAAGAAGAGGGGAAAAAAGGGACAAAAGGGAGACCAAATGGAACGAGATGACCAAGGAACACATTGAAAAAACCACTACCCTACATCTACAAAGCAGATCAATCATGTGGTGTAAATTAGTGCCGAACCCAAAAGCAGGCACTATCTTGTAACCGGACAAAACTTCAGTGAACTTACATTAGAATGGGTAGAATATATAATTGTAGTACTATAATCAACCACACGCAATCAGTCCAATTTTTTGTTGTGTGATATTGAGGCTATGTTTAGAACACAAGAATTTCACATGAATTTCGCATCTGTTCCAAACGGCCCAATTCTAGGTTGGTAATCAAGGTACAAAAACCAAGCTAAACCGATCATGCCCTTCAGTTAATCTGAACTTGCCCTTTCTTTTTATCCAAACATTCCGATCGAGGTCCCCTCTGCAAGAATCTTCACGCTGAATTTTTATCCAGACCTTAGCCATCCTATAACCTGGTCAGATATGGTGCCAAAACCCCAGAATGGTGACCTTTTCCCCAAGCCCCCTTGTCGCGTCGATCCGAATCTCTATCCGGTTGCCTCTCGCCGGATTCACGCGGCCCGTCGAAACACTTGCCCATGCAACCAAACCATCTAACCCCGTAATCTTGCATGCAACGCAGTGGGTCGGTTTGGCTTGCAAAGAAAATTCGAATAATTTATCCTGTTTTCTCCAAAATTCTTAACGTTTCAAATAGACACACAATGTATTCGCGCAATTGCACTCACTTCACTTCACTTGTTGTAAGGCCTTATTCGTATTGTTTTCTGCTTCTGCTTTCTACTTAGAAAAATCAAAAATTTATATGAACATCTGGTTTCTCAAATTGATTTCTCCAATACTCCTCACTTCTCTCGCTCTTGTCTTGCACACGTATCTCTCCCTTACTTTTCTCCCTGCTCACCATTGTCTTTTAAAAGCCACTTTTTTTCAACAACTACTATTTATTTTTAATAAAAAATCATTAGCATTAGCCTATACGAAAGCCCCTTGAGGCTACCCTTCCCGGCCGTATAGGAAATCAGGGGTTCAAGGAAAGGAAAGCAGAGGCCATGAGCTCAACACCTCTCACCAATCTCCTCGTCTTTTCGGTCAAAAAGGCTCAGCCGATCGAGCCCATGCTGCCTCCGCCGGCCACCGCCCTCGGGAGAAACCGCACGTATCATCGCACAGCACAGTTCGGGGCAACTCTAACGGTGGTATGGTATATAGTTGTCGCCGGAACGACACTGACGACGGCGGCGGCGGCGGCACCGTTTCGTCACTAGCACTTTTAACCACGGAACATCCAGCAGCAATCAACAAAACCGCCACTCCATTACGCGTTCTGCAGCGCCGGCCCGCCCCCATGCGCTGCACACACACAAAGAAGCCGCGCGCGTTCTTCTCTCGCTCCGAACGTTCCCGGCCCAGCCTCGGAGTGCGTTCCGCTCCATGCCCATCGCCCTAGTGGCACGAGTTACACCGGAGGACGCACACACACCTCGCACAAGTTGCCATATTTTCGACGGCTAGGCTCGTGCCTTTTTAAGCGCGACCCGCCCCCGCCGTTCGGTCGCGCCGCATCGCCCCCACCCAGCGTGACGCCCGCCGGCCCTCGCGCTTGCTTGCGTCCCTGTGTCCGCTTCCTGGCAGGTGTGTGTCTCGCTTCCGTTGTCTTTGTTTGCTTGTGTGCCGTCGCCACCTCGGCTTTCTGTTTCGGCCTTTGCTTCCGCTGCGCGCGCACATGCACGGCCTGAGCTCTTGCCTGCTTCGCGTACGCGCGCGTCATGGAAAAAGGCGGACGGATTTGTTGTAACCGACTGACAGATACGATGGCGCCGGAGGCCGGCCGCTTCTCCCACGTCTGACCCCCCTGCCTTTCCATGTGTATAAGTAGGGGTGCATCTGCTGCTGTTCTCTCCTCGTGTGAGCACCGAGGACACTCGATCTCGAGCAAGCATCTATCTATCATCAACCTATCTGTGTGCTGGCAGGTTGGGACATGGAGGAGGGCGCTGCTGCTGCTGCTGCTTCTGCAAGCATGGCCGAGAAGCAGGTGGCCATCCCTGACGCGGCAGTGACGAACGGTGCCGGCGCGGAGGAGAAGGTGGAGGATTTGCCGGCGCCACCTGCATTGTCCGGCTGGCGGAGGAAGATGGGGTTCTATCTTTTCGTCATGAACATCAGGTTCGTTTGATGCTATTGTTAGCTTGGTGGGAGCTGCTTTATTTTTGCACCGGTTAGGAGAATGCTTATGTTGCTGTTTGATTTGGTTCTAACTTGTCTCAGGAGTGTCTTCAAGTTTGATGAGCTTGGATCGGAGGTGTTGCGCATCGCGGTGCCCGCATCACTCGCCTTGGCAGCAGATCCGCTTGCTTCCTTGGTGGACACTGCATTCATCGGCCGTTTAGGTAAAGCATATATTGTCCTATCGATCTGCATCGTTTATGATTTATCTGTTATACGTCGCTACCGCCGCACCATATTCACTTGCCACAGTGTTCATATCTTGCAAAATTGCGTGCAATCGAGATAATCAATTCCCCAATCCATATCCATATAAATAAAAACAACCGGTGATATTCATGACATCTTTTTCATTTCGAGAGTAAAAAAATCACACAATAATCCTAAAAAGAAAAAAAAATCCTAGGAATTCTCACATTGATCGAAAGAAAAGGAGAATAATCTTCACCACTTATTTTGGTGGGCCAGATTATAATGGTACAAATTGTAGAATCGTATGACACAATCAGAGGGGGCCAGGGGATGAATAATTGTCTGTGCTTTTGACACATAAAAACAAATCTCAAATCAGAAAAAAGCAATCTAAATTACCGGACGTAGATTTCAATCATATGTCGCTTGACCGCTCGCAATGACCACCTTTGCACATAGTTGGGATCTTCCTCTGCTCGAAGACTTTAGCCGTTCGAACACTTCGATCGCTCGAACGAGAACACCCCAAAAACATAAGAAAACGATGCTCAGAAAACATACCGTCGATGCTGGCTAACTTTTCTTAGAATAGATCTAATCTATTATATTTGTATCATGTCTTTTGCTACAAAGCGCCCTCACGGCACCCCTAAAAGCTCTCTTAATGAAAGCCCTAAAAAACTGGTCATCTTAGCCCTTAGCCTCTCCCTGTTTTTCTAGGCTAACGTTCCAATTGTGTTCGACTCAAACATGAACACAACACCTAATCTCTTCTGAAAACCAAAGGACCCGAAACCCTTTCGAACATGGATTTTAACCAAACTCTACCTCTTCCAAATTATGAACTCCATCCACAACTCCTAACTCAACGCATAACGAAGCCTCCAAGACCACACCTTCTGTATCTCCATTACCCACCATCAACTCCCGTGTCGAAGCCTCTAAGACCACACCTCCTGTAGCTTCTCCATGCATCATCACATACTCCAGGGTGATCCCGATCACCTTGTGATATCCTTGACCGCTTGGACCTCAGATTACCCCCTCCTAGTCTCAGCCCTCCTTGTCACCGACCGTAACCGTCTCCACGCATTATTCACCTTCGATCTCCATTTGCTCCAGCATGAACCCAACCACCTCATGTGACATCCCGACCACCTGGACCTCAGATTACCTCCTCCTAATCCTGGTCCTCCTCATCACCGACCATGATCGTCTCCACGCTCACCTGCACATGTAAAGACCAAAGAAACTTTTTCCTAGCACAAATTCTCCACAAACTGACCGTCATCAGCACACACATACACATCCACACCACCCTTGTCCATCCATAGACAAGAACAAAACCATCCACGACCATCAACCAGGTCATCCACGACCACACATTCCATCACTTTCCACAAAATAGCTCCAGACAACTCATTATGACCGCTAGCTCAACCAGTATTCAAAAACCACAAGTACTCAGGAAATACTATCGCTCTACCAAAAACACTCGAGAATAATAAGCATCGCTACAGAGATCCAAGTCTTTCTAACTATTGAGTACTCCTAACTTCCGAGTATCGAAACCTTCCAGTATTGTCCCTCCGAACACTATTCACCGATCACCGAGTACCTACCCGGTACTGTAGCAACAACCACCACACACCGACCAGCTAACCACTGGCCTAACATGAGTACTCGAGGTACTCGAAGATTATAAGAATGAAGCACTTGAACCGACAATGAAGTCTATGAGTACCGACCGCGAAGCTTACGACAACTGATCATGAAGCCTTTGACTAAACCCAAGACAACGACAGCAATCTGCAAAGTCTATGGCTATGATGATAAGACTGTGAAGTCTATGACTATGACAGCAATTCACAAAATCTACGACCATCGACTGTAAAACCTTCGACCATCGACCTAAAAAATCTCCGACTACCGAGTACGACCAGTAAAATCTACCACTATCAAGTATCAAGTACTGACTAGTAAACTTTACGACTATCAAGTACTGGCCAGTAAAGTTTATGACTATTGAGTACCGACCAATAAAGTTTACAACTATCAAGTATTGACCAGTAAAGTCTACGATTACTGACCAGTAAAACCTATAACTATCGAGTACGACCAGTAAAGTCGACGACTATTGACCGGTTACTGTAACTACGACCATAGATAAGGAACTGTAGCTACGACCATAGAAAAGTATTGTAGTTATGACCAATTCACTGGTCAAGATTGAAGCTTACCGATTACCTGGCGTGGTCGAAAAGGCCGTAGTGGAAGCTGGATGTGGTCGTAGTCAAACATGGTCGAAGTCAACATGGTCAAAGCTAGACGTGGTCAAAGTCTGCTGCTCGGATAAACCCGTTCGGACCACCCAGCACAAGCCGTTCGATCCTCTGATGCTACTCGGACACCGTCCGATACTCTAATTCCACTCGAGCATCATATGATACTCCGTTGCTACTCGACAGTCGTCTGATGCCACTCAGACCTGATCGGATTGGTCCGAAACTATTCGGAGCAACCAAAAACACCTGAAGAAGACAAACCCACTCAGAGAAGACCAAAACCACTCAGAGCAGACTGAAACCACTTGATCTTGAAACCTTTGACCGCAATCGACTAAAACTTTCATAAACGCAAAATCCAAAGCAATCCAAATGTCAATTATTCATCGTCACTTTATTTACAACCATCCACATGGTCTAACACAAATTAATCATATATGATATTAGAGTTATATAACAAATGCAATTGTATTTTAATTATAGGAAATAGAGTTGTATATCAAAGACAACTATATCATAATATCTAGCTGCGTAACTGCATGGGTAAATTTGCTAGTTTTTTTAAATGTCAGTGTTAATTTTGGATAGCCATACAAGGAATTTTCCAAATAAGTTAACCTTTCTGTTTTTGTTAATGGATATTCCCTAGTTCATTTCCTTTTCGTCAGTTTGGCAATGTAACGAACGTTGCACTGCAATGTCCCTCTCATTTGGACATATAGCCGGCCAATTGAATAATTGGGTGCTAAAAACTTCCAAGAAGTGTGCTCTAGAATTATTTATGTTTACTAATAATGCTCAGCAGGTCCTTTTTTGTTTTTGTCAATGCTGATACGTTGATAAGATCTGACTTGCATGTCTCCATTTAGTTGTTATTGATACCATAATGTTCCCTTTTGTTCTTTATTTCCTTTTATTCAACTAGATAGGTATTTTTTTATACTTATAGGAGTGTTAATCTAACTGTATTCTTCTTGTCGCATATAGAATTTCGTTGACAATCTGGTTTTTATTTTTCGTTTTACGTATCGCAAAACATTGTTTCTGAATCTTCTTTTGCGTGCGCTGCCGTTGTCTCGTTCAACTGGTTAGCAAGGTACACGCTGAGTTCATCCTTTTTCATTTTGTTCTTTTTCGATGAACAGCTATCCGTTTTTTTTTTTTTTTTGTCAAACTGCGTCATAGAAGCCCCCATTCATTCTTTTCCATTTTGTTTAGTATGTTCCTTCTTACACAAAAGTATGATTCTTTTCAAAGATACTAATTCAGTTCTGCACTTTTAGTATGTTCGATCGACGCCTTTAGTTTACTTTTGTGTGTTTGAGCTAGCTGCAAAGGATAATTTGAAGGACCAATCTTTTCTTTCAGAAATACTAACATCAGCACTCCGTGTCGTGTCATATTACCTTGCCCAATATAAAACATAAGCTGTTGTTGATCTGAAATTTAATGCTATGAAATCTTGTTCAATTGATGGACGATCAGGTTCGGTGGAGATAGCTGCTGTTGGTGTTTCAATTGCCATATTTAACCAAGTCTCCAAAGTCTGTATCTACCCCCTAGTTAGCGTGACGACATCATTTGTCGCTGAAGAAGATGCTATCATTAGCAAATGCATAGAAGAAAACAGCAGCCAAGACCTGGAGAAAGCTTCTCCTGTGGATTCAGAAACCAACAGTGTGCCTGTATCTGGTACCAAGTTCTTGGAACATATCTGGTTTCACTTTTTTTTTTTTGTAGTAACTTAATTCACCTCAAGACTGAAGGATTCGGCATGCATCTCTATGTCGTTCTTTGCTTCCAGGTCCTGGTAAGGCAAAGTGTGCCAATTCTTGCATTCCCACGGTGTGTACAGATCTATCCAACCAAGGGTGCAAGAGAAAGTACATACCTTCTGTCACATCAGCAATAATAGTTGGTTCATTTCTTGGGCTGCTTCAGGCTGTGTTCCTGGTTTTTTCAGCAAAAATTGTATTGGGCGTCATGGGTGTGAAACATGCAAGTGCCGTTACCCTACTTTCTCTGCTCAAGCTTCATTTACTTGTGTAGTTTGTTGCTATCCTTGATCCTAATTCCTCTTTTTATTTACATCGACACTATTTCAGGATTCACCAATGCTTAGTCCTGCAGTTCGCTACCTAACAATAAGATCACTTGGTGCTCCCGCTGTACTACTGTCTTTGGCCATGCAGGGCGTTTTCCGGGGTTTCAAAGACACAAAGACACCGTTATATGCTACTGGTAAGAACATCTAGTGATGATGTACATTCTTTCAGTTGGCATATGTACTTCCATTTCAATCAAGATTTGAAGGTATCCCTGACATTGCTAACATGCATTTCCTTATTTATCGCAGTGGTTGGAGATGCAGCAAATATCATACTAGACCCAATTTTGATGTTTGTTTGTCATATGGGAGTCACCGGTGCAGCCGTTGCTCATGTCACTTCTCAGTAAGTTTCGCCGTCTTGCCAGTATCACCGACAGCTCCTGTGTTTCAATGATCAGTTTGTCCTAACTTCTCTCCGTTTCTTGTCATTGCAGGTACCTGATAACTATGATATTGCTATGTCGGCTCGTCCAGCAAGTTGATGTTATCCCACCTAGCCTTAAATCCCTGAAATTTGGGCGGTTTCTTGGATGTGGTGAGAGACCATTGAATCCTAAAACTGGATAACATCTCCGACTGATCTTTGAAAACGATTCTAAAGTTTCTCTCTTTTCAGGATTCCTGCTGCTTGCAAGGGTTGTAGCAGTGACGTTCTGCGTCACTCTGGCGTCGTCGTTAGCTGCTCGCCATGGACCCACTATCATGGCAGCCTTCCAGATCTGCTGCCAGCTCTGGCTTGCCACATCTCTTCTCGCCGACGGATTGGCCGTCGCAGGACAGGTCAGATTGTCGTATCATAGTCTCACAGATTAGTCATGGAGCAGCAGTTTCAGTTTCAGAAAATGTACGAAACTTGGCTGTGTTGCCAATATGTGCTTGCAGGCAGTCCTTGCAAGTTCGTTCGCCAAGAAGGATAACAACAAGGTGGTTGCCGCGACCTCTCGTGTGTTGCAGGTTAGTCACAGTTCTATCTGTCAGATTCTTGTCACTTCTCTTTTCACTGCAAGTAGAGCTCATTCTAATTAGTAATATTCACCTTGCAGCTGAGCATTGTTCTGGGCATGGGTCTCACTGTCGTGCTTGGACTTGGTATGAGGTTTGGGGCTGGAATTTTCACGAAGGACATCGCCGTGATCGATGTCATTCATAAAGGCATCCCGGTAAGAATCTTGGCTGTTCAAAAGAGGATAGCTCTATATCTGAACATTTCCTAAGGTTCAGACAGTGAAAGATTGTTTTGTTTGGGTTCAGTTTGTCGCGGGCACACAGACGATAAATTCCTTGGCGTTTGTGTTCGATGGTATCAACTTCGGAGCATCAGACTACACATATTCTGCCTACTCCATGGTAGTGTATCCTTTCACCTATGACGAACATGATTTGTTACTCTGAAACTCTTCCCAAGACTGAACCCAATGAAAACATTCAGGTTGGCGTAGCGGCTATATCAATACCGTGCCTGGTATACCTGTCCGCGCATAACGGATTCATCGGCATATGGATCGCATTAACCATCTACATGAGCCTGAGGACCATAGCTAGCACCTGGAGGTATGATACTACTACTAGTAGTAGTACCTTATCCTCCTCGGTTCCGCCATTTCTTCAGTAGCTCTAGCTCATCTTAGCCTTAAATTAGGACTCATCTAGGTTGTTGCTTCTTCTATCTGCAGGATGGGGGCAGCGAGGGGACCATGGGTGTTCCTCCGGAAGTGATGGATCGGCTCCCAAGATTGATGGCGACTTACCTTCAGCACATTGCTGATAGATAGCCATGCATGCTCGTTCCACGTAATTAAAATCAGTACAGTATAGTGCTGCTGTTGTTTTAAGCTTCCGATATGGAGTTAGATGAAGCTGTTTCTTCGGGGTGGTCTCACTTTTGTGGCCGGGAGGGGTTACTTTGTTCTTGTGATTCATGTTGTTCTTGTGTGCCAGTGATGGCGATTTAATTGGATCATTGCTCCAAAATATCATACACTAATAAATTGCTCTGTCAAACATTTTCTTTGTTTCCTTTTTCGGGCAAGATCTATCTGTCTTTGTTGTATGAAATGTAGTAGTGATTTACCGTGACACTATGCCAGAAAAAAAAGCAGGAAGAGAGAAATGTACCTATGGCTATACTTCAATCAGAATTGCGCCGTGGAAGGAACCTAGTCTTGCTTTTAGCGTTCTGTGGTGCATTAATGAGAGGCTAAGAGACCTGCTTATGAACCTTTGTACTCGAGCTGAGCAAAACTAAGTTTGCAGCATAGCAACTACACTAAGCTGGACGGATTACCTATTCTTGCCCATAAAATAATTAATTCAAATAGAGGTATATCTGTTAACCACACAGTTCCCACTTCCAACTAGTGACTGAAAACTTGCTAACCAGCTGGAAGACTACCAGCAGTTAAATCGTATAGTTTTGCCTGCTTGTCACAACTGCACGGTTGCAGGACAGCGTATGGCTGCAAGCGACCATCTAGTATTCTAGGCTCAAGCTCTTCAAGTTTGTAAAGAAGAAAAACTTTCTTGTTTCTCTTTCTCTAGTTGTTTGGACGAAGATAGAGATAGGGCTCAAAAGATTTCGGTGGAACAGCGATGCTACTGACATTGTAATCTCAGACAGAAACATCGAAGATCAAAATCTATAAAAATGGTCATCTTCTCGAGGAATTCATATCATATGCACCGTGGGGCACAAATCAGTATCAACGCTACAAATATACATCAACAATCTCTGTCTCGATTTATATTATGTCAAAATTGGTAGTAGAAACAACATGCGTATCAGTTAAATGCAGAAATTTGAGGCCACCAAAACATAAAAATTTGCGCTTGCCCAAACAATGTTTATGAGGCCGCGACTAAGCTTCTAACACTGGACTAATTTTATGACATGACAGCGACCAAAAGAGACATCAGGCTCCAGATGTGAATGGACTGCATCTCAAGCTATCCTTATTGTCCAATCATCTACAATCCGAGCATTGGGCTTCCGGACTGTTGATGCAACAGAGCTCGAACCACTCCTCAAACTAATTGGTCCCAGTTCAATTTCCACTTCTTGGTTTCCAGGTTCAATAATAGCCTTCTTTGCTCCTGATGGTAAGCCAAGAATTATAATTCTTTCAATCACACACTCAGTCGAAAATTTCTTCTTGCCCAGATTATCGGATGCAATATTGATCGAAGTTAGCTTATTGTCTGCGAATACAAAACGGCGATGGATGAATGCCCCTTGCTGATAATCATAGCTTTTCCCATCATCAACATAAAGTTCGCCTTCTGCAGCACCCGAGCTATTGAGGGCTATCACCTGATAATTGCAAAATTACACAGTTAAATAGTCTACCTGAAAATGAACTGTACCAGTAATGTAGCTACTTCAATCAAACGGATTGGCAGCGTCATCCATTTAGCTAGTACACATTTGTAGAAGTTATGAATATATCTCTACCACTTAAAAATACGAGTTAGTGACGGTATATTCTCCACTTTCTGTAGTCATCCGATCTGACCATAAGATAGGATCCGGACAATCCATCTAGCATTCCCCCCTCTCTCACGATCAAACCGCCTCTCCCCTCCACTTTCCTCTTCGGTCTGGGCTCAGCGGGATGATTCTCTCCCCACGATGCCCTCTCCTCCTCAACCGCTCCGGCCCCCGGTCCTCTCTCTGTTTCCTCCCTCGTTGCTCCCTCCTCTCGCCTTCCGCCCCTCCTCTCCTATCTCTTGCCTCCTCCCTGTTTCCTCCCCACCACTCCCTACTCTCGCCTTCTGTTCTCCCTCTTCCCATCTCGCGCTCCTATCCCCGTGCCGCCATCTCCGTCCTTCCACCGCCGTGGCAGGCCTTACCCCTTCCCCATTGTGAGCTCTCCTTCACCCCCCTGCGGACGAGACGCTGCTGCCGCCATCTCAGCCACGCTCGTCCGGTACCACCACCTCGTTCCTTTGGTGCAGCGTGTGAGGCCACATCGGATTTGGGCGTGGTGAGCGTGGCTCAAGGTGGAGGCTAGGGTTTTGGCCTAGCACCCACTCCTCGACGTGCTGATGCCGTCTCGGTTGCGCCCGCCCCCGCGGCTGCCGTCTACGTCCAAGATAGTGGTGGATCTATGCTGAGGTACTACGGGGCGACCTGGAGGAAAGCCTGGGGCGGTGGTCGCGGCTGCGCGTGGTGTCAACCTTTGCGCCATCGTGAGCCCCGATTCCCTCCTTGCTTGTAGGAGCCCTCCCTCCTTCCCGCCGCTGTCTGCTCCGATGCGTCAAGCCACGACGGCACGACCCTTCTCCCCTAAACTCTCCTTTCATTTCTACACGAATTAAGAGTTTGATTCATGAGAGGGTGAGCTGTTATGCTACTCTTAATTTTTTTTGCCAAATATTTTCAGGTTTGGGGGATTCAACGATGCCTAGATTGTACTAGTTGAAGCCTCCGCCACCACCATCCTTCGAGAAAGCCAAATTGGGTGTCGCCCCTCCGCCACCAACACCATCGCCAGATCTGGCCAAGGATGTGTTTGTGGCCGCCTTCTCCAGACGCCATTACCATTCTTGATGGGCACCGGTGTTTATCCCCTTATTCCTCTCTTCCTTCCCCTCCCGTGCAGTTTCCCATGATGGCTCTACAAGTGACGGAAGTTGAAGACTAGTTGGAGGCATCGCAAGCTCGACAATGAGGACATTCGAAGGTTCGAGGTGTTCTGGTGCCATGGCTGCACACATGGAGAACAAGTGCTGCTTGCCTTGGACCACGGAGGAGCTCCATGACACTGTCAAAGACATTAGCTAAACTTGTGATTTGGCAACAAAATTTTCTTTTTGTAATCACTTGCCTCTGCTGTAGATTCACTGAAGAATTTGTTTATTTCCAATCAGTTGTCACTTAATTTTAGCCTTTCTTACTGCATTTTAGATGGTTCCAGAGGCCAAGAGATAGCTGTTACATTGAAGTTTCAATAATGTTCTACACGTCAATGTTCAAGAAGTCGCTAGGCGGGCGGCGAGGTGGGGCCTAGCGCCTAGGGAGCCCAGGCGGGGCCTAAGCGGCCGAATTAAAAATGAGGACAGCAAGCTGAAAATAAACAAGCATGCATATATATTTGATGTTTAGATGGAAAAAATAACAATTAGTTGAGGCTCTTTTTCTTCTTTTCTTTTCTTTCCCCTTTCCTCTCTCTCTCTCTCTCTCTCTCTCCTCCCTCATTCTCCATCTGGACGACGCCCCAACCCCTCATTTCTTCCTCCCCACCCCCACGCCTCTCTCTTTCCTCCCTCCCACTCCCGATCTAGATCCTGGCGTTCTTCCTTCCCCTTTCCTCTCACACCTCTTCTCCCTCTCCCTCCCCTCCCCTGCTCCCTAACCGTAGCTGCCTCCCCTCTTCCCCTACCCTGCTCCCCCAGCACCGCCGCCTCCCCTTCTCCCCCTGCGTTGTTGCTGCCGTCCCCTTCTCCCCAAGCGCCACCTCCCCTTCTCCCCCAGCGACGGCGCCGCTGCCTCCCCTGCTCCCAAGAGACGCCGTTATCGCTACCCTTGCTCTCCCAAGAGACGCCGCCGCCACCCTTGCTCCCCCAGTCGCTACCTTCCCTCCCTTGCTCCCCCAGCCGCAGTCACCTCCCCTCCCCTCCTCCCCCAGCGCCGCCGTCGCCTCCCTGCTCCCCAAGAGGATGATTCGTTCGCGAGGCCTGCAAATCTAGTGGTTGTCATGGTGGATTTGGCGCGGTGGCGGCTCTACCTTTGACCGTCAACAGCCGCCTTGGACCGCTGCAGGTCGCTTAGGTGGGCTGGCCGCCTAGCCTGCCAATTTTGGCGAAGGCACGGCGGCGGGGCTCCGCCCAGCGCCTAAGCCTGCCTAGGCGGCCGCCTAATGTAGCCTTCTTGAACGCTGTTGCACATTCAAATGCTTGAGCATCATTTAAGGAGAACATCAGTTAGTGCTAATTGAATTGAGGAAAGAATAATTGGTTACAAAGGAAAGAATAATTAAGAATAGTAGCTACAACTTGGTCTTTGCAAACCATTAACGGAAGTATAATTGGTTGCAACAATAGAGTTTTTTTTGTAAGGTACTGCTTATGCTTCCTTTTCAAATCTATATGCTACATGTGGTTGTCATACCTATTTTGTAAGATAGTTGTTGCCTTCGATTGCTTGGTAGCATGGTTCAAAATCCCGGCGGTTACCGGCCGGTAACCGCCGGTTACCGGTTTTACCGGTAGAGACCGGTAACTAAAAAACCGGCCGGTATGATTTTTTGATTTTTCGAATTTTGGCCGGTTTTTTTCCGGTTTTCCGGTTACCGGCCGGTTTTTCCGGTTACCGGTTTCAAAATATCTCAAAATTCAAATTTTGATTTTCAAATTGTGACCGGTTTTTTACCGGTTTTTCCGGTAACCGGCCGGTAACCGCCCGGTTACCGTTACCGGCCGCCGACCGGGATTTTTTCCGGTTCCGGTTTTTAGAACCTTGCTTGGTAGCATGCTCGGGATAGTAGTACAAGTTTTCATTTTCTTTGCCTCATAACCATATGGGTTGCCTAGGTTCAGGTTTACCAGATTGTAAGATAGTTGTTGCCTACGATTGATTGGTAGAATGCTCAGTAGAGAGCTGATTTAAGTTAGCTGATTTGGCTGATGTGAGATCATGCCAATGAAGCTGCAGTTTCCTAATCGAAGGTATACTCCCATTTATGTGTTCTTTCGAGACAGTTTCAGACCATTTTGGTGAGGCCAAAGCTAAATTTGATTAACACTGAATAAGATGACTAAGATAAGGTCGGTCTCAAAAAATAAAAGAGGAGAGACAAGTTGGCTTAAGCATTAGATAAAGAAAATATATAATGATTGAAAGCAAACCTATAATAGATTCTTGACCAAGACATCAATAATTGGTTCTCTCAAACTAGCCCTGCTATGCAATATCACCACTTCTCTATGCTTATCTTTCTTCTATGCCAAGTGATTCAGTTTTATTGCTTCATAGCACATAATGCTACATGTTAGACAAGTAACTGATTCTTTAGCATTTCTATACATCATGCAAAGGATAATTTTTGTACAAATTATTCGAATTTTTAACCTTGTGATTTGCTTGGAGATTACTACTCCGACTGGCGAGGCCATCTTCTCCGACGGTGGGTGCGGCGAGGTTCGCCGGATTAGGGTTGGGTTCACCGGGGCCCGAATTTAGCAAGGTTCAAGAAAGCGTTAGGCGCTAGGCGGGCGGTGGCCCAGCGCCTAGGCGGACTAGGCGGCGCCCAGGCGGTGGCCCAGCGCCTAGGTGGACTAAGCGGCGACTATGCACGTTCCAACAAATTTTACCACCCGTTAGTTTTAGAACATGTAGTATGATAAAATTTTAAAATCTGTAGAAGAGGCCGGGTAGAAGAGGAGGTGGAAGATAGTAACTGTTGGTGGAAATGGAGAGGAGGGGTAATTACATATGAGAGAGAGGAAGAGGGATGTTAGATAGATGGTCAAGATTTCAGTATTCAGATCAGACGGTTGAGAAGGGAGAAAGGAGAATGCACCAACCACCAACTCAAACTTATTAAATAGTAAAGATTATTACGAGATACCAGGTAGATTCATAACTATATACACTCCAAACTATTTGCACTTCACAGAAATAAACAAGTCAATGAGATTATGACTTACCAAATGAAATCAAGGAGCAAGATGTGTACTGGACAGATTAAATGCTTTTCACGTACGCAAACATGTTTAACATACCAGGGTGTATGGATCGTTCACCATCTGAGTAGAACTGCGCCTGAATCTATCCTTTCTTGGCACAATTGTACCTGCTCTCTGGAAGCTCGGTATGCTATCTTCTGAAGCTTCTAGCTTGTGTAACATGCCTCCCTTGTATGGAGATCCATTTCTCAAGTCATACCATGACTCCTTCACAGGAAGGTAAACTGACACTGATTTCTGGCCCTGCATCAAGTTATAACATATTAACAGTTAAATTGCATTTTCCAGCAAAATATGAATTACTTATGAAAACTATGTGCAGTATCACTAACCTCTTCGTAGATTCCTTGCGCTAAAAGGCATGGCCCAACCATAAAAGCCTCACCGTTATTATATGTTTCTTTGTCATCAGGAAACTCTAACCACAAAGGACGCATAACAGGAATGCCAGTTACACTAGCCTCTCTAAACAGTGTGTAATAGTAGGGCAACAACGAATACCGCATATGTATTGCCTCCCTTATGAGGGCAGTTCTTCGCTCTCTGTAGTAAGTACAAAGGTTATGTTAGCCTTGAAAAGAATGGAATTCATGATTTACATTTCCCAAACAAAGTTTCACAAGGAAAATTTTTTAGATCTCCAGAGTGAAGTCACATCATGGTAATTGATTTTCCTGAACAGAACTTCAAAGACAAACAAAATTCCACAAAGTTTAGTATTTGAGGCATTACCCAAATAGCCATGGCTCACGTCTCTTGGTGTCATGGTGAGCATGAGCCCTGAAGAAAGGATAGAATGCTCCTACTTGGTACCAACGCACCAGTAGATCAGGTTCTGGATTACCAAAGAATCCACCAATATCCGCACCTGTCAAATCTTCAAATGTTAGTAAGGCTTCTAACATCAGGATTACTTAGTAAGGCTTCTAACATCAGGATTACTAAGGTGAAGTAGGTCCACCCACCAGAGAAGGGCATGCCAGTGAGACCAAGAGTTAAAACCATCGGAATAGAAGATTTAAGGTGATCCCAATCTGCAGAGTTATCGCCTGTCCAAACTGCCCCATACCGTTGACTTCCAGCAAAGAAGGCCCTGGACAAAACGAAGGGCCTGTCTTTCCCCTCACCTCGCTTGAGAAGCCCATCGGATGTAGCCATATGGAAGTAGTATCCATATGCATTGTGCAGTTCTCGGTGTTCAACATCCCCATAATGTATTGCATCCCTAGGCATGGTGACCTATTTAAGGAAAAAATATTTTTCAAGATTGATCCATGAACAAGATAGTTCGATTTTGTTGTATACTTTGTCATCACAATATAATGCACAAACATATTCCAATTCAATGACATACCTCAGGGCCATTGAAGACTGATGGCTCATTCATGTCATTCCAAATGTACAGTGTTGGAGTTGATCCCTTGTAGTTTTCATAGGAGAACTTGTCAGCCCACCACTCACGTATCTCAGGGTTCAACATGTCAGGATATGACGATGACCCAGGCCAGCACCACCCATCGTAGTCCTTCCCAGTTGCATCTTTCACGTAGTACCCCTTTGTAGTAGCTTCCTCGTGGAGGTGGAACGAACTGTCTCGCTTGATATGTGGGTCTACAATAGTGACCATCTTCCTCCCCTTGTCTGCTATCTTCCGCTGCATCTCCTCTGGGTTTGGGAATGTAGATCGGTCCCATGTAAAGTACCGCTTGCCATCCGTGTGTTCAATGTCGAGCCAGAGCACATCATATGGAATATCATGCTCATCAAACCCAGCATCCACTCCGGCAACATCCTCCTCATCCCGGTAGTTCCACCGGCACTGGTGATATGCTACCGCAAACTCCTGCGGCATTGATGGCATACCTGTAACACTTATGTACTGCTTGATCACATCCTTTGGCTCAGACCCAACAAAGAAGAACGCATCGACAACGCCAGCCTCAGCCATCCACAGCGTGTTGATCTGCCCGTTCTCCGGGGATGTGGCGCCATCCCACCCTGGTGCAAGCACGTCGATCTGCATCTCCGCAGCGTTGAGCCAGAAGAACCCTGAGGACGCCCCCGAGCCATGTGCGATCATGAAGGGGATCGACCCATACAGGCCAAAGGGCGAGTCGTGGAGGTACTCGAACACATCGAGGTTGAAGAGGCGGTAGGGCTCAGACTCCTCGACCCCCGGGCCGCGGGTGGAGCGGAGGGCAAGCGACGTGGAGCCGTGCTCGGGGAGGCCGTACACGAAGTCGGCGCCGTGGAAGGAGACGTCGAAGTTGATGGACTGCGGGCCACGGGGGCGCGTGTCGGTGTGGCTACGGAAGTGCTCCTCCCAGGTCTCGCTCTCCGGCTTCGATTCCTGCAGCGGCTCGAAGTCGAAGAGGCCGTGGGAGTTGAAGGAGAGCACGGGGTCGCCCGAGCCGGCGCGGCGGACGGTCAGCTCGAACGGATCGTGCTTGACGACGACGTCGAGGTCGGAGGAGAGCGCGAAGGTGGAGACTCCCCCGACGGTCTTGGGTTCCGAGAGATGGAGCGCGCGGGAGTCGACGTCGGGAAGGAGGACGTCGGGGACGTGGAAGCGGCGGTGGGGCGGTGGGTTGGTGGAGTAGTCCTCGTCGATCTGGAGGCGGAGCGCGTGCGGGGGGAGCGCGGAGAGGCGAAGCAGGAGGGGGCGGGGGCGGGAGGGGTGGGAGAGCGCGGCGGTGAGGGAGCCGTCGGGGGAGACGGCGAGGGAGCCGGCGGTGAGGGATAGCGGCGCGTCGAGGGAATGCGGCGCGCGTCCGCGGGCGCGCTTGCAGAAGGGAGTCTGGTTGCAGTTGCGGAATTCGTCCTTCTTCCAGGCGCGCGCCGCGGGGCAGGCGGCTAGCAGCAGCAGCAGCAGGACGGCCAGGCGGAGGAGGCGCGGCAGCGGCGGGGGATCCATGGCGCGGCGGGCGTGGTGGTAGTGCGGCCTCGACGTGGGGACTGCCGGATCTGGCAGACAGTGGAGTTGTATACGGAGGGCACTCTTTGGGGATTGACCCCATTGAGAGAAAATGGGACACCTCGGATGCCCTCCACGTCGCCCCTCCGCACGAATCTCCGCGCGACGCCTCTCCCGTTTCTTTTCTCCGCGCGAGCTCCTCTTCCTCGACCGCGTCGCCGCCGCCGACCCGCGCGCCATCGACTCCTGCGCGCTCGCCTCCCACGCCTGCCACGCCGCCGACTCGCGCCACTGCCGCATCCTCCGCCCGTTCCGCGTCGACCTCCTCCCCGCCGCGCTCGCCCCGCGTCGCCAACGCCACCCTCGCCACCCTCTCCGCAGACCGCGTCGCCGCCGCTGTGGACCTCTCCTGCTCCCGGGGATTCGGCGCATGCCCCAACCTCGCCGAGCTCAACCTGTCCAATGGGGTCGACCTCGGGGACACGGCGGCTGCGGGGGTGGCGCGGAACGGGCGGAGGATGCGGCGGTGGCGCGACTCGGCGGCGTGGCAGGCGCGGGGAGGCGAGCGCGAAGGACTTGATGGCGCGCGAGTTGGCGGCCGCGACGCGGTCTACGGAGAGGGCGGCGAGGCTGGGGTATGCGCCGAATCCCCGGGAGCGGGAGAGGTCCACAGCGGCGGCGACGCGGTCTGCGGAGAGGGCGGCGAGGGTGGCGTTGGCGACGCGGGGCGAGCGGGTCGGCGGCGTGGCAGGCGCGGGAGGCGAGCGCGCAGGAGTCGATGGCGCGCGGGTCGGCGACGGCGACGCGGTCGAGGAAGAGGAGCTCGCGCGGAGAAAAGAAACGGGAGAGGCATCGCGCGGAGATTCGTGCGGAGGGGCGACATGGAAAACATTTGAGGGTGTCCTTATTTTCTCTCAATGGAATCAATCCCCAGAGGAGTCCCCTCCGTTGTATACCAGCCCCTGCCTCTTTTTGCCTCGGCCGGAGTCCTGGACTTTGGAATCATTGGGGCTGCACACGGGAGAACGGGGACGGGCCGCGGTTGTATTGATGGGCCAGCTAGTTCAGGCGTAGCGGGCAGCACCGTGCGGAAAGATTTGTGTTTCACGGTCTAAATCCCTCACAAAGTTGGGTTTTCATGGTGTTTTAGGCCATGCCGGCAAAAGCCCAATTGCATGTCCGCTCGGCGCGCATGCGGTCCAGGAGCGAATTGTGCCGGCCGAGCCGACAAGGCTAACTTGTGTTGGGCTAAATCTCGCCGGCGTCTACTTTTCCCTACCAGATCGAGCCGTTTGTCACATAAGGCAAAAGGCCTTACTTTTCAGCTGTGCGTGCACTACTTGCATCTGCCTTGTTACATAAGTCTCACGCATAAACATTCGGGAGGAGATACGCGTTTTGTGAGCTCTTAGGTGTCTCTAGTAAATTCTAAACGTGTATAGGAGACATACCCGTATGTATACATAGATAATAGTGTGTGTGATGTGTTGATTGTTTGCATCTGGCTTGTATTATCTCGAAAAAATAAGTCACTCGTCGCCGCTAAAACATTGCACATGTAACACAGTTGTTGTTCATGATGATACATAAATGGCGTTGTGGCGACATGGGCATTGCATTGTTAATTGTCATCCTTACCAAAAGTGAACTGGATCTTATATTCATGTCATCATATTGACCATGCATGCATGCATATAGGTGGAGTCAGCACTCATATATCCGTATGAAAATGCAGGAATGCATCACTGTAAAACGTCCTGTAACATCCCAAAATTTCAATTTTATTTTACTAGTTTTTCTAGAATTTATTTGGATTTACCTAGATTTTATTTCAAAGCCTAGATTAAGATAATTTACTTTAAGTATTTTATTTAAACCAAAAAGAACTTATTTTGCTTTTCTTGAGCTCTCTTTGATTTATAGTATTTTTGAGAATTTTCTAGAATTAAAAATCAAGTTCAAAGCTAAAAAGTATTTTTGTAAAAATTAAAAGATCAAATTTAAGTTGAAAATATTTTTCCTAAGTTTAAATTATATCCAGAAAGTTATGAAAATTTTGATACCATTTTATTCACAAATTAAACAACGATGTGGTAGTGGTGGTTGTAAGGTCAACCCTAATGTATGAAATGTCATGCATGTAACTTTGCCTTTTTCCTTAACTTGATGCAAGGTAGAAAGTATAAACTAATCTATATATAATTTATCTTCTCTATTGATTCGAATGTACTTGTGTATGTATGAAATGATCCCCTCCTATAATTTAATTTCTCTTCTATAATCTATGTACTAATGAAAACGGCCTATTCAGTTTTGGTCTGTAATAAAAGATACGACTTATATTTGTTCATTTGGTTGTATGAATTGAATTTGAAATCCCAGTGAGATGAGCTAAACTAGAGTGTTTGATTCCTAGCATTAATTCGACAGCTTAATTATTATTATTTATGCTAATTACGTTGATTAAATTAACTAGAAAACATGAGGACGTTACAAAGTATAAGTGCAGCGTCAGTTTAAGTTTTTGTTTGGTAAACTGGGTCACTCGTAAAACTCAATGCAGTGTTCTGTTTGTACGGCGCTGTTTTCGTTCGCTTTCTCCGTGCCGTCGTCTGTAGCGTTCATTTTGGTGTGCACTCGGGAGAAGTTTCACGTATGGAAAACTCACGTGATTAGTTATGGCTGGTGAAATTACTATCAACTAATTCCCTGTTTGGTTTAGAATTTGTGTAATAATCTTTCGTTTTGATAATGATGCAATGGAAATACGCAAAGGTGTATAGTTCAAATGTACTACTACAATGACAGATAGGCTCTTGCCCTGTATGTCAGTGGTCGGCGTTTTAAGCCCGCACAGATTACTTGTCGTCAAAATGCCAGAGTGAATAGTTTGCGTACTGCCATGAATGATCCGTTCGTCCGGAGACGTCGTGCGGTGGACGAAGCGCATCTCGGCGCTGGCGAGGAGCGGCCGCGCGGCCGAGGCGGTGGCGGCGTTCGCCGGGATGGACGCGGCGCCGAACGAGCTCACGCTTGCGAGCGTCCTCCCGGCTTGCGCCAGGCTGCGGAACCTCGGCCTGGGCCGGGCGATCCACGGGCTCTGGCTCCGGCGCGGGGGCGGGGGCGGCCACGGCGCGAACCTCATCCTGGACAACGCCGTGCTGGACGTGTACGCCAAGTGCGGAGCGCTCGGCAGCGCGCGCCGCCTGTTCGACGAAATGCCAGAGAGAGACGTCTTCTCCTGGACCACGATGGTATGGGGGCTCGCGAGGAGCGACCGCCCTCAGGACGCCGTGGCGATGTTCCGGGCAATGCATTCGGACGGCGAGGCCGCGCCGAACGAAGCCACCGTCGTCAGTGTCCTGCACGCCGTGGCATCCACCGGTTTTCTGGCCTGTGCCAAGCTACTGCATTCGTACGTACTAAAGCAAGGACTCGGTGGTGAGCAAGTCGTCGGCAACGCGCTGATCGACACCTACGCCAAGTGCGGGGACGCCTGGTTGGCGTTCAAGGTGTTCGACGAGCTCCCGGAGAAGGACCTTGTTTCCTGGGGCACCGTCACGAGGGCCATGGCCGTGCACGGCCGGTGCAGGGAGGCGCTGCAGCTGTTCTCTCTGATGCTGCGGCACGGGGTTCGGCCGGACGGCGCCGTGTTCTTGGCGTTGCTCTATGCTTGCTGCCATGCCGGAATGGTGGACCAAACGCTGCTGTTCTTGGGCGCCATGAGGAGGGTGTACAGGATCGCGCCGCGGAGGGAGCACTATACGTGCGTGCTCGACGCATGCGGCCGCGCCAAGCAGCTTGGCAAAGTAGGAGAAATCTTCAGGCAAATGCCAGTAGAATACGACCGGCAGATGCTCGGAGTTTATTGCTCCTACGCAAGTGCGTGTAAAGGGAGCGGCGTTGCCGGTGTCGCCGGCGAGCAGCTCTGGGAATGGTTCCTTAACGGAGAAGTGGACGCCGGAGGGGGCACGTACGCGCTCATGTCCAAGTCGCTGGCTGATGCAGGGCGATGGGACGATGCCTGTGCTATTAGGGAGAGGATGGCTGCAAGACGGATCGAAAAGACTGCTGCTTGCACCTGGATTGAAGTATAGCACCATTGTTCGCATCACCATCGAACACTTAGAAATGTTTCACCATTGATGAAGCCAGATCAGAACGATCTTTATGTAAAGGCTGCCTTATGTAAAATTCCATTTGTACAATTGAATAGTGTAAAAGGATGTGTCACATTCGAGATTCAAGTTACACATTGCCGAAGATATCTTTTGAACACAAGAATTTCTGGGTGCCATATGCCAAGTCATCAACAATTACCTATTGAGTTGAACAGAGCAATCTGTGTTTCAAGTAAGCAAAGGCTAATTAGTTTTTGAGTCTATCACTACTCATCTGACATCAGTACAAGTTAAGCAACAAGATGGGCTCTCGAGCTGCATACGTTACTCAGCCGTGAGTTACATTACCAATCTCAGAAACAACATAGGTCCACACAACTCTCATGCTACACGCATCTATCTATCACATGAATAATTGATTTTCGTAGTGATCAAATAATATTACAGATACAGAAAACTGATAACTTCTATTGTGATTGTTCTTAAAAAAAGATTCTATTGTGATTGTGACATCAATCGATGTAAGCCGAGGATCTACCTATACATCAGTGGACTCCACATAAACTAATTCAAATAGAAGCTTAGTGGCTTACTGTAACCAGGAAAAATGTTGGACAATTGCCGAAAGCATTGTTGCAGCACCAGTAACTTGTGAAACACACTTCATTGGCGTTGATAACTGGTAAAGGTGTTATCCATGATCAAATCGTAGGGCCTGTTTATATTGGCTTCTGTTTCTAGTTTCTGCTTTCAGAAACAGAAGTCAATACAAACACATTATCTTCTATAAACCGCTTCTATCAGGTACTATTTTTTACTTTCACATATTGCAACGTGCTTTGTATTTTATTATATCACAATTCCATAAGTCACATGGTGATCCGAATGTTGTAGTGCTTTTTGTAGCACCACCTTTCTTACACAATGCACTACTATTCATCAGCCGCTTCTATTAGCCACTACTATTCATCAGCTGCAGCCAAAAGCTATCAGCGAAAGCCAATATGAACATGCCCGTAAATCTTACGAATAGTAGAGAAATCCGAGTCTCACAAAATAATTAAAAAGGGAAAATTAATCTTTATTACTATATGGAGATTACAACTTGCTCTAAATAAGCGATTACAGGGGAAATACTATGTGCCCTAAAGTGGAATGGTCTTGTTGTTGTTCCCTGTTCTTTGTTATCTCTCGCGTAAGGCTTAAATAGCGCCGAAGAGACGTCAGCTATTGGTATGAATAGATGCTTGGTCGATTCCTCCCGTCTGCATGTGTAAGCGGTTAATGGCAGTGAGAGAGGTCTGACAATAACCGGCTATCAGTTGTTGTCAGTGAGGAAGAGCCTTAGCAGAGGCAGTCATTGTCAGCGAGGGAGAGCCTCAGCAGAGACACTACGCTAAACATGGAGCCGTCGTGGAAATGGAGTGCACGTGATCCGCTCCTTGACCGCACAAGACATTGCCTCAAGGGAGGCCCAAATATCGGGTAATAAAGCTTTTGAGTACAAGCTTGTCGGGCAAATGAACAGTGATTCTCTGACCAGAGGGTACTCAGGACTTGTTATAGCATAAGCTATTACAACATTGGTTTAAGGGCTTTGATTACATATTAAAGCGACTCTTTAATGGATTATTTAATCCCCCATCAAGTGTAACATCCCAAAATTCCTAAGAGCCATATAACTAATTTCAAACCCATCATTTCTACATTTCCTTTCTTTTTCAAAAAAAAATTGCATTAAAGAAAACGATATTTCTTAATCTTTAGCTGCTAAAAATAAATTTCTAAAAATAAAAAACCTAAAATGGACCTCAAATTAATTTATTTGAGTTCCTAATAATC
The DNA here is from genome assembly GCA_017311315.1 of Dendrocalamus latiflorus. Lineage (NCBI taxonomy): Eukaryota > Viridiplantae > Streptophyta > Magnoliopsida > Poales > Poaceae > Dendrocalamus > Dendrocalamus latiflorus. The sequence goes on from CM029651.1 coordinate 48,538,841, forward strand.
TAAAGTACCTCCACAAAAATTTTCATAATTTTTGGAGTTGGTTTGCTAATTTTAAAAATTGAAGCTTATTTTCTATAGTTAAATTAAATAAGAAAAGAATCAAAATTTGATTCCTGTTCATGGGCTGAATCTTTCCCTATTGGCCCAGCCTAGCACTATTTTAGCCCAATTCTAGCCCATCTGTCATCGTCCCGCACCCGCCTCTCGTTTTTCGCCTTCCCTACGCAAAGTGCCTTCCTTGGACTATGCTTTCTCTCATCTCTTCCCTCTGTTGTCGCCAATGGGAGGCCCAGCTACAACCATCATGTTCCACCTCCCACCCATGCAGCACGACAGCATGGCCGCATGTGCCCGCCACGAAGAGCTGCTTAGCTCATCGTCGTCGCTACCTTGTGGTCCCAAGAGTCGATCCTCCGCTCGACGCCGCCACCTCAGTAGGCCACCGCCACCTCCACCAATTCCCGCGTGGGTACACCACCGAGTTGTGTCGTCAATGATTGCCCCGACCGAATCCACCTGCTCTGATAGAAGATCACCGACCTCACACGCTCTCTAGACGTGTGCTCGACCAGTCCCATCGTCGTGTCCACTTTGCTACCTTGGCTTGCCTTGCACACGTAGCGAGAGAGATCGAGCTGCTTGACCCGTCACGCCGCTCTCGCGAGAAATCACGAGTAGCTCCCATCTTTCTCCTTCCTATTTGAGCCGAGCCACCAATGTTATCTCTTTTAGCTAGCCATTTTCGGCTTCTCCAATAATCAGAGCTCAAAGGCTTGGGGTTTGCTTGGAACAACATCATCTTCCTCAACGCCAGTGAGCACACCACCGCACCATTTCAGCCCTGGTGAGCTTCCTTAATCGACACATGTGTCGTCTTTCTCCTTGAGCTCTACTCTTTCCAATGCCATGCATGCCTTCATAGTGGAGACCGTGGGAAGCTGGATGGCTATTGTTGTCTTTCTTTCCAGTGAGTGCACCACTCCAAACTATCGTGTCCCCATTGTTCTGGTGAGTTTGGATCCAATTTGCTCATGTCACTTCATTTTCCATCCCTCACTTATGCTTATCCCTCTGTTTAATTTTCTTCCTCCCGTAGTGAGCTATCGAGATTGTCTATTTTCCCCTGTTCTAGCCATCATTGCCATTTCTGCCTATTCCAGTTGCTCCGGTGAGCCTTTGACCAATTCCTTCTGTTTCTACCATCTTGTGCTTACATGCGAGCTAATGCACACCATCTTGTAGCTTCTCCCTTGCTGTAGCCCATTGGTACCATGAAACCATCACTGTCGCCTTTGCTCACCGTCACCCCACCATCTCCAGTCACTCCCTGTCACCACCAACCCCTCGGTGAGCTCTTAGTAACCCCTAGTGCTAGTGTGCTCGTTAGATTTTGAGCTTAGCGACATTTGCCTAGACTTCATTGTGGCCGCCCATGGCATTGCCACACCTGCATGTCACCGGCTTGACTCTAGCGAACGTTGGTCCCCGCGCCAAGCCCTATTTCGCATCGCAAAGGATCATTGAGGCCATCCCAGCTCTAAATTTCACCCTATTGGAACTCTCACGCAATGCTGTTGCTGGCCAAAGCTTCCTCGCCATCGCACCACTGCGTCGAACCACCACAAATGCCATCGTCACCACCTGTAGCTTTACCACAACCCCGTGGTTCCATTTTTGAGCATGCACAGCCCGCTCCGTTGTTTCCTTGTTGCCAGCGAGCATGGCAAGCAGCCGGCCATGGACGCCTCTATTGTTGGTCTATTCTGCGCAGCTGGCAAGTGGGCCTCGCTTATCAGTCAATTTAGAGCATAATTAGGACTAGCTTAGGTTAATCTAATGGGGATTTGCCATAAGCAGTCAATGACATGTGGGTCTCGTGTGTTAGTTTTTATAATTAAAATTGATTTATTAAAATATGTCGATGACATGTAGGCTTGGCCCTTTTAATCGTTTAAAAACTCCAAAAATTATGAGGACGTCTTCAGTTTAACTCGAATATGCTTTCACTGTAGGTTAACATATTTCATGATCAATAGCACAATCTTTTCCTTTTTTTACCCAATTTATTTCTCAATAAAACTTCGATTAGCTCGTTCTCCCTCTTATGAACTTTGATTCGAGTGATTTGTCTCTAATTTTTTTCTAAAATCATGAACTTTCATAATCTACAAAATATTTAAATTTGCTCTCTATTTGAATTTATTTTGTGTTTATTTGTGTATTGTGGCTTTTCCCCGTAAAATACCGATGTGCCGAAAACACTTTGAGGTTGATCCAGAGCAAGAACTATTATTCAACGAGCAAGGCAAACACCCCATTTGACCATGTTGATCCTTTTTTTCACTGTTATGTATGTTGTGTTTAAAATTATTATGCATGCGTGTAATTTTGGTAAATGGCTATGTTGGAAAGGATGGTAGTTATGCCCAATTATTGCATTGACTTTATCTTGATAAATTGATATCCCGTTGTTATCACCGAGTATTGCTATCCATTGCTTGTATAATTAATTATGGAATAGTAGATCAAGTGAATTAGTAGATACTTAGCCCTACATAACGGTACTAGTTGTGTTGGATGGAAAGTTATCAAAATGTTCGAAAATGGAACTGAAATGGTCTAGAGGTAGTAACTATGCTATTTTGGTTAAGAAATAAACTTGAAAACATGTTTTAGACTTGGACGAGTGGTTGCAGAGACTGATGCAGTTACACGAGACTTTGATATGTGTTAGTCTCACCCGAGTCACTCAGGACCGAGTCTATGGTGTACTTAGATCCAAGAAACAAGGTACAAACCACATGTGCCTCTTATGGGGAGGCTCTAGCATAATAAGTTGACGTATTCTAGCAATCAAACCGCATGCGGTAGTTGATAGGTTTTCTTTGGGGCTAGTGCGGGCATGGCAGAATATCTTCCTATTCGTAGGGGCTTTGCGAGAATCGCAAAGTTTACCAACACAATGTATGAGTTCTTATAATTTTGGAGAGCTCTCTGTATCCTAAGAAGGTATCATAATGTGGTTGTTGTTAGGACCAGCAATGTAAATACCCTATCATAGACTCTCAAATCGAGTACTAACGGTATCACATGACATATTTTAATATGGTGGGATGTTTATGTTATGTGGGTAAAATTGTACAACTTCTATAGATTATAAATCTATTCAAATAGCCGTGTCCCCGATCATGCACAACTTGGTGAAACCTTCACCCTAGTAGCTTTATATTTTGCGAAATGGTTCAGGGAATGCAAGAACATGGATTCCTTGCATATCTTGTATGGCGGAAGGGTTTTGTTGTTGTTTTAAATTATATGGCAGGAAGCCACTTGCATAGATATGTTATTTATGCTCTGGTATTATTGGCTTATCAAATGCAAAAATAGAAAAACTTGGTAGCATAGCCATATTTCTTGACATGGCCTTGCATAATATATAACCTTTGTTTAAAAGTCTTGCAGAGTACAATTTCATACTCATAATTGCTTGTTGAATATATTAAGAGGGTGTGGAAGAAAACCATCGTATAGTTACTTTTACGCGGCAAATTTTGGCGAAATGCCAATCTTTAAGGTTCGATCCCAATCAATTGCCTGTAGTTGGACTGAGACATACTAGTTAGATTTTGTTGCCTTATTATCTTTATTTTTACTGTAAACTTTATGTCATATGAGCTATTTGGCCAATCGATCATTTTGTCGTAAAACTAGTAAGGTATGACTTAATTTCGATTGTTAATTATATCGTGTTACTCTGTTTATTTAATCATGTATAGATATGATATGAATATTGTTATAAGTGTGTGCTAGCCGTTGATTATAGGACTAGCATGGTAAACATACGTAAATTTGGAATACAAATTTCAGGTCCCGACAGAAGGCTACCGGTTACTGCCCACAACTACCTTAGGTTTGTTCTCAATAAATCAAAAATTAACAACCTCATGATCATTGCATTTTCCCTAGAAAAGAGCAGAACAAAAGAAATAGGCGTGATAAGCTAACAAATTATTGAGGTAATGAAATCATAGAAGTTGGCAAAGAACGTACCAAAGGACACTCCATTGAGCACCTCTTATCGAACTAGATGCACATGCTAATGTATCCACAGTAGATGGGTGTTAAAAACTTCAATAATCACCAAAATTGTTTCTTTCTTATATCGAAAGTTGACTCAGAAGAAGAGTTGCTATCTGATATGGTGAAAATCTTTGTATATCTGACACCATGAGGGCATCAGCGCATCCATTTTCCAAATAACAGCACATCATTCTTTTTTTTAGGAACACAGCACACCATTCTCATATGTACAGTATATCATTTTCCACCAGTATTACCAATTTGAACTTTGAATGTATTGTTTTTCTCTACCATGGGCTTGGAGAATCTAGATAACATCCAAGAGATAGAACATCATTGAAACATGATTCACACAAATAGGTACCTTCATCTTCATTTGGAGATTCCATTTGATGGCAATGTGATTTAAACCTATTCCATAGTTTCTTGAGAGCTACTAATACTATGGCAGTCAAGTTAGATTTTTCTACCTGTTTAATGGAAAATAATGAGATATATAAGAATGCGCATTCAATATACTTGACTAATGGTAGATAAGATAGGATGTTGTGATACCAACAATTGCACTATCCCAGCATATTATCCATGCCCATGTCTCAGTACCACCAGCACCTATGGAAGGAAGAGTCATTTGGACATTTTTGGTGGACATCAACACGGTCAATTTAGACTTTAGAGAGGCACCAGGGCGCATCAAAATATCTATTTTAGGAGTCAAAATTTGGTGACTTTGGCACAACAATATCACAGCAAACTTCCTTTTGGAGGAAGGCAAAAATACAACAATAAGAGAATGAGAGATCTAATATCCAGTAACATCTAGCAGGACGAACATTTTCTTCATCAAAATTAAGGAGGTAACAAACAATGATGAACAATGAATTTTCATCAACAAGATTGTCCTTACGGGACGAAACCATAACAAGAAGCAAAAAAGCACACCTTTTTATCCATTATTTTCTTGAAAACACATTTGAGCTTCATAATCTTTGTCCCGAGTCCTCAAATCTGTGTGTCGAATTAAGTGGTAGGTGCTGGTCAGAACTGAGCTACTTCTACCCTGAAAAGCTAGCTAGAATTAACATCATGTAACGAAGGTGACTTCAAACCATGGTACAATTTTTGGTGCAAACTAAACCTAACAAAAGGCAAGAGACGATCAGACGAGTATGTTCAATGTAGCAATAGTCAGCCAATCAAATAGCTCAGGGGAGAACCGACATCAAAAGGGTTTTGCATTATTATACTATTCCATCACTGGTTGACTTATGTTGCTTGCAGAAAAAAAAATGTTCCACAGCGATTTCTCATGTTAGGTGCTCTATCTTTAGATTGTCATCTGATTCCTAGCATCCTGTCAAGTATAAGAGAACCTTCATAGAAATTCTCACGCTGACAGTACCCCTCCCAACATAATACCCTCACCAATTGGTTGATGATGCAAGTATCTAACTGTATTTCATCTACGTGATGAATTTCATTAAGTAGGTTCAGTATAACTTTCCATCCTTTTGCTTTTACCAAAAAATTATTCAGGTGAATAATATGATCAGGCACCAACCCATCTCTCAAAGATTTAAAAACATTTTTTGCCTCAACAAACTTTCGATTTTTTACATAAACTATCAATCCTCATAGTGTTTGTAAAGTTATTTGGAAAAATACTCCTACTTAACATATCCATATAAGTTAGCTGGACTCCACATAAATTCCCAGCCATGCAGAACCCATGAATCAAAGTATTGACTGCCACAAAATCATACTCAATCCCCTCATTTTCTATTAGACACTTTGACACCTGGAGTTTCCCAGCTCCACAGAGGCCCCAGATTGCAATAGTAAAACTAAACATATCTGGCCCAATGCCCCTCTTCAACAGATCAACCAATAGCTTCAAGACCATGGCAAAATTACCGATGTCGTAGAGCCTACTCATCAGAGTGTTATAGCAGAACACATCAACATGGCATCCTAATTCTTCACTGTGTTCCAGCAAGTCCACTTTCTTTGAACCTTAAGTCTCGGCACAAGCAATCGATGATAACATTCACTGTCTCAACCGTCAGGGACAGCCCTCTGCTGCGCATAATATCTACTTGACGAAATGCCACATCCAAGGACCCCTTCCTACACCAGGCAGACATGTAAATGTTATAGGTAACAGCATTCGGCCTCCACCCCTTCGCTTCACTGCCCTCTAAGATCCTTTCCTCCCCTACCCGGCAGAGCCCATCGATAAGCACGGTGTATGTGATGACATCCGGTGGGCAGCCGAAATCGAATCAACTAGCCACTCTGCTTTGAGAACCTTGCCCTCCTCGCAGCACCCATGTAGAATCATGGTGTAGGAGCGGACGGTTGGGGGAGTTTGTTATCGAGCATGCCGTCAAGGACGCCCCGGGCCTCCTCCACCCACTAGGCATCGCAGAGCATTGAAATGAGGCCGTTGTACACGGCGGCAGTGGCCATGGAAGGGACGAAGTGGTATAGGAAGTCGTCGGGCGAGGCGTCATAGGGCTTGAGCAGCACGGTGAAGGCAGATGCGGTGGGCGGGAGGTGGAGACGAGGAGGGAGGCGAAAGCGGCACGCGTGGCGAGGGGGTGTCCGGAGGCGGCGAGGGGGGAGATGAGGGTGGTGAAGAGGGGCGCGGTGGGGGGAGCAGAAGAGGCAGAGCACCTCGTCGGGGCTGCCCTCGCAGGAGTATGCGGACATGAGCGTTATAGGTAGTGGGGGTGGGGGAGGCAGGCACTGAGCTGGAGGGTGGCGAGGTGGAGGGGGAGGAGGAAAGCTCGCGGTCGTGGGGGCAACGGCGGGGGAGGGTTGGGCGGAGGGGCATAGGAGGCGGGCGGTGAGAGGGTTGGGGGTGGTGGGGGTTTCCTGGGGTTTTTGGGTGGTTTCGGAGTAAACAAACCGCACTTTTCGTCTTAAACCGGCCGTATCATTGGGCCGGGGCGCCGGGCCGGCCAGCTAGGTTTCAGCCTTGATCGAGATAGAGATATAAATGGTTAGCGAGATGCGAGCCTAGTGCGTAACAATCATTTTGTGCTGATTGTCGATGGTAGTTTGTAACAATTTTGTAACGTTTAACTTTTTTTGTGCACCTTGCTTTCCTATGGCATTGTGTGTATTTAATTTTTTCTCATACGACAACTTATCCTTTTCTCTCTCGGTAAAATCAAGAACTACGTGCTAGCACTCCTGTGACACCAATTTCTAAGCTCATTGGATTTCTCTTGTAACTACCTAGGAAGATTAGTTGTAGATTGCTAAAAAGTGCGTATCAAACATGCTCATACTGTATCATAAAAGCCAAATTTTTATTACAAGATAGTACAACTTAGCAGCCGAGTTTTGCATTATTAAGGGCATTCAAGCCCAAGGTTTATATTACAATACAAAAAATCTTCCAAAGAAACCACAAGCATGTCCGAGCATAGTCGAGATCTAAAATCAGTAGACGTCACCTTCTAGGGAGTCATCAAAGTCTCCGTTGAAAGGTTCATCGGTGCCTTCCCAAGCTTCTTCTGGTGATGATTAAGCAAGTATGAGTACAACCATAGTCAATAAGCCACATGATAATATCTATTTAACTACTTGCCTGGATTTCAATAGAAGAAGGTATGTAGGTTTTATTATTATGGATATAAATGCATGTTTGTTTGTAAAGAACTTTAGTATTGAAATACAAAGCATTATTCTATTAAGAACAAAAGGATGTAACCATCTTACTTATCATCTTAAAATCATTCAAATCTTAATTATGCTTCATTGTTAGATTCACCCATTAAACACAACTTCATTGACCGAAAGCACCGCGAATCTGAAAACTATGTGTTATACTCTATAAAGTTGTTTAGCTTTATCTACAAGAAATCTCAAATACACAAAGTCATGCAAATAGACATGCAGCATGACAACAGCGACTAAGTTGAGATAACAAGGTTGTTTTACTATTCTTTCCTTTCTAGTCTCTACTCGATTGGTCTAGGTCATTCAATTACGATCGAGAATCCACTGGCCAGTGTAGAAATCACGGCCTGACATTGAATGGGTCTATCAATGTGAAGATTGGCAATCGGCATTAAAAACCTCAACTTTCATCTCACCCCTGATATGTGGGCTATCCTAAAACTCTGGAATAGTTGTTCCTCTTATAAATATTTGATTGGATCGAGCAGTATATTAAGCCAGGTTGACAAGTCAAACTTGTGGTTGAGAGAGATTTGTGTCCTTTACTTGTCATAAGGGTCTAGTCTTTACTTACCATAGATAAGGCTATCATTCATATGCCACATGCATTACAGCACAATACTTTCAAAATCATACCAAAGTCTCAATTCTCGGATGAGATCATACGCTCCAACCATCTCGTGGCTGCCCACCAAGTAGCCTCAACCCTTACCTTTATTTTTAAGTTTTGTAAGATCGAGGCAGCCGACTAGAGGGGGGGTGAATAGGCGGTTTGAAAATTTTCTTCAAATTAATACTAATCAATTCAAGAGCTTTTCTAATTGCCTAAACCAAGTATACAATGCGGAAGCTAAATTCAAGTTGGTTTAGTACAAATAGTGCCTAAGTCAAATAAATTCGCTTAAGTGCACCAACAAGTCCAGCCTAGGTCAATGTTTGCAATTCTAGGTTTACAAGCAATCAAAATAATGCTAAGTAAGTAAATTGCTTGAATGTAAAAAGAGCACATGCAAGCAAACCACAAATGACACGTTCTCTTTTTACCGTGGTGTTCGGAGACTTGCCGGTCTCCCCTAGTCCACGTTGAGGTAAGCCCGAACAAATCGGACCGGCTCCACGAATTAAGCCGAAACACCTCCAATCACTAGTGATAGCTCTTCCCCGCTCCGGGTAGGTGAGCTTCCGACCTTCACAACTTTGCCGGGCCTTCTCACAACCTCCTCTGAGAAGATCACCGCGCACGACGCCTCCCACGCCGTCTAGGAGTCGGCAAACTCCAAGAGTAACAAGTCAAGTCCCTCACTTGACTCTCACCATGTGCAACGAATGCACAAGCTCAATCCGGACACAAAGTCCTCCTCTAGATGCAACACATGCACTCTAGATCACCTCTCCTCTCTCACAAAGTGCAACACATGCACAATTGAGTGGAGAGCTTCACACTAGCTCAAAAGAGTGAAATGGAGTCCCTAGAACCTTATCCCAACCGGCCATAAGGGAGTATTTATAACCCACACCTCAAAACTAGCTGTTGGAGTCAAAAACAGGATTTTGCGGTACTACCGCCGTTATAGGTGCGGTACTACCGCTCCCCACCATAACGGCTAGAAAAATAGCTGTTAGTCAGCCATTTGCGGTACTACCGCAGTTATAAAATGCGGTACTACCATTCTGCGGTAGTACCGGGAAGTCGGCGCGGTACTTCCGCTTCAGCACTGACAGCACTCAGAAAAACGGTCATAACTTTTGACTCCGATGTCGGAATTTAGTGATCTTGGACTCTATGGAAAGCTTATTCAGAGGGATACACAACACACATATTTTCATGACCTCAAACATATTAGATCAATGCAGAAATCAAAAGAGATCCAAAAGAGTCACTCTCATGGTCTATGTCCAAAGGAAATGGCAATAAACGATTTTAGACCATGCCAAGGGATAATACATGATCTCCAACTTTTGCAAAACACATTTGCAAACTTAGATCATGTCACAAGGAGTAGGTACATGGACTTCAACCTTTTGCAAAACACATTTGCAAAGTATAGTCACATGTTACAAGGATTCGCCACATGAGCTTCAACCATTTGCAAAACACATTCGCAAATGCAAGCCTCATGCCAAGATGAGCTAGAGCAAGTGAGGTTGAGCTATCAACACATGATGAGACTCAAACTACTAAACATGACCCCTCTTAATAGTACGACAACCTATACTAGCAATCCGGTCTTCCAACCAAACACCGAGACCGGTAAAAGACTAGGAACACATCCTTAGCCCTAGCTAGTCATACCTTTGCCTTGGGTCATCATCTCGATATGCATCAACTCATGATGCATCCCTCTCATCAACTCCATCAACACATGATGGTCTTCCTTGACTTGATCAACACATGATCATCATGCATCAACTCATGACACATCTTCTTCTTTGATAGCCTTCAACTCATGAAGCTATCTTCATCACAATCTTGACTTGACGATCTTTAACACACGAAGTCATCCAAGTCATCTTCATTTGTGGAACCTAACCTATTCATCCAACTCATGGAAACCGTTAGTCCACAAAACAATTGTCATCAATTACCAAACTTCACCATTAACACATAATGGGGGGACTAGATTCAACAATCTTCCCTTTTTGGTAATTCATGACAATCTCAACAAATAATGAGATAATAAATAGGATATAAAATCATTTGAATTCAAAGTGCGGTACTACCGCCGTTGTAACTTCCGGTACTACCGCTCTACGGTAGTTCCGCGAAGTCGGCGCGGTAGTTCCGCTTGAGCCGGAACCAAACTTGGCGCTCTCTGGAAAAAAGGTTCCGCTCTACCTCCGGAGCTTCCGGACTCCGGAAGTACCGCTCTATACTGCGGAACTACCGCAACCTGCGGTAGTTCCGGCGTTTAAATCGCCGGTACTTCCGATCCCGCGAAAACTCAAATGCATCCGGAGGGTGCTCTCTGGAAAAAAGGATCCGCTCAGAAACCGGATCTTCCGCTCGCCGGTACTACCGCTTCTGGACGCGGAACTTCCGCTCTGCGGTAGTTCCGACGTTGAAATCTGCGGTACTACCGCTCTTCCAGACAGAGCACAATTTTGGTTTTAAAACAGATTTTCAATGAATGCATGCTCCTAGTTTGATCCCAATGTATGTATAAAAGGAAACATGGATCAATACTAGTGAAACTCCAAAACATAGAGATAGAGCTCCCCCTAAATGTGTGCATACAAATCTATATGAAGAAAAACATATGCACATATTCATTTGAACTATATGAGGAGTTCAATCTATATTTTGGATCTAAGGAATGCATTAGCATATGAGAAAGTGATTTTGAATGCATACCTCTTTGATTTCACCTTTCCATCCAAATGAGACTAAACATAAATAAACTTAAACAAGCATATTAGTCTCATATATGCATTTGTCATTATCACTAAAATATTATAAAAGTATTTTTCATTAACATCAAAATCTCATAATGGCATTTGTCATTAACACCAAAACCAACTTAAACAGAGCTTGATCTTTCAAGTTTACTGGCGCGAAGCTGAATAATTCTTATTAGTATGAGTAAATCATTTTAGTTGTCCAATATGATTACTAGCAACATAAATGCTGATTAAATACCATTACAGACTATACCAAGGTTGTCAAGGTGAATATGACCTTCAAGAATATGTCTGAGCGTTTAGGTGGTAGAATCTAACTATCCATCATGCCATTTCAAACTACTATTTTATGTAAATGAAAATGCATAATTAATGAAATGAATATAAATGTACTTAGGTATATGGGATCAACACAATCAAAGACATGTGAATTGCCTTCATGCTCGAAGTCTTCAACTAGGACTACTTCTGCATTTTGATTAGATCCATCGGTAGTCTGCACAACGAATCTAAGTGCTATCACAATGGAAAAGAAATCAAATAAGTCTGGACTCGGAAGAAAGTAAGCTGGGAACAAAATAAAAGAGAAAAATTTGAAAAAAGTTTAAACATTGGAGGTTTTGGGTGGTTAGGGTTTAAGCAGTGCTTGGTTGGATCGAATGGTGTTGAAAATGAGTTGACGAGCTCGAGAGGTCGAAACAAATATAAACAAGCTTAATGAGTTTTGGGTGAATAGTAACGAGTTGGGTGAATAGTACCAGACTGGCACTATTTCTAGCTGGTCGGGTTTAGCGAACAGTAGAAAGATTGGGTTGAAATTAACAGGTTGCACATTGTTGGGCTATTGATGAATATATAGTATTGGGTGGGATGTGAATAGTGTTGAAATGAATAGTATGGGGTTGGCCTAGTTGACCAACTGGGCCAAAAGATGGCTCAAGCTGTCTTTACTAGGCCACCTTAGTGGTCCAAGAAGCTCAGGGCCCAGCTCACTCCAGAATGAGCTAGAGCTCTCTCTCACGGCCACCGAGATAGGGGAACGGCGGTGATGTCAAATTCAGTGGCAGCGACGGCAGATGGTGGCAAGCAGTGGTGCGTCAAGCACCAACATAACGCAAGCAACCCACTTTGGGTACACGTGTGGGTAGCGGTGACTTAGAGACAGCTGGCGACGACAAAGCTTGGTCAGAATTGGGGTGGCTCAAGCATCTAGAAGGTTAGGGAAGCTCGGTGGTAGTGATGGCTTAGCTTGAGGTGGCCTGAGAAGGTCTGGTGACAGTGACCATGGGCGGCAAAGTGGTGGCACACAGCAATGGCGAGCTATGGAAGACGAGGCTTGGCAGGGATAGCCTGTGGTGATGAAGAGATGCTAAGGAGGTGGACAATTTGTTAGAAAGGAGGCAGCGGTGAGGAATCAGAATTGAGCTCACCAGTGAAGATTTGGGCATCAGCGATTGCGGCATGGCTTGGCCAAAGTAGAGGGTGGAAGAGTGGCAGTGGTCATGGGGCCATGTGAAAAGTGAGTGAGGGGTCACCGAGCTTGGCTATGTAGGCAACAAAGGCAATGGTGCTAGTAGCAGTGTGGAAGGGCACTTGGTGCGTGGACGGCGACGTGGACGAGCGAGCGGCTTTCACACTGCAGTGGTGGAGATAGCGTGTGCGCTGGCAGCGGGAGAGGTGCTGCTTCTCGCTGGCGTGAGCACATGAGAAGTGGTGTTGTGGTGCATGTCGAGCAGATGGCGATGGGAGGTTACAGCAGTGCAGATCGGCAGTGGAGCAGTGTGGTGAGTGGTCAATGATGGCGTTAAGGCAAGGTACGGGGTGGTCGACAAGGTGATGTGGAAGTTGTGCAACTTTTGACATGGGTGTTGGCAATGGGAGAGCGAGGTGGTGCTAGCAAGCATGAATGGCAATGCAGTGCGTGGATGCGGGACCAAGGCGATGACAGAAATTAAAGCTGTAGTGCGCTTTTGCAATTGGAAGTCTAGAAAAGGAAAAGGATTTTGGCTAGAGTTTTTGGATTTGGCAAAAACTTCAAATTCAAGAAAATTTTGAATAAAATCAAAAAATTTGAAAATTGGGGTTGTTTAAACTAATGTCCTCAAATTCTTAAGAAAATAGTCACTTCTTGTGCACGTAATAATAGACGATTGATTGCTACATGTACAGTAAACTCAGCACGTGTTAGAATAATCTTGTTGCGTGTGTGAGTACGAGTTCGAGACACAGTAGAATCTGTCTTTGTGTTTTACTTAAGTTGAAGATGTGACCAATTTGAAGTCCAAGTATATATATTAGTCGGAGAGTACTAATCTATGTAATGAGGAGGCTTGTAACCAATTTTGATAAGAGCAAGAGAATATATAATTGTAACGATTATGGGCACTTCGCTTCAGAATACCGTAAGCTGAAGAAGGAGGAGAAAACACTTCTTGCTAAAACTCTCATTGATAATGAACTGGCACTACTCTGATGCTGAGTCAAGTAAGTAGAGTTGTGTCATAGATGTTGAGGAGATTTCGCCGTCCTAAGTCAAGTACATAGGGTTGAGTTCGAAAGCGTTGAGGAGATGTGTTTGCCATTTTAAGTTGAGTACTAGTTGGGCAAGTCGTAGTTAAGACTGACTGCCTATAAGAACAAAAAACAAGATTAAGGGAGTGATTGTTAGAATAATCTTTTTGTTGCGTGTATGAGTACGAGTCCGAGATGCAGTAGAGTGCATCTCTGTGTGTTACTTAAGTTAAAGTCGTGATTAACTTAAAATTTAAGCACGTATATTTGTCAGAGAGTACTAAGCTATATAATGAGAAGATTTGTAATCAACTTTAATAAAAACAAGCGAATAGATAAATTCAAAAAACTTGAAGGCTAGGCTAACAGCACGGATGCCAATCAATCGTGTAGGAGAACACAATCAATGGCTCCAACGTTACATCCCCGTCGCGTCAGCTAATACCAACTGAAAAGTATGGCTCGTGAGCAAAGCGCCAATACCACCGCCACGCCACGCACCCCGCTCTCTCTCTCTCTCTCTCCATCTCTCGGACATGGCCATGCGCTCCCATGGTCCACGGAATTTGCACCCAACAAACGGACCGGCCGGGGCGAGCCCACGCTTATACGGCGCATGTGCCCCGCGCGGTGGTCCTCTCCGGCCGGGCGGGCCAATGGACAGCCGCAGGCGCCTGCCCGCGCTGTTGCCGCCTGCAGCACGCGGCAAGCTTTGCATCTCACCGGCCGGTCACGTACGCGCGCGCGCAGCCACGCGGGCTGGCCGGGGCCACCCCCCATCGACGTCAAGCCGCGCGCGCGATCGAGAAGAGTACAAGCCTTGGATCCTGTGACTCCATAGGGTTGTGGCATCCGGTGTATCGCGCGCGCGCGCGCGCGCGCAGTGGTGCTAGGCTGCTAGCTCCGTCGAGATGCATGGCTGGATAATCGATGCGCCGGCGCGGCCGATACGCGTGATCATCCCGCGCGCGCGCGCGCACTCGATCGACTGTTCGAGGTCGCGCTCGCCGCAGACAGGCCGTACGGCGGCGCGCGGAGATACAGCTCGGCGGGCCAGCTTTTTCATGGCGATCATATCAGTTTCGTCACGTACATCAAGCGAGGGCCCAGCCAGGGAGGGCCATACATGCATGCATGTGTTCTAGCTCGCTAGCTACCTGAATTATTGGCGATTCCGGCCGTTCTACGCTCTAGGCATCCCCGTCGAGCTGGCCCCTCGACTAACCAATCGATCGAAAACTGTAAAACTGTCGCGTCAGTGTATACATGTGTCGACCAAATCAATAATTTTCCTACATAGCTAGCAGACAACCAGCATCCTAATTTCACAGCTGTGGAAGTGATTCATTTGTCACCCCGAATAGTACGTATTTGCGTCGTACTCGTACGTCGATCGAGATAGCCAGCGCTAGCTAGCTAGATGACAGCACGCAGTAATATATACGACGTACAGGCGTACGTACATAGGCAGGCCTAGTAGTGGTCAGTGGTCACCACATGCTAATGCAACTCTGTAAAAACCCACTGTTGCAAGCACTGTGAGCTACGCTGCTGCATGCACACGCCTAAAAGGACGCGGATTCATCGATCTAGCACGTTCGTACGTGTAACGCGCAGATTAGAAGGCAAACAGTAACTGTGTTTTCAAGAAAAAGCATGTGCCTACGATTTAGCAAAGGTGGAATTGTTTTTATGTTTCTGTATTATGTAGGGGTTAAAAAGGTTAGGGTAATTTTATCTAGATTAGAAAATTTTGCTACATTTGTATTTATGTCTTCTTTTTTGTGTTACGGAATGTAGATTTAACCAGCTTAATATGACATGAGCTCACATATTTGCACACGGCTCAAGCTTCTTGTTGACGGGCGGATAGCTCAATCAAAGTTAACGTTTCGAAAATTCAAAAAGGTGGGCGCCTTAGCAGCAACAAAGACAACATACTTATCAAAAAAAAAAAGACAACATAGCTCAAAATTTTGAGCAGCTCGTATTAGCTTCTATTCATAGCTCCTGCTTAGAAAAACCAAAAAACAATAGAATATCTGGTTTCTCGAAGTGGCTTCTTCACTTGTCTCACTATCGTCTTGCTTCAGGGATAAGACACCCCACTCCTCTCATTCCTATCACGCGTACACATATCTCCTTCACTTTTTTCCACCACTCGCTCACTCTTTCCAAAAATCATTTCTTTCAAACACTATTATTCATTTTCAGTCAAAAACCATCAATAAAAGCAAATATAGATGCCCCTTAGACAACATGGACCATATGCAAGAAGGTCGTTAACGAGTTAGGCCATCTGAAAACTGCATGGCCGTTAAAGAGGTCAGCACGGTAAAACTCAGAGCAACACAAACACAAACGTATGTCTTTTTGTCTGTGTTTTATAAGGGTTCACCAAGAGTACATATCTCGTCTAGCTTAGACTCTGAATTTTATCTGTCATTTGTCTGAATTCACCAAGTTTGAATAATTTTGTCTAGATTAGAATTCTTTTTATTGTTTCTATCTTTTTTTAGTCTGTTAATTGCCCCCTAATGTATGTCTACTGAAAAATCATTTTATAAAACTAAGAATGGATTGCAAATAACAATGTTGGAGCTAGCAAGCATAGTGATGATCAAATACAATGTTGGAGCTAGCAAGCATAGTGATGATCAAATAGTCCTCCAATCTGGGTGGGAAGCTTTTGTGGTTGCTCATCGCATACAAGAGAATGACCTCCTCATTTTCAAACACAAGGGGAACTCACGCCTCGAAGTTCTCATCCTTGACCCAAGCGGTTGTCGGGAAACCTCTTCATGTTTTGTCATGGGAGATTTTTTCCAATACCCAAGAAATGTGTGAAGATTCAATTGTTATTGTTGATCCATTCCCTGATATAAATATGATGATGATCACATTGTGGGAGAAGACACTAGAAATCCAGTTAGGTGCCAGAAGCAGAGACCAGGCCATTGTGTAAAAACTCGGAGGATGGCTTAAACATCCCCACCTTCTATCAAATCAGGTCATAGTTCTGTAGTTTCTTGTGCATTATTGTTATCACATTTTAAATTACTTCTTGTCCATAAGGAAGCAGGCCCATAATAGGTCGGTGGCTGAAAAAACTGTTCCCGTTAATCATCAGAAACAGCCCAGCGAAATTTGGACCTATTTGGACCCCTGGACACTACAAATTCCGGTTTTGGCCCCCTATGGAAATTTATTCCACTTCTGGACCCCTGTTGAGCGCGAAATAACGGGAAGGCGACACGTGGGCGGGTCGTGCGGAAGCTAGCCGCGCGACCGAGCTGGCGGCGCGCCCGGGCGCGCGACTCCACGCCGACCGCTCGAGCGCCTCGCCCCAGCGCGCGACCGCTCAGCCCAGCGCGCGTCCCCGGTCCCGACCGCGCGTCCGCGCAGGCCAGCGCGCGTCCCCGATCCCCACCGCGCGTGTGCCGCCCCCGACCGCGCGTCTTGCCCGCCGAGCGCGCGTCATGCCCGCGGACCGCGCGACTTGAGTCCAGCGAGATTCGCGTTGCATGCTGGAGCGCCCGACCGCACGGGAAGTGGTGTCAAATCCATCCGCCGAAAGCACCCGAGGCGTATTTTTTCACGCCGGTTTGCACACGCGTCTGCAAGAGGTTTGCATGGCCCCTCTCCGTGAATACATGCAGCAGGCTTAAAGAGGTTGAACAGCAGCGCATATGCTCACATAGCAAGCGAAGCAACTCATTTGCAGTTCGCGGTGCAGTTGAAGTGAAGACAGAGCGAGTGAAGGGAGGAAAAAAGAGAGTGCAAACTCAGGATTTCGAGTTGGTTTTGTTTCGAATCAACGGATTTTGCAAATACAAAAGTTGTAGATCATCTCGCGAGCTTCAAGAAGAGGTAATTTTTGCCCCCATGCAAGTAATTTTCTGCGAATGTCATTAGCCCGTAATTAGCCAAACCGTGTATCGGTAACGTTGTTATAAGCCAATCTTTCATACGGTGTGTATGTGTATGGTGCATGATTTATTGTAGTGTAAATAATGTCGTATTTCATGTATGTGATTAGTCCATAATTAGTCGATTAGCACAAACCATCGTTTGGTAATGTTATTTTATGTGAATGTGTGATACGCGATGTCAATATTTGGTACGTTATGTATTTGTAGGTAATCTTTATGTGAATATATGTATTATAAGTCAATGTGTTATACAGTGTGTATGTGTAGGTAAAAATCAACATATGATGCATGCTTTATTGTAGTGTAGATAATGTTGAATTTTATGTTGAAGTTACGTATTGTAATGTAGTTAGTTTTTGCTGAAGAAAAGAGAGGAGCGAAAGCCGGAAGAGTTGAATTGTTTTCGTTTGGAATCAGTGGACTTGGCAAGTAGAAAAGTTGTAGATCGTCTCGTGAGCATCAACAAGAGGTAAGTTTTGTGCCCATGCAACTATAATTTCTCGTGAGCATCAGAAATGGCATGGCACCCGCCACCACGTCTACTCTACTCTAGCCCAGCATCTTTTAGCTTTGAACTTTTCCCAAAATCAAAATAAACGGATACCTTTTGAAGTGAATATTTCGAATGGTTTACAGACTTCAAATCTATATACGCTGTTTATGTCGTTTGCTGCGTCTCGAAAAATGTTGACCGTAGTTATTTGTAGTGTTTATGTCGTTTTCTATCTATATACCACTAGAAATTTACATAGACATTTACTTTTTCAGAAATATTTGCTGCGTCCAAATGTCGTTTGCTACATAGACTGTTTATGTCCAGAGTTAGAAAAGATTATAGTTTAAATAATGTGCCCATGTGTTGAAAAAGTAAATATTTATGTTGGACCATTTGTAGGTGTTAGATTAGAGACAATTTGTATAATTAGTATGCTTAGTGAATGACCGTAGTATGAAGGTCATTTGATGGAAATAAAAATGATATGTATATTTAATTTGATGTATGGTACAATTAGAAAGTAAAATAGTTACAAATAAATCGTAGATTTAGAAATACAAAACATATAATAATCGAAACTGTTAATTACATGATACGATTGTTACATGCTGTGTACTAAAATGGTTGATTATGCACTTATGTTAGGTACGCAATGGCTGGCATTGAACAATTGATGGTGTTTTATGGGAGTGGTCTCGTACGTGATGGGCCGTATGGGGCGGACCTGTCAAATTGCGAGCGGACCGTGATCCGGGCACCCGGTCTGAGCGCCATGAGCTTGTCTGAGCTACGGAGGTGTGTCCGTTCAGCGTTCGATCGAGAGACCGCAAGGAAGAAGTTACGGATCGAGGCAGTCTATGCCTCAATGGTGGATGACGGAAGGGGGAGCATATGGCAACTTCTGAAGGTGACCAATGACGCCTCATGGGCGAACTACATGGAGGTCGTGCGCAACCCTGATGCTGCGATATATGGGAGGCCAATGGTGTATGTCGAGTTCGTGGAGAGGGCAGAATCATCAGGCATGGTTGGTTCAGATGCCGCTGGTGGAGATGAAGTGGCCGGCGGTCATGAAGACCCTTCTGCGGGAGAACATGTGGGCGAGGAAGTGGGTGATGAAGACGACAGGAGGCGTGCGCAGAATTTCCAGCCCAACGAAGGTGTGCACGACAGGTGGTGGGCCGCCCGTATTGACTGTCATGAGTATCTTGGGGACCGGGTGGAAGAAGAGGACAGCGAGGAGGATGAGGAGGTTGAGACAGGCAGCTCTGGAGAGGACGAGGACGGCGAAGGTGCACCTGGAGGGGTGGTAGGTCGTGTTGTGACCACGGACGGTGCGTACGTGTCGTCCAGACTGGACGACATCGCAGCGGCAGCCCTAGTTCTGCCACAGGCGGAGGAGGGAGAATGGGGGTTCAGCGAGGGCGCACTCTTTCTGGGGCAGTGCTTCTGTAATAAGAGTGCTGTCCAGCAGGCTATTGCTAGACATGCCATCAACATAAGCCGGACGTATCGGGTCCACAAGTCAAAGCCGGACACGTACGTTGTGAAGTGTGTGGACGGGTCGTGTGGTGGCAAAGTCCGTGCACAACGGTACAAGGGCGTTGGCACGGAGTTCCGGATAACGGTGCTGCAAGATCACAGTTGCGAGCTTGCGGGGCCAGTACATAGACACCGCAACATGACATCACGTTATGTTGCGGAGGTGGTCACGCACCTCGTCCAGGCGGATGTGTCAATTACCCCGAAGATTCTGATGGCAGCAGTAGCAAACGAGGCGGGCTACGAAGTGAGCTACAAGAAGGTGTGGCGGGCGAAGCGAAAGGTGCTGCACGGTATGTATGGGACGTACGAGGAGGCGTGCGACCTGGTCCCAAGAATGCTGGATCAAATTGCACAATCAAACCCAGGCACTTACATAAACAGGCAGGAGAGGGTCCATCCTACGGAGGGCCCGAACTGTTTCATTCTTGACAGAGTGTTCTGGGCCTTCCATCAGGCGATACAAGGGTTCAGGTGGTGCCGTCCAGTGCTAACCGTAGATGGGACGTTCCTATCCGGCAAGTACAAGGGCACTATCCTTACCGCAGTTGCAGCCGATGCAAATGACCAGTTACTCCCAGTGGCATTTGCAATTGTGGAGAGCGAGAATACAGATAGCTGGCTTTGGTTTCTTTGCAATTTGAAGAATGCCGTAGTGCAAGACAGGCCTGAAGTGTGCCTTATCTCCGACCGCAATGCAGGCTTGATGTCTGCGTTGCGAACGTTGCAGGATGGGATGCAGGCCCCCGTCCCGTGGACTGATGTGAAGAACCGCTGGTGCATGAGGCATATTGCAGCGAACTTCCACAAAAGGTTCCGTAGCAAGGACCTCATGAAGATGTTCAAGAAGCTATGCATGCAGAACCAGAAGCGGAAGTTCGACACCTTGCGGAGGCAGCTCGATCAGGAGGCTACGAAGCATGTGCATGCAGCAGCAGGGGCCGTGGAGGGGGGCTCCACAAGAGTCGGGGTATTCTCACAATGGGTTCAGTCCAATGCACCTGACTTGGAAATGTGGTCTTTGTTGCACGACACCGGTGGGGCGAGGTATGGGATCATGACAACCAACATGTCCGAGGTTTACAATGGTGTATTGAAGGGCGTCAGATCCCTGCCGATCACGGCAATTGTGGCCGAGACCTGGAACCGTACCGTCGGGTACTTTGTGAATAGAGCCAGGATGGCGCAGAAGCACGTTGAGGAAAACAAGCAATACTCTGAGGTCATGCAGGCCTTCATGGACAGGAAGATGGAGAAGGCTCGAACCCACATTGCTCAGCCCATTGATGGCTTAAGGAGGAAGTTTGAGGTCCGCCTAAGGCAGAAGTATGTCATGGGTCACATTAGAGGGGAGCGCAAGCAGGTATGCACGATTGGTGATGAAGCATCTTGCAGCTGCAACAAGCCCCAGCTTCTGCACAAGCCATGCTCCCATGTGTACGCGGCATGCGCTGTATGGAACCAGGCGTCGACACAGTACATCTCCAAGTACTACGACATGCAGCACTTGTATGCAACCTGGAGTGCAGAGTTCCATTCCTACGGGGTAGACATGCACTACAGGGAATTATGGCCGGGGGAGATAAAGTGGGTGCCCAACGATGCACTGAAGCATGTCGGGCGTGGAAGACGACAAAGCCGTCGCATCCGCAACGACATGGATGAGAGCCAGCGAGGGGATCGTGTTCGGCGCCCGAAGTGTAGGCTATGCAAGACCTTTGGCCACTCCCTCAGTCAGTGCCCAAACAGGCCGGCATCAAGCAACGCTCCGTAGTACCAACCACAATCCATATGTAATGTATTATTCAGGAGGTGTACGCTTAATTGTTGGCTCGATGGTGTAGCTATGTATTGCACATTACCATGTTATGTATATTTTCGCACATTCCATATGTTTCCTTGTCGTGTGGGTCATATTGGTGTGCACATTTTACGTATGTTTTTGTACATTCCGTACGTTTCCCTGTCATAACATTTGTTGTGAGTTATGTTGTTATTTGTTGCACATTTTGTTGTAATGTACACTAACTTGTTATCCTTCTTTGGCAGGACATGGCGTTCGAGCTGCTAGAGCCCCGTTGGGACGAGCACCACCGATGCCATGTGTGGTTCTCGGCACCCGCACAGGGGCCTCCTTGCTTCGTCCTTAGGGGCCCCCGAGAGAACTGGCGTCTCGACCCTCGGTACATCCCACTACTGCGGGACACCGGTCTGCTGCCCATTGCCCGCATGTTGGATCTACCGCATGGGTTCCAGTACGATGCGCCACTGTTGTCAGCTCTCGTTGATCGATGGAGGCCGGAGACTCACACCTTCCACTTCCGGTGGGGGGAGATGACGGTTACGCTGCAGGACGTCACGATGATTACAGGTCTACCCCTCCGTGGTGCTGCTTTGGTGCCACCCCCGAAGGCAGCAGATTGGAAGGTCCGTCTGGGTCACCGGTTCGGTCATGCGATCCGAGACAACGCAGCTGGGGTGCCACATGGATGGCTTCGTCGCTTCATGACCTGTCCTGCAGACGCAGATGAGGTCGCGGTGCGGACGCACTTCGTTGCATACCTGCTATATCTGTTCGGGTACGTCTTGTTCCCTAGCACGACTGGAGACTCCGTGCAGCCTAGCTACATACCGCTAGCGGAGTCCTTGGCAGATGGCTGGCCTGGTCAGCAGCCACAGTATAGCTGGGGATCAGCAGTCCTTAGCTCCACATACCGAGGCTTGTGTGACGCCTCGCAGCGTACCGCGGCCAGCGAGCCGATCCTAGCCGCCTGCTACCTTCTCCTTCAGTTGTGGTCATGGGAACACTTCCCCGTTGGCAGGCCTGACTTTGGTCGTCGTGTGCACCCTTATGACCTCATCCCGCAGTTGTATGGTGGTGACGACCCCATTGATGCGCCCACAATGGGTACACGTTGGACGCATGGTCAGTTGAGGTGGGCCAGGGAGAGACCGAGACGTGCGTACTCGGATTTCCACCAGAGGTTCGAGCTTCTGGCGTTTGGCGACGTAGACTGGTGGCCATGGTCTCCACAGTTAATTGCGAACACGGCCCCCCACGGGTTGTCATACCAGTGCGAGCGAGATCAGAGGTACTGGATGACGACCTGCCACTTGGTGTTTGCGCACTGCGTCGAGCCGTACAGCCCACACCGAGTCATGAGACAGTTCGGGCTGTACCAGCATGTCCCTCCCATGGCAGGACGCCCTCTTGCGGAGGAGTTCCACCGGTATGTCAGTACACCCCAAATTTAATTACTGCATTAGTGTCAATGTCAGTACCGTACTGATTGTGTAATGTCTCAATGGACTTGCAGGCAATCGAGGAGAGGGCGAGCGACCGAAGACTGGAGAGCCACACAGCGGACGTGGACAGACATGTGGTCTGACCATGCGCATACGATGGTTGTGGATGAGACACGGCCGTACGACCCTGACGACCCCGCGCCGTACAGGGCATACCTTGACTGGTACGCTGCACGCACCCGCTGTGGGCTTACTACAGGGGAGCCCCCACAGCCTCCACCTCATGCTGTTCACGGGGCGGCTATACAGGAAGGTCCAGACCGTCATCTAGCGGCACGGGTCGACGAGGCGGTACGAGAGTACTGTGTCATTACGCAATGCAGGATTACATTTGAACTGACTGTTTGTTTCACTGCAGGTGGACCGGATACATCGTATCGACATCGAGGCTAATGAGGCTATACGACATAGGAAGTCCAATACCGAATCTCGGTGGGTAAGCTATATGCGCAGCATCAGCGAAATGGCAAGGGGTACGATACGGGGCTTGAGTTGTGGTCGCCGAGATGACGTTGTTGCTACACGCGGTGGCGGACGTGGGCAGGGACCACCACCTCCCTCCGCGCCTCCGTCAGCACCAGGATCAGCACGGCCATCCTCGGCCTCCACGCGCTTCGGCCCAGCGGTTCGACAATTGGCAACTATTTGTTTGTGCACTCATTAACATTTATGTCTAACCACATCTTCGTCTTGCAGCAATTGCGACAGGATAGCACGCTGCTACGGAGGGCGACGTCAACACGGAGGTCGACATCGCCGCATGAACCAGAGGGGCCGTCCGAGAGTCGGCAAAGCTACGGTCGCTCGGCCTCCACGCGCTTCGGCCCGGCGGTTCGACAATTCGCAACTATTTGTTCATGCACTCATTTACCATTTATGTCTACGCACATGTTCGACTTGCAGCAATTGCAACAGGATAGCACGCAGCTACGGAGGGCGACGTCATCACGGAGGTCGTCATCGCCGCACGAACCAGAGGGGCTGTCCGAGAGTCGGCCAAGCTACGGTCGCTCGGCCTCCACGCGCTTCGGCCCGGCGGTTCGACAATTCACAACTATTTGTTCATGCACTCATTTACCATTTATGTCTAACCACATGTTCGTCTTGCAGCAATTGCGACGGGATAGCACGTCGCAACGGGCATCGTCATCACGGAGGGCGACGGACGAGCGACCGCGCTCTCCAGGACGACGGGGGCCCACTCCAGACAGCACCCCTGACTCGCCGGACCAACCAGAGGGGCAGATGCCCTCGTATCTCACGGGACAGGTGCAGACCAACCTATATGACCGGGATAGGTGGGTTGTGCCGACCTATCAAGGCATGACATCGCACGAGTACATGGGGGACTTCCCGTCGACATCCTCATTTCACCAGCCACATACCCCGGTATGCACTAAACGTGTGTATTTCATTATGAACAATTTTCGTACTTTCCATTGTCTAATTCAGTTGTACCATCTAACCAGGACGTTGGCACCTCCTCCGATTGGGTGAGCTCTATGCTTTATGACCAGCCGTCGCAACTGTCCACAGAGTTGTACCCACCGCCGCCTCGGCCACACCCCTCGCAGTACGATCTTCGCGATGCACCCCGCTCCCCTAGTAGGTTCACCTTCTCAGAGGATCATATGCGCCGTACGAGGCGGCGACGACGAGATGATGAATGAATTTTTTAAATTGTGCTTTTGTAATATTTGTGATGTTTTTCAATTGCTTGATGGTTTGATGTTCAAAGATGGTTTCCAGTATAAAAGGGTTGCTCTAAGTTCTTTGATTTAGTACGGCATACAACCAACTGAGAGATGACAACACGGGGTAGCGGGAGAAGACATAGCTTGACGACAATTTTTTTGCCTTGTGATAACAACTCCACGTACATAACAAACAATCAATTCATCACATGCTTAACAACGTTGCACATTACATCGTTATGGAAAGAGGGCACAGAATATGAAGGTCACAGAAAATGAAGGCGTCATGCACTTACAACACGAAACAACACATACATTGCACATACAGACAGAATTTATGGAAAGTTCTACACCCAAAACATCAACACAACAGTCCAACTGGCACAGCATCAACACATTCCGTACCCTCGTGGCCTACATGCCAAACGAGCCTCGTGGCACCCACATGGAGAACTGCTGAGGGGGCCTCCTCGGACGGGGCTGGCCATCGTGGTAGTGGCACGCACATATGCAGCTCGGGTTCGCGCAGCAACATGTGGGATCATAAGAGCTTCCTATGTTGACAACCTCCTCGTTTCCCCTCTCGCGTTGCATCTGTTGGCGGAGCTCATTGTTCTCCTCATTGAGAGTCTCCATTCGGTACTCCAAGTCCATTATTCGGTCCCATAAAGTACCCACATAACGGTCAATATACCGTTCATGAGGAGGGTCGATCCAGCGGGAGAAGTCGCATTTCGCCATCTGCGAAAAATGACAGTAAACATGGAGGGTCCATAAGCAATACAAAATGTACTATTAGTAATTTGTACCCCGGAGCGTGGGCATCGGAAGAAACGGCGCCCGCCATCGTTCGGCCCTTCCAGGACCTGCACGACCACGTACTCATTGTGTCTGCATTTCGGCCACGCTGGTTGCGCACGCCGGCTTGGTAGCAAGCGGTACTGTGGTCCGAACATCTCCCTCCTTTCCAAGGGAAGGTCTTCCTTCGGTGACCCATATCCGACTGGCCCCTCATCTTCCGCCATGGTATGTTCTTTGTTCGATTTACAGGGTTTTCTGGCTACAACTTCATGGGACCTCTACCGTGCTATTTATATCGAATGGCGGGACAAAAGATGGCTGCTTTGCCCAGAGATAAGACAAAAGCGCTCAGCTTTACTCGGTGAGATGACAACACAAGCCAGCTTTACGCAGTGATATGACAAATCGGGGCAGCTTTGCTCAGTTAGATGACAACACATGCCAGCTAAACTGCCTACATAAAGACTACGATCTGAAAAGCCTTCATACGAACATTTATTGCTACTCTGAAAAGCCTACATAGGAACATTTATTGCTACTCTGAAAAGCCTATCGCTACAGAAACCAACAAAATAGGGGCGTAGGCTGTAGCCTTTACAGTGAATGTTCACGTCATAGGCATGTATCCTTTCCAGTGAGTTTTCATGTCACCTTTCCTTGTTGTTTCATAAATACAGGATACAGGCTCTGAAAAGCCTACATAGGGACATTTCCATGGACTATGCCCACTGCACCAGATAACCTGCCTACATAGAGCGCCGCGTGAGGGTGGACCAAACCCGTCTGAAGGGCAAGGAGGATGAGCTGCAAAGGAGGCGGGAGCAGCTAAGTCTGCGTGAAGCAGCCATCAAGCGTCAGGAGGAAGAGCTTCAAGCTCGGGAGGCAGCTCTCAAGTCCAAGAATGACAGGAAAAAGGATGCAGCGGAGCCATCTTCAAGGCGCGATAAAAAGGGGAAACAACCACGCTACACCCAGTAGACAAAATGTTACGAGCAGTTGGGTGGGTTAGTCGCATATCATGCTATATGTTATGCATGTAATAAAATTGTACGCAACATGTTATGAAGTTTATTTCTATTCACATAAGGTTATTATCTCGTGTGTTCGCATTCAATGATTCAGATAGCAAGTCATTTAACAATATTAACATACTCTTGGTACACTAATTCTTAGTAACATAAAAATATCACTTACCAATGTATATATCAAATAAAAAAGGGATTATCCGTACAAAAAATTCCATAAAAAATTAGCAACATATACGAGGAGAAGGCATCAGGCAAAGACAACACGAACAACTCATACATTTCACGTACATGACATGTAGCAAGTAGTACAACCACCAACACACCAACGAACACAAGAACTAAAATACAACACAACCGTACATAAAACATTACCAAAAGAGCTTGACGACAAGATAGCATAAAACATTGCGAACCTACACGAGGATAACCTCCAGCACTGCAACTTGAGGATAACAATAAACACAAGAAACAAAATAGCACACAACATTAAATTTATCTTCCACTCTAGTCTGTCGAAACGATGCTGCATCCCGACGGGGTCGCAACCCCCCACGACAACTCTCTCGCGGCGAACACTGTCATTCCTATTTCCCATTTCATCCTCCCACACCCAGAATCGGCAACCACCATGAGCTTCCTGCGATTCCATGACAAGAAGATTTTTAAACATACCACCACGATTTGAATGAACCCAAAACAATATGACTCACCGAGTGATTGGGGCACTTGTAGTAGTGTCGCCCGGGATTCTTGGCCGTCTGTGATGTCCTACGTCTAACCACCAAGTTGCAATTTGGGCACATCACCGTGGGTGCCCATGAAGACGTGCTGAGCTGACTCATTGCCTAGTCTTGGGGAGTGAGCACGAAATAAAACTACACAGATTGTGAACAACTTACTCAGGAGGTGACTGATAACATGGCCAGGGAGTATGTGAGGGATGACTCCGTTTTATAGGCTGTGTGGGGGTAGCCTCACGCACAAAGACCACAGACAACACAAATCTTGACCCCACACCATGCTCAGTGAGGAGACAAAACATGCCAGCTTTTGAGGTGACCTCACAAAAAGGGCCAGCTTTGCTCAGTGACATGACAAAAGAGGTCAGCTTTTGCTCAGTGACTAGACAAAACAGGTCAGCTTTTGCTCAGTGACTAGACAAAACGGGCTGCTGTTGAGCTACCGCCTACCGAGCTGCTTGATGACTCTGGCTAGGCCATTACGACATATACATATTAGGCTAATACTTTAACTTGGCAGAATGACGTGTGGTACAATTTTCTACGTACACGTAAGAGAGTGAATGCACAAATTCCTGCAGGTCTTCAGGGGACGAGCCTATCTCATCAATTATCCATTTTCAGTCCCTGAGCTAGTGTCAAAGTCAATAAGTCATTCCCTGAAAGTCCCAAGTGCAATGATACACATCACATTCAAAAGGCATTACATAAGAAAGCATAAAATGCAAACCGGGACAGATGTACATAATATTGACAATGAAATAAATTTTAATATTGGATCAAATAACACCTCTTACCGAATGAGGCCATCATCTTCGGTTCTCCGTGGCTTGAATAAGGAGGACATCATTTCTAGCTTGGGTGACTGAGTGTGCACTGATGCTCTGTATTTAGAGATAAGAGGCCATTGGCGAGAGCTAAACACCTAAACAATGCCAAAAGGCATGAGTATAGCCAATTCGTGATTACTAAAGAGAGCAGTTGTCCTCAGTGGGATGCCAAAAGATGCCAACTTTGGGCAGTGACATTACTAAAGAGAGCAGTTGTCCTCAGTCAAATGACAAAAAGAGGCCAGCTTTGCTCAGTGAGATGACAAAACATGGCAGCTGTGCTCAGAGACATGACAAAACGGGGCAGCTTTGCTCAGTGAGATGACAACACATGCCAGCTTTGCGCAGTGACATGATAAAACGGGGCAGCTTTGCTCAGTGATATGACAAAAGAGGTCAGCTTTGCTCAGTGGGATGACAAAAGATGCCAGCTTTGGGCAGGGACAGTACTAAAGAGGGCAGCTGTGCTCAGTGACATGACAACAAGAGGTCAGCTTTGCTCAGTGGGATGACAAAAGATGCCAGCTTTGGGCAGTGACATGACAAAACGGGGGCCTTTTTTCAGTGATATCGCAGCACTCCCATCTTTACTCACTGCTACGACCACGCGGACCATCTTTACACGTACGAGTAGAGACAAAACGGCCCCTATAAATTGGTATGCTTTCCATTTCCCAGCGAACATTGCACATCCAAACCCCATACTCCATCGTGCTTCCCTCACCCAACCGGGATGGACAAAGGCAAGAAGAAGCAATGGGACAAGATGGTGAAGGATTGGGAGGAGACCCGTGACATAGCACGGTCAGCTGCAGCCCGCGATGCCGCCCGCGATGAGAAAATAAGGGCGATACAGGCCCGGGTAGAACAAGCCCATCGTGCTACGATGAAAGGTCCCCCCCCAGAGCGCCCGCGTAGCAACAACCCCATCCCGGACGTCCCCACCGAGCGTTCGCCACAACTACCACCTGAGGGGGAGACACCTCCCCTTTGTTGGTGCGGGGACGTGTGCAAGTTCTTCAAGTCTAAGCACCGCATCAGTCTAGGTATGCGGTACTGGGGTTGCGCAAACTACTCCAGTGACTACCCCAACCGCCGTTTTGACACCGCAACCTATCGGCAGCCGGTAACGACCACATGCACCATTTTCCCCTACTTTTTCTCCTTCACAACACGCACTAACAATATCTCTCTTTAATTTACAGTCTCCGGAGCCCCTTTGTGCCTACCGCAAATGGATCGATCTTGAGATCCACCCTGAGGACCAATGGACCCTCGACTTCGAGGAGTGGAATGTCACAAAGGAGAAGGAGTTGCTGGAGGAGGAGCGCCGCAAGCACGAGCACACCCTGCGTATACAGCGCGAGACGCAAGCTCATCTTGAAGCGTGCACGCGTAGGGAGCGGGAGGCTCGCGAGATGGAGCGCGAGAGAAAGAGGGAAATTGCGGCTAAGGCAAAAGAGGCCGCGGAGGAGTTCAACGCCGAGCGGGCAAGGAAGGGAAAGTGGCCCCGGTCCACACAGTAGGTCGTACGAGCAGTTGGGTGGGTTAGTCGCAATCATGCTATATGTTATGCATGTAATAAAAATCTACGCGGCATGTTACTCCCAACTGTATTATGAAGTTTAATATCTCGTATTTTCGCATTCCATGATTCACGTAGCACCTCATTTAACAATATTAACATAGCAGTCCTCACCTTCAAAATATCACTTATCACTTTATGTATGGACCGTTCTACGGTCAATCTTTCCTAAAAAAAATTTACCAAAATTTTTTATGCATCTACAACTTACAATGAACATAATCTTTTATTACAACGTTATCTGATTTTTTTCCAGTTTATAACTACAAAATTGCCAAAACTGAAAACAATCACGGAGATTGCAAACCCTAAAAACAGACCAAACCCTAAAATTCACTTACCACTTTATGTATCGACCGTTCTACGGTCAATCGTTCCTAAAAAAATTTACCAAATATTTTTATGCATCTACAACTTACATTGAACATAAACTTCTATTGCAACTTTATCTGATTTTTACGCAGTTCGTTTATAACTACAAAATTAACAAAACATACAAACATCACTTACCACTTTATATATCGATCGTTCTACGCACAATCGTTCCTAAAAAAATTTTACCCAAATTTTTTATGCATCTACAACATATAATCAACATAAACTTGTTTTACAATTTTTGCAAATTTTTTTCTGATTCACAACTACAAAATTAACAAAACTTATAATCATACGTGTTCAATATCACTTTCCTTCATTTCCTTCAATTGTTCATATCACATTTGTGCTCAAAAAAATTTTCTTTAAATTACTTCCAATAAAACAACATACCATGATCGAAATTTGTTATTGTCAGTTCAACACATTTTTCACGGTCAGCAATATATGAAAATCACAAATACGCTAATCGTTACTTCACACAAATTTCTTTCGTACTCTACGAAACAATATTTTAAATTTTCAAATTTGCACAAAAAATTACACAAGCAGTACAGTGGACTCCACTTCAAATTCATATTTTTCCACTTATTTTATATATACAAATAAAATTTTTAAATAATAACTTTATATATGTATAAATATATATACACAGTCAATACAAATTTTGTCGGTCGGCTGCACAGGACGCGCGGTCGGGCGTCAAGACGCGCGCTCGGGCGGGGGCGGGACACGCGGTCAGCCGGGCAAACACGCGCTCGCGGCGGCACACGCGCGCTCGGGCCGTAAGACGCGCGGTCGGCGGGGAGACGCGCGCCCGGGCGCGCCGCCGGCTCGGTCGTGAGGCCACGTTCCGCACGACCGGCCCACGTGGCGCGACGGGGGAATCCCGCGGTGGGAAGGGGTCCAAAAGTGGAATTTTTTTGTACAGGGGGCCAAAAACGGAATTTGTACTGTCCAGGGGTCCAAATAGGTCCAAATTTCCAGCCCAGCAACTAAAAAACCAAACAACAATTGAATCAAATAACAGGAGCCATCAGATGCTGATCCAACAGAATGAAAAAGTGAATGTGTTTTCACAAAATTTCAGACGATTGTGGTATAGTCAGCCCCAAATAATTCTAACCTACACAAAATA
The DNA here is from genome assembly GCA_017311315.1 of Dendrocalamus latiflorus. Classification (NCBI taxonomy): domain Eukaryota; kingdom Viridiplantae; phylum Streptophyta; class Magnoliopsida; order Poales; family Poaceae; genus Dendrocalamus; species Dendrocalamus latiflorus. The sequence goes on from CM029651.1 coordinate 48,569,988, forward strand.
ATTTCAACCTTGCTGAACCCCTACAAAATAAAGAAACATAATAATAATTCTAACCTAGACAAAATTATCCCAAACTTCATGAAACCCTACAAAATACAAAAACATAAAAATAATTCTAACCTAGATAAAATAATTGTAACATTGGTTATCCCCAACAGAATACTAAAGTTCGCATTTAAGACTAAAAAGCTCACATTTCACATTGTATCCATTGGGCAAATGTATGTTCACATGAACTAGTGCTATTTAATCTTACTCAAACAATTATTAAGACTAAAAACTCACATTTTAGAGAGATAAAGCTAAGTACTCCATAAACCGCACAACCGATTAAGGTAGCATATTAAATGAAAAGACATACGAGTTACATACCCTTGAACTAAAATTGCACCATACTTAACATTGAAATTTCAATTAGAAATGAATGCAAGTAACATCTAGTAGGACTTTACATAGAGAAATTTCGTCCAAAACACATTAAAAGTATAAACAAATAAAAGATGCACACCTATTGAACTGAAATTGCAGAATCCGTAATAGTGAAATTTTAGTTACAATGTAGAAACAACATAAGTTGCACACCAACTGTACTAAAATTACATAATAAAAAACACTAAAAATTTAATTAAAATGGAGTGCAAGTTAAATACAAAACATTTATAAGGTAAACAACAAATGAACTAAAATTGCAGAATACCAAATACTAGAATTTAAATTAAGATGGCATGCAAGTAGACGTTTAATGTTTCTTTCCATAGTGAATATCAATTCTAAACAATGCTAATATTATCTCTAAATAGTGTTAAATATAGATTGCACACCAATTGCACTAAAATTGTAGCATATGTATGAGTAAAAATTTAATGAAAATGGAATGCAAGTTGATAGTAAAATGTCTGGCCATTTAACAAACACATTATTATTAGAAAATTACTGCATGATCTAACAGATATCTAGTCACACATTATGATTAATTGTTTGTCACACATGGGTGAAGTCGTGGTTGTCGTTGAGTAGAGAATCAAGATATATTACCTCATTCTACTTTGGTGTTATCACAATCAGAATCCAGTGAAACGTAGTCATGTATATCGTCATAGTGATTAAACCTAAGTTCATGTTACATATAAAGTACAAATGATACTTGTATGGCAACTAGTGAAGTACTTATCCCTGGTTGTAGGGTAGCAGAATGTAATCCTTGTCCCTCTGAGCAAGCAACCCCGCCGTTATGTAATTTTGGATGTAGGATGCGTTTTTTATGCATTGCTTGGAGACCAAGTGTGCGTCGAGAAAACCAACAGGTTCTCGCTGTCGTTGGGCTTGTTGGATCATGGATCTATACATGAGCAATAAGTTCTGATATTTATCAGTATTACGTGAATGAAGAACTTGATTGTACAATACACTTACAGTGTGCAACATCGTAGAAATGAATCATGGAGTTCGTCGAGGTTCACAGCAAATTAGCCCGAGTTGTGGAGAAAATGCGCTTTAGTATATCCCACAGTGAATCCACTTTACCAGTTTGACTTTCTATTGGACCTCTGCATGTACTAGGCATGCAAAGTCTTGCAAACTTATCCAAGACTGCGTAATTGTGACTTGGGGACCAATGACACTCTGAGCTTGTACTTGTAGGGCCTGGGAGGCGCCTTAATCTTCTTTGGTTGGGCCTTAGCGTCTCACTTGTGATACATCTTCAGCATCGTCTCCACGGGAGCCGATGCGATGGCCTTCTGAAGTAGAGCTTGATGTGGATTCATAGAAGGTTCTGTTTGACAGGCATGGTTGTGTAGAAATCAAGGATGGAAGGGTCTAGAGCGATGTCCCTCTTGGGTCACTGGACGAATGTGTGAATGGCATCCCCCTAGTGTCATGGTCTCTTTGTTTGGGGGATTCTCCAGTGGGACGGCCCTGAAAACATCATTAATAATATCCACCTGGACCTTCGTGAAACCAGTCCCTAGCTGGGCACCGTGCACCTACGTCCCTAGCAGGCATGGAAACGCCATCCCCTACCCAGCGTCAACAGGAATGGATCAGCCAACACGACTAACTCTAAGGATGCATAGCGTGAGCTCATACATTACAATACACGATAAGCTAAGCCATCTACCAGGTCTACCTATGTAGTATTCTAGAAAGGTACATTACCTGGATGTCGTCGATAGGTAAGTGGGCGTCACTATGTTTAAAAAGTTGCACAGATGAACAACTACTATGATGTTGAGGGGGACTGGCTACCGCAATAACGGGGGTGGCTTGCGAGTGGTTGCAGACTTCTCTAAGTTCTTCCCTCAATGAATCTACCTCTCCTTGAAGTATGGCAATTATCTTCTCTCGAAGTGAGGTAGATAGCTCTTTCTTAAGTTGTGCACGCAGCTCCTGTTTCATATGTTCTTCATGCTCAGTCTTGGATCTCTTCCTACTTCTATGCGCCTTAAAGTTGTTTGGGAATCCGTGCCTCCAAGTATGTAAACCCCCAGGTCTCGCGTGTGACCTGAATTGTAACATCCCAAATAGGGAGCTATGTAATTTCAAAATCTTAAAATCTTTTAATTGTTTCTCCGATGCTTCTCAAAAAGTTTTTGGCGAAGTTCAAATTTCTCGAGTTGGATTTCTTGCCAAAAGCCCGATTAATAAAAATCCAAACCTTGGAATCAAGATCTAGAAATTAAAGTTTACAATTGAGAAGATCCAAAACTCCATGGAAGTCTTAATTTCAAATTTAAATTAAAATCTGGTCATTCAAAGCTAAGAATAGAAATTGAAAATTAATACAAAACCTTTTTTCCATCCAATTTGCGCATCTGGAAATTTAAATTTGGGAGATTAAGAATTATCTCTCAAAATTTGGACCCTCTTAAATTTAAAATGTTGAATCCAAAAATTTGAACCAAGTTTTCAAATTTAAAACCTAATTACAAATCTAAATATGAAAATTTAAAAAACTCAGAGTTTTCCTCTCAGAATTTGGGCCAGCCCATTTCTTCCCGTCTCCTATTTTCTTCTGGCCGTTGGCCCAACCGACCGCAGCTGCCTTCATCCTTCCTATTTCTTCCTTCCTCCTCGTCCTCTCTATTCATGGCGCTGCTCCTCCCCGATCTCGCCCAGCCCACCAGCTACAGCGCTCCGCCCCCGGTTTTCCTGTCTTGTCTGCGCCAGCGACCCTACCACCGGCCTACCCCGACGCCATCCCCCTACTCCCATGCCGCCGTACACACCGCCATACCCGAGGTACTCCTTGCCATGCCGCCACCCATGCCGGCAGTACTCCCCTGAACATGCGCACCAGTGGAACGACTGCTCCTCTCACTCACCTATAAGACGCCCAGGGTTCGCCTCCCCCTACTCCTCCACCTCCCTCAAACCAAGCTCGGCTCGAGCTCCCTCTGCGTGCGCCGCCGGTCACCTCCTCGTTTCGGCCGCCTCCGGTGAGTATTTCGCAAGCCGACTGCGTCGCGACGTGCGCCCGAGCGTCCACGGCCTCCCCTCACCGTTAATCGGAAAGCCACCGCCCGAGCTCACGGCGCGAGCCCTTTCTCCACTTCCGGCCGGCCGACGCCATTGTCGCTGCCGCTTCCTCCTCGGTCAGTCCCGAGTCGATTCGGCGCGGTGGGAGCAACACCTCGGTGCCCCGAGGCTCCCCCACTCGTCGGCCGGTGCCCTCCGCCGCCCAAGCTCTCCGGCCACGGCGACCCGATTGCGCCGCCGCCCGCGCACGACGCCAAACCACCCCAGCCTTCCTCCGGCCGCTTCGATTGCTCCGGTGAGTTACCTATACTCCACTCCTACTCCTACGCGCCTCACTTTTCCCCTTTTCTCCTCTGGCCGCCGGCGCCCCGTTTCCTCCTCCCTGCCGGCCGCCTAACACCGCCGTCAGCTCACCTTGGCATCTCCCGGCCGAGGCCACTACTTCCCGGAGCTTCCTCGCCATGCGGGGGGTCCTGTTTTGCCGGTCGCCTTCGCCTCCCCGGCCGCTCCTCGCCGGCGACGCCGCACGGCCCCGCAGCACCTCACCTCCCCTGTTTCGCGGTTGCGCCTCTGCTCTGTCCCGCTTCCAGCCGAAGGCAGCGCCCTCCTCTGTCTTCCCCCTTCCTCTTATGACATGTGGGCCCCACTAAGAGGTAGCACCTAGTAAGTGTATATCACTGGCATCCTCTCTTAATTTATTTCTTGAAGCGGTCTTTTAATAGGAGTTGTAAATAAAAAAATGGGAATAAAATTTAATTATGAGATTTAACAAGGGTTATGAAATGAAATTAAAAATTTAAGTTTGATTAATTGCAGGTAAAGACACCTTGTGTATGAGAATAAGAAAATTACTTGTAATTTCATAATGAGGAAGATTTATGCATTTAAATTAAAAACTTAACGATGGTTCATATCGTGCCAATTGAGATTAATACAGTAATCTTCATGTGTAACTAAAGCGAGAATATACTTGGTCTATTTTCAGAGGACACGAAATTGATATGGATATTGATGTTAAAGAAATCACATGTGAAACTAATTAACAGATTCTCTTTTACAAATCAAATGCACTAGAAGTTGATCCCAAATGAGTAAACACATATGTTTGAAGATTTATAAAGATAGTTTCAATACTCTCAATTTGACGTTCAAGCAAATTGAATATTAATATCACCTTCTATCGAAAACTCAAGTGGCCTAAAACGCTATCTTACACCCGTCGACCTAAACCTATTTACACAAACTAAGCAAATAGATTTAACAAGGTTCTGCCACATAAAATATTGACCAGGAGATGCTCATCTCAAAAATCATGTCATCTCTCTTATTAGTGCATAACGTAGTCCTTGCCTCACATCCAAATCCCCAATCATTATCTCAGGATTGAAATCTAATGATCAAGAATAAGCAAGAATAAAAGAAATCCCTTTATCAAGAAGATCTTTACTAATTTATGAATCACTCACCTAATAAGATGGTGAACTGCTAACGATAAACTAGTTAATCAATAAAATAATCAATCTTGTCCATAATAATAACTGATTAAATGTTCAACTCCATACCTTAATTAAGTTATTAAATAATGATTCATTAAAATGGCAGTTGCAATCTCAGATCACTATTGTCACATAAAATATCAAAGTTACACCGAGCATTTGAATTATACTCATCTTGTGTAAAATCCCTGCATTCTGAAGTCACCAAGTTCTGTCCCTCATTAACCTCTTTTACCTATCCATAAGTCCTGTCCGACTCATGGAACTTCCCTGATAAATATAAAAACGATGGAAGGAAAGCTATCAAGTAACAGATCGAACCTCGACTTTCCCTAATCAGCCACGTATGGCCACTACCTTTTTCCAGAATGGATTAATGCCTGAAGATAATTATTCATTTTGATCCCCGTTCTCCTGAAATTTTCCCTCACGGTAAAGCTATTCAAACAACTCATTCTCCTGCGCAAATCCAGCCACCGCTGTGGTTACAGCACACTAATCCGCATCATCCCTCTATTCTCAAATCGTAATAAATGTATAATTTAAATTAAATCGGGCATTCAAAGTGTTTGGATTTATTTGGTCTTTTTTTCTTTGACGCGTAGTAGAATCCGAAGACCCAACGAGGTGACGGATTCGAACCGGATCAAGACTTGGGTAAAAGCGAAGATCAGCAAATTAAAAACACTGATTGAGAAGGCTTTGACTTAGATCAATCAAGGCCATGGTACACCAAGCAAGGCAAGTCATCACTTTGATCATATTGATCCTACATTTTATGCAAAACTATGTTCTTTTAAACTATCAACTTGCATGCCTAATTTGTTATGCAAATATATGTCAAAGCTTAAGGTAGCTACATGCCCACTTGATGTTGTATTAAATTTATTATGCCATCCTTTGATACTTGAATCACCTGATCCTTGTCACCATAGATATTATTGATAATTTTATTAGCTATAAGTCATATTAAATGCCATGCTAGTCTTGTCAATGTCCAGGGCGCTAGTTGCACTGATCATCAAGCTTCGAAAACATAAAAACTTCGTTTGGGACAGTCATGGGATGTACGTGGCTGAATATATTGATACAACTGATTTAAGCTTCTCAAAACTCTCAAAACCTGCTGTACCTGTCTGGGCGGTTGATAAGAGTGGATGGTGCTGATGTCGCACGAGAACCCGTGGTTTGTGGAATGAACCGCCTGGACAAATTAAGGACCGAATCTTGTGATGACCTCCTTGTGTAAAACAGTACAACCACAAGTCTATATGGGTACGACCTAGCTGATTAACTTGCAAAGGTTTAGTTTAGATATCATCACGGAAGATGGGTGCCAGAGCACTGGTTTACTCATACGTCGCAAGAGGGGGCTTCTGACTGTGGTGGATGTAGCCCTTCAGTGGTGAAACCTCAGCGGGGTGGTATCTAGCTAAAACGGAGTAAGGTAAAGGCTTTGTGATAAATCATCTGGGTCTCATGCCTAAGGAAGCATGCTGGCTATTAAGATGATTTATCTCTTGTGGTGAAAGTGTACAACCTCTGCAGAGTGTAAACTATTCGAATAGCCGTGCCCACGGTTAAGGGCGGACATGGGAACTTACTCGAGATAGTTCTATTTCCAAAAATATTTGTGGGTGGGATAAAACCTATCAGAGAGATGTACTCTGACTTTGAACTTTTCCTGGAGAGATGTACTCCAGCGGTGAAAACTAGCATTGGTGGAGGTAGCCATGCACTTTAAAAGGTGGATGTAACCTACACTGCAATTATTGTCGTATTCTCGCAATCAATTTCATAAAACATGTTTCAGTTAAAATTGCTACGTCTCAGGAGATTTTGCTTACTTATTGTAATTCCAAAACCATGCTTTTAGCAAATAAAAGAAACTCAAGCCTCCCTTGACAGCTTTGCATCTAATTATTACTGCATCCTATGTGGTGGCTTGCTGAGTATCATCGTACTCATTCTGGCTTAACTGCCATCATTCAGTCAGAAAGGAAATAAAGTCAAGCCCTGCGATGCCTAAAAAGGGTCGACAGAGCTGGAAGACGATGAGGCCATGGACTAGGTCGCGAACCCCAGTTGGCTGCCAGTGGGCAAGTCCTGCGGGTCCCACCTGTGTGAAGTTTCCGCTGCTGCATGTTATCGTTTTCAGCCTAACCGGTCCATGAGTAAGTATTACTGTATTAATTACGCTTTCGCATGATATGTGTTTGATATACAGTAATGTATCTGTGAGCACTATCTACTGATCTAGGGAATAGTGCGGTAATCACAGAGGATCTAGGTTTGTTAACTCGAGGTCTGACATGAATGCTCCTTATTTTCTAAGGCCATAGATAGTATATCCCTCTCCCTGACTACTCGAAGGAGCCTTGGAAAGATTCATTAGTCAATGTTTGTTACAAGAGGCAATCATGTTTAGACCCCATGAAGTTATGGACCTATTAACTATTACGTAGTTTAAGATATCTTATCAAGCATTGGGACACTTCCTCATCTGTGAGGTTTTTGAAAGAGGCGATGCTCAAAAATATGGTTGATGACATTGCTCTTGACTAGTTTCGAATGCGCTTGTTTGTGATCCTAGTAAATAACGGGGAGGTCTCCGATGGGATTGCGACCTCATCCTCCATCCTTCATTATAGGATTTTACTCGTGTATCCAGCGGTGTCGAGTCTGTGGGGATGAGTGTTTTGTGCTTGGAGAGCTTTGTGCGTCATACTTGGCTGTTAAAATTCAATTATCACCTTCATCTACACAAAGGCCCCCATGTTTTTGATGACACAAAAGGATACCTCATGAAGGGCGTGCGATTCTTGGTCATGTACTGCGTGACAAGCATGCTCTTGAAGGTCTTCCACACTTTTCCAGGACGAGGAGTGTCTGTCGTCGCATGAGTCCTTGGACTTTTGTTGGGATCTCGAACAAGCTAGAAATTTCCACCCACAGTTGCTTTTTCTCTCTAGCTATCAAAGCTTTCCAGTATGCTGTGGTGATGGGGATCCGTTGCTTTCCAAGTATCCCATAGGTAGTTCAAAATTCTGTTGTTACTTTCTTCAATTGCAGAGGGGCCCTATCCAGAGAGACCTTCGTGAAGGTCATTTGGCCCTCTAGCCTTTTCGATATTCCTCTGTCACGCTTAGTTACCTTAGTCTTCAAAGTATCAGACCCATTCGACGACGTCGATGATGAGATGACTGTGCGAACGTCATCTCTCTTACAAGAAAAAACTAATTAAAATGAGCTATGAGCATAAACATTGGCACATAATTGATTTTACATACTTTAATGTTCTTAATGTAGTTGTTAAGAAATAAGAATATTCGGCGATGTATATTATTGCTACAAGATCTCTTTGAAACAGTCTAGTATGAAGCTCATGACACATACTAGTATCTTAGGTTCTATGAAGTTGGTTATGGCCAGAGTTTCTTTCTCCTCATCATGCTGCGTGCTACGCTTGGTTGTTGTCTTAGACGTAAAATAACCTTTGGGCTACTGCGATAGCCAAATGTTCTTTTACACTTAAGATAACCACTAAACCTAATACACATAATGATGAGGAGAAAGAGACGACAGTCATGACTTACTCCATAGAACCTGACATATTGGAGTCTGTGATTTGCTTCATACCCTTTGAAGGTCTCTTTGACATATATTATTGCTACAATGTCTCTTTGGAATATTAACATGTCATTCTAAATAGATCTTGTAGCAATAACATGACCCTCCCTTAAGGTTGTCTTTAAGAACTCCAACTCGCTTAGAAACAACAACTCCAACAATTTATCTCTAAATTCATTCCCTAGCTATTTTTTTATTATTTTCACCACAACTTCCATCCTCATACACCTTTATAATTTGTTTCTACCCCAACTAGGATTTTGAGTGATGTGACATATATTTCTCAACAACTACAAGACAAACATTAAAGCACCGTACACTTGGGCTTGAAAGGGCATGAAGCAAATTAATTTGCTTCATGCCTTTTGAAACCCAAATGTACAATGTTGTAATGTTCTTCTTGTACAACTATTACTTCGACTCATAGTCTTTTGTGCCTTTTTTACTTGACTAATGAGATAATTTCCAGTCTTTGCCCATTGCATTTCACTCACAGCCGAGAGAGACCCCAAAGCCAACTGAAGGCCAAGCACAGAGGCCCCAAAGCCAACCAAAGAAACCTAGCATTTCATCACTTGGCCAAAGGCCAGAGAGTCTTATCCCAAAACCAGTAGCCTACCCATAGAAGTAAGGAGAGGAGAGTTGGAGGAGGGGAGACAAGAAGATAGTAAAAGCCGAAGGAGAGTGTGGACCACAGGGGACCCAGAAGGACAACTATGAGAACCATAAGGAGACATCTTCGTCAACAACAAGGGGCCACCATCTACATCTTCATCTGCTCGAGGACCACATCGAGACTACCCCCAACAACCTTACCACTTCTAGCCCGACATAAGTAGGCTCATCTTTTCTCCTACATCCATTTTTCCATTTATTTTTGGGTTCCACATCAAAAAGACATTAACAGATATGGACGGATCTAACACTCATGAGGTAAAAAGTGGGATTTAGGATCCATACCTTTGGGAGGAGAGGCAACAAGGAGGAGAGAACTTATGAACATATTGAACTTCAGTTCCAACACATATTAACAGATATGAACGGATCTATCACACATGAGGTAAAAAAGTGGGATTTGTTATCCATACCTTTGGGAGGAGAGGTGGCGTCGGGAGGAGAGGTGACGAGAAGGAGAGGCGGTGTCAGGAGGAGAGGCGGTATCGGGAGGAGAGGTGATAGGGCCAGCACATCAGGTGAGGAAGTAGAGGATGGAGACGTCAGGTTCTGTGGTGGCAGCGGTGGCGGAGGGGGGACGAGGAGACAGAGGGGTGCATGAGTGAGGAGTAAGGGTGCAAAACCCTAGCAGGGGCCTAATTATAGAAGAACTATCACAGACAGATCCATAATTGAACTGTTTGTGATGTGGTAGCATATCACAGACGGTTCTATTGTGGAATCATTTGTGATACGTATATCAGAGATAGTTTATGCCACTAAACCGCCTGTGATAGTTCCTTCTGTAGATACAACATATCCTATTTTTTGGCTAGCCTTAGGAAATGCTAGCCATGCCCTCTGAAAACAAGCAAGCAGATACAATCATAGATATAATTATTTATTAATTACTAAATCCATTACAATGGAATAATTCCTTAATTACATGTTGGGTTTCTTAATTACATTAAAATAATTTTTAAATAGGTGTTTGCCGTGTGGGATCATTTCACTTGGCTATTTCCTTTGAAATAAAGCCCTTCACGATGATCGACACGTATATAGCTTGATTCATCACTTGGTTCTTTCTCAACTCCGATAATGCTTATTTTTCCATGAAGAACTATGCGACGCTTCTTATTTGCAGGTCAGTTTTATAAAAAACTTTAACAACTTACCTCATGAGTACGAATGGTTTATTTTTTATATTCTACACGTTCGAGGTCCTCTGTAGTGATGCCGTACTTATCGACCTTTACACCTTATGAGAGTTGGACCCAACGACATCGAAATAGAGAAATCTTAAAAATCATATAGTCATTCTCCCAATGTCCGCTACAAGCCTGTAGTAGGAGTTTGGGCCAGTGGTACTAAACTGCTCATGAAATGTATCTATGCGGACATCTACATTCTAGATTGTGCTATTTCTATCCTGATCTGTTATATAAAATATATACCCATTTATGTCATATCCTTGCCATACAATAATTGTAAATTTTGGCCTTTTTTCCAACCATTACAGCGTTTCACTTGACCTCCCAGTTAATCGCACCTTCAACCATTCGTTGAACCGATGGTTGTGCTGTCTTATGATCCAAACCTACGACCAGCCTGAATTCTCTTGGTGTAGCATGTTCTTGTGCTCGTCAATATACAAGAACACTTTAGTCATGTGTTGCAAGACTGTAAAATGGACTTGAGCGTACGTATCCACATCAGGAGTTATTGCTTTCCTTCCGATGGTCCTGATGCCCTCTAGCCTTCCCTTGTGATGAGATGGAGGCACACCTATCGATTCGACCTGAGCCATGTAATCAACACAAAACTCAATGACCACTTCGGTTGCATAATCTTCGATGCTGCTGCCCTCCGACCGAGATCGATTCTATACATAGGACTTAAGAATTCCCATATGCCTCGCAAATGGGTACATATGACTAGAAATGTGGGGCCACATATCTTTATGTCTTTCACAAAGTGAACAATAAGATGGACCATGATATGACAGAGGGAAATACATCTCAAGATGATATAGTATTGTCACCACCTCAGCCTACAGAGCATCTAGTCTATTGAGATCGATGACCTTCTGAGTAATTGCATTAAATAAATACACAACCTCATGATTATCACCCTAACCTTGTTCGGTAAAATACTCCTAATTGCAATAGGAAGCATTTGTATCATCAGCACATGACAGTCATGAGACTTCATACCAATTAATTTCAAATCTTTCATGGAAACAAATTTCTTCATACTAGCAGAGTAACCAGACGGAACTTTCACACCATTAAACACTAGCACAATTCAGTTCTCTCGGCCTTAGATAGAGTGTAGCAAGGTAGGGGAAGGTACGTTTGGCCTTTATCATCTCTGTCAGTGCTAACTCGGTCTTGATACTCATAGTGACCAAGCCACGTCGTGTGTTGATACCATCCTTTGTTTTGTCATGAATGTTTAGTAAGAGACCAATTAAGCTATCACATACATTCTTCTCTACGTGTATTACATCGATGTAATTACAAACTCTAAGTGCTATATATTGCGGCTTGCAGCTTAGAAACAAAGGTTTTTCAGAGTCCTCCATCAAGCACTCGAATTTACCAAACTCTCTCTCACTATAGTCCCTTCTACATCGCGTAGCATCTGATCCAGATTGTCATTGTGCAACCTATCCTCATCGAAAATACAGTCCATAGCTGACATATTGTTGTCTCCCTCGATGATGTTATAACTACCTTTCCTATATAATCTTCTCTTCACCGTGACTGGCCCAATATGTATACCCCTTTTTAAAACCCCTTCGAATCAAGTGAGTTTCGATCTACACTAAGATGGAAAACATCTTCAGATTATCATAATCAACATATGAACATGACATATATTCCATCTCCTTCTTCAACATATCCTGCTCGACCGCTCTTTTGAATGCAGACACGCCATTAATGTACTCTTCACTCACACGGTTCTCAACGTACATGCAGAGTCTGTCCATCTACACTACGCATGTAATAAATTAGTGTCAAATTAGATTATTATATTGAGGCAATTATAGCTTTCTAGCCTAATACATACACATAACTGTTGTTCACCTTAATAAATTATCCATATCTAAATTAAGTAGATAGATACATACTATTCATGAAGCAATACATACATCAAGTAAGAATATATTGAAATAAACTAGGAGTAGTGACCTACTGTTAAATTGGAGCAAACTACCATGCTAGATCTAAACCTAGCTATCATCTCTCTTTATTACGAAGAATATAATTATAAGCAAATACTAGCCTCAAATCACCCAGAATAAATCGATATACAAGATAGATCTACAAGCGGTATGCTTTCACCAAACTCCCTAAAACCGGCTGCCTTCTTCAATGCAGCACAATGAAGACAGATTTGTCAGGGCTAGTCTGGCTAGGTATTTAATAACATGGCGTATCCCAGACACGTCCAACCACGAATCGTCTATGATACATAATTATCACAGATGGTTCTCATTAAGAACTGCTTGTGATAAGTCACAGACGGTTTTTAACAAGAATTATCTGTTATAATTGAAGATTTAATAGACGGTTATATCGTATTAATAACCGTTTGTGAATATACATCACAAACGGTTCTAAAGTAAAACTGTCTGTGATAAATACACTATAAATAGTTCTAAATGCATTATCATATACATAAATGCAAATTCACATATATATGATATATTCTCATATACATAGATGCAAATTTAGTAATGCCTCAGGAGTAAATATGTATTACTTAATTATTTTTTACCGGTAGTAATGCCGTCATCATATCGTCATACCGAGGCCGTTTACATATATAGAAGATTTTTGTATTTACATATGGCTAAATAGCATGGCCAGTTGCTTCTTACAAAGATTAAAAAAGTAAAAACCTCATTGATTAGAAATTTTTCTAGTGGTGCAGGTATCATGTTATCTCCATCTTCAAAACATCATAGGTAACATGGTCGGCATCGGACAGTTCGGGATCATCTATGAACGAAGCCCAAAATGTGTCCACCCGCTGACGCGTCCTTCGAGTGTCTCCTAAAGACCGTTCGACTGAACAATCAAGTCAAATTGAGCGTATATGCTCTCTTCCCTTGCTTGGGGGGTCTTGGTGAGGTGAGCCCGAAATGTGTCCACTCGCTGATGCGTCCTTCGAGTGTCCTTTTACAGCATCCGCCAACATACGACCGGTAAGGTGCTCGTACAGGATAGCCAGGTAGGCCATCAATGTCGATGATAAGGAAGAGTCCAGAGCCATTTGTTTCTGCTGAAGAGTAGTTCAGTGATGTGGGGATTCATCTTCGGTGCATGGTGGACGATAATTTTTATACAACAGGGAATAAATTCAACACGTGAGACAAAGAGACGCATCGAGGAGCCAAAACGATCGAATAGACGCACACATGCATTGTAGAGATGAAGAGCCAACATATCACAAACACTTGTAACTACAAACCGTCTGTGATATGTAATTATCACAGATGGTTTATACTAATAACTATCTATAAACTATCACAGACAGTTATTAACAAGAACCATCTGTGATAATTTCAAACGTCGCAAACAGTATTTAATTAGAATCGTCTGTGATAGTTTATAGATGGTTATTAGTGCAAACCATCTGTGATAATTACATGTCACAGACGATTTGTAGTTACAAGTGTCAGTGATATGTAATTATCACAGATGGTTTGTACTAATATCCATTTGTAAACTATCAAAGAGGGTTCTAATTAAAAACTATCTGTGACGTCTGAAATTATCACAGATGGTTCTTGTTACTAACTGTCCGTGAATTAGCATAGACGGTTATGAATAAGAACCGTCTGTGATAGTTGCATATCACAGATAGTAGATGGTCACATTTGTAAAACTGCCTGTGATAATTACAGCACAGACAGTTCACCATGAACTATCTGTGATGAGATGTCCAGTATAGCTCGTTTTGTAGTTGTGCTAGCTTCTTAATTTTGTCTTTCTTTGGCTTTTTAGTTATTTTTACCTTTTCTTTTTCTCTTTATTCTTTTGTATTGTCTGTGATGATATAACTTTTAAAAAATTTTAAATTTAATTACGCTAAGAAGGCTACTGACATCTATAGTATGTTTTCATCCGCTAAAGTGTAAAAATGTCATAAACTCGAGCTTTTAAGCCCAAATGAGCACCTGCATGATTAGGATGGAAACAGATCGAATACGAATCGAATAGTCTTAAATACGAATATGAATCCATGTTTTTAAGATAAATACGGACACGGATATGAATTCCTATTTTAAAAATGAATACGAATTTGAACATTCTCAAATACGAATACGAATTGAATGTCATAACGAATTCAAATTTAAATCGAATATATACTTAATTCGGTCGAATGCGAACATTCTAAAACTTTTGTAACAAATCTCGGTAGAAAAAATTCATATAATATGACTACACATCTACATAAGCTAGCAGTGTAGTGTATAGAGTTACAACTTATGCAAAGTAATTTTCACTTCTTACTTGTGAATCTTAGTTCATCAGAAAATAACTTCCTACAATCATCCCAGGGAGGTCGCCAGGGATGGAAACGGATTGAATACGAATAGAATAGTCTTGAATACGAATATGAACATTCTCGATTACGAATACAAAAGTTCGTAAATACGCTAGGATACAAATATCGAATAAAACATACTATCCTTTACTGTTTCTTATGACCCACCGCCCCTGTTACAAATCTTGTACGCCCACTGATGAGGAGATCACTTTCATGCATACAACCAATGGATTTAAACTTATACACTTGCAAGGTCCAATCACACGAGCTCGCGCATAATAATTGAACTTTCAGGTAACTTCGTTTCTAGGAGCACATTTTGTTTCTCATGAGAATATGCTACTACCTAATGCATGTGATGTTCTTTTACTTAGGAACTTAGGAGCCGATCATAAAGACACACATGTGCGATTCAATTCGGCCTCCGAAGACAGCACCAACTTCAAATGTGCATAACTTTCACATACGGAGTCTGTTTGAGGCCCATGAGTACTCGATGGAAAGTTTTTCTCATCCTCTTTCAAATAGATCTAGCCTCATCTCTAAATTTCTCCTGTGCATGTCGCAATCACTCAAAGAGGGTGCTGCTTCACCTGTTTGGGCCAACATGGGCCATGTAATGCTTGGGCCCCAGGAGAAGGCGTCCCCCCTCTAGGCCCGTACTGTTCACGATCGCACTATTCACATGAACAGTACCATGAATAGTACCACCTCTTATTTCTTAGTTTTGTGCAGCCTTCCCTCCCCTATTTAAGGAGATCACACCCTTCTAGTTTTCTTGGATTTCGCTTGCTTAGTTTTTCCACTGTGAAAACTCTTGTTCTTCGCTTATGTTGAGTAGACCAACCATAAAGAACCTCAGCAAAATCCCACCTTTTAAACTCAATTTATATATTTGCAATTTCAGATTGCTCGTGACCTTGTTCTTGCGTGTTCTTGAGTTGCATGCAGGAATAGACATTCGTGGTCAGGTCAACCGCGCTCTTAGCACGGTTGATAATGACTTGGTGATTAGTTCAGCGATTGCTTGGTTCGTACGTGATGCATTCATAGCCTGGATCATAAGAGTTGATCATCGCCAATCAAAATTATCCTTCTCATTGAAAGATCGGGACAACAATAGCACATCAATTGGTATCAGAGCTCAAGGTTGATTTGTGAGAATTTTCTTTACCTACAGTCCACAAAAAACCATGAAAAAATAAAAAAAATTAGGGTTTGTTCATCCTGTCCCAAACCAATCTGTGCCTTGCAATATTCTTTTCAGTAATTCGCTTGTTGAATTTTTGGTTGCATCGTCGTGTCTAGTTGCTGATTTTTAGTTCTAGTTTTTGTCTAGGTTACCATTGTCTAGTTTGCATTTTGATATCCTGCTGCCGCCTTCCTTCCTCTGCCGTGGCACACACATCCACTACCAATCATTGCCGCGACAGCCAAAACTCCAGCTGCGGCAGCCACTAGCGCGCCGAACTGCCGCCGCTACCAATTTCTGCCGTGGCAACCGTTTTCGACCGCCGTTTTGACGTTTTCGAAAGGAGCAAGAATCAGAAGGGGAAACCCTAATCAGGCAGTGTTGGTTGTTAAAAAAACAGAAAGAAAAAAGAGAAAGGAGAGAAAAATAGAGTGCCCTCCATCCCGAAAATTGACAAGCACGTCAAACTTTCTCCAAAACCGGCAAAAATTGGTGGAGGCCTTCTACATATGGCCACAAGCTTTCACAAAAAAATAGCAGTTTCAAGTTGAATCCGAGTCAGTTTCTAGTCTGAGTTGCAATTTGATTTCGAGACACCTTTAGTAAAACGTGCATAACTTTTGCATACGGTGTCCGTTTTCGACGTTCTTGTACTCATTGGAAAGCTAACGACTAGGCGCATCCAAAAAAATGACCCACTTGTGCCAGCCGCCCTCCAAGATCCCCAAAATTGGCCATCTTTGGACCTAATCTTGCATCACAAGTTTTTTGTTTCTGTTTTTGCCCCTTTTCTTGGTCTTCCCTTGGGAATTTGGTTTCTCCTCAACTGAAAAGTTGTAGATCTTGGCGAAACCTTTCAAATGAGTATATATATAAGCCATATGAAACTTTGCCCCGTCCATCTTTGAGGCTAGCTGTTGTTTCTGCTCAACTAGGCTTGGATCAGCGACATCGACTAGTACATTGAAAAGTTATTCAACTTGCAATTATTGATTTGATTGTTGTTAATCATTGCTACCATATTAAAGCCTTCCAAGCTCCACTTCCTACTAACTCAGCAGGTATCATTTCCTCGTTTGTTGGGCTATTCATCAAGTGAGAGCATCACGAACCAGCCACCGGCTGTGCCACTTCCTTGCTGCATAGGTAAAGAGCTCGTAAGAACTTGGTACAAGCTTGAGTGTGAGTGCGTTTTGAGCCTCCAGAACCTAATAGTTAATAGGGACATATTCACTGTGTTTTATTCTTTGTTTTCTACTAATGATGGCAGGTTCAAATCACAAGGGGAGAATAGCAGGTCCAACGTTGAGGAAGATTCATTTCTCGGACACATCATGCAGAGATTTTCACGCTTGTTGAGTCAACATTCGAAGCATCTTGAGATGGTTCTAGATCACACCAATAACGATCTTGTGGCGATTACTGCTCGAGTGGAGCAGCTAGAGAGAGCTCCACCTCCTGCTGTCGCCCCCTCTGCTGTGGACGTTACGCGACCACGCCGTGAGCCATCTATTGTTTGCTCATGGGCCGATGAGGTAAGAGATGAAGAGAGCCCATATGTTGCTGATACAGAGTCTGAGGGTGGAGTCAATTTCGACAATGTTCATGAAAATCTGCAACGACGCTTCAATCGCCAAGGTATGAGAAGAGAGCCACCACGTGAGGTACCAAATCGTAATGATGCACTTGGTAAAATTAAGTTCACCATACTTCCTTTTGTTGGTAAATATGATCCTGATGCTTATCTCACATGGGAGTTAGCTTTAGACCAAAAATTTTCATGCCATGAATTTCCAAAAAAATAAAAGAGTTAGGGCTGCTACTAGTGAGTTCACTGATTTTGCATCTATTTGGTGGAATGAATTGTGCCGCAATGAACAACACATACCTAGAACATGGGATCCCTTGAAGAGAACTATGAGACGTAGATTTGTGCCTTCCTACTACTCTTGTGATTTGCTGAATAAATTACAATGTTTAAAACAAGATAAAAACACCATGGAAGATTACTATCAAGAGTTGCAAATCGGTTGTCTACGTTGTGGGTTAGAAGAAACTGAGGAGGCTAAAATGGCTAGATTTTTTGGAGGGCTTAACAGGGACATTCAGGATATTTTAGATTATAAGGAGTACAATTCTATTAACTGTTTGTTCCATATTGCATGCAAAGCTGAACGTGAAGTGCAAGGAAGACAACCTTGCTCCCGAGGCTTTTTTGGAGTTTCTTTTACAGGTAAACAGAATCAGGCGCAGTCCTCCGGTAGGATGCCACCCCATGCTACCCTGCCACTCCAAACCGTCCCCCACACTCCTCCATCCGTGGGCGACCAGCGAGCACCACTCCCACATCCCGAGCCTCTGATGCAAGCAAATCAACTTCAGGCCAGCAAGCTAAAAGTTCTACTTCGGTTGCTTCCACTGGGAGAACACGAGACATACAATCCCACCGCTATAAAAGTTTTGGACACATGATGAGAGATTGCCCAAATCAGCGAACACTTCTTATTAGAGAAGATGGTGAGTATACTTCAGCTAGTGATATTGAAGAAGAGCATGCTTTGCATGAAACTGACCCTACAAGTGAGCAAGATGAATCTGAACTTGATGAAGAACGACTGGGAGCTGAAGCAAGTGATAAGTTTTTGAGCATAATCGTGAAACGTGTCCTTAGCACTCAAGTGGAGCGTGCTGAATAGAATCAACGCCACAATCTGTTTCAAACAAAGTTTGTGATCAATGAGCGTTCTTGTCGTATGATTATTGATGGAGGAAGTTGCAAAATTTTGGCTAGCATTAATATGGTTGAGAAGCTTTCCTTAACCACACAACAACACCCTCGTCCTTACTACATTCAATGGTTTAATTCATGCAGTAAGCTGAAGGTAACTCGCATTGTGAAAGTTCATTTTTCTATTGGTTCATACCAAGATTATGTCGATTGTGATGTCGTACTTATGCAAGCATGTTCTCTATTGTTACGTAGACTATGGCAATATGATAAAGATGCTATACATCATGGTAGGACTAACCAATATACTCTCATGCATAAGGGCAACAAAATTGTTTTATTTCCAATGTCTCCTGAAGCTATTTTAAAAGATGAACTTGAACATCCTGAATGAGTAAATAAGGAGAAAGAGAAGAGTGAAAATCAGATTATAGCTAAAGAATGCTTTCCATCCAAAAAGAAAGACATAAAAGGAACAAGTGCTAGGAATAATGAAATTAAACTGAAAGGGACTGTTTTATTAGCTACCAAATCTGATTCGAATGAGTTGGAAGTGAATAATTCTTTTTGCTATGCTCTTTTGTGTAACGTTGCTTTGTTTTCACTTGAGGATTTTCCAATTTCTTTGCCTTCCGCTGTCACTAACCTTTTGCAGGAGTTTGATGATGTGTTTCCTGCTGAGATACCCCAGGGGCTGCCACCAATTAGGGGTATTGAACATCAAATTGACTTGATCCCAGGAGCATTTCTACCCAACCACGCGCCATATCAAACCAATCCAGAAAAGACTAAGGAGATTGAGCGTCAAGTGTGAGACTTGCTTGACCAAGGGTACGTACGTGAGAGCCTTAGTCCATGTGGAGTTCCTGTACTTTTGGTTCCAAAAAAAGATGGAGCATGGCGTATATGTGTTGATTGTAGAGCTATCAATAATATTACCATTAGATATCGTCATCCTATTCCTAGGCTAGACGACATGCTTGATAAATTAAGTGGCACTACCATGTTTTCTAAAGTTAATTTGCGGAGTGGATATCACCAAATTCGTATGAAATTAGGAGATGAATGGAAAACAGCGTTCAAAACTAAGTTCGGTCTATATGAGTGGTTAGTAATGCCTTTCGGTTTAACTAATGCACCTAGTACTTTCATGAGATTGATCAACGAAGTTTGCGCGCTTTCATTGGGAAATTTGTGATGCTATACTTTGATGACATACATATATATAGCAAGTTACTTGAGGAATATCTTTATCATTTACGTGCTGTTTTTAATGCTTTACGAGCTGCACATTTATTTGCTAATCTTGAGAAGTGCACCTTTTGCACCGATCGAGTATCGTTTCTTGGTTATGTTGTTACTCCACAGGGCATTGAAGTCGATCAAGCCAAGATTAACGCTATACAGAGTTGGCCGACTCCAAACACGATCACACAAGTGCGAAGTTTCCTTGGATTGGCTGGATTATATCGACGTTTGTCAAGGATTTTAGCACCATTGCCTTATCATTGAATGAGCTCACCAAGAAGAGTGTGCTTTTCCATTGGGGCCCTACACAAGAACAATCATTCAACCTTTTGAAAGAGAAGCTCACAAATGCGCCGCTTCTCCAGCTTCCTGATTTTGGTAAGACTTTTGAGCTTGAATGTGATGCTAGTGGAATTGGACTTGGAGGTGCGTTACTACAAGAAGATAAACCTGTTGCTTATTTTAGTGAAAAATTGAGTGGGCCTAGTTTAAACTATTCTACCTATGATAAGGAATTACTTGCTCTCGTTCGAACATTAGAAACATGGCAACATTATTTATGGCCTAAAGAATTTGTTATCCGTTTTGATCATGAATTATTGAAACATATTAGAAGTCAAACTAAACTGAACCGTAGACATGTTCGTTGGGTTGAATTCATTGAATCTTTTCTTATGTCATAAAACACAAGAAAGGAAAGGAAAATGTGCTTGCTGATGCTTTGTCTAGATGGTATACAATGTTGTCTCAACTTGATTGTAGAATTTTTGGCTTGGAGACAATAAAAGAACTATACACCTCTGATGATGAGGTTAGAGATGCCCTGTCCAATTGCAAAAATGGTAGATGCTGGAATAAATTTATTTTCAATAATGGATTTTTATTTAGAGCTAACAAGCTATGTGTTCTAGCCAGCTCTGTTCGTCTTTTGTTGTTACAAGAGGCACATGGGGGCGGACTAATGGGTCATTTTGGTGTAAAAAAGATGGAGGACATCCTTGTTGAACACTTCTATTGGCCAAGGATGAGGCGCGACATTGAGCGCTATGTATCTCACTGCACTACCTACAATAAAGCTAAGTCCCGACTTAATCCACATGGTTTATATATGCCTCTTCCTATACCTAACGTTCCTTGGGAGGATATTTCAATGAACTTTGTTTTAGGATTACCTAGAACAAAAAAGGGGAGAGATGGTGTTTTTGCTGTTGTGGATAGGTTTTCTAAAATGGCACATTTTATACCTTGTCATAAGAGCGATGATACTACAAATGTTGCTGATTTGTTTTTCAGAGAGATTGTTCGACTACATGGAGTGTCCAATACCATTGTTTTAGATCGAGATGCAAAGTTTTTGAGTCACTTTTGGCGCACACTGTGGGCAAAATTGGGTACCAAGTTGCTGTTTTCTACTACTTGTCACCCCCAAACAGATGGACAAACTGAAGTTGTCAACCGCACGCTATAAACTATGTTGAGGGCTATCTTGAAGGAAAATTTGAAGATGTGGGAAGAATGTCTACCTTATGTAGAGTTTGCTTACAATAGATCGCTGCACTCTACCACAAAGATGAGCCCTTTTTAGGTATTATATGGCTTTAATCCTCGTGCTCCTATCGATTTATTGCCTATCCCCATTTCTGAAAAAGTGAATTTAGATGCTAAGAAGTGTGCTGAATTTATCCTTAAATTGCATGAAACAACTAAAGAAAACATCGAACGCATGAATGCTAGGTATAAGATTGCTAGTAGTTAGGTAGAACGAATTTAACTTTTGAATCTGGTGATCTAGTGTGGTTGCATTTGCGTAAAGATAGATTTCCTGATTTGCGAAAGTCTACGTTGATGCCTAGAGCTGATGGTCCATTCAAGTTGTTAGCTAAGATTAATGATAATGCATATAAGCTTGATCTACCTGCAGAATTCGGGGTTAGCCTTATATTTAATATTGCAGATTTGAAGTCATATTTGGGAGAAGAAGATGAGCTTGAGTCGAGAACGACTCACATGCAAGAAGGGGAGAATGATGAGGACATCACTTCCATGCATACAACCAATGGATCTGAACCTATACACTTGCAAGGTCCAATTACACGAGCTCGCGCAAAACAATTGAACTATCAGGTAACTTCGTTTCTAGGAGCACATTTTGTTTCTCATGAGAATATGCTACTACCTAAGAGCATCTCCAGCAGGTGCTCTAAAAGTGGTGCTTTAAAACTAATTATAAAGATCCTGTAAACCTCATTTTTAGAGATCCAGGGTGTCGTGCTGCAGCAGGTGCTGTAAAACTGGTGCTTTATAATTGATTTCCATCCAATTCTCTTGTCTTTTTGTGCATGCACTCTCCATTTTCAGTCCATAAACATTCAAATTTTCATGTTTCAAACATACACAACCAACCATATTTTAAAATCCAACATTTGAAGTTCAAATTCAAATTCGAATTCAAATTCAGAATACATGTAGTAAAAACTAAAATTAACATGAGAAGACAAGTGGACATCTATCTCCCATGGAGTTGCCACAAATGTTCGATAAGATCCTCACGAAGTTGCTCATGTGCGTCTTGATCCTCGATTTGTCGATGTACCTCAAGAAACTTCTTGATGCGGTCTTCATTCCTTTCGGCCCGCACTTTTTTCCCCACATATTCATAGTTGAAATCTTCTTGTCCACCTCGCTCATCCTCGATAATCATGTTATGCATTATGACACAAGCCGTCATTATTTGCCTAGAGTCTTTTGGTCCCAGAATCGAGCAAGGCCACGAACAATGGCAAAGCGAGCTTGCAAGACCCCAAAAGTGCGCTCAACATCCTTCCTGATTGCTTCTTGGGATTTGGAAAAGTGCACTCTTTTGTTACCTTGAGGTTTCGAAATTGTCTTCACAAATGTGGACCATGAAGGATATATACCATCAGCAAGGTAATATGGCATTGTGTACTGATGGCCATTGATCTCAAAGTTCACTGGAGGAGTTTCACCGGCAGCTAGCCTTTTAAAAAGAGGAGACTTTTGGAGCACATTGATATCATTGTGTGAGCCTGGCATCCCAAAGAATGCATGCCAAATCCAAAGGTCATGCGATGCTACGGCTTCAAGAATGATTGTTGGATCATGGCAGTGACCTTTGAATTGGCCATGCCATGCTGTTGGACAATTCTTCCACTTCTAGTGCATGCAATCAATTGATCCAAGCATTCCCGGAAACCCTCTGGCTGCATGTGCTTGGAGAAGTCTCTCTGTGTCCTCGGCATTCGGAGCTCTCAAGTATTCCTCTCCAAATATTTCAATCACTGCTTTCACAAATTTCTGCAAGCTCAATATTACAGTGCTCTCTCCTATGTCCCATGTCTCGTCAAGAGTATCACCTGGACAACCATAAGTGAGCATTCGCAAAGCTGCTGTCACCTTTTTTATAGCACTATGTCCAAGGTCTCCTGCTGCGTTGCGTTTCTGTTTGAACCATGAATCATGGGCTTCAACCACATTGGCGATGCGCAGGAAGAGGGGCTGCGACATCCGGAACCGCCTCCTGAAAGTAGCTGCATCGAACACCGGATTCGGAGCAAAATACAGAGCAATCACCTTCTCATTGCCTGCAATCTTGTCTCGATGCACCACCCGACGCCCTTGCACAGAGCCTCCATGTTTTCGACGCTTGTTGCTTGCGAGGTCTGCTAGCGTTGCGGCAGCTACCATCTCACAATCATCGTCGGAGCTGGAATCTTCGAAAAACATGCGAGCTAGTGCTGAGCTCATCTTGTTGGCAATTAACCGAACACCTAGTGGGCAGTTGGCAAGCACGGCGTTGAGGAGGGCAGGGCGTCGTGCATCAGCCACGACGCAGAAGCTAGCACGGCGGAGAGGAGGGCAGTGTGTCGCACAGCAGCCACGGCGCGGTGGACACGGCACGACAGGCAGACACGGCGCGGTGGACACGGCGGGCAGAGGACACGAGCGGCAGCCAGGCGCAGGAAGGGGGCGGCGTCGAGCAGCGCGCCGTACGTGCGCGGCGCTCGCCAGGCGCAGGAGCTCTCTGGGCCAGACGGCTGTGTTCAGCCGTATTTCAGTGGGCAAAATGAGCTCTCTGGGCCAGACGGCAGTACTACTAGCAGCACGGTTCAGATAGCAGCAGTGATCAAGTGCCGAGCCTAATAGATGTGCCGAGTTCAGATAGCAGCACGGTTCCTGCATGTTGCAAGCACCAAAATTTTCTTGTATGCAGGAAATGGAATTGGTATATCTGATTGAAGTTTTCCATTTTATATGGATCTGTGATCCGATTTAGTAGCTAGAGCATTTGGCATTCAGTTGTAATCATGCATGTATTCTGAAGGCATTCAGAAATTCTCAGTTGAGACATTCAGTAATACACTTCAGAGAATTGGCTCTCTTCTTTGGAGGAGCTGCACGTGGTGGCAGTGAGGTGCTGGGTCGGGCAGCGTCGCCATGGATGCTGTCACCTGTCGGGGCTACAACTGCCATGGTGTCGGGCATGTGGTGGCGAGGAGCAGGACGATGAATCGGCCGTCGAGCAGGGCGGCCGGCCGGGCTGGGCGTCGAAATCGCGGCGATGAGGGTCGGGGCAGGGCGGCCGGCCGGGCTGGGTGCCGAAATCGCGGCGATGAGGGTCAGGGCAGGGCGGCCGGCTGGGCTGGGCATCGAAATCGCGGCGATGAGGGTTGGGGCTGGGCGGCCGGCCGAGCTGGGCGTCGAAATCGCGGCGATGAGGGTCGGGACAGGGGGCCGCGTCGAGCACGGCGTTGGGCGGATTGCCGGACGGGCCGACGAATCTGGCTCAGGATATGGGCGGCGTGTTCGGCGGAGCCGCGGAGGCAAGGCGCCGACCACCGCGCCCCGCGTGCCGCCGGCTGCAGCGATGCGTCGATGGATGGGAACTCGCGCGGGAAGGGAAAAAACATTCGCGCCACGGGAAAAAGGATATACAGCACGCGGATACAGCACGGGCCTGGTGCTCCAAAAACAAAGCACGGGCCTGGTGATTTACAGGATCTCTAAAAATTTTTACAGCACGAGCCCGTTTTAAAGCATTTGCTGGAGTAATCCTATGCTTTATATTCTCAGATTTTAAAGCACGAGGCACTTTTAAAGCATCTGCTGGAGATGCTCTAATGCATGTGATGTTCTTTTACTTAGGAACTTAGGAGCCGATCATGAAGACACACATGTGCGATTCAATTCGGCCTCCGAAGACAGCATCAACTTCAAATGTGCATAACTTTCACATACGGAGTCCGTTTGAGGCCCATGAGTACTCGATAGAAAGCTTTTCTCGTCCTCTTTCCAATGGATCTGGCCTTATCTCTAAATTCCTCCTGTTCATGTTGTAATTACTCAAACAAGATGCTGCATCACCTGTTTGGGCCAACTTGGGCCTTGTGATGCTTGGGCCCTAGGAGAAGGCGCCCCTCTCTAGGTCCGTACTGTTCACGACCGCACTATTCACGTGAATAGTACCATGAATAGTACCACCTACCTCTTATTTCTTAGTTTTGTGCGGCCTTCCCTTTCCTATTTAAAGAGGCCGCACTCTTCTAGTTTTCTTGAATTTCGTTTGATTAGTTTTTCTATTTTGAAAACTCTTGTTCTTCGTTCGTGTCGACTAGACCAACCGTAAAAAACCTTAACGGAATCCCAACTTTTGAACTATAGCACATCACCCACATGGAGAAAAACCCATCCTACGGTAATAACTATTAGAACGACACATGAATGCATGCATGCAGCTCTGATTGATCGATCATATCTTTGCCGATACTACTAGACACAGCTAGAGCTTAAAGCAAACAGTGGAAGGGGGCTAGCTAGGTAGGCAGACGGGCAAGTTCGCAGCATGCACAACCAACCGTACGCGCTGCGCGCACAGTCCGCATGCTACGGCGGGCCGGGGGGCAGGGGCAGTGTGTTTGGTGCCGCGCGCGCGCGCCCTGCGTGCTAGCTAGCGCGCGCGGTGGTCCGGGGGGGGGGGGGGGGGGGGGGTAAAGTTTCGAGATCTCTACCCCGACAGGCCTATAAACGCCGTGCCCATCGACCGCAGCGCCAAAGGCTGTGACGGGGATCAATTCGGACGTACAAATTGATGGATGGGAGCCGGCCGGCCGGCCAGGGCCAGGGTCCCCCTCCCCGGCCTACGCATGCAGCAGGTAGCGGGTGCATGCTTCCTTTCATTGCATTTGCGTAGCTAGCTTGCCACCACCACGGATGCAAACTTGCGATGGGGAGTATGCATCCATGCATGCATGCACGCCGCGTGTTCAACGTACGAAAGCTACGTACCGGCGTACTCCTGCCCCGCACGCGCGCCTGAGTCAAAAGCAGGTTTGGCACTGTTACGCATCGTATTTACAAAAATAACAATTTACATATTATATTTGCAAAAATATTGCTTTTACCATCTGGTGGACGGGCGATAGCGCTGATGAGGCGACATGTGGTAGGGCCGCCGGCGGCAGGAGCCTGCTGCCCCCTCACCAGACAGCAGGCAGCCAGCTGCCCGATGGGCAGACGGCAGGCTTGTCTGCCATCTGCGGCAGGTGATTAAGCCGGCTTACTTACCTGCCCTCGCGTGCTCTCTTATTCGCACTAATGTCATTTTCCATGTCGTCCCCCTCGTCCGCCCCCTCGTTTGCACATTTGTTAGTGTTACGATACCGTCCCCCCCCCCCCCCCCCCCACCAGAAGCGCTGTTCGTGATAATGGGTCCTCAATGTATGGCGTGAGTACACCAGGTTCACCTTTCACTCAGCCATAAATACAAATCTCTGGCAGTTTGTCGTTGCACATCCCAGTCGCTCATCGAAGAAGGTGATTGTCACGGTCGTCACTAAAAATTGGGAGTGCGTAGCTCATTAGTTTAAGAAGCCAGTGTGTAGCTCAAAATTAGCAGTGCTGATTTCTTCTCCAGAAAGGCAGGTAATTTTTGACCGTATGCTTTAGACGTTATTCCCATAATCGTAGTCAATTAGTGTTATTTAGTTAGTCATGCGAAGTAAGTATGTTGTAGTAATCTAGACATAGTTTGTACTATTTTTGTGCAGGTACAGTACCCATAATTTGTTAGTTCAAGGTAAGTAACGAGATAGTGCTAAGGACGACGATAATGAATGGTTCGTTATTTTTTTTAAGATGAGTAATCAAACAATTTCAGTGTGTGCCCGCAGGTTGCACCGCCGGAGGTTGTCAGGACGCACCTCGTCGCATTCCTTATCCAGCTCTTTGGTTGGAGCATGTTTCTAGCCACACACGGCGATATTTACAATGCTGAATTCATCAGCCTTGCCGAGTCTTTGTTGGACGCAGAGTTTGGGGCGATACCTTGGTACAGCTAAGGATCGGCGGTTCTATGCACCACGTATCAGGGGTTATGTGACGCTTGCCAACGCGCCACTACTGGTACCCCCAATCTGGCTATCTGCTACGTGCTCCTGCAGCTGTGGAGTTGGGAGGACTTCCCTATCGGACGTCCGACCATCGTGATGCCAGTGCACCTGTTCGGCGAGTTCACCGACTTGATAGACGAGCCCACTATCGGCATCCGATGGACTATTGCCTGACTGCGGTGGGTGAAAGGCAAACCGTCGAGGTGCTACATGCTGTGGCACAATAAGTTCGCATCAGTGCACGACAGCGACATTATATGGAGTCCATGAATGGTAGATTTCGTGCATCGTGTATCACCGTACGGGTTGTCCTTGCATTGCCTAGAGGACGGGGAGTTATGGACGATAACACACCATCTGGTGTTCTCATATATGGCGGAGGTTTATGCACTACAGCGCGTGATGCGACAGTTGGGTTTGCACCAGGCCGTGTCCCCTTTGGACGGTAGGTTCCATAGGGGCGGCCAATGCAGCAGCAATGGACGACGATATGGACAGAAAGGGCACACTTCGATGTCGTCATGGAGCAGCGTCCGCACGATGTCCAGACGTACGACGAGTACCTGGAGTGGTACGTACTCCAGTCACACAGTAGACTCACCATTCCTTTACCAGATCACCCCCGAGCAGATCATGCATGAGGAATGTCTGCAATGCTCCATCGATCCCCACAGCGCTTCGTGGCGGTATGACAGCATAAGACGGTTCAAATATCTTATCGTTCCATTCAAGAAATTCATACTGCTTGTACTGAACTTGTTTCATATGTCACTTTAGTTGGAGAGGGCGCAGCGCATCGGAGGCCGCCATCAGTAGCCCAGAGACACCACCAACACTGCAGAAGACTATGAAGTTCATCCTAAAGCAGGCCAAAAAAAATAGTAACAACCTAAGCTGCGGCCGTTCCGCGGATCACAGTGCGCATATGAGGCACCCAGTGGGGGCACCATGCTCACCCGCCAGGTCATCGCGACCTCGCGAGTCCGACCGACCATCGCAATCTACTAAGTCTGCATGGCATCGTAGTACTAGCCGCCAATCATCCGTTCGCCATACCGATGAGGAGGTAACTTATATACGAACCTACATTTTGTTTTCCTATTATGCCTTGCGTTCCACTAATATCATGACGTTCTCCTGTCGCAGGTCCATCATCAAGATGCATCCCTTTTGTCGGCCGCACCACCTGCACAGACTACCGCTCTCCATTGTTCATCTTCGCTGCACACTCGAGAGGTATGAGATTCGCATTGCACATCCGGAATATTTATTGTAACTAATATCGTTTCATCTTGCAGCCTTCAATTCAATATGGGGGTGACGATGAGTCCACCGATGATGACACGGGCCTTCCAGATGCTTCCAGAGAGTAGTACACGGTACCAGGGTTTGCAGCGTACGCAGGGCAGAGCTCAGCGTTCTTAGCATACCCAGGGTTTGGACACTTCAGTGGGCAAAGCTCTTCCGGCTTCGCTGCCACATCGTACGATCAGAGCGAGAGCTCCTTTGCACCACGAGGGGGATTTCTAGAGTCCTTCGTACACGACATTGTTACAGGCAGCTCGCAGTTCAGCATGTCTCAGTTGGACGGCTTCGACCCTTACCGGACCTAGCCTACTGTACATCAGTCTACTGGACCACCGCCGGCCACTGAGCAGATAGAACGGTCTCCATACCTCCTCCGACCTGAGACGCAATCTCCGGACCGACTAACGTACCCAACAGGACATGCTCGTGCGCGATGGAAGACAAGGCCACATACGGGGAGGCAGACGCAGCGAGAAGATAGTAGTGGCTCAGATGAGTGAGCCATATCGCATCCAGTATGATGCATTTTTTGTACTACTATAATCACTTTTAATTGTACAAATTTCTAATGTATAAAATTGTAAAAAAATGAAATATTTGTAAATTCATGATTAAGTTAACCCGATAAACATGGTAAATTCAGACCATATAAAATTCTCCAAAAATACACAATATCTATGACTGTGTCGGGAGGCTTCACATAAAATTTCGTAATTTTTTGAGCTCGTTTGCTATATGTAGAAACTCATAAATATATCAAAATTGTATGGATTTTTTTAGCAAGATTCGCAGTGGATAAAATTACCCAAAAATTACATTACAAGGTATGTTGTGTCGGTAGGCTATACATAAATTTTTGTAATATTTTGAGCTCATTTGGTATATTTAAAAATTCGAATAAATACTAAATAAAAAATTAGGCAGGTGATTAAGCCGGCTAATTAGCTGGCTTAATCACCTATTGCCCCCTCACCAGACGGTAAGCAAGCCTGTCATCTGTCCACCGGGCGGCAAGCTGCCTGCTGTTGGTGGGGGGGCGGCAGGCGCCTGCCGCCGGCGGTCCCGTCACGTGTCGCCTCCTCCGCGCTGCCACCCGTCCGTCGGACGGTAAAAGTGATATTTTTATAAATATGATCGACATACTGCTATTGTTGTAAATACGGTATGTAACGGACGGTAAAAGTGATATTTTTATAAATATGATCGATATATTGCTATTGTTGTAAATAAGGTATGTAACAGCGTCAAATCTGATTTTGACTCCGTGCGCCCTCCTCGGTAGAACTACGACGTCGTCGGCAATATGTACGCACGCCGGCCGGACCGGCCGGGCCTACCGCCTACAACTAGCTAGTACGTATCCTGGACCGGCCGGCCGGTGCGGGCGGCCCACGCCAACCAAGTTGCGAGGGTAGATATTTGGCCGTATGCACATTAATCAATTAACCTAGCTAGTGGTCTGGATATATTGCTATAGGTGGGTGTTAAACGACAGGGTTCATGCGCGCAGTGCTTCATTAGTGTGTGGGGGTGTGGGCGTTATTATATTATTAGCGCGGCTGATCGATCGATCGATCGTAGTCATGATCGAATTGGAGGCCGAACAGTGAAAGGGAGTACGTAGTACTTGCGCGACTTAAATCAGTCAATCAACCAATTGTTCGATCCGTGGACGAAGATTGCATTAATGCATCAACAACATTGCGTCGTACATTAGCTGCACAGTTAATGTCGTTAGTCTGTTGATGTCCCAGCTTCCGGAACGTGGGGCTGGGTCCGGCCGGCTGCTTGATAACAGCTAGCAGGAGCCTACCGAGCCACCTCAGGAACCATGAAAAGAAAACGACTGTCTACAGCTTGTTCGCAAAACATGGCAATTAAGCGCGGTACGTACGTCCTCGCCAGCTTCTCCGAGAGAAGCCGGCGTCTGGCACCACCATGGTGTCCTGTTGCGCATGGGGCAGCTGCATCTGGTTGCACGTCGTCGTCGGCCGTGCCCGTGCGCGCTGCGGGCCGCGTACGTGCAGCACCCGGCCGCACGCGCGCGCGCGCGCGCCGCGCATGCATCCAAGCTGCTGCTGACCGATTGAACCGGCCGGACGCGCCTCGCTGCGCGCTCTCCTGCCAGCCGTACGCGCGCGCGTCCTCACCCACCGTCCTCCATCGAACGAGACGCGCGCGCGGCCTTCGCCTAGCTAGTCTGATGCTGATCGCACTCGTGCCGGGAGCGCTCGACGTCCGCAACGAGCAGCGCACGCAGGGGGACGACCGAGCATGTTCCTTACGTAGGAGTTGAGCCACGTACTTGGATTCGCATGCTCCCTCCGAGTATGCTTGCGATACCATGGAAGTTGTTATGTAAATAGCCATATGTTCCTTTAATTTCCATTATAAATCGCAGCCAGTTTTTCCGGCCGGATGTTGCGCAGGAGGAATGGAATGGTTGAATGGGACGTACATGTATACCTAGTGTTCTATCAGGGCGCGCGATTATGTTGTAAACTGTGATGCTCTTGTTTAAGCTCAAATCAATATTTTGTTTTTGATGAAAGGAAATTGCAGAAGATTGTCCCATGCATGCACCTGGTTTAAGCTCAAATCTCTTACACAAATACACATCCGGAGCCAGGCCTAATCCGATATATATCCTTCCTTTTTAACAAGGGGCTATCTATTTATAAGGCAACTGTTTTCTTTCTTAGGTATAAGTCACGTTTTTAACCATTCAATAAACTTCGGAATGTCACACACATCTCAAAACTAATTCACGAACCAAGAAAAACGACTTATATATACTTATAAAAAAATCAAGCAACTTACAAATAGCAAAACTGTCTAATGTAATCGTCCCATTTGCCATTTTTCTTGTTTCTTATATATAAGAGCTCCCCAACATAAATTGAGGGAGCATTCACTAAGTAGTGGATACTATTTTTTCACTTACTTCCCCTAGAGACATGTATAAAGATGACACTGGGCAATGAATTACCTAGATATAGAGGTACACATCTTTTCCTCCTAACATGCTTTTACTGTTTATTGATAGGGTTTTTCAGCTATTCCCCCACCCCTATCTCATATATAAACCACCAGCTACCCACCTACCTAATCCTAATCCCCACCCACACTCACCCGTTGTCACCCCCTCTTCATCCGCCCTTCTCCACCTCCGCCCTACGCACTTCTTCCTCTTCTCTTCCTACTCCACCTCCTTTGACATTCCTTGCTATCGCTAGATGTCGATAGGTAACGACGCATCTGATGCATCCCCTGAATATAACAAAAAGAAACAGAGCGCATTCGGTGTCTGACGCAGCGGCATGCGGCTTTGCCAGAGTGTGGAGCTCGGCACGTGGCTTCGTCAGAGATGAAGAAGGTGGGGTGGCACACGAATCTCCATGTCGATCCAAGGGTAAGCAAAATCAACTGAAACTTAAGGAACTTTCAGGTGATTGTGCATAGCAAATCCGTTATTAATAATGCCAAAAGTAACAAGACCTTATATTATGAAACATTCAAATGAGTAGGATAGTTACTATATAAAGTATTACCATCTTCTATAACAATTGCAATACTTAATGGGGACTAATATAGTGAGAAATTAGGGTGTCCTTAATATTTTAAATTGGAATCAAGCCTATAATATTTTAAATTGGAATCCATCCTAGCTTAGTTGGTGAGAGGTGTATGTATCCACCACCCATGTTCAAGAGTCCTCTTTGGTTAGGATTTGTGTCTTTCTTCTTCTTAATAAAAAGGGTAGAGTTACTACACCTACCAACCATCAATTGCCAAAATAAATAACATTTATCATTTAATACTATAATTCGAAGCAAGGTTTTAAATCATTTTTTTCGCATTGTCACTGTCCAATTAGCATCTAGCACACCCTAGTTTATAATAAAAGTTTTTCTTATAATACAAATAATTATGTCCCACTAAAACAGATTGATACAGTGGTTTCTAATCATCATGATATAGGATCAAAGATAATGGTAAAGTGCGGTTGCTTGTGGGAATCTGTGAAACCTGACGAGCGGTGATGTTGCCAATAACTGTATTGTTCACTAAAACCTACGATACTTGAATTTACCCAACAACACACATTGATTCTTGTCTGCTTGCCACACAAAGAAGTAGACATGCTCCTGCAATAACCAAAGAAAATCACAAAAACAATGGAACAACACAACAGATTGGAACTCCCTATTCTAGTGGGGGCAATGTATACTCAAACCCTAGAATCAAGAGTGTATTGATAATCTAAGAATATGATATCCCTATTGATACATGGGGTGCACCCCTAACTATATAGCCATCCTAAAACACCTAACAAGATTTGAACTCCAATATGAACAACAAAAAGAAAAGATAATGGTCACCACTTTGTTTTGGAAATAGCATCGATTCATGAGGTTTCCGAAGTTGGGACCTTATTCATTGCATATGCCTTGAAATAATCTTTCCAACTAGTACAAGAGCACTCAAATCGAACTCCGTTTGTATAAGTTATAGGTTTTTTTATTACGGGTCTGCTAGCTGTTCTGAATGGATTTCATATTTGATTCCGATTTCGAATTGGAATAGGCTTGAGGTGGATCCGAACTGGGTCTGAAAATCTTATCCAAAACTTAGGCTTTGGATTATTGGACTTCTCTTCTCCACACATGCGGCCCATTTGGCTTGAACCCATATGCTTTACATGGCCCATGCATCCGACCTACACTAAGTCGCAAAATTGAACTCATTAAGAAGCAAGTTCACCTATTCATTAATTTCTTATCTCTTACACAATTGATTAGTTCTTTGTACATCTCCCTTATCCTTATCACCAATTGAATTAGATGTACTAGGATCAACACTTGAAGCTTCTTGACAAGGATGTGTAGGTGTTGAAGTGTTATTCTAGATCTTCATCATATACCCTCCTTTGAATTGGGGATTTCAGGATTTACCCTCCCATCTCAATGACATGTGGGGTCATCATAAGTCACTGACACGTGGGCCAGAAGGGTAAATCCTGAATTTCCATCTATGAGGAGGGTATATGATGAATAAATCCTTCTAAGAAATGTCCACATCACCGATTCTCTCTAAATTATTTATTTCTAACTTGTACTTGAAAAGCATGATTCTTCTAGCATTCCTTGAAAAGAAATATTCAATTAGTTCTTCATATCAATCCTAGTTATCAATTTTCCCCCTTAATATTAAGATTTTCTCAATATAGTGATTCCAAGAAAAAAAGATACACCGATGTAGGAGGCAAGAAAACATGTGGGGGCTGATGGGGCTGCAGGCAAGTGCCTTGTCCGGCCATCTCACAGGGGGTTGCATCGCAGGTGCAGCTGTGGCCTGAACTGAACCAAGTGAGCTGGTGTCCATCTCGCAGCCCTAGGGATGATTGATGGGAGCTGCAGAAAGCAGAATAAAGAGGGAAGCTGTGTACCGTTATGAGAGGAAGAATAATTGCCTATGAGTCAGGCATTGCATCGGTAAAGCAACCACCATTCTCAGTTCATATGATCCTCAGCTTCGTAGTTCGTACACAAGGGATGGACAATGGCCACTAACATATAGGTTCATCATGGTAGCATCTAGCACAATCGAAGTATACATATTTAGTTGATCAAAAGGTGTTCTATATTTGGTAAAGGAGAATGCTTCACACGCTAAAATAATACTATACCCTCTCATCTTTTTGGCAACTTTTCAGGTTGATATAGTGCTGTGCAATACGATTATGGTCGTGATTACTCCTAATATAATTATTTGTAGTTATGCCCCCAATATAAAATTCATTACTGTCGAATTTCTTTACATGTGATCCCTTCTTTTTGTTTCCCCGCATATTTCCACACAGAGTAGTGGCAAGGATATGTATAAATTAGACCGAGCAGTCCAAACTAATTACAAAAGCTTTCGCTTTATATAATTTTTAAGAGGAACATAGCACATAAATGATTTAATTATACATATATACACACACGGTAGCGCTATTATGCACCTGCGCATTTTGTGCGCACACTTTTGCGTCCCAAAAAGTTATCACCGGCTGTAAGAAAAGGTACCATCGGCAGTAATTTCGCTCACTACTAACTTCATTCAGAAACGTCAGTAACTTTTTGGCACTGAATGTTTGATAATAACTTCATTCAGAACCGATGTAACTTTATTTCGAAACGCCAGTAATTTTTTCACATATTTTATACTGTGCGTTGGTTAATAATATATATATACGAGGCCCCATGGCCCCATGTCTTAATGATCAAGTGGTTGTTTCGGTGTAACACCACAGTTAAAAGTCAGTACCCACATACTCTGTGCACATGCACGAGAATCCGTTATAATGAGCAACATTTTCCGAGAGAAAGCGAGTGATAGGAATGAGCAAATTGCACAAGCAGCAGTCTTTAATAAACTTACTGCATTGGACAACTAACAAAACTGACAAGATTTATTTTTCTCTCTTTGAATGTCCCCACCACTTACAAAACAACAGCTTGCTCATGGTACTCTCAATACTTCACCTTGTGCAACATCTATAGCTAATGATTAGCTATTTACATAGGATGAGAGATAATATTACAGACCAAGATTAGTAGGCGTATAGCATGTGAACAGTACCAATGCGTCGTGAATAGTATTGTCAGGTGAACAGTGCCAACACGTGAACAGTCCTATATGGTACTGTAGCAACTCTATCTAATTGGACAGTTTGATAGCATTGGCATACTGCGGAATAGGAATATAATAATTAGTTTCCTTATTATTTAGGTTTATTTCCTTTTAGATTTATTCCATATGCCCGCCTTGGAGAAGGCTATGGGGTTGATGGACAAATTAAAGGAGCAAAAAGAGATGTTGCGTACCATTGTAATGGTTGCACTACCACCACCTTCCCTGGCGCCGGTGTTGGCACTGGCCACGTTGCCACCTTCACTAACGACAACTCATCTCCAGGTTTCATTGTTCTTGGCTCCACCATCAGTACCACGACCAAGGAAGAAGGCTATCGTCGTTTCGCCGTCACCTTTGCCACGTCATCCACTGACACCGTGCCATAAGCAATGCGGAGTACAATGAGTCAACGGCTGACAGGTGGGGGCCAGCGATGTCGTCGCATCCCTCCCACAACCGCTGCATCCCGGGGCAAGAAGGAGACTGCTGCTGCCTCGTGCCGATTGCCCTTGCCACCGGTGACTACTACAACATCAATCGACACTGGAGGGTTGCTATCCTCATTGTTGTTCACCAAGGTTTCACAGATTTTCTTTCATGCGACACGACGTCATCATCGTGCCCTTTCATTGACATGAGGATGCGAAGGTCTTAGTCCATAGCTACCACCTAACAGCTCAAGGATAAGCTGTCTTGCCACGAAAGGTGTAATGTTACGGACCAAGATTAGTATATGCATAACACATGAACAGTACCAGTGCGTCATGAACAGTATCGTCGGGTGAACAGTACAGTATGGTACTGTAGCAACTCTATCTAATTGGACAGTTTGATAGCATTGGCAGCATATCGTGGATTATGAATATAATAATAAGTTTCCTAATTATTTAGGTTCATTTTTTAGATTTATTCCATTTATTAGAGATAAGTTTTATATTGTTAGGATTAGTTTCATTGATATAGAGATAGGTTTCTTAGGGGTCAAGTTTAGCCATCCCTATAAAAAAAGACAACATTGTATCACTATCATTAAGTAAAAAAATAAACAAAGTTATCTACTCCCCCTCTCTTCTTCAACAGGCCTTAGAGCCTTAGCAGTGGCATAGCTGGCCGATCAAGAGCAAGTGTCTTACCATCAGTTCTCGAACCCGTACCTAATTAACACCGACCACAACAAATAATGTGAGAGGAAAACAGTGTTTTACATTAGATATTGATTAAGAATACAAACTAATAAGGAAGACATAGTTAAAATATATATTGAGAAGGAGGATTGTGCCTACCACATTAAATATGTGGGATGGGTGAGGGAGAAGAGGGGAGAGAGAGAAAGATGGGAAAATGTGTAAAATTGTTAATAGGAGTGACTATTGCACAGACGACTATTTTTTTCCTTTATCTTCAGTTACTTTTTGTACTACAACTTTAGGTGGCTGAGAGTGCAATTTCAGAAGGAGAGATTAGTACAGACTGAAAGTGCAATTTTAGTTAACTGAGAGATAAAAAATTCAATCGACTGTGCAATAGCAAAACCGATTGTTAATTGGGTCTATTGATAGGCATTGTGCATTGAAAAATTATATGTACAATTATTTCTAAGCGATGTAGAGAGCATTAGACGTAGCAAAGCGACGTCTTGCATTAAGAATATCCTCAGGAGGACAAAGATAGAGGCATTTTCTCTGAAAATGGCAGGAAGGTCCCTTTCTGATTAGCACAAGTAGATATTGATCAAGTGCTGGAATGCTGGTGAGATCTAGACCTGTAACCAACCACTAGGATTTGTATGTTTTTGATTCTGGTCAAGAGAGTCTTAATCAATCGATTAGCGACCATTCTTTCTGTCTGAATCATTTAGTACGACTAGCTAGCTAGCTAGTGCTATAATGCATCTAGCATAATTCGGTCCGCAAAATTCTGGATAGTACCCCTGCTGGATCTAGAATTTCTAAATGCACAATTGGTTCAGATTCGCTACTATACTGTGAACAGCTTTAAAATTTTCACACGTGAAGGCCTCTACATATACGTATACGTACATATGTACCAACTTGTATGTCCTAATTAACCAGCGCAGCCATCTTCTGGAGGTGATCATGAATAATTTCTAGGCAAGTGTGGGCCCTAGTTCTTAGACTAAATTATAAGTTCTGGTCTAATCACCAAAGGTACAGCAAATCAGACTATACATTGTGATTTTTGCGATATTATATATGATCTGTGCGACGGTGGTAGCGATTAGTGACTGTGCTGATAGCTAAATAATCATTATGGGGCTTCATCCTCAGCTGCTGCCGACTATTATTCCCTAGTCTTAGAAAGCTACTAACGATTTCCAAAGGCATGATATGGACAAGATGAGAAAAGTACCTACTTGATCTTTTGACAAAGGTTGTTATGCTTCACAAAAACAAAGGTGGTTGAGGTCTGAGGAGCACACCTTTCGATATAGCAGCACGCACATTGGTGCAGATCCCCCATCGCCCAGGAACGTGACTGGCCGGCCGGAGAAACAGCGATCGGCCTTTTTCACCTGTGGAACATTTCTACTGTCGATATACATATGTTTAATGGCATTATTATCCATTTTGCTGCAGTTGGGGGTCTATATTTTTGGTTCTGCAACAGGCAAAGTGATCAAGCAATAACCTTACTTACCCTCATATCGAAGCACGGATATACAGTAGTACTCCGTTGTTTTCGCCTCAACTCATGATGGATGCTTAAGTAGCTAGTTAAGTGGAACATTCTTTTCTTCCTCCAATGAGGGCACCTGCAAAGCATGCATGTGTCCGCTACTTCAGATGAGCCTCGCTTTAATCATAGGGACAAAAAACAAAGTGAGTGCCGAGTAGCTTGATTGTAGCAAAAGAACAAAGCAGATCCTACCATGATGAACCTAGTTATACTATCTCGTTGCATCGATCGGAGGCATATATGTGTACGTAGGTGATCCGTTAGGTGAGTAAGCAATAGGGGTTAAGTACGAATTTTCACTTAACAACCTCACTAGGCATGATAGTTAGCTTTCATATGAATAGTAACAGGAGGCAGATATTTTAGGACGTTCCCATATAAGGTATAGCTTAAGAAAAGAGAGAAGAAACAGGATAAGAAACAAAGACTACACGGCACTAGTGTTTTTGGGGGAGGTAGAGAGAAATCGGTCACGCAGCTGGCGTAGCCACAAGGCTACAACTAGATCTGTACGCAGGACCATTTCCAAACACAAGCCTGCAGCTCCAGATGTAAAGAAGCCAACAGCTATAAAGAGCCTCCATAAAACAGCCAGTACCACCCCCACATAGCTATATAGCGCGACAGGCCCACGGTCAGAGCTTGTCACGTATTCACTGATGCCTACACATGCATGAAAGCCAGAGAAATGAAGAAAGCAAAGAAGAAAGAGAGAGAGATGGACAGAAGAATGTGGAGAGAGAGAGAGAGAGAGAGAGCTGAGCTTACGTGCTTGTGTGTGTGTGAGAGATGGCCTTTCCTCTCAGTGACAGGTACTTGTTTGTTATGTGAGAGCCCAAAAGCCTCCTAGTGCAGTAGTACTTGCCAGAGCTTATTGTGTACTATGGGCTCCCAGCCCTTGCTCAAGAATTTACCACCATGGACGATGCATCCACATCTTTTCTCCCACCCTCCCAGCTGGCCCACCTCCTCCTAACTAACCACAACATGGTAAGGTGACAATTACTCTGCTGCATCTGTACCCCATTTGCCTCAGCATGCAAAACCTATCACTTGTATACGTTTGGCACTCCTTTGAGCAGCATGAGCACTGACCTTCTTGCCCTTTCTATTCCCTACCCTCTCTCTCCCTAGTTCCTCCTCCCTCCTTCCATTCCTCTGTCCTGCCCAGGGAGGAGATATATTGAGAGGATTCCTCCTAGCTAGCTAGCTCGCTCGCCGCTAGACCAGCTGGGACGACGTTGTTTATCTTGCATTGCGAGGAATTGAGAAATTCTGTACCTTTACCCACCTGGTTGCATGGGCAGCCGCGGCGAAGGCGGTGGCGGCGCGGCGAGCGTACGGGAGCCTCATGACTTCGCCAACGTTGCGTCCTTCTCCGAGTTACCATTCCTGCGCTCTGCCCCGCCCCGCGAAAGCCCCAACTCCGGTATCCGCCTTTTCGGCATCGACGTCCCGCATGCGTCACCTGAGGGCAAGACTAAAGAACCCACCGCCACCTCCGCCGGGCCGGCTGCTGATGCTGCTGCCGCCACACAGAGCAGCAGTGGCACTGCCATCGCTGCTGCCTCCGACAGCAGCCGCAAGTTCGAGTGCCACTACTGCTGCAGGCACTTCCCGACGTCGCAGGCGCTCGGAGGTCACCAGAACGCGCACAAGCGCGAGCGGCAGCACGCGAAGCGGGTGCAGATGCAGTCCGCCATGGCCGCGGCGGCGGCAGTGGCTGGCGGCGCGCACCACCACCACCTCCTCGGCTACCCACAGCACCGCTTCGGCGTGGCAGGCCCCACGGTGGCGACATTGTACCCGTCGTGGCCCACGGTGAGGGGTGCAGGCGGCGGCGGCGGCGGCGGCGGCGTCTCCATTGGCCCGCAGTTCTACAGCGGGATCGGATCGGTCGCTCAGCCGATCAACGGGAACCCTCTGCCGGCGGGGCTCTGGAGGGGGCCGCTGGCTTCGCATGGGAACACGGGCATGCCGTTGGCCGGAGAGCGGCTGCCGGTTGCGCTGTCCGTGTTCCGAGGAGACGAACAGAGAGCTTCAGCTTCTCTTGTGGCGTCCCCTTCCTCTTCCTCCTCTCTGCTGCTGTCTCCACAAGGTCAGTTTGCTTGCGAGCAGCCGGCGACCACCGCGGCCGACGGTGTGAGCTTAGATTTGCATCTATAAATGTTTTCTCTGCTGTTTTTAGTGGATTACTCCAAGAACTGATTTCCCTGCCTGAGATTACTGAATTCAGATCGTGCCTTATTTTCTGACGCGCGCAAAAGAATTTCATGTATCAAAGTTTCGATCCTTCTGTTGGCATGCATATACAAGGAACAATTTGGATTGTATGATTAGGGTTTAACTTTTATCATTTAACACAACAAATCTATACATTTCAACAAATCAATTTGTACCCAGTACTTGAAGATTCTTTGAAACATTTTCGTTTGGCGGAGCCCACTCTTTTTGGTTAAATTAAGCTGAATTACACAAAAATTAATAGAACATATGATTAATTCTTTAAACTAAGACGCACACATTCCTTCGATTTTTTTTAAAAAAATTCAAATTCTTTACGCTGAAAGAACACAGAAATTCTGAAGGCATTAACCAGCTTTTCTGTTTTTGAAAGCACAATATACGTTTGAAGAAATTAACTGTGATGGACAAAACATATTGTAGGGTTCATATATGGATATATGTGAGTGAAAACTACGTACTCCAAAGATGCAAAAATAGCTTATCTTTATAGATAATAGAAAATAAGCTATATATTTGCTTGTTTTCTCAAATATTTATGTGTATTTCTCATGATGCTTCGTTAACCGCTGAAGGTCTGTATGTCGCACACAAATACATGTGTAGAAATAGTAAAATCTTTTGAAGCCCCACATGAGTTTTACCCTGTACGACCGTACGTATATGCGAGTACTGCTGCTTGGATAGGCTGTAGCCTTTAGCTATGCAGCTTTCAGATGTAAATCCAAGCATATATATATATGTGCAGCTAGCAGCGGTTACAAATTAAAGAGAGTTGCTCGTACGTAGCTAACGAATCGAGATCATAAGAAAATATATAATATGATTCCATACCAGTTGACTTCAGACAGTTGAGGACGCATGTACAGTGTTAACTCTATCTAAAAGGCTGAACTATATAATTTTAAATAATCTTTCCTGCAAAAGGATCGATGTCTGTTGTGCGGTGTTTTAAAATGTGCGTACTTTTGTATGAACAATATTATATCACAAAAGAGTAAAGTGCATCCACGGATGCAAGAAAGAGAGGCAAGGGAAAGTACAAGTATGAGAAGAGGGGAGCAGAAGGGATAAGGAGCCAGGCACATGAGAAATGGCAGCTCAAACCGATGATAAAAAAATTGACGTGATCGGAAAGGCAGCCCATAGTTATTTCCCAACGCTCGCATCCATCCAAGATGGTGTTCGTACTGCTAGCGTATGAAAGCAATGTTACTTGGATCACGGCTAGGCTAGCTGGTGGCCAGCCAGGTCCTGCCTGATGTTGTCCTAGGGTTTCGCCCTCATTGAGGCATGCATGAGAATGTTAGGCCGAGAGGATAATCTTATCTAAATGTCTAGCGATCAGATCAGACAGCGAGTGCAACGTGTGACTGTTCTCAAAATGAAAGGAGGCTATGACCAGCAGGCTATACGCAGAGATTAATTTCGTCTTCTTTTCACATGATGGTAGTTAATTAAGCTCGAGTACTTACTTGAGGCGTAGATTAGTTGCAGTGTTACGGCCGGTATGGTATCATCGTAGCCTATCCCATGAAAGTGAAGAAAGTGTTGCTCACGATCTGCCGGAGTCGACTCTGGACATCTGCCAAACAAATTTATTAACTCTTTCTCAGTTGGACAATGACTAATTCGACAAACCTATAAAACAGGTGGTTATATATATATACGTAGTACGTTGTGTTATGGTATGAAGCATTATTCAACTGTACATAAGTACATGTATGATGAAAAATGGCTTGGAGTAAATGGGGGTGTTTATCAACCATGCAACAGGCAGCTGGCACATAGCCCAGCCTCTCTTAAGCAAGTGGTCTCAGAGTAGGATATTGAAGCTTTTAGTGTCCAATGTGCTCTCATTTTTTATGTTGCTGCTGCTGCTGCTGCTTCACCGCCGTTCCTGTCGCTATTATTGGTGATAGATCCAATGCGACGTCAGGATGTGTCGTTTTCTCCCTTCTGCATGCAAATAAGAACTGTCGACAAAATTCAAAACGTTGGGGACAGCAGCACTTTTATCTCATGCAAGAAATCTTTGTATTCTTTGGACACACAACACTTGGTTATTAGTGCTATTTTGTACTAAATAAACAATGCGCAATGGACACCTGGAATATTCTCGCTGCCA
Organism: Dendrocalamus latiflorus; assembly: GCA_017311315.1. Taxonomy (NCBI): domain Eukaryota; kingdom Viridiplantae; phylum Streptophyta; class Magnoliopsida; order Poales; family Poaceae; genus Dendrocalamus; species Dendrocalamus latiflorus. The sequence goes on from CM029651.1 coordinate 48,612,442, forward strand.
AGGACTCGCCACCTTGGCTGGCAATTCAAGCGACACTGTGAGATCAAAATCCAAAGCAGGTACAGTTGTGAAGGACAGCAAAGCGAGGAAAGGAAAGAAATACCTAGAGGCAACATTTCAAGCGTAGACCTCCCATCACCACCAGTTTCCCAAGACTAGATCGAAATGGCAGCCCTAGCTAGCCCAATATGTCGCTTGTATCTATGCTGCAACCGTACTAGCTACCCCATGTTATACTAAAGCTAGACTTTTGAATGTGCATAATGTAATCCATTGAACGTATATAGGTCCGTCGTACATACATAGGTCCTTTTCCTGGGCAGCACTGCAGCAGGCCTTTATTTCCTCGCACAACCACACAGATTTGTATACTGTACTGCATATGTAGCTCAATCAATCAGAACGAAATCTAGCTACGTATAAGTAGACTAAATAGGTGAGCACCACAACTATCACAGCCTACACGCGCACCGCGTCCATTCTAAGTTGCACGGAGCATCCAGATCCAATGATCTATCTCAATTGTATGGTACATTTCTTCAGTTCGAATTGAGGAGGCATTCGGGCTGGGAGAGGTCTGAACTCTGAAAGCTTGAGGGCAGGAGCCATCTTGCAAGGGGCTTCACAAATTTAACACGGTGGAAGACGATAGTACAGGTTGTACAATGCTTGTATTACTGATGGCAGGCTTTGGCGCAGAGGGGCACCAGTTTAAATCCTGGTTCTTCTGTTCAGGACACAAAAAAAAAGCTGGGCACCTAAACAGGCATCGGCACAAAAGGAACCCACGAGGCCTCCTGACCCAAACCTCTATGTTCTAGCTCCATCTCGCAACAAAACAGATCACCCACACAGTTTTCAGGTCAGAGCTTGCAGCTGCTAACCTTAGTTTCAACATGAGCCTACAATGGCCATGCTCCGTCGGGACAGGCACCCATGTGCCGTGCACTGGACGACCGATCGATGTGATGTGAGTGTGGCCCGCCTGCAGCAACTTGGTGTTCTGTTCTGCATGCATACAAGGAAACCCAATGAAAAGTTAATTAAAGACCAACCAACATCAGTTAGAAAAATGGACAGTAAAATGTCTGGTAAAATTTAGTACAGTAACAAGAATTGCTTCTGTTAATGCAACTCATAACTTACCTGAAACAAAGTGTACATCAAGCTTCAGATGTCATGCTTGCAAGTCCTAATAGGCACGCCTCTTCCAATTAACTTTCTAATGCTGCGGTCATATCAAACTTATAAAGCTTCAAGGCCTGAGCTTGTGTGGACTGATATATGATCACTTCATGTCAGAATCATAAGATATGCAATCAGCATATTTCATCCTGTTGGGCCTGGACGGGCCAGTATAGTATTATAGCACATAGATTGCTCAATAGTAATGCTTTTCAGATGGGATGTAAAAGGCAATTAATGAATGATTGATTTTCCATTATTCAGATCAACGCACTTTAAAGTGGCAAATTTGGCATGCAAGCAATTTATGCTTATCATCGTACCATCCTCCTAAATTGTGTGTATTTGTGAATTTGAGATGGTCCAAAATTGTCTGTTAAATCGACGACTGTGACTACACAAGCATGCAAACGCAGCCCTGAATGTTCATCCTCAGGCAGTCAGGCAAACCATATGGCCCGTGGAGATACACCAATAGTACAGCAAAAGTATCATGTATCCTCACAGCTAGACACCAAAGGCCTTGGACCCATGCTCCTTATTCCCTCAACTTAGGGGAATCCAATGTGGAAGTCACGCATATATTTGCTATTCTCCTTTCATTTTCGGACCTTCTAGTTTTGTCCAATTGCCTAAGGAAAGAGGGGCATGCTAGGTCTGAAAGTATTTAGGCCTCTCTGAAAAAATGTTTAATACTTCCTTTTTTGTGATAATAGGTAGTTGAGACAATGTTTCACATCTCTAGTACTAGATAGTAGACACTAGACAGTACTAGATAGTAGACAATATTTGCTCACATGTACAATAGCAACGAAGGCAAGTACCACAAACATTGCTTAGTTCTTAGTTCTTGCAGACATAAATGTTAAAGATGACAATGATTCTTATGATTGGCGAGCAAATATCTCTATCTGATATTGTAAACTTTAAGTGATTTTGGTGCAGCCACCCTTAGAGCTATGGCAGTCGATCTTCCCCCATGGGCCATCAAAGAAATTGATAAGATTCGCAGACAATTCCTTTGGAGGGGAAGAAAAGAAATTAATGGTGGTCATTGCCTTCTGGCTTGGGATAAGACTTGTCGCCCATTTGAGCTTGGGGGGCTTGGCATCTCAGACCTGCAGCGAATGGGATGGGCATTGCGTTTGCGCTGGCTCTGGTTAAAGAAATCAGAACCTGACCGACCTTGGTCTTCTTTCCCGATTCAAGTTCATTCTTGTGTCAGTTATTTCTTCTCTTTGGCAGTCTGCACTGTGATTGGCAATGGCGTCCGTACTCTTTTCTGGACGGATAAGTGGATTCATGGGCAGAAAATTGAGGACCTTGCTCCTCGGCTCTTTGCGTTGGTGGCCAAAAGAAGAGCCAATAAGCGTACAGTACTAGAGGCTCTTACTGATAACACTTGGATGGGTGACCTGCAAGGTGCACTTTCTGTTGGGGTTCTCGCAGAATTCTTAAAGCTTTGGGACATTCTTTCTCAGGTCATTTTACAGCCTCAGTTAGAAGACAAGCTCTTATGGCGGCTTACTATTTCAGGTGTCTACTCTGCAAAATCAGCTTATGAGGGTTTTTTTCAAGGCGCCATTTTATTCAGCCCATGGGAGCGTATTTGGAGATCATGGGCTCCTAACAAATGCCGTTTTTTCATGTGGTTGGTCACGCATAATAAGTGCTGGACTGCAGATCGTCTTGCTCGGCGGGGTCTTCAGCATCACCAGAAATGTTTATTGTGTGATCAGGAAGAGGAAACCATCAATCACCTGTTGGTTTCTTGTGTCTTCTCTAGGCAATTTTGGTTTGAGCTCTTACAGAAATTCGGATTGCAAATCCTTGCTCCCCAGCCGGCTGAGCCTTCCTTTGAAGATTGGTGGTGCCGATCTAATGAGATAGCCGCTGGTCAGGATAGGCAAGGTCTTAATTCTTTGATTATTCTTGGAGCCTGGTCACTTTGGACCCATCGGAATCGGTGTGTCTTTGATGGGGATTTGCCTAATCTGCAGGATGTCCTAGCTTCGGTCTGCGAAGAAGCAAAGTTATGGGGTCTAGCGGGTGCCAGGGGCATAACCTTGTTGACTGAGCGGATACTTGGTGTTGCCTAATTGCTTGGCTCCTTGGTCGTTCTTCCCTTGTTTGTGAGAGTGTGTGGGTTTGTTGTGTCTGGGAGTGTTTGTTTGTTAGTTTGTGAGGGCTTGTTGTGGCAGTGTGCCGGGGTGTTGAGTTGTTGTCTTTGTTGTTTTGGGGTTCCTCGTACCCCTTTTTTCCTTCTTAATATAAAAGATACGTAGCTCTCCTGCGTGTTCGAGAAAAAAAAGATTAGCGAAGCAGGCAAGCATCTAGCACAAAGTCAAGTGGTAATAAATGAGTTCCAAAAATGGAAAACAAAAGTGAAAAAAAATGTATTTAATAATCATGTAATGAACTAGAAAAGGAATTGCACCAACTTGATAAATTAGTTTTTAGGCAAACTTGGTAAATTAATTTTTGTATGCTGATGAAATCACCATTTGAGATTGTTTTTTTAATGAGCAGTTTGATCACCAATTCACCATCATGATAACCACCAAATGTGCAAATGATCATGAACAACACGCATCCATTTGGGAACACCAAACACAATTGTATCATAATATTCTCAACATGAGTACACCAGAAAGAAAAAGGGAATTTCACTGGCTGAATGAGTTGACATGATGTTCCCAGGACAGCAGTTAAAGACGTACAAACATTGTGATAATGTTCCCCACTGTTTGCAGCCATCAATATTCATGATAAACATGAGTTCATGCTTAGTTGTGACTGAAATGATTAGATGCAAGATTGCTAGAGAATAATGCTTCTAACTTTAAGTTAAAAGTTCTCAATACTAGATATTCTGCAAAAAGCATTGGTTCTGAGATTACTGAATATCCAAAGATCGAAGTGATGCAGATTTGGTTCTCCAAAGAGGAAACATCAAGCGATTTTTAGCTTTAGAATACCCATTCATATGTTAGTTTAGGTTTCAAGAGATAAGGAATGCACCATTTTGCCAACTATAGTTTCCAAAAGTACACTAAAGAAAAAAATCTACTATGATCCTGGAGAGAACTCTTGCGCAAATCTGTTAGTGAGATACTAACCTCATATAATGATATAGGCCTCCAGTTTCAAGTTTCAACCGAACGTATTGCCTATCACTTAGCCTGATTCTCCAGAACCGATATCAAAAATAGTCTCAGTCTCACCGCTTGGAAACTGAAAAATAAAGTTGAACCAGAACTCTCCCAAGTTCCTGCTTGGATTGCCAATGATCATTGAAGGACAGCAACAGAAGTGTTATCAAAGCCAGGCATGAAATGTGGCTAACTGGCTATTACTATGAGTGTTGAGCGACAACTGAATGTTCCACAGGGTCCCAATCTTCCCTTTCCATCTTACCCTATTCCTACCCATTATGCTAGTTCTCATTGCTCTATCGTATTATTTGAAATTTGAGTCAGTATGTGAGCAAGTGGCCAACCATATCCACTTCCGCTTGACAATTCTTGTGCTTCCACTCATCATATTGTCAGTGTCCACTGGATATCAAGCAATGATACAGTGTAAGTACTTTCAGCTACCATGCCCGGAAGGGAGTCATTCCATAGTTCTTGTAGACCTCCATGTGGAATCGTGCTTGCTACCGTAGTCCTTGTGCTCATGATCTCTCACATGACTCCAGTCTCCTGGTTTCAGTTCTGTGGCGGCTGTAAATACCCAATGATGTTTAAAAATCGAAGCTGCTAATGGAGCAACTCTATGAGTGGTTACTGCTATTGTGCGAATAAACTCCATGTGCTTCAAAAGAAAATCAGCGAATAAATGTCTGGTAAGCTTCTGCGGTTCTGCCTATTGTGTATTGCTACCGTTCATTCTTATACTCTTATTCTAGCTGAACATTGGTACATGGTTGTTACGGTGTCACCTAGACGTCCCGGCGGTACTGGGAGGACGTCGCCTCGACTGGGCCTGCTAGATAAGCGCCTAGGAGTTCTCTGTTGTATCCGGACTCTGGCACCCCGCCAGGTCCAATCATGTTCACTCCCTGGTCCTCAGGTCTTAAATGGGATGCACATTGTATCCGGACCCTGGCACCCCGCCAGGTCCAACCAAATTCACTCCTTGGTCCCTAGATCTTAAATGGGCTGCGCACCCCGCGCACCTGAGCCCACGGGCTGCTCGCAAACAAGCCCTTTAAGCAACAACCTTATAAGTGGTATTGAGCCTTCTCCTCTCAAAGACTAGTCCAATTGATGGAAATCCCTCACACTTATAAGTTATGTTTTCTCCTTTTTCACAATTCATATGGGACTATTCCTAACATTCTCGACATCCACGGCACCTTCAAGGCATCCAAGGCGAATGAAAAGGCGACGCCTTGTCGGTGAGGGGCAAACTAAAGAGGTCGAGCTGAGGCAACCCTGTGGAACCCTAGTCGTCGTCGCCGACGCCGCCGACCCACCGTCGTCAAAGATCCCTCCGCCTCCGACGAGCAACCCCCCCTCGTCCACTCCCTCTAGCACCATCAAAGGATTCGATTCAAGAGGGGAGGGAGGAGAGGAGGCGGCGGCGCGAAGAAGCCACGCCGGGGAGAGGAGACGGCACCGGGAGGGGAGATGGCACCAGAAGGGGAGGGAGGAGAGGAAGCAGTTGTACTAGGGGGGAGCGGCGCCGCGGGAGAGGAAGCACGACGCGACGGCGGTTGGGGATAGGGGAGAGAGAGAGAGAGAGAGAGAGAGAGAGGAGAGTCGGGACTAGAGGTGAGGGAGTCGGGACCGGAGATATTTGGATGGGAGTTAGGACCTGATTGTAAAGAATAAAGTTTTGGAGGACCCAGAGATAAGATCAGGCACTACTACTGTTGCTTTGCCACTATTGCTGCTGCATCGCCTTTTCTCGCCTAGGCGAGGCCATGGCGCCTGCCTGGAACCATGGCTTCCTGGCATCTCTCCGGCGCCGTGATCACCAAGTACGCCATGACAATCATGCACTGGTAGTATTTCCACTGCATTCCTTATGGTATAAACATACTTCTTCAAAAACATTTCAACATAAATTCCAGGAGGGCAGTCTTCCTGCTGCTTTTCTTCAAGCTTTCCTATGGAAGTATGAGGCTAGACAGCAGACAGAAAACCTCAAAAAAGAAACGTTTGTTCTAAACCCTTCTCAGAATGCTTCCAGATTACCATAGCATGATTCCATATTCCTCAAAAGAGAGATGCGATCTGAACACAAATAACTTATCCTGAACACCTTGCTATTTAATTCCATCCAAGTGCAACCAGATCCTTGTTGCTCCCCTTCCAATATTGTCCCTCATGGTTTGTTCGGCCTCACTCTAGGCTTATCTTGATGCTACTTTACTGGGCCTATGTGGCATACAGGCCCAACAAACTAACTAATTGTAATTACATGAGCCTCAAAAGTTATTTGCGTAAACCCAACTTATAAGCCCCAGCAAACTTGTATGCCTCATAAGCTACCCTGCATTGTCTTCAATTCCTGTGTGGAAGGGAACTTATTCTTAAAATTTAAAGCCAAAAATAAACTGCCCAGTTAACCCTGAATTAAGCTTATCGGTGATAAGCCTAAGCTTATGCTAGGCCAAACATTTTTAGCTCGACAACATAGCTCCAATTGCTAGCCAAGTACATGGTTTCTCGAAAATCAAATGCCTCTGAGCAAACAATTTACGAACCAATTAAGCTGCTGACCTGAACCAGGAAATCCACGATGCTTCCAAAAGAATCCCAAGAGCAATCTCAGGAAAAAAAAAACACTGTTAGGTACCACAGGGATAAGTGAGCAGCTACTTTTGCTAGATTTGCCTGCCTACAGAGATCGTCCATACATCCATAATGCTCAATTAATTGTGTAATTTTGAAATCGTTTACCATCCTACTGAACTACGCCTTTACATCATCTGCCTTACCAAGGAGGCTGCAAGCTCGTACTTATAATATGCTTGGTGATACTACAGTCTCTGCTTCTATATCATTAATTTTTGAACTTTGAGGCGGCTTCAAATTGAGAGTAGAGTATAATGATTCGTGTAATGTAGCCATGGCCTGGAAATACCAAGATCATTACTGTTTGTTTTCTTTGAAATTCTTTTCCCAAGTAATTGAATACCTCCGAAACTTCGTGAATGCATCTATAACTGTATGTAGCAAAGCTGAAAGCAACATCCAGTTGAATGATCCGACCATCGTTACTACTGCATGTGAATGGATGGTATCCCTGTGGGGAAACTTGGATCTTACCCCCCAAAAAAATCCTATGGCGAAAACCACAAAATCATGAGGGTAATTACAGCACAGACCAGAAGTTTTGTAGTTGATGTGTATATTTCAATCTACACGGGTTGCTACCTGCAATGCTCATTAGCATGGAATAACAATCGAAGTATTTGTGTTAAAAAGTATCACACTCCAAGAAAAATCTATGCAAAAATTTAAAGGATTACATGTAACAAACAAATGTTAACTAAGCCTGCTATTAGTTCTATGCCTCAGGCGCAGGGCGGCAGCGGGGGCAGCTGGATCCGACGGCGGGGAACTCGGAGACTGCGGGGCGGCTAGATCTGGGGTGGGGACGATCGGATCCTGGCGGTGATGGCTGGATCCGAGGCGGCGGCAACCTGGCGCGTCAAGGGCAGCAATGGAGATAGTCGAATCCGACCCATATACGGTCGGATCTGGGAGGAAGCCCGGCGGTGGCGCGGCGCAGAGGCGCGCCCACACCAGCCCGGGCGCCGCCCCAGATCCGGGGGCTCTGATACCATGTAAGAATAGAGACTTAATGTCTATTGCACAACCCATATAGACTAATATATAGTGTACATGAGACACACATAATTCTAAACCCTAGGACAATAAAAAAATAACACCAATACCTTTAATAGATTGTAGTACACGCTGTAACGGTTTCATTTGTATCGGCCAGAACCGTACGCGAGTTTCTGTTACTCTATACGCTCTCACATAAACAGCCTAAAAATCAGAAGCCATAAGTCGAAACAAAAAAAAACAGACCCAAAAGGATACAATATAAGCAAAACAACTTATGCTCTAATCTACCACGTTAAGCAAATTATACTAAATGATTATAGTTTTGTCATGCTAACTTGTTGTTCTTTCAGATCATAACTGCTAAAAGTCAATTAAAAAAATTCAACTCGGTAAGTGCGTACCTTGACATCTCGACGGCTTCCCTATCGGTTCCTCTGTAAGCTCCATCCAGTTCTGCCATCATAAGATTTGTAGTCACCCTGTTGATTCCAATTCCTTTAGTAATAGTGTCAAAAGGATTCTTCAGCCTTTTGCCCTCAGCCTTCTCTTTTGCGTACGTCACCCCTCTAGTAACCTTATTGAACAGACCAGATCCGGGTGGGTCCATTAAAAAGCATTTGACGTTTCTGTTCCTTTCCTAAATAAAGAATATCATATGCATAAAATAGTTGTTCATCTGAGAAGAAAAAAAAATATGGAAGAAATATAACAATAACAATCAAACCTTAAGAAATCGTGAGCCTCCAGCACTTGTACCACCAGTGCCAGCTGCCGCAACAAAGGCATGAAGGGTCCCTTGCTGTCACATCCCAAAATTTTGCTTTTTAGAAAAAATTAAATTCAAGTTAATTATTTTAAGGTAATTGGAAATTTATTTGGCTTTTCTGAATTTCTGGAATTTAAAACCTATTTTTAATATTTAAAATTAATTTAAAGTATAAAAATTAAATACCATCAATAGCTGGAAATAATTTTACTTAGTCCAAAATGTGTCCAGGAGCTTCTGTGAATTTTTTTGGAATTTTTGGAGATATTTTCATATTTTTCTGAGGCCTAAATAATTACTTAGCATTTTCTGGAAATATAAAATCAAAATCGAAAATAAAAACTCATCCCCCTCCCTCCAGCCGACGCGTGGACGGCCCAGGACCGCCCACGTCGCCGCTCGGCCAAATCCAGGCCACCCCTCCCCTTCCCTCGCTGCCTAGCGGGCCCGGCCCGTCAGCCTCGGCCCCGCCTTCCCCTCCTCCTCGCCCGACGCGTGGACGGCTCGGATGAGCCGCGTCTTCGCGCCCGGCCTCAATCCACCGCTCCCTCCCACTTAAGCGCGCCCGCCGCCCGATCTGCATCGGAGTTACGTGGCCGCCATCCGCACCACGCGCCCCGCTCTCGCTGACTGCGGGCCCCGCTGGTCAGTTCCGTCGTCTCCGCGCGGACGCCGGACTCCTCTTCCCTTTCTCTCTCTCCCGAAGAATCCGGCGACCGAATCCCGCTCGAACTCGGCCTCTTTCTTCGAATTGAACGCGGATTCGAACTACCGGGGGGATAAGCGTCTTATCCCCTAAAAGCCCGGAGCTCCGCGTTGCCTCCGACGGCTTATCCCCAAATTTGAATCAGCCTCGGCCGTCGACTTCGGCGAGGAATTCCCGCTGCCTCACCCCTCCCCGAGCCCTATAAATAGCCCCTCGGCCTTCGCCTCTCCCCGCACCACCTCCCAGCACCTTCCACCTCTTCTCCGGAGCCCTGAGACGCCCCGCAGCCGAGCTTCTCTCTCCGCGAGCCCAGCCCAACTCCGACGAGCTCTCCCCGCCGCCTCAGACCTCCCCGGAGCCCGTAGCCGCCACCTGCAGATTCTCCGAGCATCGGCGGATCTCCTGGGCACCTCGGCCACCTCTTCCCGTCGCCGGAGCGTCGTCGCACCGGAGCACCCGAGCTGCCTCCGCTGCTCCCTCGCCGCCGGCCGTCTCCGTTCATCCCCGGACCTCACCAACTCCTCCAACCAAACCCCCTTCGCACGCAGATTACAATCTACGCACCGCCTGAACCTCTCCGGCCCATCCTCGCCGCCGGCGCCGTCGCCTCCGACCATCGCTGCCCGGGCCACCCGAAGGTATCCCTCAAAGGGATTTGCTGCCCTTTATGGGTAGGCAAAGCCTCCCCCTCCCCTCTGGTTAGCAGCGCGCGATTTCAACTCCCCGGTGCGCGTTCGAGCCTTCGGCTCCGCGCGCTGGGTTGAGTTTTTCGTTTATTTTCCGCGCTGACAAGTGGGTCCCACCGTCAGCGGCAGCCGTCTGTGCGGGCCACTGCCGCCTGGGTCCCATCTGTCTGCGCCAGCCTCTGACAAGTGGGTCCAGATCCCAGTGGGTCCCACCTGTCAGTGACCAAGGCAGATGAGGTCACTGGCAGAGGGGTCCCACATGTCAGTGACCGCAGAGGGTCTACTGGTCAGTGGGTCCCACCTGTCAGATTCTCGGAATAAAATAAAAGATTAAAAATTAAATATCCCAGTGGGTCCCACCTGTCAGAAATTTTCGAATTTCTGGATTTATTCAAACTGAGAATTTCAAATGATCATAACTTTCTCGTTTTAACTCCAATTTCAGCCATTCAAATTTCTAAATTCATCTAAAATCATGATCTACCCAAATATGGCCTCTTTTGAATTTTTGGATTTTATTTGAATTTTGTTTGTAATTATTTGTTTGGTTTGCTTCGTTTCTATCGCGTAGATTCCAACGTTGTCGACGATCACTCCACCCAACAGCAAGAAGACCCAGAGAATCTGCAAGAAGGCAAGTCTCCTTTGATCATCTTGAACCCATGATTTGAAATGTTTTTAAACTATTTTAAATTATGTGCATTGCTATTTACATAAAATATTAGTTCAAATCTCTAGGAACTAGTTATTCCAACTTGCTATGCCCTCCATTGAAGTTGAATGCCATGTACTCTTGTCACCATAGAATTTCCTTTGTCTCATTAATGAGAGTATTATAATTACTTGTTGATATTAGAGTGGTAGTACGATGCTTAGCCATGCTAATGAATATTTCTTAAATCTTGAAAATGGGAAACTAATATTTATTATTGAACCCTTGTGTTTGTAAATGTAGTGGTAATTGGAGTTGCCACTAATCTTTTAAAATAAAATAAAATGTCAAAGTTGATTTAGATTAGGGTGGATGGTTGGTTTGGCTTGGTGCAGTTAGCACGAGATCTTGTTAAGTGTATGTTCCACCCTAGTCAATTAAGGACCGACGCTTGTGTTTGTCCAGACTGAGCATTAACCGTACAACCACAAGTCTATATGGGTACGACCTAGCTGACTAACTTATGATAGTCTAGTTTAGGTGCCACCAGTGGAAAGTGGGTGCCAGAGATGGACTGGTTATCCACAGTGAGGGACAGGGATTTACTGTACTCATATGGCGCAAGAGGGGGCTTCGGTTCGGGCAGTTAGCCTACCTGCGGTGAAACCTCAGCGGGTGGTATCTAGCTAGATTAGAGTAAGGTAAAGGCTTTGTGATATTTTATCTGGGTCTCATGCCAAAGGAAGCGTGTTGACTTTTAGGATAATTTATCTCTTGTGGGTAAAGTTGTACAACCTCTGCAGAGTGTAAAACTATTCGAATAGCCGTGCCCACGGTCAAGGGCGGGCAAGGAATGCATTCACATGGTAGATTTCTGGTTTTGGTTTTAAAAATCAAGAATTCGTGTTCCGAGAGTGGAGGGAACTCTTGGAAGGGTATCCTGGCGGTTGGAGCCAGAGAGGGTGAATGGAACCCGAAACTTTAAAATTTGTTATCTAGTGTTGGTGGATGGAACCTTCACTATTAAGTTAATGTAGTTCTGTTAAAACATTTATTTGATTAACTTGATGCCTTTGAATTTGATTAATGGTAATTTAAAATGTTGCTTTGTGCTAAAAGAGTCATATAGCCTTCCTTTGTCAAGCCTTGCATCTATGCATTTTTCCCAAGACTTGCGGAGTACTTTATGTACTCACATGCTACACTCAAAAACAAATCTCAGAGGAAGTTGAAGCTCAAGAAGGTGACTACGACTACTGCTTCGCGTGTGGCTGCGATGGATTCTTCCCGGAGAACTAGGTCGCGCTTCCCCAGTCAATTGCCTGTGGCGTATTGATGGGTCGTCATCGAGTTATCTTTTGCTTCCGCTGTGTTTCGTGTGTGCGAGGTCTTAAACCTCTATTGTAATAAGGAGACCTTTCGGTCGGTACTCTCAATTATTGTAATAAATCGCTGTTGGTGATGTTTTCCATTCTGTTTAACTGTGTGCACTAGCTTTGATCTGGGACTAGTGCAGTAATACACAGAGGGTCCGGGTTCGGAAATCCGGGGTCCCGACAGAGATAGTATCAGAGCCAATTTGACTATAGGACGTGACCTAGATTAAGAATGGCAAAACCCTAAGGATTTGTATTTATAAAAAGTATGTTAAAAATACATAAGTTTCTTTGCTTCTACTCTCCTCTTTCTAGTATTCCGTTCTTGTCTTTACACTCCCTTTTGAAAACTTTTTACTAATCTTTTCTGTTACTCAACTTTGTAGATGGCCGCTGCCCTGTGGGACTACTACTCACATGGGGAGGATGCTGGAGATTTCGCTAGCCTTCTCCGACAGTTGATGCAGTGCTTGGAGTACCGTCAGCCGCCCATTTTCAGGGGACGGAAGACACGGATCCTGGATCGAGACTTGTGGTCGATGGAGGTATTCCTGTATGCACGGGATGGGGAATTCAACTCCCAAAAATACCCAATCAAACACCCTCGGTCCCGCTGTTTCGACGCTGTCCAGGATGCAGCACGTCTCGCCATTGACGAGTTGTGCCATTTGCACAAGGATGCTGTACATCAGTCCCCTTTTTGCTTCTTCATCAACCCTCGAGCAGGACAGAGGTATCCAGATCCTTTTGACATTCCAGTTGACGACCCTCGACTGTCACATCAGGTGCAGCTCACCCAGGCGATGGCAGTCACTTATGCTAGAGCTCAAGAGGAAATAGGACAACTCCGGATGCTTCTCACTTCCAGTTATCAGCACTCCGACACTCTCCGCGCACAGCTTCTTCGAGACCAGACAGACGAGTTTGGACTAAGACGTCTCAAAGCTGTACCAGACTACACGCCGTCTTCGCCAGTGCCAGCTGCCGTCCCCAACAACCGCGCACCATTGCGACCTGCAGGACTCCGTACCAGGCTCACAGCACGCAAGAAGGTGCATCGCCCCAGTCAGCCACCCGTCATCATCCTCACGAAGCGCAAGCCTTCCCCTTCCCGCTCGCGCTCGACTGCCTTCAGTCGCAACCGTCCCCGTGTTTCGACCGCTTGTGATTGCTCACGACATCACGTAAATGAGCAAGAAGAACCAGAAGAAGAGCCAGAAGAAGAACCAGAGGAAGAACCGGAAGAAGAACCCGAGGAGGGCCCTGAGGAGTGCATCTTTGGAGAGGATTAGTAGTCTTTTGAGTCAGTAGTACCCAAATAAAATGTCCGCGTTATTAGAACGTTTTATTATGTTTTGGTGTGCTAGATGGACTGTACCAAGCCTAAGTGCACTGTGGTACAACCATTCTTAAAACTAGGTTGGTTTCAATAAAAGTTCTTTTGCTAAAAATTGAAATGCCTATTTCTTTCTTGTGTGTTGGTTTGGGATGTGGCTTAGTCTCCCTGAATCTCTTACCTTTGCTAATTCCCTCTTACCTTCTACTGAAACCGCTTCAGATGGTGAACACAAGGAGCAACCCTGACAGCAGCCGTGATGCCAACAATCAGCCAGAGAACAACATTCCACCACCTCCTGCTCAAGCCCCTAATTTGGAGCAGATGATGGCCATGCAACTGCAACTACTTCAAGCTTTGGCGCAGAACCAAGTGCAGCAAGCTCCGCAGGCACCCAACCAAGCTCCCCAGTCTAAGATGGGAGAATTTATGAGGACAAGGCCTCCTACTTTTGCTGGATCCGTAGATCCCATGGAGGCAGATGATTGGATTAAGGATGTGGAAAGGAAGTTGGTCCTAGCCCAGTGCAATGACAATGAAAAGGTGTTGTATGCTGCCCACCAACTCAAGGGGATTGCTGCTAATTGGTGGGAAAATTACCGCGCCGCTCATCGAAATGCACAAGCTATCACGTGGGATGAGTTCGTGGAAGCTTTTCGCACTGCGCATATTCCTACGGGAATAATGGACATGAAGAAGAGAGAATTTTACCAGCTGCAGCAGGGAAACCTCAGCGTTTCCGAATACCTGAACAAGTTCACCCAGCTGTACAGGTATGTATCTGAAGAGATCACATCTGAGGCGACCAAGATCTGGAGGTTCATGCAGGGACTCGACCCTAACCTCAAGGTGCAGCTAGTGTCCAATGATTATTCAACTTTCCAGCATATGGTGAACAAAGCTTTGGTACAAGAAGATGCTCAACGTCAGCTGTATGAGAGCAGGAAGAGAAAGTTTCAAGCGCAGCAGGGCGCGAGTAGTTCTCGGTTTCGCCCTAATCCACCTCAGTTCCACAGAACCCCAGAACCAAGTGCACCAAGGACTCCATTCACTGGACCTCGCCCAAACCAACAAGTTCCCCGGACAGGCAATAGTGTTCAACCCCAGCAAAACCGGACTTCAGCAGCAGGAGTGCAGTGTTTTAACTGCAAGAACATGGGGCATTATGCCAGTAACTGTCCCCAGAAGCGCCCAGCGGTGACCCCAGTTCGTTTCAATTTGGGGACCACACCAACACGAGCTCCAACTACAGGACAAGGCCGTGGGACACCTCAAACTCCAAAGACTCCGCAGGCAATGAGCAGGGGACATCTCAACCATGTGACCGCGGAAGCAGCCCAGGATGCACCCGATGTAGTTCTGGGTAAGTTTCTTGTCAACTCAGTACCTGCATCAGCATTATTTGATTCTGGAGCTTCGCATTCTTTTGTGTCAAAAGATGTTGTTGAAAGATATAATTGGGATGTGCGTAGATTACAGAACCCCATGCTAGTCCAATCCCCTGGAAAGGAAATGAGGACTAACACGGTTTGCCCTAACACAACTGTGGATATTAATGGAGTTAAGTTCCTAGCAAATCTTATTATAATAGACTCCAAGGGTTTAGATGTAATACTTGGTATGGATTGGTTAGCCAAGTATAAAGGAAAGATAGATTGTGCCGACCGTGCTGTTACTCTTACCAACACGGAAGGGATACAAGTAAGGTTTCAGTCAAAGGCACATTCCCAGAAGGTGGGTAAGTTAAACAGTTTGAAGGGAATAACCTTGGAGAAGGTGCCGATAGCATGTGAATACCCAGATGTATTCCCTGAAGATTTGCCAGGAATGCCACCAGATAGGGAAATTGAGTTTGTTATCAACCTGGTACCTGGTACAGCTCCGATTTCAAAGAGACCCTACCGTATGTCTGCAAATGATTTGGCTGAAGTTAAGAAGCAGATTGAAGAGTTGCTAGATAAAGGATTTGTAAGACCCAGCTCGTCACCCTGGGGAGCGCCCGTACTGCTAGTAAAGAAGAAGGATGGTAGCCTTCGCATGTGTGTGGACTATCGATCATTGAATGATGTGACGATCAAGAACAAATATCCTTTGCCTCGGATAGATGATCTGTTTGACCAATTGAAGGGTTCATGTGTCTTCTCCAAGATTGACCTTCGGTCAGGTTATCACCAATTAAAGATAAGACCAGAGGATATACCGAAGACAGCCTTTGCTACTCGATACGGATTGTATGAGTATACAGTGATGTCGTTTGGCTTAACAAATGCACCCGCATATTTTATGAACCTGATGAATAAGGTGTTCATGGAATATTTAGATAAGTTTGTCGTGGTATTCATCGATGATATTTTGATATACTCCAAGACTGAGGAAGAGCATGTAGAGCATCTAAGGATAGTTTTGGAAAGGCTCAGGAAACACCATTTATATGCCAAGTTTAGTAAGAGCGAGTTCTGGTTGAAGAAAGTAGCTTTCTTGGGTCATGTAATTTCCGCAGGAGGAGTATCCGTAGACCCTGAGAAAGTAAATGATGTGCTGAATTGGACGCAACCCAAGTCAGTAACCGAGATCAGAAGTTTTCTTGGATTGGCCGGTTACTATCGTCGCTTCATTGAAGGCTTCTCCAAACTTGCAAGACCTCTTACCCAGTTGCTAAAGAAGGAAAAGAAGTTTGAATGGAATAAATCGTGTGAAGACAGTTTTCAAGAACTGAAGAAGAGGTTGACATCTGCGCCCGTGTTAACACTCCCGGATATTAGGAAGGATTTTGAAGTCTTCTGTGATGCGTCCAGACAAGGGTTAGGCTGTGTTCTGATGCAAGAAAAAAAGGTAGTAGCCTATGCTTCAAGGCAATTGCGGCCCCATGAGGAGAATTACCCAACCCATGATTTAGAACTTGCAGCCGTTGTGCACGCTCTAAAAATATGGAGGCATTATCTGATTGGTAATCGCTGTGAGATTTATACAGACCACAAAAGTTTGAAGTATATATTTACTCAACCCGATCTCAATATGAGGCAAAGGAGATGGCTTGAGTTGATAAAGGATTATGATATTGGGATACATTATCATCCGGGAAAGGCTAATGTGGTAGCTGACGCTTTGAGTCGAAAGAGTTACTGTACCAAGCTATGGATTAAAGATAGTATGCCAGCACTTCAAGACGAATTTCAGCGGCTCAACTTACAAGTAGTAGAAGAGGGGTTCTTAGCCACTTTGGAAGTTCAACCAACCTTAGAGGATCAAATCAGAACAGCTCAAAAGGAGGACAAGTGTGTCCAGGAGATCAAGGATAATATGAAGAAAGGGAAAGCATCAGAATTTTCAGAGGATGAACAAGGTACCGTTTGGTTTGGAAAAAGAATTATGGTGCCTGAGAGGAAGGAGATAAAAGAGTTAATCATGAAAGAAGCCCATGAAGCTAAATACTCAATTCACCCTGGGAGTACCAAGATGTACCAAGATCTCAAAGAAAGATATTGGTGGGCAGGTATGAAAAGAGAGATTGCAGAGTATGTAGCTTTGTGTGATGTGTGCCAGCGGATTAAAGCTGAACACCAGAGACCTGCTGGACTTTTGCAACCATTGCAGATCCCTGAGTGGAAATGGGAAGAAATTGGTATGGATTTTATAACTGGGTTACCGAGAACCAAATCTGGGCATGATTCGATTTGGGTTATTGTGGACCGTCTGACGAAAGTCGCTCATTTCATTCCAGTAAAAACCACCTATTCGGGCGATAGACTCGCAGAGTTGTACATGTCAAGGATTGTGAGTTTGCATGGAGTTCCCAAGAGGATTGTGTCAGATCGAGGAACTCAATTCACTTCAAGATTTTGGCAAAAGCTACATGAACTTTTGGGCACGAACCTAAACTTCAGTACGGCTTATCATCCACAGACAGATGGGCAGACAGAAAGAGTAAATCAAATCTTGGAAGATATGTTGAGAGCTTGTGTCCTAGCAAACAAGACTAACTGGGATCAAAGTTTGCCCTATGCAGAGTTCTCCTACAATAATAGTTATCAATCCAGCTTGCAAATGTCTCCGTTTGAAGCCTTGTATGGCAGAAAATGTAGGACGCCGTTATACTGGAAGGAAGCAGGAGAAGGACAAGTGTTTGGGCCAGATGTGTTGAAACAGGCAGAGGAACAAGTTCGCTTAATTCAGGATAGGTTAAAAACAGCACAGACGAGGCAAAAGAGCTATGCGGACAATCGTCGAAGGGCATTAGAGTTTGTACCTGGGGATCACGTTTATTTGAAAGTGTCACCTCTCAAAGGAATGAGACGTTTCGGAGTCAGTGGAAAGCTTGCTCCTAGATTCATTGGACCTTTTCCTGTTATAGCAAAAAGAGGGGAAGTGGCTTATCAATTGGAGCTTCCGCCTCAGCCGTCAAAAGTGCATGATGTTTTCCATGTGTCCCAGCTAAGAAAGTGTCTCAGAGTGCCAGAAGAGCAGATGCCTCTAGATGAAATAAACGTAAAGGAGGACCTCACCTATTCAGAGTATCCAGTCAAGATATTGGAGGAAGCAGAGCGTCGTACGCGCAGCAAGGTCATTAATTTCTGTAAAGTGCAGTGGAGCAACCATTCGGAATCGGAAGCAACTTGGGAGCGTGAAGAGGACCTAAGAGAAGAATTCCCCGACCTTTTTCCCAGTCCATCCGAATCTCGGGGTCGAGATTCTTTCTAAGGGGGGTAGGTTTGTCACATCCCAAACTTTTGCTTTTTGGAAAAAATTAAATTCAAGTTAATTATTTTAAGGTAATTGGAAATTTATTTGGCTTTTCTGAATTTCTGGAATTTAAAACCTATTTTTAATATTTAAAATTAATTTAAAGTATAAAAATTAAATACCATCAATAGCTGGAAATAATTTTACTTAGTCCAAAATGTGTCCAGGAGCTTCTGTGAATTTTTCTGGAATTTTTGGAGGTATTTTCATATTTTTCTGAGGCCTAAATAATTACTTAGCATTTTCTGGAAATATAAAATCAAAATCGAAAATAAAAACTCATCCCCCTCCCTCCAGCCGACGCATGGACGGCCCAGGACCGCCCACGTCGCCGCTCGGCCAAATCCAGGCCACCCCTCCCCTTCCCTCGCTGCCTAGCGGGCCCGGCCCGTCAGCCTCGGCCCCGCCTTCCCCTCCTCCTCGCCCGACGCGTGGACGGCTCGGATGAGCCGCGTCTTCGCGCCCGGCCTCAATCCACCGCTCCCTCCCACTTAAGCGCGCCCGCCGCCCGATCTGCATCGGAGTTACGTGGCCGCCATCCGCACCACGCGCCCCGCTCTCGCTGACTGCGGGCCCCGCTGGTCAGTTCCGTCGTCTCCGCGCGGACGCCGGACTCCTCTTCCCTTTCTCTCTCTCCCGAAGAATCCGGCGACCGAATCCCGCTCGAACTCGGCCTCTTTCTTCGAATTGAACGCGGATTCGAACTACCGGGGGATAAGCGTCTTATCCCCTAAAAGCCCGGAGCTCCGCGTTGCCTCCGACGGCTTATCCCCAAATTTGAATCAGCCTCGGCCGTCGACTTCGGCGAGGAATTCCCGCTGCCTCACCCCTCCCCGAGCCCTATAAATAGCCCCTCGGCCTTCGCCTCTCCCCGCACCACCTCCCAGCACCCTCCACCTCTTCTCCGGAGCCCTGAGACGCCCCGCAGCCGAGCTTCTCTCTCCGCGAGCCCCGCCCAACTCCGACGAGCTCTCCCCGCCGCCTCAGACCTCCCCGGAGCCCGTAGCCGCCACCTGCAGATTCTCCGAGCATCGGCGGATCTCCTGGGCACCTCGGCCACCTCTTCCCGTCGCCGGAGCGTCGTCGCACCGGAGCACCCGAGCTGCCTCCGCTGCTCCCTCGCCGCCGGCCGTCTCCGTTCATCCCCGGACCTCACCAACTCCTCCAACCAAACCCCCTTCGCACGCAGATTACAATCTACGCACCGCCTGAACCTCTCCGGCCCATCCTCGCCGCCGGCGCCATCGCCTCCGACCATCGCTGCCCGGGCCACCCGAAGGTATCCCTCAAAGGGATTTGCTGCCCTTTATGGGTAGGCAAAGCCTCCCCCTCCCCTCTGGTTAGCAGCGCGCGATTTCAACTCCCCGGTGCGCGTTCGAGCCTTCGGCTCCGCGCGCTGGGTTGAGTTTTTCGTTTATTTTCCGCGCTGACAAGTGGGTCCCACCGTCAGCGGCAGCCGTCTGTGCGGGCCACTGCCGCCTGGGTCCCATCTGTCTGCGCCAGCCTCTGACAAGTGGGTCCAGATCCCAGTGGGTCCCACCTGTCAGTGACCAAGGCAGATGAGGTCACTGGCAGAGGGGTCCCACATGTCAGTGACCGCAGAGGGTCTACTGGTCAGTGGGTCCCACCTGTCAGATTCTCGGAATAAAATAAAAGATTAAAAATTAAATATCCCAGTGGGTCCCACCTGTCAGAAATTTTCGAATTTCTGGATTTATTCAAACTGAGAATTTCAAATGATCATAACTTTCTCGTTTTAACTCCAATTTCAGCCATTCAAATTTCTAAATTCATCTAAAATCATGATCTACCCAAATATGGCCTCTTTTGAATTTTTGGATTTTATTTGAATTTTGTTTGTAATTATTTGTTTGGTTTGCTTCGTTTCTATCGCGTAGATTCCAACGTTGTCGACGATCACTCCACCCAACAGCAAGAAGACCCAGAGAATCTGCAAGAAGGCAAGTCTCCTTTGATCATCTTGAACCCATGATTTGAAATGTTTTTAAACTATTTTAAATTATGTGCATTGCTATTTACATAAAATATTAGTTCAAATCTCTAGGAACTAGTTATTCCAACTTGCTATGCCCTCCATTGAAGTTGAATGCCATGTACTCTTGTCACCATAGAATTTCCTTTGTCTCATTAATGAGAGTATTATAATTACTTGTTGATATTAGAGTGGTAGTACGATGCTTAGCCATGCTAATGAATATTTCTTAAATCTTGAAAATGGGAAACTAATATTTATTATTGAACCCTTGTGTTTGTAAATGTAGTGGTAATTGGAGTTGCCACTAATCTTTTAAAATAAAATAAAATGTCAAAGTTGATTTAGATTAGGGTGGATGGTTGGTTTGGCTTGGTGCAGTTAGCACGAGATCTTGTTAAGTGTATGTTCCACCCTAGTCAATTAAGGACCGACGCTTGTGTTTGTCCAGACTGAGCATTAACCGTACAACCACAAGTCTATATGGGTACGACCTAGCTGACTAACTTATGATAGTCTAGTTTAGGTGCCACCAGTGGAAAGTGGGTGCCAGAGATGGACTGGTTATCCACAGTGAGGGACAGGGATTTACTGTACTCATATGGCGCAAGAGGGGGCTTCGGTTCGGGCAGTTAGCCTACCTGCGGTGAAACCTCAGCGGGTGGTATCTAGCTAGATTAGAGTAAGGTAAAGGCTTTGTGATATTTTATCTGGGTCTCATGCCAAAGGAAGCGTGTTGACTTTTAGGATAATTTATCTCTTGTGGGTAAAGTTGTACAACCTCTGCAGAGTGTAAAACTATTCGAATAGCCGTGCCCACGGTCAAGGGCGGGCAAGGAATGCATTCACATGGTAGATTTCTGGTTTTGGTTTTAAAAATCAAGAATTCGTGTTCCGAGAGTGGAGGGAACTCTTGGAAGGGTATCCTGGCGGTTGGAGCCAGAGAGGGTGAATGGAACCCGAAACTTTAAAATTTGTTATCTAGTGTTGGTGGATGGAACCTTCACTATTAAGTTAATGTAGTTCTGTTAAAACATTTATTTGATTAACTTGATGCCTTTGAATTTGATTAATGGTAATTTAAAATGTTGCTTTGTGCTAAAAGAGCCATATAGCCTTCCTTTGTCAAGCCTTGCATCTATGCATTTTTCCCAAGACTTGCGGAGTACTTTATGTACTCACATGCTACACTCAAAAACAAATCTCAGAGGAAGTTGAAGCTCAAGAAGGTGACTACGACTACTGCTTCGCGTGTGGCTGCGATGGATTCTTCCCGGAGAACTAGGTCGCGCTTCCCCAGTCAATTGCCTGTGGCGTATTGATGGGTCGTCATCGAGTTATCTTTTGCTTCCGCTGTGTTTCGTGTGTGCGAGGTCTTAAACCTCTATTGTAATAAGGAGACCTTTCGGTCGGTACTCTCAATTATTGTAATAAATCGCTGTTGGTGATGTTTTCCATTCTGTTTAACTGTGTGCACTAGCTTTGATCTGGGACTAGTGCAGTAATACACAGAGGGTCCGGGTTCGGAAATCCGGGGTCCCGACACTTGCTCCCATATCTCAGGACCAGTGCATTCATAATGGGCTCGATAGTTTGCCATATTCTCGAATTAGTCAGCAAAGAAACCTCCCTTTGAATCAGAGTTAGGGTCACATTTCACATTGTGTGGCATTTCAGTATTGGCATGTGCTGACCCGTTCGTCTGTTGTTCCATTCTCTCTGTGCTGATGCTAATTTGTTCGATCCTACCTTCTCGCAATATTGACAAAATAGTCTCTGTGAGTGATTGAAACAGGGCGCACTCATTCAACGGTAGCTCCTAGTGCCTCAATTATTTGAGACTGGAAAACAATTTTTTTTAGTAAAACTACATATACAGGAGCATAAGCAACTAACAGGGCACTTCTGACTGCTAGATTGTATAATCTTCTATGAAACTACTGTGGGTAATTTGTGACAGTCTTAACAGAAATGCCCAAGTGAAGCATCTAAAGTAGTTCAGCTGATGAATGTTCTAACGAGCACAACAAGAATTCTGGAACAGCATACCACTTCCATACCTTCTCAATGGCAGCACCATCGGGAATAGCGTGACACCTACAACCATAAGCAGGAGTAACAGTGGCCGAGCTAATAGCCCTGCTTCCAGCACTCCCCTCTGTTACAACGCCACCACAGACAAGATCCCCAGATTCCAGAGCCTGATAATGATAAAAGCTCCAACATCATTTTTAAGTTAAAGGATAAGAGATATTTATACAACAAGAAATCGAAGAAAACCAATGAATTACTGGAAAACTGAATACTTCGCAGCTCCCCCTTCTACAAAGTTAAATTAATTTGCACCGAACTGCGCGAATTACCTCCTCGATGATCTTAACCGCCACGTGGTCCTTCACGCTGCCTCCCGGGTTCAGGAACTCGGCCTTCCCCAGAATCTGCAACCCAATATACAACAACTCCACCACTTCAAAAAATTAACTCAGAACGGCAATATCGGAGCCACCTACGGAAATATGAACGCCTATATCTCGCACCATGTGGCATCGGAGAGGCTGTTGATGCGAATGAGGGGCGTGTTGCCCATGGCCTCCACGAGGCCCTTCCGCCGCGTCCGCCGGCCGTTCGCGCGGGACG
The DNA here is from genome assembly GCA_017311315.1 of Dendrocalamus latiflorus. NCBI lineage: Eukaryota > Viridiplantae > Streptophyta > Magnoliopsida > Poales > Poaceae > Dendrocalamus > Dendrocalamus latiflorus. Next base: position 48,635,328 of record CM029651.1, read on the forward strand.
TCCGGATCCATGGGACCTTGCAGTCGCTCTTGTGGAGGAAAAGACAGCAGGCGAACAGGGATACGGCGGCGGCCGCTCCTGCCGCCGTCGCAGCCGCCATTGCGAGTGGGAGGGACGAACAGCGACGGGAGTTGCCGAGTTGAGTCCTGAGAGAGGGACGAACCGACTCGGTTCAAGCGAGGCTCGGGTCAGATTTGGTTGTGACGGTGCAGGCCTTCGCGAACTGTACGACTCGAACAGTACGAGGGGTGCTCTATTGTCATTTGCTGATGTTTGTGACTATAACTTATGTGATAGTGATTGAAAATAAATAGTAATAATTAAAAGAAGTGATTTTTATAAGAAAAAGGAGGTAGAGATACATTCACGTGACACGAACGAGAGGAGTAGGGTGTATAATACACCTGTGACCCCTATATCTTATCTCTAGAGCGAGACAGTAGCGAGAGAAGTGAAGAAAACGGTTCGTGAAGCTAATTGTTCATATTTGCTTTGAATTTTTCTAAACAAAAACTAGTAGTTAAAACCAATACGAACAGCTCCTTAGCGAAGAAAGTAAGTTCCAAGACTACCTATGTTCACTTCACACACAAGGTCATTTTTTATTTTAGACATTATCCGATGTAAGACTTTAATTATAATGTTCTGTTATAATATATTAATGAAAATGATGAAAATGATATATTATTAAAGTATTTTGCAAGACGTATCCGATGAGATTATTTTCGTATAGTGAATTTATATATCTTAATACTCCACTGTTTTATTATACTAGCTGAATGCCCGTGCGTTGCTACGGATTTTAAAATTTTATCATATTACATGTTCTAAAACTAACAGGTGGTAAAATTTGTTGGAACGTGCATACAAATATGTTCTATTTTTTTTAAATCCGTAGCATCGCACGTCTGCTCTCAATGTCTCAACAACTTCTAATTGCTTAGCAAGTTAATCAAAAGGCCGATACCTTGGTCTGTCAAACATATATTTGCATGGCATTTTTTCACCCAAAATTATTACTTGAAGACATTGCTTGACTGTAAACATATTCCACGTGAACATCTGTTCGCACACGAACACGTCACCGTGTGCCCCCGGCGTCGAGCGCGATACGCAGGACACGTCGCCGGAGGAGTCTCGCCGAGAGCGCGATACGTAGGACACGTCGGCGAGAGCTCTTGAGACCCGACACCCCACGCGCCCGGGAGGGACCCTGTCAGGGCGAGCGGCGGCGATGGGTTGTCCTAGGTCGGCCTGACCGCTCCTAGGACCTTGTGACTCGTTATCGCAACGGAGTAAACGACAACGAAGAACAAGAAGCAAAATAGGGCAGAGGAAAATAGTAGATTGCAAAATAATATAATAGATGAGTTTCGATTGTGTGTTGTTAATCGGCCGTAAACCCTACATACATATATATAGGGGGAAGCTGGTCCTAGCTTCTTTTGGAAACAACAATTATTTGAATCGAATCAGAGTCCAGACCGAATAAAACTTATCTTAATTTATTCGGTTGCAATTTTACCACGCGGCAGAGATCGCTTCAAGATTGTTTCCTGATCCTTTCCAAACTGTTGCCCGCGCGTGTCATGACTTCCCAAGATCGTTTATGGCCGGTCGGCGCTGCCTACGACCGATCCCGAGTGCTCTTGATGCCATACGACCACTCCAAAAACATCCCTTTGACCATGCTCACTTCCTTCAACATGGTCGGAATCGCCTTTGGCACGTACTGGCCTTCTCGATTTGATTGCTGCTCCTTACGACCGCCTTCACCGCGACCGTGGCCTTCTCTGCGTGGTCGAACCCTTTACGATAACTGGTCAGTGTCTCTTACGACTTCCCAGGGTCGTTTACGACTGGTTAGAACTATTTATGACCGGTTCTGGATGCTTACGACCAGTTCCGATCCTTCTATTGCTTTACCAATCAATTTTCCTTCGTGATCGTAAACTTACTGTAGCAGTCTACGACCGCTCCATTGCATCGCTGCGCTGTCTTTCCTTCAGCCGCTCAAAATACCGTGATCGAAACCTTCAATGAGCACGCATTGATGCTGGCGATCGTCAATTTTCTGTAGTCGAACCACCCTTTCGATCACGTTCATTTCCTTCAATGTGGTTGGAGTTGTTACCGCTTCTCGTTATAACGTGATCGTAAGCCACCGACTTCTCATCGTGGTCGTAAGTTCGACTGCCGACTATCAACCTTGATGTCGTCGACTGTGAACCAGGCTTCTGATCGTGGCCAATCGTGGTCGTCGTAGCCTCCAATGCAGTCGTAGGCTTCTACGTGGTCATAGACTCCAACGTGATCGTGGCCTTCAACGTGATCGTAGATTCCACCGTGGTCGTAGCCTCCACCGTGGTCGTAGCTTCCAACGTGGTCGTAAACTCCAACGTGGTCGTATACCTCAACGTGGTCGTAGATCCCACCGTGGTCGTAGCCTCCAACGTGGTCGTAGACCTCAACGTGGTGGCCAACGTGGTCGTAATCAGCCCAGCTGGCTTCCGATTAAAGATGATATGGTCGTAAATGTTGCACCGTGGTCGTAAAATTACCCAGCGATCGCCAACGTGGTCGTAACTGCCTTCGACCACGGCCAACGTGGTCGTAACCGGTCCAGCTGGCTCCCGACTTGCTTTGCCGTGGTCGTAACGACCGCCAACGTGGTCGTAACTGCCTTCGACTATGACCAGCGTGGTCGTAACCGGTCCAGCTGGCTTCCGACTTGCTTTGCTGTGGTCGTAACGGCCGCCAACGTGGTCGTAACTGCCTTCGACTACGGCCAACGTGGTCGCAACCGGTCTAGCTGGCTTCCGACTTGCTTTGCCGTGGTCGTAACTACTCACGACCATGATATAGGCACAACCTTCCCTTGTTAACCTGCTTTTGGTTTTACGATGATTGTGGTTCCAAGCCAAATTTGATTATCAACAACATCCAACCTATTCACTAATCATTTTCGGGATACAAAATTAAGAGAATTTAGCGTTGAAAAACTTGATAACTGGGAAATCAAGAAAATCCACATCCAAGGTGTCGGTTCAATACAAACTAAAGGATAGTGTTTAGCCTTATACTCACTTCTGCTGCAGTCATGACCATGAAACCCAGGGAAGCAGTGGCCTACGACCACGACAAACATGGTCGTAATGACTTACGACCACGGCAAATCGTCAATAGATGTGATCGAAAGGCGTTCGACCACGGCAAAACTAAAGGAGGCGTCATCGGCAGGACCTACGACCACGGCAAGGCAAAGTAGGAGGTGATCGAGAGGTTTACGACCACGTTGTAGGAGCGCAGAACGTGGTTGTAAAGAGTTATTGACCATGGCCAAGGAACAGTGTTTTTACGACCACGACAAGCTATAGTAGACGTGGTCGAAAGGTGTTCAACCACGACAAAACCAGAAGAGGTGAGATCGGTAGGTGATACGACCACATCAGAGAAAGATTATAGGTGATCCGAAGGCGTACGACCCAACGAAGAAGTTTGAACGTGGTCATAAGGAGGCAACGACCACGTTGTAAAGTCACTGAGCGTGGTCGAAGAAGGCTACGATCATGGTGTAAGTGGTCATAAGAAGACTTACGACCATGGTAAACGTGGTCATAACGACTTACGATCACGGCAAATCTTCAATAGACGACCGCAACGAAGAAGTTTGAACGTGGCCATAAGCAGGCAATGACCATGTTGTAAAGTCGCTGAGCGTGGTCAAAGAAGGATACGATCTTGGTGTAAGTGGTCGTAAGAAGACTTACGACCACGGAAAATCGTCAATAGATGGGTCGAAAGACGTTCGACCATGGCAAAACTAAAGGAGGCATGATCGGGAGGACCTACAACCACGACAAGGCAAAGTAGGAGGTGATCGAGCGGTTTACACCAAAATTTAGTTTAATCTGAGAATAGCTCTTTCTATTGGGATTTAAGCCTTTGTGACATGCTCGGCAGTTAGGCTTACAACAATGTGGTCGAAAGGGTCATTTACGACTTGGTAGTCATAGGAAGCACTTAATTAGTGGTCGGAAGCTTTTACGACCATATTGTGCTGATTCTGCAATGTCTCAAGCCTTTTCAAGTGGTCGGTCTCTACATTGGTCATGGTCGGAAGTCAGCAAAAGACTCTACGACCACGTTGATACCGGCTGGAAATTTTACGACCACATTGTCAGCGGTTGGAAGCTGGAAATCAAGTTTACGACCATTGTGTCGCCGTTCGGAAGCCATTTACTATCATGTCGTCCTTGGTCGGAACCTGGTAGATGCGTTTTCGAGTGGTCGGAAGGCCTTACGACCACTCTGGCCGAGGTCGAACGCAGATATGACCACGTTGGACGTGGTCGAACGCAGCTACGACCACGTTGAGTAGTCGGCAGGTTACGACCACGTTATCGAGTGCTGCGGTCAGAAGTCGGCGCTATGGTTTACGACCACGTTGGAGAGTCGGCGCCTTACGACCACGTTGTCGAGAGCTGAAGCGATCCGTAGTCGTAAGACGTAGCCACGACCGCTGTGGTCGAATGTCGGCGGTTTACGACTATGACCACATTGGGTAGTCGGCGGCTTACGACCACGTTAACGCGAGAAGAAGTCGGAGGTCGAGGCTTCGATCGCTACGGTCGATAGTCGGCAGACTTTGACCACGACCACGTGGGAAGTCGGCAGACTTCGACCACATTGTAAAGTGGTCGAACGTGGTCGTAGCTCAGTCGGCTACAGTCGGACCTGGTCGAATGCAGTCGAACGTGGTCGTAGCGCTATCAGACGCGGTCGGAAGTGGTTGATACCAGTCGGTTATAGTCGTAGCGCTGTCAGACGCGGTCGGACGTGGTCGGAAGCCCTCGGTAGCGGTCGTAACGCAGTCGGACGTGGTCGGTTGCGGTCGTTGCTTCAAACGTGGTCGTAGCGTCCAACGTGGTCGTAGCCGTAGTCGTAGACATGGTCGGCTTCGTCTGACTACTTGGCCACCACCTTGTGGTCCGGCTCCTTACGACCACCTTCAACGTGGTCGTAGCCTCCAACGTGGTCGTAGCTTCCAACGTGGTCGTAGCCAACGACCACGGCAAGAGATAAACTATGGTCCAAACTTGGTTGTAGCCAACGACCACGACAGAGGAACAGTGATTTTACGACCACGTGGTAAAATTACTGACGCGGTCGAAAGGTGATCGATTGCGGCAAAATCAATTGATCGTGAGGTCAGGAAGCAATACGACCAGATTGGTGAGAAGTCGAAGGTGATCTGCAGGCGTACGACCAAAACGAAGGAAGTTGAACGTGGTCGCAAAGAGTTACGACCACTTGTAAACTGCTACAGTAAGTTTACGACCACTTGTAAAGGGTGTTTCTGAGTGGTCGGTTACGACCTCATGGTTGTAGCGTGCGAGGGGTGGTCGTAAACGGTGTCGAGTGGTCGTAAATCTCCCTAGGTGGTCGTAAACGGCTCAGGAGTGGTCGTAAATGGTTCTAAGCAGTCGTAATGATTCTAGAGTGGTCGTAAATGACACAGAGTGGTCGTAAATAATTTTGAGCGGTCCTAAACGACATAGAGGGGTCGTAAACGACACAGAAGTGGTCGTAAGTGACTTTGAGCGGTCGTAAATGACACAGAATCGTAAACGACATAGAGTGGTCGTAAGTGACTTTGGGTGGTCGCAAACGACATAGAGTGGTCGTAAACGTCACGGACATGGCCAAGTACTCACAGACGTGGTCGTAAGGGGTTACGACCACGTTGTATCGGGGTGAACATGGTCGTAAGGTGCTACGACCACATTGTGAGTGGTCGGTAGGAAGCTTCGACTATGGCGTGGGTGGTCGTAGAAGGTTACGACCACGTTGTGAGGGAACGAGCGTGGTCGTAACCAATGTGGTTGTAGCGTGGTCGAAGTCCTCCGACTTCCCAATGTGGTCGTCAGCCCGGCTGCCGACTTCCGACCACAGCATCAAGGCTTCGATTTCTGACCAATTCTCGCGATAACGTGGTCGTAGGACGTCGACTTCTCAATGTGGTGGACAACCCAACCGCCGACTACCGACCGCAGCTCTCGATAACGTGGTCGAAGCCCGCTGACTACCCAAGGCCAAATGAAGGTGGTCGTAAACCAGTTTGCTAGCTTCCGACCACAGACAACGTGGTCATAAACCCTTTTGACCATGGACAATGTGCCCGTAACAGCTTCCGACCATGGCCAACGTGGTCGTAATAGTTTTTGACCACGACCATCATTGTGCGTTCAACTTCCGACCACTTGTAAATGCCCTGTTGACTTTCAACCAGCGACAACTTGGTCGTAAAACTTCCTGGGACCTTTGACCGTGACCAGAGTGGTCGTAAACCCTTCTGATGTTCTCCAATCACGCCCAATGTGGTCATACCCCTTCGTGTTGAGCTCCGACCACAGCCAAAGTGATCGTAAATTGTCCTAGTGGCCTTCGACCACAACCAACACGGTCGTAAAGCTTCCTGGGACCTTTGACTACGCCCAAAGTGGTCGTAAATGCCACAACGTGGTCGTAAAACAGTGCGCACGGCTTCTGACCACGATCAGCAATAGATGATCAGAAAAGCAGCAGTTCCATTGCTGCACCAAAGCTCTTCGCGTTCCAGGCGTTCGCGTTGTGTGTGTGTGCTGTGCACATCTTCGTGCTGTTGCCTTCGTACTCGCGGAGCAAAGTCGTCGGTCGAAGCAGACTTACGACCACGGCAAAGCTACAGCACGTCTACGACCACTTTGAAGGTCTACGACCATTCTACGACCACGTTGAAGGTCTACGACCACGTTGAAGGTGGTCGTGGTCTACGACCACGTGAAGGAGTTCGACCACGCCGGGAGAACGTTGACAAAAGTCGGAGTCTGATTCTGTAAATCGAGTCGGAGTAGGAGTTGTAGAACCGGGTATAAAAAGAGGCTTTGAGCCATGTAATCTGTACCACGAAGGAATTGCGAGTAATAGAGAAGAGAAAAGTAAATCCCTGTGCGTTGTTTTTGTGGTATGATATCGCAAGACGTGGTCGGAAGAACTCACGACCACGGCAAACGTGGTCGGGAGGAGTTACGACCACGGCAAAGCAGTTGAACGTGATCGAGACGTGCTAGGACCACGGTGAAGTTGGTCGTAAGGAGTTACGACTACGCGGTCGGAAGCGCCTCCGACCACGTTGAAGGAAGTGAACATGGTCGAAAGGGCGTTATCGTAGAAGGTTTCGATCACAGTATTTTTTGAGCACGACTCGAAGTGATCGGTAGCGAGTTTGAGTGGTCGTGCGGCATCGTAAGTGATCGGAATGGGTCATAAACAACTCTCACTGGTCGAACCGAGTTCCGAACACGTTCATATCTCTCCAATGAAATCGCAGCTCCTTACGACCACAGTGTGACGACCACTTACACCGTGGTCGTAGCCTTCGTCGACCACGCTCAGCAACATTACAACGTGGTCGTAGCCACCTTACAACCACGTTCGAACTTCTTCGTTGCGGTCGTACGCCTTCGGATCACCCTCGATCTTTTTTTCTGGTGTGGTCGTATCTTCTGATTTTGCCCTGGTCGAACGCCTTTCGACCACGTCTATTGACGTTTTGATGTGGTCGTAAGTCTTCTTATGACCACTTACACCGTGGTCATAGCCATCTACGACCACTTACACCGTGGTCGTAGCCTTCGTCGACCACGCTCAGCAACATTTACGACCACGACTCGAAGTTATCGGTAGCGAGTTTGAGTGGTCGTACGGCATCGTAAGTGGTCAAAATCGGTCATAAACGGCTCTAATTGGTCGTACAAGGTCCTGGGAGGTCATAAGACTTTCCAACATATCATAGTAATAGTTGTCTAGAACAGATCACCGTGGTCAAACTCCGTTCTGAACACGTTCAAATCTCCCCGATGAAATCGCAGCTCCTCGTAGCCTTCGTCGACCATGCTCAGCAACATTACAACGTGGTCGTAGCCTCCTTACGACCACCTGCGAACTTCTTCCTTGAGGTCGTACACCTTCGGATCACCTTCGATCTTTTTTTGGTGTGGTCGTATCTTCTGATTTTGCCGTGGTCGAACACCTTTTGACGACGTCTACTGTAGCTTTGTTGTGGTTGTGAAAATACTATTCCTTGGTCGTGGTCGATAACCCTTTACGACCACCTTCTTCTGCGTTCCTTCAACGTGGTCGTAAACCTCTCGATCCCCTCCTACTTTGCCTTACCGTGGTCGTAGGTCCTCCCGAGCACGTCTCTTTCAGTTTTACCGTGGTCGAATGCCTTTCGACCACGTCCTCCCGACCTCTCGAGCATGCCACTTTCAGTTTTGCTGTGGTCAAACGCCTTTCGACGATGTCTATTGACGGTTTGCCATGGTCGTAAGTCCTTACGACCATGTTTTTCGTGGTCATAATTCTTCTTACGACCACTTACACCGTGGTCATAGCCTTCTTTGACCACGCTCAGCGACTTTACAACGTGGTCGTAGCCTCTTTACGACCATGTTCAGACTTCTTTGTTGCGGTCGTACGCCTTCGGATCACCTTCGATCTTTTTCTGATGTGGTCGTATCACCTGCCGACCTTACGGTCTTCTTGTTTTGTTGTGGTCGAACACGTTTTGACCACTTCTACTATAGCTTGATGTGGTCGTAAAAACTTTGTTCCTTGGTCGTGGTCGATAACCCTTGAGCGAACGAGCGACAAAGTGGTCGAACGGCAGCGGGAGCAAGTAGCCGACTTCTTACGTGGTCGTAGACTTGAGCGCCGACTTTGACCGCAGCCTGCTACACCGTGGTCGTAGCTTTGACTTACGACTTTTGACCATCTAACGTGGTCGTAGCTGCATTCGACTACGGCCAACGTGGTCGTAAACGACCTGAATGACCTCTGCCCAAAATGGTCGTAAACTTATTTTCTGGCTTCCGACTCCTAGCAAAATGGTCGTAACAGCTTCCGACCTCACAAAGAATGCTCTCCGCCCAACCTCCTTCCTCTCCTCCGCCCCCAATCGGTGCCGCCCCCGCTGTCGCCTCCTTCCTCTCCCCCACCGCAGCCGCGCCTCCTCCTTCCTCCGCCCCCTTCCTCTCCGAGCCAGCCGCCGCAGCCGCGCCTCCTCCTACCTCTGCCCCCAACCGGTGAGATGGAGGTCGCGCCGCCTCCTTCCTCCGCCCCCAACCGACGCCGCCCCCGCCGTCACCTCCTTCCTCTCCTCCGCCCCCAACCGACGCTGCCCCCGCCGTCGCCTCCTTCTTCTCCTCCGCCCCTAACCGGCGCCGCCCCCGTCGTCGCCTCCTTCCTCTCCCCCGCTGCAACCGTGCCTCCTCCTACCTCCGCCCCAACCGGTGAGATGGAGGTTGCGCCGCCTCCTTCCTCCGTCCCCAACCAGCGCCGCCCCCGTCGTCGCCTCCTTCCTCTCCCCCGTCGCACTGAGCCGCCGCCTCCCTCGGTTGTTTCTTTTTAGAAAAAAGCAGGTGCGCAGGGGGTGGTGGAGGAGTGGCGGCGGCGCGGGGGGCGGAGGGGGTGAGGGCGGGAGCGCGGGTCAGCGCACGACATTCAATTTTGGGGGAGGAGAGAAGCAGAGGGAGGCCCACATGTCGGCGCTTTTTTTCTTGTGAGAGGCGGCAAAGCGTCGGACGCACCATCACCTTGAACTCGTTCTTTTAAGAGTAGAGATTTGTCTATAATCCATCATACGTACAGATCTAGAAAAGCACTAAGTTCAAAAAAGAATTAATAAGAAATGAACATATAATACATCTATTCAATGACATACTATAATCATTTAAGTAGAGGTATTCCTATGTTCACTTCTATAGTATTTAAGTAGAGGTAGAGAATGAAAATATTGCAATATTTACATTCTTGATTTCTTCAATGGACAAATATTTTGAAATGGAAACAATGGAGGCCACGAACAAATATAGTAAAGTGGATGTACTCCCTCCCATCACAAATACCTTCATTTTGGACATTAACACGGCTCCAAAAATGTAACTTTGAACATTAATTTATATTGTAATATATTTATAAAATCCAACAAACATATTTTGATACATACATATACATATATGAAAAATTATATATATATATATATATATATATATATATGATTTTTTATGTATCTAATCTGAATATTTAAAAAGATATTGATAATCAAAATTTTAAAAGTTTAACTACATGTATTCTCAAATAACATGTACGATGTATCTATCACCAGAGAGAGTAATATATATTAATGACCAAACTTTTAGAATAACCCGCTCGTTTTAGCTTCAACTTCTGGCTTATTTTTCATTATTCATAAATTTCATCTTTTTCTGAACTTTTGGCTTTTTTGAGCTTTTTTCCGGTTCTTTTTTTTCCTATATTCGTTTGTGCTGTCTGTGATGAGCTAGCATATTTTTCTATTTTTAAATTTTTTAAATTTAATTACCCCAAATAAGCCAATTTCAGCCGCTACAGTGAAATTTTAGCCATAAACCACAACTTTTCAGCCTAACCAAGCGGGACCTTAATCTCACGGGTCCCCTAACGACCCATTATGTGGACATAAAGATTATAAAATATAGGATCTGGATCTATTAATCGCAGAGCTATGCCAAACAGTATAGCTCCCAAAATGTTCCATGGAACCCCTTTCGGAGAGGAGCGGACCAGTACATTTTCTTGGAGCGGGCCTAGTCCATGCTCCACGCGGGAACCAAGCAACCTATTACAACGTTACCCCTGCAGTTGAGACCTGGGAGTAATTACCTACCGTTTGCCACTGGATAAAAGGGCCCGAACCAGCAAAACTATAGCGCATTCGCTCGAAGCGTTACAGCCGCACCCCTCCTTACCATCTGCTTTGAGAGTTAGGGGTGCTAGAGTTCTTTTAGGTTATAACTGATAGTTTAGGTGCGATTAATAATTTTTGTTTGTACTTTTTGATATACTTTTTGACATGACAGTGGATGACGAAGTCGTCGATGTGAGTGGCACATATAATTTTGTGTTCAAGAAGCCATTTAGAAAATCCGCTTCAAGAGACTAATCTATTTCGATGTTTAGCTTTTTGACTTTTGAATAAATCAAAAACCAAAAGTTAAAAAGGACATGGCCTTAATATGGGCCCTTTTCTTTACAGCTTCTAAAAGCGACTTTTGGCTTTTGGTACAGTACCTAACTTTCAAGCGGAGTATTTTTTTAAGACGGGTCTACAAGTTAATTGCAGTACACGTTAAAAGTTTAACATCTGTATCAACCAAAATCGCAAGCGAGTATCTCTCTCCATAATCTCTGTCGCAAACAGCTAAAATTTAAAAATTTAGCCAAAAACCATAAGCCGCAGCCATATCAAACAAGCTCATGGTATATGTATATGTAAATTATATATTTTCCGCTACTCATTCTACAAGTAAGAGCAGTGGGAAGTAAAAAAAAACTGAGGTGGAAAAGTTTTGAAGTTTTTTTAACTAAAAGTTGTATGTACCGTAAACGTCGTTGGGCATGAGAAAGAAAAATTCTCACAAAAAATAGCAAATACCCTGAATAAAATGCCCCTGTTTGGGACAGAAAAATTCCACAGAAATGATATTATATTTGTATTGTTTGCTAGAAAGTTCTTGCGTTCGAAGTTGGTCCTCGGAAAGGTCAAGCGGATGAAAGCTGTAAAGAAATGATCTTCCAAACAATACAGGAGCAGCAATCGGAAAACAGCTATAGCCCTGGAACAATTAATTCAAACAACCATGTATAAAAATACCATTCACTTCTTTTTGTATTGCTTCCATTCCATTAGCACATACTTTCTTTATTTGGGTCAAACAAACAAACCTTTCCTCAAAACACCACAAAGCTTATGGCATAATTTATATGTACAAGAGAGAAGAAACAAGAAAACAAACGATGGTTTTGTGGCTCAAACAGTCTCCCAAAATGAAGAAAGCTGCAGATAGGCATACATGTTCTTCAAAATAAGTCACCATGTTGTTTCTGTATGAAAGCAAATAAATGAACATTGTCAGATTCAAAGAAGTCAAGGTTATACAGGTCCTATGCAAATGCTTTGAAACATAGCTTTTAAAATTTCCAAGATAATTATGAAAGAGTAGTAAATAAATTATTCAATGGACCATGTGTGCAAATAGCCAAATACTGGCAAGAAAAGATACACGGGTAAGGTTGCTTACCTGTACATGATAATTGATACTCGCCCATGTATTAGGTATCCTCTTTCAAAAGTAAATCCTCAACTTTTCCTGGTGCCCCGAGTACTTTCTACAGCATTAGAAGTATCAGCTTTTTCCCCATCCAACTTCTTCGAATCCATGGCTTCTTTATGTTCACTACACTGAACTCCACAGTCGCCATTTCCTTGTACATGTGAAGCATTCAAATGTGCCTTATAGTTTGGATTCTGCTCTTTGTTCTCCTTCCCAGCATCACCGGTCACTTTGCTTCTCGGCGCCCATAGATGATTTCTCACAGGACGTTCTCCTTTACCAGAAACAGTTCTCGCTCTTGGACTGTCAGATCGTTTAACATTTCTTGCCTTCTCTGCAGTCTCGGTTTCTGAATTAGGTTGCTTCATCACTTTCCCTGCCACGGATGCCCTTGGTTGAGATGTTGGCCTTCTCCTGTCATTGCCTTCAAACGATGATGGCTGCTGTGACATTCTGGCTGTGCTTGGCTGTCTTGGTTGCGATGTTGATCTTCTTGGAGTGACTTGCTTGTTGGCTTCCTTTGCGGATGAGTTGGACGTTTCATTTCTCATGTCCTCTTCCAACGACTTCAATCTCCTTTCGAGTTTGTCCTGGGAAAACAATCAAGGTTGAAACGATGATGTAAGAAATGAATGTCGTAAATTGCTTCAAACAATTGTTTAGCATTGCTTACATTGAGCTGGGCTTCAACCTTTGCAGACTTCTCCGCTATGGATATCTTTTCACGCAGTCGTTGTATCGCTCCCTAGAAGATTTGTTAAATGGTTAATTCAGATGCAAAATGTGTAAGATCATGTGGTGGTAGCATTAAAATGATAATGAGTATGTAATATTGTTTGTCTTGCTTTCATTGCTTGAGTTTGATTTTTGAGAAATTATACTTTGACCTGTTGCTTTCTAAAGTTGGTTGTCTGACAGGCTCTAGTGCAGCGGTCTAATCGGCGTATGGTAGTACAAATCTTTTGTTGGTGGTAGTTATTTTTCAGAGTAGATTTTTTTTTGGAGTTTTTGGTCTTAGATCTGATGCGGTAGTACTGCCATTATATATGTGGTATGACCGAAAATAAGCGGCCTGACCGACCATTGAATGGCGGTCTAACTGGAGTGGTAGTCGTGGTCAGACCGGCCATCTGTTCTAGAGTTAAGTTGAGTTTGTTTTGGATTGTTATTTATGGTAGTGTTCATGCAGTTGTTAATCATACATGTAAGTATGAGTCATGGTGTGTCCATGTATGATTTGATTTACTCATTATAGCTAAGTGCATGTTGTTTGTGCTTGGATTAATTTCATGTTCTTTGGTGCGTATGTACTTTGATGATTGTTGTAATCAGCAGCAAGACCTAGGCTTGGTGGCCATGGTATGGTGCGTAAGTTCAGGTGGAGCAACATCTCAAACTGTGAAGCATAGGAGAAAGATAAGAGTCGTGAAGAGGTGGTGTGTGCATGTGGCGTACCAATTGGACTTGTGAGTTTCAAGTGGTGACGTTTCTCAGAGTAGGCATACGACCTTAGTGACAAGTAATTGGATATCACGGACTATGGTGTGCCATAGGACTCGAGCGTTCCAAGTGGTGACAGACTCGGCGCAGGCATACGATTTGGGCTACAAGGTGTTGGGCATTGCATCTTTGTGAAGACCGATAGGTGGCAATTGAGAAAATTATCTAATATTATGTGGATTGGTGGTTTGCAACACTACGTTGTTGGCCTAAGTGGATTAAATCACGTCTTTGATGTTGAGTGTGTTAATGGGCTTGTGGAGCTTTATGGAAGTTTACATTTTGAAAAATGTGTAAATATGTGAAATGTAAAACCTATTTCTGTAAGTAGTGTGATTCACTAAGAGTGACTAGTTGTTTAGGGTTTGGTGTGAGTTGGCAGCCTCTACTATATAAGCTTTGTGTATTGAGGAGAGAGAAAACACTTAGCACTCGAGAGATTAGGGTTAGTATTTTCTTGTATTGGAGTCTATTGTACGTGTGCGCGCTCTGGACTTAGAGCTCTACCATTCCGAGGGAGTGGTTGTAAAGTATTCATCTCCAAGTGAAATGAGCACATAAAGTTTACCCAAGTAAGTTGTGATATAGATCCCTATACTTTTGATTTGCTTGACTTTCTTGTTCAAAATTCTCTTTTTTTATCTTTCCTGATACTAAGGATGTATAAGAGGTGAAGATATCTCTTGAAGATCATATTCCATCCATCTAGATATTTTCTAGGGAAAGTTTTTGAGTTTGCCAATTTTTGTTAAAAGAGAGATGATTTTGGGGTTTTGGTTTTTGTAAGTGATTTGGCTTGAATTTGTGTTGTGATCTAGTTTGTAATAACATATGAAAACTCATCCAAAATCATCAAAATTCACGAGTAAAAGCAAATCAAGATTTTTCTCTTTTGCTCGGTTTTCCTGCAATTCTATTTTGTTTTGGATAAAGGTCAAAATTTGGTATCGATCTTCACGATCTATGATTGAAATAGGCTCCTAGTATCTTAGGGAGATTTTGTGTCAAGTTTCATTACATTTGGATCAGTGAGTTGAGGGTTGAATTTTTTCTTGGATTATGTGCTTAGTTTCCTGCACTATTCTCTTGGCAAGTGATCAGACAGCAAGAACCTGAGCAGTCAAATCGGCCACCAGTTGAAGACAAATTGTCTAAGTGGATTTTGGTTTTGTCTCTATGAGTTTGTGTTTTTACAGTGTGTTATTGTTAATACTTAGAGAAATATTTTAAAAGAGTCATTCACCGCTAACTCGCCATACCCGATCTTGCAAAATGCGATAGCACCACACTTGCATCAGTCCATCTTTTCATAGAGGAGACAACATATATCGTGTACCTGCAGGAGCCTTCGTTCTTCCAGCCATCTCTTGACAGGCATCAGTTTATCGGCGTCATCCTTCCAATCGTTTGCTGTCGTCGATGCGACACGATTGACGTAAACTTTGGCTCGAGCTAGCTCCCTCTCAAGGGTCTTGTTCTCCTCCTACAAGCTCAAAACTGCCATAAACAAACGAGAAACCGATGGGATCCAACTTCTGATACACCTCCGCACCGACATCTCACTTACATTCAACTTGGCAATTTCGTTCTGGTAGAAGTGCACTGCATTGGCAACCTCGCCGGTGGCAAGAATGGACTCCTCAAGCTCACCGATGGTGTGCGTGAGCTTCTCGATCTCCAAGACCTTCTGCCTGTTGCTCCTCTCCAGCAGTTTGTTTTCCTCCTGCAGGTGCAGCACGACACAGAACAAGATTCAGTTACGCAAAAACGCACGCTGCACAAAAAGAGCTGACTGACTGCAGTGTAATGGATTTCTGTCATTGCGTGCATACATGGTAGATCTCCATCTGTTTCTTCAGCTCAATGTTCTGGTTCTGAACATCCTCTACTATCAGCGCCCTCTCAAGCGCGCTGCGCAGAATGTTCCCTGCTTCGACGAGCGCTGCCTCCTTCAGTTTTAGGTGCCGTTCTAGTGCCTTCTTGTCATCCTGGAGCACTGCAATCTGATAACCAAACGAGCAACCACAGGTAAGCATACTATGCAAGTCTGTTGATTATCCTGAACAAACGGTGCTCAATTCAGTTTCACATGTACCTCATGTCTATATTTTTTGATGTCCGACTCCAGTGGCGCGATGATGGCGTCAAATGGAACCACTTCCTCGTCTTTCTGAGACGAGTGGATCCTCCTGAGCGTTGCCTCCGCAGCAAACTGTGCAGACAACGCTTCCTTCCGCTCATTGATGAGTCTTTTCACATCCAGATTCTGTCATATCAAACAGACTTGTTGCATAACCGTAAAAGAATCGAGCTAATTGACTTCAAGTGAAATTATTCTAGAAAAAAACTTGAAGTCAAACTGAAGGAACTAATGAACCTTCTGCTCGAGCTGTTTCTCCAGACTTCTCAGCTTCTCGTCCTGTTTCTTCAGTTCCTTGCTCAGCTGCAGCGACGTGGAGAAATGTCAGTACAGTGAGCTAGTGACTGGGCATGTGTTCGTCCAAAGTTGCATTTAGTTTGCAGTGGATAGTGCAAGTTAACTTGTGAACAACTCAAGCAAAAGGGAAGTTGTCTCGTGAAGCAAATTACCTCAGCAATAGCTTTGTCCTTAAGAGCTTCTGTCACCTTCAGTCCTTTTATTTCACTGTATGCATGTCCTAGTTCTCTCTCCTTTTCTGCAGGAAACGCCAAAGTTTAGACACAAAGTAGGCATGCCTTTTTTGAAAAATATTTTCTTGGAAAAAAACTTATGGAGTATTTATGGTACATTTTCCTCCAACAGCTTAGTCAATACAAAGTGGGAGCTGCTTCTATGCTAATGTTCAAATACCATTCCCGGTTAGATGATGAATTACAAAGGTTTCTTGGTCTGATTATAGTGCTAAATTATTGCTCTTGACCTCAAAATAATTAAAAAAGTACAACTTATTGCTCCTTTTACGTTTGGAAAAAGGATAACTTATGGCCCCTAATGTTTGGAGTGACACAGAAGTAATTTAAATCAGAGTGAAGTGGCTGAATGAGACGGATGGCAATTACAGCTTTGAACAAGGGAGTATTGGTGCTTAAAAAATATAAAAACAAAAGTAGCCTGGAGTATTCTTCATTGCAATGCAGTGTAAGGAAAAAGGTTAGGTAAATCTACTGTTAATAAAATTCTAGTTTAAAATAGGAGCCTTGATACACATGCAATTTTAAAAAGTTCCGAAATGGTCTGATGTGATCACAATTAAATCGAATGGCAGTTCACACAGGTCACAACCACCAGCACCCTGTACCGTCGACACAAGTGACTGGCCTGAATGCCAGATGATAATTAAGCTTCAAGCTGCATTTCAGAACATGAAAGTGCAAAGTACCAGAACGAGTGCTGATATTGAACCGCCTTGTTAGACACCCTACCAACTAGGCATACTAATTCTCGTCCTTCCTTGACATGCTACCAATCAGGCATACTAAAATTTCCAGGGTTTTGTCACACCTATATCTTAGAATCTGAGCAAATACCTCAGGCCACTTTTTGGTGTTTTTCTTTTTTTTTTCTACAGTGGAAAGGACTAGTTAGAGGCCTAGAGGTTGTGTCTGAAAGAGACGGACAAAAAGAGAGATTTTCCTCTGTTTTTTCTTAAGAAAAAGGGTGTGTATAGGTATCATCCGGATGTAAAATATGGAACTTCAACGTGCCTTGATGTTCATCAATCATCAGAAGAACTTTTTTTTTCAGAGAAGGAGCTAGCACCTAGAATTATATATGTTACTTGGGTTTAGTTGCTGCCTGGTGCCCCCGGTTTTGGGCTGCAATGCATCTCAAACAAGCATGCTCGACATAATTTGTTCAAGTAAAACTGGTGTTTGCCAAGTTAATATATCACTTTTACTCGAAGAAAAATAGTTGAATTGGCTCAAGGCATCACTTTTACCAAGCTACTTTCAGCATGCAGCATTGTGTGCGCAATATAGTCTCTGTTCCCTGCAATAAAACTAGGTGAATCAGGCTTTGGGCACAGATGAAAACCAAGTTTTCCTCCCAGGTACCGGCCTAGCTAGCTGCAACTGAAATAGGGAAGGAAGTTTTCTCAGTAACTCACGCTTACAATTAACAATACCAACATGCATGGTTCATGTTCCTGTCAATAATATAACGTCGAGAATGGCAGCAGAGCCTTGCCTCAATCTCCTTCTGGTCGTAACTAGGACTTCAGTTTGATTCTAAGAAATAACTGAAACTTGTGTGGAACACACACACACACGCCTCAGCATGCATGCATTGTTGCACTTCGAGTTATGCGCATATAGCTAGCGCTATATAACACATAATTTTCAAATGGTGCACCTGATCAAAGCTAGACTAGATGATCCAATGCATACACATACAGCATACAGCTAGCCAAACGAACGAACCTCTGAGGATATTCTCCAGCCTGTTGAGCTCATCGACGACGGGATCAGAGTGACCATGGAACATCTCCTTGCCGCCATGATCGACCTCTCCCAAGCTACCCATCCCTGGCTTGCTCTGCTTCCTTTCTTGCAGTGCTACTAGTGCAAGGCCGGAAAGAATTAAGGCCGGAATGAAATTCCACTTGTCCGGCTGTAGCTAAGCAATCTTGGGATACCAAACGGACCTAAGGCGAGAAAGAATTAAGGCCACAAGCTAAGCCTTGCAGTCTTTGCACACCCAATTGAGTGGGTTTGGTTGGGATTTTATGTTGATGCTGGTTTCTTGAGGAGCACCCCATTGTCGCCGCTTGGCTTGCGCAAGGAATTTGACTGCAAGCGGCAGTGGAGGCCGGAGGAGTGCGGTTGAAGGGAGACGAACGGCGCCGTGCCCTGAAGCCGGCTAGCTACAGCGGAGCTGGCATGAGAGCGACACCAAATTTGGTGACATTTTCCTTGAAACTAGTTACATATCCATACGTTGTAACAGAACTCATTGAATGTATAGAAAATCATGCTATAAAAGAGAGTTGATCTGATCAGTTGAAAAGTGAAGAATGGTGAGAAGTTGAGGGAATATAGTAGTTGGAGGAGAATGAACGTACAATCACCAACTCATTCTTTTATAATAGTAATGATATTGGGGTTGTCAAAGGAAAAACGGTGTAGTTGATCCAAGCAAAAAGAAGAAGAAAAAAATAAGAGAGGAGAGGAGAATGAGTTGGGTGAGCAGCCAACTATTACATAGCTCAATGATGTGGCGTCTCGGCTGTGATCGAAGTTCCATTTCCGTGGGTGGATTATCTGTGTGGATTTTTTAGATTTGAACACGTTACTTAATGAGCTGTTTTTTCAAGAACACGCAAAGAGAGCTGCATATCTTTTCATTAATAGGTAGAGTGCAAATTTAAACATACAACCAATGTTTAATCAGAATACTTATGAGCTGTGAGTCTTAAGACGATTGTACTAATCAATTCACCCCTCACTCTCTAAAAAAGCCGGTGTGAGAAAATATCTTCAGTTAAATTAATGCTATATGGTGATGTGTATCTTTATGTATGTTCTTTTCAGTGTTAGGCCCTGATCAATATGGTTTCAGCTTCTGGCTTCAGCTTATTTTTGCACTATTCATAAATTTCGTCTTTTTCTGAACTTTTAGCTTTTTTGAGTTTTTTTACCGGTTCTTTTTTTTCCTCGTATTTGTTTACATTATACGTGATGGGCTAATATGTTTTTTCTATTTTTAAATTTTTTAAAATTTAATTATGGTAAATAAGCCTCTATCAGCTACAGTGCTTTTTTCAGCCAGCTACAGTATTTTCAGCCATAAGCCATGAGGCTTTCAGTCGAACCGGTCACCACCTTAATCTTTTTAGTGTTCCAAACAAAGATTTAAATGCAGAAGGTAGTTGTGTGTTGGCATCACATCTAATTAGTACGGATATGATTAATTTAATGATAATCGTTCTCTGCTGAACACGGCTTTGATGAAAAGAAATCGTGTTAAATGCGATGTTGACTGGGCAATGGGTACAGTTAGCTAAGATCTCTACACATGCCCTGCACTGTGCCAAAAGCAACGCCTCTATAAGTATATCTCTAGCACAACTGAAATATGACAATTTCAACAATCACAATACGCTAGAAATATATGTGCGAAAAGTAGAGGTAAGAAATAACCAAATGACAAGGGAAGTTTTTCCTGTGGTGTCGAAAACTTACCGGTCTTCACTAGTTCACGTTGAGGAAAGCTCAAGCAACTTGCAACTTGGATCTGCTCTATGAACTCCTCAAATCCACTAGTGGTACCTCTTTTCTACTCTATGCTCAAATATGTTAAATGAAGTCTCTTTTTATGTCCTTGAGTAAATGGGTGGTATTTATACCCCTACCAACCAAATATAGCCGTTGTAAGGCAATTCCTGAAATTTTCAGGGTGAGTGGTGGTACCACAGTACAATCTCCGGTACTACCACATTTGCTCTGACGCAACAGCAATGGTTATATCAGAGCCTTTGAACTAGCTGTTGAAAGTAGGCATGATATTATCACCATTGTAATCGTGGTAGTTCCTATTTTCGGTAATTCCAATTTCTAGCGCGGTACTTTTGTTTGTTTTGAAGACCAAAACCTAGTTATCTCTGGAAAAAAAATGTACCGCCTGGATTTTTGGAACTTTCATGTTCTGGTAGTATCGCTCAGGAGCTATGGTCATACCGCTTTACAGTAGTTCCACTGTTATATCTCCGGTACTACCGTTTTCTAAAGAAACTAAGTATTTCAAAGGGAACTCTCTGGAAAAAACATATCGCTAACTAAACGTCTATAGTTCCGGGTTTCGGTAGTACTGCACTACCACCTGGTCATACCGCATAGTGGTAGTACAACCAAATATACACGGTACTACCGATTTTCCTGACAATACACAGTTGGCTTTCAATTTTAATTTTAAGTGCATGCATGATCCTAAATTGATCCAAATAGCACAAGAACATGCTGTCAAGTTACTAGTTATGATCCTCTTAATAGTACAATATTTAATCTATAATTTGGTTTTCTATCTTTTCTCCTATGACCAGTAAAATTAAAAAGGCATCCTAGACTATTTGTACATTTGTCTTGAACCATATTGATTCTCATGTTGACCTTTAGTATGCATCTCATACTTGTCACCGGACTAAACCTTTCAAACACTCAATAAATATGTTAGTCCCCGAGCTCAATAGGAGAATGCATCTAGGTTCCTAAAAATGATTTTGGTAATTAATGACATTATGTGAACATGGGACTAGGATTGTAACTAGTTCCTCTTCTGCTGGTGCATCCTCTTGTTGAGCTCGGGGACGAGGAGCTCTAGGAATTGGAGGTCCTTCTCTTGGCTTGTAAGCCTTGTGGACTGAGCCCAACCCTTCATGGTAGTTATTCTTCCTAATGATCAGTGCCATAATATAGGGAGCATAGTTAATCCTCTTGACCCTATCATTCTTGGAAGAGGCAATCTCCCTTATTATAAGATCAACAACATCAAATTTCTGCCTTGCATAATATAGTCAATCAGGTTCCATATATAGCCTCTAATAGCATTATAATTCCCACTCTTGGAAAGAATAGTATGGTTGATGATTCTGTTGACCAGGCTTGGAATGGGGAGGAGTCCAACTAGCTTGCCTGGAACGAATCTGACATTCTAATCATAATACTCTGTCCAGGCTGCAAGCTGAAGAGCAGACATATCATACACCTTTTCATAAGCACTTGATTTGTTATGAGTGCCAACTAAATTCATGTTTGTTGGAGTCCAAATAGGTGGATCCAGTCATCTAAGACATACGCTTGAAGTTCGGAGAGATGTACAATGTGACATAGAACTGTGTGATGATCTTCTCATTGTACTCAGACTTAAGGGCCACAATGTTTTGAATACCAGCTCGCTGAAAAAGCCGATATGTGCCATCATACTTATCAATCTGGGCCAAGTAATCCCAATCCACATACTTATGGTTTGCAATTTGTTTGGCTGGACCATACATCCACTCATAGACTTCTCTTGAAACTTAGTGTGGAACTTTGGACTCTGGGAGTTCCTGGGGAGCACAAACTGGTTTCTATGTCTCAAAAGAGCATACTCATAGTTGAAGTGCCAACAAATCTAGCAAAAATCCTATCATCCTTAGATTTTTAAGCATATAACAAAAATCATACAGTCCGATAGATGTAGTCTTATCGATAGGTCAATTTTGTTGCATATGTCCTATTTCTTGGCATTTATGGCAATATTTGTTATTTTGCTTCACAAACCATATAAGCTTGCTTGCCGGTTTCTTACCTTTCTTAGGGATATATCTAAGTCTCTTCTTGTTGAATGAGCATCTCTACTCACTCAATAGCTTATCAAGGGTAGGCTTACCCTTAAAGCACCTTTCTAAGCTTTTGTTAACCTTTGACACTTGCTCCTTGAGCTCATTATTTTCAATAATAAGTTTAGCATTAAAAGACTTAACATTTGCATGATTAGTGATAACATTAGAGCAACATGGTAAAGGAATGCGCGTAGGCTACGAAAGCAGAAAACAAAACTTTTCTACCGCGCACACAAGGACATCATGCTTAAGGAGGGATCATGGATCGTTACCACTAGACGCGCAGCGCAGCGGAAGAAGAGTTGGAGAAGCCGGTCCAACCACGCGCGTCGAGGTAGTAGTGGAATTAGCCGATCGCCACGAATAGATCGTCTCCTCCACGCGATCAACCACACCACAAGCAGATCCAATTTGTAGGTTGTTGATGCCGATCAACACCGCAACGAGCAGCACCTCCACCGGTATCCACACGTCCGGGGCTGGAACGCTGATCGCGAGTGTACTAGCACTCGTGAGCGGCTAGGGTTTGGCTCGGGAGGTGGCGGCTAGGGTTTTGCTAGAGGTTAACAGAAGCGTGTGCGCCTCAGCCCCTCGCCTCCATATATATAGACCTCCTCACTTGGGCCTTTGTGGACCGAGGCCCAATAGGAGTCTATTCGGATCTCTATCCGAATTGAGCCTACATCTGAATCATATTCGAATTAGTGTTCTAACCCGTTAAGCGTGCGACCCTGTAGGTTCACGTATACTTGGTCGCGACCCAGAAACACCTTTCCGGTCACCCTGTTAATAGCGGCCTCTAGTAAGACATATTAACCCCAAAGTATACGTAAAGATCATATCGGCTGAACCTGTAATGTTCTCATGTACGAATCCCTTTGCCTCACGATATAGATTGAGCTCAAGGCGAGACCTGTCATCCTCTTAATAGCTCAATCACTCTCTCGATTCCGTGATGGATTATAAACTTGTGATTGACTCCTCAATCACCTTGGCTTGGCCATGCACTTTCATAATCCATTACATCGAGGGGCCCAGAGATATCTCTCCTATAAGGAGGGGCAAATTCTATCTTGATCATTCACATCCCACTACATGTTTCATGGCAAACCCGAAGACTACTTTTATGACTACCCAGTTACGGAGTAGTGTTTAGTAGTCCCAAAATAAGCTACTACGCATGTTGGGAACCATGATGATCTCAAGTCTAAGGATTCCACATAAACACTACTTGAGACCAACTGATGACACATGGAATCTCTGCAGTGTCTCATGTCGGGTCTATCCAACATATGTTCACTAACACATGTCCATATTATTGATTTGGTATCACCATACCATGATCCATGAGACATGATCATCAATCAATACATATGCTGATCTTTGAATCATATTTGTTCCTCATATGATATATGATCAGGGATCATTTAGAAATAGCAACATTTTAGCATTAAGAGTCTCATGAATAAGTCACATACTCATTGATCAATAATGATAATGTCTATTTCAAGGAACAAAGTAATGCATCATAAACATAGTATGTGATATATATAACATCTCCATGTTGCCTCTAGGGCATATCACTAACACATGGCATATCAATTAGATCATTACATGAAGTAGAGGTGCTAGTCATAGCAATTTATACACTAGGCATGTCATTACATATATCACATGTAATTCCAATGCTAGTGCAAGCTTTGCTAGAATTTTCTTGGGTAAGCAAGTCATGAGCTTCCTTTAGCTCCTCATAAGATTCTTTAAGAGAGAGATGCTCTCTCTTTAAGACTTTAAATTTTGACTTCTCTTTTTCAAGATATTTATTTAATTCAACTAGCATGTCTATGAGCTCATTATAACTGGTTTCATCATCATTAAGAGTTTTTACCTTTTCTTCTTTTGCCATGAGGCATGTAGGAGATATGAAGAGGGATAGAGCCTCCTTAATGGCGATGCCAACAACTCCCTTCTTCTTGAGGGACTCATTTTCATCGAAGTCGAAGTCCGTGTATTCCTCATCAGAGTTCCACTCTCCGATATAGTCTTCATTCTTTCCATCTTTGTGAAGTTTCTTAAAAAGTTTCTTCTTGCCGTTAAAGTCCTTCTTGGATGACTTGCCCTTGTCATTCTTCTTCGTGGGGCAATGAGAGGCAATATGTCCATTCTTATCACTCATAGCAATGGATATTGCTATAGTACTTGTTGTCATAGGAGTGTCCCTTTTTGCCCTGACATGGCTAGCACTTCGGTATGAGCGCTTTTTCATAAATTTATTTATCTTTCTCACAAAGAGGGCTAATTCCTCCTCGGAGTCCTCCTCATCATCATCCTTGGACTCATCACTTGATACTGCATTGGCCTTGAAAGCAGTGATCTTCTTGCGCTTGGAGGAGGCTTGCTCCAAGAGCTTCTCTTTATTCTTCTTGTACAACTCATTGGTGATGAGGTTTCCTAAGAGTTGTGTTGTCGTTATTCTTGTCAACTCGGGTGAGTTAAGAAAGAGAGTCACTAATGTTTTATATTTCTCCGGCAACGCCCTAAGCATTTTTCTTGTAATATCAACATCCATTAGTGACGTGCCAAGGCCTTTGAGCTTATTTACAATATTGTTGAGGTGAAAATACATTTTAATAATGTCCTCATGTGGTAACATTATAAATGTCTCATATGTGATATGAAGCCTATGCAATTTGGCTTCTTTGAAAGTGGATGTTCTCTCATGGATTTCCGAGAGGGTGTCCAACTATCTTGAGCGGTTTTCAAATTGCTCACTCTGTTGAACTCATCCACATTCAAAGCGACAAAAAGAGCATTCATAGCTTGAGCATCTAAATGAGCACTATGCCTCTTTTGTTCTGTGGGATGTAGTGGATCAAGAGGCATGATAGAGCCCTTATTTACAATTTTCTATATGCTTGGACTCATGGCTTTAAGATATATGGATATTCTAATCTTCCAATAAGAATAATTAGAGCTATCAAAAAGTGGTGCCTTCCCTATAGTAATCCCCTCACTAGCCATCATTTTCTCTCTAGACGGTTAAGTCTAAATCAACGAGAGACTAAGCTCTGATACCACTTGAAGGATCAAGAATAACCGACTAGAGAGGATGTCAATAGGAGATTCTAAAAAATTCTTGCCCTCTAAAACTATTTACCACAATTTAGAACTAGGCAAGATTTACAAAGCAATTCAAACCTACATAATTCTAGTATAACTAAGGCACCATAACATAAGCCTCTACAAGTGTATCTCTAGCACAACTAAAATATGACAATTTCAACAATCACAATATGCTAGAAATATAAGTGCAGAAAGTAGAGGTAAGAAATAATCAAATGACAAGGGAAGTTTTCCCGTGGTGTCAAAGACTTGCCGGTCTTCACTAGTTCACGTTGAGAAAAGCCCAAGTGACTTGGACCTGCTCCACGAATTAAGGATCACTCCTCTAAACTAGTCGTTGAAAGTTGGGCACGGTACTACTGTCATTGTAATCGCGGTAGTTCCGATCTTCAGTAATTCTGATTTCTGACGTGGTACTTCCTTTTGTTTCGGAGACCAAAACCTGGTCCTCTCTGGAAAAACATACCACTTGGATTTTTGAAACTTTCGGGTTTCGGTAGTACCGCTCAGGAGCTATGGTCATACGCTCTGTGGTAGTTTCGTCGTTATATCTTTGATACTACCGTTTTCTAGAGAAACTAAGTGTTTCAAAGGGAACTCTCTGGAAAGCCAGGAGGCAGCCAAGGAAGGGACGAAAAGCCAGGAGGCCAATGCTGGGGCCCGCAACACCTCTCAGAGGGTGGACCCTAAGTCCCCCTCTACACAGGCTTGTAGCTGAGCGTCTGGCCAAAAGACTTCAAGATGCCAATGATGGAGCTCTACCAGGGTGACACAGACCCCCATGAGTTCCTGTGTGTCTACGAGACGACCATCGAGGCAGTGTGGGGAGACGACTCAATGAAGGTGAAGGGCTTGCCGCTCGCTCTCCGGAGGGTTGCACTCTCCTGGTTCTTCACTATCTCCCCCGATTTGGCGTACTGATGGGATCAGATTCGAGACCTCATGCACAACAATTTTCAAGGTAACTACGTAGAGCAGGTTAATGCTGGCCAGCTCTTCATGGTGAGACAAGCGCAAGGGGAGAAGCTACGAGCCTACTTCAAGCGCTTCGCGAAGGTCCGCTGCCAGGTGAGGGATGTCAACGACATGACCATCATCAACACGGCTATCCGCGACCTTCAGAAGGGCCCACTCATGGAGTATAATGCGCGGAAGCCCATAAAGATAGTGGCTAAACGCTTTGACAAGATGGAGGAATATGCCAGAGCAAAAGAGGATGTGACACGACACGAGGAGGAGCTTACGACACCCGCCCCTAAAGCCAAGCCTGCTCCTGATGCTGCGAAAGGAGGCTCCAATGCAAGCAGTGAAGGGGGCCCCCGGCCTAGTTACATGCTTGACATCAAAGGAGCTAAGAGCACTAACTCCAGAGGTCATGGCCGAAGGGGCCGCTGGCGTGAAAGAGGGCATGGTTAGGAGGACTCCTGACAGCAAGGACCATGGTGCGAGGTGCACGACCGGGGAGACCACCTTACTTCAACTGCCCTACCATCGTGGTACTCCGGGAAAGCATAGCTAGAGAGCACGCCCAGGAAACGAGGGTGCTGGTGGTGGTGGTGCATGTACAGCAACCCCCGGAGGCCGGAGGTATCGCTTGTTCAATCCCCATCGGCTGTCCTACGAATCTAGGGCCCTATGGTAGGGTGATTAATGCCATCTCAGGTGAATATTCCCTAGAGTTCCCATCTAAGAGGTAGTAGAGGGCCTACGTGCATAGGGTCCACCATGTCACCGCCTACCCCGAGCAGATGGTCTCAAAATGGGCCCACGCTGACATCACCTTCAAGGCTGATGACGCGTCAGGGAGGACTTCCCTCACTAAGACCGCCTCATAATCACGACTAGCAACATAGGGTGCGATGTGAGGTGAGTCCTGGTGGACAGAGGCAACTCTATAGACCATCTATTCGTCGATGCCTTCAAGTAGATGGGCATCCCCAAAGCAGGTTGGAGCCACTAGGCATTCTCTTGCAAGGCTTCAGTGTGCAGCCCACCCACGCATTGTGGCATATAGCACTCAAGGGAGCCTTCGGGCCAGAAGCGTAGTGCATGTGTGAAGTCATCAACTTCAACGTCGTGGACCTCCGGTATCCCTGTAATGCCATCTTGGGGAGAGCTACCCTCAACGCCTTCAGCGCAATCTCGCACCACAACTACTATATATGAAGCTGCTGGGACCCGCGGGAATCATCAAGTCGTCACCGTCCGACCTCCCTTTGATGGATGATTACCCCCTTGTTATGAATTGTTGTGTTAGTTCACAACAATTGGTATCAGATTTACTCACCATGGCTTCCAGTGCTACACCATCTCTCTTGGAGAAGTTGAAGGCTAACAGCGAAGAGCAGAAGGTCTTCAATCATGGCCATCACTATAGCTCAAGGACGAGCTGTTTCACCGGGAGAGGTGTAATGTTACGTGCGTGGTACTACAACGCACGGGACTATTCATCCGAGGACGGTTACTGTAGCATGGCATTGTTCATCCTCGCGGTTACTGTAGCGCGGCACCATTCATCGACGATTAGTTTCCCTTTTTAGAGATTAGATTGATTTGGTTAGTTTGGAAGTTTATCTTCGGTTAATTTGTTTCTTTAAATTAGAAATTACTTCTTAGGGGGTCAAGTCAAGTTACCCCTATAAAAGAGATGACATGGTATCTTCTTTAATTAAACAAACATGAATAAACAAGTCTCTAGTCTCTAAAGTCCAGCTGTGATCATTCTCTTGACCGGCTATTCTAGATCTATCCCTTCCTCAATCGGTGCCCTCCTTCGTCTAGTGCTATTCTACTTCAAGTCATTGCCATCCGACCTCACTTCGACGAATGATTACTCCCTTGTTGTGCTAGTTCACAAACGAATGATTACTCCCTTGTTGTGCTAGTTCACAACAAACTCATAGTGATTAAAATTGTTGTAATTAGCGATCAAATTTTTAGAACCTCCTATAGTCTCGTTCCACATAAATCAGGGCCTTTCAACCATGAGAGGCTACTGTTGGGGAGTGACCCCCACCTTAGCCCAGCCGGCCCATTGCTTTGGAAGACCCAATAGTCGTAAGGCCACATGATTTGCCCAAGAGGACTATAGCAAGGGAAAAGATGGTATTGCCCTTACAATTGTAGATCTAGATAGAGACATTTATGTAACAAATTTTCTCATGGCTATAAATATATGTCTTAGGGCGTCAGGGGGGGGGCAGAACTCTCTTTTTCAGACAAATCTAAGTAACACATACTTCTACCTCTATTTCCACGGTTTGTAAGGCTTCAGACAACTCCTTTGTGGCCTCCCCGTAGTCTCTTTGTTTACTGTTTGGTTCGTAAGCACAACATCTACAATTTCCAAGATAATTAAAGGTAATATGTGACTCATCAATAAAAAAATTGTAAAAATTTTCGATGAAATCTAGCTAGGCTACTACGTGTGGATATGTTCTTGGTCTGCCTTCTCTAGCAAGTAGCAACCTGCGTTAGTTAGAAGATGGCAGATACACGAGGATAAGAAGTTAGCAACGGAAGCCTCCTGACTAATCTGATCGATATAGGTGGTGTTGGAAGCATTGAATTAGTAGTAGTGTGCCTAGTACTAACTGATTTGAGGAGCTAGCTGTCGGGACAGATTGAGACCGCACAATTCGTGTCATTTTTTTTGCCTTTTATTGAGGAGATGTTCTTGGCAACTAGCACGATAGTAATCTTGCTTTGGAAGTTTAACTACTCTAGAACACCTACTTTTCGAAAAATATTCCTATGAGACCTGGTCCTATGCATATGAGGCTGAACCCTCTTTAGAGCATGACACATGGTGTAAATTTAATGGGAGGGTTCATGAGGTAGTCAATGGAATTAAATTTAAAGAAAAGAAAAAAACAGGAAATTTATCATACTATTATGTGCTTTCTCGTAGTTAAAAAGGAGTCCCCCATTATTCATCCATTACTACATCTATTTCCTAATGCAGCTAATTTCCAGAACGTGTACCAGAACAAATGAAGCAAAAATATTGGTTAATTCTTTAGTTTACTTAAGTAAGACTGGCTAGTTTGCCCCCTCGTGCATGGAGCATATGGAATTAGCTGCCGATATTTTACCATATATTACCACTATTTGAGGTAATGGTGAGTCATGGATTGGTTGTTGGCAACTTATGGAGGTCAGGATGTCAATGATGCGAATGCTAGTTGTTAATGGTCAGATCAAGATTAACCCACTAATCATGCTTGTCTAGCGTGATTACTATTGATCATGAACATGATTTTTCTGAAATGCGACGCAGACCTAACCACATGATGTAGTGCTATTGTGAGTAATTTAGTGCATCTCCTTTTCATTCCTTTGAGCCTATGGACAATAGTCTTATAATGATTTTATGATTAAAAAGTGATAATGCACAAGTTGGTTAATTTGTAGGTCAAGCTGCAGTAATGCTCATGCTGGCTCTTATGAAAACTATTTGGATCAGGGGCACAGAGACTCAACTTTTAGCAATGTGACGTGGACCTAACCACATGATGTACCAGTGTGTTAAATGCTTTAGTGCCTCTCCTTTTCATTCCATTGTGCCAAGGACTTTATCTCTGAGTGGTTTATGATTATGAAGTAATGTACTTGACAATGGCGTTAATTTGTAGGTCAAGCTACAGAAATGTGGTTATCAAATCTTTAAAGCATTGGCATCTTATATTTTTCCAGGAAGCGATGCTATGAGTGCTATAATAAATATAACATGTTTACTGACTTTCTGTGTAGCTCATCACAGCCTATTTGACTATGGTTGCTTGATTTGGGGCAAAGGTTTGGTGAGTGCTCAAGTCAGGGTTTTGCTTGAGACTCAGATCCAGTAGATAACCATGCTCAAGAAATCCTGCCTTGCTTGGAAAGAGAAAGCAAAGCTATGTATAAATAACTTATAAACCTTAGATGTTCTGGAAAGCTAATTAGAAAGCAGTATTATGCTTCTTCTGTCCATAGTATTACCCTGTTCTGTGGCATTTTCTATAGTATTAATTTCCATAGTGACAGTTGATGATGAAAACTATATCTCTGACTTATTTTAATTAACGAAGTACAAGGTTGAGTTAACAAAGCACCTCTTGAAGCTTCTCAAGTAGTTTCAAGTCGTAAGAAGACAACAGAAAATGCAGGAGTACTTTTTTTAGGACAACTGCATCTAAAGCTTCAAGACCACTGTGCAGGCTCCTCTTTCCAGGCCAGTCTCATCAACTGAAAAAGAAAAAAATGAGACTACTGCGATGAGATACTGATAAAACAAACACAACAGGTAACACGTCTACTCCGATCAAAATGAGATTTACAAAACGAGTCAACTGATTGCGTCGAGCTGATCGGGTCCAAGAGCAGTCACTGATCCATTGATCTTTTGGCTAAGTAGCTGCCGGTCATGTTTACTGCTGACCTTTCAAGGAAAAAAAGCAGCTGAAGTTCTGTACGCTTCAGTAATAAAATCTTGTTCAGTACAACATTTCAGTAATGAACTCTTACTCGAGACAGCAGAGTAATAGCTCAAGATAGGAGAGTAATAGTACACCATGTACTATTATCCCTTTATCAGGATTCAGATACGGTACTGCAAGCATTACAAAACAGAACTGATTTCATATCAGCCATGGAGAACACATCCTTTGTTCCAGATTTCATAATTGTCAGTTTGCCACACCACCATTGAACAGCCAATCCTGTTTCGCATGCGGGGCAAGACATCACCCTCTGTCTGTAGTCAACATGGATGCTATGCAGCAGCAGCAGAAGCCAAGATACTGACAGAAAAATTACAGTGCAGAATCCTGGCCAGGGCAGTACCAACTACCATCCCAGGCAAAACGTAGTCTCCTTCACCACGACTCACCAAGTGGCGCAAGTCCGGCTCAGCCAGAACATCGCAACCATCTCCATCTGCACGCATAAAAAATTTCTGGAGCCTGAAACCCATGAGAGCAACAATACGAACCAAGAAAGAATCTGTTTTCTTGGTCTTGGTCAACAACCTCGCGTGTGGTACGACAGCACGAGGTTGCCGGTGTAGAGATTGGCGGCGGCGAGGGATCCATGGATTGCCGCGACTCGTGGGAGCCGTGGACGGCGGCCGTGAGCCGGGGGAGACGAGATTCCAACCGCAAGAAGAGACGCTTTAGGAGTCGAACTGCTTGGCCTGTAGCGCCTGTGTCTGACAGCTGGGTCCCAGAGTCAGAGGACCAGAGCGTTTAAGGAGAAAATTGATACTTTGCCATCTTATTCGGTGGGTTTCGATAAAATGCCACTCTCTAGAATGACTACTATAAAATGCCACTCTTAACATTGACACTTTGATTATTTGTCATTTTAAGGGTTTTTTAGGATTCTTAATTATTTTTTAACTATTTTCAGATTATTTGCCATGGGAAAAGACACATTTGCCCTTGGGCCAATGTGTAAGCACCATGGTTATTATGGCCAGTGTGTGTGTTTGCAAGGCGGCTCCATGTGTTCTTGAATGTGTTCTCCAGGAGGTTGGCGTGGGGGTTTGGGGCCTGGATGATGAACCTCCTGGTGCTGATGGTTTCGATCATCACAAGAGGCGCGGGCTGTGGCGGCGTCCTGTGAGGCCGGTTGTTGTGGAGAAGGGCCCCGTGGGAGCAAGAAGTGCGCCTCCAGCGTTGGTGTCAGGTACGGAGAGTAAATCTGAGCTTGGGGGATCGAGGCTGCACTTCTTGGAAGAGAGGGATGAGGAGATGCTGTCCAAAAGATTGATAAAGCTCAGCCAATCCAACAAGGTCAGGAGTGCCACTGAGCTGTTTGATTTGATGCGTGCGTCCGGCTTGCAGCCAAGCGCGCATGCCTGTAACTCTCTTTTGGCTAGTTTTGTCCGCATAAGTTCTTTAGCGGATGCGATGAAGATGTTTGAGTTCATGAAGGAGAAGGGAATGTCAACCGGGCATATATATACATTGATACTCAAGGGTGTTGCAAGTACTGAGGGTTATATTGCCGCCTTGCAAATGTTCAATGAGATTGAAGAGGAGAGTGAATCAAAGAAAATCCTTGATGTGATCGTTTACAATACAATGATATCTGTGTGTGGGAGAGCAAAAGACTGGACGCAAGTGGAGAGACTGTGGAGAAGGCTAGGGGAGAATTCTTTGAATGGCACCTTGATGACTTACGATTTGTTAGTTAGCACATTTGTGCAATGTGGACAGTCTGAGTTAGCAATTGCTGCTTATCAGGAAATGCTACAGAATGGACTTGATCCTAGTGAAGATATAACGAAAGCCATCATCGCAAATGGTTGTGGGCCGGAGAGCAAGCAAATGGCCCAAGGGTAAATGTGTCTTTTCCTATGGTAAATAATCTGAAAATGGTTAAAAATAATAACTAAGAATCCTAAAAAACTTTCAAAATGGCAAATAATCAAAGTGTCAATGTTAAGAGTGACATTTTATAGTGGTCATTCTAGTGAATGGTATTTTGTAGAAACCCACCGAATAGGATGGCAATTTTCTCGCGTTGGGGCTAGACGAGACGCTGACTCAGACAACACGCACCTGCGGTAAGCCTCCTAACCCTAAACCTCGTTCGTCTCCATGGAGTCGCCGCCGCCGCCCAAGCTGCCGATCCCCGGCCGCCGCAACATACTCATCACCAGCGCGTTGCCCTACGTCAACAATGTCCCGCACCTGGGGAACATCATCGGCTGTGAGCATCCCTTCTACTGCGCCATTTCCCCCAATTTTGCCCCCCTCGACTTCTCCCTGTTCGCCGTCGTGTTGTCTGATGGATCCAGGTTTGGTCGCGTATTGCAGGCGTGCTCAGCGCCGACGTATTCGCGCGGTACTGCCGGCTGCGTGGGTACAACGCGATCTACATATGCGGCACCGACGAGTACGGGACAGCCACCGAGACCAAGGCCATGGAGGAGAAGTGCTCGCCCAAGGAGATCTGCGACAAGTGAGAGACCCTTCACCTTTCGATGCTTCTATTTAATATGGTTTGTTGGTGACTTGGTACAGAGGATTCGTTTCGAGTTTATATGGTTGCGTTCGAGCTGTTTAATTTGGGGGGTTTTAGGTGCCTGACGAGGTAAATTGTCTGGGGCAGCAGTTTTGGCTTGAGTTTTGACGTAAATTCGTGTGGCACTCCACATGCGAGGCGATTTGTGGTGGTATTTCGCTGGATTGGGTGTTTAGTAGTAGATAGTTATATAGTTAATGTTTCGTGATAATTTTTGAGAACTAATCGTGAATTCGAAGGCATGTATGGTGCTAATAAATTCGGTCTGTTTTTTAGTTGATTTGCTTTCTTGAACTGATTTTTTGGTTAGATTTCGTTGTTCCTAAATCACAATGAATAGGAGATTTCATGCTGCAATAGTTGGTTAATGACTGTTAGATTTGGCTTAGTGAATCTGCATTCACTATAACGAATCTAATGCTGCAATTTGGTTAGAGTTTGACAATTATATCTTCCGTAGTTACGATTGACTTATGAAATCTATCTAGTACTTCTTTGACTTGTAATTTAGACATGAAAGTTTCATTTATCAACCTGTGTATGCTATATATGTATCTTTGTAGATTTGCGGTAGTTTATATGAAAAATGAAAGCATTTTGTTCATAGGAAGCTTTCCCTGCTGAAAATGCAGGTATCATGCTATCCATAATGAGGTTTACAAGTGGTTTGACATAAAGTTTGACAAGTTTGGGCGGACGTCCTCTCCTCAACAGACAGACGTCTGCCAGGCAATTTTCCATAAATTGATGGGAAACAATTGGCTCACAGAAAATACCATGCAGCAGGTACAGCTAATTCTTGGTCTTGTACTTGTATATTCATCTTTGCATGTTGTTTCTGGGATACAAAATTTATCTGCTTTGCAGCTTTACTGTGATACATGCCAACGATTCTTAGCCGATAGGCTTGTGGAGGGAAAATGCCCAACAGAAGGCTGTAATTATGAAGCGGCACGAGGTGATCAGTGTGAAAAGTGCAGCAAATTGTTGAATCCAACTGAGCTAATTGATCCCAAGTGTAAGGTAAGCATTTCCGATACTGTGCGCTTGTTATATATCATTGTGATTGACCTAAGCACATAAGGTGCCTGTGTCATGAAACTGTGAATTATAAACTTTCCTTTTGTCTTCTGGCTTTTTGTAGGTCTGTAAGAATACTCCACGTATTCGTGACACAGATCACTTATTCTTGGAGCTTCCTCTATTGAGAGATAAGTTGGTAAACTATATCGACAATACTTCGGTAGCTGGTATGTGGAGTCAAAATGCTATTCAAGCAACAAACGCATGGCTGAAGGAAGGGTTAAAGCCACGCTGTATCACCAGAGATCTTAAATGGGGAGTTCCTGTTCCACATGAGAAGTATAAAGACAAGGTTTGGGCATATTAGATATGAATATATTCTGCTGTTATGCATTTATCTTATTTTTCCCCTTTTGATTATTTTCAGGTGTTCTATGTTTGGTTTGATGCACCGATTGGCTACGTATCTATCACAGCATCCTATACACCTGATTGGGAGAAGTGGTGGAAGGATCCTGATAATGTAGAATTGTTTCAGTTCATGGGTAAAGATAATGTGCCATTTCACACGGTATGATGCCTATAATATTGTGAACATCTTTAGTTATTCAAGATTGTTTGAATTTATGAATAATTGGCTTCGTGTGAATACATATTTGTAACTTATTTTTTAACTACTAAGTCGGGACAATAGTACTTTCTGGTACAAGTGGGTTGGTTTTTCATCATAACACAGGACTTATAGATGTAAATTCTAATATCTAACTGAATGAGTGATCAGCCCTATTCAAGCGGGTTATGTGATCATTTGAGATTCTTTTTTTATTGTAAATCATGTTTTGTTTCATCTTAGATCTCTACAGTTCGATTATGCAAGGAGTGAAAACACAAAAGCCCATGTATTTAAGGCCAGGGTCAGTCTGCGGTTGCTGTGCTTTTGCTATGCGCACTGTGGATCTAGCTTATGGAAATATTTATCAATTCCATAAAATTTTGCTGTCAGCTCCAAAAAAGATACTTTCAAGTAATTTATGTTTTCAAAAATAGGAAAGAAGTGCTTTTAAGAAGTCACTGCAATGCAAACTGTTGTCTAAGTGCATTGATAGCATTTGCGAATAGTGACTGTTCTTTTAATGCATGTACTCTTTTTCCATTAAGTACTTATTTGATGAAAGGCAATTTTTAGGTCATGTTCCCTTCAACACTACTGGGAACCGGTGAAAACTGGACAATGATGAAGACCATAAGCGTTACTGAATATTTAAATTATGAAGCAGGTATTGTTACAGTTTTTTAACCTAATGCTTGATTGATGCACAGTTCATGTTAGTTATTAGTATTTGGTAAATCGTTGCATACTCACTTGAGCTGAGGTCTCAATTGACTTTCTAGAGATCTTTTTTATTAGTCAAGCATGTCCGGTTACACTTATTTGCACCAAACAACTAGTAATTCTTTTCAGTTGTCCAGTTTACTTCCTTGTTATTACTTATTAGCATGAAATTGGAGTATTGGATTGATAATACTCATTTCACTATATTGTTCAAGACATTAGATTATGGCATCTCTAGTTTTATTATCCTTTTTGTTCTGCCTATTGTCTTTAAGAAATGATTCTCTTGAATTTTTGTACTGAATTACAAATTTAAACAAGGATGATTGATGAAAGAAAATTTAAGCTGTGAATTGCATATTTGCCACTGGTGTGTGTATTTCTCTTGAATGGACCTGTGCCATTTGATTCAAATCCGACTACATATGCCTATGGTCTAATGTGTGTTCTGGAAGGAATGTCACACCATGCTTTGCATGGGCTTGACTAGAAACATGCTGAATTAGATGCATATATGATATAGACACAGTATGTACCTCAAATTCCTGGATAATAACTAAATATTCCTTACACCTATAGGAAAATTTTCCAAGAGTCATGGTATTGGTGTCTTTGGCAATGACGCGAAGGATACAAATATTCCTCCTGAAGTATGGCGATACTACTTGCTTATGAATCGCCCTGAGGTTTGTGTAGACATTTTGTTTAATTGATATTGAAGTATGTGATAATACGGCTACATCCATTAAGATATTTGATTTGACATTTGTTTTGGGAATTCAGGCATCAGACACACTGTTTACTTGGGCCGATTTGCAAGCCAAATTGAACAGTGAGTTGCTGAACAACCTGGGGAATTTCATCAACCGTGTGCTAAGCTTTGTTGCGAAACCAGCTGGTTAGTCAGTGGAGAATCTTACACCCGACACTTTACTTTCTTAGAATTTAGATTGATCATCTGTGATTCATTGTCATTATTTTCTTATCCCCCTTTTTTGTTTACAATTTTTTGTAAGTTCATTTTGTTCCTTTTTGATAGGAGCTGGATATGACTCCATCATACCTGATTCTCCTAATGCTGAGTCACATCCATTGACAAAGGCGCTTGCAGAAAAAACTAATAAATGGGTTGAACAATATCTTGAAGCAATGGAAAAGGTAATCAGCTTATTTTGATACATGTTAAATGGCACACATTCCATCACTGCCTGTTTTCTGCCAGCTACTAGGTTTTACAACATAATGTTTGATCTTTTTACGACAGGTTAAATTGAAACAAGGACTGAAGAGTGCAATGGGCATTTCTAGTGATGGAAATGCATATCTCCAAGTAAATCTTTTTTCCCCTCTTGGGTTTCATTTAGCTTTTTTAGTACCACTTAATACTGTTATATCTTTGCTTTGCTAACTGAATGCAGGAGAGCCAATTTTGGAAACTTTATAAGGAAGATCCAGCGACCTGTGCCATTGTGATGAAAACCTCAGTTGGTCTTGTCTATCTTCTTGCCTGTCTGCTGGAGCCTTTCATGCCCTCCTTTTCTAATGAAGTATGATCCTTGTTGTCATTTAGTCATGTCTGAATTTCTTTTGCCAGAATTTCACTGTACGTTCTCTTTATTAAGGTGTTGCGGCAATTAAATTTGTCCCCGGAAGAAAATCTGTCATTGTGTGAAGATAAAGGAGAGTGCGCCAACGCAAAAAGACCTTGGGATTTTGTACCAGCAGGCCACAAAATAGGAAACCCGTCACCTCTCTTTAAGGAATTGGTGCGTATTTGCACTTTTGTAATATTTTTCGTTAGTTGGGCCACATTTTTACATCTCGTAGCTTGCAATGGATGCAGAAAGATGAAGAAGTAGAGTTCTTTAGGAATAAATTTGCAGGCAGCCAAGCTGAAAGGAGCTCAAAGGCGCAAGCCGATGCAGAAGCCAAGAAAGTTGCTGACAAGCTGAAGGGCACAAAATTATCCGGTAATTATCTGGGCATTCTTAGCTTGTTCATTGTTCACTTGAATCAGAAGGGATACACCTTATTTTGCTGCATGTTCAGAGGTACACAAATCCATGCTGGAGTTAATATGGGTTGGGCGCTAATAAATGGTGTCTAGAAACAGGCTTCTATTTATGGGTCAAATGTGTACATATATTTCCCTGCGAAAACTATGGCGCAGGGACCTATTTCATGGCAGAGTGCGACATTTTTCTTCTGTTTGTAGTGCTCTGAGTAATTTTCTGTTGAACCATTTCAGAATTCCAGCAGTTCATTGGTCAGTTTTTTTTTTTTTGGACTTTCTTATCCAGAGGGAGGTCCAAAAAAGGAACAAAAGAAACAATCTGGTGGTTCAAAATCAAAGACAGCAGAGGAAGTTTCAGTTGCAAAGTTGGATATTCGTGTGGGGCTTATCAGAAAAGCAGAGAAGCATCCAGATGCTGATTCACTTTATGTAGAGGAGATCGATGTTGGAGAGGAGGGACCAAGAACAGTGGTTAGCGGCCTTGTCAAATACATCCCTCTTGAAGAAATGCAGGTTGGTCTTTCGTAGCATCATCTGTAGTCACGACATATATATGTTCTTGTGGTTGTCTTGCATCACTAATTCTGTAATTTCTGGTATGGATGAGCAGAACAGGAAAGTGTGTGTTCTCTGCAATCTGAAACCGGTGGCAATGCGCGGTATAAAATCACATGCAATGGTTTTGGCTGCATCAAATGAGGACCATACAAAGGTAAGGAATGTGATACCTTCTGCATTACATTAGTCCCTAATTTGCTCTCAAATTGAAGAGAGATAATTCCTTCCACGTCACCAAAAATTTGTCCGGTCCCCAATATGCCACTGGAAAAATGTGGTTCCTTCCATGCCACTGAGTTTTTATCTTGTTCCCTTTTGTGCCACTTCTGCCCCCCTGCAGTCAGGGTGCTGTTAAGTGAGCTATGAAAAGACAAAACATGCCCTCTTCTTCCTCCTTTTCCTCTCTTCACCCTCCTCATCCCCTCTCTTAGCAACTCCACTAAACCAACGAAACCACCCCCTCTCCTCTTACCTCTCTCTAGAGGCGGTGGCGCTCAGCTCCGACAGCAGCGGGGACTTGAGATGGGTGGCAGCACCGGGGACTTGAGATGGGTGGCAGCACCGGCGAATTGACGCAGAGGGGTGGCGGCTCCAACGAGACTAGACGAGGGCAAGGCCGACACAGATCGAGCAAGGCGATGGGTGCGATAGGGACTCAAGGCGGCGCAGATCGAGCAAGGTGTTGGGTGACATGGGGACTCGAGGCAGCGCAGATCGAGCCTGACTCCTGTCTTGCTATCGCTGATAGCCGGGGACGGCAATGAGTTAGGGAAGGACAGAGATAGAACAACAAAAGAGGCTGGTCTCACCCCCTTCCGGCGCATCCCCACATCCCGTTGGCCTCCTCCCCTCTTGCTGGCGCACCTCCTGGTCGTCCTCACCACCAGCCCGTAGATCTCGATGTTGCCTTCGCCATGGCAGCGCGAGGAGGGTGCGGTGGTGTGCTGGGAGGTGTTTGCGGTGGGGACGGTGGGCATGCAGTTGGCGGGGCGGTGGACATGGTGTATTGGTGGTGGTGGTGCCGTTTGGATTTTTTTGGGGGGGGGGGGGGGGGGGTGGGTGTTGCGCAACGCTGACATGTGGGCCATCAAGTTTACAAGGGCGGGATGGGCATTGTGTCTTTGGGGTCTAACGAGAACTCTAGTTACCGGGAGTGGCACAAAAGGGATTAAAGTTGAAACTCGATGGTATAGAATGAAACATATTTTTCCCAGTGGCATATTGGAGAAAACTTTCAGTGGCGTGGAAGGAATTTTCTCAGTTGAAAATACATCATAAAAAATACAGCAGGGGTCACTTTGGTTTGTGATTAAACTGACATTTGAAATTCAGGTTGAGTTGGTTGAGCCGCCAGCATCCGCTGCCGTGGGGGAGAGGGTGACCTTTGCTGGGTACACCGGAGAACCTGAGGCTTCTCTTAATGCCAAGAGCAAGACTTGGGAGAAGTTGTCGGCTGATCTGCACAGCAACGGCGAACTTGTGGCGTGCTACAAAGATGTTCCGTTCACGACTTCGGCTGGAGTATGCAAGGTCAAGACAATAGCAAATGGAGAGATTCGCTAGGCGCGGTGCCGAGCTGCAGGCTGACCGAACTTCTATCTGATTTTATTGAAAGTAATATTGCGATATTTTTTCCCGAAAATTTTGGTCGCTGCATCTGAAAACTATTTGTTTGAGAAATGCCAGTATAAATACTCTGCACACCATTAAGAACCGTACTTCTGTTTACTTTTTTTTTTCACTTTGCTTTGCATTTGTTTGGCCTATCTCGAACTTCAGCCAAACGCCCCGTCGAAGCGCATACATTCCACTTTAGCCCCCCTACTACACGGCGGCTCGTATGTGCCGGGCTAGCGGCAATTAGCCTGCGGCCGCCCACCTGGCTGTGGACCGCGCTTTAGAGGCCCACCTGGCCAAGTCAGCTGCACGTTTTTCGAGATGATTGATTTTTGCATTTAAATAATTTGAATGATTATATTTTTAAATTGAGTGTCTAATTTGTGATTTGGTTGAATCATCGTGTTTCTTACGTCGAGATCTTTAAAACAAGGCTTTACTTACATATATTTTGGTTTAGTAATTACTTTTGAAATTTTGAGTATGTTCTTGGTGCTCAAGAAGAGCATTCTAACCAAAGATTTGATTAGAAGGGGTGGAAAGAGAAATAAAATGTTAATTATGTGGATCGGCAGAAAACATTGAGCATCGATCTCTTTTTTCACTCCCCATTGGCAAGATTTGTCTGGAACATTGTTATATGTGCTTTTGGCTTCAAAGATATACCAGACAGGCAGACAATGTCTCACGGCCATTTGGGTCAAGGTTTTGATTACAGGTTTTAAAATTTTACCAGGGCTCACCGATAGGACCGATTCTAGAGATTTTGAAAAATTTCAGTAGAAAATTTCAAACCAAAATTTGAAATTCAAAAGTTTCGGCCAAAATTGGGTGAAAATAAGCCGAAACTGATTGAAAATATCCGACAAAAAGCATCCGAAATCAGACAGAATCGTTAGAAACAGAGAGACAGATTCCATCAAAAGAAGTAACACCATGACCGAGAGTAGCAAAATAGTAGTCCAAACAGGTAGCAGTGGTTTTTCATAAAACTCATAATTTGAGTTTTAACAAAAACCAATTTTCCTTATCCTCATTTTATCATACCAAACAACATTTTAGTCAGTTAGGCTCTAAATCTTGTTTCGACACAGATTAAATCTTGTTTTAGCTAATTGACTCCACCGGGCGGGTTTGCTTAAATCTAAGTCCTTTCTATTCTATGGCACAGATAATGCCACGTAGCTGTTATATACATCTCTTTCCTTGGAAAACGCTACCTTCGTAGGAGAAACATGCCATGGTGGTCAGCAGAACAACAACGCGGAGCTTGCCGAGGTCAGGAAGCGGGCCAAGCGACCGCAGGAAGAACAGCTGGGTTCTCATAGGCTCCATGCTTATGGTTTTTAATTTTGCTACAATAAGTACTCTTTAAACTATGCGTTTTTATACAGGGTTAAAAATGCAAAGAAGAAGTTAGATTGTTCTTCTTCTCCTCTTTTTCTAGCTGTACCTTCTTAGAAACGAAGAGGAGCGTCCTTGATATTTCCTCCTTAGCGCAGCGGTCAGAAAGATTTCAAACCTCTTGACTAGGTATTTCCACCCTATCTTTAGCCGCTTGAACTTTTGTTGCTACGATCATTTTCGTGGTCGTAGTCTTTGCAGCTTCAGTAGCAACCTCTGTTGTTACAGTGGTTATCTCTTCGAACACCATATCTACCACATCTTCAACTGCGGGTAGAGTCAAGGGGGCTTCTCAGCAGAAGCGTCCTTGAGTAGTGAAGAAGTCAAGCTAAAATCGTGAAAACCTTGATCTTGAATTTAGAAAAAACCTTTCCCGAGATTAGTTTCTTCGACTTCTTCTCTTCGACCACATTTGGTCATATAAGAACATCTTTGATCATGTCTGGTCAAAGGTCTTGAGTAAGAGTACTGCTCCTTGTCCCTCTTACCCCTCCTAATAGTCAAAACCAATTTCAACCACCTGGAGGGCAGTCTCCTTTTGGATCATAGGTTCTACTATTGCAATAGTTTCCTTCACAAAAGATACAAAACTCTTCCAGTCTTCCTTTTCGAGTTACTTGATAAAGC
This sequence comes from Dendrocalamus latiflorus, assembly GCA_017311315.1. NCBI lineage: Eukaryota > Viridiplantae > Streptophyta > Magnoliopsida > Poales > Poaceae > Dendrocalamus > Dendrocalamus latiflorus. Next base: position 48,677,034 of record CM029651.1, read on the forward strand.
CTTGAGAAGCACCAACTGAGAAAGTTTCGGTTTCGTAATAGAAGGTACTTTAATCTTAGGAGTCAGTTGCTCTAGTACGGCTACCCCTATCTCATCTGCGGTAGTCACAACCGCAAAGTACTGCTCGATAGGGTTGGTAAGAGCAGGAGGAGGAAGGATAGCAAGGGGAAAGGTAGCACGTGTGCTCCCCTTTTTCTTGTCACCAGCTTTTAGCAGCCGACGTCTCTTGGCCGGAGGAGTCTTGGCTTTCTCTGCCTCTTCTCCGATAACCATTAGTTCAACCCCTCGATCGTCTTGACGGTTAGTCATGCCTACATTCTGCAAGAAAGAATAATACTATTTAGTCATTCTTTATGACTACGTAGTCCTAAAGACGAAGTTGATTTTTCGATTACCTTTAGATGTTCTTTTTCTTCGATGGATACATCCATCAGAATATGAGGGGCCTACACATCGAGTATTGGAACCTTCTCACAGCTAGCTTTGACTCGAGAATTAATCTCTCCCAAAACAAGATCGGCATAGACACGTGATCGTTAACTAGAATTCAAAATTCAGAAAACGAGTTTGATCGTTACTTACCATTCTCGTAGTCCCTAGTTGTATCCGTGGCCCCTGAGTATATCCACATGGGATGTGCTCGTCGTTTTAGGGGGCTAATACGATAGGTGATGAAGTCCTTCACGACATGTCGGTTGGTGAGTCTCTTATCCCTCAGCTCTTTGATGGCTGAGATGTAAGTGGCTATCTGAATAAGGCCCTTGGGGACCGAATTCTAAGAAGTGTTCTTCTCCACAGCCTTCCCCACGAAAGAAAGGCTATCTTCGCTTGTCATCTCCCAGTAGAACCACCTCTTCTTCCAGCTCAGCCATGAAGATCGAGTGAATGTCTGAATGTACTACTCCATCTTACCGTCATGGAGCTTCAGATCATATCACATGGCAATTCCAGTCTGCCAGCTCAGTTCATAGTAGTATCAAAAGAGCTCGAGGTCCGTAGGGATGCCTAGGTAGGTCTCACACAAATACACGAATACACTAAGCATGGTAATCGAATTGGGAACCAAGTTCACCAATTCGACTCCGAAGTATTCAAGTACAATTGTAAGAATGGGATGAGCTGAAAGACAAAAACCGCACTCACAGTACGCCTAGAACATTAGAATTAACCCAATTTCTCCCATTGGCTGGTGTTGTCCGGCAGCTTCGATCCATTTGATGAATTTCTGCAGAGGAATCTTTTTAGCATCCTCCAATGCCCTCAGTTTCACATTATCCATCTCCGACACCGGCCAATTGGACGATAGCTTAGTCATTTTCCTGAGTTGTTGGTTTGGATTTGGAAGAGGTTGAAGGAAGAAGACGACTTGGTCAGCGACGGAAAGCTCGAAGCGGATCAGAGCAGAAGGGGGAGTAAGGAAACCAAAAAGCTACCTCGAGGTACGCTTTTATAACTGTGTGAGTCAGGTACCTATCTTCGGAACCGAACCATTATCTTGAGAACCGCTTCGGCGGACAAATTGACGAAAATCGACTGGAATTCTTTAATTCCTCTGTTTGAAGTCTGTCTGTCTTCACAACTCAAGTGAAATTACCTTGTTGATCAAGCTCGCTTCTGGTCGAAGAGAATTAAAAAGGTTTTGCTTTCGACCATCTTTCATCTACGACATCTCTTTCTGAAGTAAATTACTTTCACTTGAAGTTAGAGTGCTAGATGACGAGGGTATAATAATCCTCAAATTATTATATCATTATATTCTTTGAGTATATCCCTTATCGATAAGGAAGAAATTTCATAGAGTAGTTGTAAGTTTTTCCACGACCACTCTTTCAGTCGTAAGCTTTTCTACGATCACATAGTCGTAAGTCCTTTTACGACCACATAGTCGTAAGTTATCCTGCGATCACCTCATGGTTGTGGACCTTCCTACGACTATTCTATCTCCGACTAGATTGTATACGATAACCTACTACATCATGGGCCCGTCTGACAAGGAGGTTAGAACGTCAATTTATTCTTAATAACTACGCATGATCTCTCTCTAACAACTACAGCCGCACGACGAACAGGTCATCATGTCTCTCTGACAATAACTCCTGTTGGACGGTTAACACCTGAAGCGTTAAAGCATCTTTTGGTGCGGGCCAACGGCCATCGTTTTGACAATTATATAAAGGTTGACATCAGAGAGAAGAGGGGTCAGATCTAGTCCAAGCTAGACATAGTGTAAGGCATTTTGTGTTACTATTAAGGCTGTAAAAAAAGCTCGAAGCTCGCGAACTATTCAAGTTCGGTTCGTTTTAGGCTTGATTCGAGCTCGGCTCGAACTTTAAACGAGCCGAACTCGAGCTCGCGAGCTTTACCGAGCCGAGCTCGAATAGTTCTCCAGCCTCAATTCGAGTTTAAATAGTAATACATATTAACTCTTATCAAGCTTACTCGAGCTCGAACTTTTCTTATTGTTGAAAATTAGTGTATGTTTGAATTATTTTGACTATTATTGAGCTTACTAGAGCCGAGCTCGAACTCAAAATTTTCTTATTATTGAAAAATAGTGCATAATAAATTATTTTAATTACTGTCGAGCTTCAACGAGCTGAGCTCAAGCCTACTCGAGCTTAGGCCGAGCCAAGCTCGAACCCTAACCCGAGCTAGGCTCGAGGTTCTACCGAGCTCGAACCTGGAAGACAAACTCGCTCGAGAGCGGCTCGTTTACAGCCCTAATGACTATCTCAGTTGTAATCAATTCTCTGAGCAATAGATATATAGGAAGTAGGGTTGTTATTCTCCTGGGAGAAGGCTCGAACATGTATAAAAATTCCTGTATCTCTCCTCTATGTGATTGTAGTCTAGGTCTTCATGAGTTTCCCCTAAATTCAATAAGTATGTATGTATAAATGTATGTATGTATGTACACAAATAAGATAAAGACACCCTTCCATTTTTAAAATCCCATATCTATTCATATCATCTATGGAACTTGCAGGTGTGCTTTTGCTCTTGCAAGTCCAGGTGTGCTTTTGCTCTTGCAAGTCCTTCTTGTAGTTCAAGACTATTTTCCTTTTTTTATTACAAGAAAAACGCGCACACACACCATCACATGCACACAAACGTACCCTCTTAGTAGATGCCTAAAAACACGGAGGCAAGGATAAATTTTTGACCTTATAAATTTTTACTGAAACACATTTACTCGTGTGCGTGTAAAGGTGGGTACTAGGATTTGAAACCTAGTGTGGGTGGAGTTGTACATTCACAACTCTATCACCCAACCAAGAGGTGGTTCTGACGTTTTTCCTTCTATGCTAATGGGATGTAAAGAAATTAATATTTTTGCAGAATATATATATATATATATATATCATTACTATTATAAAAGAACGAGTTGGTGGTCGTACGTCCATTCTCCTCCAACCATCCTATTCCTTTAACTTCTCACTACTCTCCACTTCTCAATAGATCAAAGCAACTCTCTTCTATAGTATAATTATTTATACATCCAATAAATTTCGTTGCAACGCACAAACACATGACGTGTGTGTAGGGTATCCAACGATAAAAGTGCAAAACAAGCTCATAGAAAAACGACTAAGTGCAAAACTTGTGGAAGAAATCATCAATTAGAAATATCAACTCGACGACAACAAAGTTTTATGAATTTATGTGTTATCAGACCCTTAATTACCAAAGAAACTTGCGGTTCAAATTGCTTACCAAATAAAATACATGAGTATTTTGGTAAAAACAGAAACCGTATAGCTGTATTTTATTGATAGACCGCAAATGTGTATGGAATATTTTAACTTGACGCTATGCAACCCAAAACAGATAATTACATTAATGAAGTGACTCCATGGCCTGTACAGTTGTACTTGTTAATTAACTGGTTGTGCATATGAATATGTTCCACCATGCAATGCTTGTGTCGCGCGCACGACTATATACAGAAATTAGCTGCACGATGACTTGCAATTCTACATTATTTCTTCACTCAAACCTCTTTTAAAAAGGAGCATATATTGAGATGAAAGGATACCTGTATAATAACTCAACGAGTTCAATTCTGCGACTTTTTTCTGTACTAGTTCGTTATCAACAATATCTTTATTTTCTTAAAAAAAGTTGTTTATTGAACAATCTATATATAATTATTCCTTCACTTTCTCGTGTCAACAGCATGTACAAAACACTCGGGAGATACCGCAGCTGCAACTCACAGGAAGCAAATGCTCCGGTGTTCTTAACAACCTTTTGAATGACAATCATTTCCATGCATACATAATCTCTTTTGAATGATAATAGTTTCCATGGAATGAGGCAAATCTACTTTCTGATTTGGCAAAGGATCGATTACATCCTACCCTCCAAAAAAAAATTAATTGACATATTGTTTATGCTAAAAGTTTTTGTTTGATGACCTTTGTTCCCTTTTCATTCACAGCATAAAGTCGTTTATTCCCTGTAGCAATATCATAAAGTTCTCCGACTATTCAATAAGAGCTAGTGCAGAAACAACACACAATATGCTGAGTTCTTTTCGGTTTATGACTTCACTTAAACAAACAAATAGAACGACTTCTCTACCGTTATTTCGAAGCAGACTATCAAGATAACTTTTTTAAAATGACTTATCAATATTTAGTTTATTTATATAAATACTTATGTTAGAGTTTAAAACTATAAGCTACAGTTAAAAAGAACTAACGATATGGTGTAGTGGGTGTGTGGTCCAATCCGTGATGGATGGGGCCAGGCAGATAGATGGCCCGAGACATACATTGGGCTGCAAGCCGTTGATAGTGATGTGGGCTTAGGCAGTTTGGGTCGACCGTGGGCTTGCGCACGCGGGAGACGTAAAGTTCAGCGGAGGGGAGCGAGACGGGCCGCGCCGCACTGCACGAGTAGTTCGATGAGCGGAAACCGGAAAGCTGCGCTGGATCACATTTTTTTCCTCTTTTTTTTCACCGGCCTTCTCTTCTTCTTCTTCCTTGGAGAGGGATGGGTGAGAAATTTGACATAGGGCGATTTATCATAAATGCGTATCGCACTAATTCTATGTGAATTTCAAAGGACTGAGTACGTTCGAGCTCCGAACTATGTACATGATACTGCAAGTTTGAGTGTTTTTTTGTAACTGAGAAGTGTTACGAAGAGGCTTCTTATTTCACCAATCTGGATTTGACAGCTGTGTGTAAATAATCTTTCCTAGCTTCCTATTTGTCAGGACAACTTTCTTTTTCTTTTTTTGGAACTATCTTGTTGGTTAGGGCAACATGATCTATTGTTTCTGTACTTTTTATCTTATTTTTTTTTCCTATAAGCATTATCTCACTTGAACTAGCCTGTAATGTTTCATTCTTTTCTTGTTGAAACTAGATTAATTACCAGGAATATTTGAAGCTGAAGACTAGTGTCGAATTTCTTCAAACCACACAAAGGTAGTCTTCAGAGTTGGGACTGAACAATTATTTTTGTTGCATATATATTGCAAATAAGTTTGTATCAGCCTATAACTTATCAGCACTTGTTCACATCTCATAGAAATATTCTTGGTGAGGATCTGGGTCCACTTAGCATGAAGGAACTTGAGCAGCTTGATAACCAAATAGAGACATCCCTCAAACAAATCAGGTCAAGAAAGGTAAGCTAAGGTTCACCGTTCACCAGCTTCAAATGTTTTTCTTCTGTGCAGATACTCCTTTAATTTCAGCGACTTGAACCGATCGTAGTAATGATTATTTTAAGATCGCATGTGTAAAACGTTGGCACTTCGTTTACCACCAAGCTATCAAAACGTACCTGCGCTTTGTTATGTTCTTGGATACGCTGATGGCTTGTTGTTATGTTTTGTTCTTGGATAAATCGTGAACGCGTCGTTAATTGTTGGGGGGCAAAGAAATTGCTCGCCATTTATCGGGTTCAGGCTTCAGAGGTCGATCGGGACGGCAACGGCTGGCGGTGTCCGCCGGGCGCGGTAGCGGAAGCTCATCCGAGTGCCGTGCAGCGGCAGGGCACCGTGCCAACCCGACGGCCGTGCGTCCCGGCGGACAGCAACAGCGCCGTCCGCCCGCGCGCGACCCGTCAGCGCCGCGCGTCGTTTTCGTTGAACACCGTCCGCGCCGACGCGCGCACGCGCCCCGCCTCCGGACTCGTCCCAACCGTCGGCGCGCGTGGGCTGGGCCTCGCGCGGACCCCGCGGCCGTCGGGCCAATCCTCCCGCGCGCGTCTTGTGGCAATCGGCCAGGTAAATCAAACGGAAGACTACGCGCCACCGCCGCGCCCATCCGCTCACCGGAAACAGAACCGTCCATCACCGCAACCCGGCCGTCCTTTGCACTGTCAACTTGCGTGACGAATGCTACAACGGCACCCTCGTTTGGGAATCTAAGGAGCGATCTCGGCAGTAGGTGGCCATGTCGGCGTTACCACTCCCCACTGCCACGGCCCTGAAAAGTGCTCGACGAAATGCCCGAAGGCGACAGCAGGTGCCTGCAGCTGCAGGGCCGTCCCCTTGCGCCAAGCCTGGTCTGATCTGATCGCCCCATCCACAAGCCATGCGCGAGCCACATGAATCCTCTCGCGCCCCAGCTTAGGCGTCCTTGCACGGCCTGCCTGCTGGGGCCGGATGCCGCGCACTTGTCTTGAGGGCGAATGCAGAGCGGGCCCTCGCAACAGGGCAGGCGAGCGTACTGCCGCCTGAATCTTTCGCCGACCTTGTCCTAGCAAGCCAACCTGCGCGAGCGCACGCGCACACACAGAGTTAATTTGGTGAAGCATCAAGACACACGAGAGAGAGAGAGAGAGAGAGAGAGAGAGAGAGAGAGAGTAAATTTGGTGATGCATCAATATTCAGGAGAGCTCGCTGCCTCGCTCCTGCCTGCTGCCGAGGGCAGCAACACTGTGTACTGGAGGGCTTGCTGCGCCCAGCCGCCCAAACTGACCCAGCCAGACGGGCCAGGGTGCCAGAATATAATCGCCGGTGGCCGTGGAGATTAATTAGGCGGTACGTACGCCTAGGAGAATCAAAATGGGACTCACAACTGTCAACTGTGTACTCATCGTGGCATTCAGTGAAGCAAATTATAAGCTCGTCGCAGTGCTCGTTGGATTGGAGAGGGATCTAGCCAGTAGCCACTGAAATTTAGACCTGCACCTTTAACTCATGCCTCATGGCATTTGGAGACAACCATGGTTCACAATTTCGTCCGAAATGGGACAAAATTTTAAAAATTTCGCCCCTTTCAGTAGGCAGTGAAACAAAAATGATTCAGCCAAATTTTGGCCGAATTTGGCCCTATTGAAATCTATCTAAATTTTAGTTAAATTCCATTAAAATTTAAATGCTGTTTGAAAATTTCGTCCGAAATTTTCTTGCTTTTGGTCCTTTCGCTGCCTGGCGAACATTTTTACCGGCCGAGAGATTTTTCCCTGGAGACAACTCAACGAGGGATTCGGATCTCTCCCATACATACAACAGATCTTATAAGGTAATCTACTGTAACCTTCATGAGGGCCGGCCGGGCAGACGGACAGAACTTGCGCATGACATGTTGATCCCTTTCTCACATCTGTAGTGGAAGGTCCCTCTAAGTCCCAGAATATGAACTTTTCAGTATAATAGTACTGCACCATGTAAAATTAGGGGATTACCATACCTAGCGACAGTGCATATAGCCTACCAAATTGTCATGTAACCTGGCTGTCCCTGTGTGTCGTGTGATACCACTACCAGATACCATCTGTGAGTATAAATGATAAATCAAAACTGATATATTACTAGGGCGCATCTTAACTAACTGTTAATGGAGTTCTATCTAAGAAGATGAGCATCTTCTGTACATCATTTTTTTGAACTCTGTTATATATAAATTTTAACCTACATACTGGTAAAACCCCACACAATATTGCGATATATACTTTAGTAAAGAACATAAACAGACTTTTATATATATATATATATATATATATATATATATATATATATATATATATATATATATATATATATATATATATATATATATATATATATATATATATATATAGGACGAGTGTTTCATGCACCTAGGTGCCTAGGCACATATATCAATACCCGTTGATGTGCTTTGAGATTCACGACGTTTGACGTGTGTATCTTCACATACCCATAAAAAAGTATATTTGAAATATGAAACTCCGAAAAAAAACTAAATTCAACTTTAGTTTAATTAGTTCAAGCTACGTTCATGGTATATACTCACTGAAGTCGCATCAAATTCAAAAGTAGTTCAAACTAGTTTGAACTGAGTTCGAAACACAATTACCATAAATATATCAAGAGTATCAAACTTTTTCATACCCAAACTCCAAAAAAATTATCAATCATACACGTGTATCAGACGGTTCTTGATGTGGGTGCCTAAGCACCCAGGTGCCTTAAGTAATTTTCATATATATATATATATATATATATATATATATGGTGCCCAGGCACCATGACTTAAAATAGGTATTTACCCTATGTATCGTGTGCAAAAAATTATGAAATTTTTAAAATATCGAGTTTAACTAGTTTACTAACTAGTTCAAATAAGTTTGAACTGAAATTCGAATTGTAGTTATCTTTTTTATTATAGTTTGATTGTAGGTATGTGTTGATTATATGTATAAATCAGCAAAGCATATGATCTAAATTCGTTCAAAACTTTGAATTCGAGTATATTTTTGAAAAGGTATACATTTCATTTGAATTGTTATAATGGGTATATACCTTAAAACCGATAATTTAAAAATATACCCGATATTGGGTTGAATTTCATGGTGCCCAGGCACCATGGTGTTTAATATCAAGGGAACCATGTTGCCTAGACTCCATGATCAACCTTCCATCTATGATTGAGACTTTATATCAATGATTGATTCGACATGCCAAATCAATGATTTTCTTTCCAAATCGATGCATTTCTGAATTAATGAATGCTAACGGATTTGCCTAATAATATATATACCATCGCACTTGCACGCATCTAAAAACAATCCAAAGACAGAGAGGCCTGGTGTCCGGGCACCATTGTGCTCCATTTCAGCTCTGTGTGTGTAACTATTCTGTGCGCAGGTATAAAATGTACGTCGAAGAAAGTTATTGACGTGTACGAGTGAAGTTACTGTCAAATACATGTAGAGTTACCACCAGTTGTGTGACACAACTGGTGGTAACTCTACATGTATTTGACAGTAACTTCATTCACGCACGACAGTAACTTTTTGGCACGCACAGTGCACGCAGGCGTAGAATAGCGCAGCCATATATACATACATACATAGTGTGTGTGCACGGTATAGATATAGATCTTCTAGAAATGCTAAAAATCAGTCGTACAAAAATATTTGTGAAAGCAATTGATTTTTTGACATTGTGATATGCTTGGAGATTGGTGTTCATGGCCATCTTCTCTGGTGGCTCGGATTCTCTAGAGGGCGGCTGTAGAGGGAGGGAGGGGTGGTGGTGGCTTGGAGGTGGGTAGCGAGGGTGGTGGATTGGCGGTTAGCCACCGGAGACAAGGAAGAAGGGGCATCAATAGTGGGGAAAATGGAAGCAGGGTGGAGGAGACGGCGGGTGGCGCCGGCAGCACCAAGGAGCACCTCGTGGAGCGGGCCTTGTCAATGCGAGGCGACACCGGTGAGGCCGTGGCGAGGTTGGGGGCGGCATGCACTAGGTTTGGGAGTAGGAGGCATAGGGCATGTTCTTTACCTCACAAGCTGGCGGCTTTTGGCTTTTGCTACAGTACCTTAACTTTCAAACGGAGTATTCTCTTAAGACGGTGTCTACAAGTTAAACGATCTACACGTTAAAAGCCTAAAATCTGTACCAGCCAAGATCGCAAGTGGATATCTGTCTCTCCGTAATCTGTACCGTAAATAGCCAAAATTCAAAAATTTCAACCAAAAGCCATAAGCCGCAGCCGAAAAGAACAGGCCCTATATAGCAAATTGTTGGTTTGATTTGGAGCGATGGATGGAGATCAAAGGGTTAAAATTTTGACTGAAATTTTTTAACAAATCTCGAATGTTAGATAGACAAACCCAATATTTTCAATTCGTTCTCTTTCTGTTAAGTTCAGTATGACTTTCTAAGCAACTCTAAGAAAGCAGATACTATATATGAGAAAACAATATACCTGTGGGGAAAGTAAGCTACGGCCGGCCTACAGCATAATATGTAAGATGGGTGCAAATCACTGAAATGATCCTCACTCTAATGGTTTTTGCCCTAGTTCGGTTAGCGAGGAAGACGTACAAGTTCTCCTATTCATACTACGACCGGTCCAAAAGTACGAGACTCTATGACAATTTATTCTATTGGAATTTGATGATATCGACAACGTGTTTTATCTCAAAATTATGTACTATCATCCTATATATATAGAACAGTATATATCATGCAATAGAAAGTGGAAATTTCCAAATAAATGTACTGTCCCATTCCAAAAAAAAAAAGTTCTATCGCATATATAGGACCATCGTATGCATATCAACCCCCTGATCAATTAATCATATGTGTGTGTACCGCATACAATCAAGTAAACACACACACACATGCATATATATGTTAACAATGATTAGAGGGAAGATCGATTAAGATGACGAATATTATACGGTAGCAGCTGGTCGTAATCAAAGGGTACGTACACTCCAACAAACAACACCAACATAACTTAACGAGAGCAACAACAGGGTAAACACAAAACGCGCATGCAATTATATATTCATAACTGATGATGAGCTGATAAGTGATCTGATACTCCCAGAAGGCTACTGCACCATGCATGGACCTAGCCGGTGTGTTCCATCTGCTTGAAGATGTCGAAGCTCTCAATGACCTGCTCGTTGGCCCTCTCCTGCAAGCACATCGATCGATCATGTCAGGCATGCATGATATCTATGTATAGTTAGCTCTTTACAAATCATAATAGCCCAAGGTAGAGATGACTCCAGATCTATCTATGTATGCTTGGCTAGTTACCTGCGCACCAGGCATTACTCTAGACTCGGCCGGGTTGCTGTTGGAAGTAGAAACAGTCGATGAGCAGCGAGGGTCGCACTTCGCCCACTGCATGCATCGAACATAGAAGATCAGTGTGGTGAATTTGGTTGAGATATTAGCCGGAGCAAGCAGCTGCTGAACAACTACTTATAGATCTACGATATCTGTATGGATAGCTTGAGCATCTTACGTTCTTGGCAGCCATGCTGAAGGCCTCCCTGTGAGGGATATCCGGCTTCGCAGCTTTGATACGCTGTATTTCCTCCCTGCCACATATGCAAGGGTTTGTTACACACCATTACGAGGCGCTAATTTGTTAGATAAATGCATTTTGTAAAGAAAAAAAAGATAGATCGATGCATGTCTTCCAAGAAAAATCTCTACCATGGAAGGTAGAAATTTTATTAGAGATTCGTTCTTTACGATGATCAACATGTCTTTGTTTGTATACCATTTGTTTTGGAGAAGTATTCTTAATTTGTGGTTTTTCTTTTCTCATGAACTAAATAAACTCCTATTATAATATTTTTTAAAAATTCTGAGACTCAAAAGCTCTTTTTATAGCGGAACAAAAAATGTTAATAAACTAGTAAATATATATGTTGGAGTTATAGCTCTTATATATAGATTGACGTAGAAATGGATGTGTCATCTTTTGCAACTTAATGTGTTGGATGACAAAGAAAAGGTACAATTATATCCTCCTTCTGTCTTTTTTAAGTGATATTTTTTTTACTTCTCATAGTCTCGGAGATGTGATTTTGTCCATCTTTTTAACTTTGTTTTATTATATACTAATAAAATTATTATATTAGGAAAGTGTTTTAACGATAAATCTAATGATGATATAGTATTCGTGTAGCCAATTTAGATAATTTAAACATATTAGTTTGATGGCACATATTCTAGGGTCTCAAATAAAAAAGAATAGAGGAAGTAATTTTTAGTTGAGCTTTGCTCTTGTAATCCAGTTATATATATATTATTTTTTCTGCAGCAAAATTAACTTATTTTACTATAGGGAAAAATTAATTATTTGCCACGCCTCACTCAAAAAAATGCCATACCAAAGATTATCACTTCATGAAATGCCACGATAAAGATTGCACTTCATAAATTGCCACGCTACTCACTAGCCAGCTTTTCCCACAAAATAGATATTCTACCATTATTCATTTTTTTTTACTTTGAAAACACCCAATGTGAAATAGCAAAAATGCTCCTGACCCAAACCCGACATGAATGGTCGAGCCGGACCCTCTCACGCCTGAGCCAGCCTTGAACCTGAGCCTCCCACCAATTCCCTTGTTCCCATCCCCTTTCCCCATTGCTTGCTCCCCGCCGCCACTCTTCGATTGCGGTGACCCAGAGAAATGTGCGTGGACACTTCATTGGTATATTGATATATTATTTCCTCGTTGGACCTACATGTACAAGACGTCATTTTCAATGCAAGTTCAATTCAATTCCGATGGGCAATGGCCACTGCTTACGTTGGCTTTGATCTCAGGCTGTATAACTAAGTTCAGCCAAGTTTACTCGTCCTTAGATCTTAGGTCTAAATAGACTGCTACATGTAAATCCTATAGCAACAACCTTATAAATATTATTATACCTTTTTTCTCCAAAAAAAAAACTGGTTCAATAGGTGAGGCTACCCTCACTCTTATAAGTTATATTTTTTGTATTCATAAGTGATATGTGACTATTCCTAATATTCTCTCCCTTACATATTGATTGTGCACTTCTATAACCATGAAGAGACGCTAAGCTCTGGACCGTGATACCAAATGTTGGTTTTGGTCCCGGACCATATGGCTAGGTCCAACTGGGTTTCCCTAGGCCTCAAGTCCAAATAGATTGAACATAACTAAGTTCATGGACTGCCGCATGCAAACTCTATGCAACAATTTTATAAGTGGTATTAAATTTTCTCTCTCCAAAAGACTAATCCAATAAATAAGGTCTTCCTTACACTTATAAGTTGTCCTTTTTTATTCATCGATGTGGGACTATTCCCAACAGCTTCTACTAGTTCCTAAATTAGGACTTCAGACTTGGGGAGACAAATGCATTAATTCACCAAACCTTTTTCACCTGAATTTGGGTCGAACACCGCAGGTAAATTGTCCAGAAAGCTACAGGCCAGTATAGTCTCTTCTTCTCTAGAGTAGAACCACCACCGGCCGTACAGTGCATGCCTGCGTGCATGCCGGGTCGACGCCGGCGGCGCAGGTATATACTATACGCTTCCTTTTGCCGTGTCCACGCAATGAAGTGTTCACACACGTTTCTCCGGGGCCGCCGGAATCGGGAGGTGGCGGCGGGGAGCAGGCAACGGCCCGGGAAAGGGAACGGAACATGGGTATCGGCTGAATGCATCTATATATATTGGCCGACTCTTTGATAGTAGTAGCATGCAAGCATGGTCTTGCATTATTTATTTCAAAGAGGAAGAAAAATACATGAATGCATGCAGTTCATAAATATTAGCAAAACTGTAAATGGGATAGACTATTGCACAGACAACTGAAATTTTTTTATGTTTCAGTCACCTGAAATTGCACTCTCAATTAACTAAAATTGAGCCCCTATAGTCTAAATTCCGTTCTAAACCCAGTTGAAATAAAGTCATCAATTGTTTCTTGCTTGTTCCCTAGAAAGGTTCGAACTAATAGCGGCCGGACTCGAGCTCAGGCAAAACCTGTTTTAAAATTTTCCGGAAATTGACATGAAAATTGCTGGTTTAGTTAGAACATTGCTAATACATTAGATAAGTTAGGAAAGATCGATATGAACAGTTCGTAAAAATTGGTGAAATTTAGTAATAACAAGTCCAATTTAACTCGGTGCAAATAGTTCAAAAAATACTTTGCAAGAACATTTTTCGGTGCATTGTGGGGGAAAAGAGAGGATATCCCCTCAAAAAAAAAAGAGGAAAAGATTTACTCAGTTTAGTGCTAGTCAAAATAATTGTGCATAATGGGGGCATATGATGTGTGTATCAGTATATACATCACAACTGAAGTCACCAGTCACCACAAGACTTCACAAAAGTATGCTTTTTTTTTAAAAAAAAAGAAAAGACCCCTGAAGACAAACAAGATCCATGGACTATGGTTTAGCTAGTTTATGTGCGCACGTGTTTATTTGTACTTGGTTGACCAAGAGAAACGACTCTTAATTTATCACACGTACTTATATGATAGGCTTCTATTGTACTGATGTGTCCACATTTACAAGTAATATAAGTACCGTACATGTGATTAGCAAAAAGGAATATATATTCTGGGAAAAGATCCTTTTAATCAAACATGAACTCTCCCCCCCCCCCCTCCTTTTTTTTTTTTTTGCAAAACAGATAATCAAACTTGAACTTCAAAATCTGTGCAGATCTCATTAAATTCATTGGACCAAATAAACAATATGAGATCACATGCAAACTATTAGGGGTAATGCATTTGAGCAAAATGAAAGTAAAAGAAGGAATGTCTTGTCACCTCATGAAGCGATTGTAAGCAGATGGGAGACGGTGTTTCTTCTCTGGGGCTATAATATATGAAAGAACAAAAATATTGATCAGAGAAAACAGGGAACGTTTACTCATCTAATTTGTTCATCAACAAAAAGAAAGAACACTGAAAGAAAGAAAATAGAAAGAAACAAACAAAGTCTTGTTACACCAGCAAGCAAGCAAGAAAAGAAAGGACGAAAGAAAGAAAGAGTTGATGTAGTTTCTTGCTACTTACGCTTGACAACAAAGGGTGCTCTGGGGCTTGCATCACTTGATGTCGGCGAGGTCAGCGGCAGCGGTTGGTTCCTCCTGCAGTCATTGCAGGGTCCCTAACACCAAGAAATGGCCACATAAGAATCAAGGCTATTAGGCTAGGTCCCAGCGTTTCAAGATCTCACAATGTTAGCCTGTACGATGATGGTAAAATCATTTCCTAGAAACTATTTCCAGATCTCCATGGGTCGTCAAAACTGGTAATGAATGCCTATCTTTTCAAAAGATATTAGTTAGGGGAACCATGAATGCCACAGCAGAGCTGCTACTGTGCTAGTTGCAAGCTGCCTTAAAAAGATCAACTGGCATTTGCAGCGATGAGGGCTTTCCCAAGCCACAGATGAGCAAAAGAAATCTTTTGTAGTCCAGACTCAGCGTTGTTTAATCTTCCATTGCAAATAATACTTTTGAGTTGTTCGATAAAGCAGAGGGGGAGAGAGAGAGAGAGCAAACAAAGAAAGCACAATGATGCAACTACGAACAAATTAGCAAGCCATGGCATATTTCATGACAAAATCCCACACAATATGTGCTATGATTTATTTCCTATGCTCCATTTCTTTCATGAGTGCAACTTCTTTCTATTTGTTACGAGTAGTTTACACTCTTTCTCATCGTTTTTTTGTCCTCAAACGAAGTACCATATCCAGAAAGAGGAACATAGCAAGAAGGTAAACCATCAGTCCATCACTTAAAAAGATGAAGCAAACAGATGGAATGCGGGACATGCATTTTTTTGGTGAGTTCTAACGATCGACCTGAAACGGCCCCATGGGGTGATCAGTTGGGGAGAGCGGCTGCACCATCGGCGACCGCGGGCTGAGGAAGGAGAGGTTGTTGCAGTGGCCGCATTTCACAGTCACGGTGTCCATCAGCCTCTTGCATGGAACTCCAACCTGCAGCTACCCAAAAGACACAAAATCAATCCCAGCATGTAATTAAATGAACCACTCAACTTCCCTTGCATGGCACTGTCTTAAGTTGTAGCATCGTGGAAGGAATCTAGAGGAAAAGAAAAGGAAGTGCCAGGAAGGAGAGAGGGGAGAAGAATAGAACAAGGTACTAAATTGGAATATTGGATTCTTGTCCAATTTAAACTCCAGCCTGAATATGCGACAAGAAAGAAGAGAGGAAACGGAATCTGGGAACCACAAAACCTAATGGAAGTGAAAGATGGAACATGACACACTATCAGGATACCTGATGAGCAGACTATTCGATAAAGCATCAAGAACCAATGAAACACAACGTATGAAAGCCTAGCAACAAGCAGGACACTTCAATCACGTCTCACGAACAAAAAATTCTAGTGGATGTGTGTGCTCCTACAATCACGAAGCAAGAAGCTGGATTTGGTCCTTAATTTGTCCAGTTCGTACTCTTGTGAGCAAACACACCTTCATATAAATAACGTAATTAAGGACGGAAGCAAGTGAAAAGCTTTTGGGAACCAGGAAACGCAGCTAACACTTCCAAAAAAGAATTAACCAAAGAACGAAAAGCATGTGTCATGTAGCGATCATTCTTGCACCGCGCGATCTCGCGGCGATGTTTCGCTCCCTCCCTCTCAAAGCCACTCCGGTTTCTCGAGGAGTTTACCGCGAGCACGGTGTTGCAGTAGGTGCAGCGCACGTAGCACAGGTGCTCGGACGGCGACGCCAAATCCATGCCCGGCTGGTGGTGGTCGAGGAGAGAGATGCTTTGGTGTTAATCAAGCTGTAGCAGTAGGAGGAGGTGGAGGTATGGCGACGGCGAAGTGGCAGAGGAGGAGATGGGGAGGAAGGAAGTAGAAGAAGAGGCGGAAGGAGGAGATTGTGGAGAGAGAGTTGTGCTCCAGTGCAAGAGAGAAGACGGGGTAGGGTTTCTATTCTTACAATAATGCATCGGGCCCACACACACATGGGTCCGTACGCACGAGACCAACCACAGCGATCGGGCGAGCTAGCTAGCTACACACCATAAAGTTTTTCCGAGACAAGAAATACATAGCTTTCTCTTTTCCTTGTTCGACATCTTTTTACAAAGATGGTGATCGGTTCGGCTGAAAAGCTCATAGCTTATGGCTGAAAACACTGTAGCTAGCTGAAAAAAACACTGTAGCTGACAGAGGCTTATTTAGCATAATTAAATTTAAAAAATTTAAAAATATAAAAAATATGTTAGCCCATTACGTATAATACAAACAAATACGGGAAAAAAAAGAACCGGCAAAAAAGCTCAACAAAAAGCCAAAAGTTCAGAAAAAGACGAAACTTATGAATAATGAAAAATAAGCCAGAAACCGAAGCCGAGTTGATCAGGGCCTAAGTATGATGGTTTTTATTTATATTTTTTAAAGATGGTGAATATGCTAATATAGATGATACACATAATTTTAGGTTCAGAAAGCTATTTAGATAAGTGATTTCGAGAAATCTCTTCGAAAAACCATCTAAAAATAGCCATATACACAGACTAATTAATCATGCGTAGTGATCTCTATCAATCTCCTCTCTCCCATATGTAAATGCAGTACATGTCAAGGGAAAGGAACAGTCACCCTGCTCCTAGCATCTCGGGGCCTATTGGGCATGGTGGTGGGAGTAGTCGCACATCCATCCAATTGTGCCCTTGAGTACGACTGCTCCCTGTTGCGACCGATAGGCCAGGAAGTGTGGTACCTATGTATGTGTGTACATGTGACTGATGCACCAGTTGTACGTACGTACGTTCGCTCCATCGGTCCAACAAATAGTGGTGATCAATTTGACGACTCGGAGATGAGGGTGTTTTTGGCTGAATTGTGAGATCGATATTGATGGCGTGGGTCGCGACATTTCACTATTAATTGGTTGTCGTTGGGCTGATGACGAGATCGATCGATGTGTGTCGTTGTTGCCTACCATCTCGATCGGTTCGCTAGATTGCCCGCGTATAATTAAATTCATCCGTATAATTCGAACATGTGTGATCGCTTGAATGCATACATGACCAGAGGCGACATAGATCGACATTGAACGGAACCTTGATGGTGACCAGCTTATATCAGAGGTCTAACATGTTGTTAAGTTGTTTTCGCCGTTGGTGTTTTCAGCTGCGAATAAAACTTCATTTTCTGGTATTGGATTGAGGGTCCAACTAGATTTATGTAAAAAAAAAAAGACCTAACTTCTCATTTTGGTTTTTCTTTCAGATAGAATGAGTACTTTTTATGTTCTAAAAAGACGGTGTTATGGGGATGCCTAGCCCCTTGGGCCTCCAAAAGTGTCTAATGTGCCTTAGAGTAGATCTAATAATATAGGGATACGTGTATAGAGGAATATACCAATATATCCTTACCAATTATAATTAGTGAGGAGTAGGATAGGAGAGAGATAGATCCACATATTTTACTCACCAGCTCTTTCTTTAACTGTATTGGTTCTACACTTTCTATGGAGAGGGTACCAGTACCTGGCCTGCCACAACAGATGGAATGAGCATAAATTTTTCAGCAGTGTGGTTGTAATTAGTTTAAAGCAAAAAAGGCCTATCGAAAGTCGTGTAATATCACCCCACTCTTCTAATCATAGCATCATTCGATTTAATCATGCAAATTTTCTTACGTGCACGCGCGCATTCATACGTTGTGAGATTAAATGATTTAGCATTGCTCTTATGTTGAGAAACACAACGTAAATCCAGATTCCTACTGGGAATTAAACAAGTAGCTGCATGCCTTATTATGGTGCTAATAATAACAACTATGATTTGTTGCTCCCATGCATCATGCATGCTAGCTAGTTAGCTTGGTATTACACTTTAATCTTTGAACTGATAAGCAGGTTGTACGTAGGGCCCGTTTACATGCTTTCATGATACCGATAACATGCTTTGTTGATGAACGAGGTTTGGTGGGATTTTCATGAGTTTCGTTGCGCAAGTACGTCTAACGAAAGCTTTCTATGTGCCTTTTCCAGAGGCCTGCCTTTCCTGACATTTTTCAATGAAAGAAAACATAGGCGAAAAAACAACAGTAATATGACGTTCTCTTATCATGATTAAAGATCTGTAGGCACGACGAGATTATTAGGTTTAACTGTTCATGACAAAAACAAGACGAGGACGGAAGATTTTCTTTCTAGGCAAGCGGGGAAAAGACGACGCACGCATGCATGTGGATGTCCCTAAAATATTTTCTGTGATCGCTATTTGCCCGTGCAGTGTGCCAGCACCACGCCACAGTTCATTTCTCTATTTCACACGTGGAGACAAAATAGCTAGTGCCATTTATTACTACATGATCTATGGATTTCCGGCCTGATCATTAACCAGAGTGAAGCAGTCAGATTAATTTAGTTACTTTTCGCTTGATCAATTTGAGAATCTTCATCATTTGCTAATGCATGATAGAACCTGCAGTAGGCATCATAGGTCAACGTCAGCGTCAACAGGGGAATATTGAGTTCTTGGATTCAGGCAGGCAGAAGCGGCAACAGCAGCTCTTGTGACAACACAAAAAATTGTATAAGCTTGTAACATTTGGTATCATGCATTAGCCGACATATGATATGGAAGCGAAGTCGATTCCTCCGATCCATAATGGAAGCGAAGTTGATTCCTCCGATCCATATGGCATATGATATGGAAAGATAGTTTGTTATTCGTTCCTCGATCAGGTAAATATATGTATGCCGGTAGGGATTGCCTGTCGGCATGTGATATGGAAGGGGGCATGCAAGCATGCATGACCGATGCTTACACATGGAGATCGATGTTGCGTGAACAAAACTACTAGCTAGCAATAAGAGAGATCATATAATGTATCATGCAGCACAAATGGGGCCATGCCAATTCGATTCACTTATATGTTGCTAGCTCTCGATCTCATGACATGCGTACATGCTGCGCAGCGAGATGTCCACCGGTCCATCAATCGAACTAATCAGTTCCACCAGGCCGGCCAGTTTGATGGATGGAAAGGGAGCGAGAGAGAGAAAGATCACAGGATTCAGCTAGCATCGACCGCATCTGGCGCGCGCGCACGGGGGCGCCCAGTGATCTTGACTGACTCGCGCGCGCACACACCATATACGCATGCACGGCTCGGCGCGCAGCATTATTACCAAAAAGAATCTGATCTGGGATCGATTGGTGTCATTTATGCCACAAGGCTTGAGCCGGATGGTGACACCCAGTGTGCGACGACGGCCACCGCGACTGACTGCTCCTCCCCTTCCCGTTCAGTAGCCTGCGCGCCCAGGTGGTGAATGCGCCATCGTACCTGCGCACCAATTAGCTCCCCCCTCCTCGGCCCCACATGTTTGACACTCTCTCCTCTCTCTCTCTGAGAGAGAGAGAGATCACAGAGAGAGTGAGAGAGAGTGAGAGGGACAGTGTTGAGCCGACACATGTTTGGAATCGAGAGGTAGTAAAAGGCGAAGTGGTGAGTACGTGGGAGTGAGAACTCTCAGATCACAAGAAGGCCGGCTCTAGCAAGATGATTTTTGGGGGGTTAGCTGTGCGCTTGACAGAGAAGGAGAGGGGAGAGATCGAGCATGCAGTAGTAACTGATCGACAGCTAGGCCGGGATGATATTCTCATAAAGAGAGCACATAGGTCGCTGTCCGGTGGAGGTTGGCGACTGCGACCCCGCGTGGTGATGTGACGAATCCTCAGTTTCCTTTCCAGTATAAAGCGCCCACCCCTCTACCCCTCGCCCCCCTCTTACCGCTCCGGTATAAGACACCGGACACCGCTAGCTCGCTCGATCGAGATCACTAGCTGCTTTTTACTACTACTCATCCATAGCTGTGGCCTCGGCTCTAAGCTGCCTGCCATGCCATGCCTTACCTTGCACTACCCTACCGGCCGTACCAGTGAGCTGAGTGCACTGATCACTTACTCCATCCATCGCTGCATGCCGGCCTCTGAAAAAAAGTATCGCATGTGTGTTGGTTTTAGGGTAGGATGGGAGGAAGATTCTAGGATATCTTGTCACTTCACACACACCTCCTTTGGTTGGTCTCTAGCTTTATTTGCCAAGCTTGCGTGCAGTGCTGTGCTGCATGCTGCGTGCCATTGTGTGTGCATGCCCGGCCAGGGCAAGTTTTTTTGCGGGATGTGTAGCCATCTGCCTGCCTGCCTGCCTGCCTGCCCTAGCTAGCTCGATCCATGGTATCGCAGCAGCTGCTGGTACTCGCGCAATAGTGGCTCCACTGTTGGGGGCATATTACTTGTCAGCTGGATGTGTCAATGTATGTAGCCCATTGATTTGGATGCGTGGATGGGTGCCTAGCAAGCTGACAATCGAGCAGGACAAAGGAGCTCATCGATCACACGCCCTCCCTCGGTCGCCGCTAGCTTCACGCATCGCATCACTACGATTGTTGTTTAACTCTCAAGTCTTAGCAATGACCGCCGCAACGCTTCACGGTGTCAGCTGCAAAACAGCTACTCCTCACTTGTGTTATGTATTGATCATTCATGCGCGGTTTAGTGAGACGTCCTGTGTTATTACTAAGGGGTAATCACACTTAAGTAATGATTATTATTTATTTGCTCGGTAAAACACTGCTTCAACGAATAATAAGTCTTACAGAGTAGCATAGCAAAACAAAAAGGTAGGCACTGTATCTTTATTACAACAGTTGCCACACATGGTTATGGTTTTTAATACATTTATTTAAATACTGGAGATATGGGACATATACCCTATCTCTCGTCTACTCTGCTCGACTGGATGCCTACTCATCCCAATCGCCATATAGGGACCTTGATCCTCATAGTAATCGCCCTCGAGCTCGTCCCCCCGCGGTCTCATCGGTGTCTACGAGTCCCGCATCCTACTTAGGGTAATCCCCGGTTGAACTAGGATCTAACAAAGAAAAATAATAGCAAGAGTGAGTACTAGCGTACTCAGCAAGCATCATTAGCAAAATATATTGTTTGACTTTTCTCTGTTCATTATCACATTTTCTAACTCATCTCTTTTTCTGGAAACGTGTTCGTCAAATTAAGTGGCAAATTTTACATTATGAAAAGACTACTTATCACTCGGTGAGAAAAAGAATCCCTAATAATCTTCGTAGCCTCCAATCTAGAAGACAGGTATGAATTTATGATTTTATTGTGTACTACGCAGGCTTATGCCACTGTACCTATAGCTACCTTCAGCCCTCATGAAACTAGGTATCTCATATTTCCTTTGATGTGGTGCCAAGTTCAGAGTGTAGAACATTTTTCAGGTTGTGTTATTAATTCTCCACCCATTCTCCACTGGTGTCTCAGATGATCACCCAGCATCCACTGACCTAAAATAGTGTTGGTTATGTTGGTTATCCCTTCACCCAACACTCCACCTGCATAATATATGTGCATTGGATCCCCCACTTTCGAACTTGTGCTACCGATCTTGAGTTCCTTCATCACCACTCACGCTTATAATACTTACCCGTTGTAGAGAGAATAATAACGTAACAACATAGCATTTTCTGCCCGTTAGAAACAAGAAAATGGCTAGCACTTAAATATGATCTCATTTTCAAGTGAGAGTATTTTGTTGGTCCTTATGTTCTATCTATATGTAAAGGGTCTCACTTTCCCTCTCTTTCTAGACCAGGGCCCCTTTTACCATCCTAATATTTACTCTTAAAACCTAGCTGCTCCTCTCAACTGGACTGCTCTTTTCTTATATCTCTTCTCTTTCATCTCTTTATCCGATTTATTAGTTTTGAAGTAAAGTTTTAATGCACATATATTCTAAATGATACATGAATGTAGTTTTACATTTAATATAACTAGGTTAATGATTAAGAAACAAACATGCCTGCATAATCATAGTAACTCTTAGCGTCAATGGAGTCTGGATTCGCTACTTCCGTCTAAGTCCATTCGCCTTCTCCATTTATAAGGCAGACACACACTTAGAAAATACTTATTTATTTCAAGGTAATTATATAGTCACGACCTCCCCTGTTTGAGGGTTTTAACATATTTTATTTGTTTAAATTTTTTTGGCTACTACTTCAATTAGCGCTTGCTCTTATCAGTTACCCATCAATTTTTGCTATTGCATTCTGATTTGTATACTCGAAGTTTCACACTCGATCGAAACTTCTATTTACACTTGCACCTAATTGACAACCCTATGCACCAAACACCCTTCGCGCAACACACTACTCCACACTGGATCCCAACTCATCCTCCCCCTGATCCCAAACACGCACTCAACACACACATGGCTGCTCAGCCACACACGCACGCTACACGTGGCCCACACACACAACATGCAATACACGCGCACGCATTGCTTCAGCCACTACATTAAACACACATGCGCGCTGACGTCTCTCCTCCTCTCTCTCTTGGCTCCCTTCTGCTCCTCTCATGGTCGGCTCTTTTCCTCACTGATTTGCTCGCTGTCGCTTCCCTGGGAGCATTTTGGCAAGCCGTCACTGCCATGCGCCCCTCTCGTGGTTCCTCCTCTCCAGATCTACGCGCGCCTCCCTCCGTTTCCCATGACTGTGCCTGTTTGCCTCCTTAGGTTGGCCGCTAGGATGGGGCTTGGGTTTCTCATGGTGGGCACGTCTGCCGATGTTGGCCTCTAGTGGGTACTCATGGTGATTTCCCCAAGTTTTAACCCCATTATTCCCTTTATTTTTCTTGGTTTCATGGGTAGGTTTTGGGGTAGTGCTCCCGTTGAACAAGATGTCGGTACTCTCTATTGGTGGTTCCCTATGGGCCCTCCCTTCGACTTTTAGGGATTTGGCTTCCCCATGGTTTTTGCCCTGGGTTTGGTCTTCGGTGATGAGGTCCCTAGGGCTTGGTTCAGCCATGGCCGAATGCTGTGCTTCAACTCGACTACCGCCTCTATAGCTCGTCGGCTCGTTCATGGGATGTCTACTAGCTTTCCCCTCTGCTACACCAACAACCGATCCTAACACTGGCTTTTCCAACTTGACTTCCTTCTCCTTCTCCTCCTACCAGGATGGTCTAATTCTCCTTCCCGTTTACTTTATGCATTTTTGCTTTAGCTACCATTTTTGCCCTACTCTAATCTTTACCGTGCACGGCTTTGGGAATGCCTATGGTTGCTGTCATGTTGGGACTGGTGAAGGATGGTATGCATTGGGAAACACATTTCTCCTTTTTGAGGGTGCATGACGGCTTCTATGGGCTCGCCTCTAGTGGCATGGTAGCCACGCCAGCTGAGGCTTGGTGTACTCTTCTCCTTTTGCCACCTTTCTTGGTTGACTGTGCTTGTGTGTGATGTGTGTGCCATGCTGTGATGTGCGGGGTTGACATGTGCCATGTGGTTATGCCGTGCTGTGGAACCAAAAGAAACTAAAGGGATTTGGGAGAAAAAGTGGGACTACTTGTTGTTGGGCTAAGAACGGCAATGAAGTTGGTGACGGTTGTGGTGTGGTCCTCTCCTGCATAAGATGCGGATGGTTTCCCCCTTGTCGTTGCTGGGGGCGTCATCTTGCGGTTGTGGTCAACCCAACTTGGTCTCCTGTGGTCCACGCTTTTCTCCCATATCTTCCTCAACCTTCCTTGCTCCTCTCCTCTGCTTCTCTCTTCTTTCCCTTCTCTCTGTGTATGGCTCTGTGGTGGGCTCTGGCTACTGGCCGAGTGGTGTGATGGTGGCAATGAGGATTGCTTTCTTTGTCTTGGCCTTGGTTTTGGCTCTTACTTGGCTTTGTCTCAGGGGGTCTCTCGGCTGAGAAATGATGTGAGGTGGGTGCTGGCCTTTGCTCTTAAGGGGGAGGGTGCTCAGCTGGTGTCTCTTTCCTTGACTATTCATTCCAAAATTGTCCTCACCTTATCTCCTAGGCTCTCTTAATGCACTATTTGCTTATGGGCTGTTGGTCCAAAGGGTGGGCTTAGCATTATATTTTGGATTTTCTGTGGCAGAGGTAATTCCGTAAAATTGTAGGCATTGGATTTTTTTGTTGCCAAGTGATGAGGCCCACTAACGTGAGAGGCGCCGAGCAGCCCCAAAGAGTCAGGGAATCTCAATGAGTGCCATTCTATTCAACACTCTATAGTCGAAGGATTCTAACAGAAAACCTTTCTCTTATTCCTTTTATTCTCCCTTGAATTGTTCTTTTTATTCACTCTTTGATCGCAAAAGAAAATGGCAGGCTAGGGTTTGGGCTAGCTTCAGAGGGTTCTACTCACCAATCAATACCGGGAAAGGCAACGCAAAACAAGAATGCAATGCAATTCTATTTAATCTTGTTTTAATATAATTTCTAGCAATGTAATTATTCATGTTTTCATGCTTGCATCATATTCTTGTAAATATCCATGTATTGTGATGAGGTTTTATTTTACTTGGGAAAGCCCAATGTAATTTCTTGTTATCGATTTTAGTCACCCATTGCGTTGTAATTATCTTAGTAAATCTTGGTTTACTGTTTATTTAAGTTAATTGCACTGTTTTAGAGGTGATTAGGATTTAGGGTTCTTTCACTTAGGTTCTTGGAATATGTCAGAAGGTATGGTCCAAGTAGAACAAGATCCTCACTTTTATTTGCTTTGAAGGCATTAATATAGTTGCGTAGGCACTAGCTAGCTAGTTTAGAATAGATACTATACTCCTTGTATTTGTTCACCTTGTATATAGCAATGTGCTCTCCTTAATCACCATGCATGGTTGTTGCCTCAGGATTGGTCGTACATCCATTTTGGGAAACTTTGTTCAAAATTGCATGTGTAATTCTGTGTAAGAGAATTGATAAAATTCCTTAAAGAAAAAGGTGCAGCTTTGGTTGTGGAGGTTTGCTTAAGACAATAAAATCGCAAATGTTTAACTAACCAGGTTTTAAACAGTAAAGGAAACATTTCGTAGGGATTTTCTAAGAATGACATACTCCATCCAGCTTCAAAGGAATGTTGCTTCTGTATGTGTGCCGGCAAAACTTCCTGAACTCAACTTTTTGAAATTTAATTTTAATCCTTCGTATATTTTGTGAGTATTGAGACAATACTAGGATCCAGATTATTCTTGACAGGAGGACAGTACTATTCCTGACGGGCACGCACTTGACATCAGAAAAGTGACGTAGGCATTTTTTTGTCAAAAATTCTGCATATATAGTTTTTACTACTATAA
Source organism: Dendrocalamus latiflorus (assembly GCA_017311315.1). Taxonomy (NCBI): domain Eukaryota; kingdom Viridiplantae; phylum Streptophyta; class Magnoliopsida; order Poales; family Poaceae; genus Dendrocalamus; species Dendrocalamus latiflorus. The sequence continues at coordinate 48,702,921 of CM029651.1, forward strand.
ATTAACAAATATTACAAGTCAAAACTACATATTGGAGATCGCATGCATCAGCCGGAACAAAAAAAACTTCCTTTCTTGGCAGCTGCTAGGATTATATTTATATGTGTACCATTAATTACATGTAGAAGGTCAATTTAGGGGTTGGTAAAAAATGTACTAGCTCCATCTCCTTACATATCAGAAAATTTGAATCATTGCTAGCTAGCTGGATTGTCTTCTAAAATGTGTTTTGGACGTTTATGCTGATATACACTACAGCTAATTAAATATGTTGTTTGCAAATTTTCATGGGGTCATGTTCCTCTATAGGACCTCATTTGCCCCCATCGCTGCTGTAAATGTTTTGTGGAGCCAAAGTGAACATGAAACTATTACATCTGTAGATACACTATTCTTTCAATGAAACAAATAGGCAGGGGCCTTTTTTTAATTTGTAACCGATATGTCACTTGGAAGTATATATAAAAGCCCCACTTCATTGAAACTGGCATCAGCCCCACTTCAGTTGACATATCTGATGGGTCCACAGACTTCATTAGGAAATCTTAACCTTCCCTGACGGTTATGATATCGACACGATTATTCTTACTTTTTCTTATGGATGCGGGTTAAACTGAACCTTCCCTGACGTTGTTGAAAAACTGTCAGGAAATATGGGCTTAGTCAGGAGGCTATCACCATCAGGAATAGCCATTTGACGCTCTCTAGCTGTTGATGCATGCCACAAGTTCGCGAAGAAAAATTACGCCAGCAACACTGGACTTGGTGGCATGTGCTGTAGAGAGCCAAAATGTTTTGCTCCACAGGAGTTAGCTGGCCGTTGGAGACGGATGAAGTCCGGCTAGGAAATATTACGGGAAAAACAAAAGCAATCCTAAACCCGTCCTCTACCTCTCCCTAAAATCTAACACTCTATCCTCTCCCAAATTCCACCGCTGCCACCAACAATCCTCGCCGTCATCTGCAAATCCGACAACCTAGCTCTCCTCTCCCCGACTCCCCCACCACAACCCTAACTATCTACCCTCAAAAACCACCAGATCTGTCCACCATACCCAGGTAAAGCAGTGGTCACCACTTTTCCTACGGTGGCCACCGGTCATCTTGGTCATTGCCGCCATCCTCCACATCCACCATCCAGTCGATTTGCTCTAGGTAGAAGAGGGACACATTCTAGCATCGATCTCATGCTTTTCTTGCACTATCGCCTTCCATTTGTTGACACGACCTTGACAACTGGGCTAGGGTGACCACTTCACTCCACAAAAGTGAAACCTTTCTGTTCAATTTGGTGGTTTCTTGCTCACACATGCATCAATTGTTATTTGTGCAACCCGTCTTCGAGAGGTTATCCAAAACTAAACCGTTAGCTGTCTGCCTAGTCCTGCTATCTGCCTAGTCTTGGTACTAAACCTGACTGTCAGGTGAATTATTACTGACGGTTGCCCGACAGGGAACATAACTTCCCCTGAGGGCTCATTCCTGACAGTCACCGTCAGGAGTACCCATTTCCTGCGGGTTTTCCTGCGTTTCATGACGGTACCTATCTGTCGGGAAGAAACTGACTCCTGGTAGTGTATAGGCACATATAATCTTGCACAGGGGTAATATTTCCACTCTGGGCGTGCAGTAAAATATCTACTCCAGCAGTGACTAATCACTTCTATGGTAGTCCCTGACACTCTTTTTACTTGTTCTCAAGGGTCAAGACACACACACATGCAGGCATGCCCACACACAATGATGGTGCAATGAGCCACGTTGGTACGAACGAGCGCGCGGGCCCGAGCCCTCTGCGCCAGTTTGTACAGAGCTGAAACCCTCGTCCCCTTTCGGCTCTCGTCTAATCACCCTGGCTCAGCTTGGCAGCGCATCATCTCTCCATTAAGAAGGTTGGCTTGCCCTTATTTACTAATTACCCAACCCCATGCCTAATTAAACAAATTAACATAGAACCCAACAACAACAAAGGAATTGAACTACTTACGTAGCACTACTAGCATATAGTATGTGTAGACGCATGCCCCACATGTATACAGATACACACACAAATTAACACATGAATATATAGGTTAGATCTGCCTCCCATGCCCTCAGAAGTTACTACTACGGTGCTGGATATAGGTATGCTAGATGCTCACCTCGATCTCTACTGGGCTAGCTAATGCTAAGATATGTAGCGTCTAGGCCGTTTGCTTAAAGAAGCAAAGGGAGGGGGAGGAGGCCAGCAGTAGACGCAGTGGGCGCGGTAGACATGGAAAGGCATATGCGTAGACGGGTAGGCGCGCAGGGGGTGGGAGGTGGCCTTCAACGGATTTGGGCACAATCATTAGAAACGAGGGAGCACTCACTCCGTGCTATTCTGGGGAAAAAGGTTACCTAGCTCGGGCACGAGGCCGCGCCTGGCCGGTCAGCCTCGCCACGGGCGCCGGCCCGCCGGTGGACGCGTCTAGCTAGCTAGCTACCCAGCCAGCTCGCGTCGCCTTTCGCGGATCCCGAGCGCGCGCGCGGCCGGCCGGCCGTGCCATGCATGCGCACGCACCGCTGCGCGCACCACCACGGCACCCGGCCGGGCGCGGCGTGCACACGGCATGAGCTGCGGTGGACGGCGGCGTGGGGAGTCGAGCCGGGTGGGTGTGTCCGCGCTTTTGACCGGGCTCGATCGATTCAAACCAAACGCTTGCTCGATCGGGTGGTGGTGCATGTCATCGATGTGCTACTTTCTCGCTACTATTGCTTGCGCTTGCTTGCTGCCCTGCTGCGTGCGTACGGGAGCTAGAGTCCAAATGGAGCTGTTGTACCTGCGACCGGTCGATCGATCGATGAGATTGATCTAGCTAGCTTGGCTACAGAGATAGATCTGATGAATGGTTTGTTTGTGAACTTAACTGGTTAATTCGCAGTAGTCACGCGCGTTCATATCGGATGGGCCGACCGGCCGGACAATTAACCACACGATGAGTACTGTACGCGCGTACCTCTGATGTTTCACTTCTTCGACTTAATTTAATTACATATGCCGGCCGGGGCTAACTTCTAGTTGAATAAAAAATATGGGTACTTGTATCGCGTGCTAGCTTAGCTAGCATGTATGAGGCGTGGTGGGTGCCTTTTAAGTATAACGGGCATGTTGATCAGGAAGACGAGTAGATACATATATATACGTACGCGTAGTACATGCATGGGCACAACGGGCACAACAGCAAGTACAGGAAACCTGTGCATGTATAGCTGATAAATGCTGACCATTTAAGCCTATCTTGTTTTTTATATATCACATCCTATCTAAATATTATCTTCACAAGCAAAATTTTCTTGTACTGCGGCTAAATACTACGATGCATATATTTATAGAGTTGTACACTTGTATTTATTATATAATTCTAATACTTATGATAAAAATATAGTTGTATTCTTTTTTTAGCTATCGCATCTATACTGCTTAATCTACACTGCTATATAATCTCGACCCGTCACAATCGACGTTCTAGGTATGAGCTTTTTCTCTTTTTTTTCCTCTGATTAATATGGTAAATTCTAACCCTTGAGAGCTAGAAATATAATAGATAAATTTTAGAAAACGGTGAGATTGGAGGCACCAAGTTAATTGAAGAACAAGAAGAAATAAATTCCCTAAGGATTCTCTGAATAATCAGAAAAGGCAACAAGAGTGACAATGTTACATGTGCACATATTTTATGCACTTTACATACTTTTTTCCCACCATTCGCTGTTCATCCTACAGGTGGGAGGAAAATCCTGAATTTTTTTAGAAACTTTACGATCATTTTTTTTATTGAATAATCATTTTTGAAAAAACATATTTTATTAATAACCCCTCATTAACTTTATTTCTAAATCTGCCTCTTTTGGCCATGTCACCATTTGTGGCGTGGTAGGCAACACTATCACGCCAATCATCCTGGCGTGACCAAATCTTGCCACTCCACCGGTGATGTGGCCAAACATGTCACATTTTTTTTGGCTTAGTTAGCACTCAACTTACCTCATGGCGTGGTAGTGTTGTTTGTCACGCCACCGATGGTGGTGTGGCTAAAAGGGTTAGATTTAAAAATAAAGTTGACAACAGACTAGTAATAGAAATACATTTCAAAAGGGGTTAAATAATAGAAATTGTTCAAAATTTGCAGCTAAAGATTATTTGTACAATAGTCATCTCGAAAAAAAAGGGTTCTACTTCGTTTTTTTATTCCACTTTGTCAAAAGATTCGTACATCTTTAATTGGGGAAAACAAAAGAAAAAAGATGGGTGTATGACCCAATTACAACCGTTGATATTTTTATTTTAGAAAATATTTCATACAATAAGACATATGCGGCTTAAAAGGATGTTATCGACGTATACCTTTTCTTTCCATATATGCATGCTTTTATTAATAGAGTATATCAGAAAATAATTCAATAAGACCCAGTTACGCATGTTAGCTTGATCCTCCTTCGATCGAACATGTGACACGTGACAACAACAATTAGTCTTGAAGTTAATAGGTGGGTCAATGGAATGAAAGCAGAACTAATTAATGCAACATTTCATATTCTAAGACGGATCCACATAATTAACATGCATGTGACTCGGGTCTTGTAGAATTATTTTCATAGTATATTTGTCAGTCTAGCGCAGTAACGCTACTAGTATATATCAACAAGCTAGCAATTGCGGAACGGAGGTACTCCATTTAGAAAGAAAAGGGTGCCTCGCCAGATCAAAAACACCAACGCGACAACCAGACAACTATTTATGAGTACAAGACACTTTGCCAGGAACAACGTACTGTGGGTACTCGATCTCGTAAGGGAGCAATTCATCAACTGTGTATACATGAATGCCGGCTGTAGTTTATACCTCGTGTTGCATGCGGCGAGGACAGGTTAGACATGATGGGTGTGCATGCATTAATTGATCAGCCAACAAGCGATCCTCGTTAAGGACTTGTTTGGTTGCCTACATGAGCTGATGCAGCTGTATGAGCGTGGCCAAACTGAGTAGAGAAGGTCTTCAACCGCGTTTCTCCTCAGCCTGACTCTAGTTGATTTTTTGCATCCGCTCGTGCAGGCTCTCACCCCGATGCAGGCAACCAAACACCATTTCCCTGCATACGCTGGTGCGAGCCACCCCGATGCAGGCAACCAAACAGCCTCTATATGCATGTACACATACATGCATACTACTACTACTTGCTGAAAGGACAGCCCAATGTCGAGCATGCAGGGGAAAAAAGGATGATTTCCCTGCCAAGGCCGGCCCCTGGCCGCTAATCGATCAGTGGGCACGCTACATACATGACTAGGTTTTGCGCTGTTTCGACGACATGGCCGAGCAGCGTTGCCGCCTGCCGGCCGGCCGGCCGGTCCGCCCGCCCGGCCGGCCGCTGGGCCTAGCAAAGCGTATGTGTTTTCCCCGCCTTTTTTTTAGCGCGCGCGACGGCCTAAGCGAGGCGTACCAGCAACAGAGCGCATGGCCGGATCGGTCGTATCCATCGATCGATCGATGGGCAGGCAATCACCAAAGCCTCCGACACGTCCTGCCATTCGCCTGCCAGCCCGTCGCTGATCGCCTGCACGCCGCGCCTGGCCCCGCAGCGCGCCTACGTACGTAGGCACGCACGCACTCCATCGAGCCGTATCCCCCGCATATGTTTTCAACCGGTGAATGAACAGTTGGCGCCATTGATGGGGTCGATCCGCCTCAGATTTTGCATGTCCTGCCTGGACTGCTCGCTTTAATTTGTCATACGACATGGTAAAGTTAAAAAGGAAGTGGTCTTGTCCGAGTTAGAATAAGTATATATATCACAAAACCTTTGTAACCTTAGTCATGAAAAAAAAATACTCCTTATATATGGACAGAGCCGCTGTGATTGGACTCCTACGCTAAGACTTAGAACATTAGCTAACCTCATTAGCAAATCATCATGTCTCTTATGTGCTTGCTTGCTTTGTGCGATCGTGTTCCTCGTGCAAAGGTTACACCGGTTCCAACAGTTCTCATATCACTTCTTTTAGAGATAGAGCCGGGGGGGGGGGGGGGGTTGTCTCGTATCACTTCCTCAATTTGCTGCCCAAAAAAATGTTAATCGTAAACGATTTTACAAGGTTGTGAGGGGGGAGGAGGTGAGACGGGTCGAGTAGCTAGTGTTGTCCGACTCGGGTCTATCTGCTAACCCTAAACTGCGCACATGAGCGTTGGACTTGGTCATGTGGGTATGTTCTGTCTCCTTTCTGAACAAAAAAGTATGCATGTTTTCCTTTGGTCTCCGGCCGCGTGCGTATGTCCACACACAAGATTACAAACGCTTGGGGGGAGAGATAGCGCAAATCAATCAAGGTGTGCCTCGACCTAGCTCAGTAGCTCTTAACGGAGGCGATAGACCAGGTAACACCGCACGTACGTAGTACTTGGCTTACATAAATAATACCAACATTAAACCTGGGGGATTCCGGCCCCCCCAGCGACCCACGTCGCCCCGCCCGCGTTGCCCGGCCGGCGCGTGGCGGGGAGTTTCCCGTACGGCCGGGAGAGGCATTTTCCTCCGGTTTTTTAAAAATTACGTAAATGTCCTTTTTCCTCGCGAATAGGTCCCTGCAAGTTTTTTTAAGAAAAATTTTTTTTTGATAGCGCCCCGCGGTTTCCAATATTACGTATAGGTCCTTATTTACTTACGTACAAGTCCTTACAGGTCCTCGGTTTTTTTACAAAAAAACCCTTTAATTCTCGCGAAAATACGTGTTTGTCCTCGATTTTTTTTTAAAACTCCTCGCGAATTATCGCCTCTTTTACTTTAGTACATACGGTGGCTGGTGCGGCGTGTCGCCGCGCCTTCGAGGCTAGTTTATTATTAGCGCGCGCATGCTGCGTGCTACCTGGATTAATGTTCGAACAGATATATATCCTCCTCAAGACATGCACGTTATATACACACACAGAGAGAGTTAAAATTTTAACTATTAATATCTTTTAAATTTTGAAACCGGATACATGAAATCATATGTATAGATTTATCTAAAAAATACTGTAGAACCGAAGATGGTAACAGAGTGGGTGAATGGTGCCACAAAAGTTTCTTCCAAGTATTCACTAAGGATGAAGGTCTCTTCTTTCAGTTGCTTGACTTGAAAATCAAGGAAGAAGGTGATGAACCATGTGGAGGTGACCACATTTGTATGATGAGTAATTGACATTGGTTTAGGTAAGTCGAGCTTGGTTTGAGTGGTTCGCAGTCGAGTCGTTGCGTGGCGCAATCGGGCTCGGTCGGAGTTGGTCAAACTTGGTCGTATGAGATTAGGATGCATATTCCGATGATTCGACAGGTTTGGACTTCATCTGTGGTAAGTATGATGGTATTTACGCCTTCATGTATCGAACGGTGCTATGTGACGTGTTTCTTGTCTGTGTGGCTGCAGGACGTCGAGGTGGAGTCGTGGTGAGACACGGGGTAACCGGACTAGACACAGGCGGTGTCGAGGTCAGAACGGTCGGGATGTGTCGAAGACGACGGAGACTCGAGGTGGTTGCGAGGCTTGGACGGCAAGGAGCGCGGAAGCTTCCCGGAAAGTGCAGGAGAGGCGAAATGGGAATTTCACGAGGCTGCACAAGCGGGAGCGGGCTCCGTTGGACTTAGCGGGCGTAACGGGGTGGAGACCCGTTAGCCATAGGCTATAAATACATGTGAGGGGCTGCATGCCTCCTCATGAACTTGGGAGTGAATTAGGGTTTTGTGAGTCAAAAGAGGCTTTAGAGGTGGTTTTACCTTTGGCTCTTTAGTAGTTGAGAGTGGGTAGGAGAGGCAGAGAGTTGTTCCCTTCGATGTCTTTCTCTGTGTACTCTTTTTGAGTGTTCCTGTGTTCTTGTGAGAAGGATGTAGCTTGTGCTCTCAATCCAAGCATGTATGGGGTTGTAGGGATGGTATGAGCTGATACTCTGTGTAATCATGTATCTCTCTTCCTCATTATCAATCCAAGATGATTTTATTTGAGTTAGATTGAGTCTTCAGTTCTCTGTTGCATGTTTTCCTTCGATGCCTCTTTTTCTTGATTCTTGGCTTTTTGAGTTTTGGCTCGATTCTTGCTGGGAGTATCCAAAATGGGTTGCTCTGTGATGGGATAGTGCCTCAAGATCATTTGATCGATTTCCCAAGAGCCAATCCCTCTTTGGTTCCAGATTCTGTGTCCTTGTGCTCCTCTGTTCATATTTTGCATTTCTAGGGTTTTGTTGGAGAACTTGATTCTCTTTGCAAGATGGCTTGAAATTTGGCTTCTAGAGTCCTCTTGCTATTGCTAACATATCTGCAAAATCTCATTAGCAAAGGACTTGAGCCCATGGAGTAATTTGGATTTGTGTGAGCTTCTCTGTAGTTGTTCAGATTTTTAGCATTTCTAGGGTTTGGGGCTATTCTTAATTCCCTTCATGAAAACCGACGAAACTTGGCATGCAGATTCCTATGGCTATTAAGTAGCTATCCTCAAAGTTTCGTGGGCAAAGATTCAAGGATTGAGTGGGAATTTAAGTTTTTGTAGCTGCTGCCAGTAATTTTCAGTTTTGGGCATATTCTGAAATCCCTGCTTCTGAGATGGAATTTCTTGATTTCTCGAGTCTCTCTAGCTATTTGAGATGGTTCTCTATTAGTCTAGACTGATATTCCCAGAGAGCATTCTCAATCTTTACTGCAGTTTGAAGTTTGAGCCTTTTCAGTCTGAAAATTGTCAAAGTCTGAAATTTTCAGAGAGTTATCTTCAAAGTCTGAAATCTTTCTTTGAGTTTCATTTCTCCTTCTCTGCTATGATTCTTGAGGGCCCAAAGAAATTAAGTTCTCCTCTTTATAGCTTCTGGTAACTATATGAGAGGAGACTAGGAGGCAGTACTTGTCGAGGATAAATTTTTGAGAGCGCCATTCACCCCCCCTCTGTCGCTATTTCGGTCCAACAGAAGGTCAGCTCACTCATCATACTTATCTCGAATTCCCTGCTGATAGAATTTGAAAATCTAGATACCAAAGTATGAGAAGAAACTCCGAATATGATGTCATCCACATAAATCTAAACAATTAAGAAGTCACTACCATGCCTCAGAGTGAGTAAGATTTTATCTACCATTCTCATTTTGAAATAATTCTTAAGGAAGGAACTCTTAATCCTATCATACCAGCTCTATGGGATTGCTTCAATCCATACAAGATTTTGAAGAGCTTACACACATGGTTTGGGAACTTAGGATTTTTCAAAGCCATGTGGTTGCTTGACACAGACCTCTTCTTCGATGAAACCATTAGAAAACCACCCTTGACATCCATTTGAAAAAGCATAAAGCCCTTATACTCCGCGAATGCTAGCAATATGACGGCTGGATATCACTAGCAATGGAGAGGTGGTGGTAGCACCACCTTTGTGGCATGACAATGAGACTAGATAAGACACTCTTACGACACTTACGACAAGAGTGTGCTATGCAGTCAATCGTGGTGTCATAATAGAGGCGCTAGCTCATGGTGGTAGTCATCATCGTTGAAGGGAGGAAGCTATATAGTGGATGAACTCACATTGTGACTGCCAGTGAAAAGGTAGATGGGGTGATTAATAAGGGCTGAGAGGTGGAAAGGTAGATGGAGAGTAGTTAATAAGGGCCGAGCGGTGGGAGGAACCGGTGCCTGCCATCCGATGTGGAGAAAATGGACGGGTGAGATCGAAATCCTGGGGGATATGCCACGGATCGGTGATGTGTCATTATCAGAGATGGTTTGTTATACGAACCATATGTGATAATGCACTTATTAGAGACGGTTTGTTATACGAACCGTTTTGTGATAGTTTTACAAACAGTTCTAATTAAAAACTGTCTGTGATAATGCGTATATCACAGACGGCTTTTAATCCTAATCGTTTGTGATAGTTTCAGAGACGGTTTTAGTTATCAACCGTCTGTAATAGTCAAAGCACGGACGGCTCCACATGAACTGTCAGTGATGAGACGTCCAGTATAGCTTGTTTTTGTAGTAGTGTTTTCTTGTGCTCAATTTACATTCATAGAATTAAATTGATTGCTTTTCATTCTAGAATTGCAAACCTTAACATAAGCCTTAGAGTGTTGGTGCACTTAGGTAAACTTAATTAATTTAGGTGATATTTGTGTTAAACCAATTTGAGTTAAGATTATGCATCTTATACTTGATTTAGCCAAATCAAAATTTATAATTCATTAGAGAAGAATTTTTAGACCGCCTATTCACCCCCCCTCTAGTCGGCCTCCTCGATCTAATAGAACATTCGAGCAGTTGCGCACCTCTGATCCCTCATGCAGCAAGTTCGCCAAACGTGCTCAAGGCAAATACCTCATGGCCGTAACTTCTCTGTTACATATATATCACCTATTTCATAATTAACTGTCACCTATACCTTTGAGTACAACTATCACATTGTAATGCTTACTTGGTCATTAACATATCACTAAAGCTTACCTGGTCATTATCATATCACTAAATTTTATCTGGTCATTATCATATCAGTAAATCTTATCTGGTCATTATCATATTACTAAAGCTTGTCTAGTAATTATCATATCACTCATGCTTACCTGGTTATTATCATATCACTAAAACTTACATGGTTGTTATCATATTATTAATGCTTGCCTGGTTATTATCATATTACTAATTCATACTTGATTATTATCATACTACTAATGCTTGTCTGGTGATAGACTTCTAATATTGTATTCATACCATGATGTTCTATGTTATATTGTTCTACATACTTTTAGGTTTACTAGAATACTCAGTTAATAATGTTTCTAGAATTCGTGCTTTTAATTAGTGTTTTAGAATTTGTGTTTAAATCATTAATAGGGGTACCATATGAACATGTTTCAAATTTAGGTTTAAACCATCAGCAATCTTTTTAACATTAGAGTTACTATGTTTATTTTTCCTAATATCATGATCATTTATTTGTATGATTTCATATATGAGTCATGAATGACATTTATATAATACCTGTTAATTAACTAATAATCACTCACCACATAATAAAAGTTGGATGGTTGTCAACCCTTGTGTGGGTTATATTGTAATACCTCTCTTAAAATAGTTCTTATACCACTATCATCATATTATCATTCCACATCGCCCTCATATTGGGAATTATGTTTCTCCATTTCCAACCTTAACAAACCCTTCTACTTATCATAACCTTATCTTAATCTTTCCTTAGTTCCCTTAAATTCGTACCATATAACCTATTAACAATATTACAGTTACCTGGCATAGAATTATCCACATATAGAGGAGATATCCATCTACCTGGTAACGTAGGGGGCCATACACTTTCATTATTCAGGATATTACACTCCATCTGCGGTTATACAGTTGAGGACAATGTTGTGCCTGACTACTCTCGTATAATCGGGTATATGGGAAGTAATTGCCAGTAGTATTGCCATAACTTGCTATATAATAAATATCTTTATTTCCACTGTTTCTGTTACCCCTATTTCCGATTCTTATCAGTGTTTTCGGTAACCTAGTTTCATTGCAATTAACTTGTGCCAATTACTTGCTTATCTTACTTGTCCTTTACTCACATTGTTGCGGTCGTTATTGGATACTTACTGAGATTTCGAAATCTTACGCTTGTTGTTTCCATTCTCAGGTAAAAGACCAGTGGCGTAATAGCAACATACATAGGTGTGAGCACTCGAGTCTTCAGCACCATGGGTTGCCACAATTTATGTTTTCTTATTTATTCTTATTTGGTTAGAAGTGGATCGATCTCATGTTTTAAATATGTATTTCAGCTTCTGCTAGTTCTCTAATAAAGTGCTATTAAAGTTTTAATTTACTTGTTATTTCTATTGTTGCTCTTATTTATTCTTCACTTTGGCGATGATGTTTTATAGTAGTATCTCATATTGATATGTGCGTTGCTACAATAAACTTATAGTTAAAGTTATATTTTAAAAACCATGTTGATATATAAATCAGCATGTATTTATGATCGGAGTAAGTAATTAATTAATTTGCCAGCATACGTATTTCATTAGCCCAGGCCAATGAAACCGCGTGCATGCGCGCGTGTACTCTTGAAGCGTGTTCGAGACTTCGAGTGATCGATGGCCGATGCATGGTACTACTGCGATGCCAACCGGCCGCGAGGGGCGGGCACCGATATATGGATCGAGTAGCAGCTATTTGGGTGAATCTACTCTTGTGCATGGATGAGTGAAAAGCTGGGCTTGCTTTCATTAATTCAACCTAAACACCGCGCGCGCTCCTCCTTTATCCAGCTAGCTAGATCACGTACGTGATTACTGGGGTTTGGATAGCTAGCTTTAGTTCAACGACGAGTAGCACGTTCTTTTCAGCTTTTAAAAGCTATTTTTCAGCTATTCTATAGTAACTAGTTTTTAAATGAGTATCTTTTAAAGATAGAGTCTACTAGTTAATTATAGTACATATTTTATTGACTTCATTTATATCGCCAAAAACCGCACGTAAATTTTTGTTACTCTGTAATCTCTCATACAAATAGCTGATCAAAAGTCACAAGCTATAACCAAAAAGAACATGCCTATATAATTTTACTGGTACCATGCTGCTACAAACTGATCAGAAATTACAGAGACCAGGACCGGCCGGGGAATTAAGGGGGTGTTAATGGCTTGATTTTTGGGCAATAATGGGCTTGCCATTCTCTGTGACTAATATATGCTCTCCAAAAGGTGAAATGCGTAATTTTTAAAAGCAAGGATGATGGTCAGATTTGTGACCACCAGTCATTGCTTCAGTGTTAATTGCTAATCATATCGTTTTGGAAATTGTGCAGATTTTAGAGAGAGCATAGGAGCACTGTGTAATTACTACTTCCTCCGTAAAATTTTATTTGGCGTATTTTGATCTGACATTAAGGAAACTCTAAAATTGAAAAGGTCACCAAAGAGAATGTCTAAGTACCCTTCCATTAAGGACTTTGAAAAAGATGAGAAATTTAGTTTGTGTTGTTAGTCATGCATAATTGCTTGCGAAACAGTAGGAAATAAATATAGTCCAAAGAGAGAAAACATCATTAAGGATGCATGCAAACCTTAAAATTTTCAACAAGAATGCAAACCAAAATAGGCCTTACAAAAATCAACAGTAACAGTACTACCTATCTAGTACTTCCTTGTTATAAAAGAATATCATTTTAGATATCGACACGGTTACTAAAACGCAACTTTGATCACTAATTTCTATTATAATAGATTTATAAAACCTAATAAAATTATACTTTTATGAAACCCTTTTTTGAGACAAATATATGTATATCATTTTTATGTGTTCAATCTAAATATTAAAAACTATATTAATAACCAAAGTTTATAAAGTTTAACTACTCATACTCAAAATGATATTCTTGTGACCGAAGGGAGTACTAATTTCACGCTGTCGATCGGTATCCAGTCCTAACTCTTCTGTAAGTGTATACACATATCAATTCTCACATGCTTATAATATTTGGATAGGACATCGGTGGATATAGAATGAGTTCAAAACGTCTGTAGCTTCATCTTATCACTTTCTGTTGCAGTAAGTAACTTTTAAATGATATGTCTTTTTAAGACGGGATTTACACATAGATTATTGTAGACACTGTACTAAATTTAGCTATATAGACCAAAATCATATATAACCAGAATTCAGAAACCATAAACCAAAAACTATATACCTTAGTTCAAAAGAATCTATCCATACACTTGAAACAAGGGATAGTACCAAATATATAAGTACACATCTATCATAACAATATTCTTTGTCTTCATCCTCAATTCAATACTGTAGTAACAAGTTCCTCTTTAATTTGATCCATTATCTAATTATCTTAGCCATCGTCGCGACAACGAGGGAAATATATAGTAAGCCGGTTTGGTTCCTCTTTAAATTGTGAGATCGTACCAAATAAGTGAGGCCCTACCTGTCTAATGAATCATTAGCATTCACTTATCGCATGGCATATTTCTCCTTGTTGTCCTCTGCGAACTTATGGCCGGCCCGTCAATTTCTACTCCACATGTTTTTGAAAAGAAATGCAATTGTTAATCACATAGGAACAAGCATTGATTAATGATTATTGTAGTATTTGCAATATGTAACAGCCCGAAAATTCGAAATTAGAAATAAGAAGCTTTTGAATTACTTTTGCAATATATTCCATTTGAATTTGGATTTTTCGATGTTTTCCTGAATTTGGTAGAGATTCCAAAAATCGAAGAATTAATAAAAGAGAAAGACAGGTATTGATAATACCCTAAAACGGAATATGCAAGTAATGGAAGGAAGAAAAAAAAAATTTGTAAACACGAATCTGAAAAGATGATCCATAACAGTAAAGAAAGAAATTTGATTTAGGGCATAAAATATTATTTTTGAAAACAATGGCGTGAAAAACAATGGAAGCAAGTAAAGTAAATACCAACATTAGTTGGAAATATTTTTATTAAGTCCAGAGTAATATCAGGGACCTCTGAGAGTTTTCCTGGAATTTTTGGAAGCATTTTCACATTTTTCTGGACTTATTGGGATTTTCTGGTAATTTCTAAAAGCAAAACTTAAAAATCCGGAAAAACCAGAAAGTCAACCGCCCTCCGGCCGACACCTGGTCGGGCGGGATCGAACCACGTCGCCCGGGCGGATCCCGCCTTCCCCTTACCCCCGCTCGCCGCGTGGACGGCCGCGATTTCCCCCTTTCCCCGCGCCTCGGCCGATCTCCTCCGTTCCCCTCACTTAACCACGTCGGCCGCCCGATCAACCCTCCCCGCCACGCGGCTTCATCCGCGCCATCGCGCTGCCCTCACCCCTTTCCCGCTGACCGATGGGCCCGCCCTGTCAGGGCCTTCTTCCCCATTCGCCCCGATTCCTCTCTCTGCGCGGGGACAGCACCGCGCGCCTCCGTGGCGCGCATGCGACGGCTTCGCCCGCCTGTGTCATCCCGTCGCCATGGTGGAAAAGCCTGCGGAGCCGACGCCATCCCTGGATCCACCGCCTCCGCCCACGGTTCGGCGCCACCGCCCCCGGTTTCTCCCCGCCCCGTCGCATCGGCCCGGCCACGTGGCGCCGATCTTCTGCCCAGCTCCCCCTCTCGCGCGTGAGAGACCGCAAAAGCGGAGGAGACCGCGCGGGCGTGGGCATGCTGCGTCACGCACAGTGTGCCCAGCATTAATGCCGCCCGCGTCACCCCCCTGCCTCCGCCACCTGCTCCGACGCGACCGCGCGGGAGCCGCCCGTTGCCAGCTCCCCTCCTAGCAGGTATATAAGGCAATGAACCCTCCGTTGAGTTCCCCACGCCGCTCTCTCCGTTCACCCGAAGGTAATCGGGTATTCGTGCCCTGCAGCCGCCGGCGATCTCTTTCTCCCCCAACTCCGGCGAACTAACTTCCCACTGTTTTACTGTCCCAGAGCCAAATTCCTTGAGCTAGGATCGTCTCCAGAGCGCCGCGAAGCTTTCCCGGCCCTCGTCCGAGCTCCTCGTCGCCTGTGGTTCGCCGCCGCCTGGAGCTTCCCCGAGCCGCCGCTGCCGCTCGACGCCGACCCATCTCCGGACCTCCTCGGCCCTTGAAGACCGCGTCACCGTCTTCACCATAACGCGAGGATCGCGTTTCGACACTCACCCGAAGCTCCCCGACCTTCCCTCACCGCCGGCCACCGTCGTCCCCGACTTCTCTGCCCGACCCCGCTGCCGACCCACCTCAAGGGGATAAATTGCGCTATAGAGGTAGGCAAAGCCTCCCCCGCTCTCTTGGCTAGCAGCGTTAACTCTCTTCTCCCTCCCAACTCCCCGGCCGCGCGCGTTCGAGCCTCTGGCTCCGCAGCGCCGGGTTGAGTTTTCTCGATTTTATTTCGGTCTGACAGGTGGGCCCCACCTGTCAGCCACTGCATTCCCGAGTCACCGCTGACCGCCGGGCCCCACCGGTCAGTGAGACCTCTAAGCAAGGACCGTACTGACATGTGGACCCCATGAACAGTAACCGGACCCACATGTCAGTAGCACAGATAACCGAAAAGTAAATAAAAATGGAAATTAAAATGAATCAGGGGCTGACAGTGGGCCCCACATGTCAAAATTTAGTAATTTTTGGATTTGACTAAAAACAGAGAACTTTGACTGGCTATAACTTCTTCATTTTAGCTCCAAATTGAATGAAACAAATTTCTAAATTTGTCTAAATTCCATATCTATCTAATGGAACCAGAACCATAATTTTTGGAGTTTATTTGATTTTCTGGTGATATTTTGAGTGATTGGTTGCTTTTCTTTTATTTGGGTATTCGCACGATTATATAGCATACGAGGCTCAGGAGGAGGAAGCCGAGGCAGCAACCTTAGAAGTTCAAGATCATCAAGAACCCGATTCCTGTGACCAAGGCGAGTTAACACCTTGATCATTTTGAACCTACGATTTTGCAAAGTAATTTCCTTTAAATATCAACATGCATGCTGTTATTTCATGTGGTAAAATATGTTCATTTCCAGAAATGATAGCTATACGCCTACTGTGATGCTTGCTTATAATAATCCGTTGAAATATTTGGACATGTGAACCTTGTCGCCTTAGCAAAACTTACACTATCATAGCTTTTTATCAGTAAGTCCAAATAAATATTGCGATGCTTAGTATTGCTAGATGAAACGGGGGTACATAGCTGCCCCAATAGAAACACTTGCAAAATATGATATGATTTGGGAACAGTCATGGATGGAATGACTGTAGTAAGTGGACACAATATTTTTACCTCTGGAAAAATCCTAAAATTGCTTAAACACCTGGATGGATGGTTTGGGGGCTGGTATGTGGTGCGGTGGGAGCACAAATCATGAAATGTGGTAGAACCATCCGGGTAACTTTAAGGACCGAATCTTGTCATGTCAACCCGTGTAAAACAGTACAACCACAAGTCTATAATGGGTACGACCTAGCTGAATAACTTGCAAGGGTTTAGTTCAGACATCACCGAGGGAAGTGGGTACCAGGGTGTACTGGTTTACCCACAGTGAGGCACAGGGTGTACTGTACTCACACGGCGCAAGAGGGGGCTTCTGACTGTGGTGGTGTAACCCTTCAGCGGTGAAACCTCAGCGTGGGTGGTGTCTAGCTAGATCGGAGTAAGGTAAAGGCTTTGTGATAAATTATCTGGGTCTCATGCCTAAGGAAGCATGTTGGCAAAAAGGATAGTTCATCTCTTGTGGTGAAAGTGTACAAACTCTGCAGAGTCAAAACTATTCGAATAGCCGTGCCCACGGTCAAGGGCAGGCATGGGAACTTAACTAGATATAGTTCTGTTTTAAAAACATTGGAAACTGGGAATGGAAAAATTTAAGGGCGAAGGACTGCCCTGGTTTGGAATTGTCCTGGGAGTTATCCCAGTGGTATGTTAAGCGGCTATAACGCTGAAAGATGCTATATGGCGCAGATGCCATGTAATGGTGGATGGAATCTGTGTCAATTATAAGATCAACTTACTTTATAAACAAAAGTTTTGAGTTTAAAATTGCTAGGTCTCAGGGATTTTCCTATAATTGTATTCAAAAGCACTCTCCGCAAAAATAAAATGAGCCCAAGCCTCTCCTTTGATTAGCCATACATATATCATTATTGCATTCTGTGTGTTGGCTTGCTGAGCACGGGGTCGGAGTGCTCATTCTCGCTCTTGCGATACAATTCAGAAACAGGAGTTCAGGAACATTACGCCTATGAGGAGGCTCCCGCCAACGTCGACGGAAGCAAAGGCGATAATTAAGGCGTAGGCCTCGGTGGTTAGGCATAGACAAGTAGACTCTAGGCGTTGTGTACATTTATGTTACCGGATCCTGGTGGCATATATTGTACACATTACCCTACTGGCCGCTTGCCTGTGGATTTGGGTTTGCTTTTGCTGTATTTCCGCTGTGCGTGTTTGTAATCATGACATTTGGCCTAGTCGGCCCCTTTTGGAAACTATCACCCGACGTGGTGTATTTCAGTTTATGTAACATAATGGATGTTTATGCGATGTATGAAATGATTCAGCAATGTACATGTGAGCACTAACTACTGATCCAGGGATTAGTGCAGTGAAACACAGTAAGATTCGGATTGAAAAATCCGGGTCTGACAGCGCTGGTATCAGAGCATACGACCGTAGGGTAAAAGCCTTAGGATGGATTAGGATCACAATGTTTATAAAACTTATAAAAAGAATTTTGAAAAATATAAGGATACTATCTCTTTTCGTACCCTTCTTAGATCTGTTCTATACCAATGTTCTTTTAAAAACACTTTGAGAGATACTAACACTAGTAACCTGATTTCCAGATGGCAGGCGCAGGAACTGAAGGACACTGGGACTACATAGCCCACGGTGTCAATGAGGGGGAGTTTGCCACCATTTTGCGCAAGCTCCTACACTACCTGGAGTTCAAGGATCAGCCTATCTACAGGGGATTGAAGGTTACCACCGGAGGAGAAGATTCCTGGGTTATGGAGGTATTCATATACCCCAGGGATGAGCTCGATCCTTCTCACGTGTTCACATCTGAGCACCGGAGAAGTACTCGGGCCGCTGCGATCCAAGACGCTGCTCGTCTAGCCGCCGCACGGCTATGCGACATATACCGGGCCCCCCTGCGCCATGCCCCATACTGCTACCACCCCACACGCCGAGACGGAGCACAGTACAATGAAGTCACCATGCCGGAGAATGAGGACGACCCGATGCTCACGCATCAGGTTGAGCTCACCAGGGCCATGGGGGTGGCCCACACCGTTGCCTTGGAGGAGATCTCCTCCCTCCGCCAGCAGCTCCTCACCAGGCACGTCTCCATGACGTCTCTCCAGCAGCAGCTCGCCCAATGCGAGCAAGCCTTGGCGGAGGCCAAGGCAGAGGCAACGGCCGCCAGGGCCCAGCCTCCACCGGCCCCTGCACCTGCAGCAGCACCGGTACCTCCTCCGCCAGGGTCAGGCCCCCGCACCCGACTAACCGCGCGCAAGAGCGCGCGACCTCCAGGGCCACAGGTTGCGTTCCGTCGGACAGGGCCTCCCCCAAGCCGTAGCCCCCCAAGCACTCCATCGGACTACGACCCATCGGAGGGTAGTGGTAGTCGGTCCCGCTCCCGCTCGCCACACTATACCCCCTCCAACTATGGTGCTTGGTACACGGAGGAGTAGATGGGATCGTGATGTACTTGCAGTATGTGATGCAAGTACTAAATTCATGTATCTTAGTTGTAATATCCGCCCTCTCTATTTCGTAGTCGCGGACCTATGAACTTTAATTATTATGATGTAATTGTAAGCCCAGCATAAAAGCTGGCTATGTAATTGTTGGCATGTTTTAATGAGTGGCTGGATATCGGCCTTATGTTGGAAATTGCCTCGTCATGATTTTACTGCTTTCTTTTGTATGGGTTGGCACCCCTTGTTTTTCCTACATATAGAAATAGCACTGAGTATAAAAGCTACCACTGCAGATGGCCAGCCGAAGAACTACCAGGGCTCAGACTAATACGAACCCAGCCGAGGTAGACTCAAATCGCGGGGTTCTGCCTGAAGACCAAGGTAGAACTCAAGACCAGGGAAATGACAACCTTCCAAACCCTCCGGAACACCCTACAATGGCCCAAGTTATGGCACAACAAACTCAGATTTTGCAAGCCATATATGCGGGACAGCAAGGAAGCTCAGGAGTGCACAGAGCTGACTTAGGAGATTTCCAGAGGACAAGGCCAATAACATTTACATCGGCAGAAGAACCACTGGAAGCAGAGGACTGGCTTCGAGATATTGAGAGAAAGCTGCGCCTAATTAAATGCGCAGAGGAAGATAAAGTTATGTTCGCTGCACATCAGCTGCAGGGCGCCGCAGCGGCTTGGTGGGAGAATTACTTGGCCGCCAGGGGCCAGGAGGATGCCACCACCGAAACCAGCACAGAAGCAGTTCCTTGGGAGGAATTCAAGACCGCTTTCAAGGCTAACTTTGTTCCAACCGGAGTAATGCGAATGATGAAGAATGAGTTTCGCACACTCAAGCAGGGCAATAGGTCAATAAATGAGTACCTTACCAAATTCACACAATTGGCCCGATATGCCCCAAAGGATGTGGAGGACGAAGAAGAAGAGATTGACAGATTCTTTGAAGGGATGAACGAGGAGCTACGAGTCCAGCTGATCACTCAAGATTTCACCAGCTTTCACCAGCTGGTGAACAAGGCACTAACTCTGGAAAATGAGAAGAAGAACTTGGAGGCCAGCCGAAAGCGGAAGATGTCAGCTCAGCGACCGCAGGGGAGATTCGTCCAAAAACTCTTTAACAATGCATCCTCTCCCTTGAAGCCTAATCAGTTCAAGACTTCAACCCCATCGTTCCGTCCAGGAAGCAGTTCTCTGCAAGGTGGTCAATCTGCAGGATCAAACTCTATAGCCAGCTACAAGTGCTTTAGCTGTGGCGAACCGGGGCATTTCGCCAACAAATGTCCACAGAGGCAGAATGCCTCGGCCCGCAGCCAAGCCTCAGTACCAAACCGAGGGCATCAAAGCTCACAAGGCAGCAAGAGTGCGACAGCCCCAAACCGTGGTCGAGTCAATCATATCACTGCCGAGGAAGCTAAGGAGGCCGTTGGAGTACTTATGGGTACGTTTTCTGTTAAGACCATGCCAGCACAAGTATTATTTGATTCGGGGGCTTCCCATTCCTTCATATCAAAAGGATATGCTGATAAATTGGGGTTACCTACCTTTACCCTAAAGAACCCAGTGGTGCTCAATTCACCAGCTGGTCCGATCCCTGCTACCCTAGTGTGTCCTAAAGTGACCATTACTATGGAAAAGTGTGACTTTTTAGCAGACCTGCTAGTGCTAAACTCTCAGACCTTGGATATAATACTAGGCATGGATTGGTTAGCCAGATACCAAGGGGTCATAGAATGTGCCACCCGGATGGTGAAATTAGTCAAATGTCCCGGGATGACTATAAAAGTAAAAGTAGATCGACCCCATCGATGGGGCCGTGCAATCTACTATAGTGAAGACATACCTTTGGAAGGGATGATCGTGGTGCAAGATTATCCTGAAGTGTTCCCTGATGAACTCCCTGGCATGCCCCCAGATAGAGACCTGGAATTTGTCATCAACTTAAAGCCGGGAGCCGCTCCAATCTCCAAAAGGCCTTATAGAATGACGATGGATGAGTTAGAAGAATTAAAGAAGCAACTATATGAGTTACATGATAAGGGGTTCATTAGGCCGAGTTCCTCGCCTTGGGGATCTCCAGTATTATTCGTAAAGAAGAAAGATGGCACCACTCGGATGTGTGTGGATTACAGGGCCCTAAATGAAGTAACCATCAAGAACAAATACCCACTCCCCAGGATTGATGATTTATTCGATCAACTGGGTGGAGCCACGGTATTCTCCAAAATAGACTTGAGATCGGGCTATCACCAACTGAAGATTAGGGCTGAAGATATACCTAAGACGGCTTTCATCACTAGATATGGGCTGTATGAGTTTACAGTCATGTCTTTTGGGTTAACCAATGCTCCAGCCTACTTCATGAACCTGATGAACAAGATATTCATGGAGTATTTGGACAAGTTTGTCGTGGTCTTTATTGACGACATCCTTATATACTCCAAAGATGCTGATGAGCATGCGGAGCATCTGCGCCTGGTGTTGGAAAAGCTAAAGGAGCATCAATTATATGCAAAATTTAGCAAGTGTGAATTCTGGCTTCATGATATTAGTTTCTTGGGACACATAGTGTCAGCTGGAGGAATATCTGTTGATCCCGCCAAAATAGCAGCAGTCATAGAGTGGCAGCAGCCAGCTTCCGTCACTGAAGTGAGAAGCTTTCTCGGATTGGCTGGGTACTACCGGAGATTCATAGAAGGATTCTCTCGGATCGCCAGGCCAATGACTCAACTACTCAAGAAGGAGAGGAAGTTTGAATGGTCCAAGGCATGTGAAGAAAGTTTCCAAGAATTGAAGAAGAGATTGACTACCACGCCTGTGCTAACCCTGCCTGATGTACGCAAGGATTTTGAGGTATACTGTGATGCCTCACATCAAGGGCTTGGATGTGTACTAATGCAGGAAGGCAAGGTAGTGGCATATGCATCCAGACAACTTCGCCCTCATGAAGCCAACTACCCTACTCATGACCTGGAATTGGCCTCAGTAGTGCATGCATTGAAGATTTGGAGGCATTATCTGATAGGTAATCACTGTGACATATACACGGACCACCAGAGCCTTAAATATTTCTTCACCCAGTCACACCTCAACTTGAGGCAGAGGAGATGGTTGGAGCTGATTAAGGACTATGACCTGAGCGTCCATTACCACCCAGGGAAGGCTAATGTTGTAGCGGATGCTTTAAGCCGTAAGGCCTATTGCAGTAATCTCATGGTCCAGGAACATCAACCTGAGCTATATAAAGAACTGCAGGCCTTGAACTTGGAGATAGTAAAGGGAGGCACTCTAGCTACCATGGAAATTCAACCAAGTTTAGAGGAGCAGATTATGGTTGCTCAGCAAAAAGATCCAGCTATAATAAAGTGGAAAGGATTGATAGGAGCAGGGAAGGCTCCTAACATGAAGGTTGATCACGAGGGTACCCTGTGGTACGGGAAGCGTATAGTTGTACCTCATCACAAGAATCTCAAGGACCTAATATTGAGGGAAGCTCATAGCTCTCCATACTCCCTGCACCCCGGAAGCACCAAGATGTATCAGAATATGAAGCAATTCTGCTGGTGGCCCCGTATGAAGAGAGACATAGCTGAACATGTGGCCTGTTGTGATGTGTGTCAGAGAGTGAAAGCAGAACATCAAAGGCCAGCAGGACTACTACAACCATTAAAAATACCCCAATGGAAGTGGGAAGAAGTCGGGATGGACTTTATCACGGGACTTCCACGAACCAAATCTGGATATGACTCCGTATGGGTCGTGATTGACAGGCTGACTAAGGTTGCACATTTCATCCCCGTCAAAACCACATACAAGGGAGATAAGTTAGCCGAGCTATATATGTCACGCATAGTATGTTTACACGGTGTACCAAAACGGATAGTCTCGGATCGAGGTTCCCAGTTTACCTCGCATTTTTGGGCTAGCCTGCATGAAGCTCTCGGTACTTACTTGGATTTTAGCACCGCCTACCACCCCCAGACAGATGGTCAAACGGAGAGAGTGAATCAGATATTGGAAGATATGCTTCGGGCTTGTGCTCTAGATTTTTCTAAGGATTGGGATCGATGCCTACCCTATGCTGAGTTTGCTTATAACAACAGCTATCAGGCCAGCCTTCAGATGTCACCCTTCGAAGCCCTGTATGGTCGACAATGTCGAACCCCCCTACATTGGTCAGAAGTAGGGGAGAACTACGTTTTTGGGCCAGATACTTTAAGGCAGGCTGAAGAAAAGGTTCGCCTAATTAGAGATCGACTGCAAGCAGCCCAGTCCAGGCAGAAAAGTTATGCAGACAAGAGGAGAAGGCCACTAAGTTTTGAAGTGGGAGATCATGTTTATCTGAAGGTATCACCCTTGCGAGGAGTTAGACGATTCAAGGTCAAAGGCAAGCTTACCCCACGGTATGTTGGGCCATTCCCAATTGTGTCTAAAAAGGGGGAAGTTGCCTACCAGCTTGCACTCCCTCCGAATCTATCAGACATACACGACGTCTTCCATGTGTCCCAACTGAAGAAGTGTCTACGAGTACCTGAGGATCAAGCTCCATTGGAGGCAATCGAAATTGAGGAAGACCTAACCTACAAGGAGCGCCCGATCAAGATCCTGGATACCGTGGAAAAGAAAACGCGAACCCAAATCATTCGCATGTGCCGGGTACAATGGAGCCATCACTCCAAGAAAGAAGCTACCTGGGAGCGTGAGGACCAGCTACGAAGAGATTACCCCGACCTGTTCACTAGTTAAGTTGAATCTCGGGGTCGAGATTCTTTTAAGGGGGGTAGGTTTGTAACAGCCCGAAAATTCGAAATTAGAAATAAGAAGCTTTTGAATTACTTTTGCAATATATTCCATTTGAATTTGGATTTTTCGATGTTTTCCTGAATTTGGTAGAGATTCCAAAAATCGAAGAATTAATAAAAGAGAAAGACAGGTATTGATAATACCCTAAAACGGAATATGCAAGTAATGGAAGGAAGAAAAAAAAAATTTGTAAACACGAATCTGAAAAGATGATCCATAACAGTAAAGAAAGAAATTTGATTTAGGGCATAAAATATTATTTTTGAAAACAATGGCGTGAAAAACAATGGAAGCAAGTAAAGTAAATACCAACATTAGTTGGAAATATTTTTATTAAGTCCAGAGTAATATCAGGGACCTCTGAGAGTTTTCCTGGAATTTTTGGAAGCATTTTCACATTTTTCTGGACTTATTGGGATTTTCTGGTAATTTCTAAAAGCAAAACTTAAAAATCCGGAAAAACCAGAAAGTCAACCGCCCTCCGGCCGACACCTGGTCGGGCGGGATCGAACCACGTCGCCCGGGCGGATCCCGCCTTCCCCTTACCCCCGCTCGCCGCGTGGACGGCCGCGATTTCCCCCTTTCCCCGCGCCTCGGCCGATCTCCTCCGTTCCCCTCACTTAACCACGTCGGCCGCCCGATCAACCCTCCCCGCCACGCGGCTTCATCCGCGCCATCGCGCTGCCCTCACCCCTTTCCCGCTGACCGATGGGCCCGCCCTGTCAGGGCCTTCTTCCCCATTCGCCCCGATTCCTCTCTCTGCGCGGGGACAGCACCGCGCGCCTCCGTGGCGCGCATGCGACGGCTTCGCCCGCCTGTGTCATCCCGTCGCCATGGTGGAAAAGCCTGCGGAGCCGACGCCATCCCTGGATCCACCGCCTCCGCCCACGGTTCGGCGCCACCGCCCCCGGTTTCTCCCCGCCCCGTCGCATCGGCCCGGCCACGTGGCGCCGATCTTCTGCCCAGCTCCCCCTCTCGCGCGTGAGAGACCGCAAAAGCGGAGGAGACCGCGCGGGCGTGGGCATGCTGCGTCACGCACAGTGTGCCCAGCATTAATGCCGCCCGCGTCACCCCCCTGCCTCCGCCACCTGCTCCGACGCGACCGCGCGGGAGCCGCCCGTTGCCAGCTCCCCTCCTAGCAGGTATATAAGGCAATGAACCCTCCGTTGAGTTCCCCACGCCGCTCTCTCCGTTCACCCGAAGGTAATCGGGTATTCGTGCCCTGCAGCCGCCGGCGATCTCTTTCTCCCCCAACTCCGGCGAACTAACTTCCCACTGTTTTACTGTCCCAGAGCCAAATTCCTTGAGCTAGGATCGTCTCCAGAGCGCCGCGAAGCTTTCCCGGCCCTCGTCCGAGCTCCTCGTCGCCTGTGGTTCGCCGCCGCCTGGAGCTTCCCCGAGCCGCCGCTGCCGCTCGACGCCGACCCATCTCCGGACCTCCTCGGCCCTTGAAGACCGCGTCACCGTCTTCACCATAACGCGAGGATCGCGTTTCGACACTCACCCGAAGCTCCCCGACCTTCCCTCACCGCCGGCCACCGTCGTCCCCGACTTCTCTGCCCGACCCCGCTGCCGACCCACCTCAAGGGGATAAATTGCGCTATAGAGGTAGGCAAAGCCTCCCCCGCTCTCTTGGCTAGCAGCGTTAACTCTCTTCTCCCTCCCAACTCCCCGGCCGCGCGCGTTCGAGCCTCTGGCTCCGCAGCGCCGGGTTGAGTTTTCTCGATTTTATTTCGGTCTGACAGGTGGGCCCCACCTGTCAGCCACTGCATTCCCGAGTCACCGCTGACCGCCGGGCCCCACCGGTCAGTGAGACCTCTAAGCAAGGACCGTACTGACATGTGGACCCCATGAACAGTAACCGGACCCACATGTCAGTAGCACAGATAACCGAAAAGTAAATAAAAATGGAAATTAAAATGAATCAGGGGCTGACAGTGGGCCCCACATGTCAAAATTTAGTAATTTTTGGATTTGACTAAAAACAGAGAACTTTGACTGGCTATAACTTCTTCATTTTAGCTCCAAATTGAATGAAACAAATTTCTAAATTTGTCTAAATTCCATATCTATCTAATGGAACCAGAACCATAATTTTTGGAGTTTATTTGATTTTCTGGTGATATTTTGAGTGATTGGTTGCTTTTCTTTTATTTGGGTATTCGCACGATTATATAGCATACGAGGCTCAGGAGGAGGAAG
This sequence comes from Dendrocalamus latiflorus, assembly GCA_017311315.1. Classification (NCBI taxonomy): domain Eukaryota; kingdom Viridiplantae; phylum Streptophyta; class Magnoliopsida; order Poales; family Poaceae; genus Dendrocalamus; species Dendrocalamus latiflorus. The sequence goes on from CM029651.1 coordinate 48,729,132, forward strand.
CCGAGGCAGCAACCTTAGAAGTTCAAGATCATCAAGAACCCGATTCCTGTGACCAAGGCGAGTTAACACCTTGATCATTTTGAACCTACGATTTTGCAAAGTAATTTCCTTTAAATATCAACATGCATGCTGTTATTTCATGTGGTAAAATATGTTCATTTCCAGAAATGATAGCTATACGCCTACTGTGATGCTTGCTTATAATAATCCGTTGAAATATTTGGACATGTGAACCTTGTCGCCTTAGCAAAACTTACACTATCATAGCTTTTTATCAGTAAGTCCAAATAAATATTGCGATGCTTAGTATTGCTAGATGAAACGGGGGTACATAGCTGCCCCAATAGAAACACTTGCAAAATATGATATGATTTGGGAACAGTCATGGATGGAATGACTGTAGTAAGTGGACACAATATTTTTACCTCTGGAAAAATCCTAAAATTGCTTAAACACCTGGATGGATGGTTTGGGGGCTGGTATGTGGTGCGGTGGGAGCACAAATCATGAAATGTGGTAGAACCATCCGGGTAACTTTAAGGACCGAATCTTGTCATGTCAACCCGTGTAAAACAGTACAACCACAAGTCTATAATGGGTACGACCTAGCTGAATAACTTGCAAGGGTTTAGTTCAGACATCACCGAGGGAAGTGGGTACCAGGGTGTACTGGTTTACCCACAGTGAGGCACAGGGTGTACTGTACTCACACGGCGCAAGAGGGGGCTTCTGACTGTGGTGGTGTAACCCTTCAGCGGTGAAACCTCAGCGTGGGTGGTGTCTAGCTAGATCGGAGTAAGGTAAAGGCTTTGTGATAAATTATCTGGGTCTCATGCCTAAGGAAGCATGTTGGCAAAAAGGATAGTTCATCTCTTGTGGTGAAAGTGTACAAACTCTGCAGAGTCAAAACTATTCGAATAGCCGTGCCCACGGTCAAGGGCAGGCATGGGAACTTAACTAGATATAGTTCTGTTTTAAAAACATTGGAAACTGGGAATGGAAAAATTTAAGGGCGAAGGACTGCCCTGGTTTGGAATTGTCCTGGGAGTTATCCCAGTGGTATGTTAAGCGGCTATAACGCTGAAAGATGCTATATGGCGCAGATGCCATGTAATGGTGGATGGAATCTGTGTCAATTATAAGATCAACTTACTTTATAAACAAAAGTTTTGAGTTTAAAATTGCTAGGTCTCAGGGATTTTCCTATAATTGTATTCAAAAGCACTCTCCGCAAAAATAAAATGAGCCCAAGCCTCTCCTTTGATTAGCCATACATATATCATTATTGCATTCTGTGTGTTGGCTTGCTGAGCACGGGGTCGGAGTGCTCATTCTCGCTCTTGCGATACAATTCAGAAACAGGAGTTCAGGAACATTACGCCTATGAGGAGGCTCCCGCCAACGTCGACGGAAGCAAAGGCGATAATTAAGGCGTAGGCCTCGGTGGTTAGGCATAGACAAGTAGACTCTAGGCGTTGTGTACATTTATGTTACCGGATCCTGGTGGCATATATTGTACACATTACCCTACTGGCCGCTTGCCTGTGGATTTGGGTTTGCTTTTGCTGTATTTCCGCTGTGCGTGTTTGTAATCATGACATTTGGCCTAGTCGGCCCCTTTTGGAAACTATCACCCGACGTGGTGTATTTCAGTTTATGTAATATAATGGATGTTTATGCGATGTATGAAATGATTCAGCAATGTACATGTGAGCACTAACTACTGATCCAGGGATTAGTGCAGTGAAACACAGTAAGATTCGGATTGAAAAATCCGGGTCTGACACAATACATCTCTATCTCTTCTGCTAATTAAAGGCAAAAATGTGGGCACCTGGCAGCTAGCTTGCGTGATCGCTATATATGTATGTATCCTCTGTTTACTGGAAATGTTAAAAATTAACACCCCTTATTTAAAAAAATAAAACACATCTTATATCTCATTTTGTGTCAATCACCTCGTCAAAACTCGTAAAGTTGTAATATCATCTGGTTGCAGGCATGTGCGGACCGAGCACCTGATCGGTTGGCAAGACAGCCTGTGGGCTGCTTGCCCGTCCGGGTCGGCTCGCGGTGCCGTATTTTTTCTAGGAGAGACACTATTTATAATATAAATAAGGGATAGATTATTGCACAGGTGACTGAAATTTTTTTATCTTTCAGTCACCTAAAGTTGCACTTTGAATCACCTAAAGTTGCACATGTTTTTTTTTTTGGAGGGGGCTGCAATTTTAGTTGATTGAGAGTGCAATTTCAGGTCACCTGAAGTTGCACTCTGAATCACCTAAAGTTGCAGCTATTTTTTTTTGGAGGGGGGCTGCAATTTTAGTTCATTGAGAGTGCAATTTCAGGTGACTGAAACATAAAAAAATTTCAGTCGCATGTGCAATAACAAAACTGTATAAATAATGCTCTTTGAGTATATACATATATGGATATATTTAGTGGTTAAATCATGCTCTCTGAGTATATACATATATGGGTATATTTAGTGGTTAAATGGTGTGTTCGCACTTTGGAAACTCTTCATTCTTCGTTTCATCTTAAGTGTGTGTATTGAACGTACCCATATAAATATATGTGAGTATGTATGAGGTTTATGTGTATGTATACGTGTGTGAGTATGATCTTATTATACTCGTGATAAAAAGAAACTCTTTGCAGGCACGCAGGTGTCTGCGCCAAGTTACGGCTGACTGGTGAGCCAAAAATTCCTGCCAGATTTGCACCTGGCACCATGGAGGCGGGTGGCCAAGCATATTCTTCTTCTTCTTTGCATCGAACAAGCGGGAGCTTAGTTCGTACTATCTCTATTTTTTTACTTACCATTTTAAATATTGATATAGTCTTTAATATACGTTATCAATCATTATTTTTATAATTATATTTTTACAAAATTACTAAAAATATAATTGTATAGAAGTACTTTTGATGGCATATTTATTAGTATATTTTCATTCTAGGATGACGAGCAAAATAGAACGAAGGAGTATATATAGCTCAACTTAGAGATGTGCATTAAAGTATGCCATATAATTCTACATTACTATGTCTCCCGACCAGTATGACTGACCGATGGTTGGCGGTCATATCGCCTCTATAGAGTTGGTTGAGTTGAGTGGTTTTTGGAAGTGTGAGTAATGACGTGAGTCTATACATATGTTGGTTTGATAATAAGAGTCAAGGCGCTTAGTGATTGTTGCGATCGACAGCCAAGACCGAGGCTAAGGAAGGCGTCCTAAGGCCATGGCATGTTGTGTAAGTCCTGTGAAGCATCATCTCAAGCGAAGAAGCACAGAAACAAGACAAGGATCATGAGAAGGAAAATGTCTGCATGTGGTGTGCCAATTGGACTTGGACGTTTTAAGTGGTGACCATCCCCAGAGCAGACGTACAATCTTGATGACAAGTAATTGGGTATCACGGACTGAGTTATGGTGTGGTGTGCCATAGGATTTGAGCATTTCAAGTGGTGACGGTCCTTGAGCAGGCGTACGATCTTGGCGACAATTCATTGGGCATCACATCGTAGATGTTGCTTTGAGGAGAAGCATCGTGGAGTCTGGTGAGTAGCAATTGAGGAAATTATCCTATACCTATTGGAGTGGCAGTTTGCAAAACCACAGTGGTGTCCTAAGTTGTTTAAGTCACGTCTTGGATGATGAAGCGCTGTATCGGGCTATTGGAGTCATGTTGAAGCCACATTTTGAAAAGCGTACAAGTGTGTGTAAGTGTAAAACTCATTTGTGTTTGTTACTGGTTTTCCCAATTTGCATGTGGTTGTATCCACTAAGTGTATGCAGATTAGGGTTTGATGTGAGATGAGGAGCTTCCATTATATAAGTCTTTGTGTGTGTTGAGAGGAGTATCAAGTGGAGAGAAGAGATATTAGGGTTTCCTTTTGTTGGAGGCTTATGTGTTTGCTCTAGAGTCTGTCCTTCATAAGGGAGTGGCTGTAAAACTTTCCTCTCTAAGTGAAATAAATATCTAATCTTCATTCAAGTGAGTTGTGTCATGGATCCTTCCTTATGCTTTTGATTTGTTTAGTTTTCTTGATTGGATTTCATCTCCTTCTGATATCCCTTGGTACTAAGGACATGCATTAGGTGGAGATATCTTTTGGAAATAAGATCTCATCCATCTAGGCACGTTCTAAGAAAAGTTTGTATGTTTGCCCACTTTTCCTCAAAAGAGAGGTGATTTCGGGTTTTTCTCTTATGGACGATTTGGTTTGAGTTCGTGTTGTGACCTAACGTACTATGGCATATGAGAACCTATCTAAGGTCGTCTATATCATCAAGAACTCACGAACAAGAGTAGATTAAGATTTCCCTTTTTTGCCCGATTTTAGTACAACATTTTTGTTTTGGAAAAATGTCATAATTTTAACTTTGATCTTCACGATCCATAATTAGAATAGATTTCTGACATCCTAGGCAAGGGTGAAAACGGAGCGGATATTTCCCGACCGCCCGTCCGACCGTTTTAATTCGGATATAATTCGGAGCATATTCTCGGATATCCGAAATTTTTGTCGGATACGGATACGGATTCGGATATTTTTTGTCGGATACGGATACGGATTCGGAACATACATTATCCGACGGATACGGAATTATCCGGATTTTTTTTCGGATAGTTACCGGATTATAATCCGGTAACTATCCGGATAACACTAACGGCCCAATCGGCAATCGGGCCCAGTCCATCCGACCGAGCGACGCTATAAATGAACCTTGATGACATTGAACAGTTCTTGTATGAGGATGTCGCTACAGCACATGGTAGTATAAATGAACTTGAGGTATACATGCAAGAGAAACCAATTCGATGGGTTGATCCTACGGGTAAGGGTGCACAGTTTGACATATTGTCATGGTGGAAAACGCACCAAGGGAAATTTCCTGTTCTCTCACGACTAGCTCGTGATGTGCTAGCTATTCAAGTGTCATCTGTTGCTTCAGAGTCGGCTTTTAGTGCTGGTGGCCGTGTTATTGATCCATTTCGTAGTCGATTAGAGCCCGAGATGGTTGAGGCTCTAATATGTACAAAAGATTGGATATCTTCATCTAGGAAAGGTAAATAATAAGTCATTTAGTTCACCAATTGCACCGCTTACAACTTTTGTTTATTAACCTCATGTTATTTTTGAATTTTAGATTGCAAGGAGAAGATAGCATCACTTATTGATGAGTTGGATTTGGAGCTAGATGATAAAGAATGTGCTACCACAAACATAAATGAGAAGGTTTGATAATCCAACACATATATACACTATTACTGCTTCTCTAGAAGAATTGTTATTTACTTCCAATGAGTCAATGACATACTGACAGGACAGTGAGTAGAACCGAACTATACAAGTATTAATTTTGGGTTTCTATTCTTCATTTAATAATTTTGGATTCCAATTGATATTTTATTGTAGGACGAGATAATGACCGAGGTTGAGCTCCATTGAAACATGGTTAGAGATGGCTCGCTGGCTTGCTGTTGGCTTTTTGCTAGACAAGATTTATGTTGTGGACTTATCATGTGATGTAAATGTAATGAACTTAAATGAACTAGTGATGTACTAGACTACTTTATGAGCAATTCGTACTTTTGAACTATGTTGCATGTAGCTAGTTAGCTACTAGACTGCTATTTGTTTAACTAGCCTCTACAATTTACTTGCTAGTTGCTACTTTGCTAGTTAGAATTTACTAGTTGCTTAGTTTGTCTCTGTTATCATGTAAAATTTGCTTCCGCGCATTATCCGACTAAATATTCGTGACCGAGACTAACCGTATCCGGAGCGGCATGTATTCGATCCGTATTCGTGACCGAGAATATCCGCATTCGTATTCGTATCCGGTACTATCCGTATCCGACTCCGACTCCGACAAAAAATATGGAAAAGGATACGGGATGAGCAATATCCGTCCGTATCCGATCCGTTTTCACCCACTTGTGCCAAGTTTTACTGCGTTTGGATTAGTGGTTTAAAAGTGAGCTATTTTATTGGATCATGTGAAGAGTTGTTCTATAATTTGGTCCGACGAGTGGTCATACTGTGGGACCTGAGCGGTACGATTGGCAATCGCGGTCAGACCATCCGACCATGGTAGGACCGCACCTTGATCGGTGGTAGTACCGGGGAAACGGTGAAGTCTCAACTATCTTATGTTCTTTAACTCTTGGTTTTGATGGGCTTATGAGTTTGTGTTGCCACTGCATATTATTACTCGGAGAAAGATTTTGGAAAGCCATTCATCTCTCAGACTCGTCATATTGATCCTATAGAATCGTGGTTATAGATATAACCATTATGTTAAGTATATCCTTAATATGTAAATCCATTTTTTTATAGAAAATATTGATCCGATTAAAAATCCTGGTCAAGTCCCATGAGAAAACGGTGCATGATATGCATGAGTTCGGCGGTTTTCCTGATCATAAACTCTTGGGCTTAATATGGACGCACGGAAAGAGTCATTTATAGGACACATGGTGTGCGAAAATTGCATGGTCCCTGAGACAACCTGAGGTGATGATATCTTTTTTGTTATTGGATTTGACAGCATTTGTACGAGAGATGCAGTTGTACTACTCGTGGGGAGCACTAGATCTCACACAAAATAGCCAACGGAACCACCTGAATGGGATAAGATGCTCGGCTACATGGTCTCGTCTCTCTATACTGTCAACATTTTTGTCTCTGTGTTGTAATCCTAGAAAATGGTTTGGATTTATTTTATTTGCATTTTTAAGTAAAAATATGTTTGAAACATGTAGGAGTCACGATATAAAAGTATGGACGAAAGAATACAGAGGAAATTTTGTTCATGTCTCCAAACAGATACTTAGCTAGGGTTTTAATTACATGTCCAAATTAAACAATTAAGAAAGATTGAAAATATTTCAAATGTATTTCATGAGAACGACTATTATTCGATCGTCATGTCAATGTCTTATCAACGGAAAATTTGTTTATGTCATTTAACAAATCCACAGGGAGGTCAATTTTCGGGTATATTATACTATTGATATGCCCTAGCCAGATCACTGTCTTTTAGTAGTGCTCCTATGCTCTCTGAAAAATAGAACTGCACAAATCCTGAAACAACATTGTTATAGTAGTGGAGCAGTTGCAAATTAAGAGAGTGTGTGAGAGAGAGAGATAGAGATGGGACTAGCAAGTTCTGTTCTTTGGTCGTGCAACTGTCTGCATGGGGTCACGCAAATACTGACCCAGTGATCGTATAAAGACAAGGAAAAAACATTGGATCCTCCGTCCTTGCAAAAGAAAAGATGAAAAACATTGGAATGTTATGTAAAACATTGCATTTTTTTTTCTTCTAGCTATGGTTTCGATTTCTTACGTACGTACTGTAAACTGATAGATCGGACAAAATGTATTCCGATGAGATAACCTGTACGCAACAAGCATTAGGAGGACCAGATTTATGATAAGCTTCCCACTTGCCAGCATGGGATGTCGACCAAAAGCTTGAACTAGTTCTGACTGCTGGTTCTGGCTTCACCTTTACACCTGGAACCGTACATTGGGTTAAATATTGCTGCATTATTAATGTTACTTTGCTTACTCTAAGTTTTCCTTTGATTTCAACTAGGAAATCAAGTTACAGTACTCCCTCAATTTATGAGCTTAAGTTCTATTGAAATATGCTTAACTAAACTTTTTGAACTTTGATAGCAAATTTATTTGGTGTTTAAATATGACACATGAAAATATTTTTTCGAGGCTGAAAGATTGCCGGTCGAGTGCATTCAGATTTAGGGGAAAACATAAAAGTCTTTACGGACCGAAAGAACACCTCGCATTCCATAGGAGAATGCGTGTCGGCCGAAGCTCCTGCAAACTCGACGCACTAACCTCTGAAAATAACCCCTCAGAACGTCAAAACCTCTGAACCTAACTGGCTAACTCTCAACGCGGCCCCGCTGCTTGCCACGACAACAGTTCTTCTTTGATAGCCCAAACCGCCTCATCCGCCGGCCGGTTTGAAGCAGGGAAAAATATCTCGGTTCAAAAAAATTTTCGCCTGGTAGCGAAAGAGCTGAAATTTCACGATTTCGTCCAAAATTTCGGATGAAATTTTCAAATAACATTTAAATTTTGGTAAATTTTAACCAAATTTTGGATGAAATTGGATACATTTCACATAGGGCCAAATCCGGCCAAAATTAGTTAAGCAAGCCATCTTGTTCTTTTGACTATCATGCTACTGAAACTATATCACTTGAGAATTGAGGTATATACTTTCCTGATCAACGCTGGTCCTCTGCCGTGTCAAACGTGTCGACCCACACTTGCGACGCCTTCTTCGGGTCCTTGGGCATCGCATAACAGCACGTCGTCATCCTCCGGCCTTGGAGGTTGGGCACCCAACCATACTGACCTTCCTCCCCTCCTCCGACACCGCATCTTCCTCCATGTGCTTCCACTTGCCACCGCCGGCCGTCCATTGCTGCTCCGCTTGCTCTAGTAGCGCCATTAGCGACACCCTCCTCTCCCCCTGTGTGGTTGCCGCAGGCAGAGCGAACGACCACCGACGCGATTGAACAGAGTGGTAGGCGCCCATCTCTGTTCAATCTTCCTCGAGGAGGATTAGGGACAAGGGGGGAGGTCGAGTGCGTCAAATCGATTGGGGAGGGAACTACGCCGCCGTCGAATCGATTGGGAAGGGAGCTGTGCCACCATCGAATCAACTGGGGAAGGAGTTGCCCTGCCTTGGCCGCCGCCTGCCGCTCGGTGGAGGATGGAGATGGGGATTGGGGACTGGGGAGGCGCTCGACACTCGTCCCCGCCTTGGCGGAAGCCTGCCACTCATCCTGCCTTCACAGCTGCCGTTGCTCAATAGAGGATGACAAATGGGGTAAGAGTTAGGGTTGAGGCAAGAGCCTTACGACTTCACCGTGTGGAGCGGATGGGCGCCTAGGCCTGGTGGGATGGGAGTTGCCGTGTGGGCCGTCGCTGGGTGGGGGTCTCTCCTGGCTGCGTCGATCGATCGCAAATTTCAAATGCATACGAAAGTTTTGACCGAAAGGCAGTATTTTCGGTAGGAAACGAAAACACAAAAAAACCAAAATTTCGGAGAAATTTCACCGAACTTGTTTTCCCTGGTTTGAAGTGCCCCTCGAAAATTCGGTTGTTTCTTCCCTTCCAAATTTTCCAGTGCACCAGGATGGCTACCGTGTCAAAGGCACATGGACGTAATATTAATAGTTTTTACTAATATGCATTGGAGACTGAAAAAGTCAATAGAGATTAGTATACTATACTAGCGTAGTGTAAAGGAGGGATTTGCTGCGTATGAGTCGATCTTACTTATTTAATCATGACTGGTGTATAGCTAGGATGTCATTATTCGACGCTGCTAACCCACGCATGCAGAGTAAGGTTTTAAACGCTCCTTTAAGAAAAGAGAAAAATGATATAAGGGTTATATATGTATCTGTTAGTGAGGAATCGGATAGGGGAAAAGGAAAATAGAGGGAAAGAAAAGATTGAAACACCCAGATGCAAAATGTGCAAGCCTCTGCCCCACCGTCGCATGCATGAAGACCTAAATCACTATACAAACTTATGATGACATCTACTCAGAAAGTACAGGTCCCCAGCCCTGCAAACTTTACTTTTTAACTAGTTCATTTTTTCTACTACACCTGCTCTAGCTCGCTGACGGATACGAGCTGAGCAGATGTGCATTTAAGCTAGGTAGCGGAAGAGGACCACAAATAATTCGATCTGCAAAGACGAAACTAAGGACAATCCACTCGTCGTAGGGTCGCACAGGCAGTGCTTGTCCCAAATTAGCATTGGCGCTCTCCTTGTCAATGTCAGCTAGACGATTGCATCTCTGAAATTTTCTCTCTTTTCTTGTGAGATCTAAGAGTGCAGCAGTGCCCTCTAAGCCTTTTCTCTGGCTGGTCCACTCACTCCCACATGGAAACCAAGTGATCACTCAACAGCTTCTTGGACGTCGATCGGTATTGTATTTGTGACAGCAGTTTACACGTACCGTTTAATCGTAGGATCCATGGGGACAAGCCAAGAGCAAAGTGCCGCATCGCACGACAACAAAGGAGAAATCCTGGAACCACATTTGTCGACAGGACCAACGTTAGGAATCATGCGTATCGTCATGATTCATGCATGCATGTGATAAGCTTAAGTTTGGGGTCATGCATGCATATATGTCGTATGTTTGGAAGATCCTTGGATTCTGAGAGAGCAAATTGGTAACATAACACATGATGCATGGACAATACAGATAAATATAGTGCACACATGATATGTAGCAAGTGTTGATGCACTTGGAGGAACTCAGGGCCGGTCCTGGGATTTTAAGGGCCCAGGGCGAAACTAAAAATAGGGGCCCTAATATAAATATCTAAATATAAATCTACACACATATATATATATATAATTTACCAACAAACACTTAAAATACGTTCTGTATTAAAGAAAAATTCATATCAAAAAGTTTATAGATATTACCTTAAAAATTTCTTCTAACATTTCTAGATGCGAAGTCATTGATGATGGTATTGATATCAATCTCATCCAATAATTTCTTCTCAATACATAAAGTTGCCAAACCGTTTAACCTCTCTTGAAATATTGTTGACCTTAAATGATTCTTCAACAATTTCAATTGATCAACATGATAAAATTATAGAATCAGGCTATCTGGTTCAGGTTCACAGTGAAATAAAAATTTCTATTACGTAAGTGTAAAGATGGCAGTAACAAGTAACCTGCAAGAGGAAAAGATCGCGATGCATGAGTGTATCTTGATAGTTACTAGCATTTCCTAACTTGATAACTTCCAGGAACTGAAAGAAGAAATGTTGTAATCAAAACATTGAGCAGAAAAACTTAATCAAGCAGTGTTTTTGAAATTTACAGAACAGGAACTTACTTCTTCAGGGTCAAACGTGTGTGCTAAAGGAAGTATGACCTGACTACTAAATCCTCCAAGACGAGACGAGACATAGGTAAATTGCAGAAATTAGGTTTCATAGCGGAAGCAAAGAATGCATCTAAGTTACTGTCAGCCCAATGTGATCGGTGTTCGCGCAAAAACGGCAGGAGCGACGGTGGAGAGATATCCTAACAAACATTAGCAGAATTGATGTAAAAAAAAAGTATATGCGAACAGGTAAAAAAAAACAAACTTTAAGTGTGAAATGGAACTAACCTGCAACAGTATCGACGCCTTCGCACAAAGAACACCGGTACTGACTATGGGAAGTCCATTACTGAATGTTGTACTGCAGCCGATCACTTTACTCGGGGATGAATTAACAGAGATACAAACATCGTCCACTCCATCGCTCTCAATCACGGACCATCCATCATCAACAAGCCCGAACTCCGAACTCCGAAGACCGAGATTGCCAGCGATTGCCTGGGATACGGCGGGAGAGATCGAAGACCAAACTCCGAATTCTGGGGCCCCTGAATTTTAGGGGCCCGGTGCGGCCGCCCCGCTCGCCCCCCCTCAGGGCCGGGCCTGGAGGAACTTCAACCTGAGGTGTGCTAGGTGCAGTAGTCGGCACTAGTACTGACTACTGATTAAAAACAAAAAATCCTCGGTCCGTCCGCAATATATAAGTCTAGCTTGCATACTAAGGTCAGTCTCAGTGGAGGTTTCATATCCCAGTTTTCAACACACTTATATTTTGGAAACAGTGTAGAAGAGTTTCATCCCCATGAAACTCTCTCCACTCCCATGAAACTTTTATCATCTCTCTCTTCATCAATACAGTGCCATGTCAGCGTATTTAATGCCCATGAAACTCCATAAAAACCCCCACTGAGACTGGCCTAAGAAACACATTGTTTAAGTAATTTTTTAATAAAATTAGAGTATTAAATCATAGTTACTTATATTAGATAGATATAGTACTACTCTTTCTATTAGAGAGAAATATAATCTAAGTTAATTAAATACTATTTAAATAATATATTTTCTAGGTATATGTGTCGTATTTATATCGTGAGGCCCAGGAAGTAGTTAAATAGCATTATTGGAATATTAATCAAGCAATCAGAAAGGATTTGGAGATCCGCTATCGTCATTTTTTTATTAGTTTATGGCGCTAGCTAGCTCCTCCGCGTCGAGGACCAGAAAACGATAGATTCTCGTACCTTGGGAAGCTTTTGGTGCACTATTCTCCCTACATCAAATAAACACACCGACCCGCCTATTAAGATTCTATTCTTATCGGCTTTTAAAAACTACTTATAGCCTTGCTTGGTTAGGCTGAAAAGCTATGGCTTATAGCTAAAATTGCAATGTAGCGGCTAAAATTTTACTGTAGCTGAAGATGACTTATTTAGCGTAATTAAATTTTAAAAAATTTAAAAATAAAAAATATATTAACTCATTACAGACAGCACGAACGAATACACGAAAAAAAAAGAACAGGAAAAACTCAAAAAAAGCCAAAAGTTCAGAAAAAGGCGAAATTTATGAATAGTAAAAAATAAGCCAGAAGCTGAAGTTGAAATGAGCGGAGCTACAACAGCATCGGAGTCAATTTCATGGTTCATTTTATTCTTTTTTATTGCAACGTGCAAAGGTCACCTAGTTTATAAAAATGTGTCGTATGCCTGATGACCTATAGCAACGTATAGTATACTCGTACATACATTTTAATTTGTCAGATCATTTAGGCTTATTGTGAAATCTAATTGTGTAAAACAAGAGTCTTGATGAATACAATTTGTTCCTAATTGGATCGAATAGTTAGGATTTATTACCTGACCTTTTTCTGAATCTAGGGATTCTTTGATTTGATGATTTGTTCGATGGCAGTGCAAGATTTAGGACTACTGTAGTATGCATACATTCCAGCTTTTTTTAGAGAGAATGCAAACATCCCACCTCTGCTGTTGATCCACCACAAAATGGTTTTCTGGTCGTTGTAATCTCGATTAGTCGATTGCATGGCTTGTGTTGTAAAATGAGATCGACAAAGATATTCGACCCACCAGTACTGGGCCCATATGTACAGGCTCATCTGTAAAATGAGCCCAAACTGGCCCATGCGACCGTTAGCATATATCACCATTATGCATGCACCGAAAGCATGTGCCGAAAATCTGCATCGGAGAACAACAGGCGCTGAAAGTATCTTCCCGGTTCCCCGAAGAAAATGCTCAAGTATTTGTATGATCGTTCGTATAGACTTTTTGCCTTTGGTTTTTTTACTTTGATTCATGATGAATAATAACAATTTATAGAAAAGTGAAAAATCCGCGTATGATTTTGACTGATATAAATAAAGTTACTATAATGTGTACTATAATTAACTAGTAGATTCTATTTTAAAAAGAAATTTTGTTTCAAAATTAAGTGTTATAGAAAACTATTTATTATAAAAAATAAATTTGAAAAGTTAATATGAACAGCACCGTAATCAAGAAGACAGAAACGACAACCCACGGCAGTACGCTTTAAGCAATGTGCAAATCTATTCGATTATTCTAAAACCGGTAGACCAGAAACCAGTGGTGTGTGTGAGCCATAAAGACGGCCGGCCCATCTTTAGAGGAGCTGACCCTGACTAGTCTAGCCTAGCCCGCCGTTGAACTCCCTGCCTAGTAGCTTGATGGTCTCAGGATGAGTGTTCAGATGGAGAAGCAGAAAGAATTTTATACTGCTAGTAGTATCACCGACCGAGTCGGACCAATGCAAAGCAGTGCACAGCTACTGCACGCAGGCATGTAATGGTGATACCGAGCGAGTCCGCGCCGTCAAATCATCACGGGCTGCCTGTGGAGGTCGCTGCAACGGCGGCGGCGGCGGCGTGGCCGTCTGCTGCGCTGCGCTGCCGCCGTGTTGGGTCGGAGCTCGCAGCGGCAGCAGAGCCGGCAATGGCTGACACGCGACGCACGGCCTGGCTCAAAGTGCCTGCTAATATTAGATGTGACTAATGATTTTTAAGTTAAAAAGAGACAATAGTTACTTTTAAAATGAGGAAGCATAAATAGTAAAAAAAAGTAAGGAAGATATGTGTATAAAACGAGAGTGAGAGAAATAAAGTAAATAATACATATATAATTCTTACCTTATCTTTAGATCAAAAGGAGTGAGAAAGCCGGATGTTTACATTAGTTTTTAGTTTCTCATAAAAAATCAATATAAACAGATCCAATGGGCTGGGCTAGCCCTCAAATGGCCTGTGGGCCTAAGAGGCGTTGAGCATTGGGCTACTGATCCACCGGCCCACTGGCTTCATGGGCTGACACGCGCGCGCGGGCTGCCTGCTCATTCCCACCCTAACAGCAGATGACTAGGTCGTCCATATCCGACGGATTCCCCCGTGCGGAAGGTCAGAAATGACGAGCAAAATTGGAGGAACACGGCAGCAACCGCGCCGGCCGGCCGGCCGCGACCCGAGAGCACAACGAGGCAAGGCGCCTCGAGATCTGCTCCCGCGACTCGCGGGTCAGAACTAGGAAGCCCCATTTCTAAAATCCCGCTAATCTCGTTCTCGCCTTCCCGTTCTGCAGCGGCAGTATCCTATCCTCCTCGTCTGCCTCCGAATCCCGAATCGCACGCTCCCCCACCGCATCGCTAAACCCGAGCGAGCGTCCCCGTCAATCGATCCCGCGCTGACTCCCTCGTAAGCGTCCAGATCCGGCTTCCGATTCCGACGACCGCCGCCACGCAAAAACAAGCTGCCCCGAACCCCGCGATAAATCGCCGCCCCACCCCGTTGTCCCTCCCCTCTTTGCTCTACCTACCCTTCCCCCACTCGTCTTGCCGTCACCGGGCGACCGGAGGATCGGTCCAGCAACCGGGGGAGTGTCCAAAAGGTGAGAGTTTGATCTGTTCTCCGGTGGTTTCAGCCCTTTTCCCCTTCTGGGTAGGCGTCAAAAGTCCGATCTTGGCTGGTCCATGGTGATTGATGGTTACAGGAGAGGCTTCTTGCGATGCCCAGATGGGGTGTCAATTTTTTTTATTGCGAAGTGTTCTGGTTGCGCACGAAGCTGCCATTTAACGTGGATATCCTGGGTCCTGATGGGCTTCTCCTACCTAACAATTGATGTTTCTTCTTTCTTCATGGCGGCGTTTAGTTCGTGCTATTACTTCGTAGTAGTAGTACTATACGTATTTCCGTGCTTCAGCGACTAACTAATTCCAGTACTTTTATGTGACTGAACAGTTGGTTGCGCTGGCCTGCGAGGCCTCGGCAGCGAGTTCAGGGAACACTGTGTGCTTGCAACCACATTTCATTGCGTCCTGGAGGCGTAGGAGCTGTCACGTTGTGGTAGTTGAGAGGAATCTGTTCTACCTACAGTTGCGAGGAAAGCTTCCTGAGGGTATGCACTATGTTTGTTTTCTTGTGAGCAGCTGGCACATTGCGTTATTAGGACCTTGTCTTCCTTGACTTATTCCAAGTGCTTAGGTGTGGCAGTATGTATTGATATTTCCTTCCCATCCCCTGATGGCCTGATGCTTACAGCCTAATGCTCTTGTGACGTGCTCCTAACTTGTTTGACTTCCATGTCTAACATGGCCGTCGTGGGCAAATGCATTATGCCCCAATGAGCTTAGTTGATTGGGCTTGGTGTTTGTTGGATACTGATCATCCTTAGGCGTCCTCAACTTGCTTGAAAACAAACACATGCTTGAATCTTGGTAGCTAGAGCATTTGCTGTTCACTTTGAGTTCGATCCCATGGCGAATTCTCGGGTTGGCCGTTTCAAGGTATTGCTTGATCCTGGATTGGATTCTTCGGTTCTGATGTTTTTTAGGTTGACTTCGGTTGATGTGTTCTTGAATCTGTCATGAAGTATCTTGGGTGTTGCTGCTTCATTTCATGCCTTGATTTTATCCTGGAACTTGTTTTTGGTAATTGTTTGTCTGCTTTTTGTTATGCCCTGGCCTTTCTCGAGTATTTACCATGCTTAACCTGAGAAATTTTATGAAGATCATAGCAAATCATATGAAAGCACAGTCCTCATATCAAGACAAATAGATCAATGTTGAGGGAGTAAATTTTAGGGGTAATGCTTGCATTTTTAGCTGGAAAGTTGAATCAGGGTACATTGTTTGCTAGAGAAGATAAATAGGGATCATATAGCACACGAAGCAGAAACTTTCACATGCAAAACAGACTTGCTTTCTTTCTTAGAGCTGTAAGTTTCTCAACATTAGCCGGCATCATTCTTCTGTTCAGTAAATTGACATCTACAGCTCGCACCTTCTGGATCATGCGTTAGAACCGCTTTCTTCTCTGAAACATGTGCCTTGGAAATACTTCCTTAAAAAAAGGGTCATCATTTATACTCAATGATAGCTAAATTTCAGCAAAAATCTGTTGTTGTGATCCGTGTGAGTTGATGGACTCTATTGCATGAGGTGCTGTGTTGTACATCTAAAGCTGGTAGGTATGTCCATGAGCAGTTAAACATAGTAGTGCTTGATGAACACTACTATGTTTACGGAGTTGCGCAAATTGTGTATGAAATTTGATTGCAAGGTGAAGATCCAGCGGTAGGGCCAAGTATGTGGAGATATGAAGGGTTTAGATCATTTGTTTGCACAAAATTTAAAATACTCTTCCTCTTTGTTCATTACTACCTTTGTATAGGTCGCATTGCCATTACCGCATACTTCGCAAATCAGATAGAATCTTTAGATCAAATTGGTATCCACCTTGGTGCTATACAAACAGCAAGATTGATTAAGGATCTAACTGTTTGGAGTTGTTTCATCTCAGCTTTTGGCAGCTGCATCATGATTTTTATGAGTTCTCTTTTTTTTTCAAGCTTTGATAGTTTTACTTTGGATGATGCAGATGTCTAATCTCTCAGAACCGACAAAAGAAGATGCTTCAGCCGACGGTTCAAGTGCTCTGCAGAAAACTGGAGCCTGGAGTAACACGCTGAGCACTCTTCTGCAGCAAGCTTCAGTCTATGGTGTGGCTGCTGGTTATTGCCTGTCCGCATCTCTGCTCTCCATTATCAACAAATGGGCAATCATGAAATTTCCATACCCTGGAGCCCTGACAGCTCTTCAGTACTTCACTAGTGTTGCTGGAGTTCTCCTATGTGGACAACTAAAGCTTATTGAGCATGATGGCCTTAATTTGAGGACCATGTGGAAGTTCTTACCTGCTGCTGTGATGTTCTACATCTCTATATTCACAAACAGTGAACTCCTGCTGCATGCCAATGTGGACACTTTCATTGTGTTTCGCTCTGCCGTGCCAATCTTTGTGGCCATTGGAGAGACACTGTACCTTCACCAACCATGGCCGTCATGCAAGACATGGCTATCACTTTCCACTATACTTGGTGGAAGTGTGATCTATGTTTTCACAGACAACCAGTTCACTGTGACTGCTTACAGCTGGGCAGTGGCCTATCTAGCGAGCATGTCCATTGATTTCGTGTACATCAAGCACGTCGTCATGACCATTGGGCTGAACACATGGGGCCTTGTGCTCTACAACAACCTCGAGGCATTGATGCTGTTCCCCCTTGAGCTCCTTATAATGGGAGAGCTTGATCAGATGAAGGTCGACAGCTCTAAAATGACAAACTGGCTTTCATTCGACGTGATTCTTCCTGTTGCCCTGTCATGCCTGTTCGGGTTATCTATATCCTTCTTTGGGTTCTCCTGCAGACGTGCTATCTCTGCTACTGGATTCACAGTGCTCGGTATTGTGAACAAGCTCCTGACTGTCGTGATTAATCTGCTTATCTGGGACAAGCATGCCTCCTTTGTTGGAACAATTGGGCTCTTGATATGCATGTCCGGTGGCGTTCTCTACCAGCAATCCACCACAAAACCAAAGGCACCCAAGGTTGAGCTGAAGGAAGAGGACGACGAAGAGCAGCAGAAATTGCTGCAGATGCAGGCAGCGCAAGAAAGCAATTCAGCTCAAAAGCATGCCTCCTCGTAAGTGTTGTGAGGAATATTATCACTGATGATTTTTTACTTTCTTGGCGCAGCTTTCCTTGACAAGTTGGGATGCTTGGAAAGAAAATTTGGCCCAAAGTATTTCTCAGATGAGAAACTCGAAATGCCGTAGACATCAGAAAGCGCAGAGAAAACTGAATATCGTGCTACAATTCTTTGTTATCATATACCCTTTTTCATTTGTTAGACAGAAATATTGCTGTGGTGTATGGTGCCACAGAAATATTGCTGTGGTGTATGGTGCCACTCCTGAAACGTACTCGCACTGAATATTTGTATACGAAAGCAAGTAATTTGTATACGAAAGCAAGTATGCTTTTTATCATATCTCAATAATACAGTCGATGTATTTATTCTTTTCTCTGCAGAAGGAATTAGGGGGTGATCGGTTCGGCTGAAAAGCTCATGGCTTATGGCTGAAAACACTGTAGCTGACTGAAAAAAGCACTGTAGCTGACAGGGGCTTATTTAGCATAATTAAATTTAAAAAAATTTAAAAATATAAAAAAATATGTTAACCCATTATGTATAATACAAACAAATACGGGAAAAAAAGAATCGGTAAAAAAGCTCAACAAAAAGCCAAAAATTCAGAAAAAGATGAAACTTATGAATAGTGACAAATAAGCCATGAGCACTGTTGGGCAGTCATGTTGATTGCGGCCTAGTTTTCTTTTCTTTGCAATGGAGGAAACTTGCTTTCTATCCGAAGTGCTAGCAGTGGCAGTGGTGCGATCACTTTTGGGTGCACGTACTGTATGTCTGCATTGTATTTTATTGTATTGTATTGAAAGAGATTTTGTTAAGAAACCTGCTTGGGCACTCCCAGACCCCAGTTCCTGGCTGTGCAGGCAGCGAGCGATTTCTTTCTTCCGACGGGAGACATACAATGCCTTTCGTGCCTAGGCCAAGTGCAGTGTGGTGTAGCATGCATGTTTGGAGGCTTTCACTGGCAGTCGAACTGGGAATGGGATTATTTGAGATCGAAATGGATGCTAGTAACCTACATGGAGCACTGCAGGAAAATGGTGCATGATCGAGGGCCTAATAGTAATGGTTACCCAAGAAGCAAGAGAGATTGCATCCTTGATGTTCCATGATCGTACAGTTAAGCTTTTTGTAAGCGTGAGTGTAAACGAGGTAGCTCATGAACTAGCCCAATTTTGGCGTTTCCTTGGAACCCTAAGCTTCTTCAACTGCCAACACGGATGCAAAGGCCGGACACTGACCTTGCTTTGCCACTTCGCCTCAGTGTTAATTCCACGTCACCCTCTCTAAGAAATCCACGTCAATTATTAGCGTGCATGTATTATTATTATTATTATTATTATTATTATTATTATTATTATTATCGGGCGTGATGAATAATTCTTTTCCTTTCCCTTTTTAACAAGTGCGTGTAATTTTTTTTTCGCGTGCGCTTTATTCCTTCCCCGGAACCGAACAAAAACCCGGACCGTCCGATCCGTTCTGCGCGGCCCAGATCCCTCGTCCGTCTAGATTCTGCCACCTCGTTATTCCCCGCACAGGCACAGCTTCTCTCTCTCACACACACACATTCTCTCGCATTCCCTTCTCGTTGTAAACCCAACCTCGCACACCACCACCACCCTCCCCCTCCGCTTCGCACAATGGCGCACCCGGAAACCAAAATCTCGCAATCCAAACCGGCCTAAATCCCCTAGCGCCGCCGCTGATCGATCCCGCTCGTGCAGTTTCGCCGCGGGGATCGCGAGCCCTCGCCGAATCCCCGGAGGTTCTGCTCCAATCCGAATCCAACCCACCAGAAAGCCGCCGCGGTATCGTCTTCGAACTCGCGAGAGGTAATCTCGGAGCCCCCCTTCGTCCGTTCGCATCCGCTTTGCGGTGTAGTTCCTACGGTTGTTTCGATCCTTGCTCGACTTGATCTAGGGTTTGGGTTTTTTTGGGGTTGCTTTTAGTGGGCGGGTTAATCGCGCGTTGGTAGGTAGGTATCCATCTATGTGGTTTTCTTCTCCTGCTCGATTGCTTTTAAATTTGTGCAGCGAGTAATGAGCAGTAACGAGGACTCATGTGTAGCTCGAATTTTGTAGGAGATTTTCGCCAAGGGTTTGGATTCTGAGTTAGGGATGTACGGGCAGGGAGGCAACTTCAATCCTCACTATCGCCATGCCGCGCCACCGCAGCAAGCTGGGGTAACGGGTGGCTTCCCCCAGCAATCACTGCCGCCGCCGCCGCCACTGCCGCCGCCACATCAAGCTGGGGTAACGGGTGGCTTCCCCCAGCAATCACTACCACCGCCGCCGCCGCCACTGATGCAGTACCCTCAGCCCCCAGCAATGCAGCCGCCGCCTGGTCTGTACCAGCACGTTGTGCCGCCGCTTCAGAACCAGGCCTACCCCTACGCCCAGCTCGGCCAGATGCACCAGATGCCAATGCTGCCGCAGCAGAGGGGTTTTACGCAGATGCCAATGCCAGGGCCGCCGCCACTGCCCCAAGCTTATCGGGCCCCTCCTCAGTATCCCATGCCAGGGTTTCTCCCTCCTCCGCCGCCGCCACCAAGCTTTGCTCCCGAGGATGCACCACCTCCCCCTCCCCCACCACAACGGTCTTCTCCCCCTCCTGTGCCCCCTGGACTGCCGACTGTTCCCACAACTGTGCAGTCATGTAGTGCAGCGCCAGAAGGAAAAGAAGGTGCCCCAGATGGTGGTCACGATGTCAAAATTGGGGAAGCTCAGCTAATTGTGTCTGATGACTCGGACATGGACATGGACGGTAAGTGAACCCTCTTCACCTTCTGTCTCTCTACATTACACTGTAAATTTGTTACAATTCTAAAAATTCTGCTTTCGTTCCTGCTGTCACATTTTGCATTGCAGCATTCAAACTGGTGCATCTTATGGTGTTAAGTCCTTAATTACTTTATGGGGTTTTTTGCATATTCTGTCCATTTTACCTGATAGAGTGATCACTACTATTTCTTGGTGAATCTCTATCTGCACATCAGTATATATGATGACAAACTTATCAATATGTTTATGCCCTTTTGTAGCTAACGTATTACCAGTTGGACTTCTCAATTGACATGATACCTGAATTCAGCTTATTCCTTCAGCAGTTTGTTTGTAGACATTTACTTGATAAGTTAAATTTCAGGCGATGAGGACTCCCCATCAAGGGTACATCTTAGTCCAGTCAATTCTTCCCTTGCAACTGCTGAATGTTATAGAGATGTTAATGTGGCAAAGTCTGTGAATGATGTTTCTAGCCTTGGCAACAATTTGCCACCTGGCAGTGATGGGAATGCTAAAACTGCAAATGTAACTGTGGAAGGTGGGAGTCCGTTCCTATTAATACAAGGATATGCCTCAGATGACAGTGAAGATGAGGAGCATGCTGGTGCTGCCAGCAACCTTGTGCTATTGCCTGAAGGTAATGAGCTTAGTCATCCATGTGATAGAATTACTGAAATTGGTCATCAGCAGCTTACTAATGCAGCGGGGAATGTGAATGCAGCTCCTAGCAGTGAGCGAAATAATGAGGCTAGAAAGCATCAACTCAAGGATGAGAGGAAGCCAGTGAAACACAATTCAAACGAGCTTGGGAATCTAGTCAAAGAAGATTTAAGTGGCAGCCAGTCCGATGGAATGCAACAGAGTAAAAGGCATGGGAGTTGCCAAAGGAAACGAAGCCGTAACCAGTCACCTCAGGGTAGGAGGAGCTGTAGCCCTTCGGGGGGAAACAAGCACAGTCTATCCCAAAGGTATTGCACCTTGTGCCTCGCCCTAAACTTAAATTGATGCATCAATTTATCTCCATAAATTGCAAGTCTATTTGTTTTAGATTTTGTATGTCATCCAATTGTACGAGTGCCCCTTCTGGAAGTTTAAGAATATTAAATTTCTTGCAGTTCATCACCTGGGAGGCAAAGCAGGTCGCCACTTGCTAAACGGGCTAATCTACATCAGAGCAAATCACCATACAAAGTGAGTCGGACTTGCGTG
Organism: Dendrocalamus latiflorus; assembly: GCA_017311315.1. Taxonomy (NCBI): domain Eukaryota; kingdom Viridiplantae; phylum Streptophyta; class Magnoliopsida; order Poales; family Poaceae; genus Dendrocalamus; species Dendrocalamus latiflorus. Next base: position 48,751,069 of record CM029651.1, read on the forward strand.
GCACAAACTGGCGTCAATCTTGGTATAAGCAAGGATGGGTTCTACAATGACAAGCATGATACTCCTGCCAAAATTGCAGCACCAGTTGAAATTCATTCTGCTGGAGGAGGTAACATTTCAGGAGACAGAATTGCTGAGCAAGAGGGCCTGATGGGAACAAAGAAGTTAAATAGTTCTTCAGATGATTTAAGTGGCAATAAGGAAGAACATGCTGCACCTGATGGTGCCGTTGGACAGCATGGTCATGGTGAAATTTTAATTTCTGGGTCTTCTCAATCAATGGCTGCTTCTGCAAATGCATCTGATCCTCATAAGACGCAAAGACCAGGTCCCCCATCTCAGTCTCAATCAGATTTTGATAAATCATCACCTGATGCTAATCAAAGTCTTCTGAGCCAATCTTCTTCAGGCGTCCCGTTTGCATCAGTGCACGCTACTGAGAACTACACGGCTTGTGATGTCCCTGACCAGATGTCATCTGCTTTTGCACCAGGTCATCAGTCATCCTCAAATATGACTCTGCTACCAGGACAACCATTACTTGTAAGTTCAGAATTCCCTCAGACACAGTTCCAGCATAATGCTATGGCGCCAACAAATGAGTTCCTGCAGAATCAGATGAGTATGTATCCTGCACAAGATCTGTCTCATCCTAGGCCATTGGATTTCGATCCTCACACCCTCCAGCCAGTTGTTCGTTCTCACCAACAGCATGCTGCCTTTCACACGGATGAGTGTAAGAGGCCTTTTCCTCTTGACAGTGCCCCGGTCCCTCTTCAAGACAGACAGTCGGAGTTTTCTGGTGTTGTAGGGCTGTCTTATTCATGTCATCAGTCTTCATATGGTCAGCAGCAGCCTCCTGGCAGTTTGTCTTCGGGAGCTAACATGGTTTGCCCCTCTTTCCAGCGATTCCCATCAAATCTGCCAGGACGTAATGACTTTGATCCCATATCTGATGCTGGTCTGCCTCAATCATCTATCAAACCCCATTACAACCCATTTGCATCTACCTTTGAGCAAACAGATCCGAGTTTAAATATTGGTCCAGGTCTAAGCCCAAATGCAGTTGGGTCTGCTTCAACAAAAGCAGCTGAGCACATGAATACATTGTCTCCTTTTGGCCAGTCAGTTCCTGGATCTGGAACTCGTGCCCATGAAAGTTCTGCAGAAGCTGTGCCCAATCGGCAAAAGCAATCTCGTCCTGGGTTTACTTCTAGTGCTCCCTATGACCCACTGCTTGACAGTATTGAACCCTCAAGCAGTTCAATCAACAAGGTGGATCTTGGTCAAGAGGCAAATTTGAGTGCTATTGATAGTCGCAATGCATCGAAACTTGTCAACATAGAAGTGGAGAGTAAAAATATGCACGGCCTGGGGCTTGTTGCCGAATCAGAAGTTGAAGAACTTGGAGAGGTGGCAGCAGATACTGAAGCTGGTGTGGTGGAGAATGTAAGTCCTGAGCCCTTGGGTGCTAATGACTGGAGCTCAGATATCCCTGGTGATATTGACAATGATCAATCATTGGGTAAAAGTAAGAAGAGTAAGGATTCCAGATCAATGAAGCTTTTTAAGATTGCTATTGCAGATTTTGTTAAGGAAGTTCTTAAGCCATCATGGAGGCAGGGAAACATGAGCAGAGAGGCTTTCAAAACTATTGTGAAGAAAACAGTTGATAAAGTTTCTAGTTCAGTCCCTAGCAATCATATACCGAAAACACCAGCCAAGATTAAACACTATGTCCAGTCCTCTCAAAAGAAAGTGACCAAACTAGTAATGGTATGTATGCATTGCCTCTGTAGCATATCAGTTACCTATGTAGATATCCTGCTAATAGTCTTTCTGCTCATATTTTTGTAGCTTTCTATAATTTTATTCGTTATGCAATAATCTCTGGTTCATGACACAGGATTTGTTGTATGTAAACATAATCTTGGAAAATATGTCATGCCCTTGATAGTGGGGAACACAACATGCGTTCTAGTCAACTTCATGCTATTCAGTTGTTTATATACTGATATTGTCATTTGAGATGCCCTGAAATCTTTGTGCGATGAGGTCATCCTGCCACTTGGTAATTGATTTGTGAGTTTAGTTCCATATCATTCTATACTACACTCTTAGTTGAAGCAAACAGGTCAATTTAATTGGTGAATAAATTCGAAAAGGAACAAATATATGCAGGGGTGAATATACATTCTGAACTTTTGTTATATGTACGTAGCGCTTCATGTGCCCTTTTCTGGTGTTCAGCATAATTTTTTCATAGTGAAATTATTATTTGATTGAAGTTCGGATCCCTCTTAATCAATTTATTTCATTTTTTCAGGGCTATGTTGATAAGTATGTAAAGCTAGAGCTGGATCAGTAAATGGGACTAATAGGGCATGATCTTTTGTGCTGCGGCTTATGGTTTTTTACTACGGCCTATTAGTCTAATGAATAGTTATTGCTAAAAGAAGCCGAAGCAAAAAGGCCAGCTGAAAATCCAAAAAGCATAATAATTGCTGCAGATACGGCTTATTAACTGGACCAATCAGAACAGACTCCTTTTCAAGTTCCATCTTGTGATGGATACCAAATGAGGCTGCAAGCTTGGGTAATACTCTTTTGGATCATCTATTTGCATGAAATAGTCTTTTGGCAGTCAGGTATTCTGGTTACTAGTTCTGCAGATATGGCTGTATCTAACTATCTATCATTAAATCACGTGTTTACATTTGTGTGTCATACTTGGTATCGGAACAATTGCTGCCTAGTGTCCAGTTCCTTGTAAGGCATGTCTTTGTTGTTGATATTCTTTTTTGCCATTTCCCCCCAACACGAGGTAAGTGATAGTAAGATGTTATATTTTGGTCTTGCACTGATTCCATGAACATGCTGCTGAAAGAACTTTATTTCACGGTAAATGTAAATAAATTAACTAATTCTGGAAAGTCTGGTAATATGATGATTTCTTACCAACAATACATTGAATTACTGGTATGAAGTATTCCTTAATGTGCCATCATTTGTCTTGAGAAATATAAGGTTCTTTTGGTGCAACGAGTGCCCTCAGTCTACAGCTTATGCTTTATAGAATACCAGCTGAAAAAAAAATCATATTGCACCAGAATATCCAACCACCAGTAGCCTGTGCCACGGCATCGTGCTGCGGATTGCGCTACCCCTCTGCCACCGTGCTGCGCCCGTGCGCTAAGCTCGCTTCGCAACGCGTAGTGAATGCAGCGTACCTGCGCTCTGTGGCCCCAGTGACGTGGCAACAAAGGCCCAACAAAGGTCGTTTATGAGAGGTAGTTTATGTTCATCTATGCCAACTTCTTTAACTTAAACTGCTAACAATTAACAGAATCATAAATCGTCAGTCAAAAAGAAGCAAGCCAAGCAATATATTTTCCTAAGAAACCAATCTGAAGTTCCTTAAACTATTATTTGAAGTGCCTTAAACCAATCTCTACTGACACCCTCGCAGGAGATGCTGATGAGTGATGACACCTCGCAACCGACCAATTAATCCACACTTCATGTAAAGCGACCAATGCAGGAGGATTCAACCAAAATATCATTGCCACAATCCTCGATACAAGGAAACGTAACAAAATACAGAAAATACTCACCAGGTAGGATGAAGCAATGCTTCAATGCTACACCTATTACTCTCCTTTGATTTATATATATCATCAATTTGCGTGGAACGAAAAGGATCTTTCGGTTAAATATATCAGTAACAAATAACACCACCACCAAGTAACCTTAACAAATCTTAGCATGATAATAGCTGAATGTAATAAACACTCAGAGTGGGTCGATTCACAGCAATGGGGAGGGACCACACAGCTTCGCACACACCACAACCTAGGCGTCGACCTTGCTATCAGGGCTGCGGCGCCAAGCGAGTCGTGCAACCTGGCAAGCTTCAGCATGGCCAGGGCGCGGTGCATCGTGTACCACCATGGCGATGTGACATGGCCAAACATTCCCGCTAGCCTAATTGAGGAAGGCGGCAGCCGGTGCGCCATGGTGTGAGATGACGACAGTGGAGGTTGTAAGCATCGTCAAATGCAGTGGATGGTGTCCAGGGGGAGAATGGCGGCGGCGAGCGCAGTGTGGTGGCATCCAGAGGGAGGAGTAGATGGCTGGGTATGGTGGGAAGGCGGCAGCATGCAAGGCGTTGTTAGCCGAAGATCCGGTTTTTCCTCGGTTTGTTTTCATATCGAACAAGAGGAAGAGGAACGATCGGCACAGATTTTCTCATAAGGTGAGCGATAGGAGCGTATTGGGAGGTTGAGGAGGGGGAGAAGTAGCGAGAGAACGCATCGCTAGCACGGCAACGGCGGGGCGCGGAAAGGCGTTGGGGAGGGAGCGGCTAGGTGGAGATAGGCACGGGAGGCAGCGAGCGCAGCGTGGGGTTATTCGAGAGAGGTAGGGAGAGAGATTGGGCAGTGGCCCACAAGTCAACGCCGAGTATTTGTGAGGAGAGGAAGGGATTGGATGGGATGGGAGGGGTGGGGTACGAGGGGAGAACCATCATTCATCACTCACCACTCACCGCTTGGTTCTTTTTAAGTAGTAAAGAAATATTGTTGAAAACATGCTTGCACCTTTCGTACTCGTTGCACTTCCGCCTCCTGTGGCCAATGGCTCCTCATCCCCGTCGTTCGTTGTTGTTGTCTCTTATCAGCATTGTCCCAATTTCATGACATGCAACCTCTGTCTACTATCCATATCAAGCCAACCCCCTATGTACCTCAACTTTGGAACCCGTTTGGAATGTGGGGGTCCCGTAGGATTTTTTAGGAAAAGAAACATGTTTTTTTTTTTGTAAAACTCCTCTCACCGAATGTAGGGTTCTTTTTATAAAACTCCTGTAAAAATCATGCGTTTCAAATAGGTCTTCACGTGTCTACCAAATTGAATGGAACAATCCTCATTGGCATCTATGGAACTTTGGATTTGGTTGGAACCCAGGCTCCCCGAGCATGTTTATTCACCAAGATATGAATATTCCATCCCCGTCCCCATGGGTGGGTGTAGGACCGGCAATGGCAACAGAGAAAGGGTGAATAATGCTTTCTCAAATTTTCTCTCAAGTACCACAAAGCTTTCACTTCACAGCTAGAGAGCTAAGAAGATCAAATTTCACAGCTCACAACAAGGCAACAACCCAAAATAGTGAAGATGCACAAATTTGAACCTAACCGGTCTGACTGGCTACTAGCCGATGGTCTGACTGGGCCCAAGAGCGGTCTAATCACTCCTCTGTTCCTAAAATAGAAAATCAGTTCGAGTCCAAACCACTTTTTGTGCAACTTCAAAATCCATAATCAAATGAGATCAAACTTTACACACACACGCCCCTTGCAGAGGGTCTTAGGAGCCTATTCCATCTAAGAATCGCAAGGATCTTCATCAAAATCACAACATTTCCTTAAAATATGCAAGGTTGCATTAAAACCAGACAAATCTAAAAAACTTAAGAAAGAACTTGCTCGTGGATTAAGAATAGCCAAGATAGCTATAGATGTGTTTCCATATATTACAACAAGCAAGACCACCTAACGAATCAAAGTCAAAACCCTCATAACAAGAAACCTCAATAAGGGCTCCAAATCAAGAAAGAATTAGGCAACTTCAAAATCTTGTAAACCATTACGTCTAGATGGATGAGATCAGATCTATATGAGTCATCTCCATCACTTACATATCCTTGGCATGCAAGAAGATCAAGAAGAGGAGAGAAGACGCAAATAACCAACAAGAACAATAACAAATCAACCAAGACAAGAAAACTTTATTAGAGATGAACAAAGTTGATTCTATTGCTACTTGTGGATAAAGGTTTTACAAACACTCTATGAGGAGGACAAGAGAGCACACCACAACACTCACTCTTCTCTCTCAAACCCCGGATGACCACTCAAAGATTCTGTGAATTGGTATCTGGATCCGATTCCAGTATATTCCTTCCATGCGATGGATATAACACGTGCCTTATCCACTCGAAATAGCATGATATTTTCAACCCTGAGTCTTTGACGACAACTGCCATGCGGTTGTTTCCCACATTCATTTCTCACTAACAACAACTGACGATCAGGCATCCCCTCTCTAATAATAACCACCTCATCAAATGGACGCGCTGGCTTCATAAGACGTCTTCCCCAGTGGATAACTAGAGTCTCTTTAATGATATTTAAGGCTGGACGAGAGAACGCAGAAGGACAATTCATATCCCATTCAATTCAATCTAATTAGGGCTAGTCTCACATCTTTTTGAAGGCACCCTATAACTAGTGCATAGTAATAAAAAGCATTTATATTCTCTTCCAAGGATTTCAATCATCTTTCTCATATTATCTTGCAAGATCGGCGACTTGATCGTCGACAACTAGCACCATCTGTGGGGAAGAAGGCGTTGAATCTTTGAAGCTTTCTTCATTTAGCAATCATCTTCCTCCCTTGTTGAAAGCATCTAGGCCCCTAAGATTATTGATTTTGGTAATTAATGACGTTATGTGATCATGGGACTAATATGTGCGTTAAGTGTTTAAAAGGATAAGTCCAAAATGGTGAAGAAAGAGGCTCATAAAATATTTCACGAAAATTCAAAGATCTCAAGGGCGACAAGGTAAATAGTTTAGGTATCTTTTTTTTACCGGTCTTGGTGAAAGGTTGGAAGACCGGATTATAGGATAGATGCCATACTATTAAGAGGGATCATGGTGATTTGCTTGATCATATTCAAATGTGCCCTATGGATCAATTTAGGATCATGCATGCACTTAGAAATTCAATTTAAATCAAAACTGTGCATTGTCAGAATTTTCGGAAGTACCGTCGTTTAAAGGGCGGAACTACCGCATTGCCGGTAGTAACGGGCGCACGGGCGGAACATTTTTTCCAGAGAGTGCCCGGAGTTTAAGTTAGTCTCTCAGAAATCGGAAGTACCGCTTGGTGAACGACGGAACTACCGCAAGCGCGGAAGTTCCGATCTCCAGAGCGGAACTTTAATTCCAGAGAGTGCCCGGACTAAAACTTAACCTCTTGAAAAACGGAAGTACCGCGGGTTGACCTGCGGAACTACCGTGTAGCCGGAAGTTCCGGGCGTTAGAGCGAAACTTTATTTCCAGAGAGCGCCCTGAATTGGAGTTAACCTCGCTGAGATCGGAAGTACCGGGGCAAGGAACGGAACTTCCGGGATTCTGGAAGTACCGCATTTTCAACGGCGGTAGTTCCGCACTCATTGACCAACGGTTACTTCTGACTCTCTGACATAGTCGTTCTGACCGGGCGGCGGAAATCCGGAAGTACCGCCCATATAACGGCGGTAGTTCCGTTTTCCCTGATTTTTCAGGATTGTTTAATACAATGGCTAATTGAGGTTGGTGGGGGTATAAATACATCCCCACCAGAACTTGTACTAGTTGTTGACCTCCTATTGAACATCTTTGAGCTTAGTGCAACCTCTCACACCTCACTTTCACTCTTGTGCATTCAATTGAGGTAGTTGAGCCAAAATTCAAGTGCATTGCATATTAGATTGATCCATTAGGCACTTGAGTGTGATCTAGCCGCTGTGGTTCATTCTCTTGGTGCTTGCCGGCACCTAGACGGCTTGGAGGAGGTTCCGGTGATCTTCTCAAGAAGATTGTGAGAAGGCCCGGAAGATTGTGAAGGCTCGGAGCTCGCCTACCCGGAGAGGGAAAGGGCTACCGCTAGTGATCGAAGTGATTAGGCTCAATTCGTGGAGCCGGTCCGATTTGTTCAGGCTTACCTCAACGTGGAATAGGGGAGATTGGCAAGTCTCCGATCACCACGGTAAAAAGTAATTGTGTCATTTGTGGTTTGCTCTCTTGTGCTTACTTTCATTCAAGCAACCCTCTTAATTCATATTTGATTGCTTGTTAGTTAGAGTAGCAAATTTTGACCTAGACTATTGGATATTGCTCTTAGTCAATTACTTGTACTAGTGATCACTTGAGCCTTTCTAGGTTGTTTAGTTGTTCTATTGTTAACTTGCTCTAGTCAATTCATTAAGTTTAAAATTGTTAATTGTAATTAGACGAAAAATTTTAAAACCGCCTATTCACCCCCCTCTAGTCGGCCTCCTCGATCTTACACTTGTTTCAGTCGATATCGCTCATGATATCATGGAAGGAACCTGAGACGAGGAGAACTGGTTCAACTTGGCCGATTATGCCGACCTCGACATGAACGTATGCATCCGTGCCATGGAACATGATGCCTCCATATCGTCCTCTTCCATTCTAGGCTCATCGATCGCTGAGACCAATGAGATCGACCGCATGGAAGAATACTCATCGCCTCCATTATTAACACTCTCAGAAAAATTGGTCGTTCCAACCAGATCAGAATGCCTAATGCCTCTACAAGCCCAGTGCTTCTAATCGACAAAAACAATGACAAGGGCTCGAAGCCATGATCAGACAGTCAAGGCACTCCCAATACAGTCGTGGGAGACCACTATTTGCCAATGACTCCTATGTATTACGGGAGCCAACCGACACATGGTCGCGGTGTCGATGAAGTTACCTTTGGCAGATAATCAGGTGAAGATGATAACTCTTAATATCCGATCAGCAGTCCATCGTATCAGGTTGAGCCCACTACAAAGCCCTCCAGAGGTGGTGGTCTCCAACCGTTCCCCATAATGGAGACTACTTGCTGAAGTAGTGAAATGCTCTCCCTTAGTTTCAATGGGAGTTTGTCAGAAGATTTATGCTGAAGGCATGAAGTTAACGCAATCGGTGATACCGATCCAGATGCCATGCATGATTCACTATAGGATCCCCAAGTGTTTGAAGTCCATGTTTTCTACTCCTGGTGGTATGAGGCTTATATTTGTAAATATATTTTGCAAATAGTTAAAACTCATACATAATTCTTGTAGCATGTGACTTAGGTTTGCGAATATATTTTGCAAACATGTTGAGTCTATGTACCTATACCTTGTGTTATGATTCCAAAAGTGTGCAAATATATTTTACAACTTGTTGAGAATCATGGTTGATCCTTATGTACATGATACTATTATTCGCAAATCTATTTTGCAAAATTTGTTGAAATATATGCACTTTTCAGAGAAAAAAATCGGAACTACCCATGTATGTCGTGCGGTACTACCGTTGGGCGCAACTACCGGTGTTGGGATCACGGTACTACCACTCTGCATTGGTGGTCGAAGACCAGAGTGGTTGAACCAGCGTGGTCGAACCAATGTAGTCGAATCTGTGTGGTCGAGCCAACGTAGTCGAACCAACATGGTTGGATCAGAGTGGTCGAAGACTAGAGTGGTCAAACTAACATGGTTGAAGACCAGCGTGGTCGAACCAATGTGATCGAACCAACATGGTCGGACCAGAGTGGTCAAAAACATGTGTGATCGAAGATCGATGTGGTCAAACCGATGTGATCGAAATAACGTGGTCGAACCAACGTAGTCAAACCAATATGGTCGGACCAGTATGGTCAAAGACCTGTGTGGTCGAAGATCAGCCTGGTCGAAGACCAACTGGTCCGAGAGCCAGCGTGATCAAAGACCTGTGTGGTCGACGATCGGTACTACCGGCTCTATATGAATGGTATGATTGGAGTGCGGTACAACCGCTTGTATAGCGATACGTTTTTTTTCCAGAGAGACACCTTTGTGGTACTCTTTTATCTCCCAAGGAAAATAGTAGTTCCGTGGTGTGGAGCGATACTACCGCAGAGCGGTAGTACCAGACATTAGCCGGCGGGTACTATTGATAGCCTGCTGTAACGGCTAGTTTTTTTTTACCGTTGCAAAGGGAGCAGTAGTACTGGTCTTAAGCCGACAGTTAGTTTCGAGGTGTGGGGTATAAATACCCCCTTGTGGCCAATTGGAGAAGTACATTTGTTGCTCTATTTTATTCTCTTGAGCTAGTGTAAGGTCATATTCTTAATTATGCATATGTTGCACCTTGTTAGCAAGGAGAAAGGATCTAGATTGTATGTGTTGCATCTAGAGGTGGATTTCGTATCCACGTGAGCTTGTGTATCCGTTGCACATGGTGAGAGTCAAGTAAGGAGCTTGACTTATTACTCTTGGATGTTGCGGACTCCTAGACGACGTTAGAGGCATCGTGCACGGTGATCTTCTCAAAGAAGGTTGTGAGAAGACCCGATGTATTGTGAGTGGTGTGGTGCTCGCCATCTCCAGAGTGGAGGAAGAGCAACCTTAGTGGATTGAGGTGTTTGGTTTAATTCGTGGAGTTGGTCCAATTTATTTGGGCTTATCTCAATGTGGATTAGGGGAGACCGGCATGTCTCCGGTCACCACGGTAAAAAGGAACCGTGTTAGTGTGGTTTGTTTTCTTATGCTCAATTCACATTTAAACAATTTACATTTATAGAATTAAATTGATTGCTTATCATCGTAGGATTGCAAATATTGACATAGACTTAGGGTGTTGGTGACTTAGGTGAACCTAGTTGATTTAGGCTTTATTTATGCTAAATCAAATTGATTTATGCTTCTGTATTATAAACTTGGTTTAGGCTAAAAGAAGATTTTTTAAAAAATTGTCTATTCACCCCCCTCTAGTCGGCCTCGTTGATCTTACAGCTAGCCAATCGGTGATTAGATCCAATATTTTGGCTAAGTGGCAAAAAATCGAAAGGGGATCAAAAGTATTTAAGGCTATGGGCAAAGAGCGCTAGGGCGGAGAAGAAGACGAAAGATTTTTCTGAAAGTGTGAAGCTCAGAGGCAACACGCTAGGAGTTTTATAAGAGTTTCCCTCCAATTGAAAATAGTGGTTATCTGATCCAAAGCCCAATGGGCACAAACCTTTCAGTTTCTCAGTTAGTTTGTCAATTTTAAAGTGAATAGGAACCACTTCTATACTCTTGCTATTAAAACAGTGGTTTCACAATTAAAATCCAATCATAAGTAATTCATATCATAAATTAAGTTAAAAGTTTAGGGGCTAACTGATGACGAATGAATAAATCCCTAAATACGGCTTTAATATTTAATTAAAGTTGAAAGACCCTGTGGTCGTAAACCCCCAAAGGTTACTCCCCTAGTATCCTGGTCGGAGAAATATTGTGCGTCTTGCCCAACCAGATGACGGCTCAAAGATTTTATGAACTGGTATTTGGACCCGATTGCAAGATATTCCTTTCATGTGATGAATATAAGATGTGCCTTATCCACTTGAAACAACACAACATTTTCAACCCTGAGTGTCTGACAATAATTGCAATGCAGTTGTTTCCCAACGTTTGTTTCGCGCTGACAACAACCAACGATCAGGCGTCCCCTCTCTGATAATAATTACCTCTCCGGTCGGGCGCACTGGTTCCGTAAGGCGTCTTCCCCGACGGATAATTGATGTCTCTTCAATGGCATTTAAAGATGAATGAGAAAAAGACAGATGAACAATTCACATCCCATTCGATTCAGTGTTATTAGGGTTAGTCTTACGCCTTTTTAAAGGTAGCCTGTAACCAGGTCATAGTAATAAAAAGCATCTTCATTCTCTCCCAAGGATTTCAGTCATATTTCTTATATTATTTCATAAGATCGATAACTACTTTCCCAAGCACCGTGGTTTTGATCCAACGAAGTTTTCGGTATTTAACAAACTATCAAAATACCCTTGCATTGGCCCAGTTTTCACTTTTCGTTGCAAGCAATCATGATGCTTTCCACGTGTAGGTACACCAATGACTTGTTATGTATCAGCACGTCTCTCCCGCTCTGGTTCCACCGGACCACGCCTCATTTGGACCGACCAAGCTACTTGGTGTAGCCCGTCACTTGAATCTTCCCTCCAACATTTATTGTTTTTCTTGTGCCACGCTTGAGCTCAACCATCTCACATAGTATCCTTTACCATTATGAACTTGGGCTCCTCCATGGGCATGGTCCCAGTCCTCATCGTTGAATATAGTTGACTCACATCTAAAGATAGATCATTTTTGGCATAAATTATTCACAACTTGACTCACGTTAGCTCAAATATACTTCATACAACATGAATGTACTAACCTAGGACCAAAATACCCAAACCTAGACCAAAATCCCGAATTTCAAATCAAACAGCCGAATATCAAAACAACCCGGTCAGACCGTTGAGCACGGCTGGTCTGACCATTGTGTACTGCTAGTTTGATTGGTTGGTCGGTCAGATCGCTAGAGGCTGAAATTAGACTAGAAAATTGAATATTTTATAAATTTGAATTTTAACTTTACGTACATTGAGATCACATATGTTATTAGATATTCTCCTCCCTAAGTGAGATTACAGCATACTGGCGACTAAATAGTGCACGCATGGGCCGCATTGCTTTGTCTCCGTCCAAACGCTGGGGTGTGGGTGTGGCCCAGATCCATCAACCGCGGCACGGCGGAGCCCACACGCACGGGCGCGGGCGGTCCGGGCCCGTGCGGAGCAACCACACTCCAGGCTCACAGGGTCCAAGGCGGCCGCGCCCCGCACGCACACGACACGACACGACAGGTGTGGTGAGGCCGCCTCGCCTCGTCTTTCCCTCCCTTTCCCCTCCCCTCCGTTTCGCCGTTGCCGCCCGCCACACCCAACCAACCAACCGTCGCTCTCTGCCTTCCCGTCTCCTCGTTTGCGTCGTGCGTTCCACCGAGGCCGACCGTCCCTCCCCCGCGCCCGGCCGCCGCCGCCGCCGAGCTGACCCCTCCCAAGTCCCGCGAGCCCCCACGACACGACATCTCTAGCGTCTAGCTCTCCTCCTCGGCCCTCATTTGGTAAGCCCCCTGATTCCGGTTTCCCCAAATTGTCCAGAAATCTGCCTGATTGGCCGATTCCATCCAACCCCTGCGCCAAGTTTAGATTTGTTGCCGGTTTGTTTGTTTGTTTGTTTGTTATTGGTAGACTCCATGCATACGCACGCATTTTTACGTGATTTGTTCGCCGCAGCGTGCACACCCTGTTTCTGTAGCATAGTCAATCATTTCAAGGCAAACCCAAAAAGTTAGTGCTCATTCGGTTCTTGGTTTGCCTCTTTGCTGTGTTTTGCAGTTACGGGATAGGACTGCAATGTGCTAGATGTCACACATGCCATGTCGACGAGGCGGCATTTTGCAATATTCACCACCGCGATCCTTCCATGGATGACTGGGACAGCCATCAACCCTTTGTTCCGGGCGGCTTACCTTGCAAAGGATGGGGACAAAGATGTCACACTGGTGATCCCCTGGCTTTCTCTAAGGGACCAAGAGTTAGTTTACCCTAACAAGATTGTGTTCGATTCGCCTTTGGAGCATGAGGGCTATGTTCGTTGCTGGATTGAGGAGAGGATCAATTTCAGGCCGTCGTTCAGCATCAAATTCTACCCTGGGAAGGTACAATAATTCTTGTAGTTTATGGGTTCTTTTGGACCGTGGGTTATGGCTTTTGAATGCTAGCTGTTCATGAGAGAGACAGTGACATGCGATTTTAACTGGTATAGCGGAAGCCGGTGTAGTGTCTACTACAATCGACTTGTAGACCTTGTCTTGAAAAGGCGCACCATTTGAAAACTAACTACTGTAGCAAAAGACAAAAGAACCTAGCCAAAGTCCACAGATATTAACCCCTCTTGAGTTCTTAGGCTTAACTTGTCTATCTGTCTATCTTACTTTGCAATTTTTTCCTTTCAAGTAAAATGAGTAAAGTTGATTAAAAAATTTACTGCTTCATCCAATCTAAACGGTAGAGTTATGGAGAGCATGGTACAATTTTGTGAGAAGTTCAATCCCTTACTTGCATGGAGTTAAGGTCAATACATGATGCTTTTGTGCTTATAGACTTTAGACCTTGTAGTTGTTAGCTTCCATCCAGCAATATGCATATGCATCTCAATTTTTTATATGGTTTCGTTTTGACTCTATTTAAAAGAACTTATCCTTGTCTCTACGGTGCAGTTTTCTAAAGAAATGAGAAGCATTCTACCTGTTGGAGATATCACAGAATGCATTCCGGATGAAGTGGCTGACATTGCTGTTCTGGAGGAGCCTGAGCATCTAAATTGGCACCACCATGGGCGAAGATGGAAAAATAAGTTCAAGCGAGTGATAGGTGTGGTTCACACAAATTATCTAGCATATGTGAGAAGAGAAAAGAATGGACAAATCATTGCCTGTTTCCTCAAGTATGCAAACACCTGGGTTACCCGAATTTATTGCCACAAGGTAACATCGTGATTATGCATATGTATGGCAGGCATTTCACCTATGTTTTGTAAACCAAATTATTTCTGTCCAGGATTCTTCATTTAACTCAAGAATCAGGACTAAGCATATGTGCTTGCTATTTATAGCCACTGTATGCATATTGCATGCCCACATGTATATGCTTCACATATAAGATCAACAAACTTGTGATTAGTAGCCTTTTCAATGTAGTGAAGATAGCCATGATTATACTATAACTATGTTGAACTTGTAATGTGAGAGTGAAGTGAATAAAAGAGACGCTTAGATGTTTAGGTGGAATACTTATCGAAATGCACAAGAAAACTAATTCAGGAATTAAGGAATAAAAATCATGTAATACACAATTTCTGCACCATTGAGAGAACCCAACACTTCAACAAAGGAATTTTGTAATTTTGTCTGAAATTTCGCAAAATCCGGTATGTTGGACATCTACCCTCTGCCACTGGAGCTTTTGACGAATTGCTTGTGGGTCTTATGCTTGTTAGGACTTGGGACCATATGTGATTTGTGTAGAATTTGGAGCAAAACATGATGTACTTTGGTTTTAATTGGCAAGGACTAGGCAATACCACAAGAGCATGTGTCGTGACACATGTATTTTCAATTATGAGGTATGATGAGTACTACATACTTAAATAAGCGTACTTTCTTCTTAACCAGCTATCTGTCTTATTGAGAAAGAACCCTGTAGGTTTTTATATTGGGGACTCATGCATGCCAAAAAAAATCCTATGGGGGTAGTACTTCAGCTGAGGGTTCATCTTGCTCATTTAAAATTGTAATTTCCGATAATTATTTGACGTGTTATCTTGATAAGGTTATGAAAGTGAATTAAAAATAGAAAATTGAACGGACACATGTAGCTTGAATTTTCCTGTCTGAATTCATTTGCTTGCTTTGCCTTCTGCTTTACTACAAAATTATTGAATTTGAAACCTTGAAACCCCTACAGTCACCCTGCGCTGTTTGATTGAACCATACAATACTAATGTTGGCTTATTTGAAAACAGATCATCAGATTATCTGGTGCCACTCAAGATCTGCCCAGATCTGTTGTATGCAATGTCCATGGTGTGAGTCCAAAATTTCTTGAAGTAGGCAAGCTAAAGTTCAGGCAGCTGCAGAATGGGGAAGTAGCCTTCAAAAAGGGGCATACTACATTGGCAAGATGGTGTGGAGTAAGGGGTACCGGGAGCTTCTTGACCTGCTGTCCAAATATCAGAGCAAGTTGGGTGGTCTTGAAATAGATCTTTATGGTAGTGGAGAAGATTCGGATGAAGTACGAAAATCTGCAGAGCGCTTGAGCTTGGTTGTGAAGGTTCACCCTGGACGTGATCATGCAGATCCCTTGTTCCATGAGTGAGTTATCTTATTATTTACTCGCAAAAGCTTCTTGCATCTTCTTATATCAGCTAACATACTCATACAAGTTTAACCAACAACTTCTTTTTCTCATTGTTAGAATTGTGCGTTTTAAAGTTATACACACACACTATTATATAAAGAGGAGTTGATGGTCATCAATGCGTTTTGCTCTCCCCTCTCTACAGCCATCTGATTTGATCTGGACGATTCGTCTTTTTCCTCCTCTCTCTCAAGATACAACCACCCACCCCCTCCACTTTCCACGTCTCCTCGCGCATTCTAGCCACCATCCTCTCTCTGTTACTTGATCTCCAATGTTTGATGTGTGAAGTTGGCCAAACAGTAAGTTCTGTCTTACCATTTTTATGACTCCGTTGTAACGCATGAGTCTCTAATTAGTGTGTATGTGTGTATAGGACGCTGAAATGGGGTACCATGGTGTCTAGGCACCAACCCTCTCTGCCTTTGGATTGCTTTTAGATGCGTACAAGTACAATGATATATAATATATCAAGATGGAAGATCTTAATCATAGATGGAAAATCTTAATCATGGATAGAAAGTCTCAATTATGAAGTCTGGACAACATGGTGCCCCTGTTATTTATAATATATATATAGATAGATAGATAGATAGATAGATAGATAGATAGATAGATAGATAGATAGATAGATAGATAGGTAGGTAGGTAGGTAGATACACACTTCATTTTGAAGACAACAAAAGCAATTCCTGCTTCACATTTTTTATCAAAATTATTTAGATAAAATGTAAGCTTTAGTAGCTTACTGGCCCTAAACATAACTTGAGCACAAACTACTTAATGAGGTGGGAAGGATCCACAAGGCTAGATCACCTAGGAATGCCATAATATATTTTGTTATTCCTATTATATTCAGGATACGGCAATGGTTTGTGTTTATAGTGACACTTTATTTTCCAACAGCTATAAAGTATTCATCAACCCCAGCACAACAGATGTAGTCTGTACAACCACAGCCGAGGCCCTTGCAATGGGAAAGATTGTCATATGTGCCAATCACCCTTCAAACGAGTTCTTCAAGCAGTTCCCCAACTGCCGTATCTATAACAATGATGAAGAGTTTGTACAACTTACGCTGAATGCTCTAGCGGAGCAGCCTGCTCCATTAACAGATATGCAGAGGTATGATTTATCATGGGAGGCAGCGACTGACAGATTCATGGATGCTGCTGAGATAAACATTCCTACGCCAGAGTCGAGAATCCACCAAGCATCCAGTGCTTCCTTTCCTACTTTTCTGAGGACCCGTAAACTAAAACAAAGTTTGGAGGACGTATCAGTTTACCTGCACCAAGCACTATCAGGGCTGGAAGTCACCCGCTGTGCCTTCGGTGCTGTTCCAAAGACGCTGCAACCCGATGAGCAGCTGTGCAAAGATCTTGGTTTGGCTCCTCCCACCAAGAGAAAGAAGCTGAAACTGAAGCTGATGACGTGACGTTGATGTTGTAACTTGTCTCAGGGTAGTTGAATTGCGTCTGATCCCTTCACGTACATTATTCGAGAATCTGGAAGAATCCTAATGGAGGATTAGTGCTTTGTTTTCATTATTTACTTCACTGTGTACATTACATCACAAATGTAGATTGAAGTGCTAATTTAGGAGGGCTGTAATTCGGTCATGGATTTGCTCTTCTTGGTGAGGTCTGCCGTCTGCTGTCTTGTACCATTTTTCTTCCCGCGATATGTGCTGGTATATGTTTCTGCGATTGAATTTCTACAGAAAGTAATGAACTAGAACAGAGCCCACGAGATTGGCATCTACTTAGACGAAGTACAAGTTTCCTTTTTTTTCTTTTTCTTTTTCTTTTTGGATAACGTACAAGTCAGTATACATTGCCTTGCAAGTTGCAACATCGTTTTGCCTCAAGTTCTAGGAGTATCTCTTGCGAGCTGACCACCAATGCTGAAAAGCCCCTAAAAATTCAAACCAAAATTTTCTGTGCTTTTTGCTGCATTTTTTGGTGTTTTCTGAAAACTTTCCCTTTCGGGAAAGTTTTCCCCGCTGTGTGTTTTCCTCTTTCGGCTGGGCGCTGCCCCTCTTTTCCCGGCGCCCCGCCTCTTCCCGCCTTCCCCGCACCCAGACGCCTCCCTCCGCTTCCTCCCGCTGGCGCCTGCGCCCGCTCCCGCCTTCTCCTCTCTGTGGCGCCGCCCCACTCCCCTTTTCTCGCTGGCGCCCCACTCCCTCCCCGCCTTCTCCCCGCGCACGTGCGCTAGCGCTGCGCGTTGCGCCGCGCCGCCCTGCACCCGCGGCTGCGCCCCGGCCTCGGACAGCCTCCGCCGCCCCGACAGCCCCGGTCCGAAGTGCGCGGCTGTCCTCGCGCCACGTCGCTCGCCTTCGCCCCGACCCCACCTGGCGGTCGCCGCCTCCTCCTTTCCCCGCGCGCGGACGCGCCTCCGCCCGTGCGCAGCTACCTGCTCCCGTCTCCTCGCCTTTACGCCGCTACAGCGCCGCGCGTCAACCCCGGTCACCGCCCGTCCTGCGGAGGAGACGCTCACCCACTCCCGTCACTCCCTGTCGCCCCGGAACCCGAGCCCTTGCCTTCCTCTCCACGCCTCGCTCTCCCTCCGCACGGGTATAAAACCCCCTCTCCCGCTCGCTCTCTTGGTTCCCCAGCTCCTCCACCCCTCTCATTCGCCTCCCACCGCTCCAGAGCCTCTCCTGGAGCCGCCGATTGGAGCCCCGCCGCCCGTAGCTCCGCCTTCGCCGCTCCCTACGCCGGTGGCCCCCGGGAGCCAATCTCCCCCTTCCCTCGCCCATTCTTCAATTGCATTCGCCTGGAGCATCTCCACCCTCCCCTAACCCCTTTGCCGCCCTCCTCTGGACAGGTGAAGCCCCGTGGAGCGCCGCCGTCGAGACCCCCTTCCGGCAGCAACCACCTCACCGTGGCCAGACCTCCCCGCAGTTCCCCAACCTCCGCCGTCGCCACCAATGTGAGCACCCGGTCCCCGTGAACGTGTAGCCGCGGCCGTTTGAGTTAACTCGCCGCCGGTGATCTCCCTCGCCGCCAAGCACCCGAACCTCCCCCTTCTACCTCCCGTCCTCTCCGGTGATCCCCTCGCCTCCCCGCTGCCCAAAATGGGTTCCTCTCTCGAAGCCGCACCCGCCGGTGCCCTCGATGGTCGCCGACGAGTCCCCTAGCGCCCAGGCCGCCGTCGCCACCGTAACCTCGCCGCGGGGTTACTGTAGCGGCTGGAGGTTGAAGACGATCGCTCCCCGCGACGTGGCCTCTTCTCCGCCGACCGATCCCACCTCCACCTTCTAACCTCGCCCGCCCGATCCTCCGAATCGTTTCGCCCGCGTCCCCGCATCGCCACCGTCCGATCTTCGCTCGCGTCATCCGAGCCTTCGGCCCGCCCCGCATCCCCGCCGCTCGCGCCGTCCACGCGGCGGTCATCTGTCCCGCTCGGGCGCGCGCGTAGCTGGGCCGCCTCCCTCAGCCCGCTCGGTTCCCGCGCACGCACGCGCGTCTGTGGGCCGCGCTGGCCTTCGGCCGCGCGGGCCGTTTCCCGGCCGGGCCGCACTGTAGCCCCGAGCCGGCCTTTCACTGTGCAGACCGAATTTCCAGTGATTTAATCTTTTCTAAAATCCCAGAAAATCCAAATAAATCCTAGAAAATCACAGAAAATCCCAAAAATTCCCAAATTCGCCACTTTGCTCCAAATAATATTCTGAACCTATTGTTGGCTTCCATTTCCACAGAATCAGTCCCAATAAATTCCTAAAATTCCATTTGAAGGATTTATGCATTTTATTCCTTTTTAATTAGTTTAATTTTCTCCTCGCTTGATTAGTCTCAAGCTGGATTTAATTTGTTTTATTTGTTTGCGCTAGTGACGGAAATCCCGGAAGCCCAGGTGCAATCTCAGGAGCAAGAAGGTTCTTCATTCAAGCTTGCTGAAATAGTCCGGATTGACGGCAAGTCCCAAATCCTTTGATCATATTGCAACCCATGTGATTTAATTATGTTAATATGCTATTTGCATTATGCTAGTTGTGAAATGTTAGTTTAAAATAAAATAAAATGTTTAGAATGACATGTGATATAGTTAGACCTACCACCGCTAAATGCCCTGTTAAATTAGTAGCCATGCCATTGAAACCCTAGAATTAATTATCTGTTATTCTAGATAATTGTAGGATATTAATATTATCATGCAAAGTCTTACACTAATAAGGTTGTGGCTGTGGGCCAATAGAATTCGGAAAACCCGACTCTAAGGTAGGGTGGTATGGGACACCGTATCTTAGAGCAGAGAGTGCCGGCGTGCACAAGGTAGGGTAAGGGTTGGGGAAGAGCCGCGAGACGGTCTTTGCCCATCTTGTTACCCTAGGTTTGGAGTAGGGTAAGGGTGAGTGGGAAACCGCGAGACGGTCTACGCCCATCGCTTACCTTAGTTTGGGTCGCGGGCCTGGTGAGGTTGCGGGCCATGTGAAAATATAAGGACTGAAACCCTTACGCTGAGCAAATGTCACAGTGATCGCTCAACCACAGGAGTTGACTTGTCAACACTGGTCTAGTAGCTGCTCAACTCGATTGAAACTCTACAGGAGGTTTAGCAGTGAGGTTAGGCAGGCCGTGCTGCGGGTGCCTAGCAACGGTAGAATTCACTCGAAGTGGACGTTGGTTTTCTCTTCTTGTGGGTGTGTGTGTGTGAGCCAGACCCGAGTGGATTCTACTGGGTAGAGCCTATATAAAGAATTGAGCAGTGAAACGACTTGGCCGTCTTAACTCTTTAGCGGGAGTTAAGGGATCGTGTGGGTAAAGCTGAGCAAACTCTGCAGAGTCAAATAAATGGTATTCGAATACGCCGTGCTCCCGGTTATTGGAGCTGTGTCACTTGGGTGATTCCAGCAGCAAAGCTTGAGTAGTTTTGTACATGTTTTAACTTGGTTAGTCGGTTAATGAACTCTTCGTGAAAAACCCCTGAGATCTTAAGAAGTAAGTTTTGGGTCCGTCTTATTAAAATGTTTGCAAATAAAACTGCATCCACTCAAAATTAATAAACCAAATATATTCCCTTCCTTGAAATTCCGTGCATGTAATAAGTTAGGATCCCTTTGGGATTTGCTGAGCCGGTTGTTTGGCTCACGGCTTGCTTAATCATTTCTTTAGAGGATCAAGACGAAGGAGAAGGTCTCCCCGTTGAAGAAGTCCCGGAGGATCTTTTCTTCGACGAGGACCCTTGGCTGTAGGTCTCCGCCGCGCTCGAAGCGGATTCTGGAGTCTTTTGTAATGTAATTACACTTTGGGCTTGCACGCCCCGCTGTAAAAACTGGATGTTAATCCTTATGTCAAATATATGCTGGACTTTTGTTGTAAGTATGCAATGGTATACTCTTGCGCGACACTCCATAACTGTTCATGCGTGAATAATTGCGGAATGTCGTGTCCGTACGCGGGGGCGTTACAGATGCCAACTCCGAATAAGCACAATTTCCTGACGTTGCTTAGAAGAGGGATCGAGGCACTAATTAGTGATTGTGTGACACGCACCGACCAACCATCGCAGAACACAATCCTAAAGAAGCTATAGATCGAATGATGATCGATATCGAGTGCTCACCTGGGCTTATGTTTTTGGCTTTTAGCTTATTTAGTATTGTTTGAGTTTTTTTTACTATAGTTATTATAAGATTTTTCGTCACAATTAAATTTAAAAAATTAAAAATAGAAAAAATAAACTCCCTCATTATGAATAATAAAAAAATATCAGAAAAAAGAAGAAACAAAAAAGTCAAAAAAGATGAAATTAACATGCTAGAAACTAAAGGCCAAAAGCATAACTCAACTTGAGCAAGGCCAATTAGAGCTGTAAACGAGCTAAGCTCGAGCAAGCCTGGCTTTCTAAGCTCGAGCTCGGTAGAAGCTTGAATGAGCTCGAATAAGCCTAAGTTGAGATCCGAGCTTGGAGCTCAATTCGGCCCAAGCTCGAGTTCGGCTCGAATCAACTCAATAATAGTTAAAATAATTTAATATACACTAATTTTCAACAATAAGAAAAACTTGAGCTTGAGCTCAGCTCGAGTAAACTCGATAACTGTAAAAAAATAATTCAACATATACTAATTTTCAATGATAGAAAAACTTAAGCTCGGCTTAAGTTAACTCGATAAAAGTTAGTATGTACCTAAACTTGTAAGAAAAGTTCAAGGCTCGCGAGCCTTTCGAACTTGGTTTGTTAAAACTTATGAGATTAAGATCAAGTCCGAACTTAACTCGTTTAGAAGTTAAACTAAATTTAAATTAAATCTAGAATGAGTCAAACTCGATCAGGTATGGGAGCCTCAAATTTTTTTGCTAGATGCATTCGAACTCGATGGACAAAGCAGAGCGCTGGGGCCGTGGGGCGGACCACGCTGACGATTAAAAGGCAGAAGAGACGTACGCATAGGCTCATGCGGCAGGCGTAGCAGTCCTGCGTTTCCTTTTCTTATACCTAGACCCAAGTAACCTACTACAAGGATTGCAGGCTTGCAGCAGCTGACATGAAAAGGAGGCAAACGATCATTCAGATTTACCGCTATTTTCGTTGGCTTCTTCAGTTCTTCGTATGATGTGCCCGAGATTAGCTAGCTCAGGTAGTCCATTTGTACTGGTAATATGTACTTGGTTTCCGGAAGTTCAGTATTGCCCATATACCTGAGCTAGTCCATTTGTACTGGCAATATATACTTAGTTTCCGGAAGTTCAGTATTGCCCATATACCTTGATTAAACAAGCGGCTGGGTTCGAGCCAACATTTTGCTTATTACTTATGTATGGATGAATAGTAGCTAATTTAAAATCTGTGTATTTTTTAAGATGGAATCTAAAGGTAAAATATAGTATATATCATGGTGACTTCATATATAGCAGCTAAAATCGCATGAGACTATTTTTCTCTGTGTACTATATCTCGCAAATAGACTAGAATTCAAAAACCGCAGCCATATGCCACAACCCAAAAGAACCCACATGTAACATATCCAAAACATGCATTTCCTTTTTAATGTCCGTGCGTTGCTATAGGAAAAAAACACATGAACCAGCACGTCAAGCTGATGTTGATAGGTGATGTTGATAGGCCTGGCTTGTGCCACGCTCTCAGCTCTCTCATCGAGCCTTATCAAGCTCCATTGTTAAGGTTGGCTTATATCATATTCTCAGCCAGTATCGATATTGTTGTATCGTCTGCAGCCAAATTAGACCATGTTGGGGTCAGCAGAGGTGGCCTCACTTGACAGTGATGAATAGGATGACCTAGCGACATCAACATCTGTTGCGACCTTATTCATTGGCAGTGATTAAAAAGCAGAGAGATATGAGGAGATAAGGAAGACCCATATAAAAGGAATTTGTAGTAGGCAAAAAAAATTAGCAGTTAATGTGTTAGCTATGAGGTGATTTTTTTGTTAGAGATTTGTTTAGGGTGGAAGAGGAATATGATAGAAGAGGTGGAAGGAGATGAAGAACGCATCATTTAGTACACACCAACTCCTTTTAAGTAATACAGATTATCTGTCATGTGTGACATAAATATTTGCCACGTACAGCTTGGGATGAACATTAGCTCGTAACAATACATGTTGAGTTTTTGAAGTTTTCAACATAGAGTTCTATTCATACTTGAAGTCTTCTTTATCATCACAATAAATATACTTGTTAGGGAGTGGCCTCACCTTGACCCAATCAGCCCACACAAGTAAGCCCAAGTATGCATGTAACTACAAAATAGGCCCACGAAGGCCATGCCGAGGAAATGATATATTTGCCCCCACTAGTTAAGACCCCCAGGGGCATTTATATAAACACCATCATTTATGGCTATAAATATGACCCCTAAGGTACCATGAAAAATAGATGGAAAAATAGATGGAGGAGTTGCCCAAGGACCTCTGGTCCGTAAGCACCATGACCACGCACTCTACCGGCTTTACCTGTTTAAATTGTTCTTTAGCGATGAGGCCATGACGCCCGAAGAGCTCAAAGTGAAATCCCATTGTGTACTAGTCAAGGCACCACTGGAGGAACTCTAGCTGTCGCTAGACCTTGCCAACGAGACTAGAGTCTAGGTGGCCAACAACATCACAAAATACTTAGGAACAACCACGGATTCGTACAACAAGAAGGTTAGGCCGCGTCATCTCATGGTAGGGGACCTCATCCTCAAGAAGGCTCTTCAGGCCGACACGACAAACAAGCTAGAGTCAAAATAGGAGGGCTCATACAGAGTGACGACCTCCTTCAAAGCAGGCCTGTATCACCTTTCCACCCATGAATGTCAACTGCTGAAGCACACTTGGAATGGCGACCGCCTTCATCGCTACTAAACCTAACCGTGCGAAGGGCTGCACTGACCACGGCATGAGTAAGCATAAAAAGTTGCTAGCCTGCGTGACACACCTGTAAGACTCTAATGTAAAGCGTACCAGCACAAATGGGATCGAATAAAGTATTCCCCCCTTCCACAAGTGGTTGCCTTCCAACTATGCGGAGTCTAAATCAACGCCCAGAGGCCAACGTGCCCTGGCGTACTCTATAGAGTCTAAAACCAATGCCCGGAGGTCAACACACCCTGGCGTACTCTACGGAGTCTAAAACCAACGTCCAGAGGCCAACATGCCCTGGCGTACTCTACGGAGTCTAAAATCAACGCCCAGAGGCCAATGTGCCCTGGCGTACTCTACAGAGTCTAAAACCAACGCCTGGAGGCCAACGCGCCCTGGCATACTCTACGGAGTCTAAAACCAACACCGAGAGGCCAACACGCCATGGTTTACTTTAAGAGTCTAAAACCAACACTCGAAGGTCAACGCACCACGACGTACTCTACAAAGTCTAAATCAATGCTCAGATGCCAACACATCCCGTCGTACTCTACGGAGCCTAAACAACGCGTGGTGACCATCACGTCGTACCCTACATTGTTCTTGTTCATGCTCGCAGGCTATGCAGCATTAGCAACTCTAAAAAAACCCACCCACAAGGGTCACAATCCGCCATCTTTGATGATGCTCGTTTAAGGGTGGAGAAAGTAGCGCGCGCGAACCTATCGAGTCTACCACCATCTTCAACAATGCTCGTTCGAAGGGTAGGGGAGTCTACCACTGTCTTCAATGACACTCATTCGAAGGGTGAGGGATGGAGAGCGTGCAAAACTACAGAGTCTACCACCATCTTCGACGACACTTCTTCAAATGGTAGGGGATGGACCGTGCACGAACCTATAAAGTCTACCACCATCTTCGACGACACTCATTCGAAAGGTGTGGGACAGGGCACGTACGAACCTATGGAGTCTATTGTCGTCTTCAATGATGCTTGTTTGGAGGTTGGGGGACAAAGAGTGTGTGAACCTATCAAATATATAGCCACCTTCGATGACGCTCGTTCGAAGGGAGAAAGACGATCCAGGTGGGGATACCCGTGGTTAGGTTAATGTTATGTTGGACCTGCACTAAAGATATTAATTTACTTAAATTATTTTTTACTTATTGTATTAAATTTAGCAGTTTTACATCTATTTATCACATTTATTTTAATTCAGCTTTATACTCAAATAACCCTATATGCCTCAACTTATTGCCCTTACATTAATAATGTATTTTCTCATGTAACTGTGGAGTACATTTTGTTCTCACGCTTGCTTAATAATGTTGCTCAGAGGAGAACGATTTCGACTACAGTGAGAATCAGGACGAGTAGACTGCGTCTTATTGTCATTTGCCTGTAGACAGGCTTATTGGGCTTCTTCACTTTATTAACTGTCTTACGCTATTATTTGCCTTATATTTGGCCTATGGGCCATGGAGATGTAAAACTTGGCCATAAGGTCTATACTCTTTTATTTAATAAAGTTTATCATTATGCATGATATGTATCTTTATTACCACTGTGTGCCTTAACTTTTTCTGGACTGGTGCAATTGACACAGAGGATCCAAAGGTGTTGTTTCGTGTCTAACAGAGATGGTATCAGAGCCGTAATGACTCTAAGACATAACCTTAGATAAAATAGAACTAATTCACCATAAGGATTTATTTCAACAGAAAATATAATTTTAGAATGTCGTAAAAACTTACCTCTCCCATTCTTTTACTTAACCATGTTCTTTATTTAAAAATTGTTTTCTAATTCTTTTTCTTTTCAAATATTTTAGGTGGCTGAGACCCTAACCAAAATTTCCCATAGAATCCAAGCCGAACACTTGGTTGTCTGCTTGTGGAAGCTCCTTCAGCAACTGAAGTTCAAGGCGCTACCAGTCTACCAAGGGTACCTTCAGTCCTTAATTGACTCAAGCAGACTTTTCACATGCCTCTTGTGCCACCGAACACCCACCACATAACTATTTGCCTAAGTCTAAACCAATTTTTATATTTTATTTTTTAAATATTTCATACACTATCTTGACTCGCCAAAGACAAGAATATATTTTAATAATCACTATTTTATATAAAAAGTTATCCCAAACCTAGGATTATTTCTATGCATGTCTAAACATTGCTATAAAGTTTTTTCAGTTAATACTATTGTACTAACCAGGGTTTTATTTTAGAGTGATAAAGTATCTAGGTATTCAATGTCAAATATGGTCATAACAAATAGGTATTAACTAAGTATTTGAAACTAGAATTGAAATAAGTGAATAAACATCAGCATACAGAATAATTAGAAACCATATAATTTTATTTGTAAACTAGGATCAACATGGTCAAGGCGTATAACTTACATTTCTCCATAGATTGGTGAGAGTCATCGAAGTTGTACTCATCGGAAACGTCGTAGTCTACACGTAAAAGCAACCAAAACAAACTAAATTCAAATAAATTAAATAAAACTCAAAAGGATGGTAGAAATGGATAGATTAGGACTTTAGATGAATTTAGAAGAAAAAAATATGTTCAATTGGAGGTAGAACAAAGGAGAACAGGCTCTCGAAAGTATATGGGAGAAGCCCGAACTGCCTCATGACCTTTTAGGGGTGTACGACTCCACCATATGGGGAAGACGAGGTGGCAGGTCATGAGCCAGTACTCTCTGTCTTGCTCACACTGCTTTGACAATCCAAAAGGAGCTGTCTCGGAGATGAACTCTATGATCCACACCATCCACACGATGCTACCCTCGTCCAAGTCTGTGGAACTCCTGATACGCTTGTCGTGGCCTCTCCCTGAACCATCGTAACTCACTGGTAGTCTAGTGAGTACCCATGGTGGGTCCGTCCACCAGATCATCGCCATCATCGACATTGTAGAAGCGCGTAAAGTATGGCTGACCAATAGGAATGTGTTCCCATGACCACAACTACCACAAGAAGTAGAAACCGGCCAGGTTTGGCACGTTAGTGGCACGTTGCAAGCCATTGCACAAAGCTCTGTAGGTCACGTACAAAACGGTTGAGTCCCAATTGTACATCAAGACCTCTTAAGGCTCGGCTTCGACTAGGAACTCAGTAATGTGGATATAGCTGGGGTACACCCAGTCTCCCTGAGTCGTACGAAGCATGATCCATCTGAACATGAAGAGTCAGTAAGCCACTAGGTGGAATCTCACGACATGTGCAGGTGCGTCTGCTAGGTATTGTTTGTACCACTATAGCCATGAATGTGGCACTCCAAAGAACTTATCGGGAATAGGATAACCAAGCCGATGATCTAGTGAGTGAAACCACAGGACGACGCCATATTAGCAAACCGATGAGGTGTGCAACATCCCATAGGGTGATGATCATCTCTCTCACCGAAAGTGAAACGAGGGAGTCTTTGGCCTCCACCGGTCAACGAGTGCCGACAGAAGCAGCGAGTCTAGCGCGAACAATCGTCCAATGTACACCATACTCACCATAGGCAACAACCTGGCCCACTGCAAAACTGGAATGTACCGATCATCGAGAGGCCAGTAATCATGGGGTCCCCGGAGAACAAAGGAGGCCAGTCTTTTACCGCTCGACCACGCCCGACAACGATGCTCGCCATCCCAGGACGGGTCTAGCAATGTACCACCCCTGAGACCACCACCAGCAGCCATTCCCTGCGGTACATAAAATAATGTCAGTGTCAAAGTAGTGCTAAATGCAACTGACCACAACAGAGTATAATCACACCGCATACATACATACATATTTTCTACATTGCATTTTTTTCTTCTTGCGCTAGCTGCTGCTATGATTAAATGCAAACCAATATTAATTTATTGTGATTAGGACTAATTAATTGTGATTAGCACTAATTCCAATGCTAATTAGGCATGCACAAATCACAATGCTGTTGTGCCTGCCCATCTCCTCCCGCGTACCAACGCCCTGCCATGCACTACTCAGCCTGCGGGCAAGGGGGTGTGGCAGGTGACACGTGTCGCCTGTCGCGCCTTCTGAGCTTATGAAAGAGGCCATTTTTACAAATATAGATGCTTGGGTCAAAATTGAAAAAAAAATTGCTATATAACCAAATTTATAAACAGTTTGTGTACGTAGTACTACTAATTATGTATGCACGTCCAATCCTAAAAAGTAAGGCTAGGTTATCACAGAAGATAAATGCTGACTTTTTGGTACGCATGAGTTTCACAATACTTTCGTAAGAATCAGTTCTCTCTTTTTTTTGTAGGAATAAGAAAAATTCCGGGGTTCGAAATGAAACCTTACTTCGTCTCTATTTTTTCTCGTGAAATATCTTGCACGGTGTAACTAAATAATTAAGCCATTTTCTAAGTTGTGGATTGTTGATAGATGTCTGTACACTGTAGTATAAGCTATATTCTTTTAGTCTTTTATGGTATTGATGAAGATTGTATAAATTCTTAATTACTGTTTTAATATTTTAATCAAGGTCAAAGGATTCTTGTGGCCGTAAACCTTTTGCTCATGGAGTACTTTGATCGGAGATATACTATGCATGTCGCCCAACCGAATGATTGCTCGAAGATTTTTTGAACTAGTACCTGGACTCGATTCTAGATATATTTCTTCCGTACAGTGGATAGATTATGTGTCTTATTCACCCCAAACAACACGATATTTTCGCCCAGATCTCTGACAACAAACAACATGTGGTTGTTTCCCACATTCATCTCCCACTGACAACAACTGACAATCATGCGGCCTCTCTCTAACAATAACCACCTCCCTAACCAAGCGCGCTGGTTCCATAAGGCGTCTTCCCTGGCAGATAATTAATGTCTATTCATTGGTGTTGAAGGCCAGACAATGAAGACAATTATCATATGATTCATTATCATTCAATTTATTGTAATTAAGGCTAGTCTCACACCTTGTTAAAGGCATTCTGTAACCAATTCATAACAATAAAGAGCATCTATGCTCTCCTTTTCAAGGATTTTAACCATCTTTCTTATTTTATTTTGTAAGATCGGCAACTCGATCGGCGACATATAGCTTTTGGCTTCGTTTCTCCGAAAGCCAAAACAAACAGAACGGCTTCTCAAAGCTATCTGCTTCTCTAAACAGTTTTCTGAGCCCATCGACTTATGCGTCGACTGTGTCAGCATCTCCACCATCCGTCGCCGTCTTAAAATACATAATTAAAAACTATCTATCTAAGCTAAAAACTATTAATCATAGTCTAAAAGCAGCATATATGTGTGCACGCTTCTTACAAAGGAATCTGCGTTCTCTGATAACCCCATGTTTTCATAGAACAAGACGTGTCATTTGGATACTTCTCTTCGACTCCGAAGTATCTTTAGCAGAACTAGAAAGGACCTCGTGTCTACACTCATACCCAATTGTTACGTAGCTTCTCGATGTTGACAAGGTATATGAGTACTTGGGTGTGCAAGGGGCCTGCCTGGATTGCATGTTTCGGCCTAAAAAATGAAGGGGTTCATTGGGCTGTGCTTGGTTAGCTTCCTGAGTCTGCTGACCGCTGCAGCTCTGTGACTTGTCAGAATCTCCTTAAAAACGGGCTCTGTCAGATGCTCAGTTACCGTCATCCAAAGAAATTGCCCTGATCAACTCGGCTTCGGCTTCTGACTTCTGACTTATTTTTCACTATTCATAAGTTTCGTCTTTGTCTGAACTTTTGACTTTTTGTTGAGCTTTTTTGCCGGTTCTTTTTTTTCCCGTATTTGTTTGTATTATACGTAATGGGCTAACATATTTTTTTATTTTTAAATTTTTTTAAATTTAATTATACTAAATAAGCCTCTGTCATGTACAGTGTTTTTTTCAACCAGCTACAGTGTTTTCAGCCATAAGCCACGAGCTTTTCAGCCGAACCGATCACCACCTAAAGGGATACTTTCTTCCTAGCTCTGTGCCTCTGTCAGAATCTCCTTTAAAAAAAGAGCTCTGTCAGAGACTCAATTATCGTCATCCAAAGAAATTAAGGGGATACTTCCTTCATCCTCCTCCTCTTGAGTGATTAACAAACGGAACACTTCACCAGATAACATTTTTCGATAGTGCAAGAGAGTAAAAACATGTATCAGTATGGCCGTGAGCTGTTCTTCAGTCTTTACATGGTAACATTGCTACAGATAAAGTGGTGTCAGCAAATATTTCAAATTAACTTCAGATATAATCATGAACTGAAAAAATATAATACCAGTTGCATATATATAGATAGAGCATATTTAATGCTAATGCTCATTTAGATGCTAATATGCTAATAAACATCTAGGACCGTCGGATTCCAGCCGGACGGACACGATCCAGGCGGGTGGAAACCATCAGATGACTTATGCTTATTTGTAAAAAAACCCTCCGTCGCTCCTTTGCCTTCAGTCACAACTCACAAGAGTTTACTCCTCCCTCCCCGGACGCCGCCCCTTGAGCTCCTCCCCCGACGCCTACCCCCCGGCTCCCTCCCCGACGCCCCCCCCCCCCGCCTCCCTGGCGCTTCCCTTATCTTCCCCAGCCCGACCCCTCCAGCCTCCCTCAGTGCCGCCCACCCCCCACCAACGTCGTCCCCCTCCCCCGGCGCTGCCCCCTTGAGCCTCCCCCAGCGCATCCCCTCCCCTTTGGTGGTTGGCACCTCCCTGACCACGGCGGCTTCGACCAAGCGTCGTGGTCGAAATCACCGTGGTCAAAGCCGTTGTAGTCAAAGTAGTGCGTGGTCGGGGAGGGAGAGGCACGGATGGAGGAGGGATGGGGCAGCGCCGGGGAGGGAGCCAGGGCGGCGTTGGGGGAGGCTAGGGGTGGCACCGAGGGAGGCCAGAGGGAGGCGGGTGGGGGCGCCGGTGGTGGAGGAAGGCCAACAGCGGTGGTGGGGCGGTGCCCGGGGAGGGCGGCGCCGGGGATGGATGCGAGGATATGGAGGTGAGTGACCGGGAGGAGGAAGGAGGGCACCGCCGGTGGCCAGGAGGCCAGTGGGTCGGAAGGAGCTCTCCCACGGCGAAACCTTCAACGGGGAAGAAGGGAATGACCGAATGACATTTTCGCGATTGCAATCAACAAGACGTGGGTGTAAACGCAAAATGCATAAGTGAGGAATGACCTTCCACCCGCATGAATCGTGATTGTTCACTCTAGATTGAACGGTCAACGTTCACATTAACATGTTAGTACCCATAGGCATTAGCAATATATATATATATGACGATGAAATGGGACACCAAGGTGCCCAGGCACCAAGCCTCCCTGCCTTTGGATTGTTTTTAGATGCGTGCTAGGAGGTTTAGTTTGGTGCCTCTGTTATTTATTTTATATATATATATACACACACAAAACTATAAATAATAGAACATAAATTCTCCTCTCCACACGCCAGCTCGTACGGGAGCAGCCGGCCATAAAAGAGATAAGCCCCGCCTCCTCTCTATCTTATCTCTTTATTTCCTTTTTTTTCTCCTGCTCCAACAAACATTAATTACTCACCACTATTAATTTCATTCAAAACATCATCATTAACCGGTAGTCTGTCACTGTCAACGCCAGCTAGCAGTACTTGTAGCATGACTATTAGGCGAACAGCATGCTAAGGAGGGCAGCTTTGCATGATTGCATGTGCATGTCACTAACAGTACGGTTTAATTAAGGACAATAAACAAGGCGATACTCCTATATACACACAGAGAGAAAAGTGAGTTAATTTCCACAAGCTTCTAAAAATAAAAGTCTCTGGACTTGTAGGTTGATTCAGTTGGCTGCTTACAGATTACCACATAAAACTGATCCAGCAAGAGATTAAGGTTAAACTACCACATAAAACTAATCCAGCAAGAGACTAAGGTTAAACTAAGACCATTAACAATTTGCTGCTAGTCCACTTCTTTTCCCTGCGGCGATTATTACTAGCACAGATCACCTGATTAGCCGGCCAGTATCGCCATCAACTGATGTGGAGACGGCGACGGCATGGCCAGGCACGCGAGCTTTCGTGCCGTTTTTCCTCCGCGATCCCGACCGTCGATCCAATCAGGCCGGAGCCCCGGCGGCCGGGGCAAACCCGGCCTCTCATCCCACCACCGCTTTTGCGAGACAGCGACGCCACGGCCCGCCGTATCTCCGGCGCCGAATCCTCCTGCCCCCCGGCCCCACCACGTACACGAGCCAGCCCAGGGGTGGGCCCCACCCCCATGCGATACGTGTCCGGTCACCATACGCCATCGCCGGGGTGACGCGTCCGCCTCGTACGGCCGCCCGGGCTGGCGTCGGCGACGGGGCCTGTGGCGGCTCGACACGTGGGGTGGCTCTTGTGGGCAAGTTGGGCCACTTGCGGGTGGGCCGCCGGTGGTGGCTCCTTTATTAACTGGGCGCGAACGTGTCGTGGTCGGCGCCGGCGCACACGTGGCGCCAGGCGCGGCGCGCTCGCGTCCTCGCGAAAGGTGGCTTTGGCTCGGGAGACTTTTTCGGGTGCTGTGGGGCCGGGTTGTCGGTGGCGGGAGGTGGAGGTCGTTGGAGTGCAAAAAGGTGGGTCGTACCGGAAAAGAGCCTGGGCAAGTTGGGTAGCGTCGGGCCCACGTGGCAGGGCACGAGGTGGTCATCTTTCGCATTGCTCCAAATCGTCGCCGGTCTTCTCGCGCTGGCCTTTCTTTCCTTTCCCGTGGCTCCCGCCGAGCCGAGCCGTGTACCCTACGGCCGGCTATGCAAAATCCTCTCTTCTTGCGATTTTTTTCCCGAGGCCCGGCCATGCAAATTATGTGCTCAGTTACGTGCTTGTGAGTCATGCACTGAGTACAAGTGTACTACTACTTGCTGAACTTCTCATTCTTATGCCATAATGTAAGTTTAGCTCACACGGTGTATAATCAGTTCTTCGGTTTGACCGTAGATTCACGTCTACTTATTTCATACACACACTGACGCTCAAGAGAATCATGCGTGTCATATTAACTCGTCTCGCTCACTTAAAAATTCCATCAAAGATTCATCGGTAAAAGGTTTCCCACGAAAGACTGTCAGAACAAGTCAACCAAAAATAGTAGAAATGGAAACTACGCGTGTCGCTCAGCTCGTGTAATGCACATCGGCTTGCGGTGCGTCTTTGGATCTATTTAGATTGTCTTGTGCTTTTAACTTTTTCATTCCTTTTGTTTCCGTCTTCTTTTGGAGACAAAGTTTGATGTTACATACATATCATATATGTTACTCATCTCTCTTCTGACTCATGTATATATCATCTTTTACATTTTTATGATCTATTTTTTAAAAAAACTTTTTTTAATTATTATTACTTATTTTTCAGTCAAAAATCATCGGCCATACTCAGTATGGACAGGTCCTGACACCACATGCATCGGCTCGGCTCAATTCGGCTTACGCCGCGAGGTGGCGCGGGAGCCGCGACACGCGTCGGCCGGTCTCGACACGTGTCGCGTGGGGGGGGCTTCCCCGCAGGGCCGTGTTTGCAATTCCGAAGAAACCCCACGCCCCAAAAGCAAAAGCGGAGCAGCCCGGAAAGGAGGAGAAATTTTGCAGGGGAAACGACGCCTCCTCTCCGCTCCGCTCCTCTCCTCCCCGTGAGAGGAGCACAAGGCCGCGGCGAAGAGCGCAGCGCGTCCCCAATGGCGGCCTCCTCCCTCCTCGCGCGGCTCCCCGTAGCAATCCTCGTAAGTCGCGTCTCTTTCCCCGCCGCCTCCGCCCTAATCCGCCTCCCGTTGCGCCAGGAATAGCTGCTCCTGTGCCCAGTTCTTCCTCCTTCCCCTCGTTTCTTGGCTCACCGTGGTGTCCTGTTCTTGGCCCCTCTCGCGCCAGGCTCTTCTTGGACGCGGAAGCTTCCTGTGACAAGCTCGCGCAATGGAGGGCTATTCCAGGGACTTGCTGTGCGGCATCGGCGGGGGAGACGGGCCCCACCGCGAGCAGAAGCCGCGCTTGGACTTGGAGACGGAGGAGGTGGAGCTTAGCCTTGGGCTGTCGCTCGGCGGCCGGTTCGGGCTTGAGAGGAGGGGGGAGAACCTCTCCAGGTCGTCGTCGGTCGCGTCCATCCTTACGCCGGAGGAGGCGCCGCCCGCACTCGCGAGGACGAGCTCGCTGCCGGCTAAGGCAGGGCCGGAGGTGGGGAAGAACCAGAGGCCGGATGACTGGAGCGGCTGCCGTGGGAAAAGCGTCGAGGTGGAACCCGCGACGAGGTTGCCGGGGAGCGGGAGCCCGTCCTCTGGCTCATCGGACGGCGAAGGGCAAAGACTGGAAGGTGCGCCTCGCTTTTGTCCATTGGGGGGGGGGGGGGGGGGATTGCTATCTTTAGTCGTTTTGCATACAAAGGTGGTATTTTTAGCTTTGAAATTTTATACTTATCAATGTTAATTGCGATCTCTTTGGTAAGATGGTGTTAATTAGGTTTAATAAGCATGTATTAAGATTGGTTTGAGATTTGTGAGCATTGTGCACATTAGGAATGAAATTGGGGCTGGCTTGCCATTTGCCCATTGCACCTGGTGAATAAAATATAGAGTAGGACATGTGGAGTTCCTAGGTATGGGCCTTTGGCAAGCTAATCAGATCTGTCACCTCGTTAGCACCGAGGAGTTGTCATACAGCTTGCTTGCGCTGCTTTCAGTATACAACTTCATACCATCCAGTAATGGAGTTGGTCTGTTTACAACTGTTGCATGTTGCAGTCTACTATGCTACCATGAAATGTGTACAATTTTAAGCATTAAGCAGCTGAATGGTTTGGAGAAGTCAATTTCAGGATCAGGATGTTAAGTCTGGTCTAACAGCCCTTTAGGTCACGTTTCATGAAAAAAATTGACTCTTAATGAACATATGTAGCATGGCTGCCACTGGTAAAGTGGGAAGTCTAGAAGTACTGCTTAAACAGCAATCTTTTTATGGATGTTGGTTAGACATTTCATCATTACTTGCTTCCAGTCTCATCCATCATCAACATCCGTACAAAGCATTGCATGGCTTGGACATATATAGACATAACTATTACTTTGTATCACGAGATGAAAGAAATATAATATTTGAAGTCTATTTTGAATTGTTCATTACATACGATGTATATCTTAATATTTGATGTCATTTTCGAATTTGCCATATGATGTATTTCTTAATATTTGAATTCTAGTGTGACCGTGCGAACTGATTACATACTAGAGTTCCCATGTTACATGCCCCCCCTCGGCCTTGTCACCAATTTCCGGTTCTACCATTGCACAGAATGATACATAGTGAGCACCGTATTGCTCGCGTTAAAACTTATTGAATGGATAACATTTCACATCCCACAAAACGTGATGACCCCTTGAGTGTGGGAACCTAACAGTCTTGCCCTCAAAATGAATGAAGCTAGAAAAACTGAGGGAGCTACCACTTGTCGGTGAACAAGTGTCAGCAAAAGTTGGTTGGTGGAATGAGGGTAGGATAAGGGAATGTTTAAGGCTATGATCATTTAAGATCTGGCCAACCTGTGACATCATGACTCACAGATGTGGGACCTTAATCTTGCGCATGTACTAAGTGATGTGGCACTAGAAAGAGTTTCTAGTACAATTATTACTTATTAGTAAAGCTTCTTTCTCTTCTATGCTCTAAACTTGCTGTCCCTCATCATTGTTCATTCAAGCATTCCATTATAGTGTTATGGGGCTATTTCCCCATCTGTATTTTTGTAGATGTCGGTTACATACTACATCAAGTAGCCATCACTACTCTTGCAATTTCTCATATTATTTTAAAGGAAGACGAACCACACAAGACTATTGGTGAAAGGTTACCAAGCAAATCTTGTTTAACCCAACTTCTGGTCATTTACCAAAAAAAAATGTTCTGCTTAAGTGAGCATGCACAAAGTTTGAGAATAGTAACTGAACTTATTTTTCCTTGTGTAATGAATATTGCAGACACCCTCATGAGGACAAGTTCACTCCCTGCTGGCATTGAGGATGAGTGGAGGAAGAGAAAGGAGGCACAGAGTCTGAAGAGGCTCGAGGTGAAGAGGAAGAGGATTGAAAGGAGGAACTCTCTCACTTCCAAAGAGGCAGCTGGGCAGATACTAGAAGAGATGAATGCAAGGGCTGAGAAAGTAGAAAGTTATAATGATGTTGCTATGGGGAATAAGCAGATAAGAGGAAATCTGAACCATAGCAATGACAAGCATCACTCGAATGGGCTTCCGCCAACTCATCAGGCTAAATTTACATCACAAGATAGCAGTTTGTCAGGAATGCCAAAAATGCAGAATTCAGCCACGAAAGGTAAAGTATCTTGTTGGTTTGTTGCATCATTAAGTTAGATAATATGACAAATATTTCTTGTTGA
Organism: Dendrocalamus latiflorus; assembly: GCA_017311315.1. Taxonomy (NCBI): domain Eukaryota; kingdom Viridiplantae; phylum Streptophyta; class Magnoliopsida; order Poales; family Poaceae; genus Dendrocalamus; species Dendrocalamus latiflorus. The sequence continues at coordinate 48,787,339 of CM029651.1, forward strand.
TCAAGCATTATATTTTGATGTGGCATTGCACCATTACCTAGTTTCATGTTTAGTTCCTTATGCTACTCAGAACCTTTGAATCAGGTATGCCAATTTATTCATGTAGTTGTTTGGGGAGCTTTAAGAAACTCAAGACTTATTTATGTTACCTTCATTAATGTGAGTTTAAAGTGTATGTCTTTTTTTTCAAAAATAAAACAGCAGTGTGTCTTAATTGTGCAGTAAGCATGGTGCCAAGAACATGAATCCTGTTCAATTGTTGTGGCCGCAGCGTTTCAAGTATAAAATACCAGATAACTAAAATACATCATATGTGTAACAAATGAGTGGCCTGGATTCATCTGTCCCATTGGGCCTCGGGCTGAAGGATCAAAACTATTTCTGTAACCTTGAAAGTATGGAAGGTCCCTATAAAATATGAATATCTATTCTAAGGCACATCTAGAACATGTTCTTGAATAGGAAACGAGAAAATACCAAGTATTGACTTTCCTAACTAGTCCTCCTTGTTGAACTTTATCTCAAGATTGTGTACTATATATGATCAAAGCTGATAGATCGAACTGTCTTTGTTGATGCAATTGTTCAAAGCATTCGGTGCTTATTACATTGTTTCGACCTTCCTCAGTCTTGCTTATGTTCCTCGCTAAAGCCTATCTACATCTGCTCTTCCAGGAACTCCTAACGCTGAAGAGCACACCCTGTCACCAGCCATTCCACCGCACGGCACGATCATAGCGACCCCATCATCTTCAGCATTGGCAGCGAGAGCAGCAGCCCTTGGTTCCAGGGGAGAGCAGCACCATATTTCAGGAAAGCTTGCAGCAAGAGCGAAGAGCATGGGAGATGTGGAGAGGATTATGATGCAGGAGATGCCATGTGTGTGCACCAAGGGGCTCCCTAACGGTAAGAGGGTTGAAGGCTTCCTGTATAAGTACAGGAAAGGTGAGGAAGTGAGGATCGTCTGTGTGTGTCATGGTAGTTTCCTAACTCCGGCGGAGTTCGTGAAGCATGCTGGAGGTAGCGACGTCGCCAACCCGCTGAGGCACATCGTTGTCAACCCTATTCCGCCATCCTTCTTCTAAACCTCCGACTGTGGATCATGCAAGTGTTCTATAGCTTGAGCCTTCAGCTTAGCTTCAGAGTAGAGTCGCATTGTCAGATTGCCTTTATGTTACAATGCTTATTATTCTAAGGAAATGGTGGGAGATTGCTCCTACTAACATCTAAATGGTAACATGACTCCGTTGTTTAATTTTTCTTATCATCACTTGTTCTCCTGCAACTTCTTTTCTGTTTTCCAAGTAGATGTCCCAGAATTTCATACTTGTGCAAATTTTATGATAAATCATTCAGTATAGCTACTGGTTGATGGTTTATGGCTTCTCGCAGCTCCCAGTCACCAATTGATAGAACATCGTCTCGTTTTTGCAATTTTCCCAGTCAGTAGCTTGGCATGTACATTAGCTCCAGAGCTATCTATACTGTAAAGACTTTCTTGCGTATATATATGACTCAAAGCAACTTAACGATGACTAGTATCGACAAGAATGGAAACAATTGCACATAATACGGAGAAAAGATAGTGAAATGATTCCTTCTTGTTATCTTCACCACATGTATTGGGACAGCTTTCTTGAACACGATGGATGATACACAGGAAAAAATGGGCAGCAGCAAACTTACATCAATATGGATAGATATTGGTTCTTACTATATTTATTTTCATTTTTTTAAGATATAGATACAAATACAAACAATGTCAAATACGGTCACATATTTCTCAAAATATAAAAACCTTTAAATTATACACATAAAATGAATAAAAAACATAACTAATTTATGTAATCTAAACATTCCTGAAGAATATTCAAAAACTCTTCATATAGGCAAATATCCTCTCTAACTCTATATATTAATATATATGTTAATGTATAATAAACTACTAAAATATCATATAAAAAACAAGGTTAAAATAGAGGATATAGACTATAAATATCCAGCACTTGAATATACAGATGATCCAAATCCATATTCAACAGATAATAAACTACCAAATCCATATTCATCTAACAGAGAAAATCTATATCCATTTCTAATTCGATACTATGCAACAAATATCCAAACTAATAAAATCTGTATTCAAAAACTGTCCAAAGCAGTTAAAAACTATCCAATCCATTTTTATCCATACTAAGTAGAGATCATCACTGTCAGTTCAGCACAATTGCAGGCAAGTAAAACATAACTTGGTGATTAAGGTCACAAAGAACTGCCTAACAGCATCATGTCACGGGTTCTTCGAATGAAGGTAAGCGAACCTCTACATATATTACAGAAGATACTAAGACAAGCACGAACATCCTTGCAGTGAAAACTGCAGGACAAAACATTTAAGTTACTACATTTCAAGAGCCTAGCCTTATGACAGAAAAACATCCGGACAAGTACTTCAAACTTCGCCAAAATATTGAATCTAGCAAGCAGTTAGCTTCGCGATCTCCTCGAGCAGGTATCTAGATTCAGCTGCGTAGTCAACCGGTGCTTCACTCCTCACAGTGATCCTTTGCCTTTTCTCATTCATGTATTCATGCTGGGCGACACTGACACGGAACAGATGAGGAACCCAAGTAGCTTCTTTCAGCTTGAGAAGATATCCGTCATCACCCTCCTGCAACAATCGCACCACAATCTTAGGTTAAAAAGCAAACATTGTTGCATTTGGAAGACAAGCCTAGAGAACATTCAATTCTTCAAGTCAGTGGGAATCGGCAGATGTTACCTCTTTCTTAATCCGATCAAGCTCATCTGCGCTGCAGCCAATAATCCTCTCTGCATGTTCATTGAAAACAGAAAGCCAAGCCTCACCAGAAGGATCAGAGACCTTGATGCCCATGATGTACCTAAAAGGAGCCAGGGTAACAGTTAGCTTTGGCTCTATATCATCTGAAATACTAGCAGGTAGAGTGTAATATACAGCCAAAACTTTACCTCAATGAGCACTCAGCATCATTCTTTTGGCATCCTTCACACCAGTATCCTGATCCAACTGCTTCGGTCACCTTCTTGTTGCAGGTCTTGCAGGCGCGGTACCACATGGTCTGGTCAGGCTTGATAAGGCTTATATAGGCATTCAAGCCGAAGAAAACAGGCTGCAAAAACAAAACAAGTCAACTCGGGGCAATTGCAAGTTTGCAGCATGAATTCTACATCAGACATTCAGGTTCAGATTAACTCCGTATTGTAGCAAACATTCGAGATTGTACCTTATCCTGACCCAAACTAGGGTCACTTGTGATGTGAGACAGAAAAACTCTATCAGAGTACATGGATCTCAAGCCACCAGCCCTTGATGCACCCATATCTGCACCAACTGATGCCATTGAAGTATCCTTCCCTTCAGAGTCGTACCTGTTAGACAAAATATAGTCAAGGATCTTAGTAGATAGTTGTTTGAAAACTTAATCAAATGTCAGCAGTGTATAGGATGGGAATAGTACCAAGCTCTAAGCTTCTGTGTCTCAGGCAAGTCTGGATTAATAACAAGCGTACTTTTGCCAACAGTTGAAAGAGACACACCTGGAAGACAAATTCCAGTAAAACCGTTAGTATGCACTTGGCAAATCGAATAGAATATTAGTGACATTCAGGAAAAGTTTATTGAATAGGGATGGCAAACAGACCTTGAAAGTCAGATACTCTTAGGCTCTTTATCGCAATGATAGGTGCAGTGTCAACAATGTCCAAGAGCTCTTGACCAACAGTGGTGGCAAGATCATTCCAAAGAGAAACAGTAACAGTTTTGTTCCTGACATCGAATTAGATGTAAATTATCACATACAACATAACAAACATTTTAATCCATCAACGAAGTTTAACAGGGTAAATGATGCTTACGAGTCATCTGCTACAACAATGTCTCGCTTCGGAATTGTCTCATTGTCAACCTTTCTCCTAACACTTAGAGTAGGTGATACACTCTGAACAATGCCGATAATATCTACAGAAATAAACATGGGACGCAAAGATTAGTCACACCACTATATCCAGCATGAAGAAACAAAGACAGCTCACTGAACTAAAATAACTGGCTTACCCACTAGCTCCCTGCCATTAACATATGATCCTAGCTGATCGATCTTGACTAAGTTGTATTGCACCGGTGGAATAAAAATTTCCCCCTCAGCCTCTTCAACAACAGCATTCTCATTCAGGGTCATCTCATAGTCATTCTGGACTGTCTTGAACTGCTTATTGGCAATTCTAAGCGATCCTTTGGAGATGTAGTAGACCTTCCCCAGCTCAAACATCGGATAAAACTTCTTTGCAGCCTCATTGAACATGGTGGCCTGGATCTGGGTGCCCTGTACACAAATCCAGCAAATTCAGATCATCAATCGACATACAGGAATAACTCAATTCACATAATCTGCAATTACATATATCAAAGCATTCAAAATCATTTAGAGGCCCTTACATCTTCATCAGTGAGCTCTACGTTGAAGACATGGCCTTCTCCGCGGGCATTCCTGTACGTCCTCAGGTTGCCTTTGCTTGTGACCCGCACCTTGATGACCCAGTTACCCTGGTAGGGATTCAGGGAGATCAAAGGATGGACCCTTCTTGTCATAGCCAGGCGCGCCGCGGGAGCAGCACTGCAAGCACAAAAGGATAGCAATGAACTGTAATTCTTCACAAGTCTTATGCGAGACAACAGAGCAAGGATGTGGCTCTGCAAGAATCGCTTACTTCCCGCGCTGTTCGTTCACAATCTGGGAGGCGGACTTCAATTCCTGCTTCGGCTTCAACACAACTGGAACAGGGGGCGCTCCTGCTGGCTTGGACAGAACCACGCCTTCATCCCTGGGCTTCACCGGAGCCGCAGGCTCCTCTTCTTTCTTGACCTCGCTCTTGATCTCGGCGTCGAGCGCTTGGGACACGACCTCACATTTGGTGATAATCAAGGCCCTGCCATACATGCACATAGCGCAAAGATTCAGGACAAGAAATCTACAAGAATGGTCTAATTGTGGGGTGAAGGACGCGCGTGGATTCACTTGTCCGACTGGTTTGGGATGGTGTTGCAGGTGTAGTCGAGGATGCGGATGAGGCCGAGGTTCTGGAGGTTGCCGGAGTGGACCTCCGGCGCGAAGTGGGTGGGGAGCATCGCCTTTATCTTCGCCTTCCCATCGCTCGCCATGAAACTGCAAGGCAACAAGACAACAATAGATCGTCAAACTCACTGACCACCCAAAAGAATCGCGCGAAGAACATATATGCCGATTCGTAGCCCAAAATGGCAAGCAAGACTAAACGAGCGATGCGAGGCAAGCTAACCGCTTACACAAAGAGCAAAGAGGATTAGATCCAGCGAGGGGGAGAGAGGGAGAGCTCACGTGAAGCGGGTGCCGATGGGCTTGAGGTCGACGACCTGGACGACGATCTCCGGCACGTCGGCGGCCGAAGCCGGCGACGGGTTGGCCAGGATGAGGGCCACGGCGCCCGGCGCCACCGACTTGGCACCGTTCATGGCCATACCTCCTATCCTGTATCCTCTTCCTCGTCTATCCCACCCGGGTCCCGATCGAGTCGTCTCTCGGAAGATTTCGCGGAGGCGGCGGCGGCGGAAATGCTTTCGAGTTGGGGGAGCGGGCGATGAGATTTGCGCGCTTATAACGTGCTTTTGGCGGGCGGAAATCGGCGGGCGGGAGTGCGACGGGGTTTGGGTTTCGTCGGGCGTTTTGCCGCGGGTTCCGTGGCGCCTCGTTTTGGCTCCGTTTTCGCGCTCTGGCGGGAGAAATTTGGGGGGGGGGGGTTTGGCGCCGGAGGAGGAGGAGAGAGAGTGGAGGCGGCCGGCCCGCGCTATCGTCGCCCGGCGAACGGTACAAGACAAGCCCAAATGTCATGCCGGCCCAAATGGTCAAGCTGTGCGGCCGCTGTCTCGCCCCATTTGGATTTTCGGCCCAACAGTCCAATTTGGAGTCGCGCCGCGCGGTCCGCATCTGGAGGTGTAAACGGCTGAAACGTGGATCGAGCGGCCCACGACCGCGATGGAAATTCGCGATCCAAATCTGGGAGGTGGAGACGGATAATAACGGATAATGCAAGGGTCCTTCGTGGAAAAGTGCCTCCACCACGTACGAATTGCCGTCCAAAGTACATCGAGTGGCATGGTAGGACATGATGGGAATAACATCAGTTTCTGTCTTCTATTTTGAGAAGCTAAAAGATGTAATAAAAAATTGGTGGTTTTTTCACTTCTCTTACTCTCGTATTGTTTTGGTGATAAGTTAAGGATCACAAATTCTACTTATCTCACTTCCGTCTCGCGCACGCAATTCTCACACACTTCCCCTAACGCGTGCGCCCAGTGGCAGAACCAGAATTTGGCTATGCCATGAGCTAAACTCTAACCACCTAGAACTAACTCCAATTTTTACCCACACCACGGTATAACAAATTCCGAATCAAAATCAACTTTTGGTTGTAAAGATACTTACAAATACTTAAGATTAGACATCATAGAAATCGAGTAGGGTAAATTTTTAGTGAACTGGTTTCTGCGAGATTGCTGCAAAACAAGAATCCATTAATAGTCATGGCAGTGGAATAGTTGAGACAAAAATTCAAATGCATGACTTCATTCAAGGAACTTACAGCCAGCCTTCGTGCCCTCCAGTCTCCATCAACCTCATCTCTACGCCTCCGATCTCATCAGCCTCATCTCCACTGGGTATTCTACGACCCCTTCCTCATCGTGACTTCATCGTCGACGACCGCCTGACCGCTTAGTGGTCACAGCATTCTCCTCGTAGACCCTTTTTTCGACCATGATATGGTCGTGAGCCTTATCACAACCACCTCATGGTCGTAGGCCCCTTGTACGAACCTGCTATGGTCGTGTGCCTTGCCATGACCATCGCATAACCGTACACCTTTCTACGAACACGATAGGCCCATGGACTTTGCCCTGACCACTTCGTGATCATACACCCTTTCTTCAACCATGATATGGTCGTGAGCCTTAACATGACTACTTCGTGATCATAGGCCCTTTCTATGAACAAGATATGGTTGTGTGCCTCACCATGAACACTTTGTGACCGTAGCCCATCTTTGCACCATTTCATGTTTGTCTGAGCCTAGCGTCAGATCCTCCCATGACCCGGCCAACTCTACAGAATATAAAAAAATCACATGGTGGCCTCGCACCACGGTGTACTTTATAGAGTATAAAGTGCTTAGAACTTGGTCATCCCAGGCAACTCTAGGAGCATAAAAAAATCACACGGTGCCCTTGCGCCACAACATACTCTACGGAGTATAAAGCGCCAAGAGTTTAGCCGTCCCGGGCAACTCTACGAAGTATTAAAAAAATCACATGGTGGCCTCGCGCGCACGACGTACTCTGCAGAGTATAAAGCATTAGGAACTTAGCCGTTCTGGGCAACTCAACGAAGTATAAAAATCGCACGGTGGCCTTGTATCCCGGCATATTTTGTGGAGTATAAAGTGCTGGGAAGCTGTCCTGAGCAACTCTATGGAGTATAAATGGTCGTGCAAAGTCCACGGCCTCCGGCGAACTCTACGGAGTATAGATGGTAGTGCGAGACAGCATGTGTGGTTGCGTGTGCTTCACGTATCCCACCAAAAAGTCCCTAGCGCGGACCATAACCCCGGTGAGCCTCGCACATTTCACACGTCTCACCAAGAAGTTTGTCGCACTACTTTGTCCGACTATCTCGTGGTCATAGACATTTCATTTGACTGCCACACAGTCATAAACGTTGCGATCGTGGCTTCATCCAACCCCCTCGTGGTCATTAACACTTCATCCGACCACCTCATGGTCATTGATGCTTCATCCGACTGCCTCGCAGTCATGACTTCGTCCAACCACCTCGTGGTTGTTGACGCTTTATCTGACACCTCGCGGTCGAGACTTCATCTGACCACCTCGTGGTCGTTGACGCTTCACCCGACCACCTCATGGTCGTTATGTTTCGTTCAACCACCTCGTGGTCATAGATGCTTTGCTAGATCGCCTCACAGTCGTGACTTCGTCCAACCACCTCGTGGTCACAGACACTTCATCCGGCTATCTCATGATCGAGACTTCGTCTGATCACCTCATGGACATAGACATTTTGTCCGACCATCTCGCGGTCGAGACTTCATTCGAAGCCTCACATTCATGACCTTGTCCAACTACCTCGTGGTTGTTGACGCTTCGTTCAACCACCTCGCGGTCATGACTTCATCCGACCGCCACGCAGTCGAGCCTTCATCCGACCACCTCGTGGTTGTAGACATTTCACAACCACCTCGTGGTCTTGACTTCGTCCGACCACCTCGTGGTCTTAGACGCTTCATCTGAGCACCTCGTGGTCGTAGAAGCTTCGCCCGATCGGCTCACGGTCATGACTTTGTCTGACCACCTCGTGGTCATAGACACTTCATCTGACTGTCTCATGGTTGAGATTCTGTCTGACCACCTCATGGTCACAGACATTTCGTTCAGCCGCCTCGCGGTTGAGACTTCATCTGGTGCCTCACATTCGTGACCTCGTCTGACCACCTCATGGTTGTTGACGCTTCGTTCAACCACCTCATGGTCGTGACTTTGTCCGACCACCTCACGGTCGAGCCTTCATCCGACCACTTCGTGGTTGAGACTCCACCAAATTTCATTAACGCTTGTCCGAAGGGTGAGGGATGGTGCGCGTGCGCTTCACATCTTTGTCCCGCCGCTGACTTCATTGACTTTCGTCCAACTGTCTCATGGTCAAGACTTCGTCCGACACCACGCGGTTGTGACTTCATCTAACCCCCTCATGGTCGTGACTTTGTCCGACCACCTCTTGGTCATAGACGCTTCGTCCGACCACCTCATGGTCGTAAATGCTTCATGCGATCGCCTCACGGTCATGGCTTCGTCCGACAACCATGTGGCCATAGATGCATCGTTCGACCATCTCACGGTTGAGACATCGTTCGACCACCTCATGGTCGTAGACGCTTCGTCTGACCACCTCATGGTCATTGACGCTTCGTCTGACGCCTCGCGGTCGTGACCTTATTTGACCCCTTCATGGTTGGTGACGCTTCGTCTGCCCACCTTGTTGCCGTAGACGCTTTGTCTGCCCACCTCGTGGTCGTAGACATTTTGTTCGACCGCCACATGGTCATATACACTTTGTCTGATCGTCTCACGTTGAGACTTCGTCTGCCCACCTCGTGGTCATAGACACTTCGTCCGCCCGTCTCATGGTTGTGACATCGTCTGACCACCTCATGGTCGTTGATGCTCTGTCCAACTACCTCGTAGTTATGACTTCATCCGCCCACCTCGTGGTCGTTGACGCTTCATCTGACTGCCTCGCAGTCTTGACTTCGTCCGACCACCTCGTAGTTGTAGATGCTTCGTTCAACTACCTCGTGGTCACAGATGTTTCGTACGACCGGCACACGGTCGTAGATGCTTCGTCCAACCGTTCTGCGATTAAGACTTCGTCCGATCACCTCGTGGTTGTTGACGCTTCGTTTGACACCTCATGGTTGTGACTTCATTTGATCGCCTCGTGGTCGTTGACACTTCGTCTAATTGCCTTATGATCATGACTTCGTCTGACCACCTCATGGTCATTGACGCTTCGTCCGACCACCTCGTGATCATAGACATTTTGTCTAATGGCCACATGGTCGTAGACGTTTCGTCCAACCATCTCACAATCGAGACTTTGTCTGACTACCTCATGGGCATTAACGCTTCGTTCGACTACCTCACGGTCGTGACTTCATCCGACCGCCTCGTGGTCGCGACTTTGTCTGATTGCCTCGTGGTCGTAGACACTTCGTCCTACCACCTCGTGGTCATAGATGCTTCGTTCGTCCGCCTCGCGGTCGTGTCTTTGTCCGACCACCTAATGGTCATAGATGCTTTGTTCGATTATCTCACAATTGGGACTTCGTCCAACCACCTTGTGGTCGTAGACGTTTCATCCGACTGCCTCACAATCAAGACTTTGTCTGATGCCTCACATTTGTGAGCTCGCCTGGCCACTCCTGGTCATTGACGCTTCGTTTGACCGCCGCCCAGTCATGACCCCGCTGACTTTCGTTGAAGCCTGTCTGAAGGGTGAGGGACGGAGCATGTGCGCTTCATGTCTTCGTCCTACCACCGACTTCGTTGACTTTCATTCAACTGTCTCATGGTCGAGACTTCATCCAATGCCTCACGGTCATGACCTCTCTTGACCCCTCGTGGTCATTGACGCTTTGTTTGACTAGCTCGTGGTTGTAGATGTTTCGTCTGACCATCACACGGTCGTAGACGCTTTGTCTGATCACCTCGCGGTCATGGCTTCATCCGACCACCTCGTAGTCGTAGGTGCTTCGACCGACCATCTCGTTGTCGAGACATCATCTGACAACCGTATGGTTGTAGACACTTCGTTTGATCATCTCGCGGTTGAGACTTTGTCTGACCACCTAGTGGTAGTTGATGCTTCGTCTGTCGCCTCATGGTCGTGACCTCGTCCTGACCCCCTCGTGGTTGCTAACGCTTCATCTGAACTCCTCGCGGTCATGATTTCATCCAATCACCTCGTGATCATAGACATTTCGTCCGACCACCACACGGTCATAGACGCTTTGTCCAACCATCTCGCGGTCGAGACTTTGTCTGACCACCTCGTGGTCGTTGACGCTTCGTCCGACCGCCTTGCAGTCGTGACTTTGTTTGACCACCTCATGGTTATAGATGCTTCGTTTGACCGTCTCGTGATTAAGACTTCGTTCGACCACCTCATGGTCGTAGATGCTTCGTTTAATCACCTCTCCTTAAGCTTCATCCAACTGCGTCGTGGTCGTAGACGCTTCGTCCGACCACCTAGTGGTCTTGACTTCATTCGACCGCCTCACTATCATGACTTCATCTGACCACCTTATAGTCGTGACTTCGTCTAACTACCTCGTGATCATAAACGCTTCGTCCGACTGCCTCGCCGTCAAGACTTCATCCGACACATCACGATCATGACCTTGTCGGACCACCTTGTGGTTGTTAACACTTCGTCCAACTGCCTAGTGGTCGAGCCTTCATCTGACCACTTCGTGGTCGAGACTCCGCCGACTTTCGTTGAAGCATGTCCGAAGGGTGGGGGATGGAGCGCGCGCACTTCAAGTCTTTATCCTGCTACCGACTTCGTTGACTTTCATCTAATTGTCTTGCGGTTGAGACTTCGTCTAATGCCTCGCGGTCGTGACCTCGTCTGACCACCTCATAGTCGTTGACACTTCATTTGAATGCCTCATGGTTGTGACTTCATCCGGCCACCTCGTGGTCGTAGAGGCTTCGTCCGACCACCTCGTGGTCGTAAATGTTTTGTTCGACCGCCTCATGGTCATGGACGCTTCGTCTGACCGCCTCGTGGCCATGACTTCATCCGACCATCTCGCGGTCATGGACGCTTCATCCGACCACCTCGTGGTTGTAGACGTTTCGTCCAACTGTCACACAGTTGTAGACGCTTTGTCCGATCGCCTCGCGGTTGTGGCTTCGTCTGACCACCTCATAGTCATAGACAATTCATCCGACCATCTCATGATCGAGACTTCGTCTGACCATCACACGGTAGTAGACACTTCTCTAACCGTCTCGCAGTTGAGACCATCTGACCACCTCGTGGTTGTTGACGCTTCATCGATGCCAACTCTGAAGGGTGGGGGACGGACCGTGCGTCAAAGCGTCATCTCGCTGCTGACTTCGTCGACACCAAGTCCGAAGAGTGGGGGATGGACCGCGCATCAAAACGTCGTCTCACCGTTGACTTTGTCGATGCCAAATCTGAAGGGTGGGGGACGGACCGCATGCGTCAGGGCTTTGTCTCACCACTGACTTTGTTGACGTCAAGTCCAAAGGGTGGGGGGATAGACCGTATGTGTTAGGGCTTTGTCTCGCCACCGACTTTATCGACGCCAAGTCTGAAGGGTTGGGGACGGACCACGCGCTTCAAGGCTTCATCGACTTCCTCAACTCCGCCCGGGCACCATGTGGCTGTACCTTCATCGACTTCCTCAACTCGGTCCGACCACCTCGTAGTCGTAGACTCCATCCGACCACAACCGCGCGCGTCAGAGCTTCATCTCACCGCCGACTTCGTCGACGCCAAATCCGAAGGGTGGGGGACGGATCGCGCATGTCAGGGCTTCGTCTTGCTGCCGACTTCATTGACATCAAGTCCGAAGGGTGGGGGACAGACCGTGCACATCAGGGCTTCATCTCACCGCCGATTTCGTCAACGCCAACTCCAAAGGATCGGGGATGGACCGCACGCTTTAAAGCTTCGTTGACTTCCTTGACTCCACCCGACTACCGTGTGATCGTACCTTCGTCGATTTCCTCGACTTCGTGTTGCGACTGAAAGTAAGGGTGCCTGCAGGAGAAAGGTTTTGGATTTGCCCTTCCATGCCCCATTTGAGAAATGGTGTAGCCTTTATTGGTGGATCTAGAATTTTGTCATGCCTAAGCTAAACTTTCGTTGACTAATGTTTTAGAACTATCACCAATTTATACTCACACCATGGCATAGCAAAAGTACATCATGAATGCATCATTGATGTGGAAATTTAGCTCAATTCTTCAACATAAAAAATAATGGGAAAATTTGTTCAGTAGCACTGAAAGATCACTGATTTCGGAAAATACCACCGAAAAAACCGGGCTCCGGAAATTACCACTAAAAGATGCAATTTTCTTCGGAATTTAGCATTTTGGACCAAAATACCCTTACCCCCTATTCCCCCTCCCTCTTCCTCTTCTCCCTGCCCCTCTCCCTCTTCTCAGTCCGCCTCCCTCTTCCGCGCCACCTCCCCACCACTTCGCCGCCGGCCTCCCCGCCTCCTCCCTCTCCGCGCCTGCCATGCGCCCTCCCTCACATCCCCCTCCGCTCCTCCTCCTCCGCCCCCATCTCCCTGTTGGGGCAAAACAGAAGGGACAGGCGGCACGACTGGGCTGCGGCGGCGCCGGCAAGGGGTGGCCGGGGAGGCTGGGTAGGCCGGCAAAATGGAACCGTGAGGGGGCAGGGATGCTAGTGGGGAGGTGGCGCGGCCCGGAACGGCGGCGAGGCAGGCGGGCGGCAGTCTGATGCAGCCGGCGGCGAGGTACGCTCGGGGCGGCGGCGCCGGAGAGGGAGAAGGAGGGATTTTGTGTGGGCACGAGCTAGAGACGGTTAGGTGGGTGCTTACCACGCTGTCTATTGAGCCGGAGGAGGCCCGAGGTCGGTCGGCGACGGAGGCCATGGGCGGCGCAGGGGAGCTTCACAGTGCCGGCGAGCTAGGGTGGAGGAGGAGCTCCGGCGTCAGTCGGAGGAGGTCCGAGGCGGTGAGAACATTCTCCCCAGGCGAGGAATTGAAGGGAGACTCGCCGAGGAGGGAGCGGCGACGGCGGAGGCGTGTTCGGCCGGCGGTGAGGAAGATGGGCTGTGCGGCGAGTCGGAGGCACCGGGGTTCGATTAAGTGAGGGAGGGGGTAGAGGAGAGGCACAGACACACCGTGACGCAGGTGGTTTGCGGAGGAGATGGCCGGAGCGACCTGGGCGGCATGAGGCGGCGGTGGCTGCGTACGGGCGGAAGAGAATTGGCGCGCGGGGAAGAAATGGAGGGGCGCCGGATGTGAGGGAGGGCGCATGGCAGGCGCGGAGAGGGAGGAGGCGAGCGGCGTGAGGAGGGAGGAGGCGGGGAGGCCAGCGGCGAAGAGGTGGGGAGGTGGCGCGGAAGAGGGAGGCGGACGGGAGAAGAGGGAGAGGGGCAGGGAGAAGAGGAAGAGGGAGGGGGAATAGGGGGTAAGGGTATTTTGGTCTAAAATGTTAAATTCCGAAGAAAATTGCATCTTTTAGTGGTAATTTCCGGAGTCCGATTTTTTCGGTGGTATTTTCCGAAATCAGTGATCTTTCAGTGCTACTGAACAAATTTTCCCAAAAATAATAAGAAAAACATGGTAAAAACTAAATAATGTAGCATAATAGAGATATAATTTAAGTACCTAAGTATCAAAAATTTGCTCTCTATTCTATCCCTCCATTTATTCATTGATAGTAGAATAAGAACCAGAATCTACAAAGATAATATATAAGAGTAAATCAAACATGTGAATAAATAAATATGAAGAATACGAAGTTTACATTTATAAGAAGTTAACTTATCATTAGCATGAAATAGTTGTTTCTTACATGATCTCATCCCTTGAAAACGCTTTAGAATCTTATCATTATTAATGTTTGCAAATATGTCTCACTTAATGTAGCATACCATGTTAGATTTATCCACTCATTATTCATCTTATTCTGTAGATCAGTCTTAATAATCTTCATAGTCAAGAAGGCTTTTTCTATAATTGATGTTACTACTGGCAAAATCAAGACCAATTTAATAAAGAGATATGTTAATAGAAAAGCTGTTAGTACTAAAACGTATCAAATTTTTGTACACGAAATTTTCTGAAAATTTGGTTGCTTAAACACCATATACTAGCCAACGTAGGTTCAGGATTGATCAGATTGTACTGACATAATGGACTTTCCTTGTGCTACGCGTGGGTACGCAGGAGCCTTTGGGTTTACGAAAGTTACTCGAGTGTGCGATAAGCTTCGGCTCTCATATCATACCCATATTACACCCCGCGGTTTCCTGCACGCTGAGGCCAGCCACGTTGCCCCCAGCGCTCGCTCTGGCCGGCGCATGGCACAGGGATTTCGGTACGGTTGGGCATCCTTTTTTGCGAAAAAGTCCTTGCATTTTTCTGAAATTACGAAAAGGTCCCTGCCATTTTTTTTAGCCCCTCCACTTTGCAGGATAGCCCCCCGCGGTTTTCTAAATTACGTACGGGTCCCCGTTTACTTACGTACAGGTCCTCGCTTTTTTACAAAAAAGACCTTAGCTTTTCCGAAAATACACATTTGCCCTCGGTTTTTTGCGAAAAAGACCTTTGACTTTTCCGAAAATACACATGCGCCCTCGGTTTTTTTTATAAACCCCTCACGAATTATTGCCTCTTTTACTTCGGTACACACGGTGGCTGACGCGGCGTGACGCCGCGTCTATGAGGCTAGTTATTATACAAAAGACGCATATATCCAAGTTAGAGCACATATATAGTACTTATCAGTCACGATGTATATAAAAGAAAACGAGAAACGTTAAAAGAAATATAGCAGTGTAACTCAACTAAAACGGCATTAATTGTCATGCACAAAACGAAAATGTTCATTCCTTAGAAAAATGAAAATGTTCAGTTTCAACATCCTGCAGTTCAGTACATTGAGCTTCCACACTGAACAAATGAAGAGCATTTGATATTTGTTAGGTTAATTTTATTGTATGTGTGTATTGTAAGAGTGTGTGTCAATTACTTGTGTGTATAAGTATGTATAGAAGTTGTGGTGGCCGTAATCGAAGTAGTCACAACGGTCGTAGTCGTGAGTACTATAGACGTCATACTCGGAGAAGTACTGTAGATGTCATGGTCATAGAGTCATTGTAGCAATCATAATGTCATGGTCGTAGGGTCACTGTAGCAGTCGTAGCTTCATGGTCATATGATCTCTGTATCAGTCAGAGGCCTACTGAAGCAGTCGGTGCTCGGAAAACCTGTGTGGTCGAAGTGCCGCGCTCAAAAGATTTGAAAACTGTGTGTGTGGTCGTAGGTACTCAGAAGACCTATATGGCCGAAGTGCCGCGTTCAAAGGACTCAAGGACTATGTGTGTCGTCGTAGGCGTCTGAGTTGGTCTCAGCGAAATCGAGTCTAGCGGGTTGTGCGCAATGTGAGCGAGTTGTAGGGATTATGGCCAACAAAACCGGATCAGAAGTAGTTGTGGATAAGTGGCCTGCATGTGCGATCAGTTTGTATCTATTTAAGCTATGTAATTTGCTAAGCATTTGTACCAGAGAATAACAGAGTAAACATAGAAAATGCGCAAACAGTTAGCACCGCAATCTCATGCCTTAGTTCTTTTCTGTTTAGTCTTGTTATTAGCTCTGTCATCTTGTTCTCAACTCCAGCAATTCACTTGTGTACATTAGTCTACCGTGAAAACGTGTATTTAAGATAGACTGAGCCAACAATATTTTCATACATACGTTTGAGAGGCCTCCAGAAAATAATGCAAATGAGAAACCCTCCCTCTGATTAATTAGCTGGAGCTTCAAGGATCCCTTTCCGGTCTTTTCATAGTCAAGTTTCTTGTAGTTTGCATATTGGAACTGCCAAAACACCATACATCATTCAGCATATGTTCTTCCGATAAAGTGTCGTTCGATGGTTTGGGGTTGCTATGTCTGAAATATGGTAGCCGATAATCTGTTACATCCTAAGCATGAAACCCATATTTAAAATGTTTCGAAACACCAAATGTGATCTTTTGGTCCTCAGCCATGCTGCCAATTTGGGTTTTCTCCGATATTATCATCTATAATGGCATTGATTTACCAAATTAAGTTTGGATAGCGGCCAGAATTCTCGAACTCTGGTGTACGGGTACTCGGGGAGATCACAGCCTCACACACCTCACAGCAGCGGAAAAAGCAAGTGCTCAAGCAACGCTGGAGGCGTGAATGTTTCAGGAAGCTCACCTCCAGGCCGAGGAGGAGCGGCGAGGCGTTGACGAAGGCGCCCGGCTGGATCGCGAAGGTGGCCTGGTGGAGGCCGATCCTCCACACCAGTGCGACGAAGCGAGGCAGGCAATAGTTTGCGGAGAAGGGCAGTGTGACGTCTAAGCTACAACCGAACAAACGCGGGCCTATTATTTTTTTATTTTTTATTTCACCCTATATTTTTTGATATGCTTGTAAGAGAGTATATAGTAACAGAAATTCATATACAATTTTAGTCGATATAAATGAAGTCATTATAACATGTACTATAATCAAATTGTAAACCTCATATTAAAAAAATACTTAATTTGAAAGTTAGCTACTATAAAAAACCAAAAATAGATTTTAGAAGTTCCTTTTGAAATGACTTATCGAGATAATCTTCTCGAAATAGTTTATTAGTTTATCGATATTCGATTTATTCACACAATTACTCACTCTAAAACTAAAAATCATCGGCTGTAGTTAAAAGCTGCAGAGTTCATTGTCACATGTAACATCTGAGGAGCTCATTACTGTATTTGGAACTGGAATTCTGCCCGAGGCCCCGCTCATTTCGACTTGAGTTTCTGGCTTCTGGTTTATTTTTCACTGTTCAACAATTTTGTCTTTTTCTGGTTTTTTGGGCTTTTTGTCGGTTCTTTTTTTCCATATTCGTTTGTACTATCCATAACGGGTTAATCTGTTTTTTCTATTTTTAATTTTTAAAATTTAATTACGCAAAATAAACCACCATCAGCTACAATGTTTTTTCAGTCAGCTACAATATTTTTTAGCTATAAACCACTCAAAATAAGCCTTTTTGAGCCGGGCCTTAAACCTCGGAATATCCTGTGCAGTTCATGGATCTGATCTGGGCCATCCGGTGATTTCCATAGATTCCCAAACGGACATATAATGTGAACAGAATAGATGAGCAGCTTTGACTTCATGGGTAGCCTTTCAACTTTCGGCACCATACAAGCACATCTACAGAAATGCTGGTACTATCATAAAACCAGGATAATTGGTCTAGCGTTGACAAAGGCTCGTATATTTTCCTTCACCGAACCCTTGGAACGTCGCATAAAATCAGACTTTGACATAAAGAAGCAATCACACTTGCTTCCGAACACAAATGTATCAACAAGGGGCCTTTTCTGCTTGATTCTACAGAACACAAAATTACTATGCCTACAACATTGTGACACGTATCATCGTATCAAAGGAATAACGATCCACAGCTCAAATATTGGCAACTTCAGACTGGATCATTACATGGTATGTGTTCACCTGTTAACATTGGTACAAAAATAACAAGCTCAATGACTTCTTGCATTGAGAAGATGCATTCCCTTCACGCCAGGGGTACATAACAAACTGATTTTCACACAGCCCAAAACGGTTTTTGCCCTGGACTGGGAGTTGGATTCCCACGAGGCATGCTGTCCGTCTCATCAACATTGTCGTCGTCATCGTCATCATCTCCATAATCCATAAGCTTCAGCAGAGTATCTGAAAATGAATGCCAGAGATAATATGCAGCTTAGCAAAGTTAGATTAGGTCAATCACTAAAAAAACTATATTATAGTGGTCCACCGTTACCAGAAACAGATGCACTACTTGTTTTTTCCTCTCTAGGCTCCTTTGAAGGTAATTGAGCTGACCAAAATTTTGGTGGTGAAACTGAGCTTGTGTCCAAGGACTTGAGTGGTGCCATCGGCTCCTTTAAAGCTGACCACATATTCTCATTTATCGACAACATTTCATTCGAAGGGAACTTAGGTGGTGGCGGAGGCATGCTCTTGGGAGGTGGGGGTGGAGGCATGCTCTTGGGAGGTGGGGGTGGTGGCATGTTCTTGGGTGGTGGTGGCGGTGGCATGTTCTTGGGTGGCGGCGGCGGCATGTTATTGGATACAGACAGATGTGATGGCATATGCTGTGGATGTTGTGAAAGCATCCCATTTGATCCAGGCTGAACTTTCATTTTACCTAAATCATTTAAACCTGTCTTAACAAATTTGGACCCCTGTTGTGAGTTCTGGAAAGATGAAACAAAAAACCACTTTCCCATCAAATTCCATTGCATTAGAGTATATAGTACATGATGGAATGCAAAAGAAGGATGCAGTCAACAACAATTGCACACAAACAGCACAAATGGTTAAAATCAAGTTTTAGATGGAAACACAATATTAGTAAGTATAACACATGGAGATCAATCAATCGTCCAAAAATAACAATTTTGCGAAGGTAATTTCCTAATTTATAGAAATAGAAGTACATAATTTATAGAGATGGTTTCATCTTTGCATAGTCCGTACAACTAAGAACATAAAGGAAACTTCTTCAAAAGTGTCTATTTAAGCCAAAAAAAAAAAAACAGCTCGCTTCATTGAGCTAAGAGGTTTCTAAACAAAATATTCATCTCATTCTGCATGTTAGTACTATTTATAACTGTCACAAAATGAGAAGTTTTATAAATGCAAAACTTTAACCCATTTCTCCAAATAGACAAAGATGAAGCTCAACCAAATTACACCAAACCCTATTAAGAAAACTATGTCAACAACCAATTCCAAAATCTAAGGCATGGTAGCAATGTTAATCGCCGCTAATGAAGTCTGGATGTGGGCAGCAACAGGTTCAATGCAACAATAACAACAACAAAACCTTTTGTCCCAAACAACAGGTTGAATGCAAGGGATAAAAAAATCTTTGCAATAGTAACAAGACAATTGAAACAATCATTCGATTCAAAAGCAGAAGAACCCTGCATCTTGTCAGTTAAACTCCATTGCAAGTGCAAACTCCAGCTTGTAATAAACCCTGTGAAAAATCCACATATATATCTATTACCACCCTGTGAGCTTCAGACAAGGTCAGAGAAAATACCTGGAATGAAATAAAATGTCAGAAGAGATTAAACAGTCCAGGAAAAAAAGAATGAACATGCCAATCTGACAATCATCAATTATTTTTTTAGTTACAATGAAATTTGGATTTCCCCTCCATTGAAGGAACTGCCGAACTGCAATTATCTTCAGGAGAAAGCAAATTTCACATATCTATTTTTGCAGTGTTCTTTCCTAGTTTAAAGCAAGCCAAGTAAAATGTAAAATAGTAAAACAAATTTAAAGTTCTCAGCAAGTAGTAAATAATCCAACCATTCAATTTATTCAAGTGTATGTGATCGGCGTTATCACTTATGATGTACAATGTATAATCATGAACTGCAGATCATTTGCTATGTTGTGCCAGATGTTCCTTAATAATCAAAAGTAGGTTCCTTCTTTGAAGACATTACAATCAAATTTTAAGACAACGCACTGAAATCGCATTTGCAAATAGGATGATGCAAAGGCTTACTGAAGATGTCACTGGCAAAGCAACAATATACAACAAACAAAATTAGGAAGTAATGTAGCTGCTCCTATACATCAAATATGAAGTCCAGGCTATAGCGGTACAATCTGTTGAAGTAATCGGTACCTGAAGTTCGGGTGTTGGCCCCTTGGAAACTGCCAATTCCTGGAATTTCCTCTTTTGTAAATGTTTATCTGCCTCCATGTGTGCACTTGAGTTCACCTTTGTTATCGTGCTTGTTGGCGTAGATGTTGCTGGAACAACCTGAGTTGTCATCGACGATGAAGCATGCTTCAGTGTTAATGCCACCTGCTGCAATGGAGTTGCTTGGGGATAAATGTGCCCATAGCCACTGTAAAATGTCCCACCATTTGCTGGTTGACCAGGACAGATCAGGTTACTAGGTGGTGGAACCCCAGAATAAGTTGGGGCCCCAGATTGAATTGTCACCGAAGGAGCAACTATGGGAGCAGTAACGCCAGTAGATGCAAAGGAATGTGATGCTCCTGTTGAGACATTAGGCCCTAAAGTGGAGTGTACATCTGATGTTGTTCCAGAGGTGTGGACACCAGCCAACAACTGCTGCGGAGGTGGAACAGCACCATATACTTTTGAAGAAGAAATTCTGCCATACACAAAAAATAATGAGAATGTGCTAAGACTTTTCTTCTAAGATCCAATATCCAACAACAGAATCAATCCAGGCCTCGCTGTTGGAATTTTCTGGACATCAGTCCCTAATATTCAATAAGCCAGATGCTAAATTAACTGGAACAACTGCAATCATTTTCTTATATATAAAATAAGTGTTCCGAGGACAAATATGATAACATCAAGATAAGTTAGTGAATGATCATAGCATAACTGAAGCAAGATAGCATGTGTATGACTGCATTACACTATTTAGCAAATTAATCCAATTGGTCTGATTAAAAAAGAAAATTTGTGTCTTTGACATAGGCAGATTTATAGATAAAATAAAGAAAAATAAAGAAGGAGTCATCATCATTTAATAAACTAATGAAAATTAAACTGAATCCAAATTTACGGACCTGGAAGCACCAAGTTCAGCTGCTATTGTATCTAGAAGGTTTTCTGCTAGAACTTTTGCAGCTTCTAGGCTCTTCAAATGCACACTTGATAGGTATAGGTGTAAAACCTGTTGTGATGCTGCAATAGACAATGCAAGATAAAAAACAAGATTCCAAAATCACAAGTTTCCAAAAGCTGCCAAAATAAACTACCAACCTTCAGCATGAGAATTGCCAATATTCCCTGAATCTTTTCCTCTTAGTACAACAGTCACCCCTGTTTCATTCATAATGTGATTTATATACTGATCCTGCATAAACAAATCAGACGAACAAGCAGCACAAAAACAGTTTCTCCCATCCAGATTGGGATGTCAGAGAAAGCTTCAAGATTAGATGTTTTTCAAAAGAAAGGTACAAAAAACAAGATTGAATTGACAAAACAAAACTGAAAGTGATACAAAAATGATATGATTAAATCTAACCAACATCATTTATTGTTTTACAAGAACATACATTTGGACCACGGATGCGAGCTGCAATGTTTAACGATGGATCTGCATCAAAACCCAAAAATATCGATGCACTAAAAGGATGAACAGCCTGTGAAATGGGAAGGGAGATGTTAACCTTCTCAAAAGAATTCCCTACATAGTGGTATACTAAATAGTAAATATATTACATTGATCTCTCCAAAAAAATACTACACTGTAAATGGTTACAGATACTCAAGAAACGTTGAAACAAGCATCACCCATATATTCTGATTATTCTGTTTTATCAACGTTTTCCTTTTCTCAAGATCACATTGACATAAATGTGGACGAATGAAGAATTCAGATCATGCACACATAGTGAATAATACACAGCTGGATTGTAAAATATGTACTTAGAACATTTGATTAGGTGCTTTTTAGTCCATTAGATTACCAGGTTAAATAGACTGAGATATGAAGGGGAGACCTGTCCGTTGCTCTGGATAGAAGGGAAAGGGACTGTTGTGGCTTCTGGGGTTTTGCCTTGTTTCAAGATATCCTCGATCATTGAAGCCGCACGATCAACTGCTTTAATGCGCTCAGAAGTATCTTTCAGCTAAAGTGGGGGAAGAAGTTAGCTTGTCGTTATCTCGCAGTAGTAAGGATGATTTATACTTAATTGCAGATAGAGTAGACATAGAAGTAATTAGTTGATACATGCTGCTGTGTGTATGGCAATGGTATCATGTAAGCTTTTGCTCTAATAGTAATAGGAATAATGATGGATGATACTAGCACTGAAAATACAGCAGAGCATTATCACACGACTGACTGAGTACATTGAATGCCAACATAATCACACATCGACAAATCTAGTATCTGTTCTTCTAATTAACATTGGCATGACCACTGTTTTATGACAATTAACATTAAAAGGTGCATAATACTTTTGAGCTTCCCAGTTAAGCAGAATTCATACACCTAGGGTCCTAATTCCTGAGTCCTGACCCTTACAAGCAGTTACAGATAAACAATCAATAGTAAAGCTGGACTTGTCATTTCCAAAATTTGGATATAGCAATCAACTCATGGAACTTAATTGTCTCTGATAGTGTTATTGAAAAATAAATAAATGATTTCTCACCACCATCATATAAAAAAAAGGAGAAAATAGCAGAATGTTGTGGACAAATTCAATGACTTGCAGTAAAAGTTAATGAATGCAGATAGCCCGTCTAAACAGTCATTTATATGAATTGTATCTGATTAATTAATGGTTGGTGGTCGCAACGTACAAATTTCAGATAGATCAGTAATTCAGATTTCAGAGTACTAAAAGTTTATTCCAGGTACAACAGAAGAAAAAAAGTGAAGCTGAATTTGATTATATGAACAAGATTTACCAGAGATCCAGCAGAGATATGCAGATAGAGTGGCTTCTCACCATCAGGCTGTCCATTTGGAGGATGGTATTTCCCCCTGGCCAGGTCAAAGCGAGTAAATATCAGGAAGGAACCGCTACAAGTCAAACCAAATGTTCATGACAGATATACCTGGTAATGATGACAGTGCCTGTGCATCTCTGAATCTGTTAAGTATCAAGCAAATTATTATCACCTTTATTACAATGTAATCTATGCAAAACTGATTTTTAGAAAGAAACAAATTTTATAGAGGAACTACACCACAGTTGCCTGGTTAAGGATTTACCTCTTCCTGGGTTTGCCGTTTCGTAAGCTTATATCGCACAGATGGATCAGCGTCATTTATAACAATTTCTCGTGCTATAAGCTCATCCGGTATTTTTGCCTGACGGAACAAGAAACACATAAAAAATAATATGGATACTTGCCCAGATAACCCATACACTGCCTACGCAGCACTTCTCAGAGTCAGAGCTAAAGAAACTACATCGTACGTAAAAAAGAAACTGCATCAGGCAACACATACCTGACTCAATTTCTGAACCGCAGCAGCGGCACTCTGTAGCACCGAAGGCGCGAGCTGCGGCTGCAACGCATGGGGGACAGGGACTGTATTCGGCAACGGAGCGGCGGGATACGCGGTAGTGCCGGGGAGTGGAACGCCAGACAGAGCACCTATGTTCATCACGGGCAGTCCCGCCACAGCAGCAGCAGCAGCCGCCGCCGCCGCGGAGACCAAGTCCTCTGCGGGCTGATCCCACTTCCTCTTCTTCCTATCAAACGAGCACACACACGTTTCAGCGATTCAGAGCTCCCAACTCCCATGTCGCGCAACCACGACTTACTCCCACAGCGCAGAAATTTTCCCGACCAAAGGTGGAAAAACCGTAACGGCGTAGAGGCGCCGGATCTCAACGATTTGAGAGCTTCGGGGATTGGAAGCGAGGAAGGGAGGTTCAGACCTCTGCTTGGCCGCCGCGGTGGGCTCGTCGGAGGACTTGGGGGTGCGGTCCTCCGTCATGGGCGCTCGCCGGCGGGGCGGGTGGCTTCGGGGTAGGGACGAACCGGAGGAGGAGAGAAGGCGGCGGTGGCGGTGGGGTTTGGATGCGGCCGCCGAGATAGCCGGTTTGGGGTAGGGTAGTCTGGTAGCTGAGGCTTGGGAAAATTGATTATATAGGACTGAGTTGAGAGGGTTTTAGCAAAATAGGACCAAGTTATTTGTACTCATAAATATAGGACTGAGTTGAGCTCCTTCTTGCAAATATAGGACTTTTCCAATTTTAATTTCATTTTCATTTTCTAGCCCTTTTTCTCTACGCGAAATGACTCTTTTGCCCCTTCCTCCCTCGCCTCCGGCCGCTCCAGCGCCGCGCCGCCGCCGCCCCGCGCCGCCCCGCGCCGCGCCGCTGCTCCCCCGCGCCGCGCCGCCGCCGCCCATCGCCGCGCCGCCGCCGCCCATCGCCGCCCCGCGCCGCGCCGCCGCCGCCCATCGCCGCCCCGCGCCGCGCCGCCGCTCCCCCGCCCCGCCGCGCTCCGGCGCGGGGCGGGGGAGCGGCGGCGCGGCGCGGGGGAGCAGCGGCGCGGCGCGGGGCGGCGCTGGGCGGCGGCGGCGCGGCGCGGGGCGGCGATGGGCGGCGGCGGCGCGGCGCGGGGCGGCGCTGGGCGGCGGCGGCGCGGCGCGGGGGAGCAGCGGCGCGGCGCGGGGCGGCGCTGGGCGGCGGCGGCGCGGCGCTGGAGCGGCCGGAGGCGAGGGAGGAAGGGGCAAAAGAGTCATTTCGCGTAGAGAAAAAGGGCTAGAAAATGAAAATGAAATTAAAATTGGAAAAGTCCTATATTTGCAAGAAGGAGCTCAACTCAGTCCTATATTTACGAGTACAAATAACTTGGTCCTATTTTGCTAAAACCCTCTCAACTCAGTCCTATATAATCAATTTTCCCCTGAGGCTTTGGTTCGATAGGTAGGCCCGTTGTTTTGGGCTGCGGTTACCTGATAGTTTTTTCTTTATGTTTTTTATAGCAATGGAGATGTAGATTGTACATATAATTTTAAATTTTTAAAAATTTTAAAAATCTATTTAATAAAGTTATTTATTTATTTTAATTTTTGAAGAAAAATAAAAGGCAAAAAATAGGGCTATCATTTATTTTAATTTTTGAAAAAGCTAAAAGACAGAAAAAAGGGGCTATAATTTAATTTTACGGTGCCTATAGAGCTAACCGGAATACTGGATGCGGTAACCTTTACCTCTCGGGCTTTTAGCTCAGTAGATGGCTCTAGGAAGGCTTTTAGAAGGGTTTGTTTAAATTTTGGCTTTGTTTTTGCAACAAGCTCACAAGGTAAGCATTTAGAGTAAGGAAATCATGATTGTACAGTTCATGGATAATACAAATTTGGGTAGATTTTTTTAACTGTGATTTATGGTTTTTGTCTTTATCATATACGTTTGTGTGAATGAATTAAATGTCGATAAAACCACTTCAAAAAAGTTGTTTCAATAAGCTGCTTCTAAACAACGACGAAAAAAATCATAATATTTGTTTATTTGAGAGAACTTATAAGTAAAAAAGAACTCAGCTTTTTGCGGCCGCTGACTGGTAGAGTTCCAACAGATCAAAGTTTATTTAACCGTGCAATTTCCCGCAGTTGTATAGCGAATCCCAACTAAGATTGTACCACCAAAAGGCCGAAAGCATACTGATATCATATCAACCACACCCTCGACTACACTCTGCAACATATGCTGCTCCAAACAGTAAGTCGGCAATCAAGATTCTCGGGCTAAAAAACGTATTCGTCACACAGTACAGCATCAGATCGGCGAGAGACTGTTTCGATCGAAAATTTCAGCTCATTTTTCTTCTGCCTGTACTTAGTGAAATTGTGGGCAACCAATTTCATGTCTAAATTCTGATGGTACTATGGATCTTTAGCGTACATTGAAACGGCAAATCTGGCTGGAGTCACGAAACAAAACAGTGCTTCGATCTGATAGCGGTGTCCGTGTCGATTGGGATGGAACGGGATTTAAAACTCGGCGCGTCAATGCTCTTGTCAGGTTGAACACAACCTTCAAAGGTACTAGAGGTCTACTGCAGTCCTTTAGTTATTGGCCTCCGCCTTCGCCTCCCTCTTTCCTCTCCCCTCCGCCTTGCCGCCGCTGGAGCACGCCGCCGGAGGCCTGTGCGGGTGCTAGGAAGGCGGCGGCGGGGCTGCCTCTCCTGGATCTGGGTGGAGGCTTCTGGATCTGGGCGCAACTGGATGAGATCTGATGGTTAGAATCCCTAGCCAGCCGCCGCATGGGGCGCCTCCATGGGGAGCCGCCGCCGGCGGCCCTAGGCGCCGCCTCCACCGCTGCCGGCCTTGGGCGCCGCCACCGCCGACCCTGGCTTTGGGCTCCGCCGCGCCGGCCATCCGCGGGCGTCTCCGGCTCGGGCGCCACTGCGCCGGCCATCCGCGGGCGTCTCCGGCTCGGGCGCCACCGCGCCGGCCATCCGCGGGCGTCTCCGGCTCGGGCGCCATCGCGCCGGCCATCCGCGGACGTCTCCGGCTCGCGGGCTTCGGGCGTTCGGCGCCGGCCTGAGCGGTCTCACAGCTTGCAAACACGCCCTGGAGCGCGGATTCCGGCTGGTGGTGTTCGAGGCTGACGCGGATGCCATCGGCGGCGTGTGGGCGCGCACGCTCGCCTCAACGCGGCTGCAGACGCCGCGGCCGTATTTCGAGTTCACGGACTTCCCGTGGCCTCCAGGCGTCACCGATGTGTTCCCGGACCACGAGCAGGTCATGGAGTACCTGCGCTCGTTCGCACGCCGCTTCGGCGTGCTGGAATGCATCAGGTTCGGCAGCCGAGTGGCCACCATGGAGTACGCCGGTGCAGACGAGGAGGAGGTGATAGCCTGGGAGCAGTGGGCCGGGAACGGCGAGGCGTTCGGGCGCCGCATCGGTCGTCGAAGGACGCCGCTGGGCGCGGGTGTGGTAGAAGGTGATGCCGTGATTCGCGCAAAGAAGCGATCAATGCAAGAACATATCCAGTTGGTTGCGGCCGGGAGCAAGAAGGCGGTGGTGTTCTACGTGCCGTACATGCTCCGTAAGGCGTTTAGAAAGATTTGTGTCAGGCCCTTCCGTTGTATTGCTGTAGGTTTGATCTGTGGCTCATGTCCCTGGATCTGCTCAATGGTGGCGCTTAGACGTCGCGTAGTGGTTTCTACAGTGGCGGACATTGCAGGAAGCGGCTCGTCGTGGAGTTCAAGGGTGGCTATGCCATGGCCTTGAGGCATGCAGGGCCCCGGAGTGTTGGTGGCGGTCTTTTTTGTGTGTGGGTAGTGCGTGGGGTGCTGTGGAGGTGCTGGCGAAAGCCTTGCCGGTGATCTTACCGGTCTCGACATCAATGACGCCTTCGGGCGCCATTATCCTTCCTAGAGGTGTGTCGTGGCACTACATAGCTCTCATGTTTACTGATCTCCAGGTGAAAACCTTGCCTCGGTGAGGCGGGCGGCGTCGGCGACTCTCGTCGCCTTCTTGGAGACGTCGCCTCGGAAGTCCATCTTCACGCAAAGCAGACCGAAGTTTGGATGGCACAGTCGGATGAGGATAGGGGCTTGGTTGTAAGCAAGGACGGAGAAAAAGTGCTGGAGCTTAGCCTTTCTAGTTTTTTTTTCATAGTCCTTAAGCTATGTTTCATGTTGTTTTATGTACCTCAGTTTTGAGGCTTTGAGCCTAAAAGCTCGTGTAACTTTTGGCTGTGTATATCCTTCGTGGATATAGAGGCCGGATTTTATATCCTTTATCTAAAAAAAAGTTATTGGCCCTGTGCTTTTTCCTACCAAAGGCTCCACTCGTTTCAATTTGAGCATCTGATTTATTTTGCATTATTCATAAATTTTATCTTTTTCTATATTTTTAATTTTTTAGCTTTTTTGCCAGTTCTTTTTTCTTGTATTTATTTGTATTATACGTGATGGGCTAACATATTTTTTCTATTTGTAATTTTTTAAATTTAATTATGTTAAATAAGTTTCCGTCAGCTACAGTATTTTTTTAGCCAATTATAATACTTTTTAGTCATAAGCCACTAGAAAAAGCTGTTTTGAACAGGATTATGAACGGCAGAAAAAAGAAATCCATTGATCCATGCGCATGGAAAGCCATTCTTCCCCTGCATGCATGCGCCTGGCTATACGCCTAGCCCGAGCGTTCTTTGCTTCTTTCCGGTCAAAAGGTTGTGACGTGGTGGCGACTTCGTCGGACACGATCGGCTGCATACGATTGCAGCCCCGGCCGTCCAGGACTTTCTTTTTTTTTTCAGATTGGTGCTGGATTAAATCAAGGATTCAACAGAAATTAAAACCAAATAAAAATTTAAATTACTTTTAAAATTCATTTTTGTTTCCGAAGCCATGGGGTCTTTTCCCTTGGAGACGTGGTCGGGGCCTTGTTGGGACATGGGAGCTGGCTTAGCTCGGAAGGTGTGTGGTGTGCGGCAAAAATGTGGTGGGTCTCCACAATGAATGTTGCCATATGTTGTGTTTTAGCTCTCATTCCTTATTCATAGGTTTGTTTGTTTTAAACTGTGATTTATAATTTTTGTCTTCGGTTTATTAGTCTAAATAGTGATTGTTGAGAGAACTTAAAAGCTGCTTAAAAAACTAGGATCATAGGCTGGCCACTTCAGAGGAGCAAAACAGAATTGAAACAAAAGTAGTGGCCTAGTTCCTTTTACTTATGATTTATGACTTTTCTCAAACAAATAAAAAGGGTGGCTTCCCCGTCGCCATTTCAAAGCAGCTTATCGGGGCAGCCTTTTCAAAACGGCTTATCGGCATTCAGTTCGTTCATACAACTGATCATACAATGACCAAAACCAAAAATCACAACCATAAGTCGTAGCTGAAAAGAACCCACCTGATTTCCTCGATCCCCTTTAGCTGAAAAAAGTAGCCCTTGATCTTTTAATTTTCCTAATTAGCATCTTTTACCATTTTATGTTTCACTCTTACGTGAGTGTACAATTTTGATGCTGATGACTATATAGTATTCAGCTGTAATCACCAAGAACTACGTTAAACTACTAGTTGGAGCGTGCTATACATGGTTCCATCCACATTCAACTTCACACGCTAGCGGTGATGTAATCACCGTGTATACGTGTATTTCAATACATGACTAATATATCGGCTTACATCCAACGGCTAGTAGCATTCCGATTTATGGTGATCGGTTGGGCTGTGGCTTATGACTTATTTCATTGTAGCTGGCTGAAATTATACTGTAGCTGAAGGTGACTTATTTGGCATAATTAAATTTAAAAAATTTAAAATAGAAAAAACGGGTTAGCCCATCACGTGTAATGCAAACAAATACGGAAAAAAAGAACCAGTAAAAAAGCTCAAAAAATAAAAAAATCAGAAAAAACGAAATATAGGAATAGTGAAAAATAAGCCAGAAGCCGAAACGATCGGGGATGTCTTTTTTTTTTCAGATGAGACCAATCTACGTATAATGGGTATCTATATTGCGGTCGATGGATATTTGCATTCAATTTCCCAGTAAGATTTCATCTAAAAGGAAGCCATGGAAACAATACGCAATGGCTAGTAAGACTTCATCTAAAACAAACAATGTGAGATACCTTTATATCCAAATGCTAGTGTTGCACTGTTGATTGTAATTGCTCTACAAGGTCATCTATGGATCTATGACCAATGACAACCAAGTATTCATATATGAAAAACTGGTTTATATCTAACAAATATAGGCAATTCAAATTGTTGTATCACGAGCAAATTGCTACAACCATAATTTATAATTGAACACACATGGTAAATTTCTTGTAATTTTTTCGCAATAAATTAACATACGGTCCTGGTTCATAGTTATTCTTTTTCTTTACTTGAGATGCTATTTTTTATGTTTTTCTTGCATAGGCCTATTCTTTTATATTATATCTTATGATTTTTAACTAAATTTTATTAATATAATGAATAGTAATCATTAAGAAAAACTAAAAAGCGGAAAAGACAAAGAAGCCCTTATCACGCGAGCTAGCCTGTTTGGTTGGAGGCTGGAAAAAACTGCCTGGGCCAGGCATGCATCTCAGGCGTTCGATTTTGGATGCTGGGGCCAGGATGTGTTGCCTGGCAGGCATTTGCCTGCGAGGCCTCCAACCAAACAGGCGTGCGTGGTAAACGAGTCATGAAGGGTCTGTTTGGCAGAGCCTCACCATTGAAAAAGTGAATCTGGAGCAGCAGATTCACCATGGAGCAGCTCCACCGTGAATCTGGGATCCCACCATTGAACTGGACAAACTGTTTGGCTTCCACAGCAGCTCCAGATCCACGAAACTGAGTTTTTGGTGGGAATGGCCTGTTTTGCCCTTGGGGTTGTATGATATATATATATTTTTCATATAGCACACGTGCTTTGTTCATATTTATTCACAAAAAATGGTGTATTTTTTTGTGAACACAAATGCAATATCTCGACACAAATATTCATGAGCATTCAACATTGACGCACAAGATAGATAATTAATTAACCCATGTCCATGACAACGTCTCAACACTATTGCGATTGTCCATACATAAAAATAACTAAAGATTAAATGAAGACTAGTCTTTCATTACATGCTAGTTCCAAGCAAGAGCAATAGCCGTGGCCAAATCATCACGAAATACATCCATAGTGGCGGCATTGGCTTCCGAAGTAGAACCATCTGATGTAATTGCATATCGGTTATACCTTTCCGGTATTGTTGGGACAAAATGAGGATCATAATCGAAACGAGCAAAGTCCGTATCTTCACTATCATGTTCACGAATAAAATTGTGAAGGACCATACAAGCAACAACAACCATTTTTTGCTTCCACATCGGGTAGTTGGGCATCTTGTATAGAATTTGCCACTTCATTTTCAAAACTCCAAAAGACCTCTCAATAACATTTCGAATAGAAGAGTGAATACGATTGAATTTTTCCTTAGGTGTTTTGGGTTCCATACCTCTATGCCACTCTGGCATATGATAACTTTCACCCTTGTAAGGAGCTAGATAGCCGGGCCGATTAGGATATCTAGCATCGACAACATAGTATTTGCCTACACATGGTGAAAACAATATAAGTGAATATTTGCTATCATGAAAAAATAGACTAAATGACTAATTATTCATTCATATTACCTTGTGGAGGATGTGGGAAGAATTTTTCGTCCACATTGATTGCATTGTTGTGACATCCCAAAAATTTGAAATTTAAAATTGTGAAGTTTTTGAATTGTTTTTGCAATATGTTTTATTTGAATTTGGAGTTTATGGTATTTTTCTGAAAATTTGGTTGGGTTTTCCAAAAATTGAAAGAAAGATCGAAAAACAAACATGTTTAAATAATGAAAAGATGAAATCCAAGATAAGAATATGAAAAGATGATCCATAAAAGGAAGGGAGAAGAATCTGGTTAAAAAAACCCCATTTTTAAAATAAAGGCATGAATAACAAAGGAAGCAAGTAAAATTAAATACCAACATTAGTTGGAAATATTTTAATTAAGTCCAAAATGCCATCAGGAACTTCTGTGAAATTTTCTGGAATTTTTGGACGTATTTTTATATTTTTCTGGACTTATTGGGATTTCTGGCAATTTCTAAAAGCAAAAATCAAAATCAGGAAAAAAATTAAAAATTCAACTCACCCTCCGGCCGCCACCTGGACGGCCTGGATCAACCCACGTCGCCCGAGCGATCCCGCCTTTCCCCCTTCCCTCTCTCTCTTTTCCCCCTCCTTTCCCTTTCTTCTCCCCCGTTCTCCTTTTCCTCCCTCCGCTCGGTCAATGCCCCGGGCCGGCTCACCCACTCCCCTGTTCGCGCGTCCCCCTCGTACCCGCGCCATGTTCCGGCGTCAGCCGACCTACTCCCGTCCCGTCGCTCCCATCGCCATGCCCTGCTGCCCGTCACCTCGCTCTCGCGTCGCTGTCCCGGGGCACTATGCCGTGGTCGCCGGCCACAGTGGGCGCCGCAGCAACCCTCATTCCCCGACTATAAGAGCCCCGCTGCCCCGCCACTGCTTCCCAGTGGCTTCCCCCTTCTCCTCTATTTTCTCCCGTGCCAGCCTGAGACCACGGCCGCCTCAGCCTCACGCCGCCCTGGCCGCTTCGGCAAGCCCCACGGCCATTGGACCGCGTCACAGTTCGCGCCCGCTTCCCCTCTACCTCCCCTCAAAATGAATTGAAGAAAGTCGTGCCGAGCTCGCCGGAATCTTGTCTTCTCCATCGCCGGCCGAAAGCCGCCGCCGCACTCTCCTTGGTGACTCCCGGTCCGATTCCCCGCGGTGGGAGCATCCCCTCGACGCGCCGAACCTTCCCCGAGCATCGCCCTGCTCTTTCCTTCACCGTATCGCGCCGGCCACGGTGACCTCCACGCGCCGCCCATGGCCATCGCCGCCGGCCCTCTCCGGTACCTCCCCGACTCCAAGGGTCGCACGGTAAGCCTTCATCCGCCTCTCTCCCGCTCGTGCGCGCGCTATCCCCTCCCTTCTCCTTCCCGGTCGCCGGCGCCTCGTGTCCCTCTCACCGCCGGCCGCCCCGCGCCGTCGCTCGGTCACCTCGCCGCCGCTCCGATCGAAGCGCCACCATCCACATCTTCCCCACCCCCTGGAGAGTCCATTTTAGCAGTCTCCGTCGCCACCCCGGCAGCCACTCGCCGGCGGCACCACCGGCCAAGTTCCGCTCGGGCCTCCCCTGTTTTTCCTCCGTTCTGCCTCCAGGCCATGGAACGCTCGTCTAATATATACGCCCCCTCTGTTCACAATCGGGCGAGCGCCCAGCTGGTCAGCACCGCCGCATAACAATCCCACAAGTCCCGTGTTCGAGTCCCGTCGGCCGCCCTTTTTCCCTCCTCTTATCATTTTGTTTTATTTTCTTAATCCATTTCAGCCAAGGAAAATTTGGAAATGTGTAGGGAATAAATTAAGGAAGCCGAGATAATTAACTTGGGCTCAACTAAAAATGAGATACTAAAGGTATTTGAAATAGAATAGAGACTTTTCTAAGCAAATATATGTAAATAAATAGTTAGAAAAGTGGGGATGACATGTATGCAACCCACTAATAAATGTATGAGTACAATCTTTGTATCCACCGTAGACCCTATTAAAAATATAGGCACTATCGTTAACATAATACCAATCACGAAATCTTAAACGATGGCTTTAAAATTTTGTAACGATGACATGATATAATCATATGAAGCAGTCTCAATCAGTCATAAATGAGTAAGCTTAAATTATGTCAGATGCTAAGGGGTAAAATATCAATATCAGTTAATTTACAGAGCATCTCCACATTAAAAGGGGTCATATTAATATGTACTACAATATAATAGCACTAGATTTTATTAGGCATTGAAATAATCTCATCAATATATATATAACCAATTAAACGATTAATTAATTAGAACCCCATAAAGTGCTACACACGTCAAATTACTAGTAATAAGACTTAATTCGATAAGCTAAAAGTCGTGTACATCATTTATGGAACCCCTGCCTTAAAATGGCACGATTCGACCAACACAATACTTACATTTATACACATGCTCATATGTCCAGATTGACTCATGGAACGTCCTTGATAAATACAGAAATAATAAAAGAGATCATTAAATAAAAAGATCGAGTCATCATATTCTACCACCGACCTTGCCTCAAATCACCCGAATCACCCATTAACTCATAATAAAAACTGAATTGAGTTTATTTGGTTTTATGTGGGTCTTTTGAGTTATTTGCCTTTATTTGTATTCAGTCATCTAGCACGTAATTAGAGATTGAAGCCCTGACGAATCAATGGATCCAGCGAGATCAAGTTTAAGGTGAAGATAAAGACCAAAAGCCCAAGACCATCAAGTGAGGAAGTTTTGAGTGAGCTCAAGACCGCGGTAAACCGCGCAAGGCGAGTCAATACTTTGATCATGTTGAACCTACATTTTTTGCAAATTACTTTGGTTTAAATTATCAAATTGCATGCTGTTATTTTATATGCAAATACATGTTTAATTTAATATTCTAGTTATATGCCCAATTGCTTGTCTTGAATAATATTACACATCCTTTGGATTACTTGAATATGTGAACTTTGTCGCCCTAGCAAAATTACAATAGTAACATTTCAAAAATAAGTCTGTAATTATATGCCATGCTTAGTGTTGCTTAGATACTCATGGGCGTGAGAACTCCCAAGCATCACTTTTTAATCATGTGAAAATTTGGTTGAACAGTCATGGTGGTAATGACTGGTTGGGCAGTCATGGTGGTAATGACTGGTATATGTTGGATATGATTATTTTATACTCCCAAAAACCTCAAATTGCTTTTTATCTGGGCGGATGGTTCGGGGGTATGGTGCAGGGGTGCATGAGAGTGTGGGTTGTGGTAGAACCGCCCAGATAACCCTAAGGACTGAATCTTGTCATGACCTCCTGTGTAAAACAAGTACAACCACAAGTCTGTAAAGTACAACTTGGCCTAGTAAATTTACTGGACCCTGAAAGTCATCATCATCAGTGGAGGAGTGAAGTGGTGCAAGCGGCTGTCTGTGTGTCAGGCTTGAATGGGACACCCGCGGAGGGTGAGGTTCTGCTGTGGCGCACTAGCAGTGTGGGTAGCCAGCTGCTAGGCATTCAGAAGGAGAACATCCCGCACAACGTATGGGACCCACCGCAAGTGGGAACGACCCATAGGGTGAGATGATGGAAGGGGCGAGGTACTTTGAACGGTTACTGTGATGGTTCGCTCAACTGCACGACTAAGGAATCGTGTGGGGCAACGAGGGAACTATCTCTTGTGGGTAAAGTGTGCAAACTCTGCAGAGTCAAAACTATTCGAATAGCCGTGCCCACGGTCAAGGGCGGACATGGGAACTTAACCAGATATAGTTCTATTTCAAAAACTTTGTGGGTGGGAATGGAAAAGTGGAAGGGCAGTGGAAAGCCCTGATTTGAGTTGTCCTGGGTGTCGTTCCAGTGGTAAGTTAAGCGGCTATAACGCTGAAGGATGTTATATGGTGTGATGCCATATGTATGGAAAATCATATTAGTATTCCTTGAACATTATTATTTGTTCCAAAGCTGCTAGGTCTCAGGAAATTTTATGTATTGTATTTCAAATAGTGGCATTACTAATCTTACAAACTAAAATATGGGTGGAATAAACAGGGTTGTGAGTGAAGGAGATGGATGTTTTTAGTATGCACATAAAGGTATTAGTGGATTCAGGTCGATCATGAAAAGGAAATGCTAGTGTGAGTTCTGGGAGAAATAAATTAGTGGGTCCAGCTGAATAGATAGGCTAGATAAATGATCTAATTGAAATTTCAGGAATTTGGAGAAATAATACAAGTATTGGAGTATAATTCTTGATTAGTGATATTCTTGGTGGATATACAATAGTGAATCGATTTTGGAGAATTAGGGAGTGCAAAGGTAAATTGCTGGATTACTACACTAATGATTAATATAAATTCTTGGAAGATATTGGCGATAATGTGAATTAATAGGAGTTGATCAATTACTAGAGGGATGAATTGAATTTCCGAGAAGATTGGAGGATTCATAACAATTAGTGGATTATAATCTTGGTAAATTGTATTTTCGGTGGAGGTATTATTTGTGGATTAGCTAGTGATAGATAATGGAAAATGAGATTGATTATTGGATTATGGATTTGAATCAATGACGAAAAGGATTGAATACGAATGATATCGGTGGAATTGAAAGTGATTATGTTAGAGAATCATTATAATTCAGAGGTGAGGAGCTGATGAATAGTAATGACAGGATTGGATTATTAGTAATTCAAAATACAAAGTATGATCGGTGGATTAAATAAAATGATGACACTTGCTGTTTGGAGTTTTAGACAGCAGTCAATAAAGAAAGTGCATTTTCGGTGGATTAAGTCAATTTTGGCAATTGTAGTGTGGAGTTAGGTAGCAATAGTAACACTTTGATTAAATAATAATAATAATGCTACTAAAGCGATTTTTGGCAAATAAAATAATCTGAGCCTCTCCTTTGTTAAGCCATAATACTATTTATTTGCATTCTGTGTATTGGCTCGCGGAGCACGGGGTCGGAGTGCTCACGCCCGCTTTTGCGACAAATTCAGATGCAGGAATCAGATCACTACGCTTCAACAATACATTTGGATCATGATAGCGAAGAAGAAGATGATGACAATAACTAGGTCGCGAACCTCCAGTTGGCTGCCTGTGGGCATGTCCTGAAGGTCCCACCTGTGTGCTCGTTCTTCCGCTGCTGTAATTTATTGATTTCGGCCTAATCGGCTCATGAGTAAGTCTACTATTATATTTACGTTTCCGCATGATATGTATTTTGATATTCAGAACTGTAATCTGTGAGCACTATCTACTGATCCAGGGAATAGTGCGGTGGAATCACAGAGGGTGCCGGATATTAATATCTGGGTCCCTACAATTGTATAGCACACTTGTGTTATGCATAGCTCCCGGTTGACCCGTGGCCACATATGTGAACCGCATATCGAAATCATAAACTGCTGAGACATTTTGAGTGGCTATCCCCGTTTTCCCAATATACCTCACTTGTTCATCGGGTGGAAGAGAAACACGAATATGTGTACCATCTAGAGCACCAATGCAATCTTTAAAATGTGGATACACTCGTCTATCATCTCTTATCCTCCTATGAACCGTACGAAAATTGGGATCCTTGGGTCTAATGAAATCCTTTGCCATGGCCATCAAAGAGTTAAGGATCTCGTCAAATTTCCTAGTAATGGTTTCACTTGAATGCTTGAATCGACTTTGAACTTTTCGACTCGACTCATTTCCGGCACATGTAAATAAAAACATGCCTAGGCTCTCATAGGTAGTCATATGCAAGGATGGTTGTAGCCTATACCTCTCCACCAATAAACCATGGAGGTCAAAGAATATTTCATTGCTCATACGAAGTTGACTATGGCATTCCCCCGGAGTGCGCCATGTCTCTAGCAAAAACCCCATGCCACTGGTGGTTGACGTCCTTGGTGGTTTTTTATCTAGGTACATGTCACAATATATTTGGGCAAGCATAGCACCACCTAAGACAATTTTGAAAAAATCATCGCTCTCATCACTAGAATTATCGCTAGACATCTGCAAGAAATGACATATATAAATGATAAGAAGGAAAAAAATGACAAGAAGGAATAAATGACATAATATGTAATAACTCTAATAAAAAATAACGACATCATGTCCAAATGAGCATACAAAATAACACAACACGTCCAAATGAGCATAACAACTAAGACAACAAGTCCAAATGACACAAACAACTCAGCCTTCACTTTCCATACATCACATTGTACTTCCTCCTAAGCCAATTGAGTCTCTGATCAGGGGGGATGGTCATGAACATTTCCCTTTGGTCTTTCTTGACAAACAACTCGGTTGCCACAAAATGCTCATCGGTGTTATACCCAGCACCACATGCAACAACATATTCCATGACTTGCTCAATGGTGATCCCACCTTGCCTACTAGATACAAAAGAGGAAGCAGTCTCAGATATCTTTGAGATGTGTTCTTGGATAACAAGTGCTGTGCTTGTCTTAGGTTTCTTGGTGGGCTTGTCAAGAATCACGCGAGCCCTTCTCTTAGCATTGTCAGTGACAGGAGTAACCTCCTCAACCTCATCCCCATTATAAAAAGAATTGCTGTCACCCGTGGGATCCTCAGTGGGGTGCTCAGCCTCTCTATCATCAATGGGAGTATCATCATCAAGGGGTATGATGGGGTTGGAACTCATAGGATTCCAATGATCTTGCTCCTCATTAAGGATGTTGCCAAACATCACCTTCAAGGCATATTCATTTTGGAGAGGCCTCTTCTTAAACTTGCTAACACCAGGAATTTCCTAAAACATGTGAGAAGGTTCGAAATAAGAAATTTTTTCTAAAGTGCAAATCAACAAATGTACATAGCATTATAATCGAACACTCACCTTTGTTATCTTCTTCCACCACTCGGGGTCCATGTTGATCGTTCCCGTGTTTCAATTGAAACCAATCCCCGTTTGCTTCCTCATTAATTTCCGCCATGCAGTCAAATCCCTTCTCAACTTGTCCCATTTGTTCTTTAGTTGCGTTTTACTCAGCATTATTCCGGTGGACTGAAAAAACCTATTTGATACCTCGGTGTAGCCTACAATGTTCAAATGAGTGTTCGACCGATTCCCTTTTCTAACTTGTTCGACGAACAAATTACAAACAAGAGTGGTATGACCATCAATCCAGTCCATAGCATCACCCTGACCATGACTTCCCAACCATTTGAAAAAAGAAAAATAAGCTCCATGCATATAGGCTCTGAAAGATGTAACATACGAAGCTTCTCATCAGCATAGCATGATTTTTTGGAGCAACAAGAAACTTGTACAAATTCTAACACAGCACATTGCAAATTCTAACCAGTTCTATCCCACAAATTCTAACCATCACATTGCACAGCACATTGCAAATTCTAACCAGCACATTGCACATTCAACAGCACATTGCAAATTCAACACACCAGCACATTGCACATTGCACATTCATACCTCATCATCCCTTGCCCTCTTGTTGGTCGACGAAGCACGTGTCCGCGCCCCCAGCCGCTGCGCCGGCCAAGTTTTCGTGGAGCACCCCTTGAGGTGCTCCATGGATTTCATGAATCTGGAGCTAGATCCAGTATTTTGGTGGATCAAGATTTCGTGGAGCTGGAGCGTTTGGGTAAAAATTCGTGGAGTGGAGCTGTTTTTGGTGGATCTGAAGCTGGTGGAGCTCTGCCAAACAGGCCCGAAATTGCCACCCCCCATGTGAACAACAGACCAGGGCCGGCCAGGCCGCCAGGGTCTCTTAGCACCGTGTGATTTGGATCCAGCGGTCCATGTAGCACTTGGACTTCCTACGGGGCAGCGCGCAAGATCTGAACCTCTCGATCTAGATCGAACGGCGCACGTGCCCGCGACCGCACGGCGAGTTAGTGCCGCATCGAACCAACTGAACTCATCCGCAGCCATGGCGCTGGCGCGCCGTCCAAAAACCCTAAACCTCTCACAAAGCCTCGAGGAATCGCAGCATCGCACCCATGGCGGCGTCCCCGCCCTCTCCCCCTCCAGCTGCGGCTGCCGCCGGAGTTGGAGGCCGGAGTCCGACCCCCCTATCGCCGTCTCCCAACGTCACCAACTTCTTTGGTAAGTGCCCTCCCTCTCACTTCACTACGCTTTTGTCTCGGGTATTAGCTTCGGTTAAAATCCAATGGTGCGATTTGGGAGACTACGAGGTACAGTATGAAATGGAGGGTTCCCAACAGTGTGAGTTTGAGGTTAATTAGGCTTATGAGTCCGACCTTATTAGTGGTATGACCGTCTCTGGTTTGTTTCCTGCAGTAGAAGTTTATGCAATGGGAAAATTGAATATATAGGACTGAGTTGAGAGGGTTTTAGTAAAATAGGACTAAGTTATTTGTACTCATAAATATAGAACTGAGTTGAGCTCCTTCTTGTAAATATAGGATTTTCCCCATTTTAATTTCATTTTTATTTTCTAGCCCTTTTTCTCTACGCGAAATGACTCTTTTGCCCCTTCCTCCCTCGCCTCCGGCCGCCCCGCGCCGCGCCGCCGCTCCCCCGCGCCGCTCCCCCGGAGCGAGGCGGGGCGGGGCGGGGGAGCGGCGGCGCGGCGCTGGAGCGGCCGGAGGCGAGGGAGGAAGGGGCAAAAGAGTCATTTCGCGTAGAGAAAAAGGGCTAGAAAATGAAATTAAAATGGGAAAAATCCTATATTTGCAAGAAGGAGCTCAACTCAGTCCTATATTTACGAGTACAAATAACTTGATCCTATTTTACTAAAACCCTCTCAACTCAGTCATATATATTCAATTTTCCCTTATGCAATAGGAGGTTATTTGTGCGTCTTGTATTTGTTTGCTTTGCATTGGTTGTTTATGCAATAAAATGCTTTTAGGAGCAAGCCTTTTTTGATATTTTGACATGGCAATCGATGCTTCTTATCTTAACCCACTCAATGAAGCCGATGAATAGTTTGACATTTTGAGAATGGACTATCTATTTCACTATCATAAGATAGAAATTTAACTTGTGGTTAATTTTTACCAAACATTTACTGCGCCTTTAGCAGCAGACCATGTGATAATTTTGTATTAGGGTTTGACAGCAACTGAGCAACATGTGCTTCCCAAAATGCGCACTAGATTATTAATGAGACAAAACTTGTGCTGCAGTATGGAGGGAATTTGTGTGGGGAGCAATTGCAGGCACATTTGGAGAAGGCATGATGCATCCAGTTGACACTCTGAAAACAAGGCTTCAGAGTCAGGCTATAATCACAGGGACTAAGGTGCGAGATCATTCCCTAAATTTTTTTGTTCACTTTACACGGGCATGAACAGTAATGTTTCTTGTTGTGATGCATGATTTTGATACATGGGTGCTGCATCTTTCTTCATTTGTGTTGAACAGACTCAGAAGAATATATTTCAGATGGTCAGGACAGTTTGGACTTCTGATGGTCTGAGAGGTTAGCCCCTTTCTGTTTTTTTTTATCGAACAAAAAGAGAAAGAACCTGGAGTAGTAGTATTAGCTTTGTCAAAATCAATTAAAATTCTATAGTACCTGAGCCCTGAGGTTGAGAGCCACCAAATAAATGAACCTGTCCGCAGCATCAGCAGTAATCTTGATGAACTTTATTACTCTTGACCCATTTTCAGGTTTCTATAGAGGAATTAGTCCAGGTGTTACTGGATCACTTGCTACAGGTGCAACATATTTCGGTGTTATTGAATCAACTAAGACATGGCTGGAGAATGCTAATCCCAATCTAAGTGGTCATTGGTCTCACTTTATTGCCGGAGGAATTGGTGAGCAATTGTTTTCTTATGTCTCTTGTGTTTCACTTTGTGAAAATCTTTATGATGCTACCTAAAATTTATACTAAGTTTTATCAGCATGTGATTAGGATTTAGAAGCAGAAGTGGTTGTTTTTTACATGCTGACTACATGGAGTTTGCCATGGGTTGATGGGAGATTCTTTGGTATTTCGTGTGCCATGCACAGGCAATGCATGGGGTCTTTATATCTGCGCATGCAAACTTTTCTGGCCTTCTCTTTTGCCACTCATATAATACTTTACTGATGCAAATTGCCTTTTCATTGGAATACATGGCATCTCAAGAAAATTATTATTCTGCTTCCTTGATAACACATTTTTTTTATTGCTCATTCCAGGAGATACACTTGGATCTTTTATCTATGTGCCTTGTGAAGTCATGAAACAACGGATGCAAGTCCAAGGCACCAGAAAATCTTGGGCATTAACTGCTACAAAAAGAAATATTTCTCAAACTCCTGGTACTCAGATGTATGGGTACTATAATGGAATGTTCCATGCTGGTTGTTCTATTTGGAGAGATCATGGTTTGAAGGGGCTTTATGCAGGGTATTGGCACTGACTGATCATTGCTAGCATGCCTATCATTATTAATGGCCCCTTTCTTCTGTTTTTTTATAGAGGAAAACATACAAGTTTTTGGTCTGGCAAAAGAAAAACATAAAGTTTTCTCAAGGAAGAAGCCTGTTGATTCAATAATTTTCCCCTCCACTCTAAAACCACATCCATGGAAGTATGCTAACATACTATTTTTGCTTGAATATTGCGATATAAGTAGCTCTGCTTAACTATGTTCTTGCTGCAATCTTCAGGGCCTATCTGTATTGACCTTTGAAAAACTATTGTCATAAGAAAATTTGTGTTTATGTGCACATTTCTGGATGCATGAATGTACTTTTGTTGATGGAATAAACCTGCTTTTATCACTTTGTCTGTGAATAAACTGAAACTATTTCACACATGATAATAGTTAGTTGTCACAAATTTCAATTTTGTTTCAACCAACACAATCTTTTCTTTCTCACAGATATTGGTCTACGCTTGCCAGGGATGTCCCTTTTGCTGGTCTAATGGTAAGTGAGAAATAGAATTCAACTTATGTTTTTTGTTTACTATTCTAGTAATTTTAGTAAACTTGTTCACTTCTAAGAACTCAGAAGCAATGTTAGTGGTTTGAAGTTTAGGCTGCCTCCTGTAGGCAGTACGTATGGCTAGATCTTGGCCATTCAGTCACATGGCAGCCTGATAGTCATCCACCACCAAAATTGTCATAGAGGTGGGCCCAAGGCCTAGTCGGTTTATTATTAGGAATTAGAGATTGGTT
Source organism: Dendrocalamus latiflorus (assembly GCA_017311315.1). NCBI lineage: Eukaryota > Viridiplantae > Streptophyta > Magnoliopsida > Poales > Poaceae > Dendrocalamus > Dendrocalamus latiflorus. The sequence continues at coordinate 48,829,543 of CM029651.1, forward strand.
TCTATTTGAGTTAGAGATTAGTTTCCTTATGTTAGAGATATAATTAGAGATATGATATTGTTAGAGATATGATTGAGATTAGATTCGATCTGTTAGGGGAGCCCGTCTATATAAAGAGGGCTACCGTATGCTATTGGAATTAAGCAGAGCAACGTTTGGTTGCCGGCTTCCCTACGGAGTCCCCTGTTCTACTCCGCCGTTTGCCCTAGCCATAACAATTTGGTATCAGAGCCGTCGATCCCTTCCCACGACTTCTGCTACCATGGTTTCTGCGATTCCCCCTATTGCCGAGTCATTGGCCATAATGAAAGCTAGCGCTGAGAAGATGGCCAGCGGCAACCTCAGCAAAGGGATGGGGGAAGCCTTCCTCAACTTGCATGCCGTCTTAGAGAAGATCTTGAAGGAGCGGGAGGAGGAGAAACAAGAGGTCGCTCGCAGAGCAGAGGAGGACGAGGCTGACATTAAGACGGTCGACATCATCTTGCTGGCTGCGAAAGATGAGGAGGATAAACAACCGTGCCATCTCGCCGGTGTGCCCGCCTCCTTTTCCACCCGTGCGCCGGCCGGTCAATCGGCCCTCCCGCAGCAGCCATCCAGCGCCGATCTGCTGCCGTCTTTTCCGTCATCAGGCCACCGCCGTCAACGCCCTGGATCCGCTCGAGCGTGGCCGGCCGTCATCCGTCGACCGCCGTTCTGTGGGCTGCTTCTCCGCCGGCCGCCGCTGTGCACCGTCGCCGTCCTCGGTCGCGAACCCGCCGCCGGGTCCGCCTCCGTCCGAGTCGCGACCGCAGTCGCCCGCTCCGCCGGCCGCTCCGCCTCTGCTTCCGCCGCCTGGATCAGCGGCCGTCGCAGTCGCCGTCGTCGTTACCGGAGTTGGTCGCCGGAGAGGGTCGCCGCTCGAAGCCCGGCCGAAGCAGCCGCCGCTGGCGCGCGAAGTTGCCGGCAGCCGCTCGGCCTCCCCGTCGCCCGCCTTCGGTTTCGGACGCCAGGGGAGCCGCGCGGAGCCGCCGCCGCTGCGAGATCTGCCGAAGTCACCGTCGACCTGCATGGGCCACCTCGTCAGAGGTGGGCCCAAGGCCTAGTCGGTTTATTATTAGGAATTAGAGATTGGTTTCTATTTGAGTTAGAGATTAGTTTCCTTATGTTAGAGATATAATTAGAGATATGATATTGTTAGAGATATGATTGAGATTAGATTCGATCTGTTAGGGGGAGCCCGTCTATATAAAGAGGGCTACCGTATGCTATTGGAATTAAGCAGAGCAACGTTTGGTTGCCGGCTTCCCTACGGAGTCCTCTGTTCTACTCCGCCGTTTGCCCTAGCCATAACAAAAATCGTTTAGGGTAATGTGCTTTTAAAATTTGGTCAGGTCCCGTTTCAATCATAGTCATTGATTGCAGGTGCCATGATACATAACAGCGACTTGCTAGAGGGTTGTCTTCAGTAGCATATGACTATTAGAATTAGGAGATGAACCACCAAAACCATTGAGCACCTGTAGCCATTCTAGCCTGTATGCATAATTAGTACAGGCGAGTTCAATTCTTGTAGATATGAGTTTCATTTGATAGTCTCTCATGTCATTGCCAGATCTGTATATTTAAGGGTTTTTTTCAGTCTAAGCTTACTTGCATGCTGCAGATAGTTTTAAGAGTGCGTTTGGTATGCGTAATTTCACATTCCCCTGTAAAATAAAATGAAACATGGATGAAACATCCATCCTCAATGCATAGTTTCATTCTATTGTTTCATAGACATTTAATTTCATGACTCATATAGAGTTGATAATCGTGCCAAGAGAGTTTCATCTAGATGAAACTCACTTCTTCTCTCTCTTCTTAAAAATGTTGCCATATCATCCAAAATGCCTATGTGGCAGCCTATTAAATGCAGATGAAACTCCCACTGAGACTGGCCTAATGGGTTCATATGAACCCATTCATAATATCCTTATTCGCACTTATTATGGCCTAGTATGATATGCATCATCCGAACTTTGAGGCATGCGTAGCATGCATGCAAAGTACTTAAATAAATACATGCAAAGTAGCAATAACTACAATACGGAATACTAAGAGGTACATGCAGAATTTAAAGCGCATGTATGCAGAACACTAAGAGGCATGCGGTAAACTAGGAGGCAATAAAGACTGTCTACATGCACACTGCATTTAAAGCGCATGCATGCAGAACACTAAGAGGTATGCAGTAAACTAGGAGGCAATAAACTAGGATTAAATGTCTAAGAGGCATGCAGTAAATTTATTTTGTTGATTGCATCACATGGTTTAGCAGGTTTTCCGGTTTTTAGCGGTTCTCCGGTTTTTTTGGGCGGTAACCGGCCGGTTTTTCCGGTTACCGGTTTTAAATTCAAATTTCAAAACTTGAAATTTGACCGAGTTTTTCCCGGTTTTTCCGGTTACCGGCCGGGAACCGGTACCGGCCCCCCGCCGGGATTTAGGCCGGTACCGGTTTTCCGAACCTTGCCGGTAACACATTACCAATAATCTAAGATTCCAATGTTTGGTTGGTTTGAAAGAAACTACAAAATGGTTTTTATAATAGTTCATAACTCAAACCAACAAATCTACAAATTTAAATTACATATTTGAAATTTCAAACATTGAAGGTTAACATTTATAAATTCTATATTGAAAACTAAAATTTGAATTTTACAATTTAAATCCTCTCAATTTAAAATTGCAACATTCAAAAAATCAATTCTTATGATTCAAAAGTTCAATTTTTGGATTTTTGAAAAATTTAATTTTAAAAATTGAGTTTGGAACTTAAAAATATTAGAATTTATAAAATTTAAAATTTTGGAACTTGAATTTTTGAAATCCAAATTTGAAATTTCAGATTTTAAGATTTAATTTTTTTTAAAAAAGTGAAATTTCAATATCCAAACTTGAAAATTTGAAATTTAAATTGCTTAAAATTAAGATTGTAAAATTTAGGATTCAAATTTCGATATTTTGATTTTGAAATTCATGTTTTGAAAAAAATTTAATTTGAATTTTGAACTCAAAAAGTTCAAATTTTAACTATGAGAAAATAAAGCAAATGATAAAAGTGCAATAGCAAAAATTCTTTTTCCTTGGTAATCCAAGACAGACAACTTTTTTCTACGAGAAAGTGATTATTAGAAATTATGATAATATGGTTCCCAAGATAATCTTAGATTCCTAGTTTAGATTAGTAGTTGTTTTACCAAACAAGGTTATTTTATAGAATTATTGAAGCATTCCCATTCCCGGGAATTCTTGAAGGATTCCATCAACGAAACGCATCCTAAGAGATTTATATGTGCTCTTTTTTATGAGCATGATCTTTTGGATCTCCAGGTCACTTTCTATGAAGCAATGAAAGAATTGACCGAGTATGGGAAGAGGAAGTATTTGCCAGACAGTGATTTGCATGTCAGCAACTCCTTCGAAGGGCTTCTTCTAGGAGGATTGGCAGGCGGTAGGTCTGGTCTAGTATATTTAATAAATCATACATCGGTTATCACATTACTTGAGAATCTGAAAGTGTTTAGCTATTACTCTTTTCCAATGGTTTTTGCAGGTTTTAGTGCATACTTGACAACCCCTTTGGATGTGATCAAGACAAGACTGCAAGTGCAAGGATCAACAACTAGGTACATGGCAAATCTGATTCTTTGATTGATACATACCTCTCTTTTTCTGCTAGGCCAGTTTGACGTTCCTGAAATGGCATTGATATTTTCCTTCCCATCTTTATGATAACTGCGAAAACCAATCATACTCTCTTCTTGACTGTCACACACAACATTTCCCTATTCGATAATATGTGATTCGTGGCCTAAACTACTAAATTCCTTTGTTGTGTAATCAGGTATAATGGGTGGCTGGATGCTATTACAAAGACATGGGCTCTTGAGGGAGTGAATGGCTTGTTCAAGGGAAGCGTTCCTAGAATAATATGGTACATACCTGCATCTGCATTCACGTTCATGGCAGTGGAATTCCTAAGGGATCATTTCAATGAAAAGATCGATACAGATGCCCGTGAACTAACCAGCCTGTCAATGGATACGAGATCAGGAGCTGAGGAAGCAGCTTAAAGTTACTTTTCCTATGTAAGACAGTAAGAGACCTGATTTTTTCCGGTCCGGTTGAATTGACCCAGAGGAATTTTTGGTTTCTGCTGCAATCAAGTTCATTTTACCGATGTAAATGTGAAAAAATGCATTTTCAACTGTGCGAGACATTTGTACGTAGAAGAAAGAAAGAAACTGACCATCCTTCACTTAGCCAGAAATTTTTGGGGCTAGAAATCCTTTACTTTTTTAGCCCATACTTGGAGCTAGCTGCTGTACCGGTTCCACCGGTACCTCCTACCATTTTGTTCTATCTAAATGCAATTTCAATTTGGTTCTTCTGCATGAGTCATTGCCTCATCGGGCTTTTGAATCTCTGATGCAAAAGCTCATTATTCACGCGTTTCAATTTCAAATCTTTTCTGGGGCGCTGATTCTGAATGGGTGTGGTTAAAAGCGTATCATGTGCAATGCAGTTGAAACTTGATAGTTTGCAAAACTATGAATCAATCCTGCTGGCCGGACGCAGACTAGTTGGCTGGGTCTGCCGTGCCGCAACTCAGAGTGTCACTTGAGTTGTTCTTTTCCGTTGTGATTTATGGCTACAGTTTATAATTTTTGATTCTAACATGAACGCTTGTACGAACGAACTGAATGCCGATAAATCGTTTTGAAAAAGTTATCCCGATAAACCGTTTCCAAAAGGTGACAAATCGTCTTGTTTGTTTATTCCAGAAAAGTCTTAGGACATAAAACGAAAAATGGCCGATAGACCTTGTTTGTATAGGTTTTTAGAAACTACTTTTCTATAGTAAATAACTTTTCTATGGTATGTAGTTTTCAAACAGAGTGTCTTCTATAGTAAATAATCGATTATAGTATATATTATAGTAACACTATATCGATTAAAATCACATATAAATCTATCTCTATAAACTATTCCTATTCATCGGCAAAACCCAAAAGTGATATGCAAAATCCAGTATAACGCGCGGAGCACGGCACATCCAAATCCGGTGCTGTTGTGCCGGACGCTGGGCTCGAGTCAACTCTGCCTTCCCCTTGCATCGGCTAGAGCGTGCCGCACACTCGCAGCCTCCGTTTGAGCAGCCAGCACGCGCCGCGTCGAGGCGCGCGGCAGCTCGCCTCAGCACCGTGGCCACGGGCAACCGAAACCGTGAACTCCCAAGTCAAGAGCCCCATCCAGCTACCGGCGCGGGCGGGCGGCGTACGCGGGGATGATGGACATGGACATTGGACTCCTCCCGCTCCCACCCCCATGACGAGCCTGCCGCGGCGGCGTGGGTGACGGTCGAGGAGTGGGGCGGCTCCTCCGCCTCCGCGCTCTCCCGCACCGCCGTCATCACCGCCTCCCCCTCCTCCCTCACCTCCCACAGGTGACAGCTCCCTCCCCCCTCTTCTCCGTACTAGTCCATTCCTTTCGCATCCTTCTTTTCGACCTGCTCGCCTGACGCGCGCGCGTGCGCCGGTCGGTCGGCCGGCCGGCTAACCCAGGTTCGGCAACCGGTGGGGGTGGATCGGCAGCCGCGTGCTTGGCGCCTTCGTGCCCGAGGTGAGAGAGTCCGACGCTCTCAACTCTCCCCCGTATCATCATACTCATGCAGATGCGACGCAACATTTTGACCACTAGATGCTTACTTTTGCGGATAATTTTTTTCTCGTCATGTGGCTACCATTACATCTATGATTAAGCTCGTAATTATGAATTTTGCTTCTGGTGGAGTCTTGTCCGTTCCACTTGTGGTAATTCATGAGCGAAGGCTTCTATTGACATGGCTTTACTGGTAGCGTCACTCCGGATTACGTCCCATTAATTCCAGATGTGGGATGCCTTAGAGCTTAATCTTTTTGTTGCAAGAACCTGTTTGTAAGCTTCTTTTTTACTATGGTTGAAGTAAAAACTGCCTTGTTCTTAGTTCTTATCCATGGTTGCTTTGCTATAGGGGCTCTCGACATACATCCGTGCAATGTTGTCTACTCAAGTGAGCTTAGCTACGCCGTCTTTGTTCATTTTTCTGTCTTATGCTTCTTTTGCCGTACTAAATGGAATGACACCTGAAACTGGCTTCAGGCTGACAGGCTCTTTTAGGTGCGATTGGGGCGGCTGAGAATCTGCTACAGTCATAGGTGCCACTTTTCAGGTAAATTTCCTTGACCAATCTCCATTTTATTAGAATTTGCATATTATGCTTTAGATTATACTGTTTTGCTTAGGAGCTAGTACATAACACAATAGTTGTTATATGAACATACATGAGCTTTCTTGTTTTTCCCCCTGAAATATGTGTACATATGAAAAAGATTATTGAGGTTCGTGTGGCCTTATATGCCCCGTGTGGCCGTGTGCTCCTTCATTGGAAGGGGTAAGTGTTGCTGTTTTAATTGGCCAACAACCTATCGATAATTCTTGCGTGTATGTTGGAAGAATACAGACAGCTCTTTCTTGATTGCCCCGAGCTGTGCGTTGATTGGCAATAACCAGGCAGTCTAGCCTGTCCCTTTTCTCAATCCTCTCCTTTTGTCAGGTTTAATGTTGTATTTTCTCCTAATCTTTTCCGAATACATGCTGTTATTGCAGTGGTCTCTCAGGGATTTGACAGGTATGCTCGGAGGTATATTGTTCACTTTCTATGAGGTACCCAATTTTCTTACTAATTAGAATAGTTACTGTCATCTTACTACTGGAAATAATTTGTTTACTGAATACTGATGAAATATTTTTGGTTTACTGAGATAATATGTTTGGTCAACCTGTCATTTGTCTGTATTCTGTATTCATTGTTGTGTCTTCTTTTCCACCAGGGATCTAACCTTGATAGCAATGCTAAAATGCAGTGTCTAGTTGCAGACTTTATGAATGACCTTGGTAATGTTCAACTTAAATCTCATAATTCATTTGCTTAATGTGCTGCCAGTTGAATTGATTTCTATAAATCTGTTCTCTCGCTCCTTTCCTGCATCCCTCCCCTGGTGTCATCTATTTGCGCCAAGTTAGGTTGTCTTCTAACCTTCTGATCGTGGCGTCTACTATATTCTCTCTCTCTCTAATAACCTAATTTGACATTCCTATCATCACTTTGGAGTTTGAAGACTAGTTTTTTCTTTATTTATTCTGGGGCATTCTGCTGTAGTAGTTAAATGATAGTATTCAATGTGTTACATGTTCCTGAGTAAATCTCTTACATGAAATCTGGTTATACAAAGAACACGGTTTTCCTTGTCCGGTATCAAATTATGATATCACAGTTTGTTGTTGTTTGTACAGGAATGGTGATGGATTTCTTTAAGCCCGTTGTTTCCTTCATCATTGATTGTTATATTGTGCTTAGGCAGCCTATCTTGGTCATTCAGTAAGCTGATTTACATGTTGAATTTCAGAACCTTTTAAGAGCAACATTTTGAGTGGTTCTTTTTTAGCTAATTCATTGGTCGTTTTGTATATCTGGTGTTGCTAGTGGAGCAACCAGAGCAGCATTAACCCAGCATTTTGCTCTTGCAAATAATGCGGCTGATATATCTGCAAAGGTACCTTCGAATAATCTCAGCAACTTTGTAGATGTCAATTAGATGGTAAATTATTGCTGAAATGTAGCTGCAGAAGCGTACTCAACTTTTCAGGAGGGCAGCCAGGAGACACTTGCAACAATGTTAGGAATGGGACTGGGAATGCTGTTGGCCCACGTTACCAGGGGGCATGCTCTGGGTGTATGGGTTTCATTCCTTTCGCTCACAATATTCCATATGTACGATGAGTGTGTTACTCTACTGTTTTACCGCCTAGGTGGAAAAATCGGCTAGACGGACAAGGCGGGAGGGTGCGCCTAGCGTCTAGGAGCTGCCTAGACGGGCTATGCGACTGCCTTGGGAAACAGAGGTTTTAAATATTGTTGGACTATATGGATAGATCGTGAATATAATGATAATGAATAATTGATATTTGTGTTGCATTGAAATTTGCGATTACGAAAGGTTCGATGGATGCACTATTGTAAAACTGGAATTGTTGGAATATTCAGATTAAGTGGTCTGAACGCCTTGTATTAGGCGGTCTGACCAGCAGGCTTCGATCACGGGTGGTAGTTGGAGGTGTGGACCACAGCCAGTAGTCGTAGGCTTCGACTTCAATTGGTAGTCAGAGGCTTCGACCGGGATGGTCATAGCTACAGTACCTAGTCGTTGATCGTAGCTATAGTACCTGGTAGTTGGTCGGTAGCTACAGTATCTGATCGATGGTCGGAGCTAAAGTGCATGTTCGCTGGTTGCAGCTATAGTGCTTGATCGATGGTCGTAGCTATAGTATTTGGTCGATGGTCATAGCTACAGTGTTTAGTCGATGATCGAAACTATAGTGTCTAATCGATGGTTGGTAGTCATATGCTTCGAGTACTACAATTCTTGTGACTTTCGAGTACCTCGGATACTCGTAATCTTTAAGTACTCGTGTTGGGCCAGCGGTCTGACTGGCCTGTGCATGGCGGTCAGATCGGTTTTTCTGGGTGGTCTCGGGATGATTTTGAAAGCATGGAAATTGAGGTCGTGGATGATTTGGTTCATGTTTATTGATGGATAAGAGCGTGTTATGCATGTGTGGACTAATGTTGGTCAAGTTGGAGAGAACTTATGCTGGAAAAACGTTCTTTGATCTTTGCATGTATAGGTTGGATGTGGAGACGGTCATGGTCGGTGATGAAGAAGACCGAAACTAGGAGTGGGAAATTCGTGGTTCAGGCGGTTGAAGATGTTCGAGGTGGTCTGGCTCACGCTAGAGCACGTGGAGATTAAAAGTGGATGATGCGTGGAGAAGCTACGGGAGGTGCGGTCCAGAAGGCTTCGACACGTGATGAGTTGGAAGGTGTCCATAACTAAAAGGTTTAGAGATTTTTGAAAACCCCGTGTTTGGAAGGGTTTCGGGTCCCTTGGCTATAAGAGTTAGTTTAGGACTCGAATTCGAGATCCGTCCGGTTTAGGACTCAAATTCGTGACCTGTTCGGAGAGGACTCTTAAGGAGTCAGAGGATATAAATAGAGTCGAAGGGGCATAGCAGAGATATGGCTTTTGGAGAAGATTGAGGTGGCTTTAGTTTTGGCTAGACTTTTAGGGGTGATTTTGAGGGTACTTTGTAAACTCACGAAAATCCAGCAATAAATATCATCTTGAATCAATTTTGTTCTTGATTTACTCGAAGAGTGCTAGTGATTGCAGTTGGATCGGAGCTTACGACTACATGCAAAAATGTCGAATCGCTGCCAGGAAAACAGCGGAAATATGAGTATTAGAAGATGCTGAATTCTCGAAGGCAAAGTGATTGAGCGAGCGGTCGAATGCTGAGCTCGTCGCCACGACGCGTCAGCCCGGAGCTCGCCACTAGCTCCTCCCCTCCCAGCCCTCTCTCTCTTCCACCAACACGGCACCGCTGCCTCGAGCTCGGGCTCTACTCAGTGCTGGCCCTACGCCTTTGGCTGGCATCCCAGCCCCAGCTCCCCACCTGCTCAGCCATGGCTTCTTCCCGGGCTTAGTGCCAGCCCGGTGGGGCGTTGCCGGCTGCTCCTCCTGGCTCCCTCAGATCTGGACACCACCATCCCCCGGGCTTGGGCACTCAAGTGCGTCGAGCCTGGGCTTGCCTTCGGCCATCGGTCGTCGGCCAGTCCCTTCGGTTGCCACCATTAGTCGCCGACACCTAGTGTCGATCCCTTGGTTTGGGCACTCTGGCGCCGCTGCTCGGCTCCCCTCACCACTCGGCGCTGCCACCTACCTCTGGCACCTCTGGCTGAATGCCTACTCCTTCCCGTGCGCATGGCCAGCTCCAGATCGACGCCGCTCTCGGTGCCGACCTCCTGCCACTACGCCTTCGGCCATCGCCCAATCTACACCCGCCGCCTCCCCTCGAGCCTGTTGGTCACCCGCTGTCGGCTAGCTCGAGGCCTCGGCTTTGGCTTCTAGCTCGTCTCCATGAGTCGGCCAGCCATAGCCGTCCCTCAGCTTCTACGGCCTCCTACCTCGGCTCACCTAAGGTCTATACCCTCCCTTCTCCCTCTTTCTACCTTCTGTGCTATGAGTGCCATACTATGAACGAGCTATGCCGGGGATTGTGAGCTAAAGGTATGGTGAGGGGACTTACTTGCGTGTCGGGCTAGAAAACGAAGTGGTCGTTGATGAAGGTCGTGGCGATGACGAGGGTCGGGGTTCCTGGCGGTCGTGGACATCCTAAGTCTTCATGATCGTCGTCCTTGCTCCGTTGTCTTCCCCTACTTCTTGAGTTCCTCACCTCTGGTCTCTCTCTCTTCTTCACTGTCTCTTTGAGGTGGTCATGGATGAGATCTCGGTTTGGGGAAAGAAAGGAGCAAGGATGACAAATAGGGATGCTTGTGAGGCTCGGTTTGCTTACTTGGCTCTGCTTTTGCCTTGGTTGTGGGAGGAGAAGGAAGTGAGAAGGAGATAATAGAATGACTTGGCTTCTTACCTATGCCTTGGTTGGCTCTCGGGTGGAGGAAGAAAATGAGAAGGCATTAGGTGCTGGTTGGAACTTATTAAGGGGGCTTTGGCTAGCCTCTCCCTCTACCACCATGTGCATTGACCAGTTTGCCCCTCCCTTTTACTTTACTCCTCTCTCTCATGTGTCAGTTTGCCTCAAGGACCTTTTGGTCCAAGGGTGAGCTCTGTACTGTTTGGTGACTTTTCTACTGGTATTACATTTTCATCCATAAGCAGGCAGTGACAACTGATGTTTTGAAGTCCTTCATACATGGACTCGTGTTAAAACGATTGATGCAGAACAAATCTTGGCATGCGGAGGCTCAACAATGGATGGATGAGAAATATACCACTTTCATCTCAAAGGTAAATCACTATATTTCTTTTTTTTTAGACCAAAAGCATGTTGCATCCTAAGATGTTCATGTTGTGATTGCCTTGTTAGGGTTGGTTTGTAACACTTTGCTGAAGTTTAGCTTCTTAGTGTTCCTTTGTATTCACATAAATTGGTGGAAGTTCTTTCAAGGCTAAATTCTCCCAAACATCATCTCCCTATGAGCTTCTACTGGTAGATCAAAGAAACGATATTGCAAATGGTAAATAACTTGTACAGTGTACATCATTGATGGTAGGCTTGTAAATGCCTCGTACATCATTGATGGTAAGCTTGCAGAGATGTACTATAATCTCCTTCTACTGTAGCTAACAAGGAGTAACACATGCATTTGTCCTTTGCATACGGGGGAACAAACTGCGCTCCAGTGAATCGGATCCTTGTAAGACTTGAGAATTTTCCTTATGCCATTCTATAGCTGCGATGCGCTAATATTGGGTCAGTCAAAAGGCCACGATAACCTTGATGTTTTATTATTAAAATATTTTTAATAATAAAATATATTTTTAATATAGGAGATTGTATTCTTTTCTTGTATATTTGGATTAAAACTTGAATTTAGATGTTATAATATTGTCGATGTTTTAATATCGATCTTATGTATGATTTGTTTGGATTCAGAGATTCTCACAATAGACCTATAGTATGCACATGCAGAGTAATGACACGGGAATTTTTATCCAGGTTCGGGCCTTCTTCTAAGAGTAATAATCCTACGTCCTGTATGATTAATGATCACCAGAAAAGGATTACAAATGAGAAAGATGTGTATGGCTAGCACTATCTCCTTCTTCGGTCCCCTTTTCGTCTCAACTCATCACCACGATCTCCTTCGACGTTAACCTTTATATAGCTGGCGAAATGACGACAGTTGTTTGCATTAGAAGACGCCTTAACACTATAGATGATAACCGTCCGACGGAAGTTACTGTCAGAGAGATGTAAATGTCGTTCACCGTGTAGCGGTTATTATCAGAAAGAGATCATGTGCAGTTAATGGATAAACACACGTTCTATGAACTGACGACGCATTTCATCGTCGTAGACAGATAGACTTATCGTAGGGATTTCCACGACCAAAGAATAATTGCAGTAAAACTTACGATCAAGAGGTAGTCGCAGTAAAACTTACGACTAAGTGGTCGTAGAAAGATCTACAACCAGGAAGTAGTCGCACTAAAATTTATGACTACGTGGTCGTAGAAGGATCTACGATCAGGAAGTAGTCACAATAAAACTTATGACTACGTGGTCGTAGAAGGATCTACGACCACGGAGTAGTCGCAGTAAGGTTTACGACTACGTGGTCGTAGAAAGATCTACGACTACGAAGTAGTCGCAGTAAGGCTTACGAGGATCCCGTGGAGGTTAGGTCTCCGCCGGGACCGAGAGCAATCTCCTCTTGGTCTAGCAGGGATCGGGGCAGGGCCATGAGGACATCCCCGGGACCCTCCGATCCCGTTGCCACCCCTAGGATGGAGGAGATGGGACTTATTAGGTGGGATGGAGAAGGGAAATTCAGCCCCACATCTCCCACCATTTTTAAACCGGGGGCAGGGAATTGCACATTCAATGCATCTGAGCCCTTCATTGCGACTTACGTTAGAATCTCCAGCAAGGTGGAGACTAATTCTCTATGATTTCTCATCTCTCCAACCAAACAAGGGATTGAGACTAAAAGCCAAACTCCCATGCCCAATCCTCCTACAAACTCCCTCCTCTAAACTCCCACTCCCTTCCCAATTGCTGCCAAACAAGAGGTGAAGTCATTTTGTGTTAGACTAGTGAATTCCACCGTTTTTGCAGTTGGCTTTTGTGCATCCATGTTTATTCTACTGTGATAATGGCTCATTTCCCCCATTGTACCGCTGTAAATGGAAGGTTACTCAACAGAACTACTACTGTCGCATTCGCTTTTTTGGAGGGCACACTGGCTTCATGGTCTCTTGGATGAGAAGAGCAAACAGCTGAAGATGGCAGTATCTATCAATTCGACGTGGAATTAGGGCTGATATCTATTAATCTGTGTGAGAACATGCGTTCGTGCGTGCGATATTAAGGGCCTATCCTTTTCCTCTGAAACTGGCGGTTTTTAGTTTTTGTTACAGTACCTAACTTTCAAACGAAGTATTTTCTTAAGATGTGGTCTATAAATGAAACGATGTACACATTAAAAGTCCAACATCTGTACCAGCTAAAATCGCAAGTGAATATCTCTTTCTCCATAATCTGTACCGTAAAGAGCCAAAAGCCATAAGCCACAACTTTTGCCAAATAAGCCCTAATTTGGGTGAGAACATGCGTGCATGCGAATGTACATGCAAATCTCGCCTCTCGTTTCGGACATGCACCAGAGCATGCGTGCATCCTGTTAATTGCAAGGGATAGTAAAAAGAGCATGCCCTTCCCTTGATAGGCGATTTCCAACACCCAACGTTGTTTCAAGACTCCCCAGGCCAAATTCTCTGAGGCAGCTCATGAATTGCTCATCATCGCAACGACATTTTGTCCACAAAATATGCATAGCTGCATACATAAAGTTTTGCTTATTACTGGACGTACTATTTATCGCCTGAAAATAGAAGGTACCACCGTTTCTTAGAGCAAGCAAATCCACCAGTCAGACAATACACGAACACAATGCTGGCCAATCACTGCGTTGGGAACTCTTGACCGCATACAACACATGTACATGTAGTACTCTCACTACGTAGTTGCAGTCCATGGATATCACCTGAAGATGTTGGCAACAACGACCTTGGTTCTTTGGTGTGCGCCATGGGACCTGAAGAGGAGGTGCAGTTGCGTCTCAGCTTATCATTCCCTTGCTCTTGGTTGGAGTTCAATGCTTGACGGACCACACATTTTTTTTAGCGCGATACACCCATTCACCTTGAGCCTTTTGGTTGTATCTGCAGCAGAAGGCTCGGATGATTCCTGCTGACCTCTCTTTCTGCGATGTGTTTGCTTCTCTGGTGCCCCCATTTCTTGAAAGTTGCCAGCCACGGGCACAGGTGCAGATCCGCGAACTTCAGTGCATTTTCTAGGTGTACACTTGGATAAAGTGCTTGTGATCTCGTTTGAAGAAGGAGAGAACCCCAGGATATCTGAAAGCAGCCTGGTCTTTGGAAACTCTCGCTCCTCTGAGCTTTCCTCCACTTCCACTTTCACCTGCACAAGTGCAGTGCTAATCTCAGTTAACTGAGACTCAGATGAATATATGATCCGAATGGAAAAGCATGTGAATATGTCGTGCAAGGGCAAATGCCCATAGGGAACTTCTATTCTGCGCATAAATAACAAAGCACTAGAAAGTAGGAAAAAAAGTGATGTATGGCTAAGATTCAGACTCTAACTGCACACTTTATTGAACTACATATATTTCGCTTATTCTGATGCATGACATCTGCTAATAACCTGCTGATCACAGTAACTTACTGAAATATTTACGTTACTCAAAAAAGGCTATATATTTACATTAATACACACTTCGGAAAATTAGAGGCATTGGTGTTGCTACATTCAAAAGAAGCAGGCGTTTGTACCAAATTAAAAACAAAGTAACTCCCATGTCATGTACTATGGTGTTACCCAGAATGTGGTATACTGGCACGCACGTCATTAGAAGCACACAACAAAGAGATAGCCAAAAGTTGGCATTGGCACGCACGTCATTAGAAGCACACAACAAAGAGAGAGAGCCAAAAGTTGGCATTCTGCAAGCATTAAGAGTAAATTACCTTTCTACGTCATCCTAAAAAAAGATCTCCACAAGAACAAAAAACAATTAACAAGTAAAAAAGTTAGCTTATACATTAATGGCTTAACTGCAGCTTTGGCTTGTCTCTATTAGGCCGCAATAAAATTTTCAATCAATTAGTAAAGCAGGACACTAGAATCCTTTGCCTTTTTGGCAGTAGAAATATTATGGAGCAGACAAAGCTGACCAGATCAAGAACTAGCAAGAAAACAACGCAAGTATGATCTTCAAACATTTTCATCTCGGTTTGACCAAAAATCAGGGAGCAGGAGTTTCTTATTACTAGCAGTAGCTTATTGCAAAGTCATAAGAACGTGAAAAGGCATTGGACTTAAATTTATGCACAAGCACAGTAGTTCATGCACCTGTGTGTGCACATAAAATAAAATCGGACTTCCGGCAAGCAAAGTACTGACAATGCACCGAATATAACATAAGACGGCTTATATATAACACAAGACGAGAAGGCAGTGGCAAACATGAGACACCACAATATAGGTCTAAGGAGAAATGAAATAAAGATCATTGGAAAACATGGGATTACTGAAACAAGAAGAATGGGAACAATGTTGTACCTTATGCTTGATTTTCATTTCATCTACTTTTCCAATTGGTGTTATCTTCTCTGTGGCATTATAGATCACAGGCAGCCCAGGCTCTTTTTTCACTGCAAGCAATCTAGTAGATCCAGGAGGAACTTCTGTTTGAACAGGCCTTGTAACATTCAGAGAGAACTTAATGAGGGGCTTCTTTTCACAGACAGGAGTGGAAACACCAGCTTCTGCTCCAGCAGAAGTTATGGTGGGTAGCCGACGATGGGCTTCAGTAAAGCCAGGAGGAATATCAAGAAGAAATCCTGGAGGAGTGTCTAAACCAAGGCTGGGAAAAGAGTTGACACATGACTCTGCAGTTTCTCCTGCATGAAGCCGACAATGAGCTTTTGTGAAGCCAGGAGGGACATCATGAGAAAACCCTGGAGGTGTGTCCAAAACAAGGCTGGGAAAAGAGTCAATATATGACTCAGTAGTTTCTCCTGTACGAAGCAGACAATGAGCTTTTGTAAAGCCAGGAGGGACATCAAAAAGAATCCCTGGAGGTGTGTCCAAAACAAGGTCTGAGCCAGCAGGAGCTCTTGTAGCAGATTGACATGGAGAATCTGTAGTCAGAGGAAGCTTTAATAAGAAACCATGTATCAACCAATTGTTGGAGCTGCAACAGTGGAATAGCAAGATGCACCAGCCAAGAAAGAAAAAGTTCTTACCCACGGAGTCAGGACAGCAACATCCGCTAACGGAAGAAGCAGCAGGAGCTGCACAGCTGGCTGCAGCATTTGAATCAGGAGTTTCGAGCATTGCCAAACATTTGTTGACCTTCTCTGCCTCTTTGTCTCCTGTCACATCCAATTTAATGCCAATCTCCCCACGGTTGTCCCTTTCTGCCTCTTTGTCTCCTGTCACATCCAATATCTTGCCAATATCCTTAGATATGTCCTTCGCCATCTCTTCGCCTCCTGTTGTATCCAATTTTGTGCCAATCTCACATTTGTCACGCTTTGCCTCTTTGCCTTCTGTCAAATCCAAGTTCATGCCAATATCTTCAGATCTTCCACAAGAGTCTCCATTTGATAGACTGGCATCACTGATCACATTATTTGTTTGATTGTTGGATCGGTGCTGCTTCTTTCTGGGATGCTTCCGGAAAACACCCCAAAAGTAGAATTTGCCACTTTTCGCTGTTACAATAATAATTCTACAGATGTTAGATGATAAATTTGCACCTGCATACTAGTTTTTCAAACATTTCAGAAAAAGTTTAGCAGAGATTGCCAAGCATATCAAATATCCAGTTTCCAAAAAGAAAAGGGGAAAAATATTTTCAGTAGGGTCCTCCCCTTCTGTTTCCCTCAAAAAAAAAGAAGGAAAAACAGTTTCAAAAATAACATATCCAAGTAGAAAACTTCAAAAAAGATATGCATATCGTCTTGCACAAACTTCAAAGTCCAATGAGTAACGAAAACAGAAATTTGCAACAATCATACGAACATACTTTGATTATCTTGAGTAAGCAACTTGGATGAAAATATCAGCAACTCCATAGTGCCAATGTAAGCCCGCAAGCCAATATGTAAAGAAGTATTTTCCAGGAGATGATCAAAATTCCTATTTGACCTGTAATAAATGATTATAAGCTTATGAGCACACACATGTGGATAATTTGGTAAGTGCACATGTGCGCGCACACTCTATAAACAACAAAATATTTTTAAATCCAAAAGCATTTGCACAGAATTATTTGTCCGGAATAAAGTGTTGGACCATTTCGGTGGTCATTTGCGGTTAACTGAAACGAGTACTCCTTCCGTTCTTTTTTAAGTGACGTTTTTTTATTTTTCATGGTCGCGATATGTGACTTCAACTGTTACTTTTTGGAACTTTATCTTATTATATACTAATAAAATTATAATATTATGAAAGTAGTTTTAACGACAAATCTAATGATATATCTTTCATGTGGCAAATCTAGATAGTTTTAAACAAATTAGTGGTCAAACTTCTAAAAGTTTGACGGCACAGATTCTAGTACGTCACTTAAAAAGGAACGGAGGGAATACTTGCTAATATATGGCAGCTGGCATGGCTGCACGTAACTCACCAAATCATTACTGATGCTTCTTTAACATAAGTAGAAGCTATGATGATTAGAGCGCATGTACCTTTGAAGAGAGCTTATGAAGTATAGTCCAATATCCTGTCCATCTGGAGGTTTCATCTTGAACATTTTTGGCCACAGCTGAGAAAGAGGTAGAGCCTCTAGCTTTAAGATTTCAGGCATTTGTTTTGAAGCTTCATAAACTTTGATAAAAATTTCAAAAGGGAAATGGGCTTCTAGTTCATCACAAGTATGTGTTAGCTTTCCTAGTACTTCAAATTTGCCCCTAAGTGGAAACAGATCCAAGTGTTAACTGAAAGTAAAGTAAATGGAAACTAAAATAGCAAATACCACATATTCAGCGTTACATAAAAGTTCAACACTTCTGAATTGCAGAAGAGTTCAACAAACAGAAACAGTCATCACTTGTATTGCACATGAAAAATGTTATGATATGGCTTATTGCATAGTTATTTGTTGACATAAGACAGCTCCGAAATAACTCTGCCAAAAATCTGATGCACAGACTAACTATACTAATAATTAACATCGCCTAGCAGACAAGGTTCAAGGCTAATAGCACAGCTAGTATTGGATGACACAAGTGAAATTAAAACAGTGCTCTTGTTGATCATGCCGTCAGCATTGATAATTTGGGCAGATCAACTTCGGGTATCTCTGAGTTTTGTACTTGAGCCCCAAACAAACTTTTATTCAATTGGTGGCTACATCTTCAAAATCAATACATTTGATTGGGGAGATAAATTCAGGTTGTGTAACACGAAAAGTACAGTGCAACAAAATAAATTCCACCTATTCTAAGATGAAAGCTTAGTACAACCCTTTGCAAAATATTCTAATGCATAAGAAGCATATTACTTACTTCCAGCAGGCTTCTGGTTGGTAATGCTTCTTGTGCAGTTTTGTATGTAAAATTACTGGGGCACCTGTTTTGAAATACCAATGTTACTACAACAAACTTCTCAGAAGAAAATTTTCAGCAATAGACATGGAAAATATCATCCAGTTATTTTGTGTTCTGTACTTCTGTCCATGCAAATGAGGACTGAAGGGATCCTAAACAGAGTTAGTAAACAAAAGGAGAAGTCTAAAAACAGAAGTCCAGTGCAGCAAAACTATGTCCAAGACATGGAGGACTATTTCAGTCATAAAAACTCATTTCAGGGAAAAATAGATGAAACGTTATATCCAAGCTCAACATACTGTAG
Organism: Dendrocalamus latiflorus; assembly: GCA_017311315.1. NCBI lineage: Eukaryota > Viridiplantae > Streptophyta > Magnoliopsida > Poales > Poaceae > Dendrocalamus > Dendrocalamus latiflorus. Next base: position 48,848,134 of record CM029651.1, read on the forward strand.
AACTAGCATATATAAGATAAGAAAAAGGTTATGGATGTGAGAAAAACTCCAAGCCGGTTAAGTAATAATGAGCCTAAAATTACTGTAGCAGTTTCCAGACCATACATGTAATTTGTGTTATTTTTCTTTTTTCCTAGTATCTTCTTAAGTTTCTACGTTTCCTCAACCTTGAATAACCACGAGTTTCTACTCTTAATAATCTAAGTACAAAGAATCAGAAATGCCAAGCAATGTAGTGATAGCGCAGCATGAGCTAAAGAAGTAAAAAATGTTAATAAATTATTTTCGAGTTTACTAGTAAGATCCTGGGCAATCTAATGACAAAAAAAAAAGTACAGCAAGATATTCAGTAAGGCTAAAGCAGACAGATTACAACAAGGTAAAAAGGCTCGCCCTAAGTAAATGAAAGCTGGACGGTTAAGATGAACAACTTGACAAATCTTTTTCTTTTGCAAGTTTTGAATGATCATAATTTATCATACACTAGATTGCAGGGATGCCATCATTCATTTCATTTATTTTAGATAGTTAAATGAAAGAATAGAAAAGATTACTCTCAGGATCCTCACGGTACCTGAAGATATGTTGCAATTAATTGACGCCTCCTGGTTTGTTTGTTCCTCATTACTGATAGGGCTCTTTGTGGAAGGAACTGCTTCAAAATCATTAGATAGTTCGACACATTGTGCAGGAGATGTGGACTGCGGGCTTTGTGTTGGAGGAATGTCATCAAACAAATTTAGTCTGGAAGAAGGCCTTGATCTAGTATCTTGATGTACCTCAGTGGACCTTTCACTAAGCACAGATGTTGAGCTCAGCAATGTAGGCTTCACAGTTTGTTCTTTTTGCACGAAAGGAGCTGTAGAACACAACTTCCCATTGTCAGGTGTGCAGATACGCTTAGAAGAAGGCTCTGCCTTTGAACCAAGAGGAGACTCACTTGAATGTGCAGCAAGCACATGCACAGAAGTAGGAGATATGGGATTTATCACTGCCTCTTTTAGCAAACCCGCTGGAGGAATTGCACTGCTCTGGACTTGGCAGTGTAAAACACTTGAACTGCAACTCCTAACAGATGCTTCTCTACTATCCATTCTGCTAAGATTCTTAGAAACAGTAGCATCATTAACCATAGATGGCACAGAAGGCTGTGAAATAACAGCCTTGCAGCTTGGTGATGGACGGTTCTTGAGAGAAGCAATTTGTGTAGTAAGGGAACTTGTGAATCTTGTGATATAGTCCCCAACAAGTGAATACCCATTTTCAGCTGTCTCAAGCCTCTTAGGAGAAAGACATGAGGCAATGGGTGAGGCTGGTGGTGTAGGATTTTGATTGAGCGATATGGATCCCACAAGAGATACTTTGCGCGAACTTGGAGGAGGAGTGACACTTCGTCTGCAATGCCATTTCTGTGATCCAGCTGAGCCAACAGTTCTACCAAACAGTTTTCTATGTTGTACATAAGTAATGTCTTCTGCTGGAATTAACTTGATTCTTGCATCAGGTTTTGAATATGTACCACCACCGCCAGATGATCTATGCATCCTGTACTTATGTGAAGAGTCTAGTCTTGAAATTCCCTTTGTCTTGAACAATGCATCATTGGCATGATGGACTTTGTTCCGTCTGAGATGAATCAAAATAGAGTGAAAAAATCACTATCAGTTGTAAAATCAATAGGGTTAGAAATAACATAAAAGAATCCAGAATTTGTAATGTAGCAAAAAGGTGCATGATATTTAAATGCAATCCAGGCAACAGGAATGTCTTGCTAGTCTGCCAAGAGCATACACAAACAAAAGATGTACACATGCCTTACATAATGCCACAGTACCTAGTTCCGATGTAATAATAACAAATACCTCTACTTTTATGTGAAACGGGAAGCCATACAAAAGAAGCTAGTATATCAAGTGTTAATACTCAATAGACTTCTGCGTCATCCAAAATATGACTCAGATTATACCAGGAAACTTAAACCAGCATACCATAGAAAATTATAAATACATGTGTGGTTCATCTTATCTGAAGAGGCATAATGCTCATAATCTCATTCTAGTAGTGCAATACTGACTACCATAATTAATAATCGGATGTGTATCAATTAGCTTATTGTACAGCAGATTATCAAATATCAGATACCAAGTTATATATTCGATCATATACACCCATATTCCACTCTCAACCTAAGCTCCCATTTGCAGTTTATTTTCTTACTAGTCATTCTTTGTCTCATTATGATCCATAATTCTGCAAGAAGAAATGATAAATGTTTGAGGGGTCTAGTGCAGGCCAATAGCTATGTAAAATCATGCTAACTCTCACACAAGCCATTGGATCAGAGATAAACGGATTAGATTAAATGGATCTTGATAAAGTGGAAGCCCTCATAAACAGTTCTCCAACATGTGAGGGGGTTGTTAAGAAAGTTATCCAACATGTGACCTTTAAATCCCTGAAAATCTGATCCATCCAACATGTGATGGTCAACGTGTAAAGTATGCATAATTGCACCTAGCTATTGGTTTGCACTAGATATGTTCCCTACGCTCAATATTTAATATATGTATTGGTCAACTTAGGTCAAGTTTGTCATGTTTGGATAAAATCTAAATAGGCAAAAGTTTACCCCAAGTAATAGCCAGACATACCAATCTTATAACCACTTCATTGGAGGCACATACACCATACCATTCGGCCAGCCAAACCAATATCCTAGACAAGACATGAGAATGGGTACGCTATTCTTTAGAACGATGTATACTACCAATGTACATGGATAAATTAGTACACCTTCATTAGTGTTATAAATGGGTAAATGGAGAAGTACATCAACACATTGGAACGGCGAGCAGTTAGGCGGGTTCTAAACAGTCAATTATATGCTACGAGTGTTTCAAGTTACCATAGTAGTACGAGTAATTTGGGCACTTTCAGAAAATTGTTGAAAGTTTCAGCACCAAAAGGAAAACAGAAGACATACAGCAGAGCAATGAAGCGTTTTCCTTGTGAACATAAGTGCAAACCAGAATGATAAATGGGAAATCTTCTACAAAATTGACAAGGTAAAATGCACAAGACAAACAAGCAAGGCTCGTTCATTGACAAATCTAAGCGCAAATTACATGAGCAAAAAGGAACCTACGCATGCTCTGGAGCTTGCTTGCACTGACAGCGGGTCATTTTCCCTGAATCACTTCTTTCACCACAAGTTGGACAAGCTGTACCCTGCAATAGTAGAACAAAAAAAAATGAAGATTAAACGATTTCCTAGGTTTCTGTATAAAAGCGATATGTTCCACACACACACACACACAAAAAGAACCTTCCTTTTCTCACGAACAAAACCGAAGCATACCAAAACAAAAAAAAGAATCGCAAGAGGGGCGAAGCAGACAACTGCTACTAGTAAGACCCTCGAGAGCAAGAAGCGACATGTACAAAACCCACTCGACGAACAACACGCGAAAGGAGGCATCAACCAAGCCCCCTCCATTTCTCACAGCAAAACCCCCGCCATAGAAAACCCTAAGAAGCCCCGATCGCCGATAAATTTGGAGGAAAATCAGCGTTAGCCGGGGAGGAGAGGGTTGATCTTGATCACCTGTGCAGCCCTCGGCGGCGCGTCGGCGCGGCGAGCCGGCGCCGGGCGGGAGTTGGCGGGGCTAGGGTTCGGTGGGTGCCTACCCAATGGCCACGACGCGTGCGCCATTGGATTCCTCGCGATTGTCACAGAGAGAGAGGAGAGCCGGGTGAAGTGGGTTTTGTGGTGGTGTTGTATGTGTTTGTAGGGCTTAGAAGGGAGGAAAGGAAGGAGACGGTTGCGAGCAGTACGAAGCGCCCCCTCGCAGAGTCGCAGTTGCTGCTTCGGGAAATAGCTAGCCTACCCGCTTTCCGCGCGACGATCTTGTGACATGCTGACACGTGGGTCTCGCACTGGTGGGTCCAAGATGTCATTGAGGGGTGCTCGTGTGTACGAACGGGGGTGTGGGGTCTGTGATGTGTGCCGTGTTTCCCGTTCGATGATCGGGCCCCACACACCGTCGTGGGCTGGCCGGGCCACTTTGGCTGGACACATCCGGACGGTACATATGGATGATCTGACGGCCATTGGTTATTATAGGCTGCATGCCACGAACTGTTATATCTTGCTCGCTTCTGATGCGCCCAGATATGTTGCACCGGCCGCGTCGTCTCTCTCCGGCTAAATGTGAGTCTGCTTTGTGTGGGACTGGGATGTCAATAGGTGTAGGTTAAAAGTACGTTGCGAAGGCGTCAGTTTTTGAATATAGACGGAGATGAAGGAATGGAGTATTAGGAGTCAGAGTATATTATTGATGCAGTATTTGGCAGACCAGCCTTCTATAATTTTAGAAGATAAATGAAGACCATGGAATGTAGGGTGAATCGCACTGATGGTTCAATCGCCGTCAGCACTTTCAGGTGATTGAAAATAACAATCTCCTTCGATAGAGAAGACTGTCACATCTCTTTAACACGGCTAGGTAGGTTCCCTATTATAGTAAAGTCTACTATTAATAATTGTAAGATTAATCGAATTCTAATCGGTATGGATAGTTCTATTAGTATTTTATTTACAAGAGCTATTGAAAAAAATGCAAGTTCCTATGTCTAAAATAAAACCTGTGAAGTATGTCTTCTGTAGCATAGTTCCTGGATTTTCAAAAAAACCGATCGTGTAAGTGTCCCTACTGGTTATGTTTGAAAGTCCTAGTAACTTCCAAATGGAAAGGATCTTATTTGATATAGTGGATTTCGAGAGTACATACAATGGAATCCTTGGCCGACTAGCTCTGGCCAAGTTTCTGGTGGCCACATACTATGGTTACCAAAGTCTCAAAATACCAGGGCTAAAAGGGGTCATAACAGTTCAAGAGGACAAAAAGATGACATATGCCTATGATTGTAAATCTCTCAAACTAGTCGATAGATTACCAATCAAGAATGCAAACTCGCCTTCAACACAGATAAAATATTCAGGGCTCAAGATGGTTCCAACACCCAACAATTAGGTAAAGGATGTACCCCTTGACAAGAACAGGCCTTGAGGAATAGTCAAAGTCGGAATAGGACTCGATCCCGAATAGGAAGAGTCGTTCATCTCCTTTCCTCCGAGCAAAATCGGATGTATTCGTGTGCCAAACATCCGATGTTTCGCTACCCTTCTTGATCTTGCTGGATGCAAATGATGAGTAAGTTATGGAGATGTTTCATGGAAATCAATCCCCATCCACCTAGCCATCAGGTTTAACAAGTTTTTGAAGTTGTCCGGTTTTGCTTGGATTTGACATTCTCAGGAGATTTTTTTGATCCAAGTGTTTTTGTGTCAAATCTTCTATAGTTATTACTTGATGTGATATATGTGAATACATCTAGAGCCATATTTGCCATCCTCTACCCACGAACAAGTCGTATTCCTCATTTTTGGTTTTTGTTTGGTCTTGGTGCAATGTTGCTTGTTCTTGGGAAAAGTATGGATTTTGATATGGATTCTTGTGATCCTTGGATGGAATAGGTTCTTGAGATCTTAAGTAAGATGTATGTAAAATTTCAAATCATTTGGATTTGAATTTTTGGAGTTGCACCAAATGTTGCATCGACTCGGGATGATTATTCAATTCTAGAACATGGGAGCGGTCATATCACCCCCCTCTCTGGTTAGACCGCTAGAGTTCGGTTAGATCGGTGCCTAGCGGTCTGACCACCAGCTAGATTGGTGTCTAGCTGGTGGTCAAACCGCTAGGCACCAATCAGACCACCCCTAGTAGCCGGTTTGACCGCTAGTGCTTTGAGATCTTATGGCTTTAAGTTTCTTAAGTTGCTTACTTTGGTTTTAGCTTTCAATCCCGACCTTCATAACCCAGTAGCTACTGTAGTGAAGGATTGGCGAATACTTAGGGAAAACTTTTTATGGCACCATTCACCCCTCTGTTGTCATACCGGTCTTATAAGTGATTTCAGAGCCCAATTAGCTCTTTTCATATATGTTAACCAGTCTTAGTAGCCATGACATCAGACAAGTATTTAACCAAACCATTTGTTTTTGATGGAATTGATTTCTCTTCTCTCGGTCCCATCTTGCTCCGAGGATAAGACAGGGGGTCACAAACGCGTCACGCGCCCCACTCCCCTCGCTCTCGTCTCGCGCACGTATTTCTCTCTTACTTTTTCCACCGCCTGCCTCCTTCTAAAAGCCAATTCTTTCACTCTCTAATATTTATTTGAGTAAATTGCGCACAACTACATGTTTTATGGCCTAAGTTGTAGAAAACCACATATATTTTGGCTTGTGGCATGTAATCCTAGCTATTGCGGTCTAATAGTTTCGAAAACCCTCAGCTAATTGGAATTGCAAGTATACTGATATTTAGGACCCACCAGCGACTGTATGCCTGTCAGGTGAACATGAGTGTGCCACTGATCATGAAGAGTAGCTTCCGGCCGTAGCAGTCCATGGTGAAGCCCAACATGAGGATGTCGTCAATGTTCATCAGGCCAAGGATGATGGCGCCCATCAGCATGGAATTGCTCTCGAACCCAATGGTCTGGAACAGTATCGTCAAGAAGAAGGCCATCACGGGCACACTGGTGAGGTTTAGGAACACCGGAAAGCGACGGCCATCACCATATATGGCCTATACTCCTACTGTAGGATCCGCCAGAACGCACCCTCCTCATTTTGTCGGTCGTGCTCCATGGTAGAGAGTATGTCGCTGAACTCGGTGTTGATGTCCACGCCCTTGCCATGCACGCGCTGGAGCATGGCACGGGCGAGGTCGTGCTTCCCACATAGGACGAGGCTACTTGGGGATGTCCGAGATGAACGTGGCGGCACCCACCACCATGACGGCGGCTGAGAGTGCGGCGAGGCCAGGGACAGGAACCAACCCTAGCCTGGGATCCATGACGTGCCATAGTTGATCAATTGGCAACTAGGTACCCAATGCTGATGAATAGAGGGTACCGAATGCTAGTATATCTACAATTCCAATTAACCAGGATTTTTTAAAAAACTATTAGACTGTAATAGCTGGGGTTATGTGCCACAAGCCAAAATATATGTAGTATTCAGTAATTTAGGCCATAAAACATGTGGTTTTACACAATTTACTTTATTTATTTTTAGCCACTATTATTTATTTTTAACAAAAAACTATCAGTCGTAGGCAAAAACTATCAATCACCAGAGTCATACTAGAATGGTAATGGTATTGATAAGTTTGGAACTCCTCTCCATTTATCCTCGCTTTGTCTTGCCATTTTGGTCCTCTCTCTCGTCTCATTTGGGTTTTGACGAGAGCCGTTCCCACCCGAGCAAGAATATTCCAACATGTGAACCGAGTTTTCGGCTGCAGGTGCCGCTTACGTGGCACTGGCATATGGGTAACAAGGTGAGGGTATCCGGAGTGTATGAAAATAGGGGGTCATAAGCCACTTTAAGCTCGACCTTATACATTAGAGGGTTGATCTTAAGTAAGCTATAAGCAAAAAAGGCTTAAGGTCGGTCCTTAAGCTAAAGACCTGGCCACAAACATTAAAATACAATTTTCTTTTAATCATGTTGTTCTCTCTCCCCCACCAGCCAACTACCAACTACCACGTGTGGCCGAGTGGGACCCTTGTTACAGCCGAGCGGTGGCCTCAAACATAACGAGTCGGCCTTAACTATTAGGTAGAGCCCACCTTAAGATCCATTGTGATATATACACTCTTGATGCCCTGAGGTGCACCATGCACCTAGTAGTCTAGTACACGCTCCCTCCGCGCCGTGAGTTTGTTCCGGCTCGCGCATCCACTGTCCAATGATTCCACGATCCGCGCCCCTCCACATCCATCCATACATCCAATTAACTACCTCTCTTGCCTTCTTCTAAGGTCGGGGTAAGGGCGTCTCAAAAAAAGAGAAAAAAGGTCGGGGTTAGAGCAACTCCAAGAGATGGGCTAAAACATCCCCTAAAACAAATTTTGGTGATTAGTGAAAAAAAAACCCTCCAAAAGATCCCCAAAACCACCACTAAAATTTTTAACACCCCCAATATCTCACCCCACCGGAGCCAAAATTGGCCTCACCCCACGCGTCTCCAATCACCGTTGCCGCGCGCGAGTAGGCGATTCCGCGCCCAATTTTTTTCCTTCGCGCTGCGTGAGACCTACCTGAGGGCGTCGGCAGCTTCCTCCCCGCCGGTGCGGCTCCCCACCGGCGCCCCCGCTGTTGGAGCACGCTGGCCGCTTGCGCCTCTCCGCCGGCCGCCTCCAGGCACATCCCCTCTGGCCGCGCACATGCGCCTCCTCGCCGGCCGCTGCGCGTCTCCGCTGGCCGCGCACATCCCCTCCGCCCGTGCACAGACACCTCCTCGCCGGCCGCTGCGCGTCCCCGCCGGCCGCGCACGGGCGCACGAGCGCCCTCCCGCCTGGGCTCCACATCCCCGCGCTGCAAGGGCATGAACAAGGGCGGCGCTTGGTGGTGAACAGACTCGGCAGCTGGGCCGATTTATAACTAATATGGCCCATAAGCCCATGTAGCAGATTTAAAACATTTAGGGGGCTAATTTTAGGGATGACTGTTGGAGCAAAGGAGTTATAGGGGCTGTTTGGTTGCCTGCATCGGGTGATGCAGGCTGCATGCGCGTGGCCAGACTGAGGAGGGAAGCTCCTCAGCCACGTTCCTCCTCAGCCTGGCCCCAGTTGTTTTTTTGCATCCGCTTGTGCAGGCTCTCTCCCCGATGCAGCCAACCAAATACCATTTTCTTGCATGCGCGGATGCGAGCCACCCCGATGCAGGCAACCAAACAGCCCCATATTGATCCCCAACTTTTTGGCATGTCCCCTAAAATGAGATTATAGGGGATCAAATTTAGCCCATCTTTTGGAGTTGCTCTTAGGGGTTGGTTTCTTCCCTTCTGCTTCCCATCGATCGTATCCAAATTGCCAAACTTGACCTAAAGGAAGGCGATCTCCTTCTCCTTCCTTGCAGAGCCCAGCCCAGCTCAACCTAGCCAACCCCCCTCCCATGGCTGCTCCTCTTGCCGACGTCGTGCTTGACCGTCGTGTGCCCCTCATTGACGACGCGCCCGCGGCCGACACCCGCGAAATCAGGGAAGAGGAAGAGGCAATCGGCGGCGCGACCAATGTGGCACTCGGCGGCACCGACTGGCTACTGCCGGTGATCAGAATCGTTCCTCGCCTCGCTGACCCGCCGGAGATATCCACCATCTCCCTGCAGTTGTCGACGACCCGCACAATGAGGTCGCACCACCTGCAGCTCGCCCGTGCCATGAACGCCGACAAGAACCTCCTGGTCCTCTATCTCGGACCCTTCTCCGCTCGCCCCGGAAAGGACGGCTTTTACCTGGTCTACGACGCCATCAAGAACTCCCTCTCCTCCATCCCGCGCATCGCCTGGCGCGAGCTGTCCTCCCCCAACAGCGTCGGGCGCAGCACCATCATCAAGTGCCTCGGCGGCGAGGGCGCCTACGTCCTTGCCGACCTCGTGGCCACTTTCCCTGTGATACTTGACGACGACTACCCCTACCGGATCAATTACTCCCTCTGCCTTTGGTGGTCATCGTCCGATCGGTGGGTGCACAAGGACGCGCACCTCCCCCGGCGGTTGCTCGACTACCACGCGTTCAGCGTGGACACCCCCTTCTCCTTCGGAGGCTCGTACGTTTGCTGGGTCGACCTCTTCCTCGGCGTGGTGATTTGCGATGTGCTCGCGTCGCGCGACTCGGAACCGAAATCCCTCTTCGTTCCATTGCCCGATGGGTATCTAGTCCATCGCCCTGTGTGCGGAAGGGGGCGCGTGGATGTGTTCCGGACGGCGGCCTGTGTCAACGGCGACGTCAAGTTCCTCTCCATGGACGGGTACCTTGAGCGCCGTGCTGACAGTATCACCGTGACCGTCTGGACATTGGTGCCTGAACTCAACGAGTGGAGGAGAGATGAGCGCCTGACGGTCCGTCTGACCGACCTCTGGGCAGGCGAGATCTACAAGTCGGAGCGGTTGCCGCTGCGTGCGCCGAGGTTCCCCGTTCTGAGCACCCGTGAAGATGGCATCGCCTACTTCTTCTTGAACGATTCCTACATTGTTGACGAGGTCCTGGAGATCAGAGCAGCGTTCATGCTTCGTGTCGACATGATGCAGAAGAAGGTCACGTCCTGCAGCATGTTGCCTCGAGCTCCAGAAACGAAGCTGCTCTTTCCCTTGTTGTTTTCTACTGAGTTCTGTGCATACCTGCATGATTCAGAGGCTCATAGCTCTTAAGGTAACTACTGCCTGTACTTCAAATTCATTTAAACTGTGGTGCAGTATCTCATACCTAGTTCATATTTGATCGAATTTGTTTGTTTATTACACCAAATTAATCTCGTGCTTACATCAATGATGACATATGTGGCCAATTCTGCACATTGAACAAATGACAGCGCATAGACATGCTGATCAGCGATACATAATTTCCAAATAGATACTAGACGCCTCTCTTCTCGTCCCATAGCCCAACGGTACTTTCTGTGTAGCTTCACGGGCTATGCCTTGGTGCCCTGTTCTGCCATGCTTCACGGGCTATGCATGGCCCAAATTCAGGCAATTTGGTGGGTGTTTAGACTGCAGGCACACTGGTGATGAGTGCACTAGCCTGAAAGCAATAACTGAAAATGTTGTGAATCTTGGTCCATAACCGGATAACTACAGTGTAACGCCCTCATTTCTGGGAGCGTACGGTTTCCCTCGCAGCTGCCCAGGATTGTTCAGCTACGAGTACTGTAACAGAATGTGCACCATTTCCAAAGCATGCTTAAGCATAAAAACTCAGACTTTATTACAAAAGTAAGGCTTAACCGCCACAGTTTACATAAAGGGCGCACAACCCAAAGATACATTACCAAAAGAACTTCCACAGGCAGGCCTGAGTGTAGAATAAACCCTAACACTCGGCGTCGTCTATATCGTAGAGCTCGACGTCGTCTTCGGCGACTTCTTCCTCATCTTGATCAGCTCTCTCTGTTTAGATTTTAGCAAGCCTGAGTACTCCGACCCCGTACTCAACAAGTCACATGGGTAAATCCTGATTTACTATTTGCAAGGTTATTCAAGGATGGAAGTATATTGGGTTTATTATATTGGGTGGATGCAGTTTTGTTTGCAATCAAGTAAAACTTAAAACATTTGCTCCTTAAGATCAGGGGGTTTTCATTAACAGAATCAGTTCATCACTTATCACATTAAATCATCTCAAATCCTACTTATGCCTCATTGTTGGAATCACCCAATTAACACAGCTTCATTAACCGGAATCACCGCGCAATCACCTCCCAAGTCGTTTAGGTATCAGCAAGCACCAAGAGTAATAAATTACAGTGTTTGCTTGAGGTGAAACAAGTGCGAAGATGATCAACGAATGAGTCAATGCACTTAAATGCTCTTCAACTACTCAAAAATAGGAAGTATGTGTAAATGAGTAGAGTAGAGTGCACATAAGGCACTAGTATATTCAATGAGGTCTTAGAAAAATTCTGTAGGTGTGGTACTACCACCGTGTATGGCTAGACTACCGCACCTACTATTCAACGGCTATTTTGAAAGCAATTAATGTGTCTGAACTAGCCATTAAATAGGCATTACTACTGCCATCTAGAATCAGTATTGCCACAGTACAGTAGTACCGCCACCCTTGATTGGTACTACCAATTTTCAGAACTTCAAGATTCGACCCAAAACATGCTCTCTGAAAAAACCTACTATAGGAAAAATCGGTACTACCGTTGATCGGTAGTACCGCTCCATTTCTTCGTTCTCTTCCTCTTCACTTTCCTCATAATCCTCTTCTTCTTCATCTGTCTCAGTGGCGCTTTCTTCCACCTCTTCCTCCCTAGCAGTCTGAGTCGTGTCCCTCACCCTCATGGCTTGGAGGAAAGATTCTGTCTCTGAGTCACTGTCCTCTCTTGAGGGAGCTTGGACAGAGGCAACCATGCGGATGCCGCATTGTGGCACGAAGGTCCGGCTTTGGATGGAAAGGGGTCATATCGATCTGCTGGTTTGCCTTGGGATGCTGAGTTCTTACGAACTGAAGTTTTGGTTCTTAGCATCTTGAAAAGAGTTAAGAAGACAATAAGGATAGGAGAAATAGGTTTGAGCTAATGTACAAAAATAGTTGATATTTTTCAACAAAAATGGTAGTACCGCACTCTTCCATCGGTACTACCGCTCGAGAGAGGTGGTATTACCGCTTCTGGGAGGGGTGGTATTACCGCTTCTGCCAAAAGATTTAGGGCATGTTCCATATTTCCATTTTAACAAGTATTTGGCATGGATCAATCCATGTAATAGATATAAAAGGTCACCAAATACTAGTTACTATCAATTTGCCCAAAAAATCTCAACTATTTTAGCCACATTATCCAAAATCCTAGAAATTGTTCAAGAGTCCCAAAGATAGATAGGAGAGGGTTTGAAGCAATTCACCTTGAGGTATGGATGAAGAACAATCACAGGAACTTGGATTTGACAGGGTTTCTACAAAATTGTCGCAAAAATGGAGGATTCGTGGAGGGATTTGAGATGGGTTTTGGCAGGGAGGGGGGGTGTGAGAGAGAGAGAGTTTGAGAGGAGCACTTGAACTGTTTCTAGAGATGTGGGAGAAGAGGAGGCCGAAAAAGGGTATATGAGATGATAGGTCTTCTGTTACTAAAGATTTGGGCCTACTCGTCAGGATCATTATGCATTGAGATTGCAAATGACATCTAGATAAAATAGTTTTTTTATCAATATAAAGATTTTTTGTGAAAATATTTTTCAAATTTGATTTTCTCAAACTCTAAAAAGTCCAAATTTAAAGCAAAAGATATGACGCAAGATTTCAAGCCAAATTTGAGCCGAGCGAGGGGCCGAGCAGTGTTGGGCGCCGGGCAGAAAAGCGAGGACGCCTGGGGCATAGGTGCTACTGGGGCGCTCGGGGACTTCCAGGGCGCATAAATGCCTCTAGGGCACGGTGAGGCTGTTAGTCAGGGCGTTTGTGCTTGTTTACCAGGGGCATTTTGTTGCTATTTTTGCTGGGGTGATGGTAGGGGCTTGCCAGGGTGCTCCTCCTCTTTTGCCAGGGCGCTAGTTGTGGGTTTGCCAGGGCACTGGTAGGGCTTGCTAGGGTGCTCCCCCTCTTTTGCCAGGGCGCTAGTGTATTTCTTTGACAGGGCACCGGGTTGGGTGGTTTTGATAGGGCACCGATAGAAACTTGCCAGGGCATCGAGCAGGTGATGACCTTGGTGCCGAGTCTTGGCTGCCTAGGCTCAGAGCGGTTATCTGCCAAGGTGCCCGATGGGTGGCCACTGGGGCACCGTACCTTGGTTGCCAGGGCATCAGCAGGCGGTGCGCCAGGCATTGGGACTTGGCTACCAGGGCACATCACGCCAGGGAACACCAGGGTGCTGCGCGAGGGAGCTGAGGCCTAACTGGGCAACTGGCTACCAAGACGTTGATTTTTTTCCAGGGCGCCTACGGATTGTTGGGGCATCTTGATAGATCTGAAGAAGTGCCAGGGCACCGAGGAACGCGTAGGCCCGCTAGATGTCTGGAGGAATCAAGATTCGAATGGGGTCGCATCGAGGGACCCTGCTAGGGTGCTCTTTGGAGAATTTTGTTAGTGTAGATGAGATGCATGTGATCATGTAACTAATAGGGCTTACTAGCAGCTATTAAGTCAAGGGAATGTATGAAAATGTATGACTGCACAGTGGCTACTCATGTATGCAAAGAAGTAATAGTACAACTTTTACTGTGTATTGCATGTGACTGCCTTTGTCTGCTTGAAAGACTTAGTTGGCATTGGTCTGGTGCGCAAGAGCGGCAAGAAATGAGTGGGTTTTTGATGTGCTTAACTATGCCAAGGCGATCAGCACGTAGGGCATTTGATACTAGGGCGCAGGGCGTTTGGTGAAGTGGTGGCAGGGTGTTCCGACTGTGAAGAGCCCTCCTGGCCGGCTCTGCATCTCTTTTTTAGGCCGGCACCTATGCACTTTTTTGCTGGGCAGTTTGCACATGACTTTGCCAAGGTATTGTTGCTTCTTTGCTAGGGCGCTTGCGCTGTTTGTTGGTGGTATGGCGTCGGAAACATGCAAGCTGCTGTGAAGCTGGCCGGGCATACGGACTGGACAGTGGATGCCTAGTTCGACAGAGCACTTCATTCCATCGTGGCGTGCTAGGGCCATGCTCTCTTGGGCATCGACTCTTGATGTTCTGTATGAGTTGTTGAATTCTAGGACATTCTGATATTTTTGCTAGGGTGTTAGCTCCTTTTTGCTAGGATGTAGGGCGTAGTGAGAGCAAGGAGCTCGGGGAGTCTGTAAATCTCCCATTGAGTATGAGTAACGCTAAGTCAAGTGGCTGGAGTGGTTAGATCACATGCGCCAATGCCTCAGGTCCTAAGTTCGACAACCGTCGCCGGCCTCCACCCTTTATTCCTCCACAGCAAAACTTCTAGTGCATTCGTGCACGCAGTCCAGTAGCATAGCTCTTCACTGGCATTCCCTAGGTCCATGGATCGAATGTCCATCTTCTATTTCTCCCTAGCACGATTTCTAGCACAACAGAGCATGCAAGTGGCCCAGTGGCAGTTAGCTGTAAGTGTCTATGACCATCAGCGCCATGCATCCTACCGAGGCACTATTCACATAGCATGGCCGCTGGGGCACAACTTGCGGGCGGGCTCAGGTCCTGGCCGACAGACGCCGTGTGCAGGTGTAGGATGTGGCACCCAGGCGCCTGAGACATGCGTCGAGCGTATAGAAGCTTGAGTGTAGACCGCCTAGGTACTTGGACATACTTTAAAGCACGAGGCGTGCCATAGTGCATGAGGTGCGTCGTAGGGCACTCGACCATTATTGAAACGAAGCCGATTTTTGCAAAATCAAAAAGTGGAGTTCAATTTGCCTTTTGCTTTTGCTCTCTTGAATCCTTAGCTTACTCCACACGAATCTCAGCACAACTCAACCCCAAACCCTGCCGACAATGCTTCAACGGCGGGAAACGGCATGGCTACTGTTCACCGTTGGATATTTTTGCCGCCGTCGATATTTTCGCTGTCCCGGCTATTTCTTCGCCCCCAAGCTCGCCCGAGCCCTCCCGCACCTTCTAGCCCTGCACAACTCAGCGCCCTCTGGCCCACGCTGTGCTTTCCCGAGCCCTCCCGAAGACGCCATGCGCCACCGTCGCCAAATATCTCCTCGCTCCCCTCGGTGAACCGCCATGTCTTGGCTATTTAAGCAACCCCAGCCCCTCCTGTGCACACCACCACCTCCCCTGAAGCTCACCGAGCGCCCCTGAGCCCCCTCTTCCTCCCCGTCGCCGGTAATTGCAAATTTCCCCAAATCGGTGCCCTAACTCAATTCCCTACCTCCGGCCACCTACAATCCAATTGCTTTTGCCAGGAGCACCCCCCATGACCTTAGGATTGAAACCCAAGCCATGCCTTAGCTCCTCCATCTCTTCCCTTCCCCGGCACCGTGCGCCACCCCTCGGCCGAAAACGGCCGCCGTGGCCAGGCCAACCCAGACATCCCGAGCTTCGGCCAACCCCTCCTCGAGCTTACACAACCCCTACTGATGCCCTAGGACCAGCCCAATTGCCCCAGGAGCCTCCCAGTCGCCCCAGCTCTCAAAAATAGCCGTGGGAGAGACGACCTCGCCGCCGGCGAACGCCGCCTCCTCCGGCCGTCCAACCACCAAAAATGGATTCCTATCATCACCACAAACCCAACCATACCTTCCTCTACCGTCGCCGGTCACCCTAGCTCCGCCGCCTCCCTCCCCTGTCCCCTGCGCGCGCGCGAGCTGAGGAGGAAGAAGAACAGTGCCCCAGGCACTGTTCCTCCGACCGCACCCGCCCAACTCGGCTGAACCGAGTCCGCCCGCCCGCGCCTGGCCGCGCCCGCGTCGCGCCCGACGCGCCCGCCCCGCGCCGGACCCGCTCGCCCCGCGCCGTTCGCCCGCTTCCGACCGAGCCGCACGCGTCCGACCGCGCCGCTCGCACGGGCCCGTTGCGGCCGACCGAGTCAGAAGCGAGGTGGCTGCGCCGAATCCGCTAGCCGCGTCGGGTCCGAGCCCGAGAAACAGTAACCGACCGGACCGGATGAACAGTGACTAGCCCAAAGCCCAAAATACAAGTTTATACTCCCCGGATTCGTCTCGAGCCCACCAACCCAAATCCAAGGCCCATTTCCCCATATAGCCCTCCTATAACCCAATATCCTCAATTTAATGGAGTTTTTCGGATTTTCTTTATTCTTTTATTTCCTTATTCCTAGCCTAGTCCTTCGGGCATGGAATTAATTTATTTTTAATTGTTTTACGTTAGCATCCGAAGACGAGGATTCGCAGGAACAGAAGGGAAAAGCTCAAGTCCAGGCCCAGCCCGTGGACGAATACAAATTAATCGAAATCATAAATTCGCAAGGCAAGTTACACATACTTTGATCATGTTGAGCCTACGTTCCCGTTATTTATTTATTTACCAGTATTTTCATTATGTTATTTTGCCCTGTTATTTTGTGTACAATAAATGCTTAGAATGACATGATACTAGTTATGTCCTACCACCCGAAAAAGCCTAGTCTAATTTGATGGCCATATTCACCTTGACAAGACATAGTAATATTAAATATAGTAATAATGTAAATATGATAGATTAGAAAATTGATATCTTCTGGAAGAAGTGGTATTTATTTGGGAAGTGGCTCTATGGTAAGCGAGGATCGTCGGATCCCGTGATCTAGGGTGAAGGCAAATGTTACAAATCAATGGGAGTGTTAAAGCACTGGACAGATTTGTAGAAGGGAATTTGCCACCGGTGAAAATACAAGGACTAGACCCTTATGCCGAGTAAAGAACATAGTGAACAACCTTGTTTTCTCAATTCAGTCATGAGGATTGAGGAATCTTGTGGGTAAAGCAGGGCAGCTCTGCAGAGTCATAAAAGAATGGTATTCGAATACGCCGTGCTTCCGGTAAATGAAGCTGTGTTTAATGGGTGAATCCAATAACAAGGCATAAGTAGATTTGGAAAGGATTTGGTAATATTGGTAGCCTGGTAATTGAAGCTTGAAAACCCCCCTAAAGTTTATAGGAAACTATGATTTTATGTTTAAAATCTATTTACAACTAAAGCTGCATCCACATGAAATAACAAACTTCTCCCATCACTGGATATACCCTGCATGTAGTTACTGTTAAAGCTCCGTGTGACTTGCTGAGTACGGTGGTTGTACTCATACTTGCTAAAAACATTAACAGAAATTAGCCAGCACTGAAGAGGCAAATGAAGGCGAAGAGGTGGAATTTTACGAGATCGAGATTACGTGGAATTAGGGTCGTCTTCCGCTCAGGCGTGCCTGTGGCATTCTTTTGTTCTGTAATGTAAAACTTGGCTTTTATGCCTTTGTATTGTAATAAAGTTGGCTTTTATCTTAAGCATGTGTTGGCAATGTTATACACTCAATTGATGTAACTCGCAGCTGAACAGTCCTGGGCAGTTGCGAGGGTTTCATAATACTCCCGGAAACGGGGGTGTTACAGAGTGGTATCAGAGCCTGCCTGCTTGACCGTAGGATGACCCTAAGTGTGTTAGATGTGTTTGGAAAAACTATTTTGTTAAAAAAAAATGAATTGCATAAATTTAGGTAATACTCCTGTATAATTTCTTTTCCCCTGTCTATATTACTGTTATTTAGACCTAAGCTTTGTTTCCTAAAACTATTTGTATCCATTCTTGTCTAAGTTCAAATTGGCGATGTGAGTAGCGGGAAAAAAAAAGTTAGAAAAGGTAGAGTTGTATGCGTTAGTGTAGTTGTTACCCTTTTGGTTATAGTATCTTTCTGGCTGTATAAAACAAGTTAAGATGTGTACCTTGTATGAATGGTACGTGTCCAACTTGTATAAAGAAAAAAAAACTATCTTTGCCTATCTGATAATTTGTTTGCTATAAATATCTCTAGTCTTACCCTCTTCAAATCTCAGTCTTTCTATTTCGCTCTAAGTCCTTACCTACTTCAATCTAATCTTGTCTTATGTTCTGAATTCTCACTTCCCTATCTGACTTTCTCAAAAACTCGCTGCAGACCTAACACCCAATCCCATCAAGAGCAATCAAGATGACTGAAACTGAAAATGGATCACAAGTGCAAGGCAATTCTTATTCAGAAGAAGCAAGGCAGCCAAACATAATAAACCTATTGGTAGCAATGGAAGAAGACCGACATCAAGCGGAACTTCGTCAAACCAACATGATGGAACAACATGCTAAACTATTAGAACAGATTGCTAAGGAAAGTGAAGGAAATAGTCAGCAGGGACTGCCTGTGCAATCAAAGTGGACAGATTTTCACAAGACTAGACCTCCAGTCTTTTCTTCATCACCTGACCCGATGGTGGCAGAAGATTGGTTTAGAGATATAGAAAGAAAGTTAAATACTATTCAATGCAAAGACAAGGAAAAAGTGTTGTATGCCTCCCATCAGCTGCAAGGCCCAGCAGCAACTTGGTGGATGAATTATCAAACTATGGTTGAAGGTCGAGAAATAACGTGGAAAGAGTTTGAGGATTCTTTTCGCCACACCCATATACCTGCTGGAGTGATTGAAGCTAAGCGTCGAGAATTTCTCGCGTTGAAGCAAGGAGGACGTACAATCATAGAGTATCTTCATGAATTCAATACATTGGCTCGTTACGCCCCTGATGACGTGAAAACCGAGGAGAAAAAGATGGAAAGATTTAGAGAAGGATTGCAGATATCTTTAAAGCATCATATCTCGGCTATGGATTTTAAAGATTTTCCTTCAATGGTAAATAAGCTTATTATATCAGAGGAAACCCAAAAGGAGTTAGAAAATACACCGAAGAGGAAGATAGCACAGGTAACATCACCAGATGCACCTCGAAAACGAATAGTCTTAGCACCCCATTCCAGAAACCAACCAGACAGAGAAATCGTAATTACCTTAAGACCACAGATTCAAATGGACCAGAATACCATAACTCCACCACAAAATACAGTGACAATCTCAAATCCGAAATGCTTTAGCTGTGGTGGGAACCACCCTCAAGAACAGTGTCCACAGTGGTCTCCTGCTTGTTTCCATTGTGGCCAAGTTGGTCATTTCAAGAATCAGTGCCCAAGAAGGGGACTGCCTTCTGAAGTGGCAAAGGCCCAAGTCAGGACACAAGCATCTTCGTCACAGAAGAAAGAAGACCAGAGCCAACAGTCTACAGTCAAGACAGCAAGAATTCAGACGACAGCTACAATGCCAGCAACGGACAAGGACAAAGGAATACTGAGACCAGTCCAAGGAAGAATAAATCATATTTCGACAGAAAAAGCAGCTAGAGCCAACGACATCATCGTTGATGCAATGAGTCAGAAGAGGTACCATGGCGAACAAGGTCTGATAGCAGCATTAGAAATCCAACAGACGTTGACAGATCAGATTAAGACAGCTCAAGAGAATAATGAGGAAACTCAAGGACTCGCAAAGAAAAGTCAAGAGGAAAATTCAACCGATTTTGTTAAAGATGATCAAGGGATCTTGAGATTCCGAGGTCGTTATTGTATCCCCAATAATAAAGAGCTAAAGGACTTGATATTACGAGAAGCCCACTCCTCTCAATTCTCTATACATCCAGGAGGGACAAAAATGTATCAAGACTTAAAGAAGAGATATTGGTGGAGAAAAATGAAAAGAGAGATAGCAGAGTATATTGCACGTTGTGACACATGTCAAAAGATAAAAATAGACCATCAGAAGCCCTCAGGGTTGTTAAATCCTTTACCCATTCCAGAATGGAAATGGGCGGATACCGGTATGGACTTTATCACAGGATTCCCAAAAACCCGCAACGGTTACGATGCTATTTGGGTAATCGTAGACCGACTGACGAAGGTAGCACATTTCATACCGATTAAGCAAACCTATGGCAAGAATAAACTAGCAGAGTTATATTTAACCAAGATTGTGGTGTTACACGGAATTCCAAAGAGGATAGTATCTGACAGAGGAGCACAATTCACATCTGTTTTCTGGGAAAAATTGCATGAGGCAATGGGAACAGACTTGGCATTCAGTACAACCTATCACCCACAAACCGGAGGACAGACAGAACGAGTAAACCAAATCCTAGAAGACATGTTGCGAGCATGTGCACTAGTCTATGGAGCAGCTTGGGATATGTGCTTACCATTCGCAGAATTCTCTTATAATAACAGTTATCAGGCCAGTATTAAAATGGCACCATTTGAGGCTTTATATGGAAGAGCGTGTAGGACGCCATTGAATTGGACTGAAACTGGAGAACGAAAGTTCTTAGGACCACAAGTCGTTCAAGATGCAGAAGCACATGTCAGGATCATTCAAGATAAAATGAGAATTGCCCAGAATCGACAAAAGCGTTATGCTGACACTCGTCGAAAAGACTTGAATTTTGAAGTTGGAGATTTGGTGTACCTCAAGGTTACGCCATTCAAGTCAGTAAAAAGGTTTCAAGTTAAAGGAAAGCTAGCCCCGAGGTATATTGGTCCGTTCGAGATTCTTGAGAGAATAGGAGAAGTAGCTTATAAGTTACAGCTGACCCCAAATTTGGCAAGAGTACACAATGTATTTCATGTATCCCAGCTACGGAAGTGCCTCCGCCATCCAACAGAGCAAGTACCAGTTGATGACATAGACTTACGAGATGATCTATCATATGCCGAAGAGCCAATTCAAGTCCTAGAAACTACAGAGAGACAATTAAAGGGTAAAAATATCAGATTCCATAAAATTCGGTGGCGAAATCACACTGAGGATGAGGCAACATGGGAAAAGGAGTCAGACCTACAGCGAGATTTTCCCAACCTACTCCTTGGCCCGAGTTGATCTCGAGGACGAGATCCTTTTTAAGGAGGGTAGGTTGAAACGAAGCCGATTTTTGCAAAATCAAAAAGTGGAGTTCAATTTGCCTTTTGCTTTTGCTCTCTTGAATCCTTAGCTTACTCCACACGAATCTCAGCACAACTCAACCCCAAACCCTGCCGACAATGCTTCAACGGCGGGAAACGGCATGGCTACTGTTCACCGTTGGATATTTTCGCCGCCGTCGATATTTTCGCTGTCCCGGCTATTTCTTCGCCCCCAAGCTCGCCCGAGCCCTCCCGCACCTTCTAGCCCTGCACAACTCAGCGCCCTCTGGCCCACGCTGTGCTTTCCCGAGCCCTCCCGAAGACGCCATGCGCCACCGTCGCCAAATATCTCCTCGCTCCCCTCGGTGAACCGCCATGTCTTGGCTATTTAAGCAACCCCAGCCCCTCCTGTGCACACCACCACCTCCCCTGAAGCTCACCGAGCGCCCCTGAGCCCCCTCTTCCTCCCCGTCGCCGGTAATTGCAAATTTCCCCAAATCGGTGCCCTAACTCAATTCCCTACCTCCGGCCACCTACAATCCAATTGCTTTTGCCAGGAGCACCCCCCATGACCTTAGGATTGAAACCCAAGCCATGCCTTAGCTCCTCCATCTCTCCCCTTCCCCGGCACCGTGCGCCACCCCTCGGCCGAAAACGGCCGCCGTGGCCAGGCCAACCCAGACATCCCGAGCTTCGGCCAACCCCTCCTCGAGCTTACACAACCCCTACTGATGCCCTAGGACCAGCCCAATTGCCCCAGGAGCCTCCCAGTCGCCCCAGCTCTCAAAAATAGCCGTGGGAGAGACGACCTCGCCGCCGGCGAACGCCGCCTCCTCCGGCCGTCCAACCACCAAAAATGGATTCCTATCATCACCACAAACCCAACCATACCTTCCTCTACCGTCGCCGGTCACCCTAGCTCCGCCGCCTCCCTCCCCTGTCCCCTGCGCGCGCGCGAGCTGAGGAGGAAGAAGAACAGTGCCCCAGGCACTGTTCCTCCGACCGCACCCGCCCAACTCGGCTGAACCGAGTCCGCCCGCCCGCGCCTGGCCGCGCCCGCGTCGCGCCCGACGCGCCCGCCCCGCGCCGGACCCGCTCGCCCCGCGCCGTTCGCCCGCTTCCGACCGAGCCGCACGCGTCCGACCGCGCCGCTCGCACGGGCCCGTTGCGGCCGACCGAGTCAGAAGCGAGGTGGCTGCGCCGAATCCGCTAGCCGCGTCGGGTCCGAGCCCGAGAAACAGTAACCGACCGGACCGGATGAACAGTGACTAGCCCAAAGCCCAAAATACAAGTTTATACTCCCCGGATTCGTCTCGAGCCCACCAACCCAAATCCAAGGCCCATTTCCCCATATAGCCCTCCTATAACCCAATATCCTCAATTTAATGGAGTTTTTCGGATTTTCTTTATTCTTTTATTTCCTTATTCCTAGCCTAGTCCTTCGGGCATGGAATTAATTTATTTTTAATTGTTTTACGTTAGCATCCGAAGACGAGGATTCGCAGGAACAGAAGGGAAAAGCTCAAGTCCAGGCCCAGCCCGTGGACGAATACAAATTAATCGAAATCATAAATTCGCAAGGCAAGTTACACATACTTTGATCATGTTGAGCCTACGTTCCCGTTATTTATTTATTTACCAGTATTTTCATTATGTTATTTTGCCCTGTTATTTTGTGTACAATAAATGCTTAGAATGACATGATACTAGTTATGTCCTACCACCCGAAAAGGCCTAGTCTAATTTGATGGCCATATTCACCTTGACAAGACATAGTAATATTAAATATAGTAATAATGTAAATATGATAGATTAGAAAATTGATATCTTCTGGAAGAAGTGGTATTTATTTGGGAAGTGGCTCTATGGTAAGCGAGGATCGTCGGATCCCGTGATCTAGGGTGAAGGCAAATGTTACAAATCAATGGGAGTGTTAAAGCACTGGACAGATTTGTAGAAGGGAATTTGCCACCGGTGAAAATACAAGGACTAGACCCTTATGCCGAGTAAAGAACATAGTGAACAACCTTGTTTTCTCAATTCAGTCATGAGGATTGAGGAATCTTGTGGGTAAAGCAGGGCAGCTCTGCAGAGTCATAAAAGAATGGTATTCGAATACGCCGTGCTTCCGGTAAATGAAGCTGTGTTTAATGGGTGAATCCAATAACAAGGCATAAGTAGATTTGGAAAGGATTTGGTAATATTGGTAGCCTGGTAATTGAAGCTTGAAAACCCCCCTAAAGTTTATAGGAAACTATGATTTTATGTTTAAAATCTATTTACAACTAAAGCTGCATCCACATGAAATAACAAACTTCTCCCATCACTGGATATACCCTGCATGTAGTTACTGTTAAAGCTCCGTGTGACTTGCTGAGTACGGTGGTTGTACTCATACTTGCTAAAAACATTAACAGAAATTAGCCAGCACTGAAGAGGCAAATGAAGGCGAAGAGGTGGAATTTTACGAGATCGAGATTACGTGGAATTAGGGTCGTCTTCCGCTCAGGCGTGCCTGTGGCATTCTTTTGTTCTGTAATGTAAAACTTGGCTTTTATGCCTTTGTATTGTAATAAAGTTGGCTTTTATCTTAAGCATGTGTTGGCAATGTTATACACTCAATTGATGTAACTCGCAGCTGAACAGTCCTGGGCAGTTGCGAGGGTTTCATAATACTCCCGGAAACGGGGGTGTTACAATTATAGAGGGTGCTTAGGCATACGCGGGGTGCACAAGAGCGAGCTGCTCATGCGTGCATAGGGTGCAAGGCCATAGAGCGCTTGGGCATGCGCAGAATGCTTTAACGATTAGGTGCCGGGACGCTGCACAAGGTGCAAGGCCATAGATATGCCAGGGATGTCAGGATGCCGAGTTGCCAGGGCAACGGGACACTGGGTGTCTATACAAATGCCAATGCGTGGTGCGCCAGGGCGCAAGGCGTCAATATGCTAGGCGCAACCGAGGACGTTCATCCAACAAGTGTGTGGCATGCGGGCATCCCGCAGGCTTCGAACCACTCCCTAGCCATGTGCCCTACCAGTGGATTGGAGGCCAAGCGCGTGGGGGCAAGGTGCTCATGTATGCTCTTTTCACACAAACTTGTCGAAGTATAGAGCATTTTGGACGAGAAGTGGTAGGATTCCTCAACACTATAATCAAGCCCCCAGCCCCTTGGGCACCTTGAAGGGTATCCGAGGGGCAAAGAAGAGTGCTGAGGTGTTGCATCATGTTGATGAATATGTTCTTTGTGGTACATTGGGAGCATTCTTTGACGTGCACTTCGCAAGGCACTTTTACAGGGCATTTCTCCATGGCCCTTCTGCAGGGTGTAAATACTTGGCCAAATTTTGGCTTGATAGGAATACACGATGCCATGCGAGGAATGGGGGCCGAGGAATATGCGTGAGGGCACCTATAACTTATCCAAATTTTTGGCTTCATGTCACGTGAGGACTCCACGTGAAAACGGGTGCCAAAGTGCTACTTCTCTTTGGCTCGTTATGTGGTGAGGTTCTTGCTATTCCATTCCTGGTGGCAGCCATCGATTCACTAGCTCAGCAATTATCGAGCCCAAGCACAACAAGCTGAATGCGATGAGCAAGCCAGATGCTTGAAGCAAGACCCGAGTGATTGGTGCGCGAGTGCTCAAGGCCTGGCACGATGAAAGTGCTACCAGGTCAAAGTTTTGGTTATCATGGCATCTCCCTGCTATGTGCACCACTAGCCCCCTGTCTCGAGGTGTGGCCTATGACAAGCACGATGATAGAGGAAAGCCGATGATGGCGAAGTAGCGGATGTCACGCCGCCTCACCGAGGCAAAGCCTATGAGGCGGGCGGCGCATTGGAATGAAGCCTGTTGAGGTGAGGTGACGGATGTGAGCCACCCTACTGAGGTGAAGCCTTTGAGGTAGGCGGCATGTTGGACCGAAGCCTTCTTGCTCTTGTCATGAGTAGCTCTTTAGTTTGAGTGTTTTCTCATGAACTTCTTCATTTTTCTCATCATGAAAGCCAATTCCTTCTCGGAGACATCCTCTTGGTCTTCCGACTCATTGCTAGATACCGCCTTTGCACTGAAAGCGGTAACCTTCTTACTCTTAGATAAAGATTGCTCCAAAAGCTTCTCCTTATCCTTCTTGTACAACTGATTAGTTATGAGGTTGTCTAAGAGTTGAGTCGGTATTATTTTCAGCAAGTTAGGTGAGTTTAGGAAGAGAATCACCAATATCTTATACTTCTCCGGCAAGACCCTAAGTATTTTCTCATAATATTAACATCGGTTAGTGAGGTGCCTAGGCCCTTGAGTTCATTTACAATGTTGTTTAGACGTGAAAATATTTCTTTAATGTCTTCATATGGCAATATTGTAAATATCTCATACTTGATTCGGAGTCTATGCAATTTGGGCTCTTTGACTATGGATGTTCCCTCATGGATTTCTGATAGGGTTGTCCATATCTCGTGAGCAGTTTTTAAATTGCTCACTCCATTGAATTCATCCGTGTTCAAAGCTTCAAAAAGAGCGTTCATCGCATGAGCATCTAAATGAGCATTGCGCTTCTCAAGTTCCGTGGTGTATAGTAGATCAAGACGCATAACACAATCCTTATTTACAATTCTCCATATACTTGGGCTCATAATCTTTAGATAAATAGAAATTCTAATTTTTTTAATATACATAATTAGAGCCATAAAAAAGAGATGCCTTTCCTATAGCAATTTCCTTACTAGCCATCTTTTTTTCTTTTAGACGGCAAAGTCTGAATTACTGAAAGACCAAGCTCTGATACCACTTGTAGAATCAAGGATAACTGACTAAGGGGATGGTGAATAGGAGCTTCTAAAAATTTTGCTCTAATTCTAGAAATTTTAACAACAAGGATCAATAATGGAACTTAGCACAAGTCAAAAACACATTCTCTAAAATTTCTATGGCACCACAAAGATATGTCTCTACCAAATACAATCTTTAGTTACACAAGATTTCGATTCAATTCAATTTAAGAGCCAAGAATGTAAATGTGGAAGAGTAAAGATAAGAGATAACCACAATTGGAAACTAGCAATGTTTTCCCGTGATATCAAAGGCTTGCCGGTTTTCAATAGTCTACGTTGAGGTAAGTCCAATTAAATTGGATTAGTTCCACGAATTAAGCCTAAAAACCTCAATCCACTAGGGTTGCTCTTCCACCATTCCGTAGATGGCGAGCACTAAACTACTCACAATCGACGGTGAGCTTCTTAACAAGCTTCTTGAAGAGATCAACGTGCAAATTCCTCCCAAGCTGTCTAGGTGCCGACAAGTACCAAGAGCAATAAATCATAGAGTTTGCTTGATGAGAAACAAGTGCCAAGATTATCAACAAACACGTCAATACAATTAAACGATCTTAAACTACTCAAAAATGGGAAATATGAGCAAATGAGTAGAGGAGAGTACACATAAGGCTCTAGTGTATTCAATGAGGTCCTAGAAAACTTTAGCAGGTGTGATACTATCACTGTGTGTGGCTGTTACTACCGCATCTACTGTTTATCGGTTATTTTGAAAGCAATTAATGTGTCTGAACTAGCTGTTAAATAGGCATTACTACTACCATCTAGGATCGGTATTGCCACACTACAGTAGTACTGCCACCCTCGATCGGTACCACCTATTTCCAGAGCTTCAAGATTTAACCAAAAACATGCTCTCTGAAAAATGTACCGCAGTGTGATACTACCGCCGACCAGTAGTACCGCTCCATAACGGCGGTATTACCGCCGGCTGGTAGTACTGCTCTTCCAAGCCAGTACTACCGTTTTTCCTAACGGAGTTTTCTAAAATACAGAATTAGATGCATGCATGACTGTTTGTTGATCAAGATGGCACAAAGTCAATTCTTAAGTTACTAGCAATGATTCTCCTTTATAGTATGGCGTTTATCCTACCAGTCTAGTCTTTTCTCCAAACTCTAAGACCAATAAAATTAAGAGGAACGAAAAGCTAAACTTTTACCTCTATCTTGAGCCAAAACAATCCTTGTTAGTCTTTGCATGCTATTGTTACGTTGTCATCTGTGCTCATAGACTAACCTTTTAACACATCTTAATACACATGTTAGTCCTAAATTTAATATCATTATTAATCACTAAAATTAATTTTTAGAGGTCTAGATGCTTTTAACTATACGCCTTTCTGGACATCTACCTGGTAGCATCCAGCGCCGGAGCATGAGCCGTCGTTAACTCTGGAATGATCTAGTAGTACGATACATGAGTATATAGCAGCTGTGTACTTAGCTCTGGAATGATCTAGTAGTATATTGTGTGTGTGTGTGTGTGTGATGAAATGATCTGGTAGTATTAATTCCTCAAAAGAATAAGAAGTCTAGTAGTATTTATGTGCATGCAGTATTGGTATGTTGGGGTCAGATAGGAAGATCTTCATATTTGTGGCATGACCTCTTGCTTGAAGTTATGCCCAGTTAGCAGGGCTGTGAGGTTCCTGGAGCTCTTCAAGATGTGAAGTGTGAGGTTTCTGGAGCTCTTCGAGATGTGAAGTGTATTAGTGATATTTGTAAAATTGTTGCTGGTTAGTGATAGGAAGTTGAGGAACTTCAAATTTCCTATTTTCTAATAATTGGCCATGGATGTTGTTACCATATATGATATGTTCCAATCAATTTTGTTTCAGCAGTGATGGTCATTGATAGTGATCAGTGCGTTAGCAAAACGAATCACTGGTACCAAGTCTAGCTTTTTCTCTAGCAGCAGCATGAAAAGGCGAAGATGCCTTTCACCGTTTCACTGTAAGTTTAGGTTTTCCCCGTAAGCCGTTCTCACAATCCTTGCTTTTGCTACGAGTTAGGGTGCCTTTGGTTGAGCTTTTGGGAGCTACTTTTGCTTCTAAAAAGCCAAAAGCCAACCAAAGGGGTGGAAACCAGAAGCTGCTTTTTTAGAAGCAGCTACTTTTGGGTAGTACAGTTTTGAAAGCACCTTGGACTCTGCTTTTGGCTTTTGGCTTTCTGCTTTTTGAAATGGTGAAAATAGAGAGCTGTTTCACAGTTGTTTCAAGGAAAATAGAGATATGAGGTAAGTTTTACTTGTTTGAACCAAACAGCTTACAGTTTTTCCACAGCCCACAACCTACAGCAGTTTTTCCACAGCCCACAGCTCACAGCAGCTTTTTCAGAAGCCACGGCTCAACCAAACACACCCTTAGAGCCCTGAAACGGCAGTGCAAAAGGAGCTTTTACGCATCGAGCCAGTATGACCCAAGTTGTCTCACGAGGGGTTTATCCCAACAAGTTCATCCACCGGTCCTTTAAACCAAACACAAAATTGAATCGTCCCATCCACCCCCATTCTATACACCAAATAACAATCCATACCATCCCATCCCCAGACCAAATATGTAACTTAGATCATCCTATCCCATCGCACAAAATTCTAGATCATCTCATTCTATTCACTCTTATTCGCTCAACCAAACACACCCGGAGAGAGTAGGGCAGGGAGGAGGCAATGTGTGTGGTATTTGGTGAGGATTCGCACAGTGTACATGGGTCACGGGTGTTTCGCAAAAAATATCGTTAAGTGGTGAACTTAGACGGATGGTATACAATCCGATGGTTCATTTTGAAAATTTTCAGATTTTCAAAATGATGCTCATTTGGGAAAGTTCCAATCATTACTAAGCTCTCATTTGGAAAAGCTCCAATCATTACTAAGTTCGCAGAGGACACGAAAGCAGGAAAAAGAGATGTCTTAACCAACACATATTTAATACATGATAAGCTGACAAATTGCATCCCAGAATGTGGCAAAAATATTCTCCAGAAAGTTGAGATATACAAATCCATAACCGACAAGTTTAATTGCTTAGAGTACAAAAGTTCCAAAAGGGCATGGTCTGCTAATGAGAAGCTCTGATACTCATTGAGATGTTGGCTTGTATTTTACAGACCCCGCTTGGACATTCAAACCTGCGTCAGTGAAAAAGATGTCAAATGCAAAATGTACAGTCTCAACAAAAATTCTATTTTATTGAGCAAAAAAAGAGAGACGCATGTGAGATGAGAAAATGTAAATTTGACAGTTAAAAGAAAACATGAAAGGACAGGACGCAGTGAGAGAAACACAATTGCTGGATATAGTGTTGCTTGTCTAAACCTCTCCTCAGGTCTAGGTACTGCCCATCACTGATAAATTTAAACGTACACACTACACACCAGTATTAACCACAAATCCACATGTCAACAAGGGACAGGGCTTGAAGCTAAATAATTGATTATTCACATTTGGACCACTGGGGCACCTCTATAAAATTTTTTTGGGTTAATCCCTTAGATAGCACTGGGGCTAAAACCAATAAAATCAATAGTTGACATGTATGTGTCAGCTTTCCTATTACTTCAAATTTGCCCCTAAAGAAAGAGGAAACAGATCCAAGTGTTAGCTGAAAGTAAACTAAATGGACACTAAAATAGCAAAATGCCACATATTCATCATTGTAGCCTGATTTCAGCGTTACATAAAAGTTCAACACTTACGAATTGCAGAAGAGTTCAACAAACACAAACAGTCATCACTTGTATTGCACGTGAACACTGTTATGATATGGCTTATTGCATAGTTATTTGTTGACATAAGACGGCGCCGAAATAACTCTGCCAAAAATCTGATGCACAGACTAACTAAACTAATAATTAACTTCAACGCCTAGCAGATAAGGTTCAACGCTAATAGCACAGCTAGTATTGGATGGCACAAATGAAATTAAAACAGTGTTCTTGTCGATCATGTCGTCAGCATTGATAATTTGGGCAGTTCAACTTCTGGTATCTCTGAGTTTTGTACTTGAGCCCGAAACAAACTTTTGTTCAAATTGGTGGCTACATCTTCAAAATCAATAGATTTGACTGGGGAGATAAATCCAGGTTGTGTAAGAGTACAGTGCAACAAAATAAATTCCACCTATTCTAAGATGAAAGCTCAGTACAACCCTTTGCAAAATATTCTGATGCGTACGAAACATACTACTTACTTCATGCAGGCTTCTGGTTGGTGATGCTTCTTGTGCAGTTTTGCATGTAAAATTACGGGGGCACCTGTTACAGAAATACCAATGTTATTACAGCAAACTTCTCAGAAGAAAATTTTCAGCAATAGACATAGAAAATATCATCCAGTTGTTTTGTGTTCTGTACTTCTGTCCTTGCAAATTGAGGACTGAAGGGATCCTAAACAGAGTTAGTGAACAAAAGGAGAAGTCCAAAAACAGAATTCCAGTGCAGCAAAACTATGTCTAAGACATGGAGGAATATTTCCACCATAAAAACTCATTTGAGGGAAAAATAGATCAAATGCTATATCTGTTAAGAATATAAAAGTATTTGTGTCTTTTCCTATTGTCCTAGGGTGTAGTTGTGTCCTTGAGTCTTGTAATATATATATTGCCCCTTTGTGGGCTATGCAATATATGATTCATCTATTCTTCTATAGATCTAACATGGTATCAGAGCCTAGGTTCTTGTAATATATATATTGCACCTTTGTGGGCTATGCAATATATGATTCATCTATTCTTCTATAGATCTAACATGGTATCAGAGCCTAGGTTTTTCAAGACACAGACTTTGGATTTTTCTTTTTTTAGTATCAACCCTTTCAAATGCAATGCTATTGTATAGGTCTTGCATTTGAGAGGGCCTTAAGGATATAAGGGTATTTCTGTCCAAGGATGTTACAACGTCAACTAGGCGTCTCGACAGTGCTAGGAGGGCGCCATGGAGCTTTGCCTCGGCTGGGGGGAGACAACAGAGGGAGGAGGTGACGGAGAGGGGAGGAGGGGCCGGGGGGAGGAGGCGGCGGGGAGGGGAGAGGCGGCGGCACGGAGAGGAGGCTACAGTGGGGGGTTGGAGAGGTGGAGGCGCGGAGAGGAGGTGGCGGCGGGGGGAGGACCGGAGGAGGCGAGGTGGCAACGAGTGCGGGGAGAGGAGAGGAGGCGAGGCGACGACGAGTGCGGTCTGCGGGTCTACGGGGGATAGAGGGGATAGTGCAGCATGAGCTGAACAAGTATAACAACTTGCAGCACTTGTGCACACCACAAACAAACAGAACATACTAACTAAGCAACTATGACACAACTATAGCACACAAGATAAAAATCGATGAATTAAGAAGATAAACCTGGAGATATACGAACTTCGAGTGGATCACAGATTTCTCAGCTTCGAGCAGCTAGATCAGATTTTTCGTTACCAAAGCTGCATAAAACAAAAGAATATGTGATTCATATTTCTTTTCAGAAAAAATGTTAAAATAGTTATAGGGACACTCACAGGATCCTTATATCAAAACCACCAGGTGGTTCGTAATTGGTAATGATATTCAGCAATAATTCAGGTAGATTATTTAGAAAATACCATGCTAAGGCAGCCTCAGCTTGTTCTAAAGAAAAGCGACCAAGGTTTACCAGCTGCATAGGATGAAACAATTTAAGATTTTTACATGTGGTTAGTCCAAATATTATTCACATTGGAAAGCTAACTAATACAATACTTACTTGATTCCTAGCGTGATTTATAAAATTTCTGCAGACTTGCTGCCAGTCAATTGCTGCATCACTATATCTAGAACATTCCTCTCCATCTTCATCGATTATTGGATCATACATGTAGCAGTGATAAATTGGCTCTATAGACTGAATGAAAGATGGCCACCCATCAAACATACCCACAGCGTCTGCAAAAGTTTCCTGGTAATCCGGCTTCTGAAAGTGATAATATCTATCTAGAGCTTGGTACAGGTTTAGCCTTTCCAAAAACGACATCACGCAGCAATGATTATTAATGTAGCACCTGAAGCATTCAGAATATATCTTATCAGAAGGAAAACCTCGTAGCAGTCCAAGAAGATGATTGACATATAGCACTGGATGTTGACCATTCATTGCAAACCACGTCTCGATAATGTCAGCAAGCTTAGCATAATCCTTTTTAAATTTTTCCTCATCAAGAGTAACACGGATAACATTTGACCTTATTACAGCAATAGTACCCGAAAATATTATATCCTGAATATCGAAGTTGCCATCCAAGCTCTGTCCATGAAAATGAATAGCTGAGAGACAAACTAACATAGCATGTAAGGAACATCTCCCGTGCTGGGACAAGGAAACAACTTCAATAACTCCAGTTCCTGGTGGCCTCAATCTTTTTGGAAGGAAGACTGAATGAAAACGATCAGCCAAGTTAACATGGTCAACAAAGGATTGACAATCAATTAGTTCTAAAACCCTGCAAACAGAATTAGTAAAAGATTTAAGCAATGTAGAAACAAATACATATTCAGATATTGTAAACTTGTTATACTCACATGCCTCCCCTGACTCGGTAATGAACTAAAAAAGTAGAGTCTCTGTAGATTAGCAAAGATGATAAAAGTTGATCCTCCGTAACAATATAGCCACAGTACGTCACATACGCATCATAGCTCTTTAATGACTTTCCTAGTCCTTTCTTCTCCAAAGCAACCTCTATCAAGTCTCCTACAGTCGAAGTCTTTACATTGACTTGCGTAGGAATACGAACACCAAAAAAGTCAACCCATAACTGTAAAAGGAATGATACCACACTTCAGTTAAGTGAAGAACTTGTAGAAAAGCTAGAAAATAAATGCGTAATGCAGATGTACACTCAATGTGAAAGAAGTTACAAAATATAAATATTTTTACACTTGTGTGCTCTTTTAGCTGATCAGCCAAACAAACCTAGACAAGATGTAGCCCAAATAGCAAGGAAGCAAAATATCAGTTCAGGATCGATAGGTATGGCATAGTTGACAATGCTAGACAATATACTCAGTCACACTTTACAATTGCTGAATATAACGTACTGATAACATGTTAAGGTAAGATAAGAAAAATACATGTGTCAAGGACTCTGTAAAGCATTCATGAGACTTTGGAGTCTGCTTGCACTCGTAGGGGCTCAAATTTCCTGCAATCCTTGTATCACCACAAGTTTTTTTACACGTTGTATCCTGCAATAGTTTGCAATAGTTAAGTAAAAAACAATGAAGAACTGTTTCAAACACAGAATAGTGTGCATATCTGCCAAATTACAATAGGTAGTAATGATATCACACAGAAGTAGTAGTTTATGATCAATGGACCATGTGCCCATTTCTATTTGTCATCTTAATCAAGCAATATCCTAGGAAAGAAACTCGGAAGGACATGATAAATATGGATTCTCCATTCAAAAGTTTGAAAATTAGCTTGTTAGGCAGCAGATTTACATTCCCAGGTGTAATTTGACAGATAAGACTAAGGGTGCTTTGCAGGAAGCCAACAATCATGTACAAGTGCATATCCACACAAATGTAAGAACAGATTGACCACAGAGAACCTGTCTCCCCAATGGGATAAATGTGGAATTCAATGGCAACAAAAATGGTTTGCAAATTACCCATACAAAAGATTAGAGGACAAACATGATGAAGCACCAGCTAAACCATTCAGTACATAGTAGAGAACTAAGCGGTACCCACATTGCAAAAGTGATCATACGATACTGAGTCTCACATCAGCCTCATACCATGATGAACCGAGTGTAGTTTGTTTGACTAGGACATAATCCCTTTCAACAATTTAATATTAGGAACATATGGTCATACAATCAGCAAGCTTAAAGTATTGGCAACGCATGGAACATAACGCAACACAGCTTATCTATAACACACAAGACGAGTAGGCAGTGGCTAACAGGAGACAGTACAATATAGTTAGTAGGAGAGATAAAATAAATATCATTGGAAAATATGGGATTACTGAAACAAGAAGAATGGGAACAATGTTGTACCTCCTGCTTAATTTTAATTTCATCTGCTTTTCCAATTGGTGTTATCCTCTCTGTGGCCTTATAGACTGAACGGAACCCAGGTTCTTTCTTCAGCGCAAGCAATCTAGTAAATCCAGGAGGAACTGCTGTTTGAACAGGACTTCTAACATTCAGAGAGAACTTAATGAGGGGCTTCTTTTCGGAGCCAGGAGTGGAAACACCAGCTTCTGCTCCAGCAGAAGTTATGGTGGGTAGTCTACAATGGGCTTCAGTAAAGCCAGGAGGAATATCAAGAGGAAATCCTGGAGTGCCTAAACCAAGGCTGGGAAAAGAGGCGATGTATGATTCAGCAGTTTCTCCTGCATGAAGCTGACAATAAGCTTTTGTGAAGCCAGGAGGGACATCAAGAGGAAACCCTGGAGGTGTGTCCGAAACAGGGCTGGGAGAAGAGTCGACAAATGACTCAGCGGTTTCTCCTGTACGAAGCAGGCAATGAGCTTTTGTAAAGCCAGGAGGGACATCAAGAGGAAACCCTGGAGGTGTGTCCAAAACAAGGTCTGAGCCAGCGGGAGTTCTTGTAGCAGATTGACATGGAGAATCTGTAGTCAGAGGAAGCTTTAATAAGAAACCACGTATCGACCAATTGTTGGAGCTGCAACAGTGGAATAGCAAGATGCACCAGCCAAGCAAGAAAAAGTTCTTACCTGCGGAGTCAGGACTGCAACATCCGCTAACAGAAGAAGCAGCAGGAGCTGCACAGCTGGCCGCAGCATTTGAATCAGTAGTTTCGAGCATTGCCAAACATTTGTTGACCTTCTCTGTCTCTGTCTCTTGTCACATCCAATCTAATGCCAATCTCCCCACGGTTGTCCCTCTCTGCCTCTTTGTCTCCTGTCACATCCAATATCTTGCCAATCTCCTTAGATTTGTCCCTCGCCATCCCTTCGCCTCCAGTTGTATCCAATTCTGTGCCAATCTCACATTTGTCACTCTTTGCCTCTTTGCCTTCTATCAAATCCAAGTTCATGCCAATCTCTTCAGATCTTCCACAAGAGTCTCCATTTGATAGACTGGCATCGCTGATCACATTATTTGTTTGATTGTTGGGTCGATGCTGCTTCTTTCTGAGATGCTTCCGGAAAACACCCCAAAAGTAGAATTTGCCACTTTTCTCTGTTACAATAATAATTCTACAGAAGTTAGATCATAAATTCGCACCTGCATACTAGTTTTTCAAACGTTTCAGAAAAAGTTTAGCAGAGATTGCCAAGCATATCAAATATCCAGTTTCCAAAAAGAGAAGAAAAAACAGTTGCAAAAATAACATTTCCAAATAGAAAATTTCACAAAAGGTATGCATATCATCTTGTAGAAAGTTAGAAACTTCAAAGTCCAATGAGTAATGGAAACAGAACTTTGCAACAATAATGCGAACATACTTTGATAATCTTGTGTAAGCAACTTGGATGAAAATATCAGCAACTCCATAGTGCCAACGTAAGCCCGCAAGCCAATATGTGAAGACGTATTTTCCAGGAGATGATCAAAATTCCTATTTGACCTGTAATAAGTGATCATAAGCTTATGAGAGAGAGCGAGAGAGAGCACACATGTGGATAAGCGGTAAGTGCACAGGTGCATGCACACTCTATAAACAACGAAATATTTTTAATCCAAAAGCACTTGCACGGAATAAAGTGTTGAACCATTTAGGTGCCCATTTGCGGGTAACTGAAATGAGTACTCCCACCGTTCATTTAAGAGATGTTTTTGACTTTTCACGGTCTCCGATATGTGACTTTGACCTACTTTTTATAACTTTATCTTATTATATACTAATAAAATTACAATATTGTGAAAGTATTTTTAACGACAAATCTAATGATATAGCTTTCATGTCATGAATCTGGATAGTTTTAAACAAATTAGTGGTCAGACTTTTGAAAGTTTGATGGCACAGACCCTATGACATCACTTAAAAAATAACGGAGGGAGTACTTGCTAACATATGGCAGCTGGCATGGCTGCAAGTAACTCACCAAATGATTACTGATGCTTCTTTAACGTAAGTAGAAGCTATGATGATTAGAGCACATGTACCTTTGAAGAGAGCTTATGAAGCATAGTCCGATATCCTGTCCATCTGGAGGTTTCATCTTGAACATTTTCGGCCACAGCCGAGAAAGAGGAAGAGCCTCTAGCTTTAAGATTTCAGGCATTTGTTTTGAAGCTTCATAAACTTTGATAAAAATTTCAAAAGGGAAATGGGCTTCAAGTCCATCACAAGTATGTGTTAGCTTTCCTATTACTTCAAATTTGCCCCTAAAGAAAGTGGAAACAGATCCAAGTGTTATCTGAAAGTAAAGTAAATGGACACTAAAATAGCAAAATGCCACATATTCATCATTGTAGCTTGATTTCAGCGTTACATAAAAGTTCAACACTTCCAAGTTGCAGAAGAGTTCAACAAACACAAACAGTCATCACTTGTATTGCACATGAACACTGTTATGATATGGCTTATTGCATAGTTATTTGTTGACATAAGACAGCGCCGAAAATTTTTTTTTCTCGAACGCGCAGGAGAACTGCGCATCAATATATTACGAAGAAGAACAAAGGAGTCTAAGAAGACTCGTACAAACCTCACCAAAAAGGCGAGGCTAAAGCCAAAAGATCAAAAGACACAACACCTAAGGCCAAATGGTACAAAGGCCTTTGGCCCCCGCCATACACCACATCTTGGCCTCATCTCTAATGTCTTGTAAAACAATGCTAACATTGGGTGAGGCACCTTCAAAAATACAACTATTCCTATGCTTCCAAACCTGCCAAGCCACCAACACGACCAAAGAATTAAATCCCTTGCGCTGCTGTTTAGGGACTTGATGCAAGGCTTGCCGCCACCACAAGGTGAATACCAAATCATCTGGGCCTGGGGTTAGCCGCTGCAATCCCACCAGAGTAAGCACGGAGAACCAAACACTTCGAGTGAACACGCAAGAAGTGAGAATGTGCTGAATAGTTTCATCCACTTGATCACACAGAGGGCAGCACTCAGGGTGAACAAGACCACGACGGGCCAAACGATCAGCGGTCCAGCAGCGATTAAGCGAAGCTATCCACATAAAGAACTTGCAACGAGGAGGAGCCCAGGTTCGCCAGATCTCCTTCCATGGTTCATACTCCACCACTCCCACAAAAAAACGGCGGTACGCTGATTTAGTTGAGAACCTACCCGAGGAGGATGGCTTCCACACATGCTGATCAACCACACCAGGGGTGAGCCTCACTCGGCCGAGGGCATCCCAAAGACCAAGAAACTCCTCCAAGACTGGAGTAGAAAGACTGCCTCTAATATCAAGAACCCAAGTGTTATCTGTTAGGGCTTCTTGGACCGTCCTTTGATTGACAATTCTGTTCGGCACATGCGCACAAAGAAGGGGGGCAAGATCCATTAAGGACTTGCCATGCAGCCAATTATCACACCAAAAGAGGGTCATGCAGCCATCTCCCACAATAGAGGTGAGCGAAATGGAGAACAATGCTGCCGAATTGGGGTGCACCTGAATATCCAAGCTAGCCCAAGGGCGATCCGGTTGGGTCTTTTTGAGCCACAGCCACCTCATGCGCAGCGCCCAACCAAGAATTTCCAAATCAAGAATGCCCAATCCGCCAAGCTCAAAAGGTCTCTTGACCCGGTCCCAAGAAACAAGGCAGTGCCCACCATTTACTCTCTTGCGACCCTTCCATAGGAAAGCTCTACGAATCTTGTCAATTGCTTTAAGGGCCCATTTAGGAAAATCCAGCGCAAAGAGAGGATAGATAGGAATTGCTGAGAGCACCGCCCGAATAAGAGTGGCTCGGCCGCCTGGGTTCATCATGGTAGCTTTCCATCCAGGCAGCTTGTCAGCAATCTTGTCAATTATCATGTAAAAGTCAGATTTGGGGAGTTTCCTGATCGACAACGGGAGCCCGAGATACTTGCAAGGGAACTCTTGAACTTTGCAAGGAAAGGACCCTTGCACTATTTCCAAATCATGTTGGTGACAGCAGATTGGGGACACCGAGCACTTGCTTAAGTTGGTGATCAACCCTGATGCTTCTCCAAAGACCCGGAGAATCTCTTTGATCAACTCAAACTCTTCCAAACAGGGCCGCAAGAAAAGAACCACATCATCAGCAAAAAGAGAGACCCGCTGACTAGGTCCTCTAGAAAGAAGGGGCTGCAAAAGACCATTCTCACACGCCTTATTAATTAGAGAGTTGAGCACATCCATTACCAAGATGAACAGCATCGGGGATAAGGGGTCGCCTTGCCGAAGCCCCCGCCGGTGCTGAATGAGTTCTCCCGACACACCATTTACCATTACCCGAGTTGTAGAGGACCGCAGGAGCTTGGAAAGTAAGTTACACCAAACTGGACCAAAACCCATATGGCTTAAGACTTGCAGCAAGAAAGACCAAGCCACCGAATCGAACGCTTTTGAAATATCCAGTTTGAGGAGAACTCTTGGATCCCTTTGTCTATGGAGGACTTTAGCTGTTTGCTGAACTAGAATAAAATTATCAAGGATACATCTCCCTTGGACAAAAGCACTATGATTTGGAGAGACCAATTCTTTGAGCTTTGGAGCCAACCTATTGGCCAGAATTTTGGTGACCAGCTTTGCAAAACTATGAACCAAGCTTATAGGTCTGTAATCCTTGATTTGCAACGCTTCTGGGTCCTTCGGAAGCAAAATGATGTACGCCGAGTTAAGAAGGAACAAACTACTGACATCACTATGTACCAGTCTACTAAGAGCGGCCATGAGATCCACCTTCACTATACTCCAACAAGTTTTGAAGAAACGTCCAGTGTACTCATCCGGACCCGGTGCCTTGTGTGAAGGAAGAGATTTAATTGCTGCCCACACCTCTTCCTCCGTGAAACCCTGCTCCAGGGCTGACAAATCATGAGTTTCTTGGTAGAAGGACTGCAGGTTTAAGGAGCATTGTCTTTGAGCCACTGTGCCAAGCAATCCTGAGTAGAACTCATAAGCAGCCTGCTGCTTGTCTTCATGCCCGGTAACAAGTTTGTCCCCCACTTGGAGTTTTGCCAAGAAATTCTTTCTCTTTCTGTGCCTAGCTTGCTGATGAAAGAAGGAAGTATTTGCATCTCCCTCTTTCAACCAAACCAACCTGGAGCGTAAGCGAGCAATGGTTCGCTCTAGAGAAGCTAAACCGAGTGCATGTCGCTTCAGCTGCCGCCGCAGCCACACCTCCTCGCAAAACAGCACTCGGACATCTTGGGCAATTTCAAGACGGTGTAAGATTTCCGTGGCCAACTGGAGCTGCAGCTTAACATTGCCTACTCTCTTTTGGCTCCAAGATTGCAGGTTCCTTGCAAGTCTTCTTAGCTTCAGGGAAAGGATTTGCAGCGGGCAAGAAGCTACTACTGGTTCGCTCCAGGAGCTTTGAACCTCCTGCAGGAAGCCCTCAAGCTTTGGCCAGTAGCTTTCAAAGTGAAAACGCCGCTTCCCCTGAACATTAGCCCTTAGACCAAGGATTAAAGGGCAGTGATCTGAAACCAAAGAAGCAGAACTCTGAAGGATGCAGTCGGGAAACAATTGATCCCAATCAGATGTCATGAAGACCCGATCCAACCGGACCAAAGTGGGGACATCCCTCTCATTCGACCAAGTAAACTTCCGGCCCAGAAGAGGAATTTCTTTCAGCTCCAAGTCATCCAAGAATCGGCGGAAGCGACCCATCATTGCTCTATTCACATTGGTGTTATTCTTATCCTCCGCTAGATATATGAGGTTAAAATCCCCTCCAATCACCCACGGTCCTTGACAGGCTTGCCGAATGTCACGAAGCTCCTGCAGAAATTGCAACTTCTGATCATCAGCTTGGGGGCCATACACTCCTGTGAACCACCAAGGCCGCCCCTCATGAGAAGCAAACTGCACCGAGACCGAAAAGGTGTCCACACGGGATGCTAAAGCACGGCAAACACCTCCTTTCCAGGCCAGCAACACACCCCCCCTTGCACCGCATGCTGACAAAACTACAGATTGATCAAACTCACTTCCCAGCAAAGACAAGATCAAACGACCAGATATAGACTCCATCTTGGTTTCCTGAAGGCACACAACATCAGGCCGAATAGAGTTAACCAAGCTTCTGACACTGTCCCGCTTTGCCTTGCAGTTGATGCCTCTTACATTCCAAATGAGAAAGTCTGACAACATTGGTTCTGAGCAACATCAACGACCTTAATGCACACCCACAGATCACAGATCACCCGTGGCTACACTTGGAAAAATAGCGACCTCACGAGGCGCTTCACCTGATGAAGGAGGCTGCCAGCCAAAGAGCGCCGCAAGTGCCGCAAGATGAGTTTGAGTGAGGGGTTTGTCGAAGACGCGATTGTACCTTTCCAACTCTTTCTCTCCTATGACTTCATGATCAGCAACCAGTCCCAGGCAACGTATCAAGGATGCTTGAGTTTGAGTGGAGGTCTGCATAGCCGCCTTGCCCTTGCTCAGCCTGCTGCTACAGCGAAGGACAAAGTCTGACGGGAGTTGAGCGGCCCGCCGTTTTTGAATTGCCGGCGCAGGAAGCAGACCATCAGTGGCTTGGGTGACCTTGGCGATGGACTCAGTCGGTGTTGAAGGAATTGGGGTGGACTGTTGCTGCTGTGGATGGCTTGAACGACGCCTGGCGTAAACACGCGAGATGGACCGGCGCCCTCCGCTGGAACGGTGCAGCTACCGGACGCAGCGGGCCAGGGGTCCGAAGCAACGTCCCGTGCAGCCAGAGCCGACTCAAGAACCGGAGCGGGAGATTCTTTTGCGCGCGAAGCAACGACGTTCTCCGGGTCTGGGTCCACCGCGCGGAAGCTCAGGGTAGCCGGGATTGGTTGCATGGCGTCGGCCGCAGCAGCAAAAGGAGGCTCGGGAGAGGGCCACAGAGCCTCCTCTGCGCTAGTTCCCAACACCAGACGGGCTTCCTTGGGCAGAGCAGAGGAGGGCCTTGGGACAGCACTCTGCCCCGGCTGGAGATCCTCACCATCATGACGAATCCCCACCTCCAGCTTAGAAGCCGCCACGTGGTCGACGCCGTGGCCAGCAAGCGACCGAGTGGGCCCCAGGCGGAGTTTGACCGGTATGCGAGCAACCTGGGAAGCTCCGGCGTTCCTCCTCATCGGCGACCTGCCCCTAGAACGCGGCAGAGAAATGGAGGCCGTGGAGGACCTCCGCTGCCGGAGACTGGTCGCGGCCTCGCCAAGGACGGCTGCGACCTGATCGAAGATGGTCGCCGCCTGGTCGAAGGAGGCGACGGAGAGCGCAAGACGGAGGGCCTTCACTGCTTCGGCTATCGCCAGCTCAGAAACACGTCCAGAGGAGTGGCTTCGGCGCTCACGACGCCGCCGATGCCGTCCACCAGGGCCAACACCACCAGCCGCCGCCGGAGCTGAAGACGAGGGAGCTACCGCGACCGGGGAGATGCGTCGCCATACCGAGACACGTCCCTGCGACGGAGGAGCTCCAGGACAGCCATAGGAACGGTGGCCAAGACCCATACATCGAAAGCATCACACCCGGCAATTGAAGCAGAGAGGCAATTGAAGCATTTTCCGCGGAGGTCCACCGGCGCCGGACGACGAGGGTCGCCAGAAGGGAGACGAGGCCTACTCCGGTGACGGCGACGACCCACCACCTTATGCCAGCCTTCCTCAACTGGCCCTGGAGACAACCCGCGGCCATGAGGAAGCACGGCGCGATCGCCATGGACACTGACTAGGCAAGTACGCTGGCGAGCCGCTGGCAGACGTTCCGGCATCGGAGACACTTCGCCGGCCGACCTGGGAGATGCCAGCACCACGTCGCGGTAGGAAGGGGTCTCAGCAAGCCTGGGGGCGCAGGGGAGGCGGGAGGAGAGACCTCCCTCCAGCGCTCCAGCTTCGATCGCCCTGCTGCGGGGGAGGACGGCGACCGGAGAGAAGGGGGGGTGGCCGGCGCTACCGAGGAGGTGGCCGCCGATTCCGGAGTTGACGTCGGCGGGAGGCTGAGAGGATAGGACATTTCCGCTTCGTCAGAGACTTAACTCACAGCGCCGAAATAACTCTGCCAAAAATCTGATGCACAGACTAACTATACTAATAATTAACTTCATCGCCTAGCAGACAAGGTTCAAGGTTAATAGTGAAAGAATAAGCTTGTGTGTTGTGTGGTCTATGTTCTGAAATTAGTGGTAGATAAAGCTCCAATCCAGGTTAGCTTTAGATAGAAAGTTCTTTTGCTTTAGTTTGTTGAGCTCTGGTTCTTGCTTTAGTCTGTTAAGCTTTTTGCTTTAGTTTGTTAAGTTCTGTTTTGGCTTTTGGGCCTTTATAATGAACCAAGGAGCAGCTGCAATTAGCACTGCAAAATCCTTCACAAAAACCCAGTTTCCACTGTCAAGGCTAACAGTTGGTATCAGAGCTCTTGTTACCTTCCTTGGAGATGTCTTCCTCGTCAGGACGGCGGGCTACTGTTGCAGCTGCTGCTCAGGCGGCGGCGGCTGCCGAAGAGGAGGCGCGCGAGGTGCGCATCACCGCCGCTGAAGCAACGGCGGCACAGGCAGGAGAGGCGGCCAGGGCTGCCATGGCGGCGGCAGAAGCTGCTGCTGCCGCCCTCCGTATCGACAAGGAAGACCGGGAGCGTCGCCCTGTGTGGCGGACCCCTCACAGGGACCACGACCGTCGAGCCTCGCCATCTCCGCACCGTCGTCGAGGTCGTTCCGGGAGACCGGTTTCGCCCATCGTCCAGCGCGTGATCAAGGAGTCCAGCGGAGGCACCCCATGGCCGATGCTCACCAAGACAAACTACAACGAGTGGAGTCTGCTGATGAAAGTGAAGCTGCAGGCCCGCGGCTCTGGGATGCCGTTGAGTACGGCGACGCCGAGTTCCATGATGACCGGCTGGCGCTCGACACTCTTCTCGCCTCCGTCCCGTCGGAGATGGTGCCATCGCTCGCGGACAAGCCGACCGTGAAGGAAGC
Organism: Dendrocalamus latiflorus; assembly: GCA_017311315.1. NCBI lineage: Eukaryota > Viridiplantae > Streptophyta > Magnoliopsida > Poales > Poaceae > Dendrocalamus > Dendrocalamus latiflorus. The sequence goes on from CM029651.1 coordinate 48,890,926, forward strand.
CTGGGACTCCATCGCGGCGGCGCGAATCGGCGCCGACCGTGTCCGCAAGTCCACGTTGCAGAAGCTGCGGCAAGACTGGGACCGGCTTGCTTTCCGGCCTGGCGAGGACGTAGACGACTTTGCTCTTCGTCTCGCCGGCCTGGTGCAGCAGCTGGTCCGGCACGGCGACGGCGACATCGACGAGCAGAAGGCGGTGGAGAAGTTCTTGCGCATCGTCCCCAAGAAGTACACCCAGATCGCCCTCTCGATTGAGACCCTTCTGGATCTCTCGACCCTGTCCATCGAGGAGGTGACGGGCAGGCTCAAGGCCATCGACGACCGCGAGGAAGAGCCTTCGACCGAGCCAGTCATCTTGGGGGGAAGCTGCTCTTCACCGAGGAGCAATGGCTCGCCCGCCAGAAGGAGAAGAAGGGGGAAGGCTCGACCTCATCCAAGGATCGCCGTCGGCGACCGCGCAAGAAAGAAAAATCTGACGGCGGCTGCGGTGGAAAAGGAGGTGGCGGCGGAGAACGCAAGGCGGCTCGCGACGATGTCTGTCTGAACTGCGGCCGCCCTGGTCACTAGGCCAGGGAGTGCAGGCAGCCCAAGCGCGGTGCAATGGCCCACATGGCCCAAGCTGAGGAGGACGAGGAGCCCGTTTTATTTCTGGCCCATGCGAGCCCAGCTCTGGGGTCCACCGGAGACAAAGGGGAGGGTGCAACCCTAATATCCCCTCGCCCACGCTCTGCGCCGCCGCTCAACTTTTCCCCTCAGACGGCATCCACCTTCCTCCACATCGACCAGCCGCAGGCCCGCGTTTTTCTCGGCGACGGCTCCGGCGACGACAAGCTCGAAGGATGGTACCTCAACAGCGGCGCCACGCACCACATGACCGGGCGTGTGGAGCATTTCGCCGACCTGGATCGAAGCGTCCGGGGCACCGTCAAGTTCGGCGATGCATCTGCGGTAGAGATCCGCGGTGTTGGATCCGTCGTCTTCGTGGCCAAGACCGGGGAGCACAAGCTGCTCCATGGCGTCTACTACATCCCGGCGCTCCGCAACTCCATCATCAGCCTCGGCCAGCTCGACGAGGGTGGCGCACGAGTGGGGATAGACCGAGGTGTGCTCCGGATCTGGGATCGACGCGGGCGCCTCCTCGCCAAGGTCAGCCGCGGGCGTAGCTGATTGTACGTGCTGCACATGGAGGTGGCCTGGCCCCTCTGCCTCGCCGCTCGTCATGATGATGAGGCCTGGCGCTGGCACGAGCGGTTCGGACACCTCCACTTCGAGGCTCTGCGGAAGCTGGGGCGCGAAGAGATGGTGTGCGGGATGCCCCGGATCGACCACGTCGAGCAGCTATGTGACACCTGTGTAGTGACCAAGCAGAAGCGGCGTCCCTTCCCTCGTCAGGCCATGTACCGCGCGCAGAAGCAGCTCGAGCTCATCCATGGCGACCTGTGCGGCCCTGTCACACCGGCGACTCCGGGAGGCCGGCGCTACTTCCTGCTTCTGGTGGATGACGCGTCACGGTTCATGTGGGCCGTTCTTCTCGCGACGAAGGCTGGAGCTGCGGACGCCATCAAGCATGTCCAGGCCGCTGCAGAGGAGTGCGGCCACAAGCTCCGAGTGCTGCGCACCGACAATGGAAAGGAGTTCACCGCAGCCGAGTTTGCCGCCTATTGTGCTGATGAAGGGATCCAGTGGCACTATTCCACGCCCTACACGCCGCAGCAGAACGATGTGGTCGAGCGTCGGAATCAGACCGTGGTGGCGACCGCGCGCGCGCCCTGCTCAAACAGAGGGGCATGCCGGCGACGCTCTGGAGGGAGGCAGTGATGACTGCTGTTCATCTACTCAACCGCTCGCCGACCAAGAGCCTAGCAGGGAAGACTCCGTACGAGGCCTGGCATGGGCGTACACCGGCGGTCGGACACTTCCGCACGTTTGGCTGTCTGGCATACGTCAAGGAGCTGAACCACGTCGGCAAGCTGGATGATCGGAGCACGCCTGGAGTCTTCATCGGCTATGCTGAAGGTGTCAAGGGGTATCGCATCCTCGACCCGACAACCTGGCGTGTGCGCACGGCGCGCGACGTCGTCTTTGACGAAGGACGTGGCTGGGACTGGACCAAGGAGACCAACGGCGACGCAACGATGACACTGGATGACTTTGTCATCGAAGATGTGCATCTTGGAGGAGCCGGGGGAGCGGGTGGCACTGTGCCAACACCCGGCTCACCTGCTCCTGCACCCTGGATGCCATCGACTCCGCCGAGCTCGCCAGCTCCGGACCAGGGAAGCACGCCGTGCACGCCGTCGCCCACCGCCACTCCGCTCGCTGTGCCGACAACCACTCCAGCTCCCAACTTCGCCACACCTCTGGAGAACGACGAGGATCGCATCGACGCTGCACATGAGGATACCCCACTGCGCTACCGCACCATCGACGACATACTCGGTGATCAAGCAGTGCCAGTGTATGTACAGCGCAACATCGACGCCGAGCTACACCTGACTCATACCGGAGAGCCTTGCTCGTTTGTGGAGGCCGAAGGCAATGCGGCTTGGCGTGCCGCAATGCAGCAGGAGTTGGACTCCGTCGAGCACAACCATACTTGGGAGCTCGTCGACCTGCCGGCCGGCCACCGCCCAATCACCTTGAAGTGGGTGTTCAAGCTCAAGAAGAATGAGGCGGGAGAGGTGGTCAAGCACAAGGCAAGGCTTGTCGCCCGTGGTTTCGTCCAACAGGAAGGGATTGACTACGACGACGCATTCGCGCCAGTGGCTCGTATTGAGTCCATCCGCATCCTCCTCGCTCTGGCTGCCCAGGAGGGGTGGCGCGTCCATCATATGGACGTCAAGTCGGCGTTCCTGAACGGCGACTTGAAGGAGGAGGTGTACGTGCAGCAGCCCCCTGGTTTCGCCATCGCCGGCAAGGAGGGGAAGGTGCTGCGACTGCGGAAGGCACTCTACGGCCTGCGACAAGCACCCCAAGCTTGGAACGCCAAACTGGACAGCACGCTCAAGGAGATGGGCTTCCAGCAAAGCGCTCACGAGGCAGCGGTCGTTCCATCCTGCTGGTGGGCGTCTACGTCGACGACCTCGTGATCACCGGCACGGAAGAAGCAGAGGTGGAGGCGATCAAGGCTCAAATGAAGACCACCTTCCAGATGAGTGACCTTGGTCTCCTCAGCTTCTACCTCGGCATGGAGGTGCGCCAGGACAACTCCGGCATCACTCTTCGACAAGCTCACTACGCCAAGCACATCGTCAAGTTGGGCGGCTTGGACGGGTGCAACCCCGCCCACACTCCGATGGAGGAGCGGCTAAAGCTGAGCCGCTACAGTGAGGCGGAGGAGGTCGACGTAACGCAGTACCGGCGCATTGTCGGCAGCTTGCGCTACCTGGTGCACACCCGGCCGGACTTGGCGTTCGCAGTCGGGTATGTGAGCCGGTTCATGGAGCGGCCGACGATGGAGCACCAGCAGGCCATCAAGCGAATCTTACGCTACGTCGCGAGCACCGCCGACTACGGTCTGCACTATGCGAGGAATCCTGGTGCAACACAGTTCGTCGGCTACTGCGACAGCGACCTCGCCGGCGACATCGACACGAGCAAGAGCACGAGCGGCACGTTGTTCTTCCTCGGCAACAGTCTCGTGAGCTGGCAGTCCCTCAAGCAACGGGTGGTGGCGCTGTCGAGCTGCGAAGCTGAGTACATTGCCGCCACCTCTGCCGCAACACAAGCACTCTGGTTGGCTCGGCTGTTGGGTGAACTCCTTGGCAAGGAGGCCGAGGCAGTCGAGCTCAGGGTGGACAACAAATCCGCCCTAGCACTGGCCAAGAACCCCGTCTTCCACGAGAGAAGCAAGCACATCCGGATCAAGTACCATTTCATCAGAAATTGTCTGGAAGAAGGGAGCGTGAAGGCCAGCCACATCAACACCGTGGACCAGCTCGCCGATATTCTCACCAAACCTCTCGGGAGGGTGAGGTTCCATGAACTGCGTGCTCAAATTGGACTAGTTCACATCAAGTCGGAGGCTGCACACAAGGCTTAGGGGGGAATGAAAGAATAAGCTTGTGTGTTGTGTGGTCTATGTTCTGAAATTAGTGGTAGATAAAGCTCCAATCCAGGTTAGCTTTAGATAGAAAGTTCTTTTGCTTTAGTTTGTTGAGCTCTGGTTCTTGCTTTAGTATGTTAAGCTTTTTGCTTTAGTTTGTTAAGTTCTGTTTTGGCTTTTGGGCCTTTATAATGAACCAAGGAGCAGCTGCAATTAGCACTGCAAAATCCTTCACAAAAACCCAGTTTCCACTGTCAAGGCTAACAAATAGCACAGCTAGTATTGGATGACACAAGTGAAATTAAAACAGTGCTCTTGTTGATCATGCCGTCAGCGTTGATAATTTGGGCAGTTCAACTTCTGGTATCTTTGAGTTTTGTACTTGAGCCCGAAACAAACTTTTATTCAATTTGGAGGCTACATCTTCAAAATCAATACATTTGATTGGGGAGATAAATCCAGGTTGTGTAAAAGTACAGTGCAACAAAATAAATTCCACCTATTTTAAGATGAAAGCTCGGTACAACCCTTTGCAAAATATTCTAATGCATAAGAAACATACTACTTACTTCCAGCAGGCTTCTGTTTGGTAATTCTTCTTGTGTAGTTTTGTATGCAAAATTACTGGGGCACCTGTTACAGAAATACCAATGTTATTACAACAAACTTCTCAGAAGAAAATTTTCAGCAATAGACATAGAAAATATCAACCAGTTATTTTGTGTTCTGTACTTCTGTCCTTGCAAATGAGGACTGAAGGGATCCTAAACAGAGTTAGTGAACAAAAGGAGAAGTCTCAAAACAGAATTCCAGTGCAGCAAAACTATGTCTAAGACAACGAGGACTATTTACGCCAGAAAAACTCATTTGAGGGAAAAATAGATCAAACGTTATATCCAAGCTAAGCATACTGTAGAACTAGCATATATAAGATAAGAAAAAGGTTATGGACGTGAGAAAAATTCCAAGCCGGTTAAGTAATAATGAGCCTAAAATTTCTGTAGCAGTTTCCAAACCATACATGTAATTTGTGTTATTTTTCTTTTTTTCCTTGTATCTTCTTAAGTTTCCGTGCTTCCTCAACCTTGAATAACCACGTGTTTCTACATCTCTTCATAATATAAGTACAAAGAGTCAGAAATGCCAAGCAATGTAATGATAGTGCAGCATGAGCTAAACAAGTAAAAGCATTAATCTATTATTTTCTAGGTTTACTAATAAGATCATGGGCAATCTAATGACAAAAAAAGCAAAGTACAGCAAGATATTCAGTAATGCAAAAGCAGACATTTTAACAAGGTAAAAAGGCTCGCCCTAAGTAAATGAAAGCTAGACGGTTAAGATGAACATCTTGACAAAATTTTTCTTTTGCAATTTTTGAATAAGCATAATTTATCAAACACTAGATTGCAGGGATGCTATTATTCATTTCATTTATTTTAGATAGTTAGATGAAAGAATAGAAGAGATTACTCTCAGGATCCTCACTGTGGCTTTGTGTTGGAGGAATGGTTGTTTTGCACTGCAGTGAGGCCAGGTTGCATTGTCCATCAAACAAATTTAGTCTGGAAGAAGGCCTTGATCTAGTACCTTGATGTACCTCAGTGGACCTTTCACTAAGCACAGATGTTGGGCTCAGCATTGTAGGCTTCACAGTTGGTTCTTTTTGCACAAAAGGAGCTGTAGAACACAACTTCCCATTGTCAGGTGTGCAGACACGCTTAGAAGAAGGTTCTGCCTTTGAACCAAGAGGAGACTCACTTGAATGTGCAGCAAGCACATGCACAGAACTAGGAGATATGGGATTTATCACTGCCTCTTTTAGCAAACCCACTGGGGGAATTGCACTGCTCTGGACTTGACAGTGTAAAACACTTGAACTGCAACTCCTAACAAATGCTTCACTACTATCCGTTCTGCTAAGATTCTTAGAAACAGTAGCATCATTAACCATAGATGTCACAGAAGGCTGCGAAAGAACAGCCTTGCAGCTTGGTGATGGACGGTTCTTAAGAGAAGCAATTTGTGTAGTAAGGGAACTTGTGATATAGTCCCCAACAAATGAATACCCATTTTCAGCTGTCTCAAGCTTCTTAGGAGAAAGACATGAAGCAATGGGTGAGGCTGGTGGTGTAGGCTTTTGATTGAGCGATGTGGATCCCACAAGAGACACTTTGCATGAACTTGGAGGAGTGGCACTTCGTCCGCAATGCCTTTTCTGTGATCCAGCCAAGCCAACAGTTCTACCAAACGGTTTTCCATGTCGTACATAAGTAATGCCTTCTGCGGGAATTAACTTCACTCTTGCATCGGGTTTTGAATATGTATCGCCACCGCCAGAAGATCTATGCATCCTGTACTTATGTGAAGAGTCTAATCTTGAAATTCCCTCTGTCTTGAGCACTGCATCATTGGCATGGTGGACTTTGTTCTGTCTGAGATGACTCAAAATTGATTGAAAAAAATCACTATCAGTTGTGAAACCAATAGGACTAGAAATAACATAAAAGAATCCAGCATTTGTAATGTAGAAAAAAGTGCATGATATTTAAATGTAATCCAGGCAACAGGAATGACTTGCTAGTCTGCCAAGAGCCTACACAAACAAAAGATGTACACATGCCTTACATAATGCCACAGTACCTAGTTCTGATGTAATAATAACCAATACCTCTACTTTTATGGGAAACGGGAAACCATACAAAAGAAGGAAGCTAGTATATCAAGTGTTAATACTCAATAGACTCGTGCGTCATCCAAAATATGACTCAAATTATACCAGGAGACTTAAACCAACATACCATAGAAAATTGTAAATGCATGTGTGGTTCATCTTATCTGAAGAGGCATAATGCTCAGAATCTCATTCTTGTAGTGCAATACTGACTACCATAATTAATAATCGGATGTGTATCGTTTAGCTTATTGTATAGCAGATTATCAAATATCAGATATCAAGTAATATATTCGATCGTATACACCCATATTCCAGTCAACCTAAGCTCCCATTTGCAGTTTATTTTTCTTATTAGTCATTCTTTGTCTCATTATGATCCACAATTCTGCCAGAAGAAATGATACATGTTTAAGATACATGTTTAAGGGGTCTAGTGCAGGCCAATAGCGATGTGCAATCATGCAAACTCTCATGCAAGCCATTGGATGAGAGATGAACGGATTAGATTAAATGGATCCTGATAAGGTGGGAGCCCTCATAAATAGTTCTCCAACATGTGACCCTTAAATCCCAGAAAATTTGATCCATCCAACATATGATGGTCAACGTGTAAAGTTTGCATAATTGCACCTAGCTATTGGTTTGCACTAGATATGTTCCCTATGCTCAATATTTAATATATGCATTGGTCAACTTAGGTAAAGTTTCTCAAGTTTGGATAAAATCTACATAGGCATAAGTTTACCCCAAGTAATAGCCAGACATATCAATCTTACAACCACTACATTGGAGGCACATACACCGCACCATTCGGTCAGCCAAACCAATATCCTAGACAAAACATGAGAATGGGTGCACTATTCTTTAGAACGATGTATACTGGACGAATAAATGAGTACACCTTCACTGACAAACAAGCAAGGCTCTTTCATTGACAAATCTAACCGCAAATTACATAGGCAAAAAGGAACCTACGCATGCTCTGGAGCTTGCTTGTACTGACAGCGGGTCATTTTCCCTGAATCACTTCTTTCACCACAAGCTGGACAAGCTGTACCCTGCAACAGTACAACAAAAAATTGAAGATTAAACGATTCCTAGGTTTCTGTATAAAAGCGATATGTTCCAAAAAAAAAGAACCCTCCTTTTCTCACGAACAAAACCGAAGCACACAAAAAAAATCGCAAGAGGGAAGAAGCAGGCAAATGCTACTAGTAAGACCCTCGAGAGCAAGAAGCGACATGTACAAAACCCACTGGACGAACAACAAGCGAAAGGAGGCATCAACCAAGCCCGCTCCATTTCACACAGCAAAACTCCGCCATAGAAAACCCTAGGATCGCCGAGAAATTTAGGGGGAAAACAGCGTGCGCCGGGGAGGAGAGGGTTGATCTTGATCACCTGTGCAGCCCTCGGCGGCGCGTCGGGGCGGCGAGCGGGCGGAGGCGACGCCGGGCGGGAGTTGGCGAGGATAGGGTTCGGTGGGTGCCTACCCAATGGCCACGCCGCGTGCGCCATTGGATTCCTCGCGATCGTCACAGAGAGAGAGGGGCGCGCGCGAGAGAGAGGCGAGTGAAGTGGGTTTTGCGTTGTGGTTGTGTGTGTGGGTAGGGCTTATAAGGGGGAAAGGAAGGAGACGGTTGCGAGCAGTAGGAAGGGCTTCCGGGCCCCCTCGCAGCTGCTATTTCGGGAAATAGCTAACCTAGCCCGCTTTTCGCGCGACGATCATGTGGCATGCAGACATGTGGGTCCCGCACTGGTGGGTCCAAGATGTCATTGAGTGGTGCGCGGCGTGCTCCAACCGGGGTGTGGAGTCTGTGTTGTGTGCCATGATTCCAGTTCGAGGATCCGTCGTGGGCCGACCCGGTCACTCTTGCCGGATGCATCCGGATGGTACATGTGGATGATCTGACGGCCATTTGTTATTATAGGCTGCATGCCACGAGCTAGGCTAGATTTTTTTTGGGTTTTTAACTTACTAGTTTGCGAAGTCCGATTCGGGTTTTAGCATCAGGCGCCGCTTCTGTCGTGCGATCTTCTTCGTGCAAGAGCAACACAACCTTCAGATCTCCTTATCTTTGTGAGTTGTGACGCATCAAAAATCGTCAATCTTAAAACACGAAACAAAACAACTGTCTGGTGCAAGATTGGAGCAGGCTCTTAAGACCTTAAGCAATTTGCGTACAAAGTTTCACGGCCATTTGATATTTTAATCTTTCTTCTAATCAAAAGATATGTGAATTTTAGATCTTGTGATTGTGCGGTCATGTGTTGCTCTGTTCTTTCGAATTATTTTCGATCGCTTCCAGTTTTGACCACAGTCAAGACTCAGATCGCATCGCGTCTGATTTCGACCGCACTTGTTTCCGATTGCTCGATGGTCATAGATCTTGTGCTTGTGCGCCCCCACTGCTTTTCTTGTTCTTTATGACTGCAGTCGATTACGAGTGCTCGACAGCCTTCGACCACGTCTCATGACTGCTCTGTTTTGATATTGTTCTCTTCTCTCTCAATATTTTCTTGATCCAAGAGTTTTGATTTGATTTCTTCGATGTAGTTGTTTGCTGTGACATGTGGGATTGGACTCAAAGCCATCTTGGCTATTATCTTCCCACGAGCATGGTCGGTTCATCTGTTCGATCTCAAGTCTCTGTTCTCGCGCACCTTTAATCAAATCTCAAAAAGGTCTCAACTCACTTACTAAGTTTTCATTCCAAGATTAGATTAGTTTCCTGAGATCTTAAGTTATTTGCATACAAATTTTTGAGGCCATTTGATCTCTGAATCAAAAGATTTGATGTTTTTAGATCTAGTGACCATGCGCCGTTTCTAGTACTTCTAGTCATTTATGACCACATCTGGTTTCGATCGATCAATGGTCATAGATCTCTCGGTGTCATTCTGAACTGTTACGACCACATACTGGTTTTTAGCTGCGTGTATTTTTTGTCCGTACTTTGGTCATCAACTACGGTGGTGTTGACCATTCATTGGCCTTCGACCATGTTGTTTACGATCGCGTCGGTCTTTGATAGTGCTGGTTTCCGACCACTCATTGATCCTAAACTACGCTAGCCTTTTGACCGCACATTGGACGTTGATAACGTTGGTATTGACCACGTTGGTCTTCGACAACGTTGGTGTTCGACCGCGTTGGTTCCGACCACGTTGGTTTCAACCACGTTGGTTTTGACCACATTGGTTACAGCCACGTTGGTTTCGACTACGTTAGTTACGGCCACGTTGGTTACGACCACGTTGGTTTCGACCACAGTGGCTTCGACCACGTTGTCTGCCCTTCGACCACGTTGTCTGCCTTTTGACCACGTTGTTTTTCTCTGCTGACTGATTGCGTTCAATTTAACTGTCCTGTGCTTTCCGACCAGTAGTCGTAATCGACCATGTTGTGTTTCCGTCGAGTGGTCGTAACTCGACCACGTTGTGCTCTGATGTAGTCGACTGAGCTTTGTGTTCCTCTGTTTTCAAGTAGACCACATATCTTAATCTTCATAGCTTTGTAGCTATTGGAGAAAAGGAATATGTGAATATTTGGAGAAAAAAATCTCTAGGCACCATTCACCCCCTCTGTTGCCTGTCCGGTCCTACAAGTGGTACCAGAGCCATGTTGGCTCTTTGTTTGATCTTAATTGATCTTGAGCATGGCAACTAGTAGGAACCTTGTGAGCTTGTCTTTGTATCTTGTTGGGGTGTTTTTGCCAATGATGTCCTTTGTGATAAGAGGCCCGAAATCAACTAGAGAGTGATCTTATTTGCAAGAAACTACAAGTATGAGATTTGTGGTACATTCTTTACCTTTTGTTATTCAAGTGGTAGGGAGAAGAAGCTTTTGGGGCTCACGGATGATGATAATATTGACAAGGAAGATGAGCTTCGACTCATCATGAGCAAGGTAAAGCCTCAATGTGACCTTGGCTTTGTGCAAGATGAATATGCTTGCTCTTAGAGATAATATGAGATTCCTAGATGATAAAATGCTAGATTGCTTGATGATGATTTTGTTAGGTTAGAATCCCATTTATCGTGTGTAGGTTGTGAGTTTTTACATGTGGATACTGAAAATGTTGAATTCTCTTCTTGCATGCTTAAAAATCTGAAAATAAGAAATTAAAATTGGCTCACCTCACATGTGTAGAGTAGCTTGAGTTAGCTAGGGCTGGGATTAGTGAGCCTAGTGCCTCTGTTCATGATTCTCTTGTTAATACCCCTAGCTTATCTTGTTTTATGATTGGAGCAGCTATGTTCCTCTTCTTGGTCCAATTCATTGGTCACTTGCATTTTTCATCTCTTGCATATATTCTCATTCTTTCAGAGATGATGTAAATACTTTGAGGAGAGAGCATGTTGATATGAGCGCTGAATCTTGCAACTTAGTCTCCTTTGTTTATTTGGATTTGGATCTTTTCTGTAGTGAGCATAATTTTATCGTTGTTGGTATTTGTGCCATATCTTTAGATGCTCCTATTTTGGCTAGTGCGATTCTTGTTGACTCTTCTGGTGTTGTCCAAGGGACTTCTCTTTTTGAGCAAGGATGGTGCTTTGTCCTCCCAAACCATGTCTCTTAGTAGACATTTGCACCATTTCTCATTCTGTGAGAAGGATGGATATCATCGATGTCGTGGATTGGATTCTTATGGTTTTGGTTTTTGTCCACGTGCTATCCAGAGGAAGGATTTCCACCATTTTTCAAGTGGTGGACCTCGTTCTCCTCATCGAGGTGCGCACCTACAGCAAGGAGGAGTTGTGAGTTCTTTTGGTGATTCTGTTGGTTCTCATCTTGGTGCTTTCAAATAAGACATTTGCCGCTTTTTGAGAGATGCCACTCGTTTTACTTGTCGAGTTGTTCACTTGCGGTATGCCTCCTGGATTAGATTTCCTTGAATGAACCATCCATTACATCATGCTAACTCGCATACTTCTATTGTGAGTATGTCAAAGTCTTAGGTTCCCAAGTACCTGTTTACTAACCATTCAGGATTCAAGACTCGGGTACTTTGTTCTTCTCATAAGTGCTGGGATGCAGGATGGAGAGTATGTACTTGATTGGGTTCTAGTCTTTTGCTTCATCACATGATTAGAACACTTGTTGATTCTCCACTCCTTTTGATGGCCTCCAAGAGGCATATGCTTTCATGTTTGGCATTTCCACATACTTTATGAGCTATTCTATATCCTCATGCTCTTATATTCATGTTTGATCATAATTGGCATGCTGTGCTTGTCCATGTGCTCACTTGTACCATATTGGTATGTTTTACTCTTGCTACCATCTTGTCATGCCTTTATGTGTATTTTGCTTAGTTATCCATGTGTCATGTTATATACTTGAGTTTATTGGATGCTTAAGTTTTGACTTGACTTCATGAGCATAAGTGACTTGTAGAATGTGTGTATTAGAAGTCAAGTATCATCATGACTTTGTGCCTTGTTGTATCTATCATGGTTTATTGCTTACATCTTGCTCCTTATGTCCATTCATCATTATTTATACATGTTAGCATACTTTTCCATGATTTTGGTTTGTCATGATGTATGCCTACATGATGTATGTTTGTTTATGGATATTTTGTACTTGATTATATCTTAAATAGTTTTCTATATCATGATGCTATGTTTATTCATGCCTTCTTATCCTTTTGATTCATGTGTACATGCTTATACTTGTATCCATGTTAGCATATGCTTCTATGACTTTTCCTTGTCACCTGCTATGTGTGAATGGTTGTGATTCATTGAGATGCATGTATATCTTGATCTTATTCATTTCTATTCTGGCATGAAATAGTCTGTATGACACCTTGGTAGCTTTAGATTGTGCTTATGCTTAGATATCATGAGAACTATGGTTAGTTAACAAGTTTCTTCTAGATTTGGTTTGCACTAGGCTTGTTATTAGAGATGCTTCGATGAGGGCTAGATCGAGTTTGTGTCGGGGTGTGTTCTCATGTGTTCCTTATCATTAGTACTTGCGATGCTACTTTTGTTGTCATATGTCTCAGTACTGGATCCATGCTTGTATATCATTTACTCCAATACTAGGACACCGGTTGTTCCTGTGTTTAAGTTACAGACTGTGGATATGAGGAGGAGACCATGTGAGTTATGTTGATGCTATGGGTCTCTTACCTCCCTTGAGCTTTTTGATTTCACGATGCAACTTTAGTCAGCCTTCATCACATCAACTACGCCACGCCACCGAGCGATGTGACAGAGGTTTGCCCCCTAGTGATCTCCAGTTTCTTACTTTCCACCACTTGATTTCTCATAATATTCTTGTTCTAGTGGTAGGAAGGGTCTGATTGGATAGACAGGAATCAACTCTAGGTGATTTTATCTCAGTCACTCTCCTTATCTAGATGGTTCTCTAGGATTATTTATTACCTAATTTGAGCTTTCGTCTTGGCCACTAGTGTCATGTGTTATGATAGGTAGTGTTGCTTTTTGGCTCCGTGGTATGATGTTATAGGCTAGAGACCATGAGGGATGGGTGTGTTTGGGAATCATCTCGTTGAGTTTGAACCCTCATTTTCTGGATTTTACGTCTAATTTCTTGGTTCTTCTCAATTTGCCTTCTTTAGGGGGAGTTGGAACGTTCTTTCTTTCTGGGCTGCTTTTCAGGAGGAGCTTATTTCTTGTGCATTCATTTGTATCATATTGCATTGTATATACATGAATACTCGTACAAATCATGGAGCCTTGATGATTATCATTATGTGACATGATATCATACTCTATATCTTGCCACATCTTGTGATAGCTTGCTAGATTTATCATAACTTTCTATTTGTAGCTTAGCTTTTGCCATGCTAGCTTTATTAAATGTGAATAACTTGAATTAAATCATGTCTTGTTGGATCTTGTGACTAGTTTGGCTCTAGTGATCTTTTATGATTCATGCCAAGTCAAATAAGCTAAGTTGAGTTTTGAATCTGCATTGACTTTAGATTGAGCTACGCTAGTTCATTAGTGAAGCATGAGTTAGTATTAACTCTTTGTTCTTAAACTAAATCAAGAAAATGCAAAAAGATCTCTTTTGTGCAAAAAATTGATCTCACCAATCTTTCTCGTGAGATGGCTTGCCATTGCACTAGGTATGAACTTAGGGAGAGTTTTGAATGACTAAAATCACTTCCGTAAGTTTCTTGTTTCGAGTAGTCGCATAAGGCTTGAGATCTAGCACATGGCTAAGCAAACAAACTTTTTTAAAAAAATGGTTGAAGACAACCATGGATTTCTGAAAATACCAAATATGCTAAATTTGCTCAATTACAAGTGATATCAAGTACTTGAACAAAATGTCTAAATTTGCTCAATTACAAGTGATATGGAGTACTTGAACAAAATGTCTCATTTTTGAACTTATAGCACTCTAAATTGACTCAATTATAACTTCTTGAGTGACTTGATATATTAAACAATCTATTTAATTTCAGATTATGGCTTATTTGGCTTTAGCTTGATAATACATGGTTTGTTATAATCTAGATAGTGCTTTCACCTTTTATGGCTCGGTGTAATATTTGGAAGTCATTTTAGATAATCTCCACAGTTTCTAATGCTTAAAATGAATCAAATGTAGGCACTAAATTTCATTCATGCTCCATTTTCTTCCATGCATCTTCATGACTCTACTGTCAAAAGGGAGAGAATGATAGAGAAAAAGACAAAAAGGGGTGCAAAAGGCATTAAAAGGGGAGAATACATGGTCATCTGGCTATGAAAATGGTCATAGTGAGCAATTGCTTTTTTTCTTTGGACCATGCGCAAGAATGGACTTATAGGTGTGATTTGGAGTTTTTGTAGAAAAGTTACTCTTTCTTGTTATTTGCTCCATTTCACTCTTTGCCAACATGGTCATGAGTTCCTTCTTATCTTCTTTTAGACCATGTGTGGTTTTTTGCAACTCCTTGTTTTTGTTTTCAAAAACAAGCTCATCTGCATGCCTTTTTGCGGTTTGTCAATATACTCATCAAGGAGGAGATTGTGAGACCATGTGGAGGTCACCCTATGGTTGTGATGAGTAATTGACTTTTGGATTAGAGTACGTGTGAAGGTTGAGTTTGGTTTTGAGGAGTTTTGCAAAAGATCACTTCTTGGTCTGTCGACTTTTTGGTCAATCGGTTCAATTGGCTATGTTCACTATTTTCGATTGTGTGGTCGGACGGTCCGATCGGCAGAACAACCACGCGGTCGAAAGCTTCAGTGCCGAACGACTATCTTCCTGGTCGTGATCGGCAGTCGTAAGCTGTGATGTTGGTAGTCGTAAGCCATAGCGATCGATAATCGTAGCCGATGTGAGCGGTGGTTGTAGCAATTGTTGCGGTAGTCATAGCGATCTGTGCGGTAGTCGTAGCTTGTGTCCTCGATGGTGGTAGCGATCTGTATGTTCGATGGTCACAGCGATCGATCATAAGCAGTTGTAGCTTCTGCTGAATGTGAGCGATAGTCGTAACATTCTGTATACCTATGCATTTGATGGTCGTAGTAGATTGCAGTGTCATCGTAGGCTGCTGGAAGGACCTTGTGGGCTACGAGTACCTCATTTCTTCTACGTCCGAGTACTCGTGAGTCATATCTGATCGAATATATTTTGATTGTGTAAATTGATGATCTTTGTGTATCGTGCAGTGCTGCATGATGGTTTGCTTGTTGGTGTTGGTTGCAGGAGTTTGGAGCTAAGTCATGGTGAGGCGTGGAAGGACCGGGACTAGTTACAGGGAGGTGTTGAGGTCTAGAACAGTCAGGAAGACGCCAAAGATGATCGAAGCTGGTGAGATGGTCGCAAGCTGGGACGATGAGGAACCGGAGCAGGAGATACTAGTGGTGGGCATGATGGGCAACGACATGGTGGACCGGGACTAAGCTCAAGAAGAGTCGAGGTCCAGACGGTCAAGGATGCCAGGTGCAGTCACGCGGGAGGAGAACCACGTGGTGCGCCAAGTGACTTGGGTCGTTTGCAAGCGAGGACAGTTCGGTGGGATCCGGACGCGTGAGATGCTTGACGACAAGTCATTGGGGCCACATGTAAGTCACTTTGAGAAGCGTGCATTAGTAAAACCCGATGTTAGGTGGGGTTAACGGGTTATACCCTGTTTGAACTAATAGTAGGATCCATTAGGTTTAGAGTTCATTGGTGAGCCTATAAAAAGGGGAGGGGAGGCAAGAGCTAAGGTTTGAGAAGGTAGGCTAAGCCTTGTGGTGGCTAGCTCCTCCTCCCTCCCATGGAAGTTAGGTTAGAGAGTGAGTGTTGGTTCTAGGATTAGAGCTTGGTCCTCCCGAGGAGAGTGGTTGTGAAACCAATATCTCAAGTGAGAAATCCAGCAATCTTTGGTCTACCCTCTTGTGTATCTTTCTGTTTGAGTTTGCTCTGTTCTGAGTTTTCGGTTTGGTTCTTCCTCTGTAAGCTTCGGTTCTGTCCATCTCCTTTCTTGATCTGGAGGTGTTCTTGGCTTAATCTCGCTAATGCTTTGAATCGTAGAGACGGGTGGGAATATAACTAAAGCCATCTTGGCTCTCTTTGACCCACAAGCGGTTCTGATCAACGACTTCGATTCTTGAACTCAGTTCATGTGCGCTCTTGATCAAATAACAAAATGGTCTCAACTTAGTTAATAAGCATTCAATTCAAGATTGGAGCAGCCTCTTGAGACCATAAGCAATTTGCGTACAAAGTTTCACGACCATTTGATCTTTTAATCTTTTGTTTTAATCAAAAGATATGTGAATTTTAGATCTTGCGGTCGTGTGTTGCTCTGTTTTTTCGAATCATTTTTGACCGCTTCCAATTTCGACCACAATCAAGACTTAGATCGCATCGCGTCTGATTTTGACCGCACTTGTTTTCGATTGCTTGATGGTCGTAGATCTCGTGGTCGTGCGCCCCCACTGCTTTTCAAGTTGTTTACGACCGCAGTCTGTTACGAGTGCTCGACAGTCATCTCACGACTGCTCTGTTTTGAGATCGTTCTCTTCTCTCTCGATCTTTTCTTGATCCAAAAGTTTTAATTTGATTTCTTCGATGTAGCTGCTTGCTTTGACATGTGGGATTGGACTAAAATCGATCTTGGCTATTATCTTCTGTAACATCCCAAAAATTTTGAATTTGGAAATGTGTACCCCTTGTGTTATGTTGAAAAATATTTTCTCAATATCTGGATTTTAATCGTGTTTCTTTGAATTTTGGTTGAGGTTCCAATGAATGAAGAAATTAAGAAAAATAATAATAATAGAAGGCCAAGAAGGAAATGTCAAAATAATATAAAGTTTTATTTTAAAAATCAAATTTGCAAAGATGATCCATCCAAAAAGGGGAAATTTGAATAAAAATTTAAATAATCACTTTGGGCTTAAGAATAGTAATACTAATAATAATAAAAAGGGGGATGAATGAATATGTATCCATGTACATACACCCTAATCCTAATTAAATAAATAATAGTAATAATTAAATAGATATAAACAAACAAATAAAAAAAGAGAAGAAAAGAAAGAGAAGAAAAAAAGAAAAAAGAAAGAAGAAAAAGAGGAAGGGGCCTTTCGGCCCAGCCGAACCAGCCCAGCCTAGGCCTCTTTCTTCCTCCCTCGCCTCTCGCCAAATTCAACCAAGGCCGATGCTCCCCTCGCCTCGCTAGGCCGTCACCGCAGCCCGCCTCTCCATAGCGCCCCCATCGGACCCACGGTCGCCGGCGCCTCCGAGCACACGTCATCGGGACCCACCACCCGTCCTGTCGAAGTCCTGCTCCTGCGTCACTGCCTGGCCACCATCGCATCGGCCGTCCCGTCTTCCCCGTCACACGGCCAAGAGACGCACAACCGCCACGCCGCACTGCTTGCGTCAGCCACAGGCGCCGTCGTGTTGCCAAGACTACGAACCTGCCCACAAACGTCACCTCAACCTACGTCATGCCCGACCGCCTCGTCTCGTTGCCCAAACTATAGCCACGCCGTCGCCACGTCTCCTGCGATGACCGGCCACCCGCCCACCTACTGTCCGCTCCTTTTCCCCGGCTATAAAGCCAGCCCGAAGCTCCTGACCGCACCACCCTGCTCCGTTTCACTCCCCACTCAAAGCAATCAGATTTCCAGTGCACCTAGCTTTGCCGGTGGCACTTCTCCCCCAACTCTGGCCGACAAGCGCATCACCAATTGAAGCTACGCTGATCCAATTCCTCCGCCCCGTAGCGTCCTTGGAGCAACGTGGCGTCATCCCCGTCCTCGGCCGGGCTCTTCCCCACCTCTCCTTCAACGGCACCGAGCTTCTCCCCGACCCACCGCTGCCCTCTGTCACCGGACCACCACCGCCTTTCCCGAGCTACACCGAGCCCCGAGGTAGCCCCCTAATCTCGCCGGCATGCTCCCCCAGCCCGCAATTGGTCTCTAAGGCCGTGCACCACCGCGCCTGCCCTTCCCCTGCTCCGCCGCCGCCCAAGGTAGCCGCCGACCGGCGCCCCGGCCAAATTGGCTGGCGAGGCTCCGCCTACGGGTGGGCGCAGGCTTGAGCGACGCATTTTGCGAGTGCTCACGTCCGGCCACCGCTCCCTCCGCCGGCGGTGAGCCCGCTGTGGTTTGTCCGGAGAAAGAAGCCTCGTGGCTAAAACATTAATTGCGATTAGGATAATAATTAAATGTTAATGATGGTTAGGACAGGTTATTAATGTTAATCATGATTAGTAATGCAGACTGTTCAATGACACGTGGGCCATGCCCTGAAACCGGACCCCACCGGTCAGTGACCGCATGCGAGTGGGAATCACTACCATGCGGGCCCGACTTGCCAGTGAATGAGAGTTGGAAATAATGGAAATGATTTTCTTTATTTTTCGCAGGCCCCACCTATCAGTCTCTTTCTCTCTCCTTTTTCTTTTTATTTTTGGATTTAGTTAGATCTAAGGACTTCAATTAATCATAACTAAATCACTTTAGCTCCAAATTGAGTGAGGCAAATTTCTAAATTTGTCTAAATTCAAGATCCATTTACTGGAACTGAGATAATGAATTTTTAAACTAATTTGAATTTTGGTAGAATTTAATTGGTTTAATTAACTTATGTTTAAACTTCTAATAATCATAACTAATTCATTTTAACTCCAAATCGAGTGAAACAAACTTCTAAATTCATTTAAAATCAAAATCTAACCAATGGAACTGAGATCACGAATTTTAGAATTTATTTGAATTTTCTTATGAGGATTTGTTTGATTTGCTTATTTTTATCTAAATTTTCGCGCACGTTAAAATAGCATACGAGGCTCAAGAAGAAGAAGCTGAAGCGGAAGTAGCTCTTGGCAATCAAGACCAAGTTCATCATGACCAAGGTGAGTCAATACTTTGATCATATTGAACCTACATTTTCTGTAAATTACTTTTGTTTAAATTAACAAATTGCATGCTATTATTTTTTATGCAAATATATGTTGATTTAAGATTCTAGTTATATACCCATTGTTTAACTTGATTAGTATTACATCTCTTTGGAAATAATTGAATATGTGAGTCTTGTTATCCTAGCAAAATTTATAATGGTAATCTTTCAAAAAATAAGTCTGTTAATTATATGCTATGCTTCGTACTACTTAGATACTCGGGGGCATCAAAATGCCCAAAGCATCACTTTTAATTATGATAAACTGATTTGGGAAGTCATGGTGAAAATGGCTGGTATATTTTGATACTATTATTTTATTCTTGCAAAACCTCAAATTGCTTATCTATCTGGGCGGATGGTTTGGGGGTATGGTGCAGCGGTGCACGAGAGTGTGGTTAGTGGTAGAATCGCCCAGATAACCTTAAGGATTGAATCTTGTCATGATCTCCTGTGTAAAACAAGTACAATCACAAGTCTGTAAATTACAACTTGGCTTAGTAGATTTACTGGACCCTGAAAGTCATCATCATAGGTGGAGGAGGTGAGGTAGTGCAAGTGGCTGGTTTATGCCAGCTGCTGACCGCATAGGAGGAGAACATCCCACATAACTTATGAGACCTGCCGCAAGCGGGCTAAGCCCATCTGGGTGAGATGATGGAAGGAGTGAGGTACTTTGAACGGTTACTGTGATGGTTTACTCAACCACACGACTAAGGAATCGTGTGGGGCAACGAGCGGACTGTCTCTTGTGGGTAAAGTGTGCAAACTCTGCAGAGTCAAAAACTATTCGAATAGCCATGCCCACGGTCATGGGTGGGCATGGGAACTTAATTAGATATAGTTCTATTTTAAAAACTTTGTGGGTGGAAGGGGAAAAATGGAGGGCAGTAGAAAGCCCTGATTCGTGTTGCCCTGGGTGTCGCCCCAGTGTTAATGTAAGCGGCTATAACACTGAAAGTCTAGCATATGTTGCAGAGGCCATGTAATGGTGGATGGTCTCAAGATCACTATTAGTAAAGCATTCTTTTACGCACATTATGCTTTAGTTCAAACTGCTAGGTCATAGGCAATTTTCTAAGTAGTACATTTAAAAAGCAATTTCTGGCAAATAAAATAGCTCCAGCCTTCCCCTGACAAGTCATGCATGTTATTTATTGCATCTGGTGTATTGGCTCATGGAGCACGGTGGAATTGTGCTCACCCTCGCAATACCATAACCAGATGTAGGAAACCAAGATTATTATGCCTATGAAGATACTCCAACCACGGATGAAGGAAACAACGACAGGAACTAGGACGACTTCTGCTATTTTGGGTCCTAGGCAATTAGACCATGGAGTTGGGTGCGCATATATATTATCTAGGTCTAGGTAACATATATTGTGCATATTTACCCCCAGTCGCTTGCCTGTGGATTATGATCTTAATATTGCTTTTGTTTCCGCTGTTGTTTATGTAATGTAAACCTTTGGCCTGTCCGGCCCTGATATAAAATAGTTGCCCGACACGGCATATTTCAAACCTAGTTATGTAATATTATGAATTATCATGTTTCATGTGATGTATGAGATGATGCAGCAATGTACCTGTGAGCACTATCTACTAATCTAGAGAATAATGCAGTGTATCACAGGAGATTCTGGATTGAAAAATCCGGGTCTGACATCTTCCCACGAGCATGGTCGATTCATCTGTTCAATCTCAAGTCTCTATTATTGTGCGCCTTTAATCAAAGCTCAAGAAGGCCTCAACTCGCTTACTAAGTTTTCAATTCAAGATTGGATTAGTTTCCTGAGATCTTAAGTTATTTATGTACAAATTTCTAAGGCCATTTGATCTCTGAATCAAAAGATTTGATGTTTTTAGATCTGGTGGTCGTGCACCGTTTCTGGTACTTCTAGTCATTTACGACCACATCTGGTTTCGATCGCTCAATGGTCGTAGATCTCTCGGTCTCATTCTGAATTGTTACAACCACATATTGGTTTTCAGCTGCATGTATTTTCTGTCTGCAGTTTGGTCATTGACTACGATGTGTCGACCATTCGTTGGTCTTCGACCATGTTGTTTACGATCACGTCGGTCTTTGACAGCGCTGGTTTCCGACCACTCATTGGTCCTGAACTACGCTGGCCTTTCGATCGCACAATGGACGTTGACAACGTTGGCGTTCGACCGCATCGGTTTTGACCACGTTGGTTTCGACCACTGTGGTTTCGATCATGTTGTTTCGACCACGCTGGTTACGACCACGTTGGTATCGACCACGCTGGTTACGACCACGTTGGTTTCAACCACAGTGGCTTCGACCACGTTGTCTGCCCTTCAACCACATTGTCTGCCTTTCAACAACGTTGTTTTTCTCTGCTAATTAATTGTGTTCTGTTTTGTTGTCCTGTGCTTTCCAACCAATAGCAGTAATCGACCATGTTGTATTTCCGTCGAGTGGTCGTAACTCGACCACGTTGTGCTCTAATCTGGCTGTGCCCTTGATGCAAAAATATTGGGATATTACGTGCCAAGCCACGGGAATCCATGCACATGACCCGCCCACTCGTGAAGCAAATAGAGAAGTCTAGAAGAATATTGATTTCTAGTTATTAGCAAATCAACTGCCTGACCACTTTACCAAGTCGTATGTGCCTCCATGCAATACACTGGGAGGGTTGAAATACCGAAGCAAATTGAAGGTATCTCTAATCTCGTCTAGATGCCTCAGAATAAAAGGACGAGAACTTCAGCCCCTTGAATCCCAGGTAGCCGAGGACGCCTAGTAAAAAAAGGATAAATGAGTTTTTGTTCAAAAAAGAAATGAGAGAAATGAAATTGTAAGACATAAAGTAAGGCTCGTTGTACAAGGTTTCATTCAACGTCCAGTAGTTGATTATGAAGAAACATATTCATCGGTCATGGATGGCATTACCTTTAGATATTTAATCTCGATGGTAGTAAACCTGAATTTAGAAATAAAATTGATGGATGTGGTAACAGCATACTTTTGTGGAACCTTGGATTCAGACATTTATATGAAGGTACCTGAAGACATATCTGTCCCAACCAAGACAGAGCAAATAGAAACTGTAAGGTGTAAAACTCAGAAAATCACTACACAAACTTAATCAATTGGGCAGGATGTGGTATAATCTCTTAAGCGACTCTCTATGCAAGAATGGTTACACGAATAATGGGGATTGTCCCTGTGTATTTATACGATGATCCCAGAATAGATTTTGTATAATTTTAGTGTATGTAGATGATCTGAATATCATTGGAACCCTGAAAGATATAAAGGAAGTGAGCTCTTACCTAGAATCAGATTTAGAAATGAAATATTCGGGTAAAACCAAATATTGCTTATACTTGCAGCTTAAGCATGTCCCGAAAGAGATATTAATGTATCAATCTGCCTACACTCAGAAGATGTTAGAAAGGTTTGGCCTTAAAAAGGCATACCCATCAAAAGTACCAATGGCCAGTAGATTTTTGCAACAAGATAAGGATCTGTACAGATCTAGAGGAGAGGGGGAGGAAGTCCTGGTACTAGAACTCCCATACTTAAATGTAGTATGAGTACTTATGTATTTAGCAAACTGCACTAAACCAGATATTGCATTTACCATAAACTTATTAACAAGGTATAGTGCAGAACCTACCAAAAGGCATTGGTAGGGGATAAATGACATCTTTCGATACCTCTAAGGAAGTAAAGACCTTGGACTATTCTACAGAAAGAATCAAGACCTAAATATGACTGGCTATACAGATGTCGAGCACCTGTCGGACCCGTATACAGCTAGGTCACAAACAGGTTATGTATTCCTGTGTGGTGGAACTACAATTTCGTATCGACTTCAACAAATCATTCAGAAATTATAGCATTATACAAAGCCGCACGAGAATGTGCTTGGCTTCGACGGATGATTCACCACATCTAGCAGTCATGTGGATTGAACATCGTGCAAGCTCCCACAATTTTCTATGAAGATAATACAGTTTATGTTGCACAAGTACAAACAGGCTACGTGAAGAGTCATCTCACAAAGCATGTGTCTCTATACTCATGAATTGCAAAAGATGGATGGAATTCAGATACTGCATACTAAGTCGTGTGAAAATCTTGCAGATTTATTCACTAAGTCACTTCTAGCATGTAATTTTGAAAGATGTATATGTGGAATTAGAATGATAAGACTTAGAGAAGTGCAGAATTCAGGGGGGATTCTTCTCGAGCTCATTATTAAAACTTGATCACGAAAATCGAGTACCTAAAGAATAAATCTTGTAGATTAAATGAAATTGAGTGGATTGTAGTCTTTTTCACGTGACGAGTTTTCGAAAGCTTCTCGGCAAAGATTTTTAATGAAGCAATTCGTGCAACGCAGCATTACATGTATCATACACTCTTTCTGAAAAAAATTTCCCATAGGGTTTTATGGAGTTTTGATGAGGTATGAACATGTTGGATGAATGCCTAAGGGGAATGTTAGGAAACATGAGCCTAAGCCTGCAGGCTTTGGGCCATGGTGGACACCTCAACCTTTTAGTCTATAAATAGGGGTTCCAATAATTGTCTTGTACTTTTTGGAGAAAGAAAGTAATGAAGAAAGAAGGAGTTTGTCCTCTATCTCTCTGTCTTCAATCTATTATTTGTCATTGTATTATTCTGTGTTTAATGTTTATTCTACCTGTGAAAAATCACTCGAATTGAACTCGGGGTCCTCAACATAATATAGGTAGTATTTGAACTTGCCATTTTGCTCCTGTCACTCTGTCTCGTCTCAGTTGGGTTTTTTGACGGGAGCCGAACGTCGCCAAGCCATGCTCAGTACGGTTTGCATGCAGGATGAGCATAATCTTCGAAATTCTTAGAATATCGATCAATTGCGTAAGTTCTATGTATAATATTTTCTTTAATTATATTAAATAAAGTTGTTTTTAATTATGAGAATTTTCTTCGATAAGTATTTCTATTGGTAATTACTTGTCCTACCCCTAGTCTTACATTATCAACATTGTCTAAGTTCTCGGCGAATACCTACATTTTTCTCAAACCCCTTCTTAGGGATATTTTCACATTATGACATATTGGCTTTGACATTGACATTAAAAGCCATGTGAATTCTTTTTGTGACCTTGACTGCCAAGGTGTTCACAACAATCTGCTTGTTTCTTTAGAAGGAAACAAGTGAAAAAAATAGACAACTGGTACAATTCATTTGCAGCTCAAAGCTAAAGGGCTTTATTTCTTACTTCTTTATTCTATTCTTCTCTTGTTTACTCTAGTCGAGACACATAAAACCTCCTTGTCGAAAGCTCTGCTCTCAGTATGTGGTCACACCCATTGGAAGGAGTTTTCTAGCGATGACCTTTTTTCTACAATCTTCGCTACTAGCTGAAACCAATTGATAGAATACATTTCGAGAAGTTTTATTCTTGCCTTATGTCCTTGGCTATTCAATGATCTGGTTGGATAAGAATATGACTAGTCGAAACCTCTTACTCTGGTTCTGTCTTCTAACCGTTCCATGACTATGTTATGTCACGGTTTTGACCAAAGGTATCTATGACTAGTCGAAATCTCTTACTCTGGTTCTGCCCTTCATATTAATTTCCTTGTACTATCCGATACTTTGCAGCCTTATTGTGTGATATATCTATGTCTACTTGTCAGAGAGAAGAATAATATGTCTTCCTCTTCAACTGCTTATGAAGGACCATGTGAGAAGGTCCATATTTTTTTGTTGTGATAAACCATTGCCAAATTGGATGAGTCAGGATTTGGATTTTGCAAATACGTAGTTTTTCATATCAGTTTGTAGACTTGGCAGCTAGACTAGCTAGAGGAGATAGTCAGACCAGTCGGCACCAGCAGTCCGATCAGCAGCTGCCAGTGGTCAGATCAGCTAGCATCAGCAGTCTGACTGGCCGGTTGTGTTGTTTTTGACTGAAAATTGAGATTTTGGGATGTGTGGGAAGTCTTGGAGTCATCCATGATCAATGACGAGGATCGGGGCTACGCTCATGCAGGAGCTGAGGCTCAAAACGATCAAATATCCCGGGTGAGATAAATGAGCTCAAGCATGGCACAAGGAAGGTGAGAAATATTGGAGGGAAGCTCAAGCAACATGTTACACTATGCGAATTGGTCAGTTCAAGTGAGGCATGGTCTGGTGGAACAAAAATAGGAGAGACTTGCTGATGCGTGGCAAACCAATTAATATAAGCAATCCTAGGAAGACAAATATTCTAATCAATACAATGAATACAAATACTTGAATTTGAATTGCTAGAAGGTAAATTTAGCACAAGATAACAAACCACAATGACACTTGATGTTTTTACCGTGGTGATCGGAAACTTGCCTGTTTCCCCTAGTCCACATTGAGGTTAGCCCGAACGAATCGGGCCGGCTTCACGAATTAAGCCGAAACACCTCGAATCCACTAGTGGTAGCTCTTTCCCGCTCCGGGTAGGTGAGCTCCAACTTTCACAACTTTACCGGGTCTTCTCACAACCTTCTTTGAGAAGATCACCGCGCACGACGCCTCCAACGCCGTCTAGGAGTCGACAAACTATAAGAGTAATAAGTCGACGACTCTTACTTGAACAAATCAAGAATCATAGCTCAATGGACACAAAGTCCTCCACCAAGTGCAACACATGCACTAGGTTTACACTCTTCTCACTCTCTAAGTGCAACACAGGTACAAAAGTGAAGAAGACTTGCTCTTAGCTCAAGGAATGGGAGAATAGCACCAACAATCTTCCCTCAACAGCCCTTGAGGGGGTATATATACTTTTCCCTCGAAAACTAGCCGTTGGAGAGAAGAAAAGCCAAGAATCAGCCTCCCAACGGCTATAAAAACTAGCCGTTGGGCTAGAAAACCGATCAGACCGCCACATAGAAACTGGTCTGACTGTGAGGTCCGGTAAGACCGCCCACACAGGACTAGTCAGACCGCTCTCAGAAAATTTAGCAAGGTCGCTCTCTGGAAAAAGGTTCCGCGCGAGGACTGGAACTTCCGGGGCCCAGTCAGACCGCCGTTACTAGGCCGGTCAGACCGCCGGCATGGGGCCGGTCTGACCGCCCTTATGGGGCCGATCTAACTGCCCAGTATGCACCGGTCTAACCGCCACATTGAAGGCACTTTCTAAACATTAGAAAATATTGCATATTCCTCAGCCACCTTGCACACACAACATTGCAAGATATAGAAATATACATCTAAGCTGAACATGTGACTTCCAATAAATGATAGAACATATCCTCAAGTATATTTTGGAGTCACATTACCGGAAACGACATGGACTTAACCAAATTCAAATTTGCCATTTCAAACTTAAGTCACATGTAGCAATAATATTTACATGAGCTACAATCATTTGAGAGATACATCTCAAATATTAGCATCATGCCTCAAGGAGGGAAATAACATGGACTTCAACATGTTGCAAAACACATTCGCAAACATTAAGTCACATGTTACAAAGGACTTATGCATGAGCTACAATCATTTTCAAAACACATTCGAAAATATTAGCATCATGCAACGGAGAGTGAGCTAGAGCAATAAAGTGAGCCATCAACACTTGTTACGTTCAAGCTACTAGTCGTGACCCCTCTTAATAGTACGGCAACCTATGTGTAAGATCGAGGTGGCCGACTAGAGGGGGGTGAATAGGCGGTTTAAAAAATCTCTACAAATTAATACTAACAATTCAAGACCTATTCAATTTGCCTAAACCAAGTGTATAATGCGGAAGTTAAAAACAAATGTGTTTAGCACAAATAGAACCTAAATCAAATGAATTCGCCTAAGTGCACTAATAATTCTATCCTAGGTCAAGGTTTGCAATTCTAGATATACAAGCAATCAATTTAATTCTATGAATGTAAAATGCTTGAATATAAATGGAGCACAAGAAAACAAACCACAATTGACACAATGATGTTTTACCGCGGTGTTCGGAAACTTGCCGGTTTCCCCTAGTCCACGTTGAGGTTAGCCCGAACAAATCGGACCGGCTCCACGAATTAAGCCGAAACACCTCGTATCCACTAGTGGTAGCTCTTTCCCGCTCCGGGTAGGTGAGCTCCAACCTTCACAACTTCGCTGGGTCTTCTCACAACCTCTGTTGAGAAGATCACCGCGCACGACGCCTCCCACGCCGTCTAGGAGTCGGCAAACTCCAAGAGTAATAAGCCAAGTCCCTCACTTGACTCTCACCACTTGCAACGAATGCACAAGCTCAATTGGACACTAAGTCCACCTCTAGATGCAACACATGCACTCTAGATCACCTCTCCTCTCTCACAAAGTGCAACACATGCACAATTGAGTGGAGAGCCTCACTCTAGCTCAAGAACACAAGAATGAATGAATCAACAACTTCTCCAACCGGCCACAAGGGGGTATTTATACCCCACACAAGAAAACTAGCCGTTGGAGCCAAATTCCTGAAAAATCAGGACGGGCGGAACTACCGCCGGCCAGAGGCCGGTAGTTCCGCTCCCGGTTCTGACGCGCAGTAACGGCTATATCAGACGCTTTGAACTAGCCGTTACACCGTCGGCGCGGTACTACCGCCAGCCAAATCGCGGTACTTCCGGAATCCCGGAAGTTCCGCTCATTGCCCCGGTACTTCCGATCTCAGCGAGGTTAAGTTTTATTTCCGGCGCTCTCTGGAAATAAAGTTCCGCACCGATATCCGGAACTTCCGCACATGCGGTAGTTCCGCAGGTCAATCCGCGGTACTTCCGATTTCCGAGAGACTAACTCAAACTCCGGGCGCTCTCTGGAAAAAACGTTCCGCTCGGCATGCCGGAACTTCCGCACTTGCGGTAGTTCCGCCCGGCAGGCCGGAACTTCCGCACTTGCGGTAGTTCCGCCAGATCGGTAGTTCCGCAATTTGTACGGCGGTACTTCCGAAAAATCTGACTGTGCAGACATCTCAACAGATTTTGCAAAACACATTTGCAAACTACGATGTCATGCACACAAGGATCAATCATGATTTCCAGCAAGTTACAAAACACATTCGCACACTTTTGAAATCATGACACAAGGAATTGATACATGGACTTCTCACATTTGCAAAACACATTTGCAAACCTAAGTCACATGTCACAAGGATTATATATGAGCTTCAACTATTTGCAAAACACATTTGCAAATATAAGCCTCATATCACAAAGAATGAGAACATGGACTTCAAGCACTTGCAAAACACATTCGCAACGCATAGTCCCATGTTGCAAAGATTTCAACACATGAGCTAGACGAGGTGAGGTTTGAGCTATCAACACATGATGAGACTCAAACTACTAGACATGACCCCTCTTAATAGTACGGCAACCTAAACTAGCAATCCGGTCTTCCAACCAAACACCAAGACCGGTAAAAGACTAGGAACACATCCTTAGTCCTACCTAGCCATACCTTTGCCTTGGGTCATCGTCTTGATATGCATCAACTCGTGATGCTTTCTTTTCATCAACACCATCAACTCATGATGGTCTTCACTTGATCAACACATGATCAATCTTTGACATGCTTCAACACATGAAGCATCTTCCTCTCGATGGCCTTCAACACATGAAGCCTTTGTCTTGATAGCCTTCAACACATGAAGCTACCTCTTCTTCATCAACTTTGACTTGATGACCTTCAACTCATGAAGTCATCCCAAATCATCTTTATTTGTGGAACCTAACCTATTCATCCAACTCATGGAAAATGTTAGTCCATAAAACAATCGTCATCGATTACCAAACTTCACCATTTTGGTAATTCATGACAATCTCAACAAATGATGAGATATGAAATTGATTTGCAAGTATACAATATGTACACAACAAATGTATACTCTAAGATAAGCTTTAAATAAAGCTTACTTATCCGGTTGTCATAAATCATTCATTCATCAACACATAATGGAGAAGCTAGATGACAACCCGATTACACATGAGTATATATGAACTACACAAGATATATATACTCAAGAATGTATTTCAAAGTAAAGATCCTAAATATGCATATTAAAAGAAGCATGGATCAATACTTATGAAATTCCAAAATATATAGAGAGCTCCCCCTAAATGTGTGCATACAAGTGTATATAGTGAATACATATGCACATATTCATTTTAGACTAATTGAGGAGTTCAATCTATATTTTGGATCTAAGGAATGCATTTGTAAATGAGAAAGCGATTTCGAATGCATACCTCTTTGATTTCACCTTTTCATCCAAATGAGACTAATCAAAGATAAACTCAAATAAACATATTAGTCTCATAAATTCATTTATCATTTTCACCAAAACATTATAAAGTATATGTCATTAATATCATAATGTCATAATGGTATTTGTCATTAACACCAAAACCAACTTAAATGTAGCTTGATCTTTCACTATGCTAGCAACCCGATCTTCCAACCAAACACCAAGATCAGTAAAAGACTAGGAACACATCTTTAGCCCTAGCTATTCATACCTTTGCCTCGCGCATCCACTCGAAGCTTGACAACATATGATTCAACTCCAAGTTAGGGTCATGACTATTCAACACATTTGAAGTCTTTACAATGCTTGAGAATAATCAACCGCATGAACTCATCTTAAATCATTCATCACCGTGAGACATATCCTGTTCATTCATCTCAATGAAAATATTAATCCCACAATTCAATTGTCATTAATTACCAAAACATGTCATTAATGCATAATGACGGGTCTAGATTGTTCAACTGGTTGGTTGTGTTGTTTTTGACTGAAAATTGAGATTTTGGGATGTGTGGGAAGTCTTGGAGTCAACCATGGTCAATGACGAGGATCGGGGCTACGCTCATGCAGGAGCTGAGGCTCAAAACGATCAAATATGCTGGGTGAGATAGATGAGCTCAAGCATGGCACAAGGAAGGTGAGAAATATTGGAGGGAAGCTCAAGCAATATGTTACACTATGTGATTTGGTCAATCCAAGTGAGGCGTGGTCTGGTGGAACAAAAATAGGAGAAACTTGCTGATGCATGGCAAGCAAATGATACAACTACATGTTACAAGTATAGCGATTGCTTGCAAAGAATGTGAAGACCGAGTCAAGGAAGGATGTTTTGGTAAGTTGACCAAAATACCGGAAACCACCTTAGATTAAAACTGTTGCGCTTGAGCAACGCATGGGAAAACAATTTAGGTCAAGGAGAAGGTAAGATGATCAAGTTGGATCAAAGGCTAAGGACTCAGTGAATATGGGCACATATGCTTTGAAAAGTATGCATGAGTGTATTATGTGAGTAGTATCTTTTTTGTGTGGGGTTAACGGATTTCCCTTCAATATGTGCTATTGGATAGTATCTATTAAGCTTAAATAAGTCTAGTTGCCTTATCTATTTAATGGGTTGGGATGGAAACTTGCTAGAAAACAATCCAACCCCACCTCATTCTACCCAAGTGTTCTAGGGTTAGGGTTGAAGAAGTGTGAGTGGTGCAGTTTACTCTCTTGTCCTTACCCTCAAGTAGCACTACATCCACTTTGTTCATCTTTTATGGTCTTTCTTGTTTTGGTTGATTTGCTCCAGATTTTATTGGTTTTGATTTTCTCTCTACCCTTCTTGATCTTGCTAGATGCAAATGACGAGTAAGTTATGGAGATGTTTTATGGAAATCAATCCCCATCCATCAACCATTAGGTTTGACAAGTTCTTGAAGTTGCCCTATTTTGCTTGGATTTGACATTCTCAAGAGATTTTTTGATCCAAGTGATTTTGTGTCAAATCTTTGATAGTTATTTATTTGATGTGATATATAGGAATACATCTAGAGCCATCTTTGCCATCCTCCACTCACGAACAAGTCATATTCCTCATTTTTTGTTTTTGTTCGGTTTTGGTGCAATGTTACTTGTTCTTAGGAAAGGTCTGGATTTTGATATGGATTCTTGTGATTCTTGGATGGACTAGGTTCTTGAGATCTTAAGTAAGATGTATGCAAAATTTCAAATCATTTGGATTTGAATTTTTGGAGTTGCACCAAATGTTGCATTGACTCGGGATGATTATTCAGTTCTAGAACATGGGAGTGGTCAGACCGCTAGAGGCTGGTTAGATTGGTGTCTAGCTGGTGGTCAGACCGCTAGACACCGATCAGACCGCCCTAGTAGCCGGTTTGACCGCTAGTGCTTTGACGTCTTATGGCTTTCGGTTTCTTAGGTTGCTTGCTTTGGTTTTAGCTTTCAATCCTGATCTTCATAGCCCAATAGGTATTGTAGTGAAGGATTGGTGAATACTTAGAGAAAATGTTTGAAGGCATCATTCACCTCTCTGTTGCCATACCGGTCTTATAAGTGATTTCAGAGCTCAGTTAGCTCTTTTCATAGATCTTAATCAGTCTTAGTAGCGATGACATCAGACAAGTATTTAACCAAACCATCTGTTTTTGATGGAATTGATTTCTCTTCTCTCGGTCCCATCTTGCTTCGAGGATAAGGCAGGGGTCACGGACGCGTCACGCACCCCACTTCCCTCGCTCCCGTCTCGCGCACGCATCTCTCTCTTACTTTTCCACCGCTTGCCCCCTCCTTTTAAAAGCCAATTCTTTCACTCACTAATATTTATTTTAGCAAATTGCGCAAAACTACATGTTTTATGGCCTACGTTGTAGAAAACCACATATATTTTGGCTTGTGGCACGTAATCCCAGCTATTGCGGTCTAATAGTTTCGAAAACCCCTAGTTAATTGGAATTGCAAGTGAACATGAGTACGCCACTGATCATGAAAAGCATCTTCCGGCCGTAGCAGTCCATGGTGAAGCCTGACACGAGGATGCTGTCGATGTTCATCTGGCCAAAGATGATGGTGCCCATCAACGTGGCATCGCTCTCGAACCCGATGGTCCGGAGCAGTATCGGCAAGAAGAAGGCCATCACGGCCACGCTAGTGAGGTTTAGGAACACCGGAAAGCGACAACCATCACCATGTATGGCATATACTCCCGCCATAGGATCCG
Organism: Dendrocalamus latiflorus; assembly: GCA_017311315.1. Lineage (NCBI taxonomy): Eukaryota > Viridiplantae > Streptophyta > Magnoliopsida > Poales > Poaceae > Dendrocalamus > Dendrocalamus latiflorus. The sequence continues at coordinate 48,923,036 of CM029651.1, forward strand.
CCAGAACACGCCCTCCTCGTTCTACCGGTCGTGCTCCATAGCATAGAGTATGTCGCTGAACTCGGCGTCGATGTCCACGCCCTTGCCGTGCACGCGCTGGAGCATGGCGCAGGCGAGGTCGTGCTTCCCGCACAGGACGAGGCTGCTTGGGGGTGCCCAGGATGAACGTGGCGGCGCCTACCACCATGACGGCGGCCGAGAGCACGGCGAGGCAAAGGACAGGTGCCAACCCCAACCTAGGATCCATGATGTGCCGTAGTTGATCAGGTTGGCAAAGAGGTACCCAATGCTGATGAATAGAGGGTCCCAAATATTAGCATACCTACAATTCCAATTAACTAGGAATGTTTAAAACTATTAGACCGTAATAGCTTGGGTTATTTATTTTCAATCTAAAATTATTAGTTACAGGTAAAAACCATTAGCCACCCGAGCCATACTAGAATGGTAATGGTATTGATAATTTTGGAACTCCTCTCCATTTATCCTCGCTTGAGCTTGCTATTTTGCTCCTCTCTCGTCTCAGTTGGGTTTTTTTGACGGGAACCGTTCCCACCGAGCAAGAATATTCCAACATGTGAATCGAGTTTTCGGCTGCAGGAGCCGCTTACGTGGCATTGGCATGTGGGTAGCAGGGTGAGGTCCGGCTATGCACCTAGTCCACGCTCCCTCCGGATCGTGTGTTTGTTGCTGCTCTCGTATCCACCGTCCAATGATACCACGATCCGCGCCCCTCCACATCCATCCATCCATAGAATCCAATTAACCACCGCTCTTGCCTCTAGCCTTCTTCTACAGTCGGCGTCCCAGAAAAAGAGAAAAAAGGTCGGGGTTAGGGGTTGGTTTCTTCCCTTGTGGTTCCCCATCGATCGTATCCAAATTGCCAAACTTGATCTAAAGGAAGGCGATCTCCTTCTCCTTCCTTGCAGAGCCCAGCCCAACCTAGCCAACCCCCCTCCCATGGCTTCTCTTGCCGACCTCGTGCTTGACCGCCGTGTGCCCCTCATCGACGACGCGCCCGCGGCCGACACCCGCGAAATCAGGGAAGAGGAAGAGGCAATCGGCGGCGCGACCAAGGTGGCACTCGGCGGCACCGACTGGCTACTGCCGGTGATCAGAATCGTTCCTCGCCTCGCCGACCCGCCGGAGATATCCACCATCTCCCTGCAGTTGTCGACGACCCTCGCAGTGAGGAGGCACCACCTGCAGCTTGCCCGTGCCATGAGCGCCGACAAGAACCTCCTGGTCCTCTATCTCGGACCCTTCTCCGCTCGCCCCGGAAAGGAGGGCTTTTACCTGGTCTACGACGCCATCAAGAACTCCCTCTCCTCCATCCCGCGCATCGCCTGGCGCGAGCTGTCCTCCCCCAACAGCGTCGGGCGCAGCACCATCATTAAGTGCCTCGGCGGCGAGGGCGCCTACGTCCTTGCCGACCTCGTGGCCACTTTCCCTGTGATACTTGACGACGACTACCCCTACCGGATCAATTACTCCCTCTGCCTGTGGTGGTCATCGTCCGAGCGGTGGGTGCACAAGGACGCGTACCTCCCCCGGCGGTTGCTCGACTACCACGCGTTCAGCGTGGACACGTCCTTCTCCTTCGGAGGCTCGTACGTTTGCTGGGTCGACCTTTTCCTCGGCGTGGTGATTTGCGATGTGCTCGCGGCGCGCGACTCGGAACCGAAATCCCTCTTCGTTCCATTGCCCGATGGGTATCTAGTCCATCGCCCTGTGTGCGGAAGGGGGCGCCCTGATGTGTACCGGACGGCGGCCTGTGTCAACGGCGACGTCAAGTTCCTCTCCATGGACGGGTACCCTGAGCGCCGTGCTGACAGTATCACCGTGACCGTCTGGACATTGGTGCCTGAACTCAACGAGTGGAGGAGAGATGAGCGCCTGACGGTCCGTCTGACCGACCTCTGGGCAGGCGAGATCTACAAGTCGGAGCGGTTGCCGCTGCGTGCGCCAAGGTGCCCCGTTCTGAGCACCCGTGAAGATGGCATCGTCTACTTCTTCTTGAACGATTCCTACATTGTTGACGAGGTCCTTGAGATCAGAGCAGCGTTCATGCTTCGTGTCAACATGATGCAGAAGAAGGTCACGTCCTGCAGCATGTTGCCTCGAGCTCCAGAAACGAAGCTGCTCTTTCCCTTGTTGTTTTCTACTGAGATCTGTGCATACCTGCATGATTCAGAGGCTCATAACTCTTAAGGTAACTACTGCCTGTACTTCAAATTCATTTAAACTGTAGTGCAGTATCTCATACCTAGTTCATATTTGATCGAATTTGCTTGTTTATTACACCAAATTAATCTCGTGCTTACATCAATGATGACATATGTAGCCAATTCTGCACATTGAGCAAATGATAGCGCATAGACGTGCTGATCAGCGATACATAATTTCCAAATAGATACTAGATGCCTCTTCTTGTCCCATAGCCCAACGATACTTTTTGCGTAGCTTCACGGGCTACACCTTGGTGCCCTGTTCTGCCATGCTTCACGGGCTATGCATGGCCCAAATTCAGGCAATCTGGTGGGTGTTTAGACTGCAGGCACACTGGTGATGAGTGCACTAGCCTGAAAGCAATAACTGAAAATGTTGTGAACCTTGGTCCATGACCGGATAACTACCGTACAGCGGAAGGCCAGACGGCATGGCTTGAAGAGGACACGGTATTAGAGGAGGAAGATAAGACATAGGTTGAGATGAGAGAATATTTGGGAAAGAATAGATTAATTCTTCTTGCTTGATCCAGAACAGTTACATTGCCGTCACTTATATAGGATTACCTAACTTAACCCCAAAGTGTTATAAACCTCCTGTTACATGCAAGCGACTCTACTCTTTCCTATTTTCTTGGACTCTTTCCTACTTCTATTCTTTCCTAATTCATCTCCTGCACGCCTTGCTGCTCGTGTTGGGCTCAACCTCAAGCTGCTGTGTGTCCTGCACGCATTGATGCATACATCGCCGCCTAGACCTGGACACTAATAGGAGCCCACAACAGAAAATAACACAGTTAAAAATGTCAGCAAGCACAAAGGTGAATTATGCTGGTAAATAAAAGCACAAATGTACATATGAGTATCTGACAAGTGAAATACAAATGTGTTTACAAAAATAGAAGTCACAAAGTGGTTCGTGGTTTGAAGTTTGTAGTAGTATCAAGTTTTGTGCATCTCAAGGCTAAGAAGGAAACTGAATGAGCATCAACACCAGGTAACATCCTGGTCAGCAAAGATAACAGTAGTTTAGAAGAAATGTGAGTCGGTATAGGGGCCTCCTCTTAAATTAAAATCACCGTTTATAATTTATTTAAATATTCTCCTATAGACTTTTATGACATGTCTTGAGAGGTGTCTGTCAAAGTTCAGTAACTAATCTCTGCATTCAACATTACAAACCAAGGTTTGTTCAAAGATGCAAAAAATGTTTTATTTGTATCCGGAAGCAACAGTTTGAACTAAACCTGAACAGCAACTCAGAGCTGTCAGTCATACAATTACTGACTCTTGGCACATTATCTGTTTTGAGTTACCTACCTTAATGCAGTTTTCTTGTAATTGACCATGGTAACTTGTCATTTTGTTTACATTTAGTAGACTGGATATGAATTTTAGGTGGTAAATCAAATTGAAATGAATGGTTGTTTGGTCATGGCCATGTTTTGGCTTACAAAACAACTATCAAATAGACGGTATAGTAGGCTGCAGCATGGAAGAAATCATACTCTCGAAGACCATGTGGCGCACAGTCACATCTATATGTTTCTGTTGCTTCAAAATGTTCTAGACCCGACTTCAACATACTTTGAACAACATACATTATTACTGCGTTTTGGCTTTCGAGTAAATACAGATGCACTGGCATAATCATTTAAATTATTGTGTTTTGACAACCATCTTTTTTTTGGCTTCAGATAGGAGGATCAAGCGGAATGTAGATCAAGCGTTGATCATGTCTGCAACATGTCATCAAGCGTCGTGCGCTGATCATTTCTGCAACATGTCCTGTGGCTGAGCTATCTTCAACCCTATGGAATTAAGGCTGTCATTAGGCTTTTTTCCCCTTTTCCTTTATATCGACTATGCTAAAACTGAATAGCGGCCGACTAGTATTTCTAATACCGATGAGTGCTGTTTAATATTTACATTTTTTGTGCCTTGTCATGGATTATTTTGTTCATGAACATCAGTCACTACATGCGTATTTTTTTACTCGACTGATTCTCAGGGTTGCCCAAATTTTAGCCCTTTCTTTTGGAGCGAGTGGCTCCGCACACAGGTGTCGTCACTTACTAAAAAATTTTATCAACATTATTGTACGAGGCAATATGTCAGTGTAATAGAGAGAATTTGTATTATTATTATTATTATTATTTTGTAATTTACATTGTAGATTCCTTAAAACTTGCACGGTGGTTCAAAGTAATCTTTTAGGATCTTGTAGAAAAAGTGGTCATCGACGACCCATAGCACAACCACATCACTTAATGCTTCCATAGTTTTGCTCATCGGTATCCTCCCCCCTTCTACCTCTGTTCCTCAGTTGCTAACGTCGAAATGTTGTACAATTCCCTGCGAAATGGTCGGCGCATGAATCTTAAAACAGAAGGATTCTGTGCTGAAATAGAAGAACCAATTGTGGTTCAAGATGCTGTGCAATTCGTATAACTTTTGGATATCAAGGAAGCAATTAAATGGTCGGCGCATGAATCTTAAAACAGAAGGATTCTGTGCTGAAATAGAAGAACCAATTGTGGTTCAAGATGCTGTGCAATTCGTATAACTTTTGGATATCAAGGAAGCAATTATAGCCAGTAGAGAATTTTTATTCAAGGTATTTCGGATCAAATCTCTTTTTTTGATCTTCTTTTGAACCCTAGGTCAAAATTTAGATTTGCTTAGAATGTAGATGATTTTGCGCAATGATTCTAGGACATATGAGTAGATTTGATGTTTAAAGGTGTTTGCACACATATTCCATGGATTTAATCCAAGAAAACATCAAATTTGTATGCACATTGCTCACCTAGAATCGGCCAGGGGGAGCGGAACTACCGCTCGACAGGCGCAGTACTACTGACCCAGAACGGCGGTACTTCCGATCATGGTTATCACGGCATCGCCTAGACGTCGCTTAGGCGACGCCGAGTCGTCCTGGCAGTCGGAGGAGGACGCCAAGGCCGGTCGCCCAGGAGATCTACCGCCGCCGGCGCCGATCTACCGCTTTCTCCCGTTGCCGACGCCGATCTGCGGCCTTCTCCGTCGCCGGCGCCGAGGAAGGGGCGGAGAGGCGGGGCTGGCACGTCAGAAGCAGAGGAGGCGAAGAGACGCAGGCGCGGCGGCGGCGGAAGCAGGGGAGGCGGAGGGACGCGGGCGGCGGCGGAAGCAGGGGAGGTGGAGGGACGCGGGCGGCGGCGGAAGCAGAGGAGGTGGAGGGGAGGGGAGGCGGGGAGGTGGCGGATCGGGAGTGGGGAGGGTAAGCGGCGGCGAGAGAGAGAGAGAGATGAGGGGAGAGAGCGGCGAAATGGCTGGCGGGGGTAGGGTTTAGGTGTTATATTTTCTTGGTTTTTTGCGATGAAGTCCTCAGAGTTTCTAAAAATTAATAGACCCTTTTTTAAATAGATTTCTTCTAATTTAGACCTTCAAAGTGTCATGAACCGGGGTAAACACCACCAAGGAGATAGCCGGATGGCGTCGGCGTAGAACGAGAGGGAGAGAGACTAGACGGGGAAGATTACTGATATTATTCTGCTTGATTACAATGGCATGCGGTAGCCCTCTTATATAGACGGCTCCCCCTAACAGATAGAATCTAATCCCAATTATATCTCTAACTCATATCATATCTCTAACTCTATCTGTAATACAAGGAAACTAATCTCTAACTCAAATGGAAACCAATCTCTAATTCAAATAGAAACCAATCTCTAATTCCTAATAATAACCCAACTAGGCCTTGGGCCCAAGGCCCACACCCCTGACACTACACCCCTCTCGGACATGCAGCTCGTCCTCGAGCTGCTAGACGGCGGTCAATGGAAGACATTCGACGCCGAAGTAGAAGACGAACGGTGGCGGGGTGCTGCAGCGGATGGAGACGACCAGCCAAATCCAAACGGAACAAGGCTAGACGAAGTATAGCGCCTTCAGTTATATAATGCCTGCAACATAATAAAATTTTTTTCTGCTTTTTTTAATTATTTTTTATATTTTTTTAATTTTTTTTGATTTTTTTGATTTTTTTTGATTTTTTTTGGGTCGTGCCTTAAGTCATCGGTCGGTTTAACCGACCGCAGCCAACACATCTTTGGATGATGGGGGACGCCAGGGGCGACTGAAGGCGCCACGGCGGCGGCGAGGAGGCCGGCGAAGAGCGGTTGGTGCGGACCGGCGAAGGCGGCGGCTCCGGTCGAGGGCGGCGTCGGGAAGCGGCGGTCGGTGTGGGGAGGCCGACGGCGTGGCCGGCGGAACTGCCAGCCGGCGGAGCGGCCAGCCGGAGAAGCGGCTGCGGCGGAAGCGGACCCGGCGGCGGCCCGAGCGGATGCGGCGACGGCGGCCCGGACGACAGTGCTCTCCGCGGCGACGGCTCGGGCGGGGGGCGGCCGATCTGGCAACGGCCAGATCTGGCGACGGCGGCGCACGGGCAGGGGGCGACCGGGAACGGCGACCGGCGACCGGGCTACGACGGCTTCGAGCACGTCGGTGGCCGTGTACGGAAGCGACCGGGCTACGGCGGCTTCGGGTACGCCGGCGAGCGAGCACGGAGAAGGCCGTGGCGGCGGCGGCCGGCGGAACGGGCGGCCACGGTGGGCGCCGGAGGAGCGGCAGCCAGCGGAGCGGCAGCGATGGCGGCTGCGACGGCAGCGTGAGGCGGCGACGGCCTGGGCAGCGGCGGAGACAGCCGGCCCGATCCCGATCTCGCCGACCGAGTACGATGACGACGACGGCGGTTGGTCGAGGCGGCGCGAACGGCGGAGAACACACTGCGGGAGCGCTGCGACCGAGGGGTGAGCGGCGTGATGGCGATTGAAGGTCAACTTCGGCTTCACCGAGGGGATATCTTGTGGGGGATGCACTAGTGGTGCCATGGTCAAACCTTCTTCTTCCGGCCCGACCACTGTGGCGTCGCCTTCTTCCCCGTTCTCCAGCACGGTTGCTTGGATGGACGCGCCCTCGCCGTGACCGGTGAGCTCGACTGCGGGGGCGAGGACAACCTCGTCCTCCATGTCCTTAGAGGGAGGTAATGCAGTGAGGGTGATGTCGACTGTTTCTGAAGGCTTGGGTGCCGCTGCCGTCTCGCGTTGCACCTTCCTCTGATTCTTGCACTTCTCCAAGAATTCATTCAACGTCTTGCTCATCTGATCGCAGATCGCGATCGCTTTGCTGTAGCCGTCAGCCATGGTAGCAGAAGTCGTGGGAAGGGATCGACTGCTCTGATACCAAGTTGTCATGAACCGGGGTAAACACCACCAAGGAGAATAGCCGGATGGCATCGGCGTAGAACGAGAGGGAGAGAGACTAGACGGGGAAGACTACTGATATTATTCTGCTTGATTACAATGGCATGCGGTAGCCCTCTTATATAGACGGCTCCCCCTAACAGATAGAATCTAATCCCAATTATATCTCTAACTCATATCATATCTCTAACTCTATCTGTAATACAAGGAAACTAATCTCTAACTCAAATGGAAACCAATCTCTAATTCAAATAGAAACCAATCTCTAATTCCTAATAATAACCCAACTAGGCCTTGGGCCCAAGGCCCACACCCCTGACACAAAGTTTATTAAAATTACAAACAGACCCATTTCTCAATAGATATCTTCTAATTTAGACCTCCTGGGATATGATTATTTAGATAATTTATGCTATTATGCTGCATGGTTATTTATTTTTCAGTTATATAAAGTATTATTTGTTGTCTAACTACTATCGTCTAATTGTCGCTATGGTGGACGTCTAGTTGACTAGGCGTCTAGGCGCTCCGGCCTCACTGCGACTTGCTGGAGCGCTGTGACAACCTTGCTTCCGATTTTCCTGACAGAATAGCAATTTCATTCTATTCTTTTTTAATCTAAGTTGATCTTTGCTCCCTTGGCCCTGATATAGTTTTTCCTTGATCTTAGATACCTAGAGCAAGGACCGCAGGCCGGAGGATGTACTCTTCCAACTCCAGAGATTCTTCTGGTGCCCCCGCTCTCCCATCCACAAAGGCAGCTGAGAAGGCTGCACAAGATAAGAGGAAGGCACCGGCATCTGAGTCAGACTCCGAGATAGAGTCTGAACAAGCAGCTAGTTCGTCGATGGAAGAGTCCGAGGAGGACTTGGCAGGCCGAGAAAACCCAGAGATAGGCCTAAAGAAAATAACTGTTGATGAGTATGTCAGGCTGCGGCATAGGAACCAATTTGAGCTCCTTTGCAACTCCATCAACCCCAAGTTTCATACCAAATTTCAGGAGCAGATCTTTGATGAATTGTATGGGAAGGGCAGACTTTTTGCTGACCACAAGTGTGTAGACTGGGATCACTTGGATTCCATCGACAAGTATGATGGCACCTACAGGCTATTTTAGAGGGCAGGGCCGCATCAGTTAGTGGCATTATATTTCCCCTGATTTTCAGCAGCTCATGTGGATGACAGTATGTCAGAAGATAGAAGCAACTAAACATGATTTTGAGCTTGCTTTGAGAGTAGAGTTGAGTGCTTATGAGAAGGTATACGACAAACCTGCCCTTGACATTTCTGATATGTCTGTTTATTACAACACTGCCGAGAAGTTCATACTAGGCAAGTTGGTCGGTCTGCTTCCTATCCCTAGCCTGGTCAATAGGATCATCAATCATACTATCTTTCCCAAAAGTGGGAATTTCGATGCCATCAGAGGTCATGCCTGGAACCTTATAGATTACATCACGAAGGGGCAGAAGTTTGATGTAGTGGATGTGATTATCAGGGAGATCGCTTCTTCCAAGAATAACAGGATTAAGCGTATCAACTATGCGCCCTACATCATAGCATTGATTAAGAGGAAGTATGAATTCAGGGGAGAATATGGAGGAGTGCACAAACCTTATAAGCTCAGACCTGAGCCTCCCATCCCCACATCTGCTAGAGCTCAGCGCTCAGATTTGGCAGCAGTAGGATCTTCAGCAGCAGCAGCTCAGCCTGAGGAGGCAGGCCAGCCTTCACTCTCTCAGATCTACTTAGCCATCCTCCAGGGTTTCTCCTCCCTGAACTCCAGGATGGATACTTTTGATGGGAGGTTGGACTCTTTAAGCGGGAGGATGACTACACTAGATGGCAGAGTTGCAGCCATCGAGCAGTCCCTATCCCAGCCTTCTACATCGCCCCAGCGCTACACTCGCCGCCGCCGTCACGACCCTTCACCTCCCGGACCTCAGGAGTAGCTCTTTTTGGTACTTGATGCCAAAGGGGGAGAAGAGTGGGTAGTTGGGCTAGGATGGCTTTTGGGCTCCATATCTATTTATTTATGTTTTGATTGATTTTGGGATGTAATGAACTTTTTTTTATCTTTAGATGCTTTTGGATGTAATGACATTATGCTTTATTTATCCTTTGGATGCTTGGATGTAACAACTTTGACATAACTGTTCTGTCGCGTCAGATAGGGAAGCGGTACTACCGGCCTCAAAACGGCGGTAGTTCCGCTCGCCCTGATTTTTTCTGGAATTTGTTCTAAACGGCTAGTTTTGGTAGGTGGAATGTATAAATACCCGTACCACTGCTCAAGGACAAAAAGAAGAGACCCATTGAACATTTCTTGAGCATAGAACATTCACTCCACTCCTAGTTTACACATTGAGCATTAAATTTGAGGTGGTTGGGCAAATTAGTGCATTGCATTCATTAGTTGATCCTTGGCACTCATTTGCAAATCAAGTGAAGTCCTGATTTGTTACTCTTGGTGCTTGCCGGCACCTGGACGATTGGGCGGAGGATTGAACGGTGATCTTCTCAAAGGAGATTGTGAGAAGACCCGACGTTCGTATGAAGGTTGGACCTCACCTACCCGGAGCGGGGAAGGGCTACTACTAGTAATTGAGGTGCTTCAACTTAATTCGTGGAGCCTGTCCAATTTGTTCGGGCTTAATCTCAACGTGAATTAGGGGAAACCGGCAAGTTTTCAAACACCACGGTAAAAACATCGATTGTGTACATCTCTCACTTGCTTTCTTCTAACTCTTATTTGTTTGCATTATTGTGATCATTTGCTTGATTTAGAGCTAGCATTGTTTCTTCTTGACTAGAATTGTATATGCTTAATTGCTTTACATTGTTGCTATTATACCATTCTATTCACTCTTATTCACTCAACTAAACACACCCAAGGAGAGTAGGGCAGGGAGAGGCAATGTCTGTGGTATTAGGTGAGGATTCGCACAGTGTACATGGGTCACAGGGGTGTTTCGCAAAAATTATCGTTAAGTGGTGGTGACGGTGATCCAAGGTGAACTTAGACAGATGGTATACAATCCGATGGTTCATTTCGATTTTCAAAATGATGCTCATTTGGGAAAGTTCCAATCATTACTAAGTTCTCATTTGGGAAAGTTCCAATCATTACTAAGTTCTCATTTGGGAAAGCTCCAATTATTACTAAGTTCTCATTTGGGAAAGCTCCAATCATTACTAAGTTCGCAGAGGACACGAAAGCAGAAAAAAGAGATGTCTTAACCAACACATGATAAGCTGACAAATTGCATCCCAGAATGTGGCAAAAATATTCTCTAGAAAGTTGAGATGTACAAATCCATAACCGACAAGTTTAATTGCTTAGAGTACAAAAGTTCCAAAAGGGCATGGTCTGCTAATGAGAAGCTCAGATACTCATTGAGATGTTGGCTTGTATCTTCAGACCCCGCTTGGACATTCAAACCTGCGTCAGTGAAAAAGATGTCAAATGCAAAATGTACAGTCTCAACAAAAATTCTATTTTATTGAGCAAAAAAAAAACACATGTGAGATGAGAAAATGCAAATTTGACCGTTAAAACAAAACATGAAAGGACAGGACGCAGTGAGAGAAACACAATTGCTGGATATAGTGTTGCTTGTCTAAACCTCTCCTCAGGTCTAGGTACTGCCCATCACTGATAAATTTAAATGTACACACTACACACCAGTATTAACCACAAATCTACATGTCAACAAGAGACAAGGCTTGAAGCTAAATAATTGATTATTCACATTTGGACCACTGGGGCACCTCTATAAAATTTTTTTGGGTTAATTCCTTAGATAGCACTGGGGCTAAAACCAATAAAATACATAGTTGACATGTATGTGTTAGCTTTCCTATGACTTCAAATTTGCCCCTAAAGAAATAGGAAACAGATCCAAGTGTTAGCTGAAAGTAAACTAAATGGACACTAAAATAGCAAAATGCCACATATTCATCATTGTAGCCTGATTTCAGCGTTACATAAAAGTTCAACACTTCCGAATTGCAGAAGACTTCAACAAACAGAAACAGTCATCACTTGTATTGCAGATGAACAGTGTTATGATATGGCTTAGTACATAGTTATTTGTTGACATAAGACGGCGCCGAAATAACTCTGCCAAAAATCTGATGCACAGACTAACTAAACTAATAATTAACTTCATCGCCTAGCAGACAAGGTTCAAGGCTAATAGCACAGCTAGTATTGGATGACACAAATGAAATTAAAACAGTGCTCTTGTTGATCATGCCATCAGCATTGATAATTTGGGCAGTTCAACTTCTGGTATCTCTGAGTTTTGTACTTGAGCCCGAAAAAACTTTTGTTCAAATTGGTGGCTACATCTTCAAAATCAATACATTTGACTGGGGAGATAAATCCAGGTTGTGTAAAAGTACAGTGCAACAAAATAAATTCCACCTATTCTAAGATGAAAGCTCAGTACAACCCTTTGCAAAATATTCTGATGTGTACGAAACATACTACTTACTTCATGCAGGCTTCTGGTTGGAATGCTTCTTGTGCAGTTTTGTATGTAAAATTACGGGGGCACCTGTTACAGAAATACCAATGTTATTACAGCAAACTTCTCAGAAGCAATATATTGTAATAGCAATTAGTGGTTAAAGTTATATTTTGGAGACTGTGTCAATGTCCAAAACGACTTGCGTTTGTGAACTGGAGGGAGTATAAGATAAGAAAAAGGTTATGGATGTGAGAAAAATTCCAAGCCGGTTAAGTAATAATGAGCCTAAAATTTCTGTAGCAGTTTCCAAACCATACATGTAATTTGTGTTATTTTTCTTTTTTTCCTTGTATCTTCTTAAGTTTCCGTGTTTCCTCAACCTTGAATTACCACGTGTTTCTACATCTCTTCATAATATAAGTACAAAGCATCAGAAATGCCAAGCAATGTAATGATAGTGCAGCATGAGCTAAACAAGTAAAACAACTTGCAGCACTTGTGCACACTACAAACAAACAGAACATACTAGCCAAGCAAGTATGACACAACTATAGCACACAGGATAAAAATCGATGAATTAAGAAGATAAACCTGGAGATATAAGAACTTCGAGTGGATCACAGATTTCTCAGCTTCGAGCAGCTAGATCAGATTTTTCATTACCAAAGCTGCATAAAACAAAAGAATGTGTGATTCATATTTCTTTTCAGAAAAAATGTTAAAATAGTTATAGGGACACTCACAGGATCCTTATATCAAAACCACCAGGTGGTTCGTAATTGGTAATGATATTCAGCAATGATCCAGGTAGCTTATCTAGAAAATACCATGCTAAGGCAGCCTCAGCTTGTTCCAAAGAAAAGCGACCAAGGTTTACCAGCTGCATAGGATGAAACAATTTAAGATTTTTACATGTGGTTAGTCCAAATATTATTCACATTGGAAAGCTAACTAATACAATACTTACTTGATTCCTAGCGTGATTTATAAAATTTCTGCAGACTTGCTGCCAGTCAATTGCTGCATCACTATATCTAGAACATTCCTCTCCATACTCATCGATTATTGGATCATACATGTAGCAGTGATAAATTGGCTCTATAGACTGAATGAAAGATGGCCACCCATCAAACATACCCACAGCTTCTACAAAAGTTTCCTGGTCATGCGGCTTCTGAAAGTGATAATATCTTATCTAGAGCTTGGTACAAGTTTAGCCTTTCCAAAAACGACATCATGCAGCAATGATTATTAATGTAACACCTGAAGCATTCAGAATATATCTTATCAGAAGGAAAACCTCGTAGCAGTCTAAGAAGATGATCGACATATAGCACTGGGTGTTGACCATGGTTCAAAATCCCGGCGGTTACCGGCCGGTAACCGCCGGTTACCGGTTTTACCGGTGGAGACCGGTAACCGAAAAACCGGCCGGTATGATTTTTTTGATTTTTCGAATTTTGGCCGGTTTTTTTCCGGTTTTCCGGTTACCGGCCGGTTTTTCCGGTTACCGGCCGGTTTTTCCGGTTACCGGTTTCAAAATATCTCAAAATTCAAATTTTGATTTTTAAATTGTGAGCGGTTTTTTACCGGTTTTTCCGGTAACCGGCCGGTAACCGCCCGGTTACCGTTACCGGCCTCCGACCGGGATTTTTTCCGGTTCCGGTTTTTGGAACCTTGGTGTTGACCATTCATTGCAAACCATGTCTCGATAATATCAGCAAGCTTAGCATAATCCTTTTTAAATTTTTCCTCATCAAGAGTAACACGGGTAACACTTGATCTTATCACAGCAATAGTACCCGAAAACATTATATCCTGAATATCGAAGTTACCATCCAAGCTCTGTCCATAAAAGTGAATAGCTGAGAGGCAAACTAATATAGCATGTAAGGAACATCTCCAGTGCTGGGACAAGGAAACAACTTCAATAACCCCAGTTCTTGGTGGCCTCAATCTTTTTGGAAGAAAGACTGAATGAAAACGGTCAAACAAGTTAACATGGTCAACAAATGGTTGGCAATCAATTAGTTCTAAAGCCCTGCAAACAGAATTAGTATAAGATTTAAGCAGTGTAGAAACAAATACATATTCAGATATTGTAAACTTGTTATACTCACATGCCTCCCCTGACTCGGTGATGAACTAAAAAAGTAGAGTCTCTGTAGATTAGCAAAGATGATAAAAGTTGATCCTTCTTAACAATATAGCCACAGTACGTCACATACGCATCATAGCTCTTTAATGACTTTCCTAGTCCTTTCTTCTCCAAAGCTAGCTCTATCAAGTCTCCTACAGTCGAAGTCTTTATATTGACTTGTGTAGGAATACGAACACCAAACAAGTCAACCCATAACTGTAAAAGGAATGATACCACACACTTCAGTTAAGTGAAGAACTTGTAGAAAAGCTAGAAAATAAATGCGTAATGCGGTTGTACACTCAATGTGAAAGAAGTTACAAAATCCAATAAATATTTTTACACTTGTAGAGATAATGGTTGTGCTCTTTTAGCTGATCAGCTAAACAAACCTAGACAAGATGTAGCCCAAATAGCAAGGAAGCAAAATATCAGTTCAGGATCTATAGGTATGGCATAGTTGACAATGCTAGACAATATACTCAGTCACACTTTACAATTGCTGAATATAATGTACTGATGACATGTTAAGGTAAGATAAGAAAAATACATGTGTCAAGGACTCTGTAAAGCATTCATGAGACTTTGGAGTCTGCTTGCACTCGTAGGGGCTCAAATTTCCTGCAATCCTTGTATCACCACAAGTTCTTTTACACGTTGTATCCTGCAATAGTTTGCAATAGTTAAGTAAAAAACAATGAAGAATTGTTTCAAACACAGAATAGTGTGCATATCTGCCAAATTACAATAGGTAGTAACGATATCACACAGAAGTAGTAGTTTATGATCAATGGACCATGTGCCCATTTCTATTTGTCATCTTAATCAAGCAATATCCTAGGAAAGAAACTTGGAAGGACATGATAAATATGGATTCTCCATTCAAAAGTTTGAAAATTAGCTTGTTAGGCAGCAGATTTACATTCCCAGGTGTAATTTGACAGACAAGACTAAGGGTGCTTTGCAGGAAGCCAACAATCATGTACAAGTGCATATCCACACAAATGTAAGAACAGATTGACCACAGAGAACCTGTCTCCCCAATAGGATAAATGTGGAATTCAGTGGCAACAAAAATGGTTTGCAAATTACCCATACAAAAGATTAGAGGACAAACATGATGAAGCACCAGCTAAACCATTCAGTACATAGTAGAGAACTAAGCGGTACCCACATTGCAAAAGTGATCATACGATACTGAGTCTCACATCAGCCTCATACCATGATGAACCGAGTGTAGTTTGTTTGACTAGGACATAAACCCTTTCAACAATTTAATATTAGAACCATATGGTCATACAATCAGCAAGCTTAAAGTATTGGCAACGCATGGAACATAACGCAACACAGCTTATCTATAACACACAAGACGAGTAGGCAGTGGCTAACAGGAGACAGTACAATATAGTTAGTAGGAGAGATAAAATAAATATCATTGGAAAATATGGGATTACTGAAACAAGAAGAATGGGAACAATGTTGTACCTCCTGCTTAATTTTAATTTCATCTGCTTTTCCAATTGGTGTTATCCTCTCTGTGGCCTTATAGACTGAACGGAACCCAGGTTCTTTCTTCAGCGCAAGCAATCTAGTAAATCCAGGAGGAACTGCTGTTTGAACAGGACTTCTAACATTCAGAGAGAACTTAATGAGGGGCTTCTTTTCGGAGCCAGGAGTGGAAACACCAGCTTCTGCTCCAGCAGAAGTTATGGTGGGTAGCCGACAATGGGCTTCAGTAAAGCCAGGAGGAATATCAAGAGGAAATCCTGGAGTGCCTAAACCAAGGCTGGGAAAAGAGGCGATGTATGATTCAGCAGTTTCTCCTGCATGAAGCCGACAATGAGCTTTTGTGAAGCCAGGAGGGACATCAAGAGGAATCCCTGGAGGTGTGTCCGAAACAGGGCTGGGAGAAGAGTCGACAAATGACTCAGCGGTTTCTCCTGTACGAAGCAGGCAATGAGCTTTTGTAAAGCCAGGAGGGACATCAAGAGGAAACCCTGGAGGTGTGTCCAAAACAAGGTCTGAGCCAGCAGGAGTTCTTGTAGCAGATTGACATGGAGAATCTGTAGTCAGAGGAAGCTTTAATAAGAAACCATGTATCGACCAATTGTTGGAGCTGCAACAGTGGAATAGCAAGATGCACCAGCCAAGCAAGAAAAAGTTCTTACCTGCGGAGTCAGGACTGCAACATCCGCTAACAGAAGAAGCAGCAGGAGCTGCACAGCTGGCCGCAGCATTTGAATCAGTAGTTTCGAGCATTGCCAAACATTTGTTGACCTTCTCTGTCTCTTTGTCTCCTGTCACATCCAATCTAATGCCAATCTCCCCACGGTTGTCCCTCTCTGCCTCTTTGTCTCCTGTCACATCCAATATCTTGCCAATCTCCTTAGATTTGTCCCTCGCCATCCCTTCGCCTCCAGTTGTATCCAATTCTGTGCCAATCTCACATTTGTCACTCTTTGCCTCTTTGCCTTCTATCAAATCCAAGTTCATGCCAATCTCTTCAGATCTTCCACAAGAGTCTCCATTTGATAGACTGGCATCGCTGATCACATTATTTGTTTGATTGTTGGGTCGATGCTGCTTCTTTCTGAGATGCTTCCGGAAAACACCCCAAAAGTAGAATTTGCCACTTTTCTCTGTTACAATAATAATTCTACAGAAGTTAGATCATAAATTCGCACCTGCATACTAGTTTTTCAAACGTTTCAGAAAAAGTTTGGCAGAGATTGCCAAGCATATCAAATATCCAGTTTCCAAAAATAGATGAAAAAACAATTGCAAAAATAACATTTCCAAATAGAAAATTTCACAAAAGGTATGCATATCATCTTGTAGAAACTTCAAAGTCCAATGAGTAATGGAAACAAAACTTTGCAATGTTAGATTAGGTATCTTTGCCCTTCCTTATATGTATTTCGACAGATGAATCATGCATATCTCGGTTGCCTTATCTAGGCGTCTATGTATAGAAATAGATTGATTTGCTGTCCCAGAATCAGAGTTTGTATTCAAATAGAGATATGGTAGTTTTGGTAAACCGAGATATGCAGGATTCTCAGCCTGTAACAGATCTGGCGTTTTAGCCATCTATTAATAGAGTCATGCGGCCTCGAGAGAGGTTCAACGCTTCCTGAACTAATACCTTGCGTTTCCACATGGTATCAGAGCCATCCATGGCGCACGGAGCCTCCTCTTCTTCGACCATGAATCAATCTCTTGGTCATCCGGTGTCTGAGAAACTGACTCGGAGCAATCATATGCTCTGGAAGGCTCAGGTTCTCCCGGCGATTCGAGGCGCTCAACTCACTGGGTATCTTGATGGAACCCTGGTGGCGCCCAAGGAGACGATCATCACCAAGATCGATGAAAAGGCCACAGAAGTACCAAATCCCGAGTATGCCAAGTGGCTGGCTGCTGACCAGCAAGTTCTTGGCTACCTTCTCTCCACATTGTCAAGAGAGATCTTGACCCACGTTGTCTCCATGACGAGTGCAGCGTCGGTTTGGAGAGCAATTGAAGACATGTTTGCGTCGCAAACCAGAGCCCGTGTGGTGAACACCCGCATGGCCCTGTCCAGCACTCAGAAAGGTACCACAACAATTCCAGAATACTTCGGAAAGATGAAAGGACTTGCTGATCAGATGGCAGCGGCTGGAAAGCCCCTTGATGATGAAGAGCTTGTCGCCTACATCCTCAATGGACTGGATATTGATTACAATCCAGTTGTCACAACCATCTTGGGCAGATCTGAACCCATCACGGTGAGTGAGGTCTATTCTCAACTGATCAGTTTCGAGAATCGCATGGATCTGCTGCAGGGAACAAATATGCAAAGCTCTGTCAATGCTGCCATGAGTGGATGTGGTGGCTTCCAGCGCGGCCATGGCTATCGTGGCCGAGGCAACCGCGGTGGAGGGCGCAGCAATGGTCGAAGCAGCAACAACAAAAGCACATCCAGCAATCAAACTGATGATCGCCCGCGCTGCCAAGTATGTGATAAACCAAATCATACTGCCCTTGAGTGCTGGCACAGGTTTGACGAGAACTACGAGCTGAGAAAAAGGACTGCTGCTGCTGCAACTACAACCTATGGCGTCGACACCAACTGGTACACTGATACGGGCGCCACCGACCATATAACCAGTGAACTGGACAAGCTCTCAACTCGTGACAGATACACTGGAAGTGAACAAATTCACACCGCAAGTGGCACAGGTATGGACATTAAGCACGTTGATCATGCTGTTGTTAAAGCTCCTCATCGCAATCTTCATCTTAACAAAGTCTTGCATGTTCCAAAAGCAACAAAAAATCTTGTTTCTGTTCATCGCTTAGCCACTGATAATCAAGCTTTCCTTGAATTTCATCCCAATTTCTTCTTAATCAAGGATCAGGCCACGAAGAGGGTTCTTCTTCAAGGAAGATGTGAAAGAGGGCTCTATCCACTACCTTATACTCCAGGAGAGAACAATAAGCAAGTTTTCAGTGCCATTAAACCATCCATGTCAAAATGGCATAGTCGATTAGGTCATCCTTCTTCCCAAATCACAAAAAAGGTCATTAGGCAGAATAATCTCCCATGTTCACTAGAGTTCAATAAAGAGTCTGTATGCGATGCTTGTCAAAAGGCCAAGAGCCATCAACTTCCTTATTCAAGATCTAATAAAATATCTCATTCTCCTTTGGAGTTGATCTTTTCTGATGTTTGGGGTCCAGCACCCGACTCTGTTGGAAAATATAGATTCTATGTAAGCTTCATTGATGATTTTAGCAAATTTGTGTGGATCTATCTTCTTAAACACAAATCTGAAGTCTTTCAAAAATTCCAAGAATTCCAAAGTCTTGTTGAACGTCAATTTGGTAGAAAAATCATCTCCATGCAGACTGATTGGGGTGGTGAATATGAGAAGCTTAATTCCTTCTTCAAAAGAATTGGCATATCTCATCATGTGTCTTGTCCTCATGCGCATCAACAAAATGGATCCGCAGAAAGAAAGCATCGCCATATTGTTGAAGTAGGGCTAGCTCTTCTTGCTCATGCCTCAATGCCCTTAAAATTTTGGGATGAGGCTTTTCTTGCTGCTACCTATCTAATCAATCGAACACCTAGTAAAGTAATTGAAACAACTCCTTTGGAACGTCTTTCCCAAGTTCAACCAGATTATTCTTCTCTTCGTGTCTTTGGATGCGCATGTTGGCCCAATCTTCGCCCCTACAATACTCGCAAATTGCAATTCCGTTCTAAACAATGTGTTTTCCTTGGTTATAGCAATATGCACAAAGGGTTCAAATGCCTAGACATCTCCTCAGGAAGAATCTATATATCTCGTGATGTTGTTTTTGATGAAGACAACTTTCCTTTCTCCAAACTTCACTCAAATGCAGGTGCTAGACTCAGATCTGAAATTCTTCTTCTACCTCCAAACTTGTTGAATCCTATTGATCACCAGGGGGAGCAGTTAATAACAGATGATCAATATGCTAATGATCCTAACTCTATTCATGAAGTTTGTGCAGAAACTGATGAGGCGAACAGAGAACACACTGACACAGATGCTGCAGTCCTGGAACCTGACATTGATACAGACACTACTATCCTGGAGCCTGCAGATTTGAAGTCAGAAATTGCTACTGCTGTACCAGGGGTCTCTTCAATACAGCCAGGTATCAGTCAAATTCGTCCCCCTGTTACGCAGGTCTACAGCCGACGCTCCAGAATGCAGATGCCGCAGTCAAATGTTGAAGCATCGCCTGCAACTGAGGAAGAGCATGAACTGGAGCCGCCAACTTCATCATCCAGAACATCAGGTTCTGGAGCCTTATCAGAAGAATCTTCTGTAGATGATCATAATGCTCCTGCTGTGCATCGGCCTCTCACCAGACTTCAAAGAGGTATTACTAAACTCATGACTTTTACAGATGGGAGAGTCAAATATACAGATGGTAGAGTTAAGTATGGATTTCTCACATTAACTGGTGAACCTGAGAACCTAGATGAAGCCTTACAAAACAGAGATTGGAAAGAAGCAATGGATGCTGAATATACAGCCTTAATGAAAAACAAAACTTGGCATTTAGTTCCTCCAAATAAGCATATGAATATAATTGATTGTAAGTGGGTCTATAGAATCAAAAGAAAGTCAGATGGATCAGTAGATAGATATAAAGCAAGATTAGTGGCAAAGGGCTTCAAACAAAGATATGTCATTGATTATGAGGATACTTTTAGTCCTGTGGTTAAGGCTGCTACTATTAGACTTGTTTTGTCCATTGCATTATCTAGAGGATGGAGTCTCCGCCAATTAGATGTACAAAATGCATTCCTTCATGGCACTTTAGAAGAAGATGTCTTCATGAAGCAACCACCTGGGTATGAGGATAAGGTATTGTGCAATTATGTATGCAAATTGGATAAATCTCTATATGGGCTCAAACAAGCTCCCAGAGCCTGGTACTCAAAACTCAGTGAGAAGCTTCAAAAACTTGGTTTCTATCCTTCTAAGGCCGACACCTCCTTATTTTATTATAACAAAGGAAGTATCACCATGTTTATTTTGATCTATGTTGATGATATAATAGTTGCAAGTTCCTCCATGAATGCAACAGCAGAGTTATTGCAGGATCTAAAACAAGAATTTGCACTCAAAGACTTAGGTGATCTTCATTATTTCCTTGGAATTGAAGTCAAGAAAACAAAAGAAGGCATTCTCTTGGCTCAAGAAAAGTATACATCTGACTTACTTAAGAGAGCCAACATGGTAAACTGCAAGTCTGTAAGTACTCCTATGACAACAACAGAAAAAATATCAGCTCAAGGTGATCCTCTCAGTCCTGAAGACTCCACAAGGTATAGAAGTATTGTTGGTGCTTTGCAATATTTAACATTGACTAGACCAGACATTTCCTTTCCTGTTAATAAGGTTTGTCAATATCTACATTCACCAACTATATTGCATTGGACTGCTGTTAAGAGGATCCTAAGATATCTAAAGCACACCATGGGTGTTGGGCTGCATATAAACAAATCAACAAGTATGCTTGTTAGTGCCTTCTCTGATGCAGACTGGGCTGGCTGTCCTGATGACAGAAAATCAACAGGAGGGTTTGCTGTGTTTCTAGGAAACAATCTTATATCATGGAGTGCACGAAAACAAGCAACGGTATCAAGATCTAGCACCGAGGCAGAATACAAGTCAATGGCAAATGCTACAGCCGAAGTTATATGGGTTCAAACTCTCCTGCGTGAGCTAAGTATAAATTCTCCTCCTATTGCTATATTGTGGTGTGACAATATGGGAGCTAAATACCTTTCAGAAAACCCAGTATTTCATGCAAGGACTAAACACATTGAGGTAGATTATCATTTTGTTAGAGATAGAGTAAATCAGAAACTGCTAGATGTGAGATACATACCTACAGGAGACCAAATTGCAGATGGATTTACCAAGCCATTATCAGTTCGAAGACTTGAAGAATTTAAGCACAATCTCAACTTGAGAAAGTTGTGATTGAGGGAGGCTGTTAGATTAGGTATCTTTGCCCTTCCTTATATGTATTTCGACAGATGAATCATGCATATCTCGGTTGCCTTATCTAGGCGTCTATGTATAGAAATAGATTGATTTGTTGTCCCAGAATCAGAGTTTGTATTCAAATAGAGATATGGTAGTTTTGGTAAACCGAGATATGCAGGATTCTCAGCCTGTAACAGATCTGGCGTTTTAGCCATCTATTAATAGAGTCATGCGGCCTCGAGAGAGGTTCAACGCTTCCCGAACTAATACCTTGCGTTTCCACATGCAACAATCATGCGAACATACTTTGATAATCTTGTGTAAGCAACTTGGATGAAAATATCAGCAACTCCATAGTGCCAACGTAAGCCCGCAAGCCAATATGTGAAGACGTATTTTCCAGGAGATGATTAAAATTCCTATTTGACCTGCAATAAGTGATCATAAGCTTATGAGAGAGAGCGAGAGAGAGCACACATGTGGATAAGCGGTAAGTGCACAGGTGCGCGCGCACACTATAAACAACGAAATATTTTTAATCCAAAAGCACTTGCACGGAATAAAGTGTTGAACCATTTAGGTGCCCATTTGCGGGTAACTGAAATGAGTACTCCCTCCGTTCATTTAAGAGATGTTTTTGACTTTTCACGGTCTCCGATATGTGACTTTGACCTACTTTTTATGACTTTATCTTATTATATAGTAATAAAATTACAATATTGTGAAAGCATTTTTAACGACAAATCTAATAATATAGCTTTCATGTCATGAATCTGGATAATTTTAAACAAATTAGTGGTCAAACTTTTGAAAGTTTGATGGCATAGATCCTATGACATCACTTCAAAAATAACGGAGGGAGTACTTGCTAACATATGGCAGCTGGCATGGCTGCAAGTAACTCACCAAATGATTACTGATGCTTCTTTAACGTAAGTAGAAGCTATGATGATTAGAGCACATGTACCTTTGAAGAGAGCTTATGAAGCATAGTCCGATATCCTGTCCATCTGGAGGTTTCATCTTGAACATTTTCGGCCACAACCGAGAAAGAGGAAGAGCCTCTAGCTTTAAGATTTCAGGCATTTGTTTTGAAGCTTCATAAACTTTGATAAAAATTTCAAAAGGGAAATGGGCTTCAAGTCCATCACAAGTATGTGTTAGCTTTCCTATTACTTCAAATTTGCCCCTAAAGAAAGTGGAAACAGATCCAAGTGTTATCTGAAAGTAAAGTAAATGGACACTAAAATAGCAAAATGCCACATATTCATCATTGTTGCTTGATTTCAGCGTTACATAAAAGTTCAACACTTCCAAGTTGCAGAAGAGTTCAACAAACACAAACAGTCTTCACTTGTATTGCACATGAACACTGTTATGATATGGCTTATTGCATAGTTATTTGTTGACATAAGACAGCGCCGAAATAACTCTGCCAAAAATCTGATGCACAGACTAACTATACTAATAATTAACTTCATCGCCTAGCAGACAAGGTTCAAGGTTAATAGCACAGCTAGTATTGGATGACACAAGTGAAATTAAAACAGTGCTCTTGTTGATCATGCCGTCACTGTTGATAATTTGGGCAGTTCAACTTCTGGTATCTTTGAGTTTTGTACTTGAGCCTGAAACAAACTTTTATTCAATTTGGAGGCTACATCTTCAAAATCAATACATTTGATTGGGGAGATAAATCCAGGTTGTGTAAAAGTACAGTGCAACAAAATAAATTCCACCTATTCTAAGATGAAAGCTCAGTACAACCCTTTGCAAAATATTCTAATGCATAAGAAACATACTACTTACTTCCAGCAGGCTTCTGTTTGGTAATTCTTCTTGTGCAGTTTTGTATGCAAAATTACTGGGGCACCTGTTACAGAAATACCAATGTTATTACAACAAACTTCTCAGAAGAAAATTTTCAGCAATAGACATAGAAAATATCAACCTTCTGTACTTCTGTCCTTGCAAATGAGGACTGAAGGGATCCTTAAAAAGAGTTAGTGAACAAAAGGAGAAGTCTCAAAACAGAATTCCAGTGCAGCAAAACTATGTCTAAGACATGGAGGACTATTTACGCCAGAAAAACATTTGAGGGAAAAATAGATCAAACGTTATATCCAAGCTAAGCATACTGTAGAACTAGCATATATAAGATAAGAAAAAGGTTATGGACGTGAGAAAAATTCCAAGCCGGTTAAGTAATAATGAGCCTAAAATTTCTGTAACAGTTTCCAAACCATACATGTAATTTGTGTTATTTTTCTTTTTTTTCCTTGTATGTTCTTAAGTTTCCGTGCTTCCTCAACCTTGAATAACCATGTGTTTCTACATCTCTTCATAATATAAATACAAAGAGTCAGAAATGCCAAGCAATGTAATGATAGTGCAGCATGAGCTAAACAAGTAAAAGCATTAATCTATTATTTTCTAGGTTTACTAACAAGATCATGGGCAATCTAATGACAAAAAAAGCAAAGTACAGCAAGATATTCAGTAAGGCAAAAGCAGACAAATTTTAACAAGGTAAAAAGGCTCGCCCTAAGTAAATGAAAGCTAGACGGTTAAGATGAACATCTTGACAAAATTTTTCTTTTGCAATTTTTGAATAAGCATAATTTATCAAACACTAGATTGCAGGGATGCTATTATTCATTTCATTTATTTTAGATAGTTAGATGAAAGAATAGAAGAGATTACTCTCAGGATCCTCACTGTGGCTTTGTGTTGGAGGAATGGTTGTTTTGCACTGCAGTGAGGCCAGGTTGCATGGTCCAAGGTTCCAAAAACCGGAACCGGAAGAAATCCCGGTCGGCGGCCGGTAACGGTAACCGGGCGGTTACCGGCCGGTTACCGGGAAACCCGGTAAAAAACCGGTCATAACTTGAAAAATCAAAATTTGAATTTTGAGATATTTTGAAACCGGTAACCGGAAAAACCGGCCGGTAACCGGAAAACCGGAAAAAAAAACCGGCCAAAATTTGAAAAATCAAAAATTCTTACCGGCCGGTTTTTTGGTTACCGGACTCCACCGGTAAAACCGGTAACCGGCGGTTACCGGCCGGTAACCGCCGGGATTTTGAACCATGGCATGGTCCATCAAACAAATTTAGTCTGGAAGAAGGCCTTGATCTAGTACCTTGATGTACCTCAGTGGACCTTTCACTGAGCACAGATGTTGGGCTCAGCATTGTAGGCTTCACAGTTGGTTCTTTTTGCACAAAAGGAGCTGTAGAACACAACTTCCCATTGTCAGGTGTGCAGATACGCTTAGAAGAAGGTTCTGCCTTTGAACCAAGAGGAGACTCACTTGAATGTGCAGAAAGCACATGCACAGAACTAGGAGATATGGGATTTATCACTGCCTCTTTTAGCAAACCCACTGGGGGAATTGCACTGCTCTGGACTTGACAGTGTAAAACACTTGAACTGCAACTCCTAACAAATGCTTCACTACTATCCGTTCTGCTAAGATTCTTAGAAACAGTAGCATCATTAACCATAGATGTCACAGAAGGCTGCGAAAGAACAGCCTTGCAGCTTGGTGATGGATGGTTCTTAAGAGAAGCAATTTGTGTAGTAAGGGAAATTGTGATATAGTCCCCAACAAATGAATACCCATTTTCAGCTGTCTCAAGCTTCTTAGGAGAAAGACATGAGGCAATGGGTGAGGCTGGTGGTGTAGGCTTTTGATTGAGCGATGTGGATCCCACAAGAGACACTTTGCATGAACTTGGAGGAGTGGCACTTCGTCCGCAATGCCTTTTCTGTGATCCAGCCAAGCCAACAGTTCTACCAAACGGTTTTCCATGTCGTACATAAGTAATGCCTTCTGCAGGAATTAACTTCACTCTTGCATCGGGTTTTGAATATGTACCGCCACCGCCAGAAGATCTATGCATCCTGTACTTATGTGAAGAGTCTAATCTTGAAATTCCCTCTGTCTTGAGCACTGCATCATTGGCATGGTGGACTTTGTTCTGTCTGAGATGACTCAAAATTGATTGAAAAAAATCACTATCAGTTGTAAAACCAATAGGACTAGAAATAACATAAAAGAATCCAGCATTTGTAATGTAGAAAAAAGTGCATGATATTTAAATGTAATCCAGGCAACAGGAATGACTTGCTAGTCTGCCAAGAGCCTACACAAACAAAAGATGTACACATGCCTTACATAATGCCACAGTACCTAGTTCTGATGTAATAATAACCAATACCTCTACTTTTATGGGAAACGGGAAACCATACAAAAGAAGGAAGCTAGTATATCAAGTGTTAATACTCAATAGACTCGTGCGTCATCCAAAATATGACTCAAATTATACCAGGAGACTTAAACCAACATACCATAGAAAATTGTAAATGCATGTGTGGTTCATCTTATCTGAAGAGGCATAATGCTCAGAATCTCATTCTTGTAGTGCAATACTGACTACCATAATTAATAATCGGATGTGTATCGTTTAGCTTATTGTATAGCAGATTATCAAATATCAGATATCAAGTAATATATTCGATCGTATACACCCATATTCCAGTCAACCTAAGCTCCCATTTGCAGTTTATTTTTCTTATTAGTCATTCTTTGTCTCATTATGATCCACAATTCTGCCAGAAGAAATGATACATGTTTGAGATACATGTTTAAGGGGTCTAGTGCAGGCCAATAGCGATGTGCAATCATGCAAACTCTCATGCAAGCCATTGGATGAGAGATGAACGGATTAGATTAAATGGATCCTGATAAGGTGGGAGCCCTCATAAATAGTTCTCCAACATGTGACCCTTAAATCCCAGAAAATTTGATCCATCCAACATATGATGGTCAACGTGTAAAGTTTGCATAATTGCACCTAGCTATTGGTTTGCACTAGATATGTTCCCTATGCTCAATATTTAATATATGCATTGGTCAACTTAGGTAAAGTTTCTCAAGTTTGGATAAAATCTACATAGGCATAAGTTTACCCCAAGTAATAGCCAGACATATCAATCTTACAACCACTACATTGGAGGCACATACACCGCACCATTCGGTCAGCCAAACCAATATCCTAGACAAAACATGAGAATGGGTGCACTATTCTTTAGAACGATGTATACTGGACGAATAAATGAGTACACCTTCACTGACAAACAAGCAAGGCTCTTTCATTGACAAATCTAACCGCAAATTACATAGGCAAAAAGGAACCTACGCATGCTCTGGAGCTTGCTTGTACTGACAGCGGGTCATTTTCCCTGAATCACTTCTTTCACCACAAGCTGGACAAGCTGTACCCTGCAACAGTACAACAAAAAATTGAAGATTAAACGATTCCTAGGTTTCTGTATAAAAGCGATATGTTCCAAAAAAAAAAGAACCCTCCTTTTCTCACGAACAAAACCGAAGCACACAAAAAAAATCGCAAGAGGGAAGAAGCAGGCAAATGCTACTAGTAAAGTAGTAAGACCCTCGAGAGCAAGAAGCGACATGTACAAAACCCACTGGACGAACAACAAGCGAAAGGAGGCATCAACCAAGCCCGCTCCATTTCACACAGCAAAACTCCGCCATAGAAAACCCTAGGATCGCCGAGAAATTTAGGGGGAAAACAGCGTGCGCCGGGGAGGAGAGGGTTGATCTTGATCACCTGTGCAGCCCTCGGCGGCGCGTCGGGGCGGCGAGCGGGCGGAGGCGACGCCGGGCGGGAGTTGGCGAGGATAGGGTTCGGTGGGTGCCTACCCAATGGCCACGCCGCGTGCGCCATTGGATTCCTCGCGATCGTCACAGAGAGAGAGGGGCGCGCGCGAGAGAGAGGCGAGTGAAGTGGGTTTTGCGTTGTGGTTGTGTGTGTGGGTAGGGCTTATAAGGGGGAAAGGAAGGAGACGGTTGCGAGCAGTAGGAAGGGCTTCCGGGCCCCCTCGCAGCTGCTATTTCGGGAAATAGCTAACCTAGCCCGCTTTTCGCGCGACGATCATGTGGCATGCAGACATGTGGGTCCCGCACTGGTGGGTCCAAGATGTCATTGAGTGGTGCGCGGCGTGCTCCAACCGGGGTGTGGAGTCTGTGTTGTGTGCCATGATTCCAGTTCGAGGATCCGTCGTGGGCCGACCCGGTCACTCTTGCCGGATGCATCCGGATGGTACATGTGGATGATCTGACGGCCATTTGTTATTATAGGCTGCATGCCACGAGCTAGGCTAGATTTTTTTTGGGTTTTTAACTTACTAGTTTGCGAAGTCCGATTCGGGTTTTAGCATCAGGCGCCGCTTCTGTCGTGCGATCTTCTTCGTGCAAGAGCAACACAACCTTCAGATCTCCTTATCTTTGTGAGTTGTGACGCATCAAAAATCGTCAATCTTAAAACACGAAACAAAACAACTGTCTGGTGCAAGATTGGAGCAGGCTCTTAAGACCTTAAGCAATTTGCGTACAAAGTTTCACGGCCATTTGATATTTTAATCTTTCTTCTAATCAAAAGATATGTGAATTTTAGATCTTGTGATTGTGCGGTCATGTGTTGCTCTGTTCTTTCGAATTATTTTCGATCGCTTCCAGTTTTGACCACAGTCAAGACTCAGATCGCATCGCGTCTGATTTCGACCGCACTTGTTTCCGATTGCTCGATGGTCATAGATCTTGTGCTTGTGCGCCCCCACTGCTTTTCTTGTTCTTTATGACTGCAGTCGATTACGAGTGCTCGACAGCCTTCGACCACGTCTCATGACTGCTCTGTTTTGATATTGTTCTCTTCTCTCTCAATATTTTCTTGATCCAAGAGTTTTGATTTGATTTCTTCGATGTAGTTGTTTGCTGTGACATGTGGGATTGGACTCAAAGCCATCTTGGCTATTATCTTCCCACGAGCATGGTCGGTTCATCTGTTCGATCTCAAGTCTCTGTTCTCGCGCACCTTTAATCAAATCTCAAAAAGGTCTCAACTCACTTACTAAGTTTTCATTCCAAGATTAGATTAGTTTCCTGAGATCTTAAGTTATTTGCATACAAATTTTTGACGCCATTTGATCTCTGAATCAAAAGATTTGATGTTTTTAGATCTAGTGACCATGCGCCGTTTCTAGTACTTCTAGTCATTTATGACCACATCTGGTTTCGATCGATCAATGGTCATAGATCTCTCGGTGTCATTCTGAACTGTTACGACCACATACTTGTTTTTAGCTGCGTGTATTTTTTGTCCGTACTTTGGTCATCAACTACGGTGGTGTTGACCATTCATTGGCCTTCGACCATGTTGTTTACGATCGCGTCGGTCTTTGATAGTGCTGGTTTCCGACCACTCATTGATCCTAAACTACGCTAGCCTTTTGACCGCACATTGGACGTTGATAACGTTGGTATTGACCAAGTTGGTCTTCGACAACGTTGGTGTTCGACCGCGTTGGTTCCGACCACGTTGGTTTCAACCACGTTGGTTTTGACCACATTGGTTACAGCCACGTTGGTTTCGACTACGTTAGTTACGGCCACGTTGGTTACGACCACGTCGGTTTCGACCACAATGGCTTCGACCACGTTGTCTGCCCTTCGACCACGTTGTCTGCCTTTTGACCACGTTGTTTTTCTCTGCTGACTGATTGCGTTCAATTTAACTGTCCTGTGCTTTCCGACCAGTAGTCGTAATCGACCATGTTGTGTTTCCGTCGAGTGGTCGTAACTCGACCACGTTGTGCTCTGATGTAGTCGACTGAGCTTTGTGTTCCTCTGTTTTCAAGTAGACCACATATCTTAATCTTGAGCTTTTTGATTTCACGATGCAACTTTAGTCAGCCTTCATCACATCAACTATGCCACGCCACCGAGCGATGTGACAGAGGTTTGCCCCCTAGTGATCTTCAGTTTCTTACTTTCCACCACTTGATTTCTCATAATATTCTTGTTCTAGTGGTAGGAAGGGTCTGATTGGATAGACAGGAATCAACTCTAGGTGATTTTATCTCAGTCACTCTCCTTATCTAGATGGTTCTCTAGGATTATTTATTACCTAATTTGAGCTTTCGTCTTGGCCACTAGTGTCATGTGTTATGATAGGTAGTGTTGCTTTTTGGCTCCGTGGTATGAGGTTATAGGCTAGAGACCATGAGGGATGGGTGTGTTTGGGAATCATCTCGTTGAGTTTGAACCCTCATTTTCTGGATTTTACGTCTAATTTCTTGGTTCTTCTCAATTTGCCTTCTTTAGGGGGAGTTGGAACGTTCTTTCTTTCTGGGCTGCTTTTCAGGAGGAGCTTATTTCTTGTGCATTCATTTGTATCATATTGCATTGTATATACATGAATACTCGTACAAATCATGGAGCCTTGATGATTATCATTATGTGACATGATATCATACTCTATATCTTGCCACATCTTGTGATAGCTTGCTAGATTTATCATAACTTTCTATTTGTAGCTTAGCTTTTGCCATGCTAGCTTTATTAAATGTGAATAACTTGAATAAATCATGTCTTGTTGGATCTTGTGACTAGTTTGGCTCTAGTGATCTCTTATGATTCATGCCAAGTCAAATAAGCTAAGTTGAGTTTTGAATCTGCATTGACTTTAGATTGAGCTACGCTAGTTCATTAGTGAAGCATGAGTTAGTATTAACTCTTTGTTCTTAAACTAAATCAAGAAAATGCAAAAAGATCTCTTTTGTGCAAAAAATTGATCTCACCAATCTTTCTCGTGAGATGGCTTGCCAATGCACTAGGTATGAACTTAGGGAGAGTTTTGAATGACTAAAATCACTTCCGTAAGTTTCTTGTTTAGAGTAGTCGCATAAGGCTTGAGATCTAGCACATGGCTAAGCAAACAAACTTTTTTAAAAAAATGGTTGAAGACAACCATGGATTTCTGAAAATACCAAATATGCTAAATTTGCTCAATTACAAGTGATATCAAGTACTTGAACAAAATGTCTAAATTTGCTCAATTACAAGTGATATGGAGTACTTGAACAAAATGTCTCATTTTTGAACTTATAGCACTCTAAATTGACTCAATTATAACTTCTTGAGTGACTTGATATATTAAACAATATATTTAATTTCAGATTATGGCTTATTTGGCTTTAGCTTGATAATACATGGTTTGTTATAATCTAGATAGTGCTTTCACCTTTTATGGCTCGGTGTAATATTTGGAAATCATTTTAGATAATCTCCACAGTTTCTAATGCTTAAAATGAATCAAATGTAGGCACTAAATTTCATTCATGCTCCATTTTCTTCCATGCATCTTCATGACTCTACTGTCAAAAGGGAGAGAATGATAGAGAAAAAGACAAAAAGGGGTGCAAAAGGCATTAAAAGGGGAGAATACATGGTCATCTGGCTATGAAAATGGTCATAGTGAGCAATTGCTTTTTTCTTTGGACCATGCGCAAGAATGGACTTATAGGTGTGATTTGGAGTTTTTGTAGAAAAGTTACTCTTTCTTGTTATTTGCTCCATTTCACTCTTTGCCAACATGGTCATGAGTTCCTTCTTATCTTCTTTTAGACCATGTGTGGTTTTTTGCAACTCCTTGTTTTTGTTTTCAAAAACAAGCTCATCTGCATGCCTTTTTGCGGTTTGTCAATATACTCATCAAGGAGGAGATTGTGAGACCATGTGGAGGTCACCCTATGGTTGTGATGAGTAATTGACTTTTGGATTAGAGTACGTGTGAAGGTTGAGTTTGGTTTTGAGGAGTTTTGCAAAAGATCACTTCTTGGTCTGTCGACTTTTTGGTCAATCGGTTCAATTGGCTATGTTCACTATTTTCGATTGTGTGGTCGGACGGTCCGATCGGCAGAACAACCACGCGGTCGAAAGCTTCAGTGCCGAACGACTATCTTCCTGGTCGTGATCGGCAGTCGTAAGCTGTGATGTTGGTAGTCGTAAGCCATAGCGATCGATAATCGTAGCCGATGTGAGCGGTGGTTGTAGCAATTGTTGCGGTAGTCATAGCGATCTGTGCGGTAGTCGTAGCTTGTGTCCTCGATGGTGGTAGCGATCTGTATGTTCGATGGTCACAGCGATCGATCATAAGCAGTTGTAGCTTCTGCTGAATGTGAGCGATAGTCGTAACATTCTGTATACCTATGCATTTGATGGTCGTAGTAGATTGCAGTGTCATCGTAGGCTGCTGGAAGGACCTTGTGGGCTACGAGTACCTCATTTCTTCTACGTCCGAGTACTCGTAAGTCATATCTGATCGAATATATTTTGATTGTGTAAATTGATGATCTTTGTGTATCGTGCAGTGCTGCATGATGGTTTGCTTGTTGGTGTTGGTTGCAGGAGTTTGGAGCTAAGTCATGGTGAGGCGTGGAAGGACCGGGACTAGTTACAGGGAGGTGTTGAGGTCTAGAACAGTCAGGAAGACGCCAAAGATGATCGAAGCTGGTGAGATGGTCGCAAGCTGGGACGATGAGGAACCGGAGCAGGAGATACTAGTGGTGGGCATGATGGGCAACGGCATGGTGGACCGGGACTAAGCTCAAGAAGAGTCGAGGTCCAGACGGTCAAGGATGCCAGGTGCAGTCACGCGGGAGGAGAACCACGTGGTGCGCCAAGTGACTTGGGTCGTTTGCAAGCGAGGACAGTTCGGTGGGATCCGGACGCGTGAGATGCTTGACGACAAGTCATTGGGGCCACATGTAAGTCGCTTTGAGAAGCGTGCATTAGTAAAACCCGATGTTAGGTGGGGTTAACGGGTTATACCCTGTTTGAACTAATAGTAGGATCCATTAGGTTTAGAGTTCATTGGTGAGCCTATAAAAAGGGGAGGGGAGGCAAGAGCTAAGGTTTGAGAAGGTAGGCTAAGCCTTGTGGTGGCTAGCTCCTCCTCCCTCCCATGGAAGTTAGGTTAGAGAGTGAGTGTTGGTTCTAGGATTAGAGCTTGGTCCTCCCGAGGAGAGTGGTTGTGAAACCAATATCTCAAGTGAGAAATCCAGCAATCTTTGGTCTACCCTCTTGTGTATCTTTCTGTTTGAGTTTGCTCTGTTCTGAGTTTTCGGTTTGGTTCTTCCTCTGTAAGCTTCGGTTCTGTCCATCTCCTTTCTTGATCTGGAGGTGTTCTTGGCTTAATCTCGCTAATGCTTTGAATCGTAGAGACGGGTGGGAATATAACTAAAGCCATCTTGGCTCTCTTTGACCCACAAGCGGTTCTGATCAACGACTTCGATTCTTGAACTCAGTTCATGTGCGCTCTTGATCAAATAACAAAATGGTCTCAACTTAGTTAATAAGCATTCAATTCAAGATTGGAGCAGCCTCTTGAGACCATAAGCAATTTGCGTACAAAGTTTCACGACCATTTGATCTTTTAATCTTTTGTTTTAATCAAAAGATATGTGAATTTTAGATCTTGCGGTCGTGTGTTGCTCTGTTTTTTCGAATCATTTTTGACCGCTTCCAATTTCGACCACAATCAAGACTGAGATCGCATCGCGTCTGATTTTGACCGCACTTGTTTTCGATTTCTTGATGGTCGTAGATCTCGTGGTCGTGCGCCCCCACTGCTTTTCAAGTTGTTTACGACCGCAGTCAGTTACGAGTGCTCGACAGTCATCTCACGACTGCTCTGTTTTGAGATCGTTCTCTTCTCTCTCGATCTTTTCTTGATCCAAAAGTTTTAATTTGATTTCTTCGATGTAGCTGCTTGCTTTGACATGTGGGATTGGACTAAAATCGATCTTGGCTATTATCTTCTGTAACATCCCAAAAATTTTGAATTTGGAAATGTGTACCGCTTGTGTTATGTTGAAAAATATTTTCTCAATATCTGGATTTTAATCGTGTTTCTTTGAATTTTGGTTGAGGTTCCAATGAATGAAGAAATTAAGAAAAATAATAATAATAGAAAGCCAAGAAGGAAATGTCAAAATAATATAAAGTTTTATTTTAAAAATCAAATTTGCAAAGATGATCCATCCAAAAAGGGGAAATTTGAATAAAAATTTAAATAATCACTTGGGCTTAAGAATAGTAATACTAATAATAATAAAAAGGGGGATGAATGAATATGTATCCATGTACATACACCCTAATCCTAATTAAATAAATAATAGTAATAATTAAATAGATATAAACAAACAAATAAAAAAAGAGAAGAAAAGAAAGAGAAGAAAAAAAGAAAGAAGAAAGAAGAAAAAGAGGAAGGGGCCTTTCGGCCCAGCCGAACCAACCCAGCCTAGGCCTCTTTCTTCCTCCCTCGCCTCTCGCCAAATTCAGCCAAGGCCGATGCTCCCCTCGCCTCGCTAGGCCGTCACCGCAGCCCGCCTCTCCATGGCGCCCCCATCGGACCCACGGTCGCCGGCGCCTCCGAGCACACGCCACCGGGACCCACCACCCGTCCTGTCGAAGTCCTGCTCCTGCGTCACTGCCTGGCCACCATTGCATCGGCCGTCCCGTCTTCCCCGTCACACGGCCAAGAGACGCACAACCGCCACGCCGCACTGCTTGCGTCAGCCACAGGCGCCGTCGTGTTGCCAAGACTACGAACCTGCCCACAAACGTCACCTCAACCTACGTCATGCCCGACCGCCTCGTCTCGTTGCCCAAACTATAGCCACGCCGTCGCCACGTCTCCTGCGATGACCGGCCACCCGCCCACCTACTGTCCGCTCCTTTTCCCTGGCTATAAAGCCAACCCGAAGCTCCTGACCGCACCACCCTGCTCCGTTTCACTCCCCACTCAAAGCAATCAGATTTCCAGTGCACCTAGCTTTGCCGGTGGCACTTCTCCCCCAACTCTGGCCGACAAGCGCATCACCAATTGAAGCTACGCTGATCCAATTCCTCCGCCCCGTAGCGTCCTTGGAGCAACGTGGCGTCATCCCCGTCCTCGGCCGGGCTCTTCCCCACCTCTCCTTCACCGGCACCGAGCTTCTCCCCGACCCACCGCTGCCCTCTGTCACCGGACCACCACCGCCTTTCCCGAGCTACACCGAGCCCCGAGGTAGCCCCCTAATCTCGCCGGCATGCTCCCCCAGCCCGCAATTGGTCTCTAAGGCCGTGCACCACCGCGCCTGCCCTTCCCCTGCTCCGCCGCCGCCCAAGGTAGCCGCCGACCGGCGCCCCGGCCAAATTGGCTGGCGAGGCTCCGCCTACGGGTGGGCGCAGGCTTGAGCGACGCATTTTGCGAGTGCTCACGTCCGGCCACCGCTCCCTCCGCCGGCGGTGAGCCCGCTGTGGTTTGTCCGGAGGAAGAAGCCTCGTGGCTAAAACATTAATTGTGATTAGGATAATATCTAAATGTTAATGATGGTTAGGACAGGTTATTAATGTTAATCATGATTAGTAATGCAGACTGTTCAATGACACGTGGGCCATGCCCTGAAACCGGACCCCACCGGTCAGTGACCGCATGCGAGTGGGAATCACTACCATGCGGGCCCGACTTGCCAGTGAATGAGAGTTGGAAATAATGGAAATGATTTTCTTTATTTTTCGCAGGCCCCACCTATCAGTCTCTTTCTCTCTCCTTTTTCTTTTTATTTTTGGATTTAGTTAGATCTAAGGACTTCAATTAATCATAACTAAATCACTTTAGCTCCAAATTGAGTGAGGCAAATTTCTAAATTTGTCTAAATTCAAGATCCATTTACTGGAACTGAGATAATGAATTTTTAAACTAATTTGAATTTTGGTAGAATTTAATTGGTTTAATTAACTTATGTTTAAACTTCTAATAATCATAACTAATTCATTTTAACTCCAAATCGAGTGAAACAAACTTCTAAATTCATTTAAAATCAAAATCTAACCAATGGAACTGAGATCACGAATTTTAGAATTTATTTGAATTTTCTTATGAGGATTTGTTTGATTTGCTTATTTTTATCTAAATTTTCGCGCACGTTAAAATAGCATACGAGGCTCAAGAAGAAGAAGCTGAAGCGGAAGTAGCTCTTGGCAATCAAGACCAAGTTCATCATGACCAAGGTGAGTCAATACTTTGATCATATTGAACCTACATTTTCTGTAAATTACTTTTGTTTAAATTAACAAATTGCATGCTATTATTTTTTATGCAAATATATGTTGATTTAATATTCTAGTTATATACCCATTGTTTAACTTGATTAGTATTACATCTCTTTGGAAATAATTGAATATGTGAGTCTTGTTATCCTAGCAAAATTTATAATGGTAATCTTTCAAAAATAAGTCTATTAATTATATGCTATGCTTCGTACTGCTTAGATACTCGGGGGCATCAAAATGCCCAAAGCATCACTTTTAATTATGATAAACTGATTTGGGAAGTCATGGTGAAAATGGCTGGTATATTTTGATACTATTATTTTATTCTTGCAAAACCTCAAATTGTTTATCTATCTGGGCGGATGGTTTGGGGGTATGGTGCAGCGGTGCACGAGAGTGTGGTTAGTGGTAGAATCGCCCAGATAACCTTAAGGATTGAATCTTGTCATGATCTCCTGTGTAAAACAAGTACAATCACAAGTCTGTAAATTATAACTTGGCTTAGTAGATTTACTGGACCCTGAAAGTCATCATCATAGGTGGAGGAGGTGAGGTAGTGCAAGTGGCTGGTTTATGCCAGCTGCTGACCGCATAGGAGGGGAACATCCCACATAACTTATGAGACCTGCCGCAAGCGGGCTAAGCCCATCTGGGTGAGATGATGGAAGGGGCGAGGTACTTTGAACGGTTACTGTGATGGTTTACTCAACCACACGACTAAGGAATCGTGTGGGGCAACGAGCGGACTGTCTCTTGTGGGTAAAGTGTGCAAACTCTGCAGAGTCAAAAACTATTCGAATAGCCATGCCCACGGTCATGGGTGGGCATGGGAACTTAATTAGATATAGTTCTATTTTAAAAACTTTGTGGGTGGAAGGGGAAAAATGGAGGGCAGTAGAAAGCCTGATTCGTGTTGCCCTGGGTGTCGCCCCAGTGTTAATGTAAGCGGCTATAACACTGAAAGTCTAGCATATGTTGCAGAGGCCATGTAATGGTGGATGGTCTCAAGATCACTATTAGTAAAGCATTCTTTTACGCACATTATGCTTTAGTTCAAACTGCTAGGTCATAGGCAATTTTCTAAGTAGTACATTTAAAAAGCAATTTCTGGCAAATAAAATAGCTCCAGCCTTCCCCTGACAAGCCATGCATGTTATTTATTGCATCTGGTGTATTGGCTCATGGAGCACGGTGGAATTGTGCTCACCCTCGCAATACCATAACCAGATGTAGGAAACCAAGATTATTATGCCTATGAAGATACTCCAACCACGGATGAAGGAAACAACGACAGGAACTAGGACGACTTCTGCGATTTTGGGTCCTAGGCAATTAGACCATGGAGTTGGGTGCGCATATATATTATCTAGGTCTAGGTAACATATATTGTGCATATTTACCCCCAGTCGCTTGCCTGTGGATTATGATCTTAATATTGCTTTTGTTTCCGCTGTTGTTTATGTAATGTAAACCTTTGGCCTGTCCGGCCCTGATATAAAATAGTTGCCCGACACGACATATTTCAAACCTAGTTATGTGATATTATGAATTATCATGTTTCATGTGATGTATGAGATGATGCAGCAATGTACCTGTGAGCACTATCTACTAATCTAGAGAATAATGCAGTGTATCACAGGAGATTCTGGATTGAAAAATCCAGGTCTGACATCTTCCCACGAGCATGGTCGATTCATCTGTTCAATCTCAAGTCTCTATTCTTGTGCGCCTTTAATCAAAGCTCAAGAAGGCCTCAACTCGCTTACTAAGTTTTCAATTCAAGATTGGATTA
Source organism: Dendrocalamus latiflorus (assembly GCA_017311315.1). Lineage (NCBI taxonomy): Eukaryota > Viridiplantae > Streptophyta > Magnoliopsida > Poales > Poaceae > Dendrocalamus > Dendrocalamus latiflorus. The sequence continues at coordinate 48,960,397 of CM029651.1, forward strand.
GTTTCCTGAGATCTTAAGTTATTTATGTACAAATTTCTAAGGCCATTTGATCTCTGAATCAAAAGATTTGATGTTTTTAGATCTGGTGGTCGTGCACCGTTTCTGGTACTTCTAGTCATTTACGACCACATCTGGTTTCGATCGCTCAATGGTCGTAGATCTCTCGGTCTCATTCTGAATTGTTACAACCACATATTGGTTTTCAGCTGCATGTATTTTCTGTCTGCAGTTTGGTCATTGACTACGATGTGTCGACCATTCGTTGGTCTTCGACCATGTTGTTTACGATCACGTCGGTCTTTGACAGCGCTGGTTTCCGACCACTCATTGGTCCTGAACTACGCTGGCCTTTCGATCGCACAATGGACGTTGACAACGTTGGCGTTCGACCGCATCGGTTTTGACCACGTTGGTTTCGACCACTGTGGTTTCGACCATGTTGTTTCGACCACGCTGGTTACGACCACGTTGGTATCGACCACGCTGGTTACGACCACGTTGGTTTCAACTACAGTGGCTTCGACCACGTTGTCTGCCCTTCAACCACATTGTCTGCCTTTCAACAACGTTGTTTTTCTCTGCTAATTAATTGTGTTCTGTTTTGCTGTCCTGTGCTTTCCAACCAATAGCAGTAATCGACCATGTTGTATTTCCGTCGAGTGGTCGTAACTCGACCACGTTGTGCTCTAATCTGGCTGTGCCCTTGATGCAAAAATATTGGGATATTACGTGCCAAGCCACGGGAATCCATGCACATGACCCACCCACTCGTGAAGCAAATAGAGAAGTCTAGAAGAATATTGATTTCTAGTTATTAGCAAATCAACTGCCTAACCACTTTACCAAGTCGTATGTGCCTCCATGCAATACACTGGGAGGGTTGAAATACCGAAGCAAATTGAAGGTATCTCTAATCTCGTCTAGATGCCTCAGAATAAAAGGACGAGAACTTCGGCCCCTTGAATCCCAGGTAGCCGAGGACGCCTAGTAAAAAAAAGGATAAATGGGCATTTGTTCAAAAAAGAAATGAGAGAAATGAAATTGTAAGACATAAAGTAAGGCTCGTTGTACAAGGTTTCATTCAACGTCCAGTAGTTGATTATGAAGAAACATATTCGTCGGTCATGGATGGCATTACCTTTAGATATTTAATCTCGATGGTAGTAAACCTGAATTTAGAAATAAAATTGATGGATGTGGTAACAGCATACTTTTGTGGAACCTTGGATTCAGACATTTATATGAAGGTACCTGAAGACATATCTGTCCCAACCAAGACAGAGCAAATAGAAACTGTAAGGTGTAAAACTCAGAAAATCACTGCACAAACTTAATCAATCGGGCAGGATGTGGTATAATCTCTTAAGCGACTCTCTATGCAAGAATGGTTACACGAATAATGGGGATTGTCCCTGTGTATTTATACGATGATCTCAGAATAGATTTTGTATAATTTTAGTGTATGTAGATGATCTGAATATCATTGGAACCCTGAAAGATATAAAGGAAGTGAGCTCTTACCTAGAATCAGATTTAGAAATGAAATATTCGGGTAAAACCAAATATTGCTTATACTTGCAGCTTAAGCATGTCCCGAAAGAGATATTAATGTATCAATCTGCCTACACTTAGAAGATGTTAGAAAGGTTTGGCCTTAAAAAGGCATACCCATCAAAAGTACCAATGGCCAGTAGATTTTTGCAACAAGATAAGGATCTGTACAGATCTAGAGAAGAGGGGGAGGAAGTCCTGGTACTAGAATTCCCATACTTAAATGTAGTATGAGTACTTATGTATTTAGCAAACTGCACTAAACCAGATATTGCATTTACCATAAACTTATTAACAAGGTATAGTGCACAACCTACCAAAAGGCATTGGTAGGGGATAAATGACATCTTTCGATACCTCTAAGGAAGTAAAGACCTTGGACTATTCTACAGAAAGAATCAAGACCTAAATATGACTGGCTATACAGATGTCGAGCACCTGTCGGACCCGTATACAGCTAGGTCACAAACAGGTTATGTATTCCTGTGTGGTGGAACTACAATTTCGTATCGACTTCAACAAATCATTCAGAAATTATAGCATTGTACAAAGCCGCACGAGAATGTGCTTGGCTTCGACGGATGATTCACCACATCTAGCAGTCATGTGAATTGAACATCGTGCAAGCTCCCACAATTTTCTATGAAGATAATACAGTTTGTGTTGCACAAGTACAAACAGGCTACGTGAAGAGTCATCTCACAAAGCATGTGTCTTCTATACTCATGAATTGCAAAAGATGGATGGAATTCAGATACTGCATACTAAGTCGTGTGAAAATCTTGCAGATTTATTCACTAAGTCACTTCTAGCATGTAATTTTGAAAGATGTGTATGTGGAATTAGAATGATAAGACTTAGAGAAGTGCAGAATTCAGGGGGGATTCTTCTCGAGCTCATTATTAAAACTTGATCACGAAAATCGAGTACCTAAAGAATAAATCTTGTAGATTAAATGAAATTGAGTGGATTGTAGTCTTTTTCACGTGACGAGTTTTCGAAAGCTTCTCGGCAAAGATTTTTAATGAAGCAATTCGTGCAACGCAGCATTACATGTATCATACACACTTTCTGAAAAAAAAATTCCCATAGGGTTTTATGGAGTTTTGATGAGGTATGAACATGTTGGATGAATGCCTAAGGGGAATGTTAGGAAACATGAGCCTAAGCCTGCAGGCTTTGGGCCATGGTGGACACCTCAACCTTTTAGTCTATAAATAGGGGTTCCAATAATTGTCTTGTACTTTTTGGAGAAAGAAAGTAATGAAGAAAGAAGGAGTTTGTCCTCTATCTCTCTGTCTTCAATCTATTATTTGTCATTGTATTATTCTGTGTTTAATGTTTATTCTACCTGTGAAAAATCACTCGAATTGAACTCGGGGTCCTCAACATAATATAGGTAGCATTTGAACTTGCCATTTTGCTCCTGTCACTCTGTCTCGTCTCAGTTGGGTTTTTTGACGGGAGCCGAACGTCGCCAAGCCATGCTTAGTACGGTTTGCATGCAGGATGAGCATAATCTTCGAAATTCTTAAAACATCGATCAATTGCGTAAGTTCTATGTATAATATTTTCTTTAATTATATTAAATAAAGTTGTTTTTAATTATGAGAATTTTCTTCGATAAGTATTTCTATTGGTAATTACTTGTCCTACCCCTAGTCTTACATTATCAACATTGTCTAAGTTCTCGGCGAATACCTACATTTTTCTCAAACCCCTTCTTAGGGATATTTTCACATTATGACATATTGGCTTTGACATTGACATTAAAAGCCATGTGAATTCTTTTTGTGACCTTGACTGCCAAGGTGTTCACAACAATCTGCTTGTTTCTTTAGAAGGAAACAAGTGAAAAAAATAGACAACTGGTACAATTCATTTGCAGCTCAAAGCTAAAGGGCTTTATTTCTTACTTCTTTATTCTATTCTTCTCTTGTTTACTCTAGTCGAGACACATAAAACCTCCTTGTCGAAAGCTCTGCTCTCAGTATGTGGTCACACCCATTGGAAGGAGTTTTCTAGCGATGACCTTTTTTCTACAATCTTCACTACTAGCTGAAACCAATTGATAGAATACATTTCGAGAAGTTTTATTCTTGCCTTATGTCCTTGGCTATTCAATGATCTGGTTGGATAAGAATATGACTAGTCGAAACCTCTTACTCTGGTTCTGTCTTCTAACCGTTCCATGACTATGTTATGTCACTGTTTTGACCAAAGGTATCTATGACTAGTCGAAATCTCTTACTCTGGTTCTGCCCTTCATATTAATTTCCTTGTACTATCCGATACTTTGCAGCCTTATTGTGTGATATATCTATGTCTACTTGTCAGAGAGAAGAATAATATGTCTTCCTCTTCAACTGCTTATGAAGGACCATGTGAGAAGGTCCATATTTTTTGTTGTGATAAACCATTGCCAAATTGGATGAGTCAGGATTTGGATTTTGCAAATACGTAGTTTTTCATATCAGTTTGTAGACTTGGCAGCTAGACCGGCTAGAGGAGATAGTCAGACCAGTCGGCACCAGCAGTCCGATCAGCAGCTGCCAGTGGTCAGATCAGCTAGCATCAGCAGTCTGACTGGCCGGTTGTGTTGTTTTTGACTGAAAATTGAGATTTTGGGATGTGTGGGAAGTCTTGGAGTCATCCATGATCAATGACGAGGATCGGGGCTACGCTCATGCAGGAGCTGAGGCTCAAAACGATCAAATATCCCGGGTGAGATAGATGAGCTCAAGCATGGCACAAGGAAGGTGAGAAATATTGGAGGGAAGCTCAAGCAACATGTTACACTATGCGAATTGGTCAGTTCAAGTGAGGCATGGTCTGGTGGAACAAAAATAGGAGAGACTTGCTGATGCGTGGCAAACCAATTAATATAAGCAATCCTAGGAAGACAAATATTCTAATCAATACAATGAATACAAATACTTGAATTTGAATTGCTAGAAGGTAAATTTAGCACAAGATAACAAACCACAATGACACTTGATGTTTTTACCGTGGTGATCGGAAACTTGCCTGTTTCCCCTAGTCCACATTGAGGTTAGCCCGAACGAATCGGGCCGGCTTCACGAATTAAGCCGAAACACCTCGAATCCACTAGTGGTAGCTCTTTCCCGCTCCGGGTAGGTGAGCTCCAACTTTCACAACTTTACTGGGTCTTCTCACAACCTTCTTTGAGAAGATCACCGCGCACGACGCCTCCAACGCCGTCTAGGAGTCGACAAACTATAAGAGTAATAAGTCGACGACTCTTACTTGAACAAATCAAGAATCATAGCTCAATGGACACAAAGTCCTCCACCAAGTGCAACACATGCACTAGGTTTACACTCTTCTCACTCTCTAAGTGCAACACAGGTACAAAAGTGAAGAAGACTTGCTCTTAGCTCAAGGAATGGGAGAATAGCACCAACAATCTTCCCTCAACAGCCCTTGAGGGGGTATATATACTTTTCCCTCGAAAACTAGCCGTTGGAGAGAAGAAAAGCCAAGAATCAGCCTCCCAACGGCTATAAAAACTAGCCGTTGGGCTAGAAAACCGATCAGACCGCCACATAGAAACTGGTCTGACTGTGAGGTCCGGTAAGACCGCCCACACAGGACTAGTCAGACCGCTCTCAGAAAATTCAGCAAGGTCGCTCTCTGGAAAAAGGTTCCGCGCGAGGACTGGAACTTTCGGGGCCCGATCAGACCGCCGTTACTAGGCCGGTCTGACCGCCCTTATGGGGCCGATCTAACTGCCCAGTATGCACCGGTCTAACCGCCACATTGAAGGCACTTTCTAAACATTAGAAAATATTGCATATTCCTCAGCCACCTTGCACACACAACATTGCAAGATATAGAAATATACATCTAAGCTGAACATGTGACTTCCAATAAATGATAGAACATATCCTCAAGTATATTTTGGAGTCACATTACCGGAAACGACATGGACTTAACCAAATTCAAATTTGCCATTTCAAACTTAAGTCACATGTAGCAATAATATTTACATGAGCTACAATCATTTGAGAGATACATCTCAAATATTAGCATCATGCCTCAAGGAGGGAAATAACATGGACTTCGACATGTTGCAAAACACATTCGCAAACATTAAGTCACATGTTACAAAGGACTTATGCATGAGCTACAATCATTTTCAAAACACATTCGAAAATATTAGCATCATGCAACGGAGAGTGAGCTAGAGCAATAAAGTGAGCCATCAACACTTGTTACGTTCAAGCTACTAGTCGTGACCCCTCTTAATAGTACGGCATCCTATGTGTAAGATCGAGGTGGCCGACTAGAGGGGGGTGAATAGGCGGTTTAAAAAATCTCTACAAATTAATACTAACAATTCAAGACCTATTCAATTTGCCTAAACCAAGTGTATAATGCGGAAGTTAAAAACAAATTTGTTTAGCACAAATAGAACCTAAATCAAATGAATTCGCCTAAGTGCACTAATAATTCTATCCTAGGTCAAGGTTTGCAATTCTAGATATACAAGCAATCAATTTAATTCTATGAATGTAAAATGCTTGAATATAAATGGAGCACAAGAAAACAAACCACAATTGACACAATGATGTTTTACCGTGGTGTTCGGAAACTTGCCGGTTTCCCCTAGTCCACGTTGAGGTTAGCCCGAACAAATTGGACCGGCTCCACGAATTAAGCCGAAACACCTCGTATCCACTAGTGGTAGCTCTTTCCCGCTCCGGGTAGGTGAGCTCCAACCTTCACAACTTCGCCGGATCTTCTCACAACCTCTGTTGAGAAGATCACCGCGCACGACGCCTCTCACGCCGTCTAGGAGTCGGCAAACTCCAAGAGTAATAAGCCAAGTCCCTCACTTGACTCTCACCACTTGCAACGAATGCACAAGCTCAATTGGACACTAAGTCCACCTCTAGATGCAACACATGCACTCTAGATCACCTCTCCTCTCTCACAAAGTGCAACACATGCACAATTGAGTGGAGAGCCTCACTCTAGCTCAAGAACACAAGAATGAATGAATCAACAACTTCTCCAACCGGCCACAAGGGGGTATTTATACCCCACACAAGAAAACTAGCCGTTGGAGCCAAATTCCTGAAAAATCAGGACGGGCGGAACTACCGCCGGCCAGAGGCCGGTAGTTCCGCTCCCGGTTCTGACGCGCAGTAACGGCTATGTCAGACGCTTTGAACTAGCCGTTACACCGTCGGCGCGGTACTACCGCCAGCCAAATCGCGGTACTTCCGGAATCCCGGAAGTTCCGCTCTTTGCCCCGGTACTTCCGATCTCAGCGAGGTTAAGTTTTATTTCCGGCGCTCTCTGGAAATAAAGTTCCGCACCGATATCCGGAACTTCCGCACATGCGGTAGTTCCGCAGGTCAATCCGCGGTACTTCCGATTTCCGAGAGACTAACTCAAACTCCGGGCGCTCTCTGGAAAAAACGTTCCGCTCGGCATGCCGGAACTTCCGCACTTGCGGTAGTTCCGCCCGGCAGGCCGGAACTTCCGCACCTGCGGTAGTTCCGCCAGATCGGTAGTTCCGTAATTTGTACGGCGGTACTTCCGAAAAATCTGACAGTGCAGACATCTCAACAGATTTTGCAAAACACATTTGCAAACTACGATGTCATGCACACAAGGATCAATCATGATTTCCAGCAAGTTACAAAACACATTCGCACACTTTTGAAATCATGACAAAAGGAATTGATACATGGACTTCTCACATTTGCAAAACACATTTGCAAACCTAAGTCACATGTCACAAAGATTATATATGAGCTTCAACTATTTGCAAAACACATTTGCAAATATAAGCCTCATATCACAAAGAATGAGAACATGGACTTCAAGCACTTGCAAAACACATTCGCAACGCATAGTCCCATGTTGCAAAGATTTCAACACATGAGCTAGACGAGGTGAGGTTTGAGCTATCAACACGTGATGAGACTCAAACTACTAGATATGACCCCTCTTAATAGTACGGCAACCTAAACTAGCAATCCGGTCTTCCAACCAAACACCAAGACCGGTAAAAGACTAGGAACACATCCTTAGTCCTAGCTAGCCATACCTTTGCCTTGGGTCATCGTCTTGATATGCATCAACTCATGATGCTTTCTTTTCATCAACACCATCAACTCATGATGGTCTTCACTTGATTAACACATGATCAATCTTTGACATGCTTCAACACATGAAGCATCTTCCTCTCGATGGCCTTCAACACATGAAGCCTTTGTCTTGATAGCCTTCAACACATGAAGCTACCTCTTCTTCATCAACTTTGACTTGATGACCTTCAACTCATGAAGTCATCCTAAATCATCTTTATTTGTGGAACCTAACCTATTCATCCAACTCATGGAAAATGTTAGTCCACAAAACAATCGTCATCGATTACCAAACTTCACCATTTTGGTAATTCATGACAATCTCAACAAATGATGAGATATGAAATTGATTTGCAAGTATACAATATGTACACAACAAATGTATACTCTAAGATAAGCTTTAAATAAAGCTTACTTATCCGGTTGTCATAAATCATTCATCCATCAACACACAATGGAGAAGCTAGATGACAACCCGATTACACATGAGTATATATGAACTACACAAGATATATATACTCAAGAATGTATTTCAAAGTAAAGATCCTAAATATGCATATTAAAAGAAGCATGGATCAATACTTATGAAATTCCAAAATATATAGAGAGCTCCCCCTAAATGTGTGCATACAAGTGTATATAGTGAAGACATATGCACATATTCATTTTAGACTAATTGAGGAGTTCAATCTATATTTTGGATATTCTAAGGAATGCATTTGTAAATGAGAAAGCGATTTCGAATGCATACCTCTTTGATTTCACCTTTTCATCCAAATGAGACTAATCAAAGATAAACTCAAATAAACATATTAGTCTCATAAATTCATTTATCATTTTCACCAAAACATTATAAAGTATATGTCATTAATATCATAATGTCATAATGGCATTTGTCATTAACACCAAAACCAACTTAAATGGAGCTTGATCTTTCACTATGCTAGCAACCCGATCTTCCAACCAAACACCAAGATCAGTAAAAGACTAGGAACACATCTTTAGCCCTAGCTATTCATACCTTTGCCTCGCGCATCCACTCGAAGCTTGACAACATATGATTCAACTCCAAGTTAGGGTCATGACTATTCAACACATTTGAAGTCTTTACAATGCTTGAGAATAATCAACCGCATGAACTCATCTTAAATCATTCATCACCGTGAGACATATCCTGTTCATTCATCTCAATGAAAATATTAATCCCACAATTCAATTGTCATTAATTACCAAAACATGTCATTAATGCATAATGACGGGTCTAGATTGTTCAACTGGTTGGTTGTGTTGTTTTTGACTGAAAATTGAGATTTTGGGATGTGTGGGAAGTCTTGGAGTCAACCATGGTCAATGACGAGGATCGGGGCTACGCTCATGCAGGAGCTGAGGCTCAAAACGATCAAATATGCTGGGTGAGATAGATGAGCTCAAGCATGGCACAAGGAAGGTGAGAAATATTGGAGGGAAGCTCAAGCAATATGTTACACTATGTGATTTGGTCAATCCAAGTGAGGCGTGGTCTGGTGGAACAAAAATAGGAGAGACTTGCTGATGCATGGCAAGCCAATGATACAACTACATGTGACAAGTATAGCGATTGCTTGCAAAGAATGTGAAGACCGAGTCAAGGAAGGATGTTTTGGTAAGTTGACCAAAATACCGGAAACCACCTTAGATTAAAACTGTTGCGCTTGAGCAACGCATGGGAAAACAATTTAGGTCAAGGAGAAGGTAAGATGATCAAGTTGGATCAAAGGCTAAGGACTCAGTGAATATGGGCACATATGCTTTGAAAAGTATGCATGAGTGTATTATGTGAGTAGAATCTTTTTTGTGTGGGGTTAACGGATTTCCCTTCAATATGTGCTATTGGATAGTATCTATTAAGCTTAAATAAGGCTAGTTGCCTTATCTATTTAATGGGTTGGGATGGAAACTTGCTAGAAAACAATCCAACCCCACCTCATTCTACCCAAGTGTTCTAGGGTTAGGGTTGAAGAAGTGTGAGTGGTGCAGTTTACTCTCTTGTCCTTACCCTCAAGTAGCACTACATCCACTTTGTTCATCTTTTATGGTCTTTCTTGTTTTGGTTGATTTGCTCCAGATTTTATTGGTTTTGATTTTCTCTCTACCCTTCTTGATCTTGCTAGATGCAAATGACGAGTAAGTTATGGAGATGTTTTATGGAAATCAATCCCCATCCATCAACCATTAGGTTTGACAAGTTCTTGAAGTTGCCCTATTTTGCTTGGATTTGACATTCTCAAGAGATTTTTTGATCCAAGTGATTTTGTGTCAAATCTTTGATATTTATTATTTGATGTGATATATAGGAATACATCTAGAGCCATCTTTGCCATCCTCCACTCACGAACAAGTCATATTCCTCGTTTTTGGTTTTTGTTCGGTTTTGGTGCAATGTTACTTGTTCTTAGGAAAGGTCTGGATTTTGATATGGATTCTTGTGATTCTTGGATGGACTAGGTTCTTGAGATCTTAAGTAAGATGTATGCAAAATTTCAAATCATTTGGATTTGAATTTTTGGAGTTGCACCAAATGTTGCATTGACTCGGGATGATTATTCAGTTCTAGAACATGGGAGTGGTCAGACCGCTAGAGGCCGGTTAGATTGGTGTCTAGCTGGTGGTCAGACCGCTAGACACCGATCAGACCGCCCTAGTAGCCGGTTTGACCGCTAGTGCTTTGACGTCTTATGGCTTTCGGTTTCTTAGGTTGCTTGCTTTGGTTTTAGCTTTCAATCCTGATCTTCATAGCCCAATAGGTATTGTAGTGAAGGATTGGTGAATACTTAGAGAAAATGCTTGAAGGCATCATTCACCTCTCTGTTGCCATACCGGTCTTATAAGTGATTTCAGAGCTCAGTTAGCTCTTTTCATAGATCTTAATCAGTCTTAGTAGCGATGACATCAGACAAGTATTTAACCAAACCATCTGTTTTTGATGGAATTGATTTCTCTTCTCTCGGTCCCATCTTGCTTCGAGGATAAGGCAGGGGTCACGGACGCGTCACGCACCCCACTTCCCTCGCTCCCGTCTCGCGCACGCATCTCTCTCTTACTTTTCCACCGCTTGCCCCCTCCTTTTAAAAGCCAATTCTTTCACTCACTAATATTTATTTTAGCAAATTGCGCAAAACTACATGTTTTATGGCCTACGTTGTAGAAAACCACATATATTTTGGCTTGTGGCACGTAATCCCAGCTATTGCGGTCTAATAGTTTCGAAAACCCCTAGTTAATTGGAATTGCAAGTGAACATGAGTACGCCACTGATCATGAAAAGCATCTTCCGGCCGTAGCAGTCCATGGTGAAGCCTGACACGAGGATGCTGTCGATGTTCATCTGGCCAAAGATGATGGTGCCCATCAACGTGGCATCGCTCTCGAACCCGATGGTCCGGAGCAGTATCGGCAAGAAGAAGGCCATCACGGCCACGCTAGTGAGGTTTAGGAACACCGGAAAGCGACAACCATCACCATGTATGGCATATACTCCCGCCATAGGATCCGCCAGAACACGCCCTCCTCGTTCTACCGGTCGTGCTCCATAGCATAGAGTATGTCGCTGAACTCGGCGTCGATGTCCACGCCCTTGCCGTGCACGCGCTGGAGCATGGCGCAGGCGAGGTCGTGCTTCCCGCACAGGACGAGGCTGCTTGGGGGTGCCCAGGATGAACGTGGCGGCGCCTACCACCATGACGGCGGCCGAGAGCACGGCGAGGCAAAGGACAGGTGCCAACCCCAACCTAGGATCCATGATGTGCCGTAGTTGATCAGGTTGGCAAAGAGGTACCCAATGCTGATGAATAGAGGGTCCCAAATATTAGCATACCTACAATTCCAATTAACTATGAATGTTTAAAACTATTAGACCGTAATAGCTTGGGTTATTTATTTTCAATCTAAAATTATTAGTTACAGGTAAAAACCATTAGCCACCCGAGCCATACTAGAATGGTAATGGTATTGATAATTTTGGAACTCCTCTCCATTTATCCTCGCTTGAGCTTGCTATTTTGCTCCTCTCTCGTCTCAGTTGGGTTTTTTTGACGGGAACCGTTCCCACCGAGCAAGAATATTCCAACATGTGAATCGAGTTTTCGGCTGCAGGAGCCGCTTACGTGGCATTGGCATGTGGGTAGCAGGGTGAGGTCCGGCTATGCACCTAGTCCACGCTCCCTCCGGATCGTGTGTTTGTTGCTGCTCTCGTATCCACCGTCCAATGATACCACGATCCGCGCCCCTCCACATCCATCCATCCATAGAATCCAATTAACCACCGCTCTTGCCTCTAGCCTTCTTCTACAGTCGGCGTCCCAGAAAAAGAGAAAAAAGGTCGGGGTTAGGGGTTGGTTTCTTCCCGAGAAATTTCGATATTTGACACTGAATACATGCGCCTCTCAACTTTTAACCCCAAATTCGCACGTCTTTGGAAATTTAACCTTGTCACTGCGAATTCTTTTGATTCAAGGGATTCTCCTCATTTTCTCTCCTTTTTTATTTTCTTTAATGTATTATACAACCTGAAATGACTAAAATGTCCATGGCCCCTTAGGCTCAAATCCCGTCCCCTCGCCGCTCGCGTCTCTCCCTCCCTTATCCCCTTCCCTTCTCCCATGGCCGCCTCCGTCATTTCCCTCCGCTCCCTCTCCATGGCCATGGCCGCGCCCACCGACGCCGCCCTTCCTCCTCAGAAGCTCCCCGCCGCCGTCCCCCTTCCCTTCCTCTTCTCCCGCGCGCCTCTCCTCCGCTCCACCCGCCGCCTCCCCCTCACGCCCCTCGTCGCCTCCTCCCGTCGAAGAGCTGGGCGAGGCGCTCGCTGTCGACGTCGTACGGCAGGTTGCCGACATACACCTTGGCCTCCTCGGGGGGCTCCACCGCGTACTCCTCGTCAACCTCACCCGAGGCAACTGCCACCCCCTCCCCTTCCTCCTCCTCACCCCCCTCCTGGAGCGGCTCTTCGGCTTCCTCGTCGGTCCAGTCGATGCCTGCCTCGGCGGCGGCGTCGGAGGAGGAGGCGACGAGGGGCGTGAGGGGGAGGCGGCGGGTGGAGCGGAGGAGAGGCGCGCGGGAGAAGAGGAAGGGAAGGGGGACGGCGGCGGGGAGCTTCTGAGGAGGAAGGGCGGCGTCGGTGGGCGCGGCCATGGCCATGGAGAGGGAGCGGAGGGAAATGACGGAGGCGGCCATGGGAGAAGGGAAGGGGATAAGGGAGGGAGAGACGCGAGCGGCGAGGGGACGGGATTTTGAGCCTGAGGGGCTAGGGGCATTTTAGTCATTTCAGGTTGCATAATACATTAAAGAAAATAAAAAAGGAGAGAAAATGGGGAGAATCCCTTGAATCAAAAGAATTCGCAGTGACAGGGTTAAATTTTCAAAGGCGTGCGAATTGGGGGTTAAAAGTTGAGAGGCGCACGTATTCAGTGTCAAATATCGAAATTTCTCGTTTCTTCCCTTGTGGTTCCCCATCGATCGTATCCAAATTGCCAAACTTGATCTAAAGGAAGGCGATCTCCTTCTCCTTCCTTGCAGAGCCCAGCCCAACCTAGCCAACCCCCCTCCCATGGCTTCTCTTGCCGACCTCGTGCTTGACCGCCGTGTGCCCCTCATCGACGACGCGCCCGCGGCCGACACCCGCGAAATCAGGGAAGAGGAAGAGGCAATCGGCGGCGCGACCAAGGTGGCACTCGGCGGCACCGACTGGCTACTGCCGGTGATCAGAATCGTTCCTCGCCTCGCCGACCCGCCGGAGATATCCACCATCTCCCTGCAGTTGTCGACGACCCTCGCAGTGAGGACGCACCACCTGCAGCTTGCCCGTGCCATGAGCGCCGACAAGAACCTCCTGGTCCTCTATCTCGGACCCTTCTCCGCTCGCCCCGGAAAGGAGGGCTTTTACCTGGTCTACGACGCCATCAAGAACTCCCTCTCCTCCATCCCGCGCATCGCCTGGCGCGAGCTGTCCTCCCCCAACAGCGTCGGGCGCAGCACCATCATCAAGTGCCTCGGCGGCGAGGGCGCCTACGTCCTTGCCGACCTCGTGGCCACTTTCCCTGTGATACTTGACGACGATTGCCCCTACCGGATCAATTACTCCCTCTGCCTGTGGTGGTCATCGTCCGAGCGGTGGGTGCACAAGGACGCGCACCTCCCCCGGCGGTTGCTCGACTACCACGCGTTCAGCGTGGACACGTCCTTCTCCTTCGGAGGCTCGTACGTTTGCTGGGTCGACCTCTTCCTCGGCGTGGTGATTTGCGATGTGCTCGCGGCGCGCGACTCGGAACCGAAATCCCTCTTCGTTCCATTGCCCGATGGGTATCTAGTCCATCGCCCTAAGTGCGGAAGGGGGCGCGTGGATGTGTTCCGGACGGCGGCCTGTGTCAACGGCGACGTCAAGTTCCTCTCCATGGACGGGTACCTTGAGCGCCGTGCTGACAGTATCACCGTGACCGTCTGGACATTGGTGCCTGAACTCAACGAGTGGAGGAGAGATGAGCGCCTGACGGTCCGTCTGACCGACCTCTGGGCAGGTGAGATCTACAAGTCGGAGCGGTTGCCTTTGCGTAAGCCGAGGTGCCCCGTTCTGAGCACCCGTGAAGATGGCATCGCCTACTTCTTCTTGAACGATTCCTACATTGTTGACGAGGTCCTGGAGATCAGAGCAGCGTTCATGCTTCGTGTCGACATGATGCAGAAGAAGGTCACGTCCTGCAGCATGTTGCCTCGAGCTCCAGAAACGAAGCTGCTCTTTCCCTTGTTGTTTTCTACTGAGTTCTGTGCATACCTGCATGATTCAGAGGCTCATAGCTCTTAAGGTAACTACTGCCTGTACTTCAAATTCATTTAAACTGTGGTGCAGTATCTCATACCTAGTTCATATTTGATCGAATTTGTTTGTTTATTACACCAAATTAATCTCGTGCTTACATCAATGATGACATATGTGGCCAATTCTGCACATTGAACAAATGACAGCGCATAGACATGCTGATCAGCGATACATAATTTCCAAATAGATACTAGACGCCTCTCTTCTCGTCCCATAGCCCAACGGTACTTTCTGTGTAGCTTCACGGGCTATGCCTTGGTGCCCTGTTCTGCCATGCTTCACGGGCTATGCATGGCCCAAATTCAGGCAATTTGGTGGGTGTTTAGACTGCAGGCACACTGGTGATGAGTGCACTAGCCTGAAAGCAATAACTGAAAATGTTGTGAATCTTGGTCCATAACCGGATAACTACAGTACGGAGGAAGGCCAGACAGCATGGCTGGAAGAGGATCATGGTATTAGAGGAGGAAGATAAGACATAGGTTGAGATGAGAGAATATTTGGGAGAGAATAGATTAATTCTTCTTGCTTGATCCAGAACAGTTACATTGCCGACACTTATATAGGATTACCTAACTTAACCCATAAGTATTATAAACCCCCTGTTACATGCAAGCGACTCTACTCTTTCCTATTTTCTTGGACTCTTTCCTACTTCTATTCTTTCCTAATTCATCTCCTGCACGCCTTGCTGCGTACATCGCCGCCTAGACCTGGACACTAATAGGAGCCCACAACAGAAAATAACACAGTTAAAATGTCAGCAAGCACAAAGGTGAATTATGCTGGTAAATAAAAGCACAAATGTCCATATGAGTATCGAACAAGTGAAATACAAATGTGTTTACAAAATAGAAGTCACAAGTGGTTCGTGATTTGAAGTTTGTAGTAGTATCAAGTTTTGTGCATCACAAGGCTAAGAAGGAAACTGAATGAGCATCAACACCAGGTAACATCCTGGTCAGCAAAGATACAGTAGTTTAGAAGAAATGTGAGTCGGTATAGGGGCCTCCCCTTAAATTAAAATCACCGTTTACAATTTATTTAAATATTCTCCTGTAGACTTTTATGACATGTCTTGAGAGGTGTCTGTCAAAGTTCAGTAACTAATCTCTGCATTCAACATTACAAACCAAGGTTTGTTCAAAGATGCAAAAAAATGTTTTGTTTTTCCATAGATGTTGCATCCGGAAGTGAAAGTTTGAACTAAACCTGAACAGCAACTCAGAGCTGTCAGTCATACAATTACTGACTCTTGGCACATTATCTGTTTTGAGTTACCTACCTTAATGCAGTTTTCTTGTAATTGACCATGGTAACTTGTCATTTTGTTTACATTTAGTTAACTTGATATGAATTTTAGGTGCTAAATCAAATTGAAACGAATGGTTGTTTGGTCATGGCCATGTTTTGGCTTACGAAACAACTATCAAATAGACGGTATAGTAAGCTGCAGCATGGAAGAAAGCATACTCTCGAAGATCATGTGGCGGAGAGTCACAGCTATATGTTTCTGTTGCTTGAAAATGTTCTAGACCGGACGCCAACATACTTTGAACAACATACATTATTAGTGCGTTGCATTATCATTTAAATTATTGTGTTTTGATAACCATCCTTTTTTTTTGGCTGCAGATAGGAGGATCAAGCGGAATGTAGATCAAGCGTTGATCGTGTCTGCAACACCGTCATCAAGCGTTGTGCGCTGATCATTTATGTAACATGTCCTGTGGCTGAGCTGTCTTCAACCCTATGGGATTAAGGCTGTCATTACCCCCCCCCCCCCCCCCCCCGATATCGACTATGCTAAAACTGAATAGCGACTAGTATTTCTGATACCAATGAGTGCTGGTTAATATTACATTTTTGTGCCTTGGATTATTCTGTTCATGAGTTGTACATCAGTCACTGCCAGGTTTAAAATCCCAGCGGTAACCGGCACCGTCTCTACTGGTGGAGATCGGTAACCGAAAAAACCAGTTGGTATTAATTTTTGATCTCTACATGCCCATTTTTTTTATCCGACTGATTCTCCGGGTTGCCTAAATTTTAGCCCCCTTCATTTTTGGAGCGAGTGGCTCCGTAGTTCACTTGTACGGTGGTTCAAAGTAATCTTTTAGGATCTTGAAGAAAAAGTGGTCATTGACGACCCATAGCGCAACCACATCACTTAACGCTTCATAGTTTTGCTCATTGGTATCCTCTCCTTGTTCTACCTCGGTTCTCCAGTTGCTAACGTCAAAATGTTGTGAGGTGTTACAATTCCGTGCGAAGTGATCTCACAACTACAAATCTCTATTGGATATGAAGGAAGTAAGCAATTATAGGGTCTGTTTTTTTAGCTGCGCCTTATGGGGTCACGGGGTCACTAGCTTTTGACTTAAAGAATAGGTCGATAGCCAGTAGAGAATCAAAAAAAAAGCAACCTGGATGGTATATTTGGTATCAACACGCACAATATTCATTTTTTTTCAAGTTCTAAGTTTAGTTCAAACAAAAGAGAAAAATAATTCATTGAAATAACCACGGCATTGGATTATTTGTTTCAATCTATGCTACAACTATGTACATCACGTCATCGGCGTGTGCACTGAGCACTGTCGTGCGCACTCTCATCTCCACCATTGCTACACCTTGAACATGTCATTGATGTGCACCTTCACCGGATCATAGCATAATCATCCTGAAAGTAATAGTGTGTTTGGTTCATAGGATAAGAGGTGGATGGAATGGTTCCATCCAACTTTAGAACTTGTCATTGTGTTTGGTTCATGGGATGGGACCTTGAGCCGCTGGAGAGGGAAGCAGCGCGAGGGCGAGCGGCGCAGTGGGCAGCCGCGCACGCCCACGAGCGCGGCGGCAGCCCAGACGGGCGCGCGCACGCCGGTGGCGCTCCTGGAGGAGGCGCGCACGGCGGAGGCGTACGGGTCGACGGAGAGCGCGGCCTTCACAGGCAACGCGGCTCTCTCTCCCCGGTTCGGTACCGTGGTCACCACGAGTACCAGGCTGTCGTCAGGGACGTCGGCCCCGGCGGCGGGTGGCCTACCCTCACCAAGACCAACTACGTCGAGTGGGCTGCGGTGATGAGGGTAAAACTCCAGGTGCGGCATATGTGGGATGCAGTCCGGTGCGGCGACGTCGACTACGACCAGGATCGACGGGCGCTGGATGCTCTCATCGCTGCAGTCCCGCCCGAGATGCAGTTCTCGCTTACCAACAAGCGGACTGCCAAAGAGGCTTGGGACGCCATCGCTGCAGCACGCATCGGCAGCGACCGCGCCCGCAAGTCTACACTGCAGGCACTACGCACGGAGTGGGAGCACCTGGCCTTCAAGCCAGGTGAGGACGTTGATGATTTTGCTCTCCGTCTCAACACTTTGTTGCAGAAGTTGGTGCAGTTCGGTGACGACACCTACGGCGAAGAGAGAGCTGTGGAGAAGCTCTTCCACTGCGTCCCCGAGAAGTACAAGCAGATGGCTCGCTCGATCGAGTCTCTGCTGGACCTCTCCACGATGACGATCGAGGAGGCGTTGGGTCGCCTCAAGGTCGTTGACAGCGATGAGCCACAGCGCCTCTCGGGACCGGTCACCATCGGCGGGAAGCTCCTCCTCACTCGGGAGCAGTGGGCTGCCGGCCAAGGTGACAGGAAGAAGGGGGAGCCTTCTTCCACGACAGGCGGCCACAAGCGTGGCAAGCGCGGCAAGCCGCGCAAAGACGCCCAAGCAGGGGCGCGAGGACGTGCCGAGGGTGATGACTGTGGAGGCGCCCAGGGCGGCGCCACTGGCAAGCAAAAGCCGGCACGAGACGACTCTTGCCACAACTGCGGCAAGCTTGGCCATTGGGCCAGGGATTGTCGACAGCCACGACGCGGCCAGGCCCACGTCGCGCAGGCGGAGGAGGAGGAGCAGCCGGCTCTGTTCATTGCTCATGCGAGCACCGAACTACCTCCAGCGGCACCGGCCGCAGTGGCTCTCCTCCACCTTGACGAGCCAAAAGCACACGCCCTCCTCGGCTACGGCTCCGGCAACGACAAGACTGACGGGTGGTGCCTCGACACCGGCGCCACCCATCACATGACCGGTCGACGAGAGTTCTTCGCCGAGCTTGACTCTAGCGTCCGAGGCTCCGTCAAGTTTTGGGACGCCTCCAGCGTGGAAATAAAGGGCGTCGGCTCCATCATCTTCACCACCGTGTCTGGTGAGCACAGGCTGCTCACCGGCGTCTACTACATCCCCGAGCTGCGGAACTCCATCATCAGCTTGGGACAGCTGGATGAGAACGGCTCGCGTGTCGAGATCGAGCACGGGGTGCTGCGGATTTGGGATCTTCGCCGCCGCCTTCTTGCCAAGGTAACCAGAGGCGCAAATCGACTCTACATTCTTCACGTGCAGGTGGCACAACCCCTCTGCCTCGCTGCTCGTCGGGACGACGAGGCGTGGCAGTGGCACGAGCGCTTTGGGCACCTTCACTTCGAGGCCCTGAAGCGGCTCAGTGCCACGGAAATGGTGCGAGGCCTGCCGTGCCTTGACCATGTGGAGCAGCTCTGCGACGTCTGCGTGTTGACGAAGCAGAGGCGACTCCCCTTTCCCCAGCGGGCGAGTTTCCAAGCCAAGGAGAGGCTCGAGCTCCGGCACGGGGACTTGTGTGGCCCGGTGACACCGGCCACACCGGGAGGACGACGCTACTTCCTGCTGCTCGTCGACGACCTCTCCCGCTACATGTGGGTGATGGTCCTTGGCAGCAAGGGAGAGGCTGCGGACGCCATCAGGCGCACGCAGGCTGCTGCGGAGGCGGAATGCGGCCGCAAGCTGCGCGTGCTGCGCACAGACAACGGCGGCGAATTCACGGCGGCTGAATTCGCGTCGTACTGCGCTGATGAGGGCATTCAGCGCCACTACTCCGCGCCGTACAGCCCGCAGCAGAACGGCGTCGTCGAGCGGCGCAACCAGACGGTTGTGGGGATGGCTCGGGCCCTCCTCAAGCATAGGGGGATGCCGGCTGTCTTCTGGGGAGAGGCGGTGGTGACGGCCATCTACATCCTCAACCGCTCGCCTACCAAGGCGCTCGACGGCAGGACGCCGTACGAGGCTTGGCATGGGCGCAAGCCGGCGGTCTCCCACTTGCGGGTCTTCGGCTCCCTCGCGTTCGCCAATGAGCTTGGCCACATCGGTAAACTCGACGACAGGAGCACTCCGGGAGTGTTCATTGGCTACGCGGAGGGCTCGAAGGCCTACCGCATCCTCGACCCTGTCACACAGCGCGTCCGCATCTCGCGTGACGTTGTGTTCGACGAAGGGCGAGGCTGGACGTGGGACAAGGCGATGGACGACGGTTCGACTTCGACTCTTAGGGACTTTGTTGTCGACTACGTCCATTTCGAGAGAGCCGGGGGAGCTAGCAGCTCGTCTTCACCAAGCTCGTCCACCTCGACACCTTGCTCAACACCAGCTCCGGCGAGTGCTCCACCACCTTCGGCACCGGCTATAACCCACTCTTCACCACCGGCCACTCCAAGCTCTCCCGCACCGGCTCACCACTCTCCTGCACCGGCGGCCACACCACCGGGATCGGCCCCAACAGCTTCGGTCCACGACGAGCAGCGCATGGTGGAGTTCGCTACTCCGCTATCTCACGACGAGGACCGCGTCGATGCCTACCACGACGACGAGCCTCTGCGCTATCGTACCATGGACAACATCCTCGGCGAGCTGCCCGTCCCTGGACTGGCGCAGCGCGACTTCGAGGCAGAGCTGCACTTGGCGTGCGACGACGGCGAGCCCCGCTCCTTTGCTGAGGCGGAGGGAGACGCGGCGTGGCGTGTCGCGATGAAGCAGGAGATGGACGCCATCGAGCGGAACCAGACGTGGGAGCTGGCGGATCTTCCTGCCAGTCACCGCGCGATCACCCTTAAGTGGGTGTTCAAGCTGAAGCGGGATGAAGCCGGCGCCATCGTCAAGCACAAGGCTCGCTTGGTGGCACGAGGCTTCATGCAGCAGGAGGGAGTCGACTTCGATGACGCCTTCGCACCCGTCGCGCGCATGGAGTCCGTTCGTCTTCTCCTCGCACTTGCAGCCCAGGAGGATTGGCGCGTCCATCACATGGACGTCAAGTCCTCCTTCCTCAACGACGACTTGAAGGAGGAGGCCTACGTCCGTCAGCCGCCGGGATTCGTCATCCCCGGTAAGGAGGGCAAGGTTCTCCGCCTGCGCAAGGCCCTCTACGGCTTGCGGCAGGCACCACGAGCCTGGAACGCTAAGCTGGACTCCACCCTCAAGCAAATAGGGTTCCAGCAGAGCGCACACGAGGCTGCGGTCTACCGGCGGGGCAAAGGCGGCAACGCCCTGCTGGTGGGCGTCTACGTCGACGACCTGGTGATCACCGGCTCCAAGGAGGCCGAGGTCGAGGCGTTCAAGGCGGAAATGAAGACCGTCTTCCAGATGAGCGACTTGGGGCTCCTCTCCTTCTACCTGGGGATCGAGGTCCACCAGGACAGCTCCGGTATCTCCCTTCGTCAGACCGCCTACGCCAAGCGCACCGTCGAGCTGGGCGGGCTCACCGACTGCAACCCAGCCCACACTCCTATGGAGGAAAGGCTGAAGCTGAGCCGCGACAGCACGGCGGAGGAGGTGGACGCGACGCAGTACCGGCGCATCGTGGGCAGCCTTCGCTACCTCGTCCACACGCGTCCGAATTTGGCGTTCGCCATCGGCTACGTCAGTCGGTTCATGCAGCGACCGACGACGGAGCATCAGCAGGCCGTGAAGAGGATCCTCCGCTATGTTGCGGGCACCTCCGACTACGGCTTGCACTACCCGAGGTGTCCCGGCGCGGCGCACTTCATCGGGTACAGCGACAGTGACCACGCAGGCGACATCGACACCAGCAACAGCACAAGCGGGATTCTCTTCTTCCTCGGCAAGTGCCTCGTTAGCTGGCAGTCAGTCAAGCAGCAGGTGGTGGCCCTGTCCAGCTGTGAGGCCGAGTACATAGCGGCTTCCACCGCTTCGACTCAGGCGCTCTGGCTCGCTCGACTGCTTGGTGATCTCCTCGGCAGAGACACTGAAGCGATGGCGCTCAGGGTGGACAGCAAGTCCGCTCTGGCTCTGGCAAAGAACCCCGTTTTTCACGAACGGAGCAAGCACATCCGGGTGAAGTACCACTTCATCCGAGGCTGTTTGGATGAAGGCAGCATCAAGGCGAGCTACATCAACACCACAGATCAGCTTGCGGACCTGCTCACCAAGCCTCTTGGGAGGGTCAAATTCCTCGAGCTCTGCTCTAGGATCGGGATGGTTCAACTTTCCCACAAGACGACGCACAAGACTTAGGGGGAGAATGATGAATAAGTCCCTGTACTGTGGTCTTTGTGGGGCTGTAGTAGTTTTTGCTTTTAGCTTTTGCTGCCCTTCAAGGACAACATCTTGACTGCTTTAGGACAGCATCTTTAGGGCAGCATCTTGACTGCTTTAGGACAGCATCTAGGATAGCATCTTAGCATATGCTTGGCTGGTTCTCAGCCTATAAATTTGTATCCCCAACCCCTCAGGTTGGTATGGCATTGTGTGAAGAAATAACAAGCTAGAAAATTGCCCCATCTCTAAGTGTCATCCTCTCCATGAGAGTAAGGATCTTGCTATCACCAAGAGCAAGAGTCCAGCGAGTAACAGACCTGGACACTAATAGGAGCCCACAACAGAAAATAACACAGTTAAAATGTCAGCAAGCACAAAGGTGAATTATGCTGGTAAATAAAAGCACAAATGTCCATATGAGTATCTAACAAGTGAAATACAAATGTGTTTACAAAATAGAAGTCACAAGTGGTTCGTGGTTTGAAGTTTGTAGTAGTATCAAGTTTTGTGCATCACAAGGCTAAGAAGGAAACTGAATGAGCATCAACACCAGGTAACATCCTGGTCAGCAAAGATACAGTAGTTTAGAAGAAATGTGAGTCGGTATAGGGGCCTCCCCTTAAATTAAAATCACCGTTTACAATTTATTTAAATATTCTCATGTAGACTTTTATGACATGTCTTGAGAGGTGTCTGTCAAAGTTCAGTAACTAATCTCTGCATTCAACATTACAAACCAAGGTTTGTTCAAAGATGCAAAAAAATGTTTTGTTTTTCCATAGATGTTGCATCCGGAAGTGAAAGTTTGAACTAAACCTGAACAGCAACTCAGAGCTGTCAGTCATACAATTACTGACTCTTGGCACATTATCTGTTTTGAGTTACCTACCTTAATGCAATTTTCTTGTAATTGACCATGGAACTTGTCATTTTGTTTACATTTAGTTAACTTGATATGAATTTTAGGTGCTAAATCAAATTGAAACGAATGGTTGTTTGGTCATGGCCATGTTTTGTCTTACGAAACAACTATGAAATAGATGGTATAGTAAGCTGCAGTATGGAAGAAAGCATACTCTCGAAGATCATGTGGCGGAGACTCACATCTATATGTTTCTGTTGCTTGAAAATGTTCTAGACCGGACGCCAACATACTTTTAACAACATACATTATTACTGCGTCTTGGCTTTCGAGTAAATACAGATGCACTGGCATTATCATTTAAATTATTGTGTTTTGACAACCATCCTTTTTTTTGGCTGCAAATAGGAGGATCAAGCGGAATGTAGGTCAAGCGTTGTTCGTGTCTGCAACACGTCATCAAGCGTTGTGCGCTGATCATTTATGCAACATGTCCTGTGGTTGAGCTGTCTTCAACCCTATGGGATTAAGGCTGTCTTCAACAGTTCGGTGGGTTCAACATGTCCTGTGCGCTGATCATTAGATGTACAAAGTCATTCTTTTAAGTAATAGAGATATTATAAATATTAGTATAAAGTATAATTTTCTTGCATGGTTGATGTATTATGTTCTCAAAATAAATGGTAGAGCTCGTGCTCTTAGTTTCAAAAACTATAAAGTATAAAAGAATCAATATAATAGATTTCCATACCCCGTGAGATTAAGTTGATACAAGTGCTTGCCATTAATCTAGATAATCCTGATAAAACAAAAAACGAGGGAGGGTATATGTTCTGCAAGGCCTGCTGTCGATATTAGATTATATTACAGCTTTAGCTTAAAAAACAGTTTCTTAGAATCATTTTTCATATTCACTGATCTAATGTGTAAGAATCGTGATGAAAAAGCCATTATTGCTTGTTCTATATGTGTGAATTTACTTGCCAAAGTTGACATGGTTATCGTGTAGTTGTAAATTTGCCATCCTTAGTTTAAAAAAATGCACAATAGAACTAAAAACACAACAGTCGGACTAAATAAGGAAAAAAGGAATAATCAAAGTAACCATTGTATTCTTGTTTGCTAAAGGAGTAATAATAACCAAAGTAACAATTAGGTTGTGTTTGGTTCGTCCGATTTTTTTATGTAATCCGATTACAATGAAAATAGATACCATTATACTATGTTTGCCTAAGGTGGGCTGTAACGATATACCATGTAAGCAAATACCCGTCAAGTAGAAGGCATTGCACTCCAATTCGAGAGTAATGGGATCCCGTACTCCCCTTATTCACCCAATCTCCTCACCTCCCACGCGATGTTCACCTTCTCTACGAACAAGTTCATAAACGAAAGTGTTATATCACATTTAAATGTTTTCTAGAGAAAAATCAGTTAAATTTTGGACCCTTTGATTTTTTGTGGAGATTCGTGCGCCGTCTTTGCCGCTGACATCTTTCTCTTCTCCGGCAACATCGTCGTTTTCACACGCTACCATCCCGTGGGATTCTCAATCCAATAATTCAAAATATTTAACTGATTTTAATCCCTAAAAATAGTCAAATACTATATAGACACGCCTTTTCACAAATCGTTGATCCCCTCATCACCTCACGGCGTCGTCTTCCTCCTATGACCAGCTCCCACGAGCTCGATCAAAAATCCCCCCCCCCATGAGAGGAGCTTGCGGACACGTATGGACGATGCCGTCAAAGATGATGATGACTTCCGCCGCCGCGGGGTTCTGGTTGTGGAAGAGCTTGCCGGTAGAGGACATCGCCGTCGCCATGGGCAACAAGAAGTCGAACTCGAACTAGTTCTCGCCGATGCTCGAGCTGTTGTAGGTGAGGCTGATCGATGCACTGAAGAAGTAGACAATGGCGGGGAACGACGCGCTGATGACGAGCCGCGAGTGGGGCTGGACGACACGCTGACGAAGGGGGTGAGCATGCCCAGTCTCCACGACTGCCTATGTGAAGTGGTCACCGGAGTTAGTGTCCGCGGTGGCAGCCCTTGTGTCGGCGACCGGTATCCATTACCATTCCCTTGTGGAACCAAACAAATTTGGTAAATCATTCATTCCACCGCCAACTCCACTGTATTCCTATTCCGTTAACATTGGCATTCCCATTTCTAAACCAAACACCACCTTAGCACAACTCAAAAAGGAAAGAGAACAAAACAAGACAGAATGGATCTTCAATAAATGATACTATATGCTTTAAATTCATATTATTTTATTTTTGTATTTTATAACTTGTGGTATAATGAATCATCTACTTGAGTTCCGTTCCAACGGCCATCATTCGGCTAGTACTCCAAACATTCGACTGGGTTATTGAGTACCAACATACCATGATTCTGAACATGAGCTGAAATTTCCATACAAAATAAAAAGTCTAAACCCATTGGCTTGCTATGTAAAAACATGAAAGTATATAACACGAGAATGAACTTGAAAACACAATCAGGAAAGCATATAACTCTAGAATGAACTTGAAAACACAATCTGAATTATTTTGCACACAACTCTAAAATAACAATGCCAATATAGTTTGGTTGAAAAACTGAAAATTTTAATATCTTCTCTGACGTTACTTGATAAGACTATTGCTCACTGTCTTGAACCACACAACATCGAGCACTGGCGCCATTATTTTGTCCAATCGGTTTTGAGTTTTTATCACCACTACAAACTCGTATAAATTCATCCGGTCATTCAGACAGTAATCACAGATTCAAATTGCACATAATTGGTCTGTTAACCTCCTGCAAAACATTGTTCAGCATAGTGTCATCAGTTTGGCAGGACCAGGGTTCAAAATCCCGGTGGTTGCCGGCTGGTAACCGCCGGTTACCGTTTTTACCGGTGGAGACCGGTAACAGAAAAAACCGGCCGGTAACAATTTTTGATTTTCGAATTTTGGACGGTTTTTTCCGGTTTTTCTGGTTACCGGCTGTTTTTTCTAGTTACTGCTCTGAAAATTCAAATTTTGATTTTCAAATTGTTACCGGTTTTCCGTAACCGGCTGGTAACCGCCCGGTTACTGTTGCCGACCGTCGACCGGGATTTCTTCCTGTTTCGGTTTTTGGAACCTTGGGCAGGACTGCATCCAACAACTTGTCGCATTCAATGTAGCCATATTGTCCTTGTTGAATAAGTATAAACAAGGTGCTCCTCGTTGGACAACGTCTACAGGTGGATTATTAGCGCCACAAACTCACTGTAGTCCAGGTAGTCACTGCCATCCATAGTACCCTGAACATACAACTCAACTACAACGTAAGGTTTCTTCACTTCTCAAAAATGGCTATATATATGGAACAAGCATTCCCCACAACAAGATGGTCAATGAGGTTCAGATTCACAATGCAATATTAGTGGTTCAATAATAGCTAGGAAACAATCAAGCATTGTGAGGCAAATCATAATCCTAAAAATAAATGCCTATAAAGCATGGGGATAAAACATATTGTAGGATATTTCTCGGGCTAGAAAAACATAAAACCAGGTGATTAAACTATGGCAAATGTCAACAGTATTAGTGCATTTCACCTTAGCACAGCAACTCACCTATACAAACATAGAAATCGATCATACCAAATATGACTGGAAGAAGTTGCATATCTGAACAATGGATGTAGATCATGAAAAAACAAAGGAGATACATTAGTAAACAACAATAGTGATCTCCTATACTCATGCTCCATTTCCACTCTTTCTTGATATTCTCCTACACTCAACTATCTACTTATAGGTTTAAGGGAACATAACTACGATGTATCATAGCCAAATCTCATCTCTTATTTTGTCATGAATACCAAAATATCGATGGCTTTTTGCTTTCAGCTAAAATGGCACTTTAGCGGCTGTTAACTTTTGGCTAAAATATTCAATTAAAGAAAATTGAATAAAAATAGAAATAAAAAAGCTGTTACATCTCCATAGACAACGCAAAGAAAAAAGTAAAAAAAGAGAGAAAAAACCACGTTAAGAAACCAAAACGTTCAAAACAACTTCTGGCTTCTAAAAATTAGAACCCAAAAGCTATTTGGAACAGAATCTAACTAAACCATGCAAAGCTTGCTTAGTCACCTGAAGATCATGAATCAATTTAATATATACTATAGTCACTGATCAAGGTGTGCACAAACTTATTAATGAAAGATACACATATTCTCACATGGCTTTTCGATAATACAAGGGTATATTTTTCTAGGATATACCTGACAAATCAAACCGAGAACAATACTACTATTACCATTTCAAATTAAGATTTCAGCCCCTAAGTAAAAATATTTTCTTATTGATATACAATAATATCAAATTATTTGAAGCAAACTACCACTTATGTATGATATCATCACTACCTATTGTAATTTGGCAGATATGCACACTATTCTGTGTTTGAAACAGTTCTTCATTGTTTCCTTAACTATTGCAGGATACAACGTGCAAAAAAACCAATCTAAATAGGCATAAGTTTACCCCCAAGTAATAGCCAGACATACCAATCTT
Organism: Dendrocalamus latiflorus; assembly: GCA_017311315.1. Classification (NCBI taxonomy): domain Eukaryota; kingdom Viridiplantae; phylum Streptophyta; class Magnoliopsida; order Poales; family Poaceae; genus Dendrocalamus; species Dendrocalamus latiflorus. Next base: position 48,987,689 of record CM029651.1, read on the forward strand.
ACAACCACTTCATTGGGGGCACATACACCATACCATTCGGCCAGCCAAACCAATATCCTAGACAAAACATGAGAATGGGTACGCTATTCTGTAGAACGATGTATACTACCAATGTACATGGATAAATGAATTAGCACACCTTCAGTAGTGTTATAAATGGGCAAATGGAGAAGTACATCAACACATTGGAATGGCAAACAGTTAGGTGGGTTCTAAATAGTCAATTATATGCTATGAGTGTTTTGAGTTACCATAGTATTATGAGTAATTTGGGCACTTTCAGAAAATCGTTGAAAGTTTCAGCACCAAAAGGAAAACAGAAGACATACAACAGAGTAATGAAGATAAGTGCAAACCAGAATGATAAATGGGAAATCTTCTACAAAATTGACAAGGTAAAATGCACAAGACAAACAAGCAAGGCTCTTTCATTGACAAATCTAAGCGCAAATTACATAAGCAAAAAAGAACCTACACATGCTCTGGAGCTTGCTTGCTCTAACAGCGGGTCATTTTCCCTGAATCGCAACTTGCTCCTCAACACATACATGTATGGTGTCTCGAAGTAAGCTGTGTTCCCTGAAAACTTGACACAACCGGAAGAAACGAGCTCTTGCAAGCCGTAGCATTTTCACACAAGTTGCATCATTCTTTTATATTTTTCTACTTAGATAGTCAATTTTGTTCTTGTCTCTTTCCTTAATTGGACCATAGCTGATACGTGCTCTCATTTTCCTTAATCTAAACTGGACATATAAAGCCACCATAGAAGCCACCACAAATACATCAGCCCCAAGAATCATCATCTTTCACCTCCTGACCATCGTCCTGTCCATCTACAATGCATGGGTGAAAATGTAATCCTAGGCGATTTCTATGATGCAAGACAGTTGTAAGAAAATTATTACTAATTGCAAACCATCAACAACATGTATCCCCATTTTTGTATGATGAAGTGAAACTGTAACAACATGAACAGATGTAACAAAAACAAACTAGAACATGAAAAACATGACAGTTTGCACGTATTCAATGATACATGCATGAATAGGGAATAAACAAACTATCACAGATCCAATGCGACGAAGCACCGATCCAACAAACATCAAGTAATTTTACTTCATAACACAACTACAAGATCCATCGCGATCACTACGAGATCCAAGCCATAAGTAAACTGACACATACATTCAACGAAGAAATCCATCGTGAGGATTATGGATCCATACCTTTGGTTTGGGGAGGAAGAGACACGGAGAGGGAGGGGGAGAGACCGTCGGCCAGGCTCAGCTCACGGAGGCCGTCCCTGGGCTCACCTCCTACTCGTCATTCCCGAGCTTAACTCCTGCTCGCCGTACCCGAGCGCAACTCATGCTCACCGTCCCCAGGCTCAACCCTTGCTCGTTGTCCCCGGGCTCAACCACAGATCCACCATGACAAACAGTTGCGAACCCAAAAATGAAGCAAGAGGGGGCTAACCTTGGATACCCCAATACGCGATATGGGTACAACGATACCAATACGGCGATATCGCGATACAATATTTTGTACATATATAGATTAGATAAGCTTTAGCCCTTATCTACATTCTAAATTAGAATGTCCAACTTGAGTGACATATAGTTCTTTTGACGGCACACGCATACAGACTATGCACACAATCAAAATTTAAAGATCTAGCTTAACTGAGTTACAATCAATGAAATAGTCAGTTGGCTACCCATCCCCATGTAATATCCCAATTATGCATAAGGGGAATTGATAGTGTTTAAGAGCATATTTTGCCGTCAGACCCATCGACCTTTTAGAATGTCGATTTAGTGTCGCTCGCAGAGGTTCCCAGACCATCCCAGGACGGTCGGCACAGTCTAGAGAGCCGAGTAGCGCCCTCAGAGGTTCCCGGACCGCCTAGGGATAGTCGGCACCGTCTCGCGCGTGGGTTCTCGTCATTCGGCAGAACTCATATGCTTACCTTGTGCCGATTTACCGTTGCAGTAAAAGAAACCCCAAAGCCAGCACAGCATTGGACCAAAATGCCCTTGGGCAGTCAAGCATGTGAGAAGGGCAAGAGATTTTTTATGAGGGCGATTCGGTCATTTCACGTATGCAATGGGCAGCCCCCAACCCTGCCCATATAAAGCCAGCACATCGTAGCAAGCCTGATCTTCTCATCTCTTCTCTCAGTCAGGATAAGAACAAAGCCAACTGAAACACACTCCATTTCCTTCTCACTGCCAAGCCAAGAAGCCAATACGAGCTCATCCTCCAAGCTCTCCACAGAGAAGAGGGAGCCCGAAGAGGAGGAGCAAAGGAGCAGCCGACCATGACGGCAAGGGGAAGGCAGGAGCAAAGGAGCGGTCAAGGGAGCCACCTGAACCTGAACCTCACCCACGCCAACTCTTCTTCTAGCTCGGCAGTCGGGTAAGTCTCACCTTCCATCTGTAGGAGCGAGCCAACGAGTAGTAGTGGGGGCGAGGCCGGGTGCCGTTGAGCCGTGGGAGGCGAGGTGGCCGGCGGCCGATGGCCACGGCCGGAACCAAGGACGGCGGCCCACCGGCCGTGCTGTCCGGGTGGCGTTGCCCGACACCCCACCACCGTGCGCGCATAGGGGAGGCGACCAACCGGCGGAGTTCAGCCAGGCCCGGCCGTGGGTGGCCGGATCTAGGGGAGTCGCTGCCAAGTCGAAGCGCGAGGAGGCGTGAGGGGAGGCGGTGCTGTAGGCAGCCGGCGGAAGGGAGCCGTGGCCGGGAGCGGCGGGGCTGGCAAGCCCCGCATGGCCGTGCGCATCCGCGCCGCCCTGGTGAGGAGCCGACCTTCGGCCGATTTGGGGATAGGAGAGAGAGAGAGAGAGAGCGCGCGAGAGGAAGGGGGAGGCGGAGAAGGCTGGCGGAGGCCCACTGGTCGGCGGCGAGGGGGAGGAGGCCGGTGCGCCCGAGCGCCGTGCGCCGCCTGGAGAGGGCCATACGGCCGGGTTGAGTGAGGAAGAAGAGAGAGACATGGAGGGATAAGGCCATTGCGGCCAAGAGGAATGGGGAAAAAGAGAGCCAGGAAAAAAAAGGTGAGAGGCCATTTCGGCCGAAAGTAATAGAAGGAGAGGAGGGTCTGGGTAGAAAGAAGAAAGGAAAGGAAAGGAAAGAAAAGAAAAGAAAAAAAGAGAGAAGAAGAAAGAAAAGAAAAGAGGAGAAAAAGAAAGAGAAAAAAATGGGTTTGGCACCTGCGCGACAGGTCCCTCAAGACCCGTGCGATTACGCCCGAGATCGGGATACGAGCTTTGGGACGTTGTTCTCCGTTTCAGCTCTGGATTTTTGTTATGCCATTGAGTCGGGTTAGTATGTACGCAGGTGGAGGTCCCGAGTCGGAGCCGTCCACGCGTCATCCCCGAGGCTAACCAGGCAAGTGCTTTGTAAAGCGGTGAATTCGGGTAGTGATTTCGGGTAAATGAATGATGATGCATTTCTTACCGTGTTGAGGTAAGTTTACAATTACTGGATGATGCCTTGCTTACCATGTTGGGCTAAGTTTACTATTTTCGGATGATGCATGGCTTACCATGTTGGGGTAAGTTAAATATTTTAGGAATGCATAATGTGAAGTGAGAAATGATGAATGTTGAGACATGCCATGTTGATATGAGTAGTCGGAGAACTTGCATTGCATGCATGTCATGAAAAAGAGATAGTGTTGGTCCACGTTGAGTGGACGCTCTACGGGAGTGGAGTTGAGGTCCCCGTATGAGAATTACGGGCTACTGAGGTCCCCGTATGAAACAGGACGGGCTTGAGGTCCCCGCATGAAACAGGGCGGGCTTGGGTGAGCATCGACGGATGCTCACTCTGCTATACCGGTATAGGCTAAAGAGTTGAGAAAGAAGTGATGAGCATGTGCATGGGCATATGCATAATGATCGGTTGATGAGAACCTAAAGAGATAAGAGAAAGGTGCAGGTGCATGATGAATGGTTCATCGGAACTTGAAATGGCTAAATGGAAAAGTGGTTAATGGAACTGGGATGAGTATGATCTAATGAATGAACCTGTTATTTGCTGTTTTGCTTTGTACTTGCTAAGTCGATGGACTCAGCCTTGCTTTGTTGATGTTTTTTTAGGTGACCGTTGAGGACGACATGCACGGGCGGGAGTAGCACATGGATAACCGGCACGAACCAACAACACTTTTGTATTACTTTTGTCAATATACTTTAGCTGTTACTAGGCTAGAGTAATCACTAAAAATGCTATGATGTAACTGAACGCACCACAATAAATAATTGTAGTGTTGGTTTTAAATTCTTCTAGTGTTATTGAAATGGTAAGAGTTGCAGAAGTGGTAACATCTTGGCTCAGAGAGTGGGCAGGGTGTTACACCCCATACCTAACAAGACATTAGCAATTAACTCGAACCAAAATTCATGCTTTCTCCTTACTTAATCGAAGTAATAAGCAAACCACTAGTAGAATAGAATCAGTAAAAGCGAAGGATTTGGGGGGATCCTCACGGGGCCCGTCCCGGTGCCCCCGCTCTCCACGCCGGCAAAGCGACCGTCAGGTTGGTTCTTCTCTCCGCGTCTCCCTCCACTAGGCGGTTAGGTGTTGTCGTGGGCTGGGCTCTGATACTATCACTAGTTAAAGAGAAGGTCAGAAGTTGGGAATAATGTGGGGAAAACGTATAATGAAGAAATGCAGGCAAGCCTACCTACTGTTAGAGCAACTCCAGCAGTAGCACTCAAAACAGAGCCCCTACTTTTTATTTGAGGGCTCCCCCTACTTTTGAGGGCTCTGTTTTTTGGGCTGCACTCCAGCAGGAGCCCTCAAAACATGACCCTCAAATTCATTCTTAGAGGGGATGACACATAGGACCCACTCCTGGGGGGTCTGGAGGGAGCCCCTACTTTTGAGGGCCGAGGGGCAAAAAACTCACTCCAGCAGGACCCCTACTTGAGCCCTCAAAAGTAGGGGCTCCCTCCAGACCCCCCAGGAATGAGGGCTCGAGGGGGAGATTTGAGGGCCCCCTACTTTTGAGGGCTCAAGTAGGGGCCCTGCTGGAGTGAATTTTTTGCTCCTCAGCCCTCAAAAATAGGATGAGGGCTCAAGTAGGGGCCCTGCTGGAGTTGCTCTTACCTCTTTTTTTTGGCTTGTAGCTGCAATGCTAATTGCAATGTACGCATACAATGAAGAGCCAAAAAAAAAAAGAGAACATAATTGATTTAATTGAAAGTATTATGCTGGAAACCAATGCTTCGGTGCAACGCCTTCGGGCTATCCATAAGTGGATGGAATCATGTAGCATCCTCAAAATTTCAGATTTTTTTCTTCTTTTCTTTCAAATTCTAAGTTTAGTTCAATCAAAAAAGAAAAAAATTGATTCAATGAAATAACCACGACATTGGATTATTTGTTTCAATCTATGCTGCAAGTAGGCATATCATGTCATCGGCGTGTGCACGGTGCACCGCCGTGCGCACTCACTCTTGTCTCGACCACTGCTACACCTCGAACTTATCATTGATGTGCACCTTAACCAGAGCACCGCATAGTCATCCTAGAGGTAAGGGTATGTTTGACTTATGGGATAAGAGATAGATGGGATGATTCAATTTAACTTTAGAATTTACTTTTGTGTTTGGTTTGTGAGATGAGACCAAATGGACCTGTATGAACTCATCCACCGAGAGAGAATATTCGGTGGAGATGGTGAAAAAAAAACGTGGAACAGGCTCATCCGCCGGTTCTGGCCAAACTCCCATGCCATCATGTGACCTTCACCCCCGTGCCATCCCTCGAGCGCTGCATTTGGCGGCGGAGGGCGGAAGGTGAATCCACGGTGAGCAGGGGTTGAGCCCGGGGACGGTGAGCAGGGGACGGCGACCGCGAGCTGAGCCCGGGCTCTCCCCCTCCCTCTCCGTGTCCCTCTCCTCTCCAAACCAAAGGTGTATGCAACCAAAATCCTGTAAAAATTACTTGAATGTTTGTTGGATCTGTGCTGTCATCAGGGGGCGGGTCTAGGGTAGCCCGGGTCCTGGCCCAGTAATCCCCCGTTAGCCCAGCGGTTCAGCCTAGCTGCCCAGGCCTCCAGATGACTTACGCGCAGGCACGCAGCGCCGGTCACCCACCCACTGAGCCCCCCATCCCCAATTCCCCGTTCGCCTCCCCGACTCACGCTTTCTAGGGTTTACACGCCTGTTGCGAGCCTACGGCGGCAGCGGCGGCTAGCGGCCTCAGTGGCGGAGCTCGAGCGATCCGCACTCTCGTAGTCCACCGAGGAGCGGAGGACCCTCGCGGCCTCGCCTGCGTCTCGTCGCGCCGGGCGGCCTTCTTTCCTCCGGGCTCCGTCTCCGCCTGAGCTCTGAGGCCTTGACCGCCTCCATCCGTTGCGACCTGTGAGGCGCCGCCGAGGCCATCGCCGGCAAGATTAAGATCAGAATCAACAGTGAATTCTTTAGTTCTTACCCGAATGAATCTACCAGGTCGGCAGGTCCTGCTTTTTTGGTATGGTTTGGTTCGGATTTGTGGTGATTTCAGTGGGTCTTCGTGTCCATGTGTGATTTTGGGGGCAGGTTTCGGAAGGATCGGGAGGCTTGTGGCCAGGGTCGCTCTCCAGGGTGATGATTTTGAGCTCGTCGCTGTCAACGACCCCTTCATCACCACCGACTACATGGTGTGCGTCTCAATCTGTTGTTTTCACTGGCTCTGTGATATGTAGATCAGGTGACTTGTGGGTTTTAGGGTGGTTTTAGCTCTGATTTGTATTAGCTTGTATGCTTACGGTGGTCAATCGGTGTAGAATGGATTACTGAAAATGTCAGAGAATACTTCACACATATAGTTTATGACATCGACACTGACAAGTTCTTTTTTTGCTTGTCTGGTATGATTGATGTGTGCTTTGTTGGGGCTTAGTTAGGATGATTACACCGCTGAGGATGAGTATGAGGATTGAGGAGAAGCTTAAGGAGACATCACATTGTTCATCCTGGCAAGGTAAGGATGGATTGGCAGTGCCATCTTCACTTTGACTGATTCTATTCTACTAGTGGTTTGCTTATTCCTTCGATTAAGTAAGGAGAAAGCATGAATTTTGGTTCGAGTTAATTGCTAATGTCTTGTTAGGTATGGGGATGGGTAGCCAACTGACTATTTCATTGATTGTAACTCAGTTAAGCTAGATCTCTAAATTTTGATTGTGTGCATAGTCTGTATGCGTGTGCCGTCAAAAGAACTATATGTCACTCCTCAAGTTGCAGGCAGAAATTCTAATTTAGAATGTAGATAAGGGCTAAAGCTTATCTAATTTATATATGTACAAAATATTGTATCGCGGTATCGCCGTATCCGTATCGTTGTACCCATATCGCGTATTGGGGTATCCAAGGTTAGCCCCCTCTTGCTTCATTTTTGGGTTCGTCACTGTTCGTCATGGTGGATCTGTGGTTGAGCTCGGGGACGACGAGCAGGGGTTGAGCCTGGGGACGGTGAGCATGAGTTGCGCTCGGGTACGACAAGCGGGAGTTAAGCTCGGGAACGACGAGTAGGAGGTGAGCCCGGGGACGGCCACCGTGAGCTGAGCCTGGCCGACGGTCTCTCCTCCCTCTCCGTGTCTCTTCCTCCCCAAACCAAAGGTATGGATCCATAATCCTCTCACGATGGATTTCTTCGTTGAATGTATGTGTCAGTTTACTTATGGCTTGGATCTCGTAGTGGCGATGGATCTTGTAGTCGTGTGATGAAGTAAAATTACTTGATGTTTGTTGGATCGGTGCTTTGTCGCGATGGATCTGTAGTAGTTTGTTTATTCCCTATTCATGCATGTATCATTGAATACATGCAAACTGTTATTTTTTCATGTTCTAGTTTGTTTTTGTTACATCTGTTCATGTTGTTATAGTTTCACTTCATCATACAAAAATGCGAATACATGTTGATGGTTTGCAGTAGTAATAATTTTCTTAGGACTGTCTTGCATCATGGAAATCGCCTAGGATTACATTTTCACCCATGCATTGTAGATGGACAGGACGATGGTCAGGAGGTGAAAGATGATGATTCTTGGGGCTGCTGTATTTGTGGTGGCTTCTATGGTGGCTTTATATGTCCAGTTTAGATTAAGGAAAATGAGAGCACGTATCAGCTATAGCCCAATTAAGGAAAGAGACAAGAACAAAATAGAAAAATATACAAGAATGATGCAACTTGTGTGAAAATGCTATGGCTTGCAAGAGCTCGTTTCTTCCGGTCGTGTCAAGTTTTTAGGGAACGCGGCTTACTGCGAGACACCATATATGTATGTGTTGAGGATCAAGTTGCGATTCAGGGAAAATGACCCGCTGTTAGAGCAAGCAAGCTCCAGAGTATGTGTAGGTTCTTTTTTGCTTATGTAATTTGCGCTTAGATTTGTCAATGAAAGAGGCTTGCTTGTTTGTCTTGTGCATTTTACCTTGTCAATTCTGTATGTCTTCTGTTTTCCTTTTGTTGCTGAAACTTTCAACAATTTTCTGAAAGTGCCCAAATTACTCATAATACTATGGTAACTCGAAACACTCGTAGCATATAATTGACTATTTTGAACCCACCTAACTGTTTGCCGTTCCAATGTGTTGATGTACTTCTCTATTGGCCCATTTATAACACTAATGAAGGTGTGCTAATTCATTTATCTATGTACATTGGTAGTATACATCGTTCTAAAGAATAGCGTACCCATTCTCATGTTTTGTCTAGGATATTGGTTTTGGCTGACCGAATGGTATGGTGTATGTGCCCCCAATGAAGTGGTTGTAAGATTGGTATGTCTGGCTATTACTTGGGGGTAAACTTATGCCTATTTAGATTGGTTTTTTTGCACGTTGTATCCTGCAATAGTTAAGGAAACAATGAAGAACTGTTTCAAACACAGAATAGTGTGCATATTTGCCAAATTACAATAGGCAGTAATGATATCATACATAAGTGGTAGTTTGCTTCAAATAATTTGATATTATTGTATATCAATAAGAAAATATTTTACTTAGGGGTTGAAATCTTAATTTGAAATGGTAATAGTAGTATTGTTCTCGGTTTGATTTGTCAGGTATATCCTAGAAAAATATACCCTTGTATTATCAAAAAGCTATATGAGAATATGTGTATCTTTCATTAATAAGTTTGTACACACCTTGATCAGTGACTATAGTATATATTACATTGATTCATGATCTGCAGGTGACTAAGCAAGCCCTGCATGGTTTAGTTAGATTCTGTTCCAAATAGCTTTTGGGTTGTAATTTTTAGAAGCTAGAAGTTGTTTTGAACATTTTGGCTTATTAACGTGGTTTTCTCTTTTTTACTTTTTTTCTTTGCGTTGTCTGTGGAGATGTAACATCTTTTTTTTCTCTTTTTATTCAATTTTCTTTAATTGAATATTTTAGCCAAAAGTTAACAGCCGCTAAAGTGCCATTTTAGCTAAAAGCAAAAAGCCATCGATACTTTGGTATTCATGACAAAGTAAGAGATGAGATTTGGCTATGATACATCGTAGTTATGTTCTCTTAAACCTACATGTAGATAGTTGAGTGTAGGAGAATATCAAGAAAGAGTGGAAATAGAGCATGAGTATAGGAGATCACTATTGTTGTTTACTAATGTATCTCCTTTGTTTTTTCATGATCTACATCTATTGTTCAGATATGCAACTTCTTCCAGTCATATTTGGTATGATCGATTTCTGAGTTTGTGTAGGTGAGTTGCTGTGCTAAGGTGAAATGCACCAATACTGTTGACATTTGCCATAGTTTAATCACTTGGTTTTATGTTTTTATAGCCCGTGAAATATCCTACAATATGTGTTATCCCCATGCTTTATAGGTATTTATTTTTAGGATTATGATTTGCCTCGCAATGCCTGATTGCTTCCTAGCTATTATTGAACTACTAATATTGCATTGTGAATCTGAACCTCATTGACCATCTTGTTGTGGGGAATGCTTGTTCCATATATATAGCCATTTTTGAGAAGTGAAGAAACCTTACGTTGTAGTTGAGTTGTATGTTCAGGGTACTATGGATGGCAGTGACTACCTGGCCTACAGTGAAGTTTGTGGCGCTAATGATCCACCTGCAGACGCTGTCCAGCGAGGAGCACCTTGTTTATACTTATTCAACAAAGACAGCAATGGCTACATTGAATGCGACAAGTTGTTGGATGCAGTCCTGCCCAAGGTTCCAAAAACCAAAACCGGAAGAAATCCCTGTCGGCAGTCGGTAACAGTAACCTTGCGGTTACCGGAAAAACCGGTAACAATTTGAAAATTAAAATTTGAATTTTGAGATGTTTTGAAAGCGGTAACTGGAAAAAAGGCCGATAACCGGAAAAAATCGTCCAAAAATCAAAAATTGTTACCGGTCGGTTTTTTCGGTTATTGGTCTCTACCGGTAAAAACGGTAACCGGCGGTTACCAGCCGGTAACCACCGGGATTTTGAGCCCTGGTCCTGCCAAACTGATGACGCTATGCTGAACAATGTTTTGCAGGAGGTTAACATAGACCAATTATGTGCAATTTGAATCTGTGATTACTGTCTGGATGACCGGATGAATTTATACGAGTTTGTAGTGATGATAAAAACTCAAAACTGATTGGACGAAATAATGGTGCCAGTGCTCGATGTTGAGTGGTTCAAGACAGTGAGCAATAGTCTGATCAAGTAACTTCAGAGAAATTAAAATTTTCAGTTTTTCAACCAAAGTATATTGACATTGTTATTTTAGAGTTGTGTGCAAAATAATTTAGATTGTGTTTTCAAGTTCATTCTAGAGTTATATGCTTTCCTGATTGTGTTTTCAAGTTCATTCTCGTGTTATATACTTTCATGTTTTTACATAGCAAGCCAATGGGTTTAGACTTTTTATTTTGTATGGAAATTTCAGCTCATGTTCAGAATCATGGTATGTTGGTACTCAATAACCCAGTCGAATGTTTGGAGTACTAGCCGAATGATGGCCGTTGGAACGGAACTCAAGTAGATGATTCATTATACCACAAGTTATAAAATACAAAAATAAAATAATATGAATTTAAAGCATATAGTATCATTTATTGAAGATCTGTTCTGTCTTGTTTTGTTCTCTCTCTTTTCTTTTTGAGTTGTGCTAAGGTGGTGTTTGGTTGAGAAATGGGAATGTCAATGTTAACGGAATGGGAATACAGTGGAGTTGGCGGTGGAATGAGTGATTTACCAAATTTGTTTGGTTCCACAAGGGAATGGTAATGGATACCGGTCGCCAGCACAAGGGCTGCCACCGCGGACACTAGCTCCGGTGACCACTTCACATAGGCAGTCGTGGAGACTGGGCATGCTCACCCCCTTCGTCAGCGTGTCGTCCAGCCCCACTCGCGGCTCAGTCTTCAGCGCGTCGTTCCCCGCCATTGTCTACTTCGGTGCATCGGTCAGCCTCGCCTCGCCTGCAACAGCTCGAGCGCCGGCGAGAACTAAGTTCGAGTTCGACTTCTTGTTGCCCATGGCGACGGCGCTGTCCTCTACCGGCAAGCTCTTCCACAACCAGAACCCCGCGGCGGCGGAAGTCCTGAGATCATCATCTTTGACGGCGTCGTCCATGCGCGTCCGCAAGCTCCTCTCGTCGGGGGGATTTTTGAACGAGCTCGTGGGAGCTGGTCATGGGAGGAAGACGACACCATGAGGTGATGAGGGGATCAGCGATTTGTGAAAAGGCGTGTCTATATAGTATTTGACTATTTTTAGGAATTAAAATCAGTTAAATATTTTGAATTATTGGATTGAGAATCCCACGGGATGGTAGCATGTGAAAACGATGATGTTGCCGGAGAAGAGAAAGATGTCAGCGGCAAAGACGGCGCACGAATCTCCACGAAAATCAAAGGGTCCAAAATTTAACTGATTTTTCTCTAGAAAACATTTAAATGTGGTATAACACTTTCGTTTATGAACTCGTTCGTGGAGAAGGTGAACATCGCGTGGGAGGTGAGGAGATTTGGTGAATAAGGGGAGTATGGGATCCCATTACCCTCGAATTGGAGCATAATGCCCTTCTACTAGGCGAGTATTTGCTTACATGGTATATCGTTATAGCCCAACTTAGGCAAACATAGTATAATGGTATCTGTTTTCATTGTAATCGGATTACATAAAAAATCGGACGAACCAAACACAACCTAATTGTTACTTTGGTTATTATTACTCCTTTAGCAAACAAGAATGCAATGGTTACTTTGGTTATTACTTTTTTCCTTGTTTAGTACGACAGTTGTATTTTTAGATCTATTGTGCATTTTTTTAAACTAAGAATTGCAAATTTACAACTACATGATAACTATGTCAACTTTGGCAAGTAAATTCACACATCTAGAACAAGCGATTAATGGCTTTTTTATCACGATTTTTTCACATTAGATCAGTGGATATGAAAAATGCTTCTAAGGAACTGCTTTTTAAGCTAAACCTGTAATACAATCTAATATCGACAGCGGGCCCTGCAGAACAGATACCCTCCCTCGTTTTTTGTTTTATCAGGATTGTCTAGATTAATGGCAAGCACTTGTATCAACTTAATCTCACGGGGTATGGAAAATCTATTATATCGATTCTTTTATACTTTATGCTTTTTTTAAACTAAGAGCACGAGCTCTACCATTTATTTTGAGAAGATAACACTTAATACTAATATTTATAATGCAAGAAAATATCAATCATGCAAGAAAATTATACTTTATACTAATATTTATAATATATCTATTACTTAAAAGAACGACTTTGTAAGTCTAATGATGAGTTTTTCTCCTCCGTCCCACCTCCCCTCACATCTCTTCTGCCCCTAAAAAATCATCCCATAGCAAACAAATTACTTATTGCAACATCCTCTCCCTCCCACAAATTCCTTTCTATGAGTCTCCTCATCCCCTCCTGATATATCCCTGCTTTCAAGTTGCCACCAATAAATAATGTTGCATATCTCAGCTTTTTAGTCGCCATCAACAAATAAGGCCACAACAAATGTTGTTATCGTTAGGTCTTCCTGTTTATCACTGTTAAGAAAGGTCACCTCTACTAGTCCCAACATGGTCTGATGATCGTGTGTGACATGACAACGCCGATGTTGAATAGGTGTACAGCCGAGAGTGTGGTGTACGCCAAGCTCTCTAGTGGAGCCGGGGGTGGGGCTCAACCCCAGGTGCCTTGCAAAGCCGAAAGCATAGCGCAGACTAGACCTAGTGACATTAGCTTGACATGCTGGCTTATATGTTTTTTTATACATTTCCAAATAGAAACTAGACGCCTCTCTTGTCTTCCCATAGGCCAACGCTATTTATTATTAATTTCTTTTGCATAGCTTGAGGGGCTATGACTTGGCGCCCTACTCTGCAATGCCAAAAAACATGACCAAGTTCTGGCAACTTGGCGGGTGTTCGGACCGCAGGCACACTGGTGATGAAGTGCACAAGCATGAAAGCGATAACTGAAAGTAACATCAGCTAAAAATGTCAGCAAGCTCAAAGGTGAATTGTACTGGTAAAGAGAAGGCAGAAATGTACATACGAGTATCTGACAAGTGAGATGGGAATGTATTTGCAAAATGAAAGTCACAGCTGGTTCGTGGTTTCAAGTTTGCAGTAGTAATTTCAAGTTTTGTGCATCTGTCACTACCAGCGAATCATCGGCATACTGCAATACAGGGCACATCAAATTCAGAACTGTTGGGTGTTGCCGGCCGCATTCTTCACCCGCTCTTCTAATTGTTTGCTGGAGGAGATCCGCCACAATATTAACAGAAGGGCGACAACGGATCACCTGACGAAGCCCTCGCTTGAACAGGATCCAACACCTAGGGAATTCTGATTGATAGGTGAAGTTATACATCCATAACTCCGCCCCCACCAAGTGGCTCCCCAACTTCAGCTATTCAGCAACCGCTTCAGAATACAATAATCAACTAGGCAACCAAATGACTTGTTCGAAAATACTATGGCTTTTGATTGACTGTGAGAAAAATTAAGGGAGCAAGAGACACTCGTATTGAGAAGCCACTCTGTTCGAAACAGGTTCTGTAGAGACTTCTACAAATAGTTTATAAAAACCATATTAAGAAACCACTCCGTTCAAAAACCAGCTTCTAAAAACCAAAAACTATTTGGAACAGCCCAAAGACGGCACGAAGCACAAGTAGTAGAATCTTACCCCAGTGATATTTGCATTTTAAATTTACAAGAACCCATTAGGGTTTCAATATCACCGGGATTAAAATTACAACAGTTTCCAAGCTCTTTACCCGCCAATTGTTCCATGAATGCTTTCAGCATTACATAACACAAGTAATTAACTGCTGACTAACAAAGGGGTGGTCAGTTAGACTGGACACACTAGTCAATTTGCATCCCATCCTAAACGAACAAAAGAACCCAGAGGAAGGTTCTCGTTATTATTTTCCCCCCTCTAACCTGCCAACACTTCATCATCATGGGTAAGAAGACGAAAAAAAGTTCGCTAGATGTACTAAGCTAGTAAGCATTGGCTTGTCTAACAAATTATGAAGCTAATACTCTTCCTTCATCAGAAAAATGAAGCGAGATCCATAGTCTTTCCATACTTTCCACAATATACAGGGACCTATACTTGATACAAGGGAGACACAGCAACAGCCAACACTTTTGAGTTGATCGGCTGGACGCATCCCTTGGCATCTCCGTGGTATTGTGATGGTAGCGATTTTCAAACCACCCCTGGATCTGACTGTTCGGCGTAAGACGCCATGCTTTGCATGAGAACAAGGAGAACTGGAAATCACAGGGTGAAACACAAGGTGATCTGAGCAGTTGGAAAACAATGGAAGAAATCAATGCACTAGAGTGACAAACAGTACACCCCTTCAGGAAGATTTCCAGGCACTGCAAAAGACGTGACATGTCTTTCAGGAAAAATTCTGCGAGGAATCATTTCTGAAGCCCATGAGGCCTCGACTCCCACTGCATGGTTCCGGCCATGGAATCTTCCCAAACGATTTACAATAGAAATTCTTTCCAAATCTTGGCACTCCAGTTGCACATCTAGCATCGAAGCCCTCTTGTTCAGACTGCAACGAGGAAAAATGGTGTGTTGTTAAGAACATTTTATGACTCAGGCTATATAGATACCAGCACCAAACTAGTATAGAAATCATCCCAGGGGTGCAGGGTGCGATAGTAAAAAGAGTTATCCTCCGAAGGTAAAATGGGGTGGAAGTTGATGTCTGTGAGACTGTACTAGGATTAACAAGTGCTAGGCAAGATTTTAAGAATGCAATGCAATTTACATCTGAGTACATAATTGATGGTAATTACATTATTGTGACATAGATGAAGCATATGAATTAAAGAACAAATCCTAGAAAATTGGAAAAGACTGTTACTTCCTTTGAATAAAACAATATCAATGCCAGTTAATATTGACTGTTACTTCCTTTGAATAAAACAATATCAATGCCAGTGAATATTCAACTCACTACCCAATTTTTGTTACGATTCAACATATCATTCTCCTTTGTACCATAAGATCAAAGCCAAGAAAAACAGGGCCTAGAGATTATTGCACATATCACCAGAAGACCAAGCCCTAGGTAAAAATGTTAAAAATGAAGTAGCCTCGTAGTTTTTCACATCAAAACACAATATAAATAAATACCATCTTAGCAAAAAAAAAACAAGCAGCCATTGCAGGAGCAGGTCTACAGTAGTTCATAGGTGTTCAGCTGAACACCCAATTTTTTTGACATAAAACCTAGTATATATGAGGTATAATATACACACACATACACACATACATACATACATATGTATGATTGAGACTTTCTATTCATAATTAAGACTTTCCATCCTGATATTATATATCATTGAAGTAGCCTCCTTTGGATTGCTTTTAGATGCGTGCAAGTGCAATGATATATAATATCAGGATGGAAAGCCTTAATTATGGATGGAAAGTCTCAATCATGGACGGAGAAATGGCAGGCAGCAAATTGGGCCAGATTCAGCTGGCCGGCCAGAGGGAAAATGCAGCAGCGCTGCAGCCCGCGTGCGCATGAAGCCAGGGCCCAGCCCATTTTGCTGTGCGCAGCAGCGTAAGAGAGTAAGAGACAGCCTGCTCCCCCGGTCCCCATTTCCTGCCTGCCTGACGCGGCGACACAATCCCTAACCCTAGTCGGCGACTCGGCGTCGATCGCGCCTCCGGCCCGCCGCCCGCGTCGATCTCCGCTTTGGCGCTCCGGCCCTCCGCTATGCCGCTCCGCTTCGACCCTCCGCTCCGCCGCGACCCTCCACTCCGCCGGGCACCGGCACCACGAGGTCCGCTTCCGCGACACCACCAGATCCCAGATCTGGCCCTCCGCAGCTCCGCTCCGCCGGCACCGCGATGGAGCCGACCGGCGACCGCGCCTCCGCCGTCCGGCCCTCCGCTCCTGGAACATCTACCCAAGTCTTGATATGGAAAGTTTTTTTTAATCTCTCTTTTTTCTATTTGTTATTTCATAACTAACTTTCCTTTTTATTTCTTCTTGTAAGGCAATGGCATTACTATCATTCTGTCAAGTGTCCATGATGCGCTTCCACAAATCTTTCTTATGACTGATGGATCAGCTGATGATGAACATAACATCTGCCAAACTATGAAAACTGAGCTCATCAACAGAGGATCCAAATCTCCTCGGATTTCTACTTTTGGACTAGATAATTCTAAGGAGCACCTCCAATACACAATTCTTTTAATATCTGAATTATGAAACTCTATTCAAGTTGTTTTCAGACTTAAATGGAAGTTCTCCTGCTTTTGCCTATTTTCTTCTCATCTTTCTATATGCAAATATTTATTCCTGAAAAAAAATCTTACAAATAACTAAAAGGACAGTCAAATGTGGTGATTTATAATTTGTTAGGATGTGAACCATGTTTTTACAATTTTGTTGTTTTTAATGCACTTCATTACTCACTATAAATATGATATGTTTTCTAATTATTTACATTCGCTCTCAATGGAAATGTTAGGTTCATATTGCAACCACTATTTCTTACGCATGCTAGCATCAATTGGCAAGGGGCATTATGATGCTGTACTTGAGACAGGTACTAACCCCCACCCCTTTTTTCTATTGAATTAGCAAACGGTATGCTCTACCTTTTCCTTCGTGAACTTTAAATTGAATAATGTGATCTATGTTGTCTGTATAGCCATTTTCCAAAGCTTGTTGGATTTCCGTCTATATATTATAGACCTTTTGGAGATGGCCACCATGTGTATTATTATTTGATTAGTTGATATAATGCAAATATAGTTTGAGTTGTTATTGAGGTGATATGTACATTTCATCCAACTTTCCTTAGAAGTATGTCAATCTACCAACCTAAAAAGCCATTTATCTACCCAAGTCTTGAAGTTGGGCCCAGTTTGTTCCAAGTTTTCCTCAAAGATATTAACCCTAGTACGAACAATTGTATATTAACTATTGCTACTGTAGATCTTTATGTTTTGTATTGAAAAATATTTTTACAACTTCGGATCCCCATTCTCAAATTCCTGCGTCCGCCACTGAGCTATTGACATGAAGAAAAGAAAGAACCAAGCAGCTATAGACATGAAAGTCCTCATAGGTCTTTGAAATTCGACTGATGCATGAATGCATCCAGCCATCCAGAAAGTCCACATGACCATTTTTTATCAACGAGGGATGTTACATAACGGCCTTTTTAAACATAAATAAATGAAAAGCAGTAATGAATCAGGATAGGCTGCCTGTACCTCACAAAGTCATTTTCCATTTGCCTGAATCTTCCAACAAAGACTTGCACAACCTTTGACAATTTGCCTTCCATTTTCTCGGCACTTGTTGTTTGTTCAGATGGGCTGATCAATGATAGTGTAATACTGAGAACATGAACATTTCAGCAAAAAAATTATCCAAATAAATATATCTTTCATGCTAATAACAGAATAAGCAAAAAGTGAGCAATAAAAATTACTCTTTCAGAAACTTACCTATCTTCACTATCTACAAGAGGGCAAGAGTTATATGATGCCATGTTGCACGCGTCCCCTAGTGTCAACATAGCGATATTGTATGTTGCACTTTCATAAGCTGATGCAGCTTGTGCTCTGAGAACTGTTGCTGGTATAGCAGGGAAAACTTGCTGAATCAACCGTGTGGTCAAAATTAACCTTTTGCGTGGTAAATGATTTACCGGGGTATCATCTAGACTTTCTGCATCATCCTCTGCCTGTTTAGAAAAATTAATTCAGTATCAAATAAAAAGTCTTTGAACCAATATGCACAAGACCTAAAGTAGCTGAAACATTAATGTTGTATTGACCTTCTCAATTAATCTGTTAGCTGCCCAAGCCCAGTCCATCCCGGCCATGCTGTGAAGGACAATTGTAAATATCAAAACCACATAAGTTAAAACAATTCAACAAATAAGGACAATTGTAAATCACAGAAACTAGTGGTGGTAACAAGTAACGACTAAAAAACATGAGAAACATGCTGCAACGTTACTGGAAGCTGCTGCGCTGTAAAGGGAGAAAATTCACCTAACGTTTCTCAAGTTTTGGGGGTCTTCAATGATTTTATGCCAAGAAACAAGAGCAGTTTCTGTAGACTTGCGCTTCTTTGGCCTTCTCATCAAAGTTGTTTTCGTATTGGAAGACACCAAAACATCCATCTTTGTTGGTGAGATATAATGTCCAGGACAGACAGATTGGCCAGAGTCAGCTCTATGCACAGCAGAGTTATTATCCGTGCACCAAGAAGCTTTTGGAACATTATATGGTGGAGTTGGGGTCTTCTGCGCATTAAACATAGAAAGATTCTGACCATTTCTGTGGTTTCCGTAATGTTCAAACCACGAAGGTGCCATTTGAGGGTTTATCCTGGGTCTCTCACTTCTTTCAATCAAATTTGATGCTGCATTTGTGCCAAGAGACTGAACTTGACTTTGATGGTCATTTTGTGCAGTAACCATACCATGAGAGGGAAGTTCTGTACACGGAAGCTGGGAAGGTATGCTTGGACTTCTCTCTTCATTGTTCCTTGGGGCAAAGCTTAGCACTTTCATGTCTGAAGGGAATGACCCTGGGCCACTAGCACTGCCACTGTTATCTACAGACGATCTGACTGAGTTGTTGGCGCCATGTGCAAACCTCTGACCAGACTTCCAGTCAACCTGTGATACATCTGAACCTATCTCAGTTGGTTTAAGCCTTTTTCCAGCTGTATTGCTTGGATAAATATCCACATGTCTCATGGCTTGCATTTGATGCAGCAGAGAGTAATTTTGCTGCTGGATGTTTGAAGGTGTTGGGCTTCCATGTAACACAATGCCACTGCCATTAGTACCAGTGTTATAAGAAGTATTCATAGCCTGTAAGTTAGCTGCAGGGTTCTCTCCTTGTTTAGGGTTGATGCATTGCTGACGTAACTGTGTCATGGATGAAGCAGGAATGGCAAAATTTCCATCTGAAGAATGCTTCTGTGAGGGTTCAATCCCTCTGGATACAGTAGCTCCTGTCGAGTCAAAATTTGCCATCTCAGAGGAGGCTAACCCTGCATCACTGTCCACAGCTTGTTTTGTTTCTTGATTTTGTGAATTGGCAGAACTTGTGGCAACATCAGATGGAGTAGCTGCCTTCTGTCCTTGATCATCTGTCTTTTGCAAGCCCCATAAGTTGGAATCTGCAGCGTTATTGGGAAACATCATAGACTGGAGATTATTGGGTATAAGTTTGTTGGATTGGATACCAGCTAGACGCTGCGTTGATATGTTTGTCCATACATTCTTGAACATGGTTGCTGAGCTGCCTTGCTGAGGAATGGGTATAGAACCAGATATTGCTTCTGGCACAGGATATTGCTGACCTGAACTTAACTGGGGGAAACGCCCAGTTGGCTGTCCAGTACTATCCATTTCTGAAGAGTGAAATGGTGTTGGTTGTGAGCTTGGATGAGGCGGCAAAGACTGCCTAGCAGTGGAAGGTAGCTGTGTCTGGTCTTCTCCCTTTGCTGAGTGTGCAGGTTGCTTGCCATCAACATTAGTGTGACTAGACCATAAATGACCTGAAGTTGATTGTCGTTGGGATGGTGGCGCTAGTCTCAATCCAAATCCTTGCAAAGAAGGTTGGTTAAGTTGTTGTTGCTGAGCAGTATCAACGTTATCGAGAGAACTGTTGGTCCTGTCAGCACCAGCATTGCGGTTTGTTGGGTTGTCCACCTTATGAAGAAGTTGAAGCATATTTTGACTACAGAAACCATATATTTGTCAGGGTCCTTGTGAAGAACCTCAAGCAAAATTTGCTACCAAAAAAATGCTGCAAGAACTAAGCATGTCAAAAAAAAATCTTGTGGTACAAAAAATGTTGATGAATACTGCAATACATCTGAGTAGAGTAGAAATCAAAATGAACGTTCCACTTCCTACATTGAAAAGGAGGAGCAATGATTTGTTGGTTTCCTATACTGCTAAAGGTAGCATACAGGGCTGCAGGAATTTGGGTTCACTTCATTAGTACTATATAGTGTCAAAACTAACCACTTCCATAACTTACTTCATTTTGATGAGAGAGAGAGAGAGAGAGACAGAAGTGCGGAAAATAAATTGCATCAATGAAGCTTAAAACACTTCCCAGTGGAAGATTGAGAATTTATTGAGGAATAACCTGGTTTGAGTTGTAAAAAAGGGAAGCAATACCTGTTTTGAGCTGCTCTATTTTGAGACAGAACAGCATCAGATCCTCCAAAGGGTGATGCACTGGAGTTGTTAGGGACACCATGTCGATATTTAAATTGCTCCTCTCCCACCAGCATTTTCTAAGAAGGAAATAGCTTCATAAATAAGACAGAACAAGCATACTAAAAGCATGTAAATAAAATGTGTTTAACGAAAATACCAATCCTCTTCATTATGTTGATGAAGTTGGCAGACATACCTCATTAACTGAAGCCATATTACCAGCAACTTGGGAGTTGGTGACAAATCGAGGCTTCAGATTATTCTGTGTCTGAACTGACCGAGGCGGAAACTGATTGTTGGACATTGAA
This sequence comes from Dendrocalamus latiflorus, assembly GCA_017311315.1. Lineage (NCBI taxonomy): Eukaryota > Viridiplantae > Streptophyta > Magnoliopsida > Poales > Poaceae > Dendrocalamus > Dendrocalamus latiflorus. Next base: position 49,008,747 of record CM029651.1, read on the forward strand.
TTGCCCGGAGAATGCCTAATGTTCATTCCTGAGTTATTCATAGCATGATTCTGCAACATGTAAGATCCCATTGCTTGCTGGGCCGATTGACCACAATTTTGGGATTCCTTTCCAGCAAAGAAGGAATGCCCCCTGGCAGCAAGGTCACTACTCACATGCTGTCCATGATTTAAAATGTTCCCTTGCCTTTCTGCAGGCACTGCATTTTGGTACTCCTGGTTGCAGTCATTTGGTCTTTGCTCTGCACTTTTTCCTAGTGATTCTGAGGTTTCTAAACCCCTCCGTCCGATGTTATGGTTTATTCCAACATGCTCACTTGTTTGACCAATAATCATTTGATACTGGTCCTGATTTATTGTTGGCATGCTTGAGCCCATCACACTAATACTTTTACCATCTGAACTGTCATTTGGCATTTGCAAAGTGCTTATATCAGGCTTCATCTGCTGAAGCATATGGACTGAATTTGCATTAACTCCACTCAGCTTCCAAAAGTTCCCATCACTATTATAGAAATTTTGGGTATTGTTGATGTCTTGTCCAAGGGGACTGTTGCTTTTCCAGTCATTTTGGTTATTACCAGACTCTCTGTTGATATTATGATCAACTCTATTTTGCTGTGACATCCAAAATCCATGCGCATTTGGCGGCGTAGCATGTGCACCAGTCGAGTGTGAATTATTTCTTGGCATTTCAGATTTCTGATGTCCCCAGTTGCCATTGAATAAGTGCACCTGCTCTTGTCTCCCATAATCATCAGATTGCTTTTGCTTTAAGCTCTGCTGCAAATACCCATTATCGACCTCTGCAGTTGACTGATGATTGCTAACAGTAGCACCAGGAGATTCATGTGGCGTTTTTTCTCTTTGCTCGTAAGGAGTTCTTGTAGCATGCTGATACCTGGCAAAATTTGGATTATTCATTGTTCCGTCAGCATAGCTAGATGATGACGAAGGTCGTGCATTTTCTAGGTTTGCGCCGCTTAATGCCGCAAGCTTACTCTGGTCACGACCTGGTAAAGTTGAATTATTGGCAACAGTCTGTTCAGTTTTCTGGAAACTCAAGCCATTCCATTCTTCCTTAGGACTGTTGTCACTGGTTGTAGACTGTAATGCTTCCTGCATAAGGGCACTCCATCTCCCACTCGGTAGAGACGGCAAAGCAGCACCAAAATTACCATTATCCAAAGAATTACCATGATCATTGCCACCCCTCAACAGAGCTCCCCAGTTGCTATCCTCATCATTCCCAAACAAGATCATCTCCTCAGTAGGGTCAAGGCTAGCCCCACCACTTGCTGACCCTACCTGAATTGTAGATTTTTCTTGCATGCCCACTTGAAAATCAACTTGGTTTGGCCTACTATGAAAATCTTGGAGTGGAAAACCATGTTGTAAATGATTCACTGGAACAGTGCTGCCTGCCTTGATATTATCACCTTGACTTTGTACAGGACTATTACTTAAGAAACCTCCCTTTCCACAAAAATTCTGCATAGAACTGGAAGCACCCTGCTCATGTAGATCATGTTCATTCATTAAAGAGCTATATGGCCTTGATACCTTTTCGGACTGATGTGCAACCGCCCTTGTCATTGCATTCTGGCGATCAGCTGGGATCCCTAAGAACTGGGAGTACTGGTTTCCAGACCCACCTCTGCTGGTAGCAGGCATTGGATAAAAAGATTGGTTCATTTGGTGTGTAGCTGACCCCATTGGTCTCATGGATTGACTTTGAGTGTTCGAAAATACTGAACCATTTATGAAATTTCCCGCACCAGGAGAACCACTATACTGCTCCCAATTTGTGTTACTACCGGTATTCAACATTTGAGAGTTAATTGTCAACCTTGGCTCACCACTTGCAAAATTATGTGACAATGCATAAGTTGTGGCCTCATTGTTTGGCATTTCATTTGACATTGCCGGCAATAGATCAGCAGGCACTGCTTTTGCAGGAGCTTGAAACTGCACAAAAGAGGGCTGCATCCTGGCTCCATGATCAAGCTGCTGTACTTGTTGCTGTCTCTGAAACTCCTGCAATTGCCTGTACATCATTTGCTGTTGCCACATCTGAAAATCACTATCACCTCCATGCTGTGTGGGGTGAAACTGTGACATTCCCAAAGTGTCCCTAGAGGTCCAATGTCCGTGAAAAGCGTGAACTGTCTGCAATTGGCAAATCCCAAAGTTTCATATCAAAGGGCAATATACACAGCTTTTACCACTGTCTGCTTCTGGGCAGATGAAGATGATTCCACTGAAATTAGAAGGCTCACCCCGGGCTGATAAAACTAAATTCAAGCTAAAGGAATTTGTAGCTGTGCCTTCTATTTATAGTAGCCTGCGAATGTTAAAGGATGTTTACATGAGATCATTATTGATCATTCTACAATTTAATGAAGAAGCAGTATCAGTTCAGTGTATTCCACAAGGACATGCAATCATGAAGACAACATTTACAGCCGATTGCATTATATACTTCAGCACCAAAATCATGCAAAGTAATTGTGGATCCACCAGCTACCTTGGCCGTTCCCATCTATTACGTATTCAGGAATTATTCAGTGCTATAAGCATGTTCGGATGGCGATAAGACAATTTATCAAGATACACATTCCAAGTTTGCAGATCTGCAATCAACAACAAAGTGGATCTACCCTTTCACCAGAATTTACTAGCATGGTTGATAAATGTAGCAAGGAGGGGTTCAATGTGGGCACTCACAAGGCCACAACCACGTGTGTGCACGGGTCAGAAAAGAACAGTCTTGAAAAAAGACAGTGGTACAATTCCAGTTTGAATAATGAACATATATTTTGATAGTTTGTGGATGGCAAGTGAAGCCAATTAGCACAATGCTAGAGATAAATAAACGGGAAGGTTCAAACAACTCACGAAAAATTAGTAAGTACCCTACTTGAACTCATTATCTAGATCGGGTGCCCATACTTCAACAGAAACAGGCACGGAGAGACAAAAAGAAGGCCAAAACCACGGTTAAATCAAGTGTCACCTAACGAGCACAAGCAAAACGACATCTCTCACCTCACACAGCACCTGGTAGCAGAATCAGCAAGCAAAGATCAAACAAAAATAGCCCCAAGACCCAAAACAAAGCAAAAGGAACACAAACACAGCGCTACAACTACATCAGAGGGTTCGTAAAGGAAAACACTAGCACAAAGACAACATCATCTCGCTACACTCACGGCCAGCTCAAGCTCACAAGACAGACCCCATTCCCCCAAAAAGGGGCACCAAATCAAGCAAATGCAAGAGAAAATGAAGCTAGCAAATGTCAATACCAGCGGAAAAATCACTCCCATCAACTTGCGAAGCCCAAATATCCCACTTTCCCCCACATAGACACCATTTGAAGGGAGGATGCAGCTGAATAAATCTTGAAAGATGCGGAAGAGAGAGCAGGGAAGCAGCTCGAACTCTGCCGCATCCACTGAGAGCTCAAAGCTCAAAGGATCCATGAAAAAGGAGGTCCACGAAAAAAAATGCAAGAAACAGCAGGAGCAAAGCGTGCCGCATCTCCCGGAGCATCCCCAAATCCCCACGTTTCTCCGCCACTAGGAGACGCCCAAATCCCGGAGCACGAAGCAAAAAGCAGCTCAAGCTAAGCTCCAACGCTCCACGAGCCACCTTAGCAAAGACTACGAGCTCAGCTCAACTGAACTCTAAGCTTGAATCCAAGCAACCCCCCGACCATCCCACACAAATTACCCACCAGAAACCCAAAATTTAGCATCCAATTGAACACACGAGGCCACAGCACCCCGAGATCGAGCTCCACGGAGCTCCCAATTTCCCCATCCACACAGATCCCCCCGAACAAAGCCCAAAACTTTTCCCCAAAAAAAATCCCCCCAACCCCGATCGCGCCACGAACCCTGCACCCCCAAGCCCAACCCCACCGGATTCACACCCGGTAAACTAGAGAGCACCCAAGCAGAGACCCCCCCCGCGAATTCTGGAGCCCGATTCGCGCGAGACCTACCTCGGTCGGCGGCGCTCGCTCCGGGCCGTGACCCCCGCGGCCTCCGCGGCGAGCGGCGGCAGCTAGGGTTAGGGTTCCGCGCGGCGAAATGGCGAGGGTTTCGAGCTCCCGAGGGCGAGCGAGACAGCGAGCGAGGCAGAGCTTCTCTCTCTCTCTCTCCCCCCTCTCTAGCTCGCGAGGGGTGCAAGATAAAGCGTGGTATGCTGGCCCTGCGAAGTTTTCAACGAAGGCGCCAGGTCCGGTTCGGCGGTGGGCCCGGCTCGGACGGGCCGGGAATCTCGGCCGTCCGCTTGCAGTTGGTGGGGCTCTGGGCCGTCTGATCGGGAGTGACGGCGGGAGGTGACGGCGTTAGGGGAGGAAAGGGACGGGGTGCTGCCGTGGTGGGGGTAGGAAAGAAGGGGGGGGGGGTGAGCGGTATGGATATGCGAGCCCCGCAGGGGAAGCGCCGAGTAAACGAATGGGGCTGATGGGTTTACCTCAAGAGGTTGTTTGGTGGTGGTGTACATATGTCCTGCCTTGAGCGGTTTTTTTTTTAGTTTTTGTTAAATATTATCTTAATATTTTTTTCTAACTATCATTTAGATTTATAACTGTTAAATTAGAGATTCAATGGCCATAAATTCCCCCTCTCTTCCTTGAATTCTACCCCTTCTCTGTTGAAAAAAACTCCCCTTTCAAAAACAAGGGGTTTTGATCTCTAATCTCAGGGTCATAATTTTGGATGATAGTTAGGAAAAAAATATCCGGATGATGCCTATACACTCCCTTTTTTTTAGCTTCTCATTTATAGTTTATTATTTTTATTTTTTATTTTTCTCTTATTTCGCTGTATTGTCTGTATTAATATAATTTTTTATTTTTATATTTAATTACGTAGAATAAGTTAACGGTAGCTAAAGTATAAAATAAGCTATGAGCTCTAACTTATAAGATATTTGGAGCATCCCGTTTGCTACTCTCTTCGTTTAAAGTGTTCTTGTTTTGTTCAATTTTTACATAAGTTGTGCCTTATAGAATTAGCTATGAGCATGCGTCACTTGTACTTATAGAATTAGCTCCTATGGGCAACATTGATTAGCTTTTCGTAGTTGTCTTATCTTAGGTTTATATCAATCAAGAGCTAATCAATGGTAAGTAATGCCTCTTTACCGGTGTGCGGAATATTTAGTAAGTTCTCCTTCGAGGAGATAGACAGATAGTCATATCAACTTTACAAATCCTACTGTCATATCAAAAATGTGTAAGTAATTCATAGATTTGAACAAAAGGGGCCACCGTTGAAATCTTGCAACAGTATAACACATGGCACATCCTCATACTTTATTACCACATACATTAAAATATTGGAAACACTAATTTTCTTCTAACCAAGCCCTGATAAACTCGGCTTCGGCTTCTGGCTTATTTTTCACTATTCATAAGTTTCGTCTTTTTCTGAACTTTTGGCTTTTTGTTGAGCTTTTTTGCCGGTTCTTTTTTCCCGTATTTGTTTGTATTATACGTAATGGGCTAACATATTTTTTATATTTTTAAAAATTTTAAATTTAATTATGCTAAATAAGCCTCTGTCAGCTACAGTGCTTTTTTCAGCCAGAAGCCATGAGGCTTTCAGCCGAACCGATCACCACCCAAGTACTTCCTCTGTTTTTTAAGTGATGTTTTTTTACTTTTTATGATTTTCAATTCGTGACTTTGACTGTTATTTTTATAATTTCATCTTATTATATATTAATAAAATTATAATATCATAAGATTATTTTTAATAATAAATATAATGATATAGTTTTTATGTAGCTAATCTAGATAATTTTAAATATATTAGTGATCAAACTTTACAAAATTTGGCAGCACGGACTGCAGAATGACACTTAAAAAGGATTGGAGGGTGTAGTACGTAGAACCAAATGACTTAGGATTCGACCATTTTCTTTCCAAGTGTATGAGCACCCATCCCTCTCTACTAAGTCTCTTCGATGGAACAACAACAACAAAATGCCGCGAGGAATTTCACTTAGAAACATCAAATTAATCTATCGTACCAACGCCATCATTCTCAGCTTACAACCTAGCTAGTCCCCCACTTTAAAAGGCTCTGTTCTTACCCAAAGTAAAAGGTAAAAGAGAAGAGAAGGAAAGGAGACCTTGGCAGCATGAAGAAGCCGTGTACCATCTGTTAAGGAAGCTGCCAATGGGAGTCATTATCATATACTCCTGCTACGTGCTGTTCCCGGTGGGTACTGCTGTCCTCCTCCTGCTACTACTAAAAGTACAACGCTTTCCATCTCGTCATCAAATCTCTCTCTCTCTCTCTCTCTCTCTCACACACACGCTCACATGACTTTGGGACTTGGGAATTAGTACATTCGGAACATTCCTTAGAGTCCATGACTAAGCAGCAGTGACTGGTACTACAAGACGGGCATGCCGCAAGCATGAAGTTGTGCAGTCAGGATGGCAGGTTCTGTTTCTGCCTCAGCATGCAGCTTGCTTAATTGCAAGCACTGCTTTTGCAGGAGCTTGAAACTGCACAAAAGAGGGCAGCATCCTGGCTCCATGATCAAGCTGCTGTACCTGTTGCTGTCCCTGAAACTCCTGCAATTGCCTGTACATCATTTGCTGTTGCCACATCTGAAAATCACTATCACCTCCATGCTGTGTGGGGTGAAACTGTGACATTCCCAAAGTGTCCCTACAGGTCCAATGTCCGTGAAAGCGTGAACTGTCTGCAATTGGCAAATCCCAAAGTTTCATATCAAAGGGCAATATACACAGCTTTTACCACTGTCTGCTTCTGGGCTGATGAAGATGATTCCACTGAACTTAGAAGGCTCACCCCGGGCTGATAAAACTAAATTCAAGCTAAAGGAATTTGTAGCTGTGCCTTCTATTTATAGTAGCCTGCGAATGTTAAAGGATGTTTACATGAGATCATTATTGATCATTCTACAATTTAATGAAGAAGCAGTATCAGTTCAGTGTATTCCACAAGGACATGCAATCATGAAGACAACATTTACAGCCGATTGCATGATATACTTCAGCACCAAAATCATGCAAAGTAATGGTGGATCCACCAGCTACCTTGGCCGTTCCCATCTATTACGTATTCGGGAATTATTCAGTGCTATAAGCATGTTCGGATGGCGATAAGACAATTTATCAAGATACACATTCCAAGTTTGCAGATCTGCAATCAACAACAAAGTGGATCTACCCTTTCACCAGAATTTACAAGCATGGTTGATAAATGTAGCAAGGAGGGGTTCAATGTGGGCACTCACAAGGCCACAACCACGTCTGTGCACGGGTCAGAAAAGAACAGTCTTGAAAAAAGACAGTGGTACAATTCCAGTTTGAATAATGAACATATATTTTGATAGTTTGTAGATGGCAAGTGAAGCCAATTAACAATGCTAGAGATAAATAAACGGGAGGGTTCAAACAACTCACGAAAGATTAGTAAGTACCCTACTTGAACTCATTATCTAGATCGGGTGCCCATACTTCAACAGAAACAGGCATGGAGAGACAAAAACAAGGCCAAAACCACGGTTAAATCAAGTGTCACCTAACGAGCACAAGCAAAACGACATCTCTCACCTCACACAGCACCTGGGAGCAGAATCTGCAAGCAAAGATCAAACAAAAATAGCCCCAAGACCCAAAACAAAGCAAAAGGAACACAAACACAGCGCTACAACTACATCAGAGGGTTCGTAAGGGAAAACACTAGCTTAAGACTACGCTCCACGAGCCACCTTAGCAAAGACTACGAGCTCAGCTCAACTGAACTCTAAGCTTGAATCCAAGCAACCCCCCGACCATCCCACACAAATTACCCACCAGAAACCCAAAATTTAGCATCCAATTGAGCACACGAGGCCACACCACCCCGAGATCGAGCTCCACGGAGCTCCCAATTTCCCCATCCACACAGATCCCCCCGAACAAAGCCCAAAACTTTTCCCCAAAAAAAATCCCCCCAACCCCGATCGCGCCACGTACCCTGCACCCCCAAACCCAACCCCACCGGATTCACACCCAGTAAACTAGAGAGCACCCAAACAGAGACCCCCCCCCCCCCCCCCCGCGAATTCTGGAGCCCGATTCGCGCGAGACCTACCTCGGTCGGCGGCGCTCGCTCCGGGCCGTGACCCCCGCGGCCTCCGCGGCGAGCGGCCGGTAGCTAGGGTTAGGGTTCCGCGCGGCGAAATGGCGAGGGTTTCGAGCTCCGGCGAGCGAGACAGCGAGCGAGGCAGAGCTTCTCTCTCTCTCTCTCTCTTCCTCTCTTCTCTCTAGCTCGCGAGGGGTGCAAGATAAAGCGTGGTATACTGGCCCTGCGAAGTTTTCGAATTTTTTGTACGGATAATCCATTTTTTATTTGAAATTACAGGAATATACTGCTGAAATTTTTTTTACAAAAATAGACTCCAGTCGTCCAATGATTAAGTGACTTGAGCCTATCACCCGACCAGGAGCCGACACAATACCTGTCGCCTCCCCATTAAGCGACTTTCATGCAGTCGCTCGCCCATTAGGCGACTTTTATGCAGTCGCGCCCCTTAGTCGACTGCACTCACTCCCCGTGATTGTTTTAATTTTTGTGAATTTTGTAGTTTTAAACTGGTAAAAAATATGCTAGAGTTGTAATAAAATTTTATGTTCATTGTATGTTGTAAGTGTGTAAAAAAATTTAGAAATTTTTTTTACGAAAGATTGACCGTAGAACGATCGGTACATACACTGTTAAGTGACATACGCTGAGCATTCCTATGCGGAGAACCAGTATGTTAATATTTGTTAGATGACTTGATATATGAATGATTGAATGCGAAAAGAAGAGATAATAGGTTTGTTTGAATTTAAATAAACTTCATAATATAGTTGTGAGTAACATGCCGCGTATTTTCTCATTACATGCATAACATATAGCATCGGCAGCACCCCTCACTCGCCACCCTGGCGTGCCCCGTCACCGCGCCCGCGTCCTCCCGTACGGCCCCGCTTTGCCGTCCTCCAGTGCAACGGGTGACGACGCTCCGAGAAAGTAAAACAAGCATGAGCGTGTCGCACCCGCCCCTACGCTGGTGGAGTCAACTGCACCTCTAGCTGTGTGCCCTCCGGTGCACCAAGGAGGGCACTACCGGAGAGAACCTCCGGTGCTGCATTGGAGGACGGCCCGGGCCACTCCAAAAAATACTGGTCTACATCGTCCTGTGTCGGGGAGATGCCATGTGCGTGCTGATGGTAAGTACCTACAATATTAATATCGTTAGTTTGTTGCATGTTGCCTTAGGATAAAAACGAGATCCGATGATGCGTACCCGCAGTTGGCGCCATCGAGGTAGGAGGAGGGGCGTACAGCTCAGAGTACACCCCCTGCGTGTGGAAGCCAGGGATGTGCGGAGGAGGCATGAAGAGCTGCTGAGGTGGTGTAGGAGGACGTTGTAGGACCAAGGATACTGACTAGAGGGGGTGAATAGGAGGTTTTTAAATTTTTCTTGTCTACTCAATTAATTCTTTACAATTTTAATAGTAAGAATGTAAAACAATTAATCCTACACAATTCTAGTCAAGTAGACAACAACGCTAGCTCTAAACAAGGTAATGATCACAATAATATTAATGAAAAGAGCTAGAAGGAAAACAAGTAAAAGATGTACACACTCGATGTTTTTACCGTGGTGTTCGGAAACTTGCCGGTTTCCCCTAGTCCACGTTGAGGTTAGCCCGAACGAATCAGACCGGCTCCACGAATTAAGCCGAAACACCTCAATCACTAGTGGTAGCTCTTCACCGCTCGGGGTAGGTGAGCTCTAACCTTCACAAGAATACCGGATCTTCTCACAATCTTCTTGAGAAGATCACCGATCAATCTTCCGCCCAATCGTTCAAGTGCCCGCAAGCACTAAGAGTAATAAACCAGGGCCTCGCTTGATTATAAATGAGTGCCAAATGGATCAACTAATGAATGCAAGTATTATTTGCTCAACCACCTCAAATTGAATGCACAAAGTGAGACACAAGGGTGGAATGAATGTTCTATGGCTCAAAGAATGTTCAATGGGTCTCTAACCTTAGTTCTTGAGCAGTGGTGGGGGTATTTATAGCCTCCACCAACCAAAACTAGCCGTTTGGAACAAATTCCAAAACAATTCAGGGGGAACGGAACTACCGCTGTTATACGGCCGGAACTACCGCACCCAAACCTTTGCCACAGAACGGCTATGTCAGAGCTCTGCAGTGACCGTTGGATTTGGCGGCGCGGTACTACCGCCGTTGTAACTTGATGTACTACCGCTCTCCGGTAGTTCCGCAAAGTCGGCGCGGTACTACCGCTTGAACGGGAATCCAAAAATCCCAAAATTGGGACTCTCTGGAAAGAAGGCTCCGCTCTAAGTCCGGAGCTTCCGGACTCCGGAAGTACCGCTCTGGAAAGCGGAACTACCACAGCCTGCGGTAGTTCCGGCGATATCGCCGGTACTTCTGCTCCGTAAAATTTCAGATTTCATCCGGAGGAGCTCTCTGGAAAAAACGTTCCGCTCAACCTTCGGATCTTCCGGGCTCCGGAAGTACCGCTCCAAAATGACTGGGACTTGGGAATTAGTACATTCGGAACATTCCCTAGAGTGAGTCCATGCCTAAGCAGCAGTGACTGGTACCAAGACGGGCATGCCGCAAGCATGAAGTTGTGCAGTCAGGATGGCAGATTCTGTTTCTGCCTCAGCATGCAGCTTGCTTAATTGCAAGCACTGCCCAAACAAAAGCAGGAGCAGCACAAGATAACCAGCCGTGTGTGCGCACAGCTGCATTGCACGTTGGCTACTTGGCGTCTCCTCGTTCCCCTATCCACTGGCATGCTGACAGCAAGGGCGGCCGGACCTGACATGTGTGTCACATGTCACTGACCAATCACAACTTATGTGCACCTGCTCTGATATTCTGGGTAAAGTGACCACAACCTTTCCATGGAAACAAGAGTTCCAAACAAAGTTCGGTTGTTTTCGGCTTATGATTGGTTTTAACAAATAAATATATCAATTTTTTTAAGCGGTTTATAGAGACGGTCTTTTTGAAAGGACTTATCGGTATTCGATTCATGACAAAAAATACTTACATAACCATCAACCGCAATAAAAAAGAATGCACCTAAGAACTAGTATACACTAGTACTGCTTTCCTTTTGTTGTGTTATATAAATGCTAGCTTAGTTAAGCAAAGTGAATTATTGGTCACATCATGACCATGCCCTTTTTGTACTTTGTGCCAGTGTGTGCGAGTGAGAGGATCTACCTATTCCCATCTTTTCGTCGGAGCCTCCTTTCTTTCTTTCTTGTCCCAAATTAAACGGCTTGATGAGGCCGGGGTTGACTCGAGTGGCATTTTCAAAAGCCCTGGTGATTTGGACACCAGGGACAGGCTGACTACCTGCATCACACTGACAAATGACGGCGTACAAAGTGTGCAAAGGAAAGACTTTTTAAGGCTGATCCCATAAACAAGGGATTCTCGCAGGCCCCCGTGCATTAGGCTGTACTTTCCGATGACGATGTGGTACTGCCGGAGAGAGAAAGAGATTTGACAGGGACACTAGGCAGGCAGCAAGTGCTGCTTTCGTGGCTGCGAGTAGTATACGGAGTACTTACCAGTTGGTTGCCATCGAAAAGAACATTGAAAAGGGCCAAGTGGACAGGAGGAACATCCTGGTATTGATTAGTAGTACCACGGCGATTTGATTTGACTCGTGAATGGATTGGGTGGACCGCGCGGCTCCTGGTCGCCGCTTCTCGGCGTCCCGTGGCATCATTCTCCTCACGGAATGTTGCCTTGTCCGTGGACGTCGTTGGTCATGTGAGCCTGGGGAAAAACTACGCTTTGTTTTGTGGCAACGGCAGAGCGAGCGAGAGAGAGAGAGAGAGAGAGTCATGGCGTGTGACCAGTTCAGAATGTTTAACTATTTTAATGCAACAGGCAACCATCTGGTCCATGTTATGCATGATGTATGGGCATTTTTAAAAGAGCTTGGGTCTCCTTTTGCTCCCTCTGTGAATGTTCCAACCACAAGGAATGGGTATACTAGAGCATATGCATGCTTGGGTGATACAGTGTTTCAGTGGAACAAAGTTGCACTTGCGTGGCATTTTAACTTGGAATCCATGGCCATTCTTGCAGCAGAGGAACTCTCCGCACGCCGGTTCATCGGTGACCGGGAAGATGGTGGACGAGGCGGTAACACTTAAAATAAGGACGAGATGGACGTCACAACTCTTACAAGAACATACTAGAGCTCTATGTATAACTGATCGGATACTCGCCGATGTTAATCATAGGCTGTTCCAATAACATAAAAGAGATTTGATTTCTTTCACAGATATTTCCAGCAGATTGCACTTTATAGTGTAAGTGTTGCTTTTGAAATTTAGCATAGTGTATGTTTCGCAAAAAAAAAGGCAGAGTTTATCGTCTCTTATTAGGCTGTGTTCAAGAACGTGAAAAAAAGGCGAAAGCTTTTCTATTTGAAGGAACTGATGGGCTGGCAGGCCCAGCCTGGTTACAGGGCTTATTGGGCCAATGAATGTGGTGCAACCCCAGGCACTAGTGTTTTCTTTTGTCATTTTCACACAGGAACCAATCCTTCAAGTGACAAGTGGTACCAGTACTATAATTGTATCTCACCACTACACAGGCCTCCATCCCACCCTTTCTCATGGTTCGGTAGCGATAAGAAGCAAATTTGTCATCCTGATATAATATTATACTACAGCAAACTACCTAGATAATAGATTGGACCAACACATGTTTTGCATGAACATGTGTCACCAAAACTAATATCATACATTTACAAAACAATTTAGTTTTCAAAATTCATGGTGCAAATTCTGATATTCTTAGTTTATAAAATTCATAAGGTAAAAAGATACAATAAAGTAATTACCTACTCATCTTGATGTTCACATTAGCAAGCCAAGAGGTTAAATAAACCTGAAAACAAGCAGTTAACAAGATAAAAGCGTTTGTTAGAAAGTATGCTAACTTTACCAAACCATATTTGATCTAATCCAAAGATAGCCCTTTAATCTTTTATTTACACGATGAGACAGCTTAGTACTTACTAAGCCTACCAAACAGAAGACAAAAGATATAAGCACCAGGAATCAGTTGAGTTTTCTAAGAGAATTAGTGCAAAACTTTGCAAATTACAGATCTGTACCTGTAAAACCTCATGGGATGGGGTATGTCCAGGTCACCACACCTGTGAGGCATCAGCAGTTCAGCACTCCAATTTTCAGGCAGTGGGAAGCTCTCTCCTGACTGAAGGCCAATACTCTGGAATTCGTAGAATTCCCCATCATATAGCTCGTCCGACCATCCTAATGATGTATGATGTTCTTCTGCACCTTCCTTTAAGTTAATCGAGGGAAGTTGCAAGACAAGTAGTCTCTATAATGAAAATGATTTCCATTATTAGGGAATTCGCCAAAAGGAAGGAAGGAAGCAGGCGAGTAAAAAAAATCTGATTTCTAACTGCACAAGCTAAAACATAGCAGAATTGAATGTAATAACTCTTTCTAGGATCAACAAGCTGTAACACCTTGAATGCAATTTCGTCAAGTGCTTCTCGGCAAAGACAAGTGCATGATAAAATAGTAAATTGGGTTGATAGGTGTTACTAATAAAGCCTAATGCAATTTCTACCTTCCATTATGTGACGATTATTATTGTTCATAATAATCTTATAATGACTATTGGTAAATGGCATAATGATGAATAATGGTTCATGTTACATGCTAAATGCTAAAGAGACTCATGGTATTACATGTATGCATATCATGGAAATAGATGGCCTGAGTGTCATCTACGGTCTACTTGGTGTGGACCTCCTAGGGGAGTGGGAAGAGTAAGACTTCCTTCAGTAGGCACTCCATAGGAGTGAAGCATGAGATCCCTATATGAAAAAAAAACATTAGCTATTAAGGTTCATGTCTGAAAAAGGACGGACTATTGAGGTCCCCACATAAAAGATGGCGGGCTTAAGTGAGCATCAACGGGTACTCACTCTGCTATACCGGTATAAACTAAGATAAAAAAAGAGGTGTGCATATGCATTTACATTGTTTCTGTGCTAAGTGTAAATGCACAAGAAAGAGTCAATGAAAAAGAAAGAGTTAGTAATGAACGGTTAATGAGAATGTGATCTAAGATGGAGATATGTGTAAGATGATGTTTATTGTTTTTCTATGTACTTATTAAGTCTTGGACACACGCTTGTTTTGTTACTATTTTCTTTAGGTGACCATGATGGCGACATGCAGAGAATGAGTAGCACTTTTACACCACGTTCATTGATTAAAAAGTTTAATTATCACCTTTATTACTAGTACTGAACCTATTGATGAATTAGCTCACTAAAGTTGAACTTTAGTTAAGAGTGTGCTTGTGACTATAAAGCTATGGGTGGGGTAAGGTTGGCACCACTTGCTTAAAGGAGCAAATGTGGTACTGTTGCAAGAATCGGTATCGTTGTGTATATGTTAAATGTTTTAGATCGTATTCGTGTTCCCAAACATGTGGTCTTGGGGTTCTCGAGTGCGTGATCTTGTGCATTCTCGGGCGTGAGGTCCCGTATGTTCTCAAGCGCAAGGTCCTGAGGGTTCTTTGGCGCGAGGTTTAGTTGTGACGTGTCTACTCTTGTTTATAGCACAATTGTTTTAATGTATATTGTTTACCTTTCGTTTGAGATATAATTAGAGGAGATGCTGCTGAAATCTAGAACCGATAGATATAAATTAGAGTGTTATAGAGTAGTAGTATTCTAGGCTCATAGTTTGAACCGGGGTGTTACACAAGCATCGCCACCAAATAAAAAATGGAAAGAAGGGTCACTGTAAGTTAATCCAGTTTTGCATGAAACAAAGGGAGTAGCCCACCGAATTCTTACATGGAGAACCATGTGAATAACGGAGCTCCTCCACCATCCCCTGAACCATTCAAATCATCTTGGCAGTCAGTAAACTGGACTAGCTGACTATTCGCAGATACTTTTGAGAAACATCGCATCGAGCGAGAAGCTTTTACCAAGTCGGACACAGCAAGAACCTATTACCAGGAAAAAGAATAAGAACATCACATCAAACAACCATTAATGCCTTACGTGATCCAACATAAAAGAAGAAGAAGAAGACTTAAACAAGCACGGCTTTGGATATCAGTATTACCATCTCCTTGCAGGCTGATAAAAGCATATCACGGCATTGCTCCAATGCTCCTCAACCAAGCAAGAGACAACAGAATCATGAGAAGAACAGGGCACGGGTAAGTTAGCTCATGCTGCCAAGAGAAGATTCAATGGATCCATGGTGGAAGTGTTGCCACGTCCCTGCGCGCCAGCTTGCCGCTCGCCCTGTCGCGGATCCCCGGCATGTCCTTGAGCACCCTCAAATCCATCCCCGGCATTGGCATGTACCTTACAGAAGCCCGCGGAAAAATCCACCACCATCAGTAACCAGCTACCAACCCAAACCCCAAGCGCCGCCGGAACATAGCGCCATGAACATGGAGAGGGGGGATACCTTCGGGAGAGGTGAGCGTTGATGAGCGCGGAGGCGTGGGAGCGGCCGTCGGCCAGCCACGGGGCCTTGGCGGCGAGCAGGCGCGACCACTGGTTGCGCACGTTGAGCTGCGCCGCCAGCAGCCACTGGCGCAGCGACGACGAGGGCGACGGTGATGGGGAGGTCGGGGCGGGGCGGGGTGGCTGTGACGCCTCGATTGTTTCGTCTGTGAAGGCCTGAAGGGCTTCGCTCTCTCCTCGCCGCCTTCTGTTTTGCACGTAGGAGGGCGACGTGACGTGACCTGTTCGAAGGCTCGCTGCCTCTCGATCGGAAATCGACGCTCGGATATATAAGGGAAGCAAGTTAAACCCCGCTGGAGTATAAATGAATTGCACATCTTTTCTCGTCAACTTAACTTTTAGATAACTTTTAGGTAAATTGATTGATGTATAAAATTTAATATGATATCAGAACAAAAAAGTCTTAATTTAAATCTTCAAGACCCAGTTGACGCAATTAGAAAATAATTACAATCCGCTTTTATTCCATATCTTAGCTCCAAAGGAGTAATAATTGCAACTCAGTACTATTCCATATCTTAAACCCGAGGGAGCTTACTTGTGAGGAAATATGTTAAAATATAAATAAATTGTCTATTTTTCCTCGTAAGCTTAAACTTTTTATTAACTGATTGGTACATATAACTCAATAATATTACTCTTTTTAGCCGCACATCGTTATGGCAGATGACTCAGAATCATTTTCTATCAACCAAGAGATGAAACTTACAGGCCAGAAATTAGCAAGACATGAAATAAGAAGATGCAGCAGTCCTTAGTTCCGAAAATATCATAAAGGCTAGTAAGGAGGATTTGCCGCAGCAAAGAAGCAACAAATATACTATTCAGTTCAAAAGTAACTAAATTAACATCCGGTTGCACTCAAGACATGAGCAGACCGCGGAAGAGGGATACATGATGGCCATGGCTGCACTTGGACAGGGTACATACATGTCACCATACTGGCCTGAACACACGCAGATTCTGCTACAAGTTTCAACCTAACTGACTTTAAGCCCTCCAAATTACAACCATGACAACCGGCCAAGCAGTACTGTGGCTTGCAAGATGATCCAGCTAGCTGTAACATGGTCTGCAGCTACTGATCAAAAACCAAAGAAACCAAGCTCGGTTGCTCTTTCTTTCTCGAATGTCTCAAAGTATTGGTATATGATGGTGACGGCGAGCAGTATACCAGTTCCTGAACCAATTGCCCCCATGAAATCAGCCAGGACAGTCAATGCGCCAATGCAAACTCCACCAAATGCAGCGGCAGTAGGGATGTATCTGTTCAACTCCTTCTGCAAGTTCGACTCGCGATGGCCTGGCATCACCATTTGTTGTTCCTGTTGAATTGCCAGAGTTAAGAGTTTACAGGTAGCTCTTGCATAATGATTATACATGCGCGAAACCAAATATAGACAATAGATCGCTGATTCGGTGCATTTAAAATTTCTAGTCCGTTTACTTCTTAACTACAGTGAACCATTTAATAAAAACTCCAGAAGTTCCAAAAGCAGAGAATAATGGTTTTCTGAAAACAGATCTAAAGCAAAATATTAGAGATCCGAATTAACAGCATGGACACTAATATCCCTCGGAGACTAACAAAACTATGACAAGAATCAGACACAGCTACTTCGTTGGTAATAACACCTCATGAGATAAATCCAGTGGTTGACACTTCTTTCTATCAAGAACATGCTCCTCTCTTCAGGGTTCAATATACACAGATTCCAGAACTGGACAGTGTACTACCATATAAGGAATTTCCTCAGTGGCAGACAAGAAATTTTCTCTATACTAAAGGTCCAAAACATACACAGATCTAACATTAAAAAATTAAACTTGTCCATGCAATGCTCTGAGACATGCTATGGGTAAGTACACATTGATATATTAGAAACTCAGTATAACTAACATTCTGAATATTGTTACCTGGAACTTTAAGTAATACAAAAGATTGATCACAAATATAAATTGTTACCTTGAGCTGCTTAGCAACATCCTTTGCTGATGAACCAGAAACTTCAATCCATGTCTTTGAGAAGAGAGCACAAGCTGAAAGCATGAAGACCACATAGAACAGTGCATGGAATGGGTTTGCGAGAACATCAGCCAAACTGCATGGTTTTCAACATGCTAAGTATAATTAATAACAGTGAGCTCTGAAGGAATAACAGAAAGTAAGGAACAATCACAATGAACCAGCAGCCTCATCAAAGAAACTAGTTATTCACCTTGATGGGGCAGTTACATAGTAAGCAAGACCACCAACAGGGATAGAATGGCCAGAGTACTCAGATTCCTTCCATTTTCCAAGAAGGTTAACAAGGAAATTTCCACTGTACTTCCTGTAGAGAAGCTGTGATAGCAATACAAATACGTTAGCACTTGCACACAGATGAAAAGATTTACCTTACTACAATACTGGAATTGAACTTTGTACCTGGGATATGAAATATAGGTTGGTAATCAGTGCTGAGTGCAGAATGATGGGCATGTTCGAAGTGTAGAACAGCTTAATTGGATATGAACCTTGCTGGCCACGGGCATTCTTTGATCTCACTGGAAGCACAACACGGAAGCCTTGGAAATAGATAACTATGAGGAAGACCAAGACAGTAGCAAGCAAATTGGTCACATTTGGAAGGTTCTGGCGGTAGAAAGCCTCCCGTAGAGCACGGACTTTGTCAGTTCTTGTAATCAACAAATGGAACAATGCAATGACAGCCCCTTCGAATTCAGCACCACGGCCACTGTTGATGGTTGTGGGGCTAAACGCCTTCCAGATGATACTCTCACTATATGACAGCAAGTTTACCATAAGCCAAGATGTAACAGAATAGCACATCGATAAGAGGAATAAAGTTCAACATGCTTACCAGATATTGGTAGCGATGAACAGAGAAATGCCAGAACCCAAACCATAACCTTTCTGGAGAAGTTCATCCAGACAGATGACAATGATGCCAGCAAAGAAAAGCTGAAGTATAATGAGAATAGCATTCCCTGTTCCAAGTTGGCTTACACTGCCATACATTCCAGACAAAACATATGCCACAGCTTCCCCAATAGTAATAAGGATACCAAGCAACTTTTGTGCACCATTCCTGAGTAAAAATGTGCACTATGCATCACAAGACAATTACTGGATGTAAGAAATATGAATCAGCAAGCTTGACAATTTTGATTGGCAATTCACTGGATAGAGGATACACTACACACTACAGAGATCAGACTATGAAAACCCACTGACATTTAGACAATAGTAAACTGAAGATTATGTTATCTTTACAATACTTACAGCAGAGCACGATCCTCCCTCACACTGTTGTCAACTTCAATGATCTTCGATCCCACTAGAAGTTGCATTACCATACCAGATGTCACAATTGGAGTAATACCGAGCTCCATAACAGTACCACGGTTTGATGCAAGGATAACACGCATCCAGTAGAAAGGATCAGCTCCAGTGGTTGAATGAATGCCATAGAGTGGGAGCTGGCTGCACACCAGGAAAATGAAGAGGGAAATAACAGTGTAGATCACTTTTTCTCTAAATGGTATTTTCCTATCAGCACTCTGTACTTCCGGCAAGAAAGCCAGAAAGGGCCTAACAAGATGCAGAACTCTAAAGCCTCCAGCCATCTTCCTATGCTCAAGAAGGGAAAATAGATCAACATTTTGAATAATGCACATGAAAATTTGGAACATAAAATAATCTAGGAACTCTACAAAAATCATCATCATGATACAGCAACATTGATGCATCCATTTGACTGAAACATAAGCGAACCTACCCAAATTAGCACAACGTTTTATATGCAAACACAGGAAGCACATAATTTGAAATAAATGAAAACTGAAATCAACATGAATCATCGCAGGCTTCCTTCTTAAAGAAAAAATGTGCAGACAGGATTCTGTGTTCAGTTACATCAATTGGCAATTGAATAAGTGCTCAGTCTAAATCACAACTAAAAGAGCGAAACAAAATCCTTGTTTCCACATTAAGACTTAATTGAAAGAAACCAGTAAAAAAAACAGCCGCTGGCTAGGCCTAAGCTGCACAAAAGGAAGCTGATGATTTGCAAATATCTATAGTTTTGTATACCCATCTAACCACACGCAGAGATGAATCACACACCGAATAAATGAACAGACTCAACAGAGTAAACTAGTTAGTCCATATAAGTATGCAACGCTCATCTATGACAAATACGAGAGCCGCACAACTTAAGACTGCCAGGACAGTTACTTTGTTGGCAAACTTCATTGGTCAGTCAATTCGCCAGGATCCCAGGTAGATTTTAGCAAGTGCTGGATCTACCCTTCATCTACACCGCACGACCAACCACATGTCTCATCAATTTCGCTCAGTCCCCAGATCAACCCCGGAAAACTCCGCAACCATCAAACACAAGCACAAATCCACCAGCCAAACGCCGCCCCCCATCACTCACACCGATCAAAAAAAAAATCGCCGCGAAATCGCAATTCTAACGAGCAACCACCGAATCTGACGCTCCTCGAGATCCAGACGGGAGGGAGGGCGAGGAGCAGGAGCAGGCGGCTTTACCTGGCCGACGACGGCCCGACGCCGAGAAAAGCGGAAGCTTCGCCGCCGCCGCCGCTGACGATGGCGTGAACCCCAAGGCGCAGGGAGGGGGAGAGAGAGGTGGGAACACGAGATGAGTACGCGAGCAGCAGGGGGGTTTAGAGGGAGACGGGAACAGGTAGGGACGAGGACGAAGCGAACTGCGCGTGTCATTCTTCTTCCGACGCTCGCTGCAGGTAGGGCCGCGCAAGCGGAGCAGAGAGATCGCGGCCGTCGGATCTGGAACGGGCGGTTGCGATGTGCTCCCGTGACGTGGAATTGGGTTGGGTAGTAACAGAAAGCTAGATAGTGGTCACGTCGACCGCAAGACGGATGAGGAAAGTCACGCTTTACGGTCTGACTTCTTCTTCTGTGCTGTAATTTATATCTTTTAATTTAATTTTGAATACTCTGAATATTAAAGTTAGGGGACTCTTCGCCTGGAGAGCTATGCCACGTCATGTTTTTTTGCGTAAAAGCCTTTGCGTTTTGTGAAATCGCGTAGAGGTCCTTTGTTCTCGCAAACAAGTCCCTGCCAGGTTTTTTCCGGAAAACACCCTCCACTTCACCGATAGCAACCCGTGGTTTCCAAAATTATGTATAGGTCATTGTTTAGTTACGTACAGGTCCTTGATTTTTTTGCGAAAAAACCCTTTAGTTTTTTCGAAATTACGCATGCGTTCTCGATTTTTTTTAAGAAACACCTCACGAATTATCGTCTCTTTTACTTCGGTCCACACGGTGGCTAGTGCGACGTGATGCTGCGCTTACGTAGCTAGTACTATTTATTTATAAGAGAGAGTATGGGGAGAAAGATAGTCGCATATGATTTTGGCCAGTATAACTAAAGTCGGTATAGTGTCTACTATAATCGACTTATAGACTCTGTCTTAAAAAGATACACCGTTTAAAAGCTAGTTACTGTATTAAAGACATAAGCATAAAAGTTCAAAAGAACCTAGTCTAGGACTCGTCCGCTCTTCGGAACTTTGGATAGAGTTGCACGAGAGTTCAGTAAATGTTTGTTTTTTAACAGAAATATTAGGAAATGATATACCGCTTCGATAGAATACCGATTCGCCTTTGAATTGGATCGTCGTTGGTCACTAGATGGCCATCTCCGGCACCGCCCCTTCACATCCTCTTTCAACTTCGGCACTGTCCTCCCCTCCTCCTTCACCTTTGACTTTGGATCCATTAACGACGGATTCACCGCACCCCCTGTATGTAGAGGGAGGTACGACAATGGCGGTGCATGAAATATTAGCTTGGATGGGATGGTGATAGCGGGGGAGGGGAGACAACGGCATAGCGAGACAGCGAGGTCTTTGCCGACCGCCAGTGGTGGAGGAGGGTAGAGGAGGGGTGCGGAGTTGCTTCAGTGCCGGAGAAGAGAGAGGAGAGGGGAGCAGCGGAAGAGAGGGAGCTATGCTATTGGGATGGCATCTAGATGGTATAGCATGTGGTAGTGGTTCTCCTTTCAAAGATGAGATAACAAATTCTAACCACTGGTGAGTAGTCGATTCAATAAACTGACATCGACAAAGGGCCTGCTGTATGCCACTTGGTTCAACCGAAATTCTATTATATGCTATTGCCATCAGTTAGGGTACGGTTGCCCCTAGAAAATGACAATTTTGCCATCAGTTCAAATATGTCCATATTATAAAAATTAAATATAGGGTAAATTAGCTTAGCCAAAATATTGAAGTTTTTTTGGTGGATCATTGGGGCAGTGTACAACTCAAATATAAATTTTTGTGAAGTGAATCTTCCATTTGTTCCATTTCTGGACTTCAAAACAAATTTAGCCTATTTGAGCTATTTTTTAAACTGGGATAAATTAACTGTATAAAAGGGAAAATAATTTTTTTAGGAGCTATATGACATCTTAGGAGCATGTAAAAAAATGTTTAGAATTTTTAAACCTCATTTAGTCTCTGTTTGTAAATATTTATTAGCATTTAAATTAAAAATCTGAAAATTTTCTTTGAACATCACCTTAAAATTTTTTTGTAGTTCACTGACATATTGAATAACACCACTATGAAGTTTCATAATTTCTGAAAGTTGTTTTGTTATTTTAAATAAATCGGATCTTTGGTCTTTTGGAGAGACATTATGGTCTTTTTTCAGAAGACAATGATCAATTAACGGCAGTGGTATACAATAGAACTAATTTCAAGATCAATGACATACAATAGTTATATCTTTTATCGATGGCAGTTCATCAAACCTACCACTAATCAGTGATATAGAATCTATTATCTTTTAACGATGGTAGGCATCTTTGCTTGTTCTACTTTACTCTTAGCTGTCAGAACTTCGATCTAAATAATACTTCACACGTTTCCAAACATGCACGAAAATTAGTGTTGGAATTATATTATCCGCCATAAAGGGATGATAGGGGAATAGTACACCGCAGTTGAAATAATTTACAGTCATTGGATCGAGCTAGTTCAAATAATTTACATCGAGACAGGTGAGACGCCCTCAAATACCTCACGAAGAATACCAACACCCTCAATTTATCGGCTAGTTTGATCTGACGAGTCCGATTTTTTATCGGACGGTTCTGGAAGCTGGATGTGCCCTTGATTCGGCAGAGTAGGGAGTACTTACTTTTCTCCCTCTTAACCTCAAATGCAGGGTTCGCGCAAGGGGTCCTAAGGCTCAGTTTGTTTCCACTTAAGATTATTATAATCTAGCTTATAGGTGGGGATTATATAAGCTAGCTTATAATAAGCTGTTGGAAAATAAGCTGTCAGGTGTTTGGCAGCCTGGATTATCAGAGTTA
This sequence comes from Dendrocalamus latiflorus, assembly GCA_017311315.1. Classification (NCBI taxonomy): domain Eukaryota; kingdom Viridiplantae; phylum Streptophyta; class Magnoliopsida; order Poales; family Poaceae; genus Dendrocalamus; species Dendrocalamus latiflorus. The sequence goes on from CM029651.1 coordinate 49,031,763, forward strand.
TAGATTGTTGTATTCGAATGTTTAAAGACTACAATGCCCTGGGAGAGAGAGGCACGAGAGTTGGGGGTTGGATGAATGGCAAAGGTGGGTAATATTCCTAAAGTTTTATGATCATTAAGATAAAAGGTGGATCTATAAGCTGAAATAAGCTCCTTTTTTGAGCTTATTAGATTACAATAATCTGGGCTATTAGATTATAATAAGTTACCTTATAATCTGGGCTGTTTGTTTCCACTTATGATTTATAAGTTAGATTATAATAATCTTAAGTGGAAATAAACAGGGCCTAAGTGATGGTCGTAGACCGGGAATTGGATGTTGGTGACAACTTGCAAGGAGGAAAGACCGTGTTCGGTTTGTCTAGTGCACAGTAGCCCAAAAGGAGTTGACTCGTCAACGTTGGCCGTTTACTCGTGTGATAATGAATGAATTTGGACCTCCAAAACCGCGAGCCTGCCCATAGTAGTATAGTACTCCACTTGATGGTAGGAGGACTTCACTTGATGGTGACTTGTATAAACTTAGGGACTACTACTAGGACGAAAAATGACACGGGAAGCCAGCCACATCTGGGGGCCGAATTTACAGATAGCCGGGCCCTGCTTGGGATGGGAGACTTCGTGGAGAACATATTTCCCTGTTGAAATTTTACGAAGCTTCTGTTCCCATCTTTGCTTTGATGCAAAACTTATATGTCGGTAGACCGGACCTTAGTGATGTACAACTCATGTAGCGATTCTCTAGAAGCAGAGACGATACAAGGAGATTGAAACACCCCACAATTTTGAACTTTTTGAATTTTTATTTAATTTTGATTAAATTCGAGTTTCTTTCCCAATTTGGCAAATCACTGTGAAATTACGCTTTCCATTTTCGGCAAACCCGCTTCCTTACCTTCCTTGGCGCTCCCGTGCGAGCAGCGCCACTCCACTGCCCCTGTGCTTTGACCGCAGCTCCCTCGCATTCGCCTCCCCTGGCCGTAGCTTCTTCACGTTCACCCCCCCTTGCCGTTCATCTCCCCTTGCCCAGGTACACCTCCCCTCTCCATTTGAGCGTGTGTTGGAAGCCTCCGGAACCGCCTCCATGGCTAGCCTTCGGTGCCGAACCCCCTTCGGGCACCTGCATATACTGCCGACCCCTCCAACCTTCTCCATCCTCCCCTGTGAAGCTTCACTCGTGCCTAATTGAGCTCTCTTCTCTCCTGTTGCTGGCAATGGCCGAAAAACCGAAGGTGAGCCCTAAAACTATTCCTCCCGATTTACCCAATGATAATCTAATTCTTTGCTTCTATAGCTTCCTCTAGTACCTAGGAATACTCCCGAACTATGGCCCGAGTTCCCCGAGCCTCCTCTTTTCCCGGCGCCAAGAGCCGCCCCGCTGCCAACCACCCCACCGTGGCTAGCTCGTTAGGAGCATTTCCAGTGCAAGCCGTTAGTACTAGGACCTTCCTGGGTTTCCCTAGATGGTTAAATACTCGCCGATTTCAAATATACTTGCCCCTACAGCTCCAATTCGTTGAAAAACCGGACCGAGTTCTTGAGCTTGCCGCCGGCAAATGCCGCCTCCGTCGGGCCTTCTGCCGCCCAAAATGGACTCCCCAAGGTCCCATGAACACGCCCATACCCTCAACCGCCGTCGCCATTCACCCTAGCCCCGCCGCCGGTTGCCACTTCCTTCCTCTGTTCGCTGCGTGCGCGCGGGTGGAGCGAGGAAGAAGAACAGTGCTTGGCACTGTTCCTCCGACTGCACCACATCGACTTGGCTGAACCGAGTCAAGTCGGCCGCACCGGATCCAGCCAACCGAGCCAAATCGAGACGGCTGAGTCTGACCGTCTCGCCGGAACCGGTCCGAGCCCGTTGAACAGTGCCCACCCGGTACTGTAGGGTGTGTTTGGTTGCCTGAATCTCCTTCGTCCTGGATGGGTGGATCCGTATAATCTGAGAAAGAGCCTGTTTGGTTGCCTGTATGAGCGGATACAGCCTGTATGAGCGGATGCAAAAATACGCCCTCATCCTGGATGGGTGGATACGCTCAAAATGAGCTTCACTAGCCATCCTGGATGAGTGGATGCAGTGTATCTTATGCGGTCCCACGTGTCAGCCTCTCAGGTTTGGTAGACTGCATCCGCTCATACAGGCAACCAAACAGCATCTCAGTTTTTTTGTATCCGCTCATACAGCCTCACCAAACATCTTCTTTTTCTAAAATACGATTCCACTCAGCCTGCATCCACTCATCCAGGATATACGATGCAACCTCCATCCACGAACCAAACACACCCGTAGCAACCCGGCCCGTTACTGTTCATGCGTAATAAAAATTCAGAAAAATGATTAAAAATCCCAGAAAAATCCACAAACCCCAAAAATACCAAAATACACCCTTTTGACCAGTTTAATATCCCAAATTCAAATCTGGCATCCATTCTTCCAAATTTCAATTCTAAAATTTTAAATTTCATCATTTCACAGATTTAACTCTTTAAAAATCCATTTCCACTGTTCTACCCAGTTCAAATTTTATTAATTCAAATTATATTAATTTAAACCTTATTAATTCAAATCTTATTAACTCAAGTTTTATTAATTCGAGTTTCACCTTTCCACCATATTTATTTCCAAATAAATTCAAATCCCTTTGTGCTGCCAAAGCAAATCCCGATAAAACCCAAATTCATTCAATTCAGAAATCAACCATCCGTTTCTAAAATATCTATCCTTTATTCCCAAAAATTGATCTAACACACGTGCTACCTATTCGATCTTCCTAAACCCACCTATTTCAATTCTAGCCCTGTCGGCCACCCAAACATCTTAAACCTCGACCTCCCAACCCAGCCCATTTCTTTTATGTTATTTCTTGTTTTTAATTGCATTTTGTTCCCAGCTTGCATCTTGCAAAGCAGGAACTTATTTGATCTTGTTTTCTACGCTAGTGACGAGACCAAGCGAGTTGGTCCGCGGAAGGGTAACAAAGCTATTTGAAGCTAGTCAAGAAAATCAAGAGCAACAACAAGAAGGCAAGTCACATGTTTTTGATCATATTGAATCCCATGAAATTTACATTATTTATTTAATGTATTTTCATTATTGATAGTTGTGAAATATATTTGTTTAAAATAAAAGAGTTAGAATGACATGCTATGTAGATAATCCTACCACCGATAAAAAGCTCTGTTTAATTTGATGGCCATATTCACCTTGACAACTTAAGTAATAATATAAATATTGCACTTATGAATATAATGTCATCACATTCAACATTTTACACTACTAAGTGACTTTGGCTGCTGGCCACTAGAATTTAAAAAGGAATAGAACCTAGGGTGAAGGTGTTGTGGGAATCCGTGCGGCGGACTTCGCCCACCGCTTGACCCTAGGATTGGACTCCGGGTAGAGGTGTTGTGGGAATCCGTGCGGCGGACTTCGCCCACCGCTTTACTCTAGGATGGGATTACGGGTAGAGGTGTTGTGGGAATCCGTGAGGCGAACTTCGCCCATCGCTTTACTCGGGAATGGAGGCTGGTTTGGTTTGGTGGTGGTTGGTGCTGTTGAGCACAAGGGAAGCTGTGGTGGAGTGCCTCAGGTGAAAATATAAGGACAAGAACCTTGTGCCAAATAAACTACATAGTGATCGCTCAAACCACAGGGGTTGACTTGTCAACACTGGTTTAGTAGTTGCTCAATTCGATTGAAACTCTACAGGATGAGATGACAGGATGCCGGGGAGTTAGGTATGCCGCTGGGTACCTAACAACGGTAGTAGACACTTAAAACGGCAGGGAGAAGTTTTTGTTTATTTTTGGCCGTGACTGAGTGATGCTACCGGGTAGAGCCTATATAGAGAATTGAGCAGTGAAACGACCTGGCTTTCTTAACTCAGTCATGAGGGTTAAGGAATCGTGTGGGTAAAGTTGAGCAACTCTGCAGAGTCAATTAAATGGTATTCGAATACGCCGTGCTTCCGGTTAATGAAGCTATGTTAATTAGGTGATTCCAACAATGAGGTATAAGTAGGATTGGGATGATTTTAATGTGGTTAATGATGAACTTTGTTAATAAACCCCTGATCTTTAGGAGCAAATGTTTTAAATTTTATTTGTTTGCAAATAAAACTGCATCCACCCACTGTAATAAAACCAATATATTCCCACCCTTGATTGTTCCTTGCAAGTAGATATACAGTATCTCCACATGTGATTTGCTGAGTACGGGGTTGGAGTACTCAGTCATGCACAATTTTCCCCCACAACAGATACCAGAAAAAAAGAAGATGCTGCAAGTGTTCGTGTTAGGGTTACGACTACACTCAAGTGTTCCTGTGGAGTTTTCTTCGGCTTTTCTGTGTGTAAGTTGAGCTTTGGGCTTGGACGCTCGTATTGTTAATAAAGTTGACTATTAGGTTTTATTTCAATCAAATTAACTTCTTTTAATTGTTTGTGAGCAGGCATGATACACTGTGGGGCCGCAACAGAACTCCTGAGCTGTTGCGGGCCGTACGACGTCCCTGTTCCCAAAAGTCGGGGGCGTTACAGAGATGCCACATCCACACTCCAAGTACACTCCCTTTGCAGGTTCTCTTGTTCATCTTTTGGAAAGCTCAGAAGTGAGAATCAAAGCTACAGTGTCAGGTTTGGGAAAAGGAAAATAACAAATTAAATTATCGTAATATTGTTGTAGATTTGCTTAACCGTGCATCCAGAAAAGAATACGTAGTAGTTTTTTTTACTATAAAGTAGACGGCTAGACGCGCGCACACCATTACACCCGCATATGCTAGTGTGTCACCCTAGCACATGTAGAAACACCCACTAGTTTAGTTAGGCCAAAATATATTAAACCAATAGAGTTACCACTACTAACTAGACAAATGTGAGCCATCACCGGCACGAAGTGACGTTACGGGTGGGCTTTTCTCGACTGTGGCCGGTGGCTTTTTAATCTTAATATGAGTATTTGTACGAACGAACTGAATGTCAATAAGTCAATAAGACGTTTTGAAAAGACTGTTCCGATAAGCGACGATAGAAAAATCGTTCTATTTATTTAGAGGAAGTCATAAACCGAAAAAAATAGACTGCATGTCTACATAGAGATAGACCACATTAAACATGATAAGGCCTCATTTTTTTTCTATAGACAGAATGGCTTTCATGTATGCTGGAATCTATACTAATATAAAAAAAAAGTACAAATTCAAATTTAGGACATTAACTGTATGGATGATTCGAAGCATTGCGGCCATCCATCTCTTCTAATCCGAGGGCTAGCATACAAAGTTGAATCCTTAATAAAGATCACGCTTTGTATTTCATTGCCTCAATAACGCCAACCATTCTCCTTAGGTCACTCCTAGTGCAGATACTGTATAGTAATATATATAACTTGCTCCTAGTGCAGATACTGTATAGTAATATATATAACTTGCCACCTCATATAGACATAAAACTAGAAATAATCTTTCTAATGTATGATATCTAGCAGCCAGTTCACTCAATTAATTTCTTCTCTCTTATCTCACCTCCTCTCTCTCTCCTTTTTACCAATCCACATCCTCTAGTTTTCTTAGTTCTTTTAAATAAGTAATGTCTTATATATACGAGACACTATTATTATCTATCTCTTCTTTAATTACCTTTTATTCTTCTCCCTGGTTCCTAATTCCCCTCACCCCTCCTCTCCATGTCCAGGTGAGTTCGTCGATCCAGGCAACAAGAATGACGGCTCGGTGTGAATTCGATAGCCAAAAATTTTCAATTATACGTATCTCGAAATGGCATATTTTGTGAATCGAATGAGTACCTGATTCACCTTCACCTATTGCTTTTCTAGTGAGATATGAATCCCACGTGTATGGCTGACTAGTGTGAATAGGAGCAGCGGTCTCATACTCTCGTAACAAAACAAAACAAATAAATATACGCCTAAATGAGGACAAAACTGCCATTCATACCGCTCGAGTCATGATAGAAGTACATGTGCCCAATCAAATTAATTAAGATTGGAAGTGATACGCCCTGGCTAACCTCTTCTTCTTCCTCTTCTTCTATTCCCGTTCGTACACGCGCTAGCAGCTAGCTCAATTGGAGTGTACTATGGCCAGTACAATAACACGAGTAGCACGATGCACGCAATGGAAATGGAATACCGTCATCCTGACGAGGAAGGAAACGAGCGAGAAGGAAGGTCGCCGCCGCCGTGTGTACTCGCTCAGACGTCGGCATTAATGGACGACGAAGAACATGGGTTCGGTTTGGCCGGGGTTGGATCGCGCGAGCAACGGAGAATAATATTTTAAATGCCCTGCATCTCGCTACCTGACCTGCCTGATTGCCTGCAATTTGGTGGCTGCATGCATGTGAAACCGCGGGCCATGCTGACAGCCTCCTTCTTGGAATGGTCTGAGCGTACTGTACGTAGGAGCTTCGTCTCTTTGGGACTGTTTGGTTGCCTGTATGAACTGAGGCAGTTGTATGAGCGTGACCAGGCTGAGTAGAGAAGGTCCTCAGCCGCGTTTCTCCTCAGCCTGGCTCCAGTTGTTTTTTTGCATCCGCTCGTGCAGGCTCTCACCCCGATGCAGGCAACCAAACACCATCTCTCTGCATGCGCTGGTGCGAGTCACCCCGATGCAGACAACCAAACACCATCTCTCTGCATACGCTGGTACGAGTCACCCCGATGCAGACTGATCAGATGCATGCATGAAACGCCTCAGGTCACACCAGCAGGCAGCAGCTTCAGGACCAGACCGAGGGAACACTCAGCGCGTGGTAGTAACAGCGCGCACAGGACGTGGCCGTGAAGACGGCGACCAAATACGATCGAGGAAACGCGCCCGTAAGTCGCGAGCGCCTGCACGACCCGAAGATAGGCACGCACGCACGTACGTACGTTCGGCGCGTTGATCGTACTGCTCCTGCGAACGTTAATCTGTTCAGACATGCAGCAGGTGGCCGATACATGCTCTGTATGAGAGGGAATTGACCGAGGTGCACGGTCATCTTGCGAGAAAGATCTTTAATCTCGTCGACAGCTAGCTCGTCGTTCATTCCTATTATTGTTGGTTGATTCTGAGCATATTTTTAGGTGTTTGGCAGGAGAGATCAGACAACATGCGTTACTGCTCGTTAAAGCTTCTGTTTCTAATTTTTGGTTTCTAACTTTTCAACTCGTTATTTTCTGATTTTTTGACTTTTTTTTATATTTTATTTTTTTTCCTCTCATTTTTTATTGTTCGTAATGATATAACTTTTTTTAAAAAATTTAAATTTAATTACATTGAAAAGCTATCAGCAATTACAGTGAAAAAAAACCCGCTACAATACAAAATAAGCTAGAAGCTCGGGCTTAAAAACCCAAATGAACACCACTTAAAATTTGAACTTTGATGCATCATGGTACATATATGGCTGCTCACTTCGAGAAGATCATATGCAGCATGGCAGAATTAACTAAAGAGCAAATGCGCGTAGCTGCATAAGGTTCCATCAAGGCATTCCCAATGATGACATTACATAACAATGTTCATATATTGCCATATCATATAGACATTAGACTAGATATCATCCTCTCAATACACTGTGTTTATCATCTGACCCACCTAATCAATAATGTAATTTAATATTTATTTCCAATTCTATCCATAATGCACCGTTTAATGCAATGGCATACCCTTTAATGTACTCTATCTGTTCTTTTTTACTTGACTTCTTAGAATCCGTGCCATCATACTTTCTAAAATTTGACCACCAATAGATTTAAAACTATCTAGATTGGTTATACAAAAATTATATCATTAGATTTGTCATTAAAAATACTTTCATAATATTATAATTTTATTAGTATATTTTAATATAAAGTTATAAAAAGTAGCAGTCAAAGTTCCATCTCGAAGACCGTAAAAAGTAAAACGTCAAGTAAAAAAGGACGAATGGAGTAGTAGATATCCCTTCCCTCCTCAATAGATGTCTTAACTAATGTTTTCATGTTAGATTTCGTGCTCAAGCAATGTTTTGCATGGGTATGCTTCCCTCTCTTCATTAACTTTTCATCCGTCTCAATTCTATATGATGTGCTAATTAATACTATAGGCATTGTGTACATAAGATCAACGGGAATGCCCTCAGTATTACAGTCAGATCGGTTGGTGGCAGCAAGACAGACAATTTGGGGTCTACCTGTCTCTATTGCTGTCCAGATAGCGCATACATGCTATTATTATTCCTTATTGACAAGACGAGTCATTTGTCAGTATCCGTGCAATGTCCTGAGCAGGCTAGGGATGATTATATTCTACCAAGTGTAGATTTGTTCAAGGCAAATGAACGACGTGTGATCGAAACTTGGCAAGAACAATAAACCTGATCCAATCATGTCGAAGAGACTCGCTTCACTTGGAGTATACACGTTTCATGTACAGGGAAGAGGTGTTACTTTGACGCAGATGTTAACGTCTACTAGTCGATAATGCAGAGGCATTCCTTTTCGTTAGGTGTCTGCATGTAAAACCTCGGACAGTTGGCTCGATTGGTCCATCACAGCTACCTTGCGATTCCAGAAACAAATGGGAAAAAGTATATGCATGGTCAGTTATCACCTTATCGGCGACGTCTTAGGACTAAGGAGAGAGCACACAAGCACATCCTTTGCCGCTCAGGATAGTTAAATCTGAATAGGAGTCGCCATTGGTGAAGATAGTAGCAAAATCAACACCAATGACGGCAATAGAGATGATAATGACAGTGTCACCGTAGCAATGGTAGGTGTCTCTCTTTGTCACTTCTCCATTTTCACCAACGTAAGAAGGGACAATGCAGATTGTTGAGGTGTCATCGCCAAAGCTTGGAGTGCATTAGTGATGCCGTAGACAACACAACAGTACGTTGTCTCTCCTTCAACATAGTCTCTACTTTATACCCTAATACGAGCCTTTTGATGTCTGCAAGTGCCACATAGATGACAGCGTAGTCGACCCTTGTGCCCTTGATCTCATCGGCAGTAGAAGCCATAGGGTCTATTCATATTAGCTACAACTGATTGTTTTTGGTTGAAAATGAATATTAGTAGCTGGAAGAAGTTGCTTTTAGAAGGAGGGCGTGAGTGATGGGGAAAGTGAGGGAAAGATGCACGCGTGAGAAGGGAGCCAGAGTAGTGGGGTGCGTGATGCATCTGTGACCCCCTGTCTTATCTTCGGAACGAGATAAGAGCAAAAGGGGTAAAGAAACTGCTTAGGAAAGCCAGATGTTTATATTGGCTTCTGATTTCTTTAAGCAAAAGCCAATATAAACATGTCCATAGTGAGTAGCTCTGATACCAATATTATGGTATGCGTTGGTTGGGTATGGATCCAAGGACTAATGGTAAGGCACTTGTCCTTAAATAGATAGCCATACTGTCGTCAAAGCTCTGAGACTTAGTTGAAAGAGAGAGAGATTAGAAACTTTGTTTATTCATTACTTGATTAGAAAATATAATAATTATATAGTTATATAATGATAGCCTCATAACAATCTAATCTAATCTTTTCAGCTATAAAAAATAACATTTCTAATAGGTAAGATTCACGCCCCTATTAATCTTGGTCCCTAACAAGTTAGTTGCATAAAAATCTTCCATCATCGTCTCCCATCATCAACTGTTGCTTTTTCGTGATTATTAATTTTGCATCTTCACACGACATCTTGCCTTCGGTTTCATCTACATATGCATACACGAACGATACTATAACCTTGATTTGGTGGTCTTGCTACAATGCCACCGTTGGAGAGGGACAAAGATGCACCCCAAAGAAGGCATCGAATGGACACCGATCCATACATTATTCAGACTTTTTTTAGAAGATATTAACTTCAGATTTAGTACGATCCATATATGTTGTTGTGTGCACCTTTTTTATATGTCTGAAACATCCGTGAGCATTTCATGATATGCATTAGGTATATACGATTCCCCAATAATGACTTTGATCAATCACGGGATGGAAAGGAATCTCCTACCTAGCAGCTAGCCATGCCACTTCACGCTTTTGTTCCCTGCAGTAGTCTCTCCTAACCACCCTCGACACTTCCATCCCTTAAAGCAAGATCACTTCACTAATGCATAGCCCCAGCTCCCCGGTGAATTAGTTAGTGGGAGCTAGCGTGCGTGTCTCCAGTGGTTTTGCTATAAATACTACTGCTACCCATACATTGGTACACACACATACATACACTCAGCATTCCTCTCTATCCTTTGTGTACTTTGGAGCCCACACACCACTACAGACCTCTCTCTCTCTCTCAGAGATAGAGTGATAAGAGTGATGGGGATAGAGAGGGGGCAATGCACGGTGGCATTGCTGGTTCTTCTCCTCGGCGTGTCGCTGCGGGGATGCATTGCGCAGAGCGGAGGAGGGCTCACGAGGGGGAGCTTCCCCAAGGGATTCGTCTTCGGCACCGCCTCCGCCGCGTACCAGGTTGGTGGTGGTTTCTCTCTCTCGTCCTCCGTCGTAGCCTCCCTAGACGATTTTGGCGAAACCGATGGCCATTCTCTAGTTCTCCACGGCTCTGGGCGTCAGTTCTAATGCCATGCTGCATGGAAGCGGCGTTTGATCCTTCCATTATATATGCAGGAGCCCATATATATCCATCGAATCGTGGCCAATTCTTTCGCCGTTTAGTTGTAGTGCAACACATAGTTAGTCGAGGTCATCACGGTTATCTGCTTGAAAACCAATCAGTCATTACAAATTAAATTGTGGTAAAACTCGAAGAGCGGGAGGGAAGAAGACCTTCTGGGCTGGGACTGGAGCCTGGAAAGGACAAAAAGGCTTGCGCTTTCTTTCGGGAGTGTGGTATTCTTGTCTTGTGTCCTTGGGTTTGCCCGTTTGCTTTTGGACAGTGTGGCAAGTTTGGATCTTTCTTCTGGTCCGTCTACCATCTCTGCATTACGACCATAGATGTCTTGATCCCTTACCGTCCACACCTCAAACAAAACTGTCACAGTAGACGCGCGCATACGGCAACGAAATTGCATAATGAGTTAGAAAGACATTACTAAATCATGGAGTCTGTAGTTTGTACAAGGAGGTAGTTTAATTATTGGAATTATGGATCATCTAAGACAAACCTCGGCTAGTTATACAAGGTTTGTCACTGTGCTTAATTCCCTTGTTTCCAGGGGGCAGAACCAGGGAAAAATCTTTCGGGGAGAATTTTTTCGCCCACAGGCGAAAGAACCGAAAGGACGAAATTTTGGTTATTTCGTTTAAATTTCGGACGAAAAAATTCAATTTTTTGATAAAATTTAACCAAAATTTGAATAAAATTTAACCAAATTTTAAATAGGATCAAATTCGGCCGAATTTTAGCCGAATAGAAGATCTTTCGCTGGGGGACGAAAGGGACGAAATTTCGTCCGAATAACGAAATTTCGTCCGAAATTGAAAACCCTGGGCAGAACTAGGTTTAGCCTAAACCTCGAGTTGGACAGCTGGTTTTGAATTGTCTTGAGTTTTTTTCCTAGATTTTCACATCTAAGTCATTATTTTCTATGGATTTTGGTTTTCAGAGCTCGGACTATAATCCACCTAGCCCGAAGCCTAGTCCTGCCCGTGCCTATTTCAATAATGCATATATCCCTAAATACTTGTTTCGTTCTCTTGCATGCCTGTCCTTTCAAGTGTACTGCTACCTACTTAGGTAGCCAGTGTCACCACATACTAGGAACATGCAGAACAGATGGATCATCTCGATCAAGCAGCAGGATGTTCCGTCCCGCTGAGGCTCTGACCGCCGCGCGCGCGCGGCGAGCGGTTCGATCGCGGGAAATTCGCCGAAAACGACCGAAATCCCGAGGGGCTCACGTGCCGCGTTCGTTTGCGAGGAGCCGCGCGGCGCGGCCGGGCTGCGAACCACCACCCACCCACTGTCTACGTGCGTGGCCGGCGTCACCAGATTGACAGATCCCGCCGCGCCCGGTGGAGCTTTGACCTTGCGCTAGCACTGTTCTAATTGACTTCTACTTGTGTCATCCAAGTAGAAAAATTAGAAGACAACATAAATATTTGATTTTAAAATGACATCTGTACTTTTTTTTTACTTTCGTCTCACTCTGATAATAAATCAGATGATCACAAACACATCATGTATCACATTCCTCTTACTTCCATCTCACGTACACATCTCTCTTACTTTTTATATTACTTATTTTTTCCTTCTAAAATTATATGCTCGACTTCTTGTCATTTGTGTTTTAGATGTCCGGCTACCGAAACATCGGATACTTCAGGTTGTAGCGATCGAATATATTTTACCATCTTTTTGAAAAGCAGTTCACGATCAATCTATCCGGTGTAAACATGGATCGGTTGTTCCAAGGTCACCGGTGGTGCTAATTTGGGCTTTTTTTGGTGGCTTATGGCTGAAAAAACACTGTAGCTGACATAGGCTTATTTAGCATAATTAAAATTAAAAAAATATAAAAAATACGTTAACCCATTACATATAATACAAACAAATATGGAAAAAAAGAACCGGCAAAAAAACTCAACAAAAAGTCAAAAGATCAGAAAAGACGAAATTTATGAATAGTAAAAAATAAGTCGGAAGCTAAAAGCTGAAGTCAAAACGATCACAGCCAGACGTGGAAGGAAGGGATCCGATTCACTGTCGTCTTAAATATGACTCTGCTTGCTTCCACCATTTATAAATTAGTCTCTGTTAATCTGAATTCTGAATAAATCTTTTTGTAGTACGAGGGAGCTGTGAAGGCGGATGGGAGAGGGCAGACCATCTGGGACACGTTCGCGCACACCTTCGGTAAGTACGTATGCATGTTGAATGTTCTCTAGCAGACTCTAAAGATGCATGCATGCACTGGTAGTTCCCATTTGATGCTATTTGGTCTCAGTTACATGTGTAATAGCATCTCAAGTCGTCAGTGTCACAGAAAAGGATGCTACCTAAGTTTACTCTGAATTTGCCTGCAGTCATATCAAGTTAGGATATAGGCAATTTGTAACCTTAACACAAAGATATTCCACATGGAAAAAAAAAGTAGGATTAGATGGTAAGAACCAGTAACACGGGGTAGATAAGGAACTACCTACCGCACTAGATTACACGTCAGTGACTGGATATGGAAGCTTATGACTCCCAAACGTGCATGGGTCAGTTTCTTTCTTCTCTGTATATTTCTTGCCCTTCTTTACAGTTTCTTAAACTCTACCGTTTGTAGCAATTTTGTAAGCACACGTTTACCATGGGCGCAGTAAAGATGTAACAATAGTGGAACATGCCATTGCCTTGTTGGAGCTAAAAGAAACCGCCATATGTGTCAAAGAATGTTTAGTTAGTCCCTCAGTGTGCAGTCCAATCATTGGGTCACATCACTAGTAGATTGTCTCTCTGCAGGCATAGCACTAGTTGTCTAGTTCCCCTCTGACCATGCCATGTCAGTGTGTGAAGTTTGATGCATGCTTCATTTTCCTATAGTTGGATAGATAGTGGAGCAATTGTATTGTGCGAGGAGATATATCACAACTACCCTTTTGCAGTGAGTACATATGTGCTCCAGTGGTAGGGAGATAATAAAAGGCAGTGCTCATATGGTTTTGTTTGGTCATTTAGGCATTTATCTAGCCTAAAATAGTGAGAATTAACTGAACTCGGCATGAGGCAGTTAACACTAGTTGGCATTTGTTCAGACACTTCATAATACTGATCTAGTGATCTTTAACTAGGAGTGCTCCCAGACTTGTGGTTGCAGATAGTCACAGCCGTAACGCAAATGTTTTGCTTTTTTTTGTTCTCTTTGTGCAGGAAAGATTACCGACTTCAGCAATGCTGATGTTGCAGTCGATCAGTACCACCGTTTCGAGGTGAGCATTACGTTCTAAGACACGTATTTGTAGCTGATCTTTATGCTCAATGCAATCGATGTAACGCTTGGAAATGGCCATTTTCAGGAGGACATACAGCTCATGGCGGACATGGGGATGGATGCGTATCGGTTCTCGATTGCATGGTCAAGAATCTTCCCAAGTACGTGATTTGGGGAACCGAGATTAGCAACGTTGTCCATGATGTCAGACTGCTTTTCCTGACACATGCAACACTTGGCTTCTTTAATTGGAACACTTCCAGTAATCTTCAGTTAATTACTACCGTTATACTCATTAGCCTTTCAATTCAGATGGTGTTGGTCAAGTCAATCAGGCCGGCATCGACCACTACAACAAGCTGATTGATGCACTGCTAGCAAAAGGTGAATGAAAGGAACCATGCATGATGCCCACACTGATTTGCAGTACTGAATCCAGATAAGCTCCTGAACTATATATTGACATGCGAAATCTTTCAGGAATTGAGCCATATGTAACCCTCTACCACTGGGACCTCCCTCAGGCCCTGGAAGACAAGTACAAGGGATGGCTCGACAGGCAGATAGTGTGAGCCCCCTTAGCCTGCAACTCTTACTCTAGCTACATTCTTCACTGAACTTCATTGATCACTCGTGGTACAAGTAACCATTTCCATGATCAAAATGCAGCAATGACTTTGCAGCTTACGCCGAGACATGCTTCAAGGCGTTCGGCGACAGGGTGAAGCACTGGATCACTCTCAACGAGCCGCACACGGTCGCCGTCCAGGGCTACGACGCCGGGCTTCAGGCGCCGGGACGTTGCTCCGTTCTGCTCCATCTGTACTGCAGATCAGGGAATTCAGGTACGGAGCCCTACATTGTAGCCCACAACTTCATCTTAGCCCATGCCACCGTTTCAGACATGTACAGGACGAAGTACAAGGTGAGCACCTCTTCTTAGCCTTGTAAATCTTTTTCAGAAGTCTGATGTCTATGCGACCATGTTCATGAGTTGGTTTATTTTTTTCCATCAAATTGTAGGCGACGCAGAATGGGCAGCTTGGGATAGCATTCGACGTCATGTGGTTCGAGCCGATGTCAAATGCTACAGTCGATATCGAGGCGGCCAAGAGAGCACAGGAGTTTCAGCTAGGATGGTGAGCCCTTCATTCAACTCCATTTCGCTTGCACCAGTCTTGTGTTGCCACAAATTATCGTCGCGAAGTTATACATGGATGATTGCCTTATTTATCAATATGGAAGGTTCGCGGATCCGTTCTTCTTCGGTGACTACCCGGCGACGATGAGGACGCGGGTTGGGGACAGGCTGCCGAAGTTCACAGCAGATGAGGCCGCCCTCGTCAAGGGGGCGTTGGACTTTGTGGGCATAAACCACTACACCACTTACTACACGAGGCATAACAACACCAACATCATCGGACAATTGCTCAACGACACATTGGCAGACACCGGAACCATCAGCCTTCGTGAGTTCTCTGAATTTGCTACTTCTGAACCTTCAAATTTCGAACATGCTAACTATTACTGTCTCATTGTGATATGAGCCGCCTACTCCAAACATCCTAATGCCTTGTTGATTATTACTTTCACTTTGTAGTGTATAGCATTTTTCCGTATAGCTGAAATAGTATGGACACTGATTTTTTTTTTTTGCTGCAATTTGTAGCCTTCAGGAACGGGAAGGCAATTGGAGATAGGGTGAGTTTGACGCCACATTGTTCTGGAGACACAAAGCAATATCGTATTAAGTCTAAATGACGAACTGTATTATCATTACGCAGGCCAATTCGATATGGTTGTACATTGTGCCCAGCGGGATGAGGAGCCTGATGAACTACGTCAAGGAAAGGTACAACAGCCCACCAGTCTACATCACTGAAAATGGTAAGAGTATGAACCTGGGTTATCCTGCGAAATTTATGCAGGTTTTGCGTATCTCCTTCAGAGCACTGACAGTGTACAATTGCTGATCGATGCAGGGATGGACGACAGCAACAGCCCTTTCATTTCCATCAAGGACGCCCTCAAGGACAACAAGAGGATCAAATACCACAACGACTACCTCACCAATCTAGCTGCTTCCATAAAGTACTATTCATAATCAGTACCATTGTTTTTGCGCTGATTTTCACGCTAGCATGGTTATATTTACAGCAAAAGTGTGCGATTTGCTTCCATGAAGTCTCAACTCCTGTCTGTGATCGATGATTCAGGGAGGACGGGTGCGACGTGCGCGGGTACTTCGCGTGGTCTCTGCTGGACAACTGGGAGTGGGCGGCCGGATACACGTCGAGATTCGGGCTCTACTTCGTGGACTACAAGGACAACCTCAAGAGATACCCCAAGAACTCGGTGCAGTGGTTCAAGAGCCTCTTGAGCTCTGGCTGAGACGAGAGAGAGAGAGAGAGAGAGAGAGAGAGAGAGAGAGAGAGAGCTAGCATGCGCTACTTGTTTGGTCATTTCTTCTTACGCAGGCCATCACGTGTCGTAGCATACTGTCGTCTATACATGTTGTGCACGTAGGTTACACATATACCGTACAGTACAGCCGTCAGGGATTCCAGGATTTCTCATTAGAATCATACCCGCCATGCATGTAAAGCTTACGCGGAACCAAATGCAGAGTTTGTGCAATCAGAATTTATTGAATTTCATGCCCCAGACAATTCACCCAAAAGTTTAAGTCGATAAAGAAAGATACACAATTCACTTATACTTCAACACTCCTCACTGCAATTAATTGCGTTAGCTAAGTCTTGAACTTGAGACCTCTTGGCTGTGATACCATATTAAGTTTCATGCACCAATCAGTTCACCCAAAAGTTTAAACTGATGAATAAGGATGAGCAATTCACTTATACTTCAACACTCCTCTCACGTGTAGGCTTCCTTAGGCCTAATACATGGAATAGAAATAGACTGCAATTAATTTTTTAATTGCGTCAACTAAGTCTTGAACTTAAGACCTCTTGGCTCTAATACCATATTAAGTTGCATGCACCAATCAGTCCACCCAAAAGCTTAAACTGATGAGAAAAGATGGACAATTCACTTATACTTCAACAGAATTGCTTCCGTACCCGAGAGGGTAAGTATAGTAGTGTTGGTGTACGTACAGATCGACATGTAAATCCATACTCGCATCGAGAGACGGCGCCGGTGCGGAGGTCCCACTTGCCGCTGTACGTGCCGCCTTGACGGTGAAACCCCTTGAAAGCGGCACCAGCCGAGACCTGACAAACGGACCCCAGACGACCCGCGCAGCGTAGGCCCTGCCGCTCGCGGCCGCCGGTAAGTCTCGATGGCCACCCGATTCCGATCCGCGGCGGCGCGTGGCGAGCTGGCAACAATACGGGCCCTAGACCAGGGAGGGTTAGGCCGCGCCGAAGCATCGAAACACACGAGCGCTGCGTGCCGCGCCAAGCTGGCCTGCCCCTGCCCGGCAGCCGCGGAAGCTAGAGCAGAGGATCGGGTCGATCGGCCTGGGCACCACTGTATCTTGCGCGGGCAGGTTGCCGCGGACAAGTGTAGCACGGGCGCCCGTGCAGCGGCCACAAGTTACGAAGTTTTTACTGCACTAACCCTCCTTGGTGGCGTTTTTTTTTGCAAGCCTGGTAAAATACGTGGTTATTTTGGATTGAGATCCTCTGCCTTCAAAGTCACTGACTTTGGGTCACTGACGCGTGGGCCCCACGAGCCATGTGGCCCACACGTCGGTGACCCAAAGTCAGTGACTTTGAAGGCAGAGGATACGCATCCGGTTATTTTGCGTATCCGACTCTATCCGGAGATCAGGGAGAGATTTTTCGATGGCCGGCGTGTATCATTTCAATTGCCGTAGAGTATGGAATATTTGCGTGGTATGCTAAGATTACAAGAACACTTACGACCATGACTCTTTTGACTATAGCACTTTAACTACAGCACCTCGACCATGGTACTTCAACCACAGTGTCTTAGACCACGATACTTCGGCCACTACTTTGAGTATTTAAACACATGAATACTCGAAATATGACTACACAGCCTCAACGCTCACGCAAATGTTCCACACTCCACGGCCGCTGAAATGGCTACGCGCCAGCCACTGAAAAATCCACACACCGAAGAGGTCCAGAAATACAAAATAACTATATTCCTAGACCTTTTTGGAACATAGATTTTTTAATGACCAGCGTGTGGTCATTTTAATGGCCGTAGAGCGCGGGAACGCTTGCATAGTACACCAAAGCTATAAGAGATCTTTACAGTACTCTTACAAGTATAACTTACGACCACGACTCCTTGACCACAGCACTTTATCCGCAACACCTCGACCACAATATTTCGACCACGACATTTCAACCATGACACTTCGATCACTACTTCAAGTATTCGTAAGACACACAACCACATAGCCTCAATGCTCACGCAAATGTTTCAGTGCTTCACAACCGCTGAAATGGCCACGCGCTAGCCACCGAAAAATCCACACACCAAAAAGGTCCAGAAATACAAGATAACAGCGCAAGAGGCTAGACATACAAAAAAGCAAGCACCACCAGGGGCTAGAACAGTAAAAACTTCACAAGTTACAGCCGTGCAGCGGCCACTGCCGCGAGGGGTTAGGAGGAAGGCGCTCGGGCGCGCTCCCAAGAAGCCAGGACCCATAGAAATCTCAAGGTGAGAGGATGGTTTGCACTTGCACCACCTCGCTCGAGCCATCTTCCATAACACCATGTGTTGACGAAATACACCAGTGACATCACAAATTCACACTACAAAGCTCCAAGATTGACAATCCATCAGAACAATCTACACCTTTGCGCTGTTGCCAACAGATGACATCGAAGCAAACAAACACCATCTTTACATAAGCAGCGTCATCAAATTATTCGTCGAAAAGAAACTTTCAACACAAGATGGAAAAGTAGGGGTCATGATTCATCGTAAAACACCGGCATGGCCACCCAAGCCACGTCAGTTGAATTTGCCTATCATTATTGACAGCTTTGTGGGCTTTGGACAAAGAAGACAAGGGCAACGAAAACGAATACTAAAAAAAATCCTCCACTTCGGCACACAATATGCACGTGGATGAGGCCATAATATACTCATGCCAAAAGAGGCGATTATCTTGCCTTTGCAGACTGTAAACACGGTACACCGGTAGATGAATCTAGTAACGGAGCATGTAGGTCCGGCGCCTGAACCAGTTGTAGTCCGGAAGTCCCTGAATAGGTCCCATTGCAGCAATAGCAACATCCTGAACGAGAAGTGGAAATAAGACCAAGAAAAATGTTGGCTTGATATATATTTCCAGGCAACAGAATAGAATAAACAGAGTTAGCCATATGATGTGATGCGTACTATTCCACCTAAATATTTGCTCAAGCTATCCAGCAATGCCAAAAATAAAAGAATTACATGCATTTTTTTAATCCATATACCAAACTCTGTTACAACAGTGCAAAAGCATAACATTGAACCATCAACGCACCTACTCATCGATAGTCCAATGCATTGCTTGCTTGCACACACACATACACAAGGAAACAATATGCTCCTATCACTACAGGTCTATCACATTAACAAGATAGAAGATTATTGGCACAACGCTTGCTGGCATTGCTAGACACCAACAAATATTCAAAATTCTAAAAGGCAAAAGAATGTAAGTTGGCAAAACAACAATTACCTGGTCAAAGATGAAACGGTTTGCAACACGCTTGACAGTGCTTGCATCAACTGCATCTATTCTTGCAAAAAGCTCAGGAATAGGAATTCTTCGGCCATAGATGAGCAACTGAAAAACAGAGGAACAAAAATAAGTTCCAGGGCACATTATATTGAGAATATTATGTGAAATCACATAATTATGGCCTAATAATACCTGCCGGCCAATATCCTCAACAACAGCAGTGGAACCATCGAGGTGGAGTAGGATAGAGGATTTCAGCTAAAGTGTCAAACAAAGCAATGAAAACGTCATAAAATAGACTGTAAAGTTCAATGAAGATCCATATGTTCCAATTTAGGCAAGTAGAAGAATATTAATATACTAGACAGAACATGATTTCCCACAAGTCCACAACAGCACACAACAAAGAAATATGCTTCATATAATTCAGTCTCTCAGTAAGCTAAAGAAAATACTATTACATGTCAACCAAAACAGTGCTGGTTGAAAGAATACCTGATTACGTGCACGAATAACATCTTCTTCGGTAACCCGGTATGATAATTTGCTCATCTCATGCATAATTGCAAAAGCCAGATCATCCAAGCAATCAGGCTGCAAAACAAGGTCACATAACATCATCAGGCAAAAAATATTAACACATTTCATATAATGAGCATGTCCACCAGAGCATGTTTACAAACACAAGATATGAACTACAAAAGTTGCATATCAGCACTATTGAAACAAGATCACAATACTACTGTATGTGCTAAGAAAGATTCACAATAGATTAGCAAATATTCAAAAATCAAGTAACAGTAAAATCAGGTAGACAGCTGATCAATCAACGCAAATTGATCCGAGCAATGAACTATTGGATGGTTACAAACTTCTATCACTCTGCACATCTATTTCTTGCATTCAACTGACATATTGAGTCTTTTTTTGGATTTTGCAGTAGATTATTGAGCTCGTTGAGGTATTTGAGCTTTAATAACTAAAGCAACCAATGAGCATGTTTGTCACCAGAAATCAATTTTAATGTTTCACATGTAAGAGAAAAAACATTCTATTTATTTATTTTCTTTAAGTGTTAATAGGAAGAACGCCCCTTCATCAGCATCACCAATATACCCGATTGCAATAGGTAGTGTGGAACTTCGATAGAAAATGAGGTGAGATGGGAACAAGCAGATGCTCATGCTATAATTGAAACAGGGGAAGAACAGCAGTACAGTACTATCACCACTTCCATAAAAACCAAATGTGGACCAGTGCACATTTTTGGCCTGTTTGTTTGTCAATCTCTTCAAATATCTTTTGATGAACCTTATAATTATTGTAGTCATCGGTACACAGGTTTGCATGACTAAGTAAGGATTTGCATTTGAGACATATATGACTGAGAAAAATGTAGGAATGAAGTACTAGTTTAGGATTTATATCACCTTCCACATGAAAAGTGAAGAAACAAATGCAAGACTAACCTTAGCAACAGCGTAGACACCAAATAGACCAGTGTCCTTATAATTTGTATTGAATGCCATTATACTCTCAGCTATGTCATTGATCGCTGCTCTTTGTACAAGCTCTGAACTGTAACGATTAAGCAGGATTACAAAACAAAGCATGGTCTGTGGAATAAAAACAATGAAATTCGGAAAAAGGGATTTGGCCTATATAAGAAAAATGACAAAAAGAAAGGAGAGGAACCCACCCCATGTGCTTCCCTCCTCCAATACTCTTGTTCCATGAACCAAGCATAGATTGCATAACCATCAGTGCAATAGAATCAGGATCTACCCAGGATGCTCCATTAAAGGCAACAGCAAATTGAGCAAGGGGCATGTCATCATCAATTATTCGAACCTATTGAGTACCATAAAATGATAACATCAATGTGAATTCCTGGTGAATAGCACAGGTAAGTGTAGAGCAAGACACATGCCTCAGAACCAGTAAAAGAGGCTGGCTGCTTAGCAACCAGCATGCTAGTTGTTGTAGGGTCAGTTGGCAGCTTATTGAACAACTTCTTTGCCTGCTCTACAATATCCTCATGCTTAACAGCACCAGCAGCAGTAATAACCTGAAAACACGCAGAAGTGTGTGCATTTACCACTAGAAGAAGCTCCATCCTACTGCAGCACTAGCAGTAACATAAAACGATAGATATACAAATGCATGACAGTTACAGATTTTTAATGCCTTGTACCATTCTAGGAGCTGTATAATGTGTTGCAATGTACTTCTCGAGATCCTCTTTGGTGATTGACTTGACGTTATCCACAGAACCCAAGATTGGTCTGCCAAGAGTAGTATACTGGAATGCAGTTGCATGGAGATGATCAAATACAACTTCCTCGGACATTCCCTGAACCTATAAATAGTCAGGAAAATTATGTTAGTCAATTTTACAATACTACCAACCCCTTGACAGAAAGCATGGCCAAGTAGCTTATGATATATAGGATTCCTTGGGGCTAATTAGTCGAATGAGTATATGAGTGTTTGGATCCCCGTCACTAATTACAATCAAGAAAAAAGCAACAAGTTATAAATTATAACCATGGACCATGTCTTAGTAGCATCTTGGAAAATGTTGCAGTCAAGGCTTGGAAATTAACGTGTCTAATATTAATGTACAGCATCCAAAAACACGTTGATAACACCCTGGGACAAAGTGAAGTTATATGCATCTGCTGGATGTCCAACTTAGGACGACCATGCATCCTTATACTGTTTGCATAACTCTTCAGCACGTTCAAGAGAAGAACAAAATTTTCATAGGCTATTCACTATCATTTCTTTTCTTTTCTTTTCCCAGACCCTTCTCCAATTTGACTCTAAGCAGTTTGATAGCACAACCGCAAAAGTTATTTTTGCCTGCGCTTCTAAGTACAGATCTGTCTGCTGTCGTCATACAATTACCAGTTAATAGCAATGCCTAAATTAATTAAAAAATTAAGAAATTATTAGCTTTTTTCTGAGGGAAGTTTGTGGATTAGTTAAAAACATCATTACTATTATAAAAGAATGAGTTGGTGGTTGTATGTCCATTCTCTTCTAACCGCTCTATTCTCTTGACTTCTCACCATTCTCCACTTTCCAATCGATTAGAGACTTAGAGTAACTCTCTTCTATAGCACGATTCTCCGTTGCAACGCACGGGTACGTAACTAGTAACAATAAACAAGGAAGATCCCATCAAACACTAGAGCACACGTAATGAATCTAATCTAAGGCAAC
Source organism: Dendrocalamus latiflorus (assembly GCA_017311315.1). Taxonomy (NCBI): domain Eukaryota; kingdom Viridiplantae; phylum Streptophyta; class Magnoliopsida; order Poales; family Poaceae; genus Dendrocalamus; species Dendrocalamus latiflorus. The sequence continues at coordinate 49,054,534 of CM029651.1, forward strand.
CCAAACAGGTGTCCAACTAATTACCTAAACAGGTCATTATCGCAACGGGAAAGGAGTGCTTAAAGCAAACAAACATCTATGCATCAGGGAACTGACCTCGTCCATCTCTCGGAGGATCACATCACGCTCACGTTCGATGCGGGCCTGGTCGAGATTAGAGTTCTGCAGAATGTCCGCGAGAACCTCCAGCGAACGTGGCACGTCCTTGTCAAGCACCTTGGCATAATAGGTCGTCTGCTCCCGCGATGTGTAGGCGTTGAGGTGACCACCGATGTCCTCGATCTCCTGCTCGAGTTGCGCAGCGCTGCGATTCCCCGTGCCCTTGAACAGCATGTGCTCGACGAAATGCGCGACCCCGGAGGCCTCCTCCGCCTCGTACCTGCTCCCGGCGTCGATCCACACGCCGACGGTGGCCGTGCGCGCGGCGAGCGAGGACTCCGTGGCGACACGCAGGCCGTTGGGCAGCGTCGTCACGCGGGTCTCCGGCGCGGCGAGGATGGCCGTGTGGTCGGCGTGGGCGGGCACGGGGCTGGCGTAGCGGAGGAAGCGGGGGTCCGGGTACTCGAGCCGCCGGAGCCGCGCGTTCACGGCCTCAGCGATTCGGTCGTACGGCATCACCGGGGCGCGGACCGGGGTCGCGTCGGGGGTGATGACCCCGGGGCCCGTGCCGACGGCGGTGGAGGCCTCGCGCGCGTTCCCGGCCGCAGCCACCGACGCAGCGGAGCGGCGGCGCACTGCAGCGGAGAGGATGCGGCGGAACGCCATCCGGGAGATCTGTGCGGTTGTCTCGCCGGCGGCGACGAAGGAGTGGGAAATCTAGCTGAGTTAGGGTTTGGAGTCGGGTGGATCGGGAAGGAGATCGGGAAAGGGCGTGGAGGGAGCCTACCAATTGGGGGGAGAAGGTCTGGGTGCGTGTAGCTAAGATTGCGGAGGGCCCACGTGTCAGTCAGGGAAAGCCGTTGGAGGCTTGGAACGTGGGCTTGCTGGTGCCGGGTCTGCATGGCTGATTGGTTTCCTGGGCCAAGCCGCCAAGCCCCTTATTTGGGGTCCATTTTCAATTGTTTTAAGTTACATTGATTGCCTACTGATTTTGCTTCTTACAATTTTGAGGAATGCCGTTATAGAGGATTAGGGCCTATTTTCTCCAAATGCACACCATGTATCAGCTCCCGTATTTTCATATGGGCATCAAGTCCAAAGTTTATATTACAACACAAAGATTCTTCCAAATAAATCATAGGCACGCGTAAGCGTAGACGGGACCTAAAACCATGTTGCAGTGCTTCCGCTCGTGGACGTCAGCATCGTCACCTGCGCCGCTTTCTCTATACTAGCGTACGTACGGCCTCCCGGCGTGCTCAGGAGCCTCCTGAGTGAGCGTCCTCGGCGTCGGCAGCTTCCTCATCGACGGCGCCAGCTGGTTCTCGCCGCCGCCGCCGAACTGAACCGATCCGGGCCCATCCCGACTACTTCTACCTGCTTCTTGCCAGACCGCCATCACCGCGCTAGCTGGAGCTACCTTCCTTGTAACTAAGCGCCAACTCTAGTCGGAAGCAGGACAAGCAGCAGCAACTCCGTCATATCCCTCCCTCCAGCAATTATATCGACCACCCTTATCGGCGTGAGCATGCAGAGCACACCTAGCCGCATGAAGCGATTGAGCACCGAACGTTGTAAATACAACAAGTTTTGGTTCAGACATCAACTGCCTCCTTCCTTCCATTGGCATACCCGTTCCGAACCAGTCAATGAATGCTAGATCGTGCCGTGCGTAGAGGGAGTTCTCGTTTGATACATTTCCTCTCGAGCAAAATTTCCAAAGTTCACTACTTTATTTCAAAAGTTCAGACAATGACCGTTCCTACAGCTGAGTTCTTTCATATTTATGGCTTATAGCTAATAGTTTATGTTACATTAACTAACTTTCAAATGGTGCGTTATTCCAAGACAAGATCAATAAGAAGATTATAGTAAAAAGTGTATTGAGTTAAGCTGTACTAGTCAAAAACCGCATACGACTATTTTCTTCTACGTACTGTCTCTTGCGAACAGTCAGAATTCAAAAATTTAAGCCATAAATTATAGGTCACAGTTCAAAAAAATCCACCTGACAATACACACTATATTTGTGGGAATTTACATCAACACCTCTCCTATGTTTCAACATGAGAAGCTGTAGCCTGCAGTTTCATTCTAGGGACAAAGGAAAAGAATATCAAAATATTTTATAACTAAATGCTATCTTCAGTCCCTCGCCAACAATATTTTTTAAAAAAAGTTAGCGTCAATATGTTACAACATCATAGAACTTTGCGGTTCCTACGGAATTGTTTATCCTTTCGCATAAGAAGTTGCCTGCACACCACCTTTTTTCAGATCAGTTGCCTGTACTGTGCACCGCTTGTACTATGCTCATTTTCGGTTCACCCCTACTTCAGTGTACTTATCTATTTTCAGACTGGTGCAACTGACAGTAAATTCTTCTGAACCCACAACAGCAAGAGCTAAGAATTAGAAAGCTTACCGATTTTTTTCCCATATATATAAACACATTGGTATTTCATCTTTTCAAGAACCAACATTTAGAATGCAACATTATATCATAGAAAATTCATCCTTGAATTTCCCTTTTGCGGTTCCTTGTACAGCATTTTTTTAAACCCTGGTGTGATTGCATCTGAAGCACAGAGCTATCGATATGCATAATGCATGTACAGAACAGAAGTTGGAGATCATCCAAGCTACAAAAATGAATCAGATGGTGTCTTCCTTGCACTTGGAAAGGAAAAAAAGAGAAAAGGCTAGGTACTTAAAAGAATGGGAAACTTCTATATCATGCGTGTCGATGCTCGGCGTTTCTTGATAGATACAGTTGACGTTCACATTGCTCATGAGCAGATGCCTTCAGCTTTCCAGCATCCATGCATTGCTGTCGACAGTAACTGTCAGCAATCATTGACATAACCAAGCATGGTGAGCATGCTTTGTATAGATGATAACAAAACACAACATGTATTCCTGGTAATCTTATCCTATGTTATCCTATCTTAACCAACTATGAATGCACTGACAATTATTCTGGCCGGAAACTACAAACTTTTTTCATAAATGTGTTTGCTTAGTTTTTCTTGAACGTAAACTCACCATGATAACTTTTCGGGCCGGGGATGAAATTTTGGTTCCTTGGGAACTGTTGCAGGTTTTGTTGACCTTTAGCAGAGCAAAAAATGGAATAAAAATAAAATGTTAGTAACTTGTGTAAATCTTAAGAAAACTCTGAAGTACTGCAGAGTAAATAAAATAGTATTCAATCATTAAAACAATGCATTGAATTGGAACTTGTTTAGTTTATAATCAATCAGGAGTTTCACTAGAAACCGGAAGTTCACCTTTTCGGTATGAATGGACGATCAAAATATGGCATTGGCTGTGCTAAAGGAACAAGCTCTTTCCTGAGCTGCCTTATCATTTCTTCCTCCTCCAACTTCTGTTGCCGCTCCCTCTCCAATCTTAGTTGCTCAGCGAACTTGTTCCTCTCTGATACCTAAATTCTCAAACAGGCATGATAAAATGGATGTAATAAGTGACACTAATTCTGTTGAGATAGGACTTCACACCTTATATACAATGAGTTTGTAAGGTGGCTTACATATTGATCGAATTCAGCACGTTCAACTGCACGTACATCACTGTGGAGAACAAGGTCAACGGGCTCAGTGGTTTCTTTGACGGGTGGCTTTATCAAGCACTGGTAGAAACAGAGATACAGAGTCAATACGTATCACTTGTTAACTGAAAACCAATTTTCTATCACAGTGATTCCAAAGGAAATTAGGTAAAAGAAATTTTGCAAATATATTGATAGAAAATTCTGACACTACGTCGATTTTGCTAACGAACTCCAAGAACTCTGCAGTTGCCATGAGAACAATCAGAGCATACACAAGCAGCATTTTCCCAATCTGGTATTAGAACAAAGATATCTTCCTAACAAAGTCACATGGCATACACAATATCTGAGGTAACTTTTCAACAAAATGTCAATACAGGGCTTGTGTTCAAGAAAAGTTAAGAAAGTAGGCTAGACAAACCTCAGGCTCATCTGTTGTCCATGGAAGTCCTTGTGCAATATGTATGCGCTGCTTCTCTTCCTCCACAAGCATTTCCTGTACCTTTTGAACGAATTGATGTTCTTTGGCCCTTCCCCTTTGCTGTTATAAAGGACAATGCGATTGAATTTTAATGCACTACTTTATTTGACAATAGAACAGCTGAAGTTTGACTCTATTTGAAAATAGAACAGCTGAAGTTTGACATCAAAGGAACCATAATCCTACATTGATCAAAGCATTATCTATTCTCAACTCTAAGTTTCAATCCATATAATTATGGTACGATGTCAAATAATTATTAAACAAATTACAGGACAACGTATTGAACTACAGCTGTTGTAATAAAATACACCACAAGTTTCTAAAACTATATATGTAATCGAACAAGTAATAAAGCGGATCAGAAGTAAATTTCAAATTCATTACATGTGTCAGCTTGGTGCTACCAATTGAATTACCAGTATAAATCAGGCACAGTTAACCATTGGTACGGCAGAGACAGATATTCAATCCTTGTCACCATACATTTCTCATGGAAAAACACCCAATCTCATTTGATCAGGCATTCAGGTTGTAGAAGAATAATAAAGATTGGAGACTGAGAAAATAGAGGGAGAATCGAAGTATGATCTATCTACCATATTGCCCACTGTGTCACAATTCCTGTTGTCACTACAGTTTCAATTTAACCTAATATATTTCGGTTTCAATTTGGAAAATACGACATCAGCGCACTTCTCCTATGATAATATATTTCAGTGACATGATATATATTTCACACGGTGATTTGCACATCATCAAATATATTAGACTTACGTGCCATTTGGCTGCAGAGTCTACTACTATCTGACTTGCACTTGCCCACTAAAAAACCTAACCATAAAAAAAGTTTCTTATTATTTACCTCAGTCCTCAGCTTGAACGGATGCTGTCTTGTGACCTTGAGCTTCTTGTTCCAACTGCTCCTTAGAGACTCAGATGACTGCCAATCACAGAGCGAATACACATTCACATTAGAGAACGCATACAAAACATAATCGACTCCAGAGCAAAAGAAAGCCATCGTATCCTCACATTCCGCCGGCTCCTGCGCCCTCCGGCCGACGTCCGGCTGTCCCAGCTCAACCTAAAAAGAAGCAAAAACTTTGATCAGAACATTGCATCGGCAACAACCAAAAATTCAATTCCTTCTCCACCCGCTTGCTTGTCGATATCAACCAACCTGTCACTGTTGCCATCTAGTGAAGAACAGAGCCTGTTCGGCCCTGCATTCAGAAACTCAGCCGACGAGAAGACCGACACTGGCGGGATCCCAACGTCGCCCTCGCCCTCCTCCTTCCACGGCTGCAACCCGGGCAGCGCCCAGGACCCCTCGCCGGCCCGATCGGCGTCAGAGGTGGCGCCGGAGATGGAGAGCAGGCTCTCGAAGGCCTGCACCAGGTGCTTGACGCGGCCAGCCCCGGCGTCTGGCACGCTGCTCATCGCCTTGGCCATCGCTTTGCTCCTCATTGCCCTTACCTTGCTGCTTCCCTCCAATTCCGCCCCACCCCCTTCCTCCCCATCCTCAATGGCGCCACTTTTTGCTTCCTCAAAGGCCACCTTATCCTCCTCATCCTTTTGCAATTGGTCCTCTTCGGCGGCGGATGCGACTCGCTCCTTGCGGAAGAACTCCTCCTGGGACGCGCGCAGCGCCTCGCGGGCGGCCTCGCGGCACTTGTCGAAGTCGAACTCGCCCCCTCCGCTCACGCCGTTGCGCCTCCGCCGCGCACCCTTCTTCGCCACGAGGAACCGCCTCTCCCGCGGCGGCGGCGGCGGCGGGGCGGGCGTGGAGGGCTTCTTCCTGGCGGAGGCGGGCTTGGACGCGGTGGCGGGGGACTTGGCGGGCTTCGACGCCGGAGGGGGCGGGGAGCCCGGAATGTTGGGGTGGGCGTTCTCGGAGGCGTGCGAGAACCGCGCGCGGGAGGCGGACTTGGACGGGGTCGCGGCCCCAGCCCTCGCCGTCGCCGGGGCCGAGGGCTTGGTCGGAGTCCTCGCCGCCGCCGTCGCCATATCTAGGGTTTGGAGCTCGCCGCGCGGCGGAATCCTACTCCAGGGTTTGGGTCTCGCGTGTGCGGTGGTTTTGCTTCGTGTGTTGGGATGGGAGAGCGGAAGGGGAAAGGGAAAGAGGAGGAGAGGGGAAAAGAGACCGTTGGGGCCGAGCCTGCCAAACGGCTAGTTTCTTCCGAGGCGCTCCGCCCGGGGAGTTCGAATAGTGGTGCGGGTTTTCGCACTTGCGCCGCGTCGTACCCGTGCCTGTGGCGTGTGGTCCAGGTTCGGCGGGCCCAGGTGTCAGTGAGGTTGTAGACGTAGATCGGGTAAGCGGAAGTGGGAAAGGCTCGCGTGGAGAAGCGGCGATGGCCACGTGGGTCCGAGATGCCTATACAATATACAATAGATGACTTGGTCGTGTGATTTACGGATTCACAACCTGCTTATTTCGGGTAAAAAATAGTTTATAATCAAAATTATATTATATCTAACTAAAATTACATTATAATTAATAATAGCCTATTTGATGTAATTAAATTTAAAAAATTAAAAATAAAAAACAGGTTAACCAATTACAGATAATGCAAACGAATACGGAAAAAAACCAACAAAAAAGCTAAAAAGTCAAAAAAAAACATGAAATTTAGGAATAATTAAAAATAAACCAGAAGCTAAAAGCTTAAACCGAAATGAGCGGAACCTTAGCGTTTAGGTACAACAATGCAAAAAGTCCTCTTTGGAGATAATGGCCATGTTCTTTTCTCTCTTTTTTTTATCTCTTGGTTTCGGTTTTTTCGGAGGCTAAAAATAAGCAGGACGTTTTCTTTAAGCGGCTGGGAGAATGGTTTTTTGAATCTAAAATCATGTACGCCGTTGACCATCGACGTCTTCGTCGTACGTCGCCGCCTCAAAAAAATATAGATAAAAGTCATCAGTCACAGTTAAAAGACATTAACCATAGCTCAAAAGAATAGGCCATTATTTGCTGTATGTGCAATCATTCGTTTCTAGGCAGGTCTTAGCAAGGAAGGAATATCTCAGATTGGTGCTGGAAAGCTGGTGCAGAGCAGCTGCTGACGACAACTTTGAGGCTGCCCGCTCCCGACGACGACCGTCTGCTCGTGGGCGCTCGTCGTCCTTGCCGCTCACAAGCTTGCGCCAGTGCAAGCGCGGGACGTTGTAAAGCGTCCAGTCCCAGGAGGCGCCGGCCTCAAGAACAGACAAGGGAACAAGACACGAGCGCCGGCAAAATTTACAGTAAGCCCGAGCTGCATCTCTTGAAATGTATCCACGCGGCAGGTCGCATCCGCCGCTGGCGAACATTGCCTACTGCGGGTCACAAAATATCGGGCGTCCACTCTGCCAAGAAACTGGTTGGCGATCATGTGGCCATATATTGGTGCGTTGCTTGTACGGTCATAAGCTCGAGCGAATATAGGTGGGTTCTTTTGAACTGATTGTTTATGATTTAAATATTTAAATTTTGGTCGTTCGTAAGAGGTATTATGTACAGAAAAATAGTTGTATATGATTTTAGCCGGTACAGCTGAACTTAGTATATTTTTTTATTACAATCTTCCTATTAACTCTGTCTTAAAAAATCCACCGTTTAGAAACTAGTTACTATAGATAATACCAGCATAAGCCACGAATAAACCAAAAGAAACCCGCCTTATATATGGCCAGCGCAACCAAGTCCGTGTCGCCGACAAACCCTCGAAATGCAGCCCTCTTGAGATGATCATGTGGCTGCCGAGGAAAGGATGGTATCAATTCTTCGTCATATAAAGGCAACATGCATTCATCAATCTGTATCAATGGAAACAACAAAAGTTATCACTGCACAGGGTAAGGATATCAATGAAAACAACAGAAGTTATCGCTGCACAGAGTAGGGAAGGAAAACTTCCAGCAAATCAGCATATGTATGTCGCAATATACACTTGTGCGATGAGACGATTTATGGCACGCTACAACAGGTGAGTATTCACCAGAGGCGGTCCCAGAGTATGTCAAGGGTATTTAATCGAATACCTAAAATTTTTGCCAAAAAATCTACTATATACAAGGTGTAATATATATGTATATTAATAGTTAGGTAAAATTTGTTTTGTTCATACCCAGTCAATTTAAATTATTGCTAGATTTTTTAGCCTATTTTCCTCTCCTAAACCCAAATTGGTGCCAAACACTGGCCTAGACCCACTAGGCCACTATCGTGATTCACATGACACATGGTAGAAACTCTAGGTCTCACTCAAGTCTCTCCTCTCTGTCTCTCCCTATTTGGTGGCGTAGGAGCTTTTGGTCTTAAAGAAGCATTGGAGTGGTTGTTTCGCAACGCAAGTCATCTTGCCATTGTCGCTCGCCAATGCGGTGCAGTCGCATAGATTCACCCTTCCCGACCTAGTGACCCCCATGGTGCCATGACCCCATATCCTTAATCCGATAATCCCTCTGTCTCCTTCTACTCCCTTAGCGATCTCTGATTTGAAGCAAAATTATGTATCTAAATAAAGACGTGAGTTATATTTTGCTTAAAGAAGTGAGATATCTATAATGATTCTAAAGTTTTTGCATAGTAGTTGATTATATTTTGATGACTTATGTATCAATTATTTAGAAAATATGTAAGTGTTATCAAGTTTATCATGTAGCTTGATGTGTTGGACACTTTGATGATTTGATCCCCTTTGATGTCTGGCTGTCTAATCCATATTTTGTTTAGTATATTACTTAAGTTGCTTAGTTAGAAACCGTTCAACAAAGTATGTTTACGATAAAAGCACTTTTAAACTTCCGCTTGGGAATACAAAAATCTAACAAAGAGAATTGTCTTTTAATTTGATTAAAGCATCTCGTTGTGATTGTACAACTCTATTATAGAATTATTCCAATTTGAACTTTGACTCAAGTTAGTAGTTCCAGGGAAACAGTTCATCTCTAATTCCAGTCATCATGGTTAAAACCATTGGTCATTTTTCACTCCTTGCTGAAGTTGCTTCCTTTTTGTGTGTTTGTTTGCATGACATTATATTACACTTCTACTTCTCCGTCAAATATTGTTTACTACCATTTTTGTACATAGTTATTGTATATGGTACTTGTTCTATCATGCTTCACTAATGTGATGCTTGTGTATGTATGTATGTGTGTGTGTATCACCATCTTTTAATTGGTTGATTCGCTATATGTGTTAAAGAGAAATATTGTTATTTATGTAAAGTTTAGTGTTTTGTTGTATGTTTTAATTTGATTTATTTACGAGTGTGAACATATATACTTTGCTTGATACATGATGACGTAAGATAAAATTGATGTTCAATGTGATCTTGAGATCATATTTGATAGTATGTATCACCTTTATTTAGTACTCCGTTGCAACGTATATGCACCTTACTAATTATATTAGAACATGACACCGGTATACGGATTAGTATTCCATAAGAATACTGTTTTATTAAATAACAAGGGATACCAGAGTTTTCGCAGTAGAGCAATAACTAGAAACATTGTATTATTATAATAACCAATCACTCAGGGCTTGCCTGCCGTGCTGGCGCCATCCAGCCAAGCTCTGGTGACGTGATATGAGACATGTATGGTTTGTCGAGCTCGGATATAAGGTTAGAATTACAAAAACGAGTGTCTAGAGATCAAATCTGAAAAAAAAATTGTGCCACAACGCCAAACATGCAAATAGTTCCGATTCAAGTGCTGCGAACTCTCGCGCGCGCTCTCTCTCTCTCTCTCTCTCTCTCTCTCTCTCTCCCCTTCACATAGAAACCTAAGCTAGTTTTAAGCCGTCCGATTTATAGATGTTCTGACAGGTGCTTCTGGTCTATGTCGATTGTCAGTTAATTAGTTCAATACTCCAATCTGAATCTAAGTTGCCTTTCAAAAAAGATCCGAATCCAATTCAAATTCGTAAAAGTTACTACTACTTTATTTATGCTCTATTTGTAACAAAGATCTTCTTAGGGGTTTTAGAGGAGTTTCTTGTCTCCTATGAAATTTCTGTGAGTCCAAACTAAATTCATAAGAGTTACTTTTCATCAGATATCCAAATGATCATTCACAAACACATTGAGGCAAGCATGGTTAACAATCCCAGTGTTGGTTTGAATCAAATGGTCCTTGACAGACTGCCAGCCAATATCCAACAATTTTCCCTCAGTGTGGGAGGCTCTAAAATCAAGCAGTATCTCCAAGGCTTGAAAGCAGTACCTCCGACTAGAAGGCAGAATGACAGTCAACATTCCAACATCTTCTACCAGTGTCATTCCCAAGTAAAATCTTCTTTGAGCTAGCCTGACGTATCTTTACTTCAGTCTGCAAGTTCATCAAGGTTATCGAACAGACCATAATCAGCGCCAAAAACCACAAGTGATTCAAAAGGTTGTCAGAGAATGTGTCTAAATTCAATCATTTGGATTCAATTAATATCTTATTTTGTGCTGGCATATTCAGTATTACAGAACGAGCACAAGTTGTGGAGCTGATTCTCATAGGAAGGAAATATTACAGAAATGCACTTCTGGTTGAAGGGGTGGATATGTCCTACATCAAGTAATTGATCTAGTTGTCATACAACACTAGTATCTGACAATTTCTCAGAAACAACAACACTCTTGATCCTTCGAATGACATGGGCACAGCTGCTGGAACACACTACAAACTGCAGGATGTAGGCAAAACTGTTGAAAACATTATTGCAGTGGTTGCACGCACAGCTGACTCCTAGTTTGGTATCACTTGCCCAGCAATCGGCGTCCCCTTTGATTCGCCCCTTTGACTCTGAAGTTGAGCTCATCAGTGTCATCGCTGAAAGTTTCCAGAGATTTATTTTGCCTGCAGCAAGGCAACGGTCTCCATCAAATTGTATAACAGCGGAGGGTACAGGTGAAATGTGGCATTTTCTACTATACACTTCCGGAGAAATATTTAAAACAGGTATTACCTTTCGATTTCTGTACCCATATCCAGTGCCATATCCTTCAGCTGCCCCAACATGTTACTCAAGTCTGAAAGTGCATCATCCTGCTTTGCTTTCTCAGCCTGATAGAAGAAAGTGGTGTTAACTTTCAGAAGACATCATTCCCAAGTTAATCCCCCCCCCCCCCCCCCAAAAAAAAACTGAGAAGGCAGACCTGAACTTTCTCCATTGCAGTTGCTGGTGGATGATGTACAAGATTGGGAGATTGTTGACGTGTTGAGCCAATTCCTAGCCTCTGCCTCTGCTCTATGTGGTTTGCTGTACTAGTGAAAGAATAGTCTGCCATAACTCAAAAAGGATCAGCTAAGCACAATAAAAGTCTCCCAAATTATTCAGAATCTGCAACACCATACTTTGTGAAATTGGTCCTTTTATTTGTTGATTTCTCTTTGGCCTCCATGTCTTGGAAAACAGCCCCCCTAGACTTCCCAAAAGCTTCTCACTCTGAAGAGACCATAAATTTGGCATATTTTTTCAGTTAAGAACAGACCAAAACACTATAATCTGACAAATAAGAAACAGCAAGGAAAACCTATATATTTTAGAGTTCAGACAAAAAGTTAATATGAAATCAATTACCCTGAATCAGCAAGACAAGCATTATTATCTATACAAGGAAGAATGTCTACAGCACTCAATAAATGGCTAGTTGTGCAGAAGCCTAGGATGCCAAAGATAGTATCAGTTATGCCAATAAATTAAAATCATCCACAATTTAGCCCAGCAATCGGTAATGAACAGTGCATAGAAACACAAACTCGTACACTGGAAAGGGCCTCAGGTTGTGGGACAAAGAAGATAGATCTATACAAAGTTTGGCATATCTTATCTGTCAAGAGGTGCATGGAAAATAAGTCCTTATATAAATGTATTATAAAGCTGTGCATCTTTAATGTTTGTGTGAGGTGATTACTGAAATTTAGGACTAGCATATCCTAAAATTCTATAAAACTTAACCCCATTTTTATGAGCAATACATACAAATGTACTACAAAGCTATGCATCTCTAATGTTTGGATGAGGTGATGACAGAAATTTAGGAGTTAGGACTAACATATCCTAAAATTCTATAAAACTTAACCCCATTTTTATCAGCAACACATATAAATGTATTACAAAGCTATGCATCTCTAATGTTTGGATGAGGTGATGACTGAAATTTAGGACTAACATATGCTAAAATTCTATAAAACTTAACACCATTTTCATGAGCACTACTTGTGAGAAGAAACTAAAGTATACTTGGGTTACCCAACATCACCAAGTGCAGAACTTACCACACTAAGGTCCTGCTCGATGTTAGCTGCTACTCGATGAGTTCGGGTAATCTGTTCACCTTGACGATGCAAAGTCAGCAGGGTTTGTGTAGCATCTTCCCTGATAGCTTCAGCGGCCCTGACGCAATCATTTACTTTGCGTGAGGTTTCTTCTGCTTTATGTACAGTGTAGTCTTCCAACTCTTGCACAGATTGATTGGTGCGTTGCACTGGGACAGATTGTGCCCTTGACGATCTTGAGGGCACTTCAGAATCGGAGTCAGAATCAAAGGGGTTTGTCCTGTGGACAGGAGTGCCTAATGAGTTTTGCTTCCTATCCATTGATATCGGCATCTCACTTTATTCACTTCACGTACTGAGCAATGAACAGAGAGATCTGGTATGAAATAAAGTATCAAGAAGCATAAAAGCTGTGAGGTGGTGAGGTATAATATTCTTGGCAAGAAAGTTATTCGCTAGGAAAATATTCTGAATAGAAATAACAAACGAAGCCTAACTGACTAAGCCTACCATCCAGAAGCACATAGAATGTTATGAAAAAGCACAGTGAATTGGAAAGAAAGCATCATGCTCTACATGAGCTTATCCACACGAGGTGTAACACAAGCAATCATTTTATCAATTACATTAAATGAGGAAAGAACCGGTAAAACTAGAACGGCCAAGTCCACAACTTTTTTTTTTTTTGCGAGGAAGGCCATGACTTATTGGACTACTTATTATGAAACTTTCAGTCAAGAAATTTCAGAAAGCAGGGAGAACAACCTACGACTAGAAGACTGATATAGTAATCATAAACGAAAGATTGATAAAGTAATCATGATTATGATCTTGAAAACAACAAGCACAACTCCTTCCAGGTACCGAAAGTCCAACTTTGCTTGATTGCATATACAATGGGCACGAAAACCTTAAAAGTACAGATGTGCTTTCTACTAACAAAATATCGAAAGAAGGGCTCACTAATAATTCAAAACATCATAGAAACATGCCATTCTTTGCCTTCTTGCATTCTCGGTTATGTAATTACACGGCAGTTGCTAAAACATTTCAACAAAGATGTTAGACCATGTGGATGGTCATGATTAAAATAATGATGAATAATTGACATTTGGTTTGTTTTGAAGTTTGTGTTTGCGAAAGTTTTGGTCGATCGTAGTCAAAGGTTTTGGTCTGCTCTAAGTGGTTTTAGTCAGTTCTGAATGATTTTGGTCTGCTACGAGTGGTTTCGATCACGTACGAGTGGTTTTCATCTGCTCCGAGTGGTTTTAGTCTGTTTTGAGTAGTTTCGAACTAGTCCGATTGGGTCCGACTTGCACCGGACGGTTTTCGAGTAGTAACAGAGTATCGGACGGTGTTCGACTAGCATTGGCACATCAGACGTCTTTTGAGTGCCATCGGAACATCGGACGGCACTCGATTGGCATCGGAGGATCGCATGGCTGGCTTCGACCTCGAAGATTGATGGCCCAACTGATGTTTTTGACCACTCAGAGTATGTTTTCAACCACTCAGAGTCATTTATGACCACATCTAACTTCGACGACGATGGACTTCGACCACTACGGCTTTTGACCAAGGCAGTACGAGCACCGTAGCACGACTATGGAAGAAAGACCACGTCTGTTTTCGACTACGTCTGGCTTCGACCACGGCAACTCAACTACGGCATTCCAACCATGACTGACTTCGACCACGTCGGCTTTGACTATGTTTGACTTCGACCACGTCCGGCTTTGACTACGTTCGACTTCGACCACGACAGAACGACCACCGAAGGTAATCATAGTTACAATACTTTTTCATAGTCGTAGACTTTACCAGTCGTACTCGATAGTCGTAGACTTTGTACTCGATAGTAGTAGATTTTGTGATCGATAGTTGGAGACTTTGTGGTCAATGGTCGTAGACTTCGCAGACTGCTGTCATACTCGTAGACTTCGTGGTCTGTGGTTGTTGTCTTCGGTTTTCTGATCGGTTGCTGTAGACCACGCGATCAGTAGCCGCAGGATTCACAGTCCGTACTCGTAGACTTCTATGTCAGTACAAGTGCTTCACTTCTTGTGATTTTTGAGTACTTCGAGTACTCGTGCTAGACCAGTGGAATGACTAGCTGGTGCTTGGTGGTCAGGTGGTCGTGGCACTCGGTAGTTAGAAGGACTCGGTACTCGATGGTTGGTGATCGATTGTCGTAGGTGTTGTGATCGGTTGTAGGAGACTTGTGGTATGTGATCGGCACTCGGTAGTCGGTATTCAATGTCTCTGGTTAGTAGCGATGTTTATTATTCCTAAGTGTTTTAAGCAAAGCGATGATATTTCTAGAGTACTTGTGGTTTTCGAGTACTGCATGAGCTAGCGGTCATAATAAGTGATCTGAAGCATATTTCTAGATAGCGATGGAGTTTGTGGTCGTGGACGAACTAGGTGGTATTGATGGTTGGTTAAGAGTGTGGTTTGCATGTGTGTGCTAATGCTGGTCAAGTTGTGAAGAACTTGTGCCGGTGGAAAATCTTTCTTTGATCTTTGATGTGCAGGTGGGCGTGGAGGTGATCATGGTCGGTGACAATGAGGATAGACTAGGACGGGGGAGTCTGAGGTCAAGGCGATCGAGAATGTCATGTAAGATGGTCGAGCTCATGCTGATGCACATGGAGATCAAAGATGGGGATTTGTGGAGAAGCTACAGGTGGTGCAGTCCAGGAGGCTTCAACACAGAGATTGTTGATACGTAGCGAAGATACAGAAGATGTGTTCCGGAAGCTTCGATACGTTGTGATGGTGTGTGGTGAAGTTATAGAAGGTAATGTTCTGGAGGCTTCGTCACGTGATAAGATTGGAGGCTTACGGATAGAGTCTGTAGTTTAGAAGAAGACGAGTTAGAATAAAACTCGTGTTCAGAAGGGTTTCGGGTCCCTTGTTTTTTGGTAGAGATAAGGTTTTAAGTTCGTGTTTAAAGTAGATACGGTTTGTAGCATTAATCTATAAAAGCAGGAGAGCTTATGGGTTAAAGAAGAGAGGTTTTTGGGAGAGGGCTTTCGAGGAAAAAGCTTGTGTCAATTTGTGAGAGCTTTCATCGAGAAGGCTTTTAGGAGTGCTTCTGAGGGCACTTTGTAAATCCACAAAAATCCAGCAATAAAAATCATCTTGAGTCAATCTACTTCGTGATTTGTTGAAGATTGCTGGTGATTGCAATTGGGCTAAAGTTTATGACCACGTGCAAGGTGTTGAAGCAGTCGAACGGTGTGGTTGTTCGAGCGATCGAAAATTGTCATCGACTGTCAAGAGACTCCAAAATGCGGCAAAAATCATTAAGCCCCCTCTGATTTCGGCATACCATCCTACAAAATACTTACATGGGAATCTAATCTACCAAGTTTTCTTCACCTAAACAAAACCCGTACCAAGTCTCCGATCTAACCCCGCATATTGCCAAACTAAAAAGAATATCCAAGCCCGCACCACGTCCACCCATCTAAGGACTTTGCACGCACAAAGCAGGCGCCTACAATACCCTACCCTACAGAGGCATACACTACAAGAACTGGAGGGGATCGGAATAATCTCTCTCTACCGGAAACATCTTTGTGCTCGGAGATTGGATCTGGGAAAAGTGAGACGCATGGAACGATACATCAACCAAATCTTCCTACCAAGAAGCGGAAAACATCTACTAGTTCGGATGGATCCACCAAGATCTTAAGGCCTCCCTCCAATGAGGGATGGGAAAAGAGGGGCTACTCACCGAGCAAACGTTGGAGGAGGAAGATTTGCCTCTCGTCCTCCGCCTCCGCCTCCGGTGGTTGTGGTAGGAACCGAGCCGGCGCTCCCCTTCTGCGACGGAGAAGGGAGGAGGAATCCGACGCGTTGCAGAGGTGGGCGGCGAGGCGAGGCGAGGGGAATATGACCGTTGGGTTTGGGGGCTTGGGATTAGGCTTGGATGGATGTCCTAACGTCTCATTTATGTGGGGCCTTTCTGCCTAGTGCCTACCTCGGCGGTGTTTATTTATTGCGATCTATGCTGGCCGGATATCCCGTATTCATTTCAGGTATTTTCCCCGTAAGTAGAGGGAAAAATTCTATGCGACGGATTTTAGGACCTGTTCTTTATAATTTTTGGTTTTCGGCTTTTGATTTTTATAATAATTATCTTTTAAATAAAATATCTTTTAAACGGAGTCTACTAGTTAATTGTAGTATACAATATAGCGACTTTATTTATGGCCCTGTTCTTTTCAGGTTCTAAAAGTTGCTTTTCGGCTTTTCTACATTAACTAGCTTTTAAACGGAGTATTTTTTCAAGATATGGTCTATTAGTTAACTGTAGTACGTATTTTACTGACTTCATTTATATAGACAAAAACCGCAAGTGAGTTTTTATTATTCTGTAATCTCTCGTACAAACAGCCCAAAAGCCACAAGCCGCAGCCAAAAAGAACAGACCCTATATCTGCAAAAATCACACATGAGTTTCTACTACTCTATTATCTCACTTACAAATAGCTCAAAAGTCACAAGTCACAACTAAAAGACATGAGTCATAGCTATAAAGAATAGGCGCTTGATATCTAGTTTTAAAGGCTTCTATTTGAATTTTATCACGTGGCTTAGCACTACTCTGAAAGGAAACTATTTCATATTTCATTTCAGGTATTTTGCGTCAGACCTGCTACATGGAAAAAAGACATGTAATCCCAAAACCGACAAACCCGTACTCTGCCAGCAATAGGCCATAATTTACATGATAAGGTCTAGGTTAGGACTAATTGAAAAGTGCTGTGCCGTTTGGCTTTTGATTATGGTTTTTGATTAATTGGGAAAGAGATTGAAGTAAAGGATACCTATGTTGAGAAATCATTCTATTTAAAACGACTTATACAATGATTTTTATAAATAGTTTATAAAAATTAACTTAAAAATCACTTTGCTCAAAAGCCAATGTCTAAAAATCAAAAATCATTTGTAACGTGGCCTAAGCTGAATACACCCGCTCCATCCACTGCTACATGCAGCAGGTCAACAAAAAGCCCAGATCGTCGTCTGTGGCCTTGTTGAGCCACTCCACACTGAAAAAGTTGACGGTGTCCTCAACATGTAACAGCACCCGTTCTGAACTTCTGACGATACTTCCGTATCAGCTTTTCAAGTTCAGTACTTCGACTCGAGTGCCATATGTTGTATGATTCATTTTATGGTATTTTTATTGTGTACTAGTAGTGTGCTCATGCTAACGCTCAGGTAAAATACAAAACAAGATAAAATTTGTAAAAAATAAAACGAACAATCAGATTCATTAAGATTCACGTCTCATATATTGTATAACCAAATATTTTGTCACATAATGAATGTCACATAACGACTGATCCTTTGAGGAGGCGACAACATATTGGACTCACCCACCGACGGCTTTCTCCATCCCCACATTGTTTAAACTTGAGGCTACAAAGAAAACAAATATTTTTGTCACATAAAGAAATATGAAACACAGTAAGGAAATTTTCTTTACTTACAGTAATAGGCTAGACAGTGTAGCGCATCTGGCAATAGGGTGCTCAAATGATTTGCAGTAATCCACATTGCAGTACAGGTCAATGGAAGCACAAACCAAATTTGCAATACAGTAGGCAATTTATTTGCATGATACTGTGATGAGATTTTTCTTAAGACGGCAAAATAGTATGAACTGAAAAGAGGAGGCGTCCTGCTGCTCATCGTCGGGCAGTATGGTCGACGTACCTGGGTGAAGCAGGCGGAACAGGTTCTGTTGGACGAACTGGTTCCTAATCTAATGATCTCATTAGTCTCCTTAAAACACAAAAATAAATCACTCATAAATAACTAAATAAGAGTATTTAAGTACAAAAGTTTTTTAGAAATAGAAGAAGATTAATCTTAAACCTGGAAGCAAACTATCCGTCGGTCGCTAGCGCCTAGCGGCCAGTTGCCCTTGCCTGCCTCGGCGTGGACGGGCGGACGTAGAGGCGACGAGGAGTCGAGGATCAGACGTCAGAAGTCGAGGCCGGCGTAACCGATCGAGAACTCTACGCGGCCAAAAGATCCTGCCTGAAAAGCCTTTGGAATAGATCTGCACAGTGAAATTAGCATCATAAAAGGACTACCCCACTGACATTAATTTTTAACATAAATGACGTTTGTACCATGAGGAAAAACATTCCATGCAATAGTATCTGTAATAGCAGTGAAAATCCAATTCAACTCCCCCAGAAGAGTTTTACGGTCATTTTGCCTTCCAGGAATTTCGTCAATGTGAGTGTGGCCCAGAGAACCAAGGAGTAATGATCGCTTACAAAACCTGCATAGTTTATAGATATGTCCACAGGCCAGGACAAATTGTCAGGTTAAATAAAAATGGAAATATACGAGATCGGTAGCATACAGATACAGCAGGAGAAACTCCATAAAAAATCACACCCACAAATACGAGAGAGAGAGAGATGACCAGTGCAACGCCATTTTGATGGGTGTGGTGAGGCAAGCTGTAAACACATCAGCAGGAAATTCTGCACTCTGTGGAAGAGTTTGATGTGCCTCGCAGGCAGCAAGGAGAATGCAATCCTTCAATGAAGATACAGAAGAGCTAGAACTCCAGTCTAGGCGCTAAAGTAACATAGGATTAATAATGAATATTATAACAATCCAAGAATGGAAACATATAGAAAATGCATAAATTATATTAACCTTCAAGTATCAGACGAACATACAAGAATTAGAAGGAACTGTAGCATACCTCTAGAAAAGCTTTTACAACATTCCAGCTGCTGAGCAGTCAAAAACATAAATAGAAGGTGTTTTCAGCCATGAGTCGAGATCAGTGATAGGAAGCGGAATATACTGCGTGTAACTCTGCACCAAAATACAAAAAGGCCAGTTCATTAAAAACAAAGATAGATACATAATGCAACAACCTATGCAGTGACCAAATAACATTCACCTTGTTAAACAGCCAAATCTCTCCATTAGCTGTAGGCTTTGGTACACCGTGACCATTGTAATGAAAAAGGACTCTCTCAGATCTAGCATATTTCCGGCAAGTATCACAAAGCTTCTTAACTTCCTCCACTGTTGGATCCAACTGAAGCTTGTAACGAGCCTGCAAGCATCATTAGGACATGAAGATGTAAGCAACTACCATCACAATACTATCTAAGTTAAACAGGAAAATAAGTGGCTCGCCTTTGGTTGCCATCGCTCATATTGTGAGTGTAATGCTTTTCCAATATTTTCAAGGGCTTTTGGAGGTGCCATAAGAAATGGTCCTGCAAATGAAGCAATGAAAGCGCTATGAGCAGATATCAAGGCTAAGAGTACTAAAGTACTATCCTATCAACAAATATGAATCATCATGCTTCTCTAAATCTGGTACGCTTTCACACTTAACAAACCAACAAATAATCATCACAAATATCAATAAATTAAGTTCATATCCTCCACGACCTAGAAATAAAGAATCTTATAGTGTAGCCTAGGAAACTTTAATTCCTCCACAACCAAACACCAATTGTTTAACTTTAAACTCGCTGCTCAAATATTTGAGATGCACAGAATCAGCTAAAAATTATAGTGCAAATTTACCTCTCGATTGGGTAAAATGGAATGGAAAGAGAATTCAACGGTAGTTTCTTAAAATAGGTGTCAGACAGTTTCTTTGTTGCAATCACACCTGATTAAAAATATACCCGTGTATGGCATTCAGAAATGCAAAAGTAAAAGCAGTTTCATTGAAATGGTGAAAATAGTTAACAAAAAATAATAGTTCAAATGTGTTCTAAGTTCTAACTTGTAAGACATGTACAGAAAGAAAATACAAGTATATACATTAATACATATGACCGAATGTTTACCTATCCAGCACTCCTTTCTTGCACAAGGGGAAATTTTAATTACATCTGGTGGATCAACACTAACGTTTAAACATAATACAAGTGCAACACATCCAGTCTTCATCTGCAATAAAAAAACCAATATTAGTAAATAGCATATGAAAAAGGTGAACAGCTTATAAAAATAATGTCATCCAATGGTTAGACAAAAAAGAATAAAAAATAGCTAAAACAACCTAAATAAGCAATCAGAAAGGTATGACAGACCAATACTCTGACCGAAGCATATTAGAATAGTAAAGCTATTTATTGATTAGCTACTACCAGTGAAAATAAACAAACCACAATTGTGGCCCGAGTTATATAATACACAGGTCCTCAGTCAGATTATAATAATTAATAACTTAGCATACATCTTTTTCACAAAGCCCATGGAATACACTGAATTACTAAAACATAATGCTCTAGTCCAAACAAATAAACATGAGCTGCAAACCTTTTAGAGGCTTAAGTTGTTGAAGGGAAAAGGGATAGCTTATTCTACATGAGTTTCTATTGAAACAAGTGCTTCTACTATTGAACCAAGTGCCTCTAGCCCTCTACAGAGTTCCAAACAAAATCTAGGAAGATGGAACATCTGCATTATACATAATGTACTTTCCATTTGCCCAAAATCAATCAAACAATCACAACTCCTAAAATTAACCCAGAGGAGATTTCAAGGCTCATAATGTTTAATTGTTTTCCAGTCCAAGTACGGCAACCTAATTTTTATCATCAAAACCTCCCCATTCCCATCGATCATGTATCTCCATTGTCATGAATCGAAACACCATACACTTCTTATTTGCTAATTCATGCCACTGCAACACGCACAATGTGACATGCCCCAAACCACTGCATGCTCATATACCAGATTTGTAACAGTGGAGTTTCTTAAGCCTCCAGCGACACCAATACCTTCGGTAGCCAACTTTGCTTACTTTGCCTTGACAACCTACTACCTTGATCCAGGTTTTGTCAATTGCCCCAATCCTCGTTTTACTACATTCCATATGTAGGATTGTAGGTATGTAAAAGCCACCATAATCATGACAATAACGATAGGCCTTGTTAGGAAAGGCCAGAGTATACTGTTTTCTCGCTTATTTCAATTTTTATCTGAAAAATACTGATAGACAAGTTGGTGATTACCATGGCGCATTTAATTAACCAACAATATAACGAAAAAGTGCAATAACATAGCAACACCATTGACAATACTATTTCCCTTTTGTATTAATTAATTAATAAAGCAATGAGCAGCATGATGTGGTATATTGGCAATTTATTCGAGCCCTGCCATCAACAAATTCATAAATTTAAGCCAAAAGCCATAACCTCTAGCCCAAAAGAACCCACCTATGCATATGTCAAAATGGCAATCGAATATTTCATCAACATATTCCTAATATATAGATTAGATTTCCTAAATATTGCTGTCAGGAGAAAGGCAGTCAATATAATGCAGTGAAAGATAATACTGCCAGTCTGACTAAAAATTACAAACCCCATGAGGCAGCGCTGCAATAGTACAGGACTAATAAAACCAATATATGCTAACCAAATTAACATAGTGTTTTCTGTGCATGTATGCATATTAACCTTTTAACTGAGAAATATCAAATCTTATTGTCGTTTATTTATTTATTTATTTTAAGTATCAAAATGGCATATGCCCTATAACGTGCAGTGCTGTTAGAATCAAGATACACATGTAACAGATGAAGTTATTTATCCACACATCACCTGCTTGCATAGGTCTTCCAAAAACTCTGAATAAGCAACTGGCTTTATCTCATTAAGAATGCTTAATAGCATCAATAAGTACTTCGCACATAAATACCAAGGAGGCATTCTGCAGCGAGAAAAATAATAATGTGATATTGCTTCTGAAAATAATAAGACTGACTAAGAGAAGAAAGATCAAGAAATAAATGTTGAACTTACAACAAGAAAACTGTCAAACCATGGTCCCTCTGCTTCCAAGATAGTTTGAGCAAGTACAAACAGTAGAAAGGCTGTGATGTGAAATCTCTCAATGATATCTGCAAATTTTAATACTAAAACAATTGAGCAGCGGTTTCATATCAACAATTATCAAGAATTAAGCATTGTAAAAAGAGTAACCGGGGCATGTTAGATGTATTGTGCAATCCTAATTGAACACTACAACATAAATACAGAGTAGTTATTTTGCCATCAATGAATTGCTTGGAACCAATCAACCAAGGCTCATAGTTTCTTGCCAGAACAACATGAATGGGTCATTGAACCTTGCACTTCTAAAATGGCCCACAAGTTGTTTCTAGAATACGAATAAATATCCAACATGTCCGCGGGGTGCCGAGCTCCTGGTGCCGGGTCGTGAACACGGCGGCGGAGGCTGGCGACGAGGAGGTAGGGTTGGAGGCATCGGAGGTGGTAGGATTGGGCCCGTCGGAGGAGGTGACGAGGGAGCGGTTGAGGTGGGCGAACACGAAGTGGCGGGAGGGGCGGGGGTAGGGCAGGATGACCTTGCAGATGCCGTAGGCCGCCGCCTCCCGCTCCACGCGGGAGAGGAACGCGATGGGGTCGGCGAACTCCGACTCCGTGGGGTGGTACTCCGGGGCGCGCGGGAGGCCGCGGAGCCACGCCAGCACGGGGGGATCCGGAGTACTGGCCACCGGCGGCTGCGGCTGCGGAGGTGACATTGGGGGCGGCGAGGCGAGGGGCTAGAGATGGGTAGCGGAGGGGAGCATTTGCGGGGTTTAAGGCGGAGGGGAATGGTGGGGGTAGGGGTGGAGCTTGCGGAGACGGTGTGTGGGGGAGGCGGTGGCGACGCAGATCTAGCAGCTAAAGGGAGGCAGTGGGGGCAAGTGAGGAGGAGTAGGCGGCGGCGCGAGGTGGGGAGGAGGAGGCGGTGTGGATCTAGCAGCTAAAGGTGGGAGGGAGGAGGAGGCGGCGGCGCGGGGTGGGGGGAGGAGGAGGCGGCGATGGAGCGGAGGAGGAGGCGGCGGCGCGGGGTGGGAGGGAGGGGAGGAGGCGATGGCGGCGTGGGGTGGGGAGGAGGGGAGGAGGCGGCGGCGCGGGGTGGGAAGGAGGAGGCGGCGGCGCGGGGTGGGGGGAGGAGGAGGCGGCGATGGAGCGGAGGAGGAGGCGGCGGCGCGGGGTGGGAGGGAGGGGAGGAGGCGACGGCGGCGCGGGGTGGGGAGGAGGCGGCGGGGCAGGTGGGGAGGAGGCGGCGGGCGAGGTGGGAGCGGGGGAGGACGCGGCGGCGCGGGGTGGGAGGGAGGCGTCGGCGGAAGATTCGGGGGGGTGGAGGCAGAGCCGCACGCGTTTAGGGAGGAGGGTGGGGGCGTGTGCGTGGGCGCGGGGTGGATTCTGGGTTCAATGATGTGCATGATCCGGATGATTTTGGCCTTAGGATCTTCAATGAGTAAGAGAAGAAGGCTTGAGGAGAGATCCAGGCCATTCATTTGTATGAAATTGGATTACTTTGGTACACAAATCTGGATAGACTTAGATTAGGCATGACTGTGGGGGTGGTTGAGGGGGGTGGATTTAGTAAAGAAAATTTTGGTGTATTACAGAGGCATAGAGATACACTATGCTGACGTCAGCATCTGAATGATCTCTACTCCTAAAAGGATGAGTTTAAGGTGATGGTCAATTCTACACATATAGCCCATCCCACCCGAAACCCGTTCGCTGCCCCCCACCCCCCATTCCCGTGCGGCTGCCTCCCCCGCACACCTCGTTTCTTCCGCCCTGAGGTCCTCCCCTCCCTCCTCCGCCGTCGCACCGACCTCCCCTCCCTCCGTCGCCGCGCCGCCCTCGCCTCCTCCGCCACCGCGCCGCCCGCGCCTCCTCCGCTCCCTCCTCCGCCACCGCGCCGCCCTCGCCTCCTCCGCTCCCTCCTCCGCGAGGAGTGACGGCGCCGGAACAGGAGAAGAAGGGGGAAGGGTGGCCGTGGCCGGCGGGGTAGTGAGGCGGCGAGGTATGGGGAGGCGCTGGGAAATGGAGGAGGGAGTAGAGGAGGCGCAGTAGGAGGCGAGGAGACGCGTCGGTGCGGATGGAGAAGAGGGCGGCGCCGAGATGGGAGAGGGGCTAAGAGGGCGGCGGGCGCACCGGATGGAGGGAGGCGCGGAGAGGTAGGGGCGGAGAGGTAGGGGCGGCGGTAGAGAAAGAAGAGCGGCCGGAGAAGGGAGAGAGGCGGCCGAGTAGGAAGGATGCGGCGGCAGAGAGAGATGGAGAAGGAGATGGCGTAGGTGGGAGAGGCGGTGGAGAGAGTGGCTGCGCAAGGGATAGGCGGAGGCGGTAACAGGGGTGGCCGCCGGCGAGTTTGGCGCGGCCCTCGCCGGCGTCGGAGAAGAGAACGGGGGAGGAGAGCAATGGGGGAGGTGAGGAAAAGAAGAAGTGGCCGGCTCCAAGAAATCCAGGCGGCGGCGCAGGAGGTTTTGAGGAGATGGGGATTTTCCATTTTGCAAATTAGCCCTCAAAATTTCTAGGGTTTGCAAACAAGTCCCTTCTGAATGTAATTTCTTCTGTTTTGGCCCCTCCGGAGCTCCGTTTTCAGCGCGGTTTGATCCTACGCATTCGTGACAACGCGTACATCTGTACGGAGCAATCCAGATTTGCCGTTTGTGCGCCTTGATCGCGCCGGCCTGCGGAAAAAGCACAAAAAATGTAAAATGATCCAAATTAAGCAATTAATTATAGAAAAACGTGTAAATGATGATAAATGATCTCGAAATACGAAGAATATGAGGGTAAAATGACAGATAATTATATATAAATATGACGCATGTCAGTGTCGTCAGACTCGGTGGAGAAGAAGCAGGCGGCGGGGTGGTCGGCGACCGGAGGTGGTGAAGTACGGCGGCGCCGAGGTGGAGGAGGTGATGTGGTGGGTGGTCGTCAGCGTCGGAGCAAAGGATAGGGGAGAAGAGCAAGAAGGCGGTGGCCGAACTGAGGAGAGGAGGGGCGGCGCTCGCCGGTGGTGACCGAAGAGTGGCGGCGCCGAGGTGGGGCACTGAGGAGAAGCGGCGGCGCTCTGTGGTGGAGTGGAGGAGTAGCAGAGGAGGGAGTTAGTGGCGTGGAGCGGCGGATCTGGTGGAGGAGAGGAAGAGGAAGGCGGGGAAGTGAGGAGGTGGTGGCGCTTGGAGGGGACGGCCGGAGATGGAGAAAGATGTGAGAGAGGAGAGAAGAAGCAAAGGGGGCACAGGGGAAGTGATGGAGGAGCGGCCGGGCTAATGGAGATGGGGGGATGGCGGACGCCGGTGGAGATGGTGGCGCGGTGGCGAGCTGGCCTGGCCTCGCCGCCGGCCGGAGCTAGAGAAAGGAGGGAAGCAAACGGGGTTGGGGAAGAAAGATGTGCCAGGCTCAATTTTGGATCTGGGTGGCGGCTAGGGTTTTGTGGGATTGGGGTTTTCGACCTTTTGTGATTTGGCCCTCCAGATTTTCAGAAATTACAGTCCAGTCCTTCCCCAATGGAACTTCTTCTGTTCTAGCCCTCCGGGAGTCCAATTTTAGCGCGGTTTGATCCTACGCATCCGTGACAACACGCACATCGATACGTAGACATATTCTTATTTCCCCAATGCCATTTTTATTGCCTGAAGTTGCCGGCGGGGGGGGGGGGGTAGATTTGGATCAAAAAGGAATATGCTTTGCATACAAACATTTTTTCCAATGCCTTAGGAAGGATTGTCAAAACTGACATGGCCCCATGAATTGCCCATGATGGTTTATGGTTGGGCCTACTTGTCATGCACAGTTTGTAAGGACTTTGTAAATCAAATTGTCCACAACTCCACATGTATAGCTCTTTCGTTACAAATTCATGGTTGGCCATTTGCCATTTTTATTTTTGCTAATCAGATGAACATCACATGTTTGCCAAGAACAACAGTTGACACTGATTCACTTCCTTGCAAACTCACAAATGCATAGATGATCAAACCAACACATCAAGTAGGTAACAATAGAACAACTGAACAAGATCTGGCGCCTCTCTGTTCTTGTAACGAGCAAAACACGGAACCTAATTAGCTCGTTACTTATTGCACCATACTAGACATCATGCACACTGCACACAAATCTACTAACAGTTAGCTTGCGGCCACTTCCGTGAGTCCTGAAGAACCTCTGGTCAGAGGATGATGAACACTGGTAGGGTTGATGACCCTGCAGTTGCGCCTGATCTCGCCCTGCGTCCCCGACAGCTCGATGATCTGCCCCATCTTGAGCATGGACCTGACGAACTTTCTCTTCCACATCGCCTCGCTGCGCACGAAGGAATCGACCAGCGCCTTCATCGTCGAGTTGGCCAGCAAGGCATTGTCCGACTGAAACAGCCCCAGGTTGTTGTCAGGCCGACGTAGTACTTGTTGTCGAACTTCGTCGGCGTGATGATGTCCATGAACGTCGTCGTGTTCGGGAAGGTCTGGTTGGTGATCGGCAGCGGCGGGCAGATTTTATGGAGCAAGAACGCATACGCCTTGCTCAATTTCGGATCAATCTGTTGGTTCATCACAAGACAGGTTAAGAATTACACTTCCTTTCTCTCTCTCTCTCTGAAAATAATTTATGCGCCATTGCTTACTCCGTCAGTTGTGTTGGTGAAGTTGTAGAGCCGTTCGGCGAAGCCGATGCAGTGGGACACGCCGATAGTGTGTGCGCCGGAGAGGACGACTATGTCCTCGATGGTGAGGTTCTTGGCTGAGAAGATGGTGACCGGGTCCTCGGGTAAGGGGGAAGTCGGCGCGGGCAGGTTGTTAGGCACTTCCTGGGCAATGGATATCCGGCCATCCCGGCGCCCAGCAGGCACCTGGTAGCTGAGGCCGCCAGCCAGCGCAACGCTGTCCTGCGCCGCGAATGCGAGGATATCAGCGCAGGAGACAACCCCGGGGCACTGCGCCTCGACGGCCGCCTTGGCGGCGTCTATCACTTCGAAGAAGCGGAGACTCGGGAAGTTGGGGCTCGCGTCTTTCTAAGCCGTGTTGTTCGCCGTCGAGTCGATCAAGACCGAACCATCGCAGCCCTGCATGCGAACATGTAGAGTGTCATGCGCAAGCGTGCAAGAACTCGTGTGTGATATACACTGTCCGTCACTGTACTCATACTTACTCTGACGAAGCAGTCATGGAAGTGCAGGCGGATCAGGGCCAGAGCGACGCCGGAGTTGTTATTGAATGCGGCGGCCACGGTCTGCAGCACCAGGGTTTCCACGGTCGGGCACGTCCTGTCGTAGAAGCCGACGTCCACGCAGGCGCCCACGTTGGCGGCGGAGAGAAGCGCGGTCAGGATGACGATGAGCGCCAAGGTGAAGCAGAAGCAGCCCTTCATGGCTACAGAGGTAACAGAGCTCATGCTACTGGAAGCATGTTGAGTGATTGGGAATGCCTAGAAACAGTACTTTTTTATGAAGAATGTTGTTGGTAGAAATGCCATCTGTTATACTCTAGCTTAATATTTCTCCTGGGACCATGAGGGTATTCATTTTGTAATTTTTGGGAGGGTTTCCAATTGGTACTGAACTGTGGTGTCTTGTAAACCAGAATTGCAATATTGATGAAAATATGTGGAGTTGCTATCTAATTGAGCTGTGAACAACATCGAAGCTTTACTACTAAACTCAGTTCTATACTTTGAACTTTGATGCACCGTATGACTACGAGGTGTGATCGACGGCTTCCGACTTACTTGACGGATTTAAAAACTTTTAGAACTAAAATTTTTTACCATCTGTAAGTTTTAAAACATGTAATGTGTTAAATTTTAAAAATCCGTAGCAACGTACGGGCATTCAGCTAGTTACTGATGGACTCGACTTCAGCCACACTATTCTCGTAGGGAGCAAGCATGCATGGGAGGAAAAATTTCAGTGATGTCTGAGAGCCTGCACTGATAATTCAATCTGCAATTGGTCTGCGGAGAAGAATCGGAAATTGAATCCAATTCGCCCATCAAATCCGTCGTCATTTACGGAGGATCTGCAAGAGTAATTAGTTATTAGTCATCGTCTAGACAAACGCTAAGGTCAAGTCTACATGATGAAGTGGACACAGGGACTACGAGCATGCCTTACCTTGATACGTTGGCTTTCAATGGTTTTTTTTTATGAAGGGAATGTACGACATACATGATCCCACAGGGTCAAAGTTATCCCAAAGCCTTTGTTTTGATTTCTGAAGTGATGGTTCAGATGGCATTTCTGAGGTACAGCAGAAAGATGTGTAAGTCCGTTCATATACAATGAATGAGCTATCTCCCTGGATCAGACGATGGCTGGCCATGATGTAGGCAGTAATGTGAGCAATCATAGTCGCATAACTCGACAGGCCACCGCCAAACAAGCCAGGACTGGAGTGGTAGACATTATAGAAAAAGAGCTTGGCTAGATTCCAGAACTGGAAAGATAGAGCAGAAGAACAGCATTAAAACATAATACATAAAAAAAAAAAGAAAGATTTAAGGTCATCAACTTATTATGAACACATCCATGACACGAGCATTTACAACATACATGAACAATGCTTCGATCCACCAATTTATGCAGAATCTTAAAACTACAGCTTTATTATATGACTGATGACCCTCGCTAGCACATGGCAAAAATGCTCAGGTCATGATGTCATAACATTACATGTGGGCTACAGGCTACAGCATATCATCGACTGATGATAGACCAACAACAGATTTACATTAATCATGAGAACAAAATGGCATTTCTCAATCAGATGTTCGCAGATTGGATACGAGATTCCTATAAAGAAGTGAAGCATCAAACGGGAAAACCACTGCTGTACATATTTCGAAAGAAGGTTGAGCTGCTAAAGCTTTCGCTCGAACCATTGCCTGGCTTAGATGATGTCATCCTGACCACTGGCAGTATAGTTTTCAATTTTCGCAGTATCCCTTTCCAAACACTTCTTCTATGACATTGTTTGTTGACAAAAATTCGTCCTCCTCCCGACAGCTAGTGAAATCAACTTCCCATGTTTTTAAGTCACAATGACTACCAAAGTATCCATGTCCTCCAAAGCTGTTGTCACCATAGTGGTCTTCAGCAAATTCAGTAGGTGTAGCATCTACAACACCAACCTGCTGAGCCTCAAATGATGTGCACGAATCATCTTGAGCATCTGCATCAAACGTGGAGGTCTGCTTATTATGATCCATAAATGACATTACAGGGCGACCCTCTGACACCATGACATCCCCCTCCACACTGCAGCAGTTTTCTTGCCTATATCCAACACTGGCATAATCAAGCTCATCTTCCTCATCAGACTCTTCATAAATATTTCCCTCTGGAGGAACTTGATTACATACTCCCTCATCTTGATCAGTAAGAGACTCAAGTGGCAAGTCTTCATAAGCTCTTCTTGTGATCGCAAATTCATCATCATCACTTTCCTGCCATTCATCATTATCACTGTCGACATTCATTGGGTCGAACCTGTTCTGCTCAGCCCTCTTCCTCAACATGAAGACATTGAAGTAGTAGCTCACTAATTCTTTTGACGTCTTGGTTGGGAAGGCAAGTGGGAGTTCATCCCAAAAGTTCCTACCCAGCGAAGCAGGATTTGATGATACCACTTCCTGGAACAGATGTTCTTCCTCTTCTGTCCATCTTAAGGCTACCACCTCTCCCATATCATAGAAACCCAACTCTTTGAAGGTGTCTGAACCAAGGGCACACTTGTGCTTTTCTCTTGCTTCCCTCACATGTTTCCTCACACAGTTGATGGAATCTTCATCAACACAATCACAACCTGCCTTACGGTAAACAGGTTTGAGTGTTGACGATAATTCATTGGAACCAGGCATTGGCATGACACAGTTTCTAATCCATCTGTCACTCTCATCCTCAGTTCCATAACATACATGAGAAGGTGATGAGAGAACAGCATAACCATCCATGAAGCTGCTCTTTGTACCAGATGATATACACTCTGGTAACTCTGCCTGATGATTTGGACCAATAGGAACAGGTTTCCTTTTGGGACAAAGGTCCATAGATGAGAAAACACCTTCCCTTTGATAAAAACTGGGAGACTGTTGGTGGTCTTCAACATAAGTACAAGCTACTGGAAAATGTGCAGGTGAATCGGCACCCTCATCTTCACTTTCCTCGCTCTCATATGCTGGTGAGTTGAAACTTCTTTCACATGTACTGTACGTGGGATACTCAGGAACATCCTCATAAGCATCTGCTGTGTAGTGGTCCTTCTCAGGTATAACTGGAATGGGCAAATCATAAATCAATCATAAACTGTCTCTGCATATACCAACTTACAGAAGGCAGTGTACTTGCAGAAAAATGCTGCAAGCTAACTATGTTCTTACTTTGATCATCCTGCTTCAGCCGCTTGAATTCCACCATGTCTGGAATGTCATCCGATGCAGGTCTCTTATTATGATCCACCGCCAGTGCTTCTGTAACTCCACTTGCCATCAATGATGATGGAATGGTGGCATTGACTAGACAGATTGTTGCATTCCTCTCTGAAGGATGAGCATAGGGCACCAACTCTTCATCAAATGGGCCAACCTTTTCATCCTTTTGACAAACTTTAGGACCAAATAAACTGTATTAGAGTCTAGGCATGCTTCTTCTACAAGACAAAGGAACGATGCTCAGTCATTACCTGCAATCTGGTATTTCTCAGGAAGGAAATTTGAGAGACCATTATCCGTTCCCCTCATGTTGCCACATGAATGCTGCACAGTGTTGTGCCTCACAAAAACCTCACCGTTTTCTTGATACAGCATGTTTTCTCCTAAGAAGAAAAGTGACAATAGGGCATAATTATAACTAACATGGTATAATTAGTTGGCAACAAATGCTAATTGGCAAACTAGAAACAAATGCTATCTTAGTAGCATAAACAGCTTAGCCAGAAATGCTATCAACGCAATGCTCGAGTTCAACTAAACAAACTAAAGTGCAAAAATGAATTTGCCATCTCTACTGAGCTAACAGCGTGTTTGCTCATGCAACCTCTAGAGGGTTATAAACTAACAAACTAAAAGCGTATCAACAAGCTCACATAACGCATCATAGAATCCCCATCAGATTCGTGAGCATAAATCGAACAATTGGGGATCGGAGGAAACCCTACAACCGCATCCGACCACCAGAAATCGTCGCAAAATTGATGCAAGAAATAGCGAGGATCACAACCTGAACTTACAGATCCCCCACAGATCTGTCCCTCCAGGAAGAAATTTCGCCCTAAGCGAGCGGATCGGGGCCAAATTCCTACCCTTCGAAACCCTAATCTCGGGAACCTAAAGAATCAACGAGACGGGGCAAAGCTGGTACCGATGGAGAGGTCTCGGCGAGGAACGGGCGGATCCGGGGTCGAATCGGGGATTCGGGGCGAAGGCCTGCGTGAATCGAGATCGGGATCGCGCGTCCGGGCGGGGGGAAAGGTGGGGAAATTTTGGGGAAAGGTTTGTTCCGCGACCGCGTCCTTTTTTTTTCGGCCGGTTTATATTTATAAAAACGGGGAAGAAATGGAATAAAGCAGCGAAAACTACGGCTGTCTCGCCTCGGCCGCAGGCTGGTGTTGTTGGCCCCGCGGCCCGCAAACAAAAATGGCCCAACAACAAGCAGTGGATCAAGCCCATTCTCTCTCCCTCCATGTGACTGCCTGTGAGGGGCCTAGTCTTGCCATTTTAGATTGATCCTTTTGAGTTATGGTTGGCGTATATAATAGTTAATGGTTTTTCTCTATCTCTACCCCTAAAATACACCAGTTCAGTTCTTTCCTACGCCCACCCCAAATTGTGCCCCCACCAGTCATGAGTTTTTCTGCGTCCACACCAATTCGTGTCCCCAGGAAAATCAACCAGTGAAATCAACGATCAAAGATCAATTCCCACCTTTCTCTCTCCTTACCCACTCATATCCAACGATCCAAATCCAAAGGATCAAGGATCAATTGCTACATCTTCCCACCTCGCGCCGACGCCTCCTCCCCTCCCTCCCACCCCGCGCCGACGCCTCCTCCCCTCCCTCCCACCCTGCGCCGCCGCCGCCTCCTCCCCCGCTCCTTCGCGCCGCCGCCGCCTCCTCCTCCCCACCCCGCGCCGACGCCTCCTCCCCTCCCTCCCACCCCGCGTCGACGCCTCCTCCCCTCCCTCCCACCCTGCGCCGCCGCTGCCTCCTCCCCCGCTCCTTCGCGCCGCCGCCGCCTCCTCCTCCCCACCCCGCGCCGACGCCTCCTCCCCTCCCTCCCACCCCGCGCCGACGCCTCCTGCCCCGCTCCCACCCCGCGCCGCCACTGTCTCCTCCTCCCCCACTAAAGGAGGTATATGATCCAATCTCCTGCGCGGGGTGCTGGCCTTTTTGAGCAGCCTGAGGGTCGATCGATGCGCGGCCAGCTCGGGCTTCTCCGGCGAGTCCACCGAGCTACGGCCGCCGCAGCCATGGCAATGACAAAGGGGAAGGTTCTTGAGGGGAGCCCGGCGGCGCTCGGCTTCCGGATGCCGGCCGAGTGGGAGCCGCACGACCAGTGCTGGATTGATTGGGTGGCCGGTGAGTATGGAGTGCTCTTGAGTTGATTGCTCTTTCTTGCGGCTCTTGATTTCTCTTATCAGTTCTGTCGATTTCACAAGTGGGAGACCAAGAATCGGCTTAGATGATGGCAATTTCACAAAAGAGCAGACCAACCGTGCCAATTCCATCCGTTCAATTGCAAGCCTTGCGTTTTGGAACATTAGTAATTTATAGTACTGTTATTATGGTCACCATAATTCATTCCTCATGATTCGCAATTTCGATATGTTTTTTCCCTCTAGGATAGTGGTTGACTACATGCTACTTAGTTAAGAATATGTGTTAGTAGTTCATCTTTTTAGCCTTTCTTAATCCTCATGTTACTTATTAAGCTTGTGTGGGTCGCGTGGTAGTTCATCTTTACACTGAAGAAAGGCTTACCGGTTGTCACAAACTCACTTGGCCTGAAGGTGAGATATGTGCGCTTGATGCTCTCATATTTGCTGATACCAATGCCAGGATGCTGAAGGACTTTGGCGAGATGATGCTGCACCTGCCCAAAAGGCCTTTGCTAATATTGTAAATGCAATCTCAAGGTTTGAGCAGGTCACCGTGTGCGCTAACGCGAGCCAGGTCTGCAAACTTATCTGTCAGAGATGCAGGATAGGTTCATCTGCTTCATTGTTTTAGTTTTTACCCTAGAGGTTTACCCTTGATATGGTTCTGCTTTTGTACTCTCATAGTACGCAAGGGTATCCGATTTGATGAAGCATAACTCCAATGTTAGAGTGGTGGAGATGAGCACTAGGCTTGTTTGGTTGCGTGATTTAGGCCCCACTGTAAGATTACTCTTCTCTGTTATTGCAAGGAAATTGCTGTGTTTACTGAAAATGGAAATGTATGTCCTGCTGCAGTATCTATAAGTTAGCTTTGTTTTCCTCTCTTCTGGCATTAGTTTGTTGTGCGTGAAGGCGAGACAAGATCGAGACGAGAAATTGCAGGGGTGGATTGGCAGTATAATGTATATGGAGGTACCTTACCAAGTCACCATCTCCACAATATGAGTGACAATATCAAATAACACATTGAGATTTATCCATGTGTTGTGATCATAAGAAACACCTAGCATCATCTTTTTGGTACTTATTGTCAAGGGTTTGCCGGGTTATTTAAGCCAGAAGATATCCAGCTCAACTGGAGAAAAAGGATAATTTTGCAGCTAATGAAATTACAAAGTAAGCCATGTCCTTGTTTTGTGCTATCGTACTTCTCATAATTGTGCTTGCATACTCCTTAACAAAGCTGACTCATAAAGCTGCAATAGGTAGCTAATAGCCTAAAATTTGGATTTTATTATCCACTTCTGTTCTGCTTCCACACAATGTTCTTTTATGGGAGCCCATAATTAGCACTTACTTTCAGTGCATTCAAATCTATAGATTTGCCCTGGTTAACATTTGTAATCATGATTAGGGCTTTTATGTGCGTGTTACTGCATCTTTAATCCTGGAGTTCTGGGCAGTTCATGAATCACTTTTTGAATTCAAGAACTCTTCTTGTTCTTGTCCACAGGATATGATGAATATTATAGTGAAGATAACCTTGATTATTGTATTGATTATTATGACTCTTCGTGGACAACTGGGCTACTTGATTATTGTAGTTTCCTATCAAACATTATCTGGTAAATAATTGTATTGATGTATATCATGTAAAATGCAGAAGCTTGTTCAACTGACAGCAGAACACCCGGAATACACGAAAAATTATAACTTTCCATCTTATCAAGAGGTAAAGCTTTTTTTGTAATTCTGTTAATGCACAAATGACGATTCAACTCTTTGTGGTTTTTGCACCTTTTCCTGTTCTTAAATTGTTCGGTCAGAATAATTTTCGTGATTGTTAATGCTTGGACTACAGTTGTAGATTACCTTGGATTCTTCATACAAAATATACAATATATATTTTCCCAGTCTAAATTGTAAAGCTTAAGACCAATTTATAGTCTCATCATAAAGTAGTTATGTCTTGGAATCTTCATTTTACTTGTCTGATGGTTAATTAATGTTTAAGCTTTTCCATAACCACAGATTATTTGCATTGCTTATTTGCAGGGATGGAAAGTAATGTGGATAGGAGAAGTCTCTAATTATATGAACTCAGGAGCTATGTTGGCACTTGACTGTGAGATGGTCCTTTGCCATGATGGTACGGGAGCCGTTGTC
This sequence comes from Dendrocalamus latiflorus, assembly GCA_017311315.1. Lineage (NCBI taxonomy): Eukaryota > Viridiplantae > Streptophyta > Magnoliopsida > Poales > Poaceae > Dendrocalamus > Dendrocalamus latiflorus. The sequence continues at coordinate 49,089,542 of CM029651.1, forward strand.
CGAGTATGTGTTGTAGACAACAATATGGAGGTAGTACATTATTTTGCTAAACAAAGTATATTTGGATTCATTGGATTGTCTGGTGCATTAACAAGCAGAAGAATGCTATTTTACGACACAATACATAATTTACAATGCTGCAATGTTAGATGAATTTTTTAAATTCATGCCAGAACATACCCAATTCATGCAATGTTAGATGAATGTTAGACTAATATGGCTGGGAACAGAAGATAGCATATAACATTGTTTGTAGATAACATACAGTGCTTTGTAAATAATTAAAATGAGACTCATATGGCTGGGAACATACCCCGTTGGTTTTGCGGCAAGGCTCGATCCGGTGCTTAACGGTTCGATTCGTTCGATTCTGATTTCGGGCGAAGCTAGATGCGACTGTGCTGATCCTTTTGTTGGCTTTGTGATTGTTTGGTTTTTGTTGCAGCACCCATGGCGTCGTCGGCGCTAATCTGCGATACCGAACAGTGGAAGGGCCTCCAGGTGCGTGAACTGATGATACTATACGCCATATACCACTATTTTGATGTATATTTTGATCACATTGCTGCAGATTTTTGGGGTATTATGCTCCCGTTAGATTGGTAGTCTCACTGTGGTTTCGTGTTGTCGCGCATGGGGAGCAGGCGCACATCGGTGCGATCCAAAAGACGCACCTGCGCGACCTGATGGCCGATGCCGAGCGCTGCAAGGCAATGACAGCGTAGGGATTTTATCTGTGTGCTTGTGAAGTTTCCGCCCTTGCATGTGTGTGTCCCGTTTGCTTAGCTGAGGTGATGGTTGACAGGAAGTATGAAGGAATCTTTTTGGATTACTCGAGGCAGCGGGCGACTGGGGAGACCATGGATAAGCTATTCAAATTGGCAGAGGTGATACCTGTTTGATACTTTCTTTGCATATTTAGGTGGTGGGATTGCCCTCTTGCGTAGTAATTTTATATCTATTGGATTTATTGTAGGCTGCAAAGCTCAAGGAGAAGGTTGAAAAGATGTTTAGAGGTGACCGGGTAAGTACTACGATTCGCAACCATTGTTCAGTTGATCCATCACAATTGTTTGTTCAGTATATACTAATATGTGAAAAGTACATTGCCATGGAGCTTTAGATACATATATTTTTAGCTTGTATGTACTAGCAAGTGAACGATTTTTTTACCCTACTTGGCCAGATGGCCTTGTGATATTTTTTTTTGGATAGTGATGTTAATGTATCCAGGCCCATCGTTTGATATTCATATTGGATGGTCTGATATATATTGATGCTTTTATTGCCTTTTGAAAAACTAATTCTTGTTCATCACAGGAAAAAACACTGTATGTGGTAGGAAACCTGCAATCATTGGTGACCGGGTAGTCAACTACTCTTTTAAAAACAAACAATGTGTTCAGTTCGGTTTAAACTTTAAATTGCCAAGAGACTCAATTTTGTTTGTAAGTGTTTGTTAGATTTGAAACTGCAAATTGTGATTTATCATATGATTTCTTACTTGACCAAGAACATCTCACCCTTTTTCATTAGTGTTGGTGATTAGACCTACTTTTGCGCTTTAGCTATTATGGAGTTATCGTGTGTTTGAGCAATTCGTGAATTTGTGCTCATGATATTCATGAGGATTGTGCCGTGCTGATAGGTAAGAATGGATGGAGAGTTGAGCTGTCAACCAAATCTGGTAGTGGCCGTGGCCGCGATCGTGGTGGAGGGTCTGATATGAAGTGCTATGAGTGTGGTGAAGCTGGTCACTTTGCACGTGAATGTCGCTTACGGATTGGTTCTGGAGGCTTGGGTAGTGGAAGACGCCGCAGCCGAAGTCCGGGATACCGCTACACGCCTCGTAGTCCGAGATAGTCCGAGATACCGCTACTATCGACCGTAGCGGTCGAAGCCTCGACCGCCGACTTCTTCTCGCGTTAATGTGGTCGTAAGCCGGCAATGTTGCTCTTTAAGCATAATTGCTATGGACTCAACAATATGATAACTCATCATGAATCTCTTTTGGCATGAGTCTTAATCTATCTCACTATTACTTCATTTTTAAGAAACATAGTCTTAATAAGTGTGACTTGAGGTAGTCTTCTGCTGCTGAGCAACTAGAGGTAGTCTTCACTGCAAGGTTGTCTTAGCCGTCATTGAGTCAACAGATAATTTTTTATAAAATCGTCAACATATTTGAGGTAGTCTTCACTGCAAGGTTGTCATTTGGTTGTTTTCATGTGCTTCCCTCAAATGCTGCCGTAGCGTTAGCACGGGCACTCTACTAGTTAGTTTTAGTATAAGTGTTTATGTAAACAAATCTAATAGTAATAATTTTATAAATTAATTTAAAAAGATTGTTTTGATAAGTATCTTTAAAAAGATGATAAAGAAGTCTCTTCGAAAGGATAGTGGAGAAGTTGTTCTGTTTATTTGTTTAGAGGAGAATATAAACTGAAAAGAATGTGTCTTTCATAAGCGCTTCGTGACATACTGACATCACTGACAAGGACTCGTCGCCCATTGCTCATCAACTTTGAGCAAACGGAGCTCATCGCCGGCAGATTTTGCTTGGAGTTTGCATATGGTGACTGTAAAAGTACTTCGGATAATGCAGTGTTGTTTCCGGTTAAAAAAATAGAAGGAAGACAAGCTAGAGGAAAACATTCTCGCAAAAAAAGAAGAGAAAAATGTGACGAGCTTTGGCCGTTTGTCATTCTTGCGAATAACAAAATAGTGTTGTTATATGGGAAAATTTGTTCAGTAGCACTGAAAGATCACCTCTTTCGAAAAATACCACTAAAAAAACGGGTTACCGGAAATTACCATCGAAAAATTCATTTTTCTTCGGGATTTAGCATTTTGGACAAAATTACCCCTCTCCCTCCACTCCCTCACCTTCTCTCCTCCTGCGCCCCGCCCCGTCCGCCTCCCTCCCTCTTTGCCGCCGGCCTCCTCGCCTCCTCCCCGCTCCTCTCCCTCTTCTCCCCGCTCCTCCTCGCCCCCGCCTCCCCGCTCCTCTCCCTCTTCTCCCCGCTCCCCTTCCTCTCCCTCCTCCTCGCCCTCCGCGGGCCCCGTCCCTCCTCCCCGAGGACGATGCGACCCCGGGCGGACGAGACGAGGCGGGCGAGGCGGATCCGGCGACCTCGGACGGACGAGGCGAGGCGGATCCGGCGCCGACCCCGGGCGGACGGTGGAGATCCGAGTGGAGGATTGGAGATCCGGGCGGCCACGGGTGGAGGACGGCGGCTGGAGGAGCTGCGACGACGAAGAAGAGCCTCACCGTGATACGGCGACACCATCCCGACCGCCGGCCGAAGCTCCCGCTGCCTGTGCGTCGCCGGCGCCGTGCGCATGGCCGCGCCGCCCTGAGCTCTCGCCGCCGGCTCAGGCGCAGCCCGGTCTCCAAGAAGGGCACGATGGCGACGGTCTCCTTGAGGATCTTGTGCTCCAGCAGCTCGGTGCGGAGGCGCGACTCCCTCTCCCGCAGCTCCTCGACGAGGCGGACGAGCTCCCCGACCTCCGGCGTCGCGCGCGCGGGCTGCACCTGCGCCGAGGAGCGCGGGAAGTGAGGAGCCGCGAGGAGAAGAGGGAGAGGAGCGGGGAGGAGGCGGGGAGGCCGGCGGCAAAGAGGGAGGGAGGCGGACGGGGCGGGGCGCAGGAGGAGAGAAGGTGAGGGAGGGGAGGGAGAGGGGTAATTTTGTCCAAAATGCTAAATCCCGAAGAAAAATGAACTTTTCGGTGGTAATTTCCGGTACCCCATTTTTTTAGTGGTATTTTCCGAAAGAGATGATCTTTCAGTGCTACTGAACAAATTTTCCCTTGTTATATATAGGCCTTGTTTGGTTCGACTGCGGCTTATGACTTTTGACTGAAATTTTTAAATTTTAGCTATTTACAACAGAGATTATGAAGAGATAGATACTCGCTTGTGATTTTGGTTAATACAGATGTTAGACTTTTAACGTGCACTACAATTAACTTATAGACCCCATCTTGAGAAAATACTCCGTTTGAAAGTTAGGTACTGTAGCAAAAGCCATATATATGTATATATGTATATATGACGCTGAAATGGGGCACCATGGTGTTTGGGCACCAAGCTTTTATACCTTTGGATTGCTTTTAGATGTGTGCTAGTGCAATGGTATATAATATATCATGCATGCTAAATCAATCATAGATGGAAAGTCTTAATTATGAATGGAAAGTCTCAATCACACTAGCATACATCTAAAAGTAATCCAAAGGCAGGGAGGCTTCGTACTCAGACACCATGGTGCCCCTGTTATTTCTACTATATATGTGTGTGTATGTATGTATGTATGTATGTGTTGTAGGGGTGGCCCCCACCTAAGCCTAGCCGGCCTACTAGAGGGTTGTAAGGCCCAAAATGGGACATGTGTAATGACGTAAATGCCCCTGAAAGGGATGCTTGAGTGTAAGGGTATAATTGTAAAAGCACTCTCCATGTGGATATATATATACAACACAGGCCACGGGGAAAACCCTAAGGGGGCACTTTGTTCACCTAACTCTCCACTACCATACTCTTTCTGTTTGGTCTCTAGCCACAACAGATTTAATAGTGTTTTTCAAAATTTTCAATTTTTTTACTTTTTTCTTTTTTGACTCACAAAAGGCAAAAGTTAGAGCTTTCAACTCTTTGAAGCAGGCCCTAAAAGGCACATCTAAACATCCACACTAATAGATAGAACATATGTAAGAAGCAGCTTAACTAATCAACATCAAACTAACTAACAATAATTCAACTCTGATTACTGTCAGGACCGGATTTTCAAGATTCGAAATCTTTGTGTATTATCATACTAGTTTCAAATCAAAACTAGTGCACACACTTGAGCAGTGATGAATACATAATCAAAACTAGTGCACACACTTAAACTTTTAAAGAAGATGAAAATTGGGATGTTACAGGTACACACCATCTGATTCTTAGGTAGGTACTAGCTATTAAGAGGGCGTTCATATTGGCTATGATTGATAACTTTTGGTTAAAAATAAATAGTAGTGGTTGGAAAAAAACGGCTTTTAGAAGTTGTGTCATTCATATTGGCTTTTGGCTGAGTTGATTATGTTAGTTTCGAAGGAAATGACGATGTAAGAAATAAATGTATAAAGTACTGAACGGCATGCCGTATATGGAATTGTAACATAGAAAAGTACATAGTACGTTACGACATGCAAAATTACAACTTAGGCAACCACAACATTGTAGTGTTCGTACAACACAATAATTTACAATATGTCAAAAATATGTACTAACTTGCACGGGGAATCCCGTACAACAATCGAAACATGAGACATCTATAGTGGGTCTAGCCGTATATTAGCCTACCAAAGCCCACGCGATGCTACCCCGAAGTGCATCCATGGGTCTGTTTGACCTCCCAAGATTGCCATCTGGGGACTTGGTGTCTCTGCCTTCTCCTAGCATGTATCCGTCATTGTCCTCCATGTCTAAGTAGTCATCATCCAGCGTCGCAGTGTCGATGATGAAGTTATGCAATACCATAGTCGCCACTATAACTTTCTTCTATGTGTCTATGTTATAGCTTGACGCGCTCAACAGGATGCACCACCTATTCTTTCAAATGCTAAATGCGCGCTCGATCATATTCTGGAGTAACGAGTGGTGATAATTAACAATTTCTTTCATCCCAACTAGCTGTGCACCTTGCGTGAACTCCGGTACATGGTACCTCTAGTTCTTGTATAGAGCTAGGAACCCTTCCTTGTTCAGGTAACCGGAACCCACCAAATAATACTTGCCTGCAATAAATTCAAGTCCAAGAACTAGTTAGTGAGTACATGCACGACCGAAGCAGCATGTACATGAACTCAAATTTACGCAGAACAAAGTTTGCACTCAAATAAGCAGCCATCTGTCTACAAAATACAAGCTAAGAAATGAAATACAACAGAACACACAATACACATATGCAAGGATAGTTCGTGCAACCAAAAATTGAAATTGGGACCAGATGTTCCTACAACCAAACAAACATGGAAATGAACACATTATGCGAATAAACCCATCATGGCCAGCTGTTGCGCACAAGGCTTCGATCACTGAGCCTTCTTCTTGTCCACCCAGCTCCTCCCAAGATAGTCGAGCCGGCCTCTGGAGTGGTGAAGTTGTCGAACATCTCATGGTAACAGGCATGCAAGAAGAGTTAACTCGCATAGTAGTACTCATCACTTCCCTCAGGAGCTCTACTAGAGACAACCACCTTCATCGGCTCTTTCATGTCATCTTTCGACTAGCTCATGGGGCACAAATTCGCAAACATAGTGGAACACCGTGCCCTCTAGATTGCTCGTCCAGGTCGATGAAGCGCTCAAGCTGCACATCGCGTTACACCTTCCTTGGCTTCTTTGTTTCTGAAGACTCTGGCACAAACCGGGCAACCAGACGCTTCCCCCTAGCTACGGTCGACGAACCACTGTTGCTACCTCTAGTGGGGAGGTTGGTCACCTCGGTGTCCTACCGCCCAAAGGACGGCTCTTCATTGGGCATATATGAGTCTGCATTGGTGCAAGGCATGTCCTCAAACAGCCTCTCCAGGAGGTCCTTATGTGGGAGAGGTGCATTCTGGAATTTCATGATGTCCACCATGCTCTACAAAGAATACAAACCAAGCAATTGTGAGTGCTTCACTAACCATCGAAGAGTCAAACACAAAGAAGATGCCAAATGGAATGAATGGTTTTATCTTTGCTTGTTCCTCTTACCACTCATTGGCAGCGGCAATATTGTCAATCCTCGAATTGATTCCAAGGCCGATACGACTTTCCCGGCGAGGCTTTACCAGTGAGTAGTACCGAGCGTTGAGTTGTTTTACCAGTGAGTAGTACCGAGCGTTGAGTTGTTGATTTGCTCTACTTAAATGACAACGTCAAATGCTCAAACACTTGCTGACTTGCATACCCTAGTCATACAGAAACCATCTAATAACCCCCTCTATTATTCATTCATTTTATCTGTAACGATGCAACAAAATACACTCCATATGAGGTACAGTGCAAACAAAAAGACTGACCTATATAGCCAGTTAAAACAGATGAAGGTGGGGGATGGATGTAGGCTTGCACTAGAATGTATAGTCCTTGAACAGGTTAACAGCCAGCAACAATTTGTCTAGGATTGCTACTAATTAAGCCACGGCAGGCATGTCCTTGAGCCACGGGTCCAGGGGCTTCCCGATGGAGTAGACAATGAAGCCGATGTCCCTGAGGTTCTCGGGATCGATGACGTTGCGCCCGTCAAACAAGAACGCCGGCTTCTGCATGTTGTCGTAGATTTTCTTGTAGTCAAGTGTCTTGAACTCGTCCCACTCGGTCAGGATGCAGACACCATGAGCCCCCTTGGTGGCTTCATACGCGTCCCAGGTCACGGACACCTCCTTCACAGCAGTTGGGCTCATTGGCTGGAGGTGGATCGGGTGGTCCCAGTCGAACTTGTTCATCGCAAGGTCGCGCTGGATCTGATCCTCAGTCACCTGAGGGTCGTAGATGCTGATCTTGGCTTTGTCTCCAAGGAGGCCCTTGCAGACGTCAATAGCAGCGGTTTCCCTCGTGTCACCTGTGTCCTTCTTGAATGCAAAGCCGAGCACTGCAATCTTCTTTCCAGATACAGTGTTGAACATGGAAGACACCACTCGGTTCACAAATCGGCTCTTCTGGTAATCGTTGATCTTGATGACCTGCTTCCAATAGTTCGCGACTTCAGGAAGCCCATTGCACTCACAGATGTACACAAGGTTAAGGATATCCTTCTGGAAGCAGGAGCCTCCGAAACCGACACTAGCACTTAAGAATCTGGGTCCAATCCTTGAGTCCTTACCAACAGCATAAGCCACCTCTGCCACATTAGCACCAGTAGCCTCACATAGAGCTGAGATTGCGTTCACTGAAGAGATCCTCTGAGCCAGTAAGGCATTTGCTGCGAGCTTTGACAGCTCAGCTGACCATAAGTTGGTTGTGAGAATGCGATCCTCAGGGACCCAGTGGGCATAGACGTCCTTCAGAGCCTGAACAGCTTTCCGGCCCTCTGGAGTCTCCCGACCACCAACGAGCACACGGTCAGGGCTGAAAAGGTCCTGAATTGCTGTGCCCTCCGCAAGGAATTCAGGGTTTGAGAGGATCTGGAAGTTGATTCCCTTGCTATTGTGAGTCAAGATCTTCTCAATGGCCTCAGCAGTCTTGACAGGGACAGTGGACTTCTCAACCACAATCTTGTCAGACTTGGACACATCAGCGATCATGCGGGCTGCGCTTTCCCAGTAGGTCAGGTCTGCAGCTTTGCCAGCCCCAAGACCACGGGTCTTGGTTGGTGTGTTCACAGAGACAAAGATGATGTCAGCCTCAGCAACATGCTTCTCAATGTCATTGCTGAAGAAGAGATTCCTGCCACGGCACTGCTTGACAACGTCGTCAAGGCCTGGCTCGTAAATAGGGAGCTGGTCGCTGTTCCATGCTGTGATGCGTGCGACAGAAATGTCAACAACGCATACTTCAATGTCAGGGCATTTCAGTGCAATGACAGCCATGGTTGGGCCGCCAACATATCCAGCACCCAGACAGCATATCTTCACCATTTTCCTTAATCTGCTCAAGTAATTCATGTGAAAGAGGAGTACAACAGCATTAGCATCTGAGACTGAATAAGAATGATTTACTGTAACAACATTACTTCCATTGTGACATATTATGCACAAAGATTCTAAATTAATAATTCACTTAGATATCTTCACCAAAAATGTTGGGAGCAGTAGAAGAAGCGAGATAAAGTTGAAGACATTGAAGAAACTAAGATCATATGCAATTAAATGTTTATGTGGTTTCTGGTTTTCTTCACCATTAACTCATCGGTTCATTTGCTAAAAAGCAGACAGCAGCACGTTAGTGACGACTCAATTCAATTCAATTCAACCTTAGTTGGAGCTTGAATATTGAACTATCAATGAAGTAAAAGCAGTATACAGTGTGTGTGATTTTATATCAGCTGAGATCACTCTATTGAAACATAACAATCTGGTGAGAATTGTGTCAACAGCCAACATGTTTTTGGTACAGCCTGCTGATACTTGCAAAAGCAACCTTCTTCGATATGTTACTTCCTGTACATCTTCTAGACCACCAATTTTTAAATGACAAAGATGACCATTAAGGGACTACATATGACAAATAAGGGAGACTGTGCACATGAGACATTTTTGGAAAATTTACCATATTAGCCATCAAATGATTTCCATGCGCAGTTATGTATGGTGAAGACTAATGATCAACAACAACAACTTTTGAGTGCAGCGGTTTAGCATTGTCGTAACCATTGGGGATCTAAGATTTGGTGCTGAACAGAACATGCCACAGATTTGACTCGATCGCCATGCATCTTATCATGACCATTTCCCCCTCTTTGTTTTGCACCAAAAGAAATCAGTGTGGATTAAGAGAAATGAAAATTTTAACTTAAAAGATACTTGTCATGGAAAGACTAGATATACCCCATCCTGTATGCAATAGTTATGTCAACCAAATTGCACATGACAATCTTCTCAGGCTTTACCTATAATAATGTCAGATTTTACAAGCTACACCCAAGCCCAATCAATACGACATCATCTACTATGCGCAAAAGCACAAACTCATCCGTGCGCAAACACGAATTGTTTCATACGAACATCAACCCAAATACAGATGGGGATTGGATCATATACCCTCCCTTTAGTTGGGAAATTCAGGATTTACCCTCCTCATCTCAATGACACGTGGGGTCATCATAAGTCACTGACACGTGGGGCAGGAGGGTAAATCCTGAATTTTCATCTAAATGGAGGGTATATGATCAATAAATCCAATACGGATCTGGAGCTCGGAAACCCCACACAAGAGTGCAATGCACCGATCACCGACAACAACCAGATCTGCATGCTGTCCTACTACGGGACGATTCTAAGATCAGATCTAGTCCCAGCAGTGTAACTACCACTTAACCCAAACTTTCCTACCATAACGACCGATTTTGCCTTTTGCTCGCTGCTTTGACCCATTCCCACCCCCACGAGCCAAATGAGCACCAAGATAAGACCCGGATCATTCAGATCACAGATCCGCGGCGCCTCTACACGACCATACCACGCGCAGGATTCTTCCAAGAAACGTCCGGTTCCAAGCAGCCAAGATCACTGACTCGCTCACGATCGCGACTCACAACTGGTACAGTTAATCGACAGCCTACGCAACACCAAGCCCGTATTGGATCAGAGGACCTGAGCAACCAGAGAGATCTGGGAAAGGAGAGAGGTGTGTACCTCCTGGTCGATTCGATCCCGGCGGGGCGGTGCCTCCCTCTCGCCGCGAGATCTGATGCGAGGAGGCCGGGATAGGGAGAGGGAGAAGAGTAGTTTCCTGGGGGAGGAAGCGGAGACCAGCGGCCTTAAATAGGAGGTCGCGTGCGAACGCGACGAGATCTGCACGGCACGGCGACGCACGGTGCGTCCATTTGTCGCCTTTTTTCACACCACACGCACAAAGCGAAGTGGGGCGCGGACGGAAGCCACCAGCTAACAGCGGCACTATCCTTTGTCAGCTTTTAACTTTTATTTTTAATTTTTTGCAGCAACTAATTTTTAAATAAAGTACCTTTCTTAAAAAAGCTACTAGTTAATTATAGTATATACTGTACTAACTTCATTTATATCGATAAAAATCACATGCAAGTTTCTATTACTCTTTAATCTCTCGTACGAACAATTCAAAAATCACAAGTCACAGTCAAAAATCATAAGACTTTAGCTTAAAAGAACAGACCAGCTAGCAACCCATGTCCGAAGTGCGTGCTTCTATTGCACGTCCACTCATGGGCTCATGGCGAACCGGCGATAGCCTATTGGCACGCCGCCGAACTCTGAAATAAAAAAAAACCGGGGGGTTAGTACTAAGTACAGCACTTGAAGGAAGATGGTTAGATGCAGTGTTGTCTCTTGCCTTAGTTGATTGACTTAGATTCCAAGTTGTCAAGTCGAACGAGTAAAATCAGATCGGTTTAGTGCATTATCTTGGTTATTGTGGGCAAAAGTATTATTTTTGTTTGACAGATTAGTTTGGCCGGTTATATACTGTACTTCTTTGAGAAAAACTAAGAAATGCTATAGTGTTCTTTCGTAAACCAACAGATAGCGATCCGTCGTCCAATTGCCTCCTCTATCAACCTTCAATTGATTCGTTTCTCGTGTTAATGGCTAGTGTTGCCGACTGGTTGGTTGATCACTAGATTGTAGTGTGCACCGTGCAACTCAGGCGAAGGAGAAGCGGGGCGTGAGGGATTGGTGGTCAATCGCGCGGCTTGCGGTTAGTCCGTTATTCTGGGCCGCTGGGATCGGCTGCCGACGAGGCACCGGCACCGCGCGGCACTGGCCAGTTGCAACCACGCGGCTCTGGTCTCGTGCGCTCGCAAGGCGCCGGCACGTGGATGTTTAGCATACACGCGGCCGGCAAGGCAGCTGAGCACCGGTATTTTTTTTTATCTTAGATTATGGTTTATAATTTTAAACTGTTGTAAAGAGTATGGAGTGATAGAAACTTATATATTATTTTGCTCAATATAAATAAAATCACTATAGTATATGATGTAATTAACTTATGGCATCAGTTTTAAAAAGATAGTTTATTTAAAACTTAGCTATTATAGAAAAGTCGAAAACTAATTTTTAGGAGTTGAAAAATGAATCCGTAATGCCGCGTGCCCGCGTGCAAGAATGGGCTGTTTCCTCTTGCGTCCGCGTGGGACGGGGGCCGTGGTTGCTCAGTTGCTCCTGCTCTTACTTGCTCCTCTTGTTGGCTTTGGATGTCGGGAGTGGACGTGATCTTGAGTTCTTGACACCCGTAGCCGTGCGCGCCGACGCGCCGGAGATTGCGGGGGAACCTGGGCGGCGGCGCCTTCCAACACGGCCCATGCCGATTCCGGTGTGCCGTTTGCGCCGGCGGGGTTGGCCGGCTGGTCCGCGCCGACGCGCCGGAGATTGCCGGGGAACCTGGGCGGCAGCGCCTTCCAACACGGCCCATGCCGATTCCGGTGTGCCGTTTGCGCCGGCGGGGTTGGCCGGCTGGTCCGCGCCGCCGCAACCCTTGGGCTGTAGCCGTGTAGCCTTGGAACCGACCCGAAACCTTGCCAAATCAAGTGTACAGGACCAATTTCGTCTGTGTTCCGTTTGACTAGGGGCAGTGGGAATTTTTTCTCAAGATCAACGGGGCATTTTGTTCCAGAAGTCTTGTTGCGTGCGCTTTCTATTTAGTTTCAGGAGTGGCGTCTTGCACTACGTACACTGGTGTACCAGCTGATCGCAGTCCCTCGTTTACCAGTACACCCAAACATACTGCAGGCTGCGCTGTTACGTAGATCAGCCATTAGCAAACAAGCCATTCCAAACACACAACCGAGCTATTCCAGAGCGGGTGAAGATATGTTTGTAGAGTAATGCTATACAACATTCGATTATTTTTGAGAACAAAAATAGTCAGATTGATCAGAAGCGTTAGATCTCCATCCAACGGATCCACCCATACAAGCCCCCCTTCAAAAAAATGACACCCTCCAAAAAAAATGATCTAGGGCGTTGGATCTCCATCTAACGGCTCAAAATCTGACTGTTTTTGCCCTCAAAAATAGTCGAATGTTGTATAGACACTCTCATGTTTGTATTCAAGATATGTTTGTTCTCTGCATGAAGAAGACAACTATGGTCATTGTTCTGGCAGCTATGCAACGGTGGTGGATCATGGGCCACTTCAAGCAGCTTATGACTGTGGTTTTTAGATGCGGCGTTTGCATGTTAGCTGAAATTATATTATAGTGGCTATTAGTTTTTTCTGAGTAATTTAATTAAAAAAACAAAAAAAAAACATTGTTATATCTCTCTGAACAATGTTAAGTAAAAAAAGAAAAAAACAAAAGCAAAAAAACCCAAAAAAGCTAAAATTATAAATCAACGTGTTCTAAATAACTTCTAATTAAAAAAGAAAAGAAAAACAGAATGAATCAGAAGCCAAAAACGCTTAAAAAGGGCCATCACGATGCTAGTACGGTGGACCACTTCCAGCTTTGCACGGCGAGCTCGTAGACTGCGACGTGTTTGATGGCGGCTGCATGGGTGGGCTGTTAGAAAAGGCATTACAGCAGAGGCTTTTTACAGTATCTAAAGTAAATGTGAGATATTCGCTCTTTTTAATCTAATAGAACATATTAGTTAGAATTTAATTATATTACTATCGGTAGTGATAGTAGAATCCTATGAGAGGTAAATTATAAAGAAAACATATAGTGTAAGAGTAATTTCTGTAAGTATCACGACAGTACGTGTATAAGCGACAACGGCGGTAGTGAAGGGAGCGTATGAGAGGCAACGGCAATGGTGATGGAAATGATTAATAATATGTTTAGAGGAAAAGTCTATAATACCCTTACAAAAAAAGTCTATTTTATCATCAGTAATCAATTATCAAATTTAATTTGTACTATCATTCTCTTACTACAAGTAGAATGTCCTATAGTAGATCATACAAAACAGAGGCATCACAAGCAGTAGATCATACATAACAGAGGCATCATAAGCGGTAGATCATACATAACAGATGCATCACAAGCAAGGCAAAATGCCAATACAACGTAGCCACAGGTTCGTTTGAACCATTTCTGTATCGTATCCATCGATGCTAAGTTTATTCCATAATTAATACATTATATCTTGGTTGTATTCCTTAAAAAAATATGTGTGCAACTTAAGTAAGATGTGTAACTACGTGGCTACGACCAAAAGTTGGAGCTTCATTAGGGCAAGGGATGTATGGTCCCCCTTCTCTATAAGATTTCTTAGTTAATTACTTAGTTTTGCCACTTAAGTGCTAAATAAATGCAAAACTAGTCGTTCTTTCAAATCTTAGCTATAGAAATTTCATTAGGCCAACACTCTCTTTTCAAACTCCGCCACGAGCTAAGATCACTAGCTATATGTTTGTCACGAGCTATACTAAGCATTCATCAGTCGGACGCCAGAGTTTTAGAACTATCGTGGTGACATCTTCAACAGGTATTGTGGTATCAGCCTAAACGATGATGTCCTTATGGTAGACTCTAAATTTCTCATATTACCTTTGACCCAACAATATAATGGTTGAAGGCTCTAAACACTAAATTGCTTAAATGTTAGTACCTCATCCTAACAAATTAATTTTTAACGGTCTACAAGCCGTGAGGGAAACAAGCAGCGAGATGGGTCATGACAAAGCTGAAACGTTGATGCTGGATTCTTTTGGGCTTGCTATTTATGGTTTTTGGCTTTTACTACAATAACAAGCTTTCAAACGGTACGCCATTTCAAGATAGGATTTATAAATCGATTGTAGTATCAACTTTAGCTATACTGATTAAAATCATATGTGATATCTTTCTTTGTACTCTTTTTCTATGATAGCTAGAATTTAAAAGCTAAAAAATACAGTATAAAAGAATCCATCCTATGACGATGATAAGAACTCCGAAAAGGACATGATTTAGGTGAACTTCCGCGCCGGTTTGGCGACATCCCACGCCGGCACATCTCCACTGGTTGGGCAGAGTCCGGTCGGCGGGCACGCCCTCACTGTCAACACGGATCACTCGGTGCGCCCCAACCCGACTAGGAGGGTCTCATTACACTCTTAGACCAGCCCAACCCACCGGCGTGGCAGCGAGCGAGCGAGTGCTGCTGTGCGGGACCGTGACTCCCGTGGGTGAGTGCCCATCCGCCCACTCCCACTACCCACCCCACCCCGGCGCGGCAACACCTTCGCCTCCTCTTATGGTCTCTCGCCGCGCGCCGCGCCACCACTAGCGAGCTGCTCATTCCCATCACCCATGGCCGCCGCGTCGCTTGCCCGCTCGTTAACCCTGCTCCTCCTCCTCCTCCTCCTTGCCGGCGCCGCGCGGGGCAAAACGGTGAAGAGAGACGGTACGTGATTGGCTTCTTCTTCTCCCCCTTGTTCTTTCCTTCCTCACGTCGTTCCTCCGATCTCGTGCGAGTTGAGCCCTTCTCCTGGTTTCTTGATGCGATTCCACGGTATTAGATTCTAGAAAGACCGGTTCTTTTGGTTGTTACAGTGGAGATCTGACCCAGCCTCGCATCGGAGACCCTGCATTCTCCTGCTTAGAAATGTTGAATTTGAGCGTTCGCTCGGTTTATTGCCTCACTGCGCTCGCTGACATTCGGTTCAGCCTTCGCTCAGAATAATAATAATAAAAGAGGTTCGGTTCAGCATCTGCGAAGCTGAGATATTGCATAAACTCTTAACATGATGATGCGATCTATGTTTAGTTTCTCAGTCGAGATGCCTAAATTGATTGTGAACACAAATAGGGGGCTCAACAAGTACCCACCAATAATCGGGGAGGACTTCATGATTCAGTTGTTGCTGAAACGAAGGTCCAGTAGGTTGTGTTAGTTATGTTGCGCTATCTAGTGTATCATTTCCTAGCCGCATCGCCATGGTGCCGGATTGCATCAGGAGGAGATTTTTATCTGTTCAGTAATTGCTTGGTGTGTGAACGTTGGAACTGAAATTGTGTTTGTGCTGCAGTGAAAGCATTGAATGAGATCAAGTCTTCACTAGGCTGGAGAGTTGTCTACTCATGGGTTGGGGATGATCCTTGTGGGCACGGTGACCTACCCCCCTGGTCTGGTGTGACATGTTCTCAGCAAGGGGATTACAGAGTTGTGACAGAACTGTAAGAAATATGCCCTTTCCTTGAATTTAGTTTTTTTGCATACATAAGGATCTGTAAGGATTGTTTTATGATGTATTAGCATTTGTATGTGAAAGATACAAGGCTGATATTAGATAATTAGGTTGCAAAGTTTCTTTTCAAAGAGAAAAACAATAACATTTAACACTTGTAGTCTCAAAGGTTTAAACTTTTGTCTTGCTCACCAGCATATGAAACTCTTATATTCTTCATCTTCATGTTATACTTACTATCTGAGATAGCTTATGTCAAAGTTTCAAAAGAGTCATTCTTTTAAAAACTTATTTGCTTGGAATCTTCAAATTGCAACCTCAACCTGAAGAACTGTAGTTAACCATGCTTTCTTGTATAAGCCAGATGTAAAGGTTTGCGTAAAAGCCATGAATTGGATTAGAAAAATTGAATACATCATGCCATTTTCCTTCCCTTATATATCCTAGCTATAAGGGTTTTGAAATAGTTAACAAGAATAATGCTAAATCATTCTGGTACCAGTTTTAAAGGCAACATTTTATATTTCTCTTCTACAACAAATTTACCTTTTTTGAAGTTGGAGATAAATAACATCATACCCACCTGCTGCTTATGGATCAAAAGTCTCAACTTTATGAATCGCAAAATCCTGTAGCTTTTCTGAAGCTTTATCACTGTTTATGCATGTACATGTTTGAGTAACCATAGTGTGTACCTTATTTCAGGGAAGTCTATGCTGTATCGATAGTTGGTCCTTTCCCTACAGCAGTAACAAACCTGTTGGATTTGAAAAGATTGTAAGAACATTTTTCTTGTCACTGCTGCTTTATTCTTATGTTCTGTATAAGCATCTTGAGGCACATGACAAACTGTAAACATTTTGTAATTATTTAACGTAGCCTGATTGAAGTTCATGTTCTTGATATATTTACTACCTCTTTCTTTTTTGCGTGAAGTTACTTACTATTAAGTGTCTGTTGTTTTAGAATAACCATCTGTAAGAGTACATGACAAGATGTCTATGCGGATGTATATACATGTATTCTTGTAAAATTTATGTTTTCATGTAAATCTATTGTGTCATGGTCCCTGAATATAGAGAGATCATTATGCAGAATGGAAGAACCAATTTATTCCAAACCATTGTTACTTATGATTCAGCTTTGTCTGAGTTGCAAATTTCTGTGCATGAAGTGTTTCTTCCATTTATACATTGCATTGGCTATTTCTAAAAGCAGTATCGTTCCCCAAAAATATCAATACCAAAGGTGGTTTATTTATTGAATAATCGTGTGAAAATCTGTAGTGAAACATCTTTGTAGTTTTGGCCTTTCCTTACAACATTTTTAACATATCCTTAAACCATGAGAGTAACTGTTTCTTCAACTATAGGGATCTCCACAATAACAAGTTGACGGGGCCAATTCCTCCACAGATTGGACGGTTGAAACACCTCACGATATTGTAAGTATGGAATATTTTTGTGTATACAGAGGTACATTTGGATATGCTTGTCATGTTGAGATACCGGTGTTGTAAAACATTTCAGTTCTTGTTGCATATAACATACTTCTCTTATTCTCTGTATTATTCCAATATCCTTGGATAATGCTTTTTTGAATCAGTATTACTTTGTTGGTCTTTGGGTCCATAGCTACCTATTTTGAATGCATTTGCTCTTCAGCTAAGAAAATTTGCACATGCTCTAGGAACCTGAGGTGGAATAAGCTTCAAGATGTGCTTCCACCGGAAATTGGTGAACTAAAGAAACTGACACACTTGTAAGTTCACTTTTTAGAATGCATTGAGTTTATATGGATTAATAACGTTTCACTTTCTGTACCTCTAACTGTTACTGAAAATTCTTCAGGTATTTGAGCTTCAATAACTTTAAAGGTGAAATTCCTGTGGAGCTTGCAAACCTACCAGAACTGCGCTATCTTTATCTTCATGAGAACCGCTTTACTGGGCGGATCCCCCCTGAACTTGGAACTCTCAAGAACCTTCGTCACCTGTAAACATCCATCCCAATTCCTTCTCTCTCAAGTTCACAGGAAAAATATATCTGTGGTAGCAAAATTAGGTCCTTATACTGCAGCATATTTACTGCCTCCATTTATTCTCATGCTGGTCTGTTGAGATGTTGTAGTGAATGATAAATTCTCCTTTTGCAGTGATGTTGGTAACAATCACTTGATAGGCACTCTCAGGGATTTCATTGGCAATGGGAATGGCTTCCCCTCCTTGAGAAATCTGTAAGCTGAAATTTTAGATTCATTCTTTTTCTCCTGAATGGCAGATGCTGTCTTGCTGAGCTGACTGCAAAATTGTGTTCTACAGATACCTTAACAATAATGAATTAACTGGCGTGCTTCCAGTTCTGATTGCAAATTTGACAAACCTTGAGATTTTGTAAGTTTTCTAAGAAGTTGAAGTTAATGCTGTATTAAGACCTGTCACCATAAACTCCTTTGTTTTTTTTAAAAAAAAGATCATCTGATTATCTTGTATGCTCTGCAGGCACTTGTCCAATAATAGGCTGATTGGATCGATATCACCAATGCTGGTTCATATTCGGAGATTGACCTATTTGTGAGCCAGACTGCTTAAATTTTATAGAATTCTATATAGTGAATTATCGTTGTTAGTCTTTATATTTCATTTGGTTCTAATATTCTTATGTTACAATGGTTTGTGGCAGGTACTTGGACAATAACAACTTCATTGGGAGGATTCCTGAAGGATTATACAAGCATCCATTTTTGAAGGAGCTGTAAGTTGGCTTTAGAATATCAACTTTTCACAAACAGATTTCTTTTTTACTTGAAAAATATTCTATTGTACAGTTATTGAGTAACACAACCATTTTGTTTGCTGCAGGTACATTGAAGGAAACCAGTTTAGACCAGGAACCAAATCGAAAGGGACCCACAAGGTGCTTGAATTGCCTGACGCTGACCTTTTAGTTTAGCCAAGCTCGTACGTGGGCTTGTTTATTCTGCTCGAGAGCAGCTGCAATTCTACATCTCCTCACCATGCAGTTGCAAAATGCGTGCATGTTTTAGGGTGTATATGATATATGTATTATTAGTACAGCAACTATTTTCTCACTGCATTATCCAATGATGACAAGTTCACACACACAGAAAAACCACTTGCCAAGAAAAAAACATCAATGAATTGCAAAGTCCAGTGCCATTCTGATATCCTGTCACCGAAGAGTATGTTTCATTAGATGGGTGTACAGGTTGTATTGCTTTTCCTGTGTCTTACTGTATAGTGGAGATGCACTTCAGATGTATTGCCACTGCCAGCACATTGCATGGCACCGACAGTCCTGGTGTAACCAGTGTGGCCAATGATATTTTTCTTATACCACTGGACACGATCTGGCCTTTTGGAAGCAAATTTTGGGGCCATGAATACTCGAAATCATGGGCATGTGGGAAGGAGAACATGCGAATACCAGGCTGGATCTGCCCAAGAAAAAGGGGCACTCATATTATGAGACAATTACAGCCTGCAACTCATTATGCTTTCTTTTAGCCCATCCCTATTCCCATTTTCGTTGCTGTATTTGGGTTAGTGCTCGAGAAGATTATGCAGGTGAGAAAAGAACTGAAGTGATTGAAAACTAGGGCATTGTGTAGTGTAGTATAAAGCACCAAGTTTTCACCAGTCTACAGTACAAAAGACCCACATGTTTATGTGCTGCCCAGTCTGATTGGATGAGCGTTGCAGCAAGGAATACTGTCTAGACTCTAGAGCACATGTAACTAACCTTTGCTGTTGGTGGTCCATACTGCTTTTCGTATATATGTTCCCTTTCAAGCTCATACCAGATGCATTTTCAAGGATTATGCTATTGCTGGTAAGGATAAGAAAACACTGGATGAATTACAGAAACCTTTGTCCTGTTGGATTTTTTTTTTGCCAAGGTAGCTTATGGTAAATCTGTATAATAGACTTAACGAATGTGCTCTGAATATTTTTCGAACGGACAGATATTCGGCACAGCATGGTAAGATTGTACTGTCACCCTATCCAGTATCTTGTGTTCAAACCTAACCATGGTGCCAAATGTTTGCTGCATTGCTGGACCCAAGGTGCTGCCAATGTACATCCAACATTGGGTGCCCCTTACCATTGTACATTTGTACCATATGAAAAGTTTCTGTCCTGCTCTCTGGAATTGCTGTATGTTTAGCCTGGATATGAAAGTACTGGCATTCTTGATCTGTTTGCCATAAGCAAACATTTCTCCTTCAGTTTTCACCCACATGAAGTGTCACTGTCCACCTCATGGTCCTTGGTCCTGAGTCCTGACTTGCGCTATTTTCCTATTCCCATGCAAGCAAAACCTGGACTATCTTTTGCTGGATCAAAAGAGCTGTCTCAGAGAATCAGTGTTGGAGCTGCCCTAGGCACATGAGAATAATGTCTACAATTGTGTGATTGGCAATGGCAATGGCAAATGCTTCATGAGCAAAGTTGTAAAGTTCTCTTCAAAAATCTCTATTAATATAAAAGGGGAATTTATCCGTTTCCCACCCCTTCCCACCCTCTTCATACCCGTCCGAACTTACCACGAAGGATCTAGGCCGCTCCTTCCTACTCACGCACGTAGGCAACTTCACAACGCAAGATCACGTTCCCTTCAAAAACTAACCGCACTTCTCTTCCCCCACACCACGATCCCCGACCTGCCCTCGCCTTCCACCGCCATCTCCCGCCCCCCCCCCCCCCACCCTCTCACACCCTTACTCCTGTCTCCACGGCCACCTCCGTGCCCTCCGTGCCCCTATCCCAGCTACCGCCGACGCTCCTCCCCCTCGCATCCGCGCCGCCGCTCGCCATCCCTCCTCCCCTCACATCCACATCGTCGCTCGCTGCTCGTCGTCCTCGTCCTGTCCGTTTCCCCCCAACGCTCCTCTCTCCTCCCTTTGTATGCTCAGAACTGGATACCCCATCCCTCAGAACCGCCGTCTCAACTCCGCACGTCGCCCCTTCCTCTACCAAAGCTTCCACCGGTCGGGTCTAGACGCCCCTCCCCTACCACCGCTTCCACTGGTCGGATCCGGACACCCCTCCCCCACCACCCTCTTCCCCTGCTGTAGAAAGCATGGTTATCAAACCCATAAAACATAGAACTCTTATCCTCCTTTTCAATCTCTTCTTTGACTTCCCGTCTATCTCCTGGAGCAGCCATGACAAAGCCCTAAGGAAAAAAAAGAAGCCCTAGAGAGGTACGCCCTTTAGGGAAGGTGGCGGCTGCCCTTTAGGGAGAGAGGGGTAACCATAGGGGAATCTGAGTGTAACTCTTTCTTATGAAGTAAGGTTTAGATGAGTTGGTCCATCCCTCATACCTCTAAATTAATTATTATTGTCAAATTTACTATTATTGTTACTATTATCATTACTACTGCTACTATTATTGTTTTTATTGTTTTCTTTTAGTCTTAATTGTTAGAGATTTAAGATGTTACTTATTAATTCGGGTTAAGGTTATAAATAATTAGCCTACTAATAGCCAACTGGGTCCAATAGTAGCACTTGTTATTTAATCTCTTATTAACTATTTCATGTATTTAAGTTGAGGATGTTACAATCATGTCTATACGTCTGAAATGTATTGAACATGGCAGTCCACAAGTTTAACCTCCAGAAGTTTATGTACATAGTCGACCAAAGCTATTTGGAATAAACTGAGCGTATCTCTATTACAATCAAAGTTAAGTTGTTAGGACAAAATAGCAAACTCCATTCACAAAGATCAAAAAGGAATATATTAATGAGCAATATATAAGTTCATCTATCTTCAGCTCTAGTGTCCCTGCTTCTGCTCTATATTTCTGGCCGGCCTCCCCTGAGACAGGAAGCATTTTGAATTCATCCCATGCATCCCATGAAACAACATTCTATTTTCTCCCCCAAAAAGAAGTCTAGTGAAAGCAAAGGACCATGCATGGCTTGTTCAGGATTACAGAAGGCCACTACTACATTGGGAACTTAGGGTGTATTTGATTTGGAGTCAGGTAAGGATGGAATGAATCCATCCCTGTTTTTAAGGATGGAACTGTCCCCATCCCCTATTATCCCTGGAACCAAATACACTATTGGAGGCAGGTAGCGAGGAAGAGGGACGAGCCCATCCCCTCATTTTTGAGGGATGAGGGCATCCTCAATTTAGGGGAATATTCTCGGAATATTCCCCAAAGGGGATGGACTCTGTCCCTGTTGACTCCAATCCAAACAGGTCCAAATCTGGGATCGCCCCGTCCCATCCCCTATTGTCCATAGAACCAAACACATTATTACTACTCCAGTAAGAGGTAGAGAGTAGAGTACTACCTAGAGACCACATCAACTTGTCCTAGGAGAGATTTCCCATTGGGATGTTCAATTAAGAAGCAGCAGAACGCTAAAAATAAACAGAACACTGTATATGAAGGGAATAGCTAGTAGTAACACTAGTACTAGCTTAAAGAAGCCAAATGACGCTGTATTTTAGGCTGCAAGCACGTGGTTAGTTCCAATCTGATTAGCTAGATCTGGGTGCTCGGAAACGGAGGAACCTGCACTTTGTAGTTCGTGCCCATGAGTCTGCCCTGCATTATCTCAGTATAGAAAACAACAAAATATCTCATCCAGTTTTCTCTCTCTTCTTTTTGGCTGTCAGAGCATATCTGTACCACATGTAGATACAGACATGAAGTCACGTAGGTGCCACTTCTTTGAAGGTCTGGACCAAGACCATCATGTTTAGGTGGGCACTGACACTTGGACCCCACTCGGGCCTCAGTGTCAGTGAGCTGTGTTTTTTTTACAATTTTGAAATAGTTCTTGAAATAATATATGACAACACTAGTGCAACGTACATTCTTGCACCGACGAAACAACCATTCGATATTTGTTCCAAGTGACCATTTCAGCCTTGTTTTAGCCTCTTCTAGTTCAACACCAATGCAGTCCTCCCCCTCAGGGATGAAATCTCAGGGGTTAAAATTAGTTTAAGGTGGGCATGCGCATCTTAGGCTCCGTTCAATCTTGCTGCGGATGATTACTTTTAACTTATCACTTTTAGCTAAAATAACACCGTAACGGTTGTGAGGCATTCAATTAAAAAAATAAAGAAAAACAGAAAAAACATATAGAAAACCATTATATCTTTATCGACAATATAAAAAATGACATTAAAAAACTAATACATCAAAACGACTTCTCACTTTGAGCATATTCTTTTTAGCTAAGACTTATAGTTTTTTGCTACGGCTTGTGCCTTTTGGGCTGTTCGTGCGAGAGATTATAGGGTAGCAGAAACTCATATACGGTTTTTACCGATATAAATGAAGTCACTATGTACTATAATTAAGTAGTAGATCTCATCTAAAAAAATATTTTGTTTAAAAGTTAATTCCTATAAAAAATTTAAAAATAGAAGTCAAAAGTGAAAAATAATAAGGCCAAATGAAGGGACCAAAAACCTTTTGAACGGGTTCCCTTCGCGAACCAAGTGGCAGCTGACCGCGAGTTTGCAAATTGCAAGGCAGTTTGAGCTCCTCCGGACCGTACACGGTACGCCAACGCCACCAATCCAATCAACCAAGGCTCGACCATTCGAATCTGTCGGTGCAAAAAAAAAAAAATCCTGAAGCTTCTCACACGGATAGCAACGTCCCCTAAGACCTGATGGCTAACAGGACCACCTACCACGCGGCACAGCACAATCAAACGTTAAACGGAAACAAAAATCAAAAGAAGAAGAAGAAAAAAAACCGCGTGCTCCGTGCTCGCTAGCACTTGAGAAAAACGACCCCGTGCGTTCGAATGCGTTTCTTTCCGGTCGATGAGGAGTAGCTGTCAGGTGAGTCAAGCTGAAAGCTT
The DNA here is from genome assembly GCA_017311315.1 of Dendrocalamus latiflorus. NCBI lineage: Eukaryota > Viridiplantae > Streptophyta > Magnoliopsida > Poales > Poaceae > Dendrocalamus > Dendrocalamus latiflorus. Next base: position 49,113,189 of record CM029651.1, read on the forward strand.
CAACGCTTGATTGTTTAGTTCCACCGGCTTACTCCATCGGTTTCTGCGGCAGCGTGCGATGGAATGGAATCGTTCAAAGCTAGGTTGGTGGATCATTGGTCTCGTTTCAGAAGTTAAAAACCGTTTAAAATATATTAATTTTTTAATATAATTATTTTTTCTTTGTATTATTTGTAAAGATAAAATGGTATTTTTTTATTTTTCTTTAATTGAATGCATTCGAAAAATGTTAATTGTTATTACAATGTCATTTTAGCTAAACATAATCAGAAAAAGTCAAATGGAATACGGCGATAGATACAAGCCAGTGGTGTGGGAAGAAGCGCGTTAATGCGAAGCTGACCTGCTTAGATGGATGGATCATTGGGAGCGGCACAAGAAGATGGAGTCGGTGTGGTGTCGCATTATCTGACGTGCTCAAAATGCCAGGAAATTCGGCTAGGGAAATGCTGGTGATTTTGCTTTGACCAATTATAACCAGGAGTGCTCTAAGGCAGATGGATTTTTTTAATACATCTCTTGTCATTATAATTGGACATAATGTAAGTTTCTCCTATATCTACCGCTATTATAACCGGGGGATTCCCCGCCCAGCGCTTGGCCACGTCCCCCGCCCGCGCGCTCCGGGCGGCGCGTGGCGGGGGATTTTTCGTACGGCCAGAAGAGGTAATTTCCTTCTGTTTTTCGAAAATTACGTAAAGGTCCTTTTTTTCTCGCGAAAAGGTCCTTGTCAGTTTTTTTAATAAAATTTTTTGTTGGATAGCGCCCCACGGGTTTCCAAAATTACGTATAGGTCCTTATTTACTTACGTACAAGTCCTTACAAGTCCTCGGTTTTTTACGAAAAAGACCTTTAGCTTTTCTGAAATTACGCATATGTCCTCGATTTTTTCTCGAAACTCCCTGCGAATTTTCGTCTCTTTTATTTTGGTCCGCACGGTAGCTAGCGCGGTGTGCGCCGTGCTTATGCAGCTAGTTTTTTTAATACCAATACGCATATCTGTATGGACTACTTGCTTAAAAAAAGAATGATGAGGCCATGTTCAAGCGGCAACCCGGGGGGTATAAGAAGGCAATGTTTCATTTCCTCAGGCGATATAGCCAATCTCTCAAACGGTAGAAGCCATTTTTTTTTTACAGAACGGATATATGCGAATATACAATTAAGATATTTTATAACACAATCGCATTGCAGTAAGCTAGACATTCACGAGGCTTTCACAAAGCCCATCGAATATTTTCTGAGTCCCTCTTCAAAAAAAAAAAAAACTGTGTCGCTTGCTTTGAGTTACAGTATCTTGAAGGGAGAACTTTTTGGGACTATCCTGACATGAAAACTGTTCTAATCACCGTTCAGTGATGCAAGCCAATATGGAACCACGACGAGACAGTCCTATAGAAAATTTTCCCCGAAGGTGCAAACCATTATGTGGAGAAGCGGCTCAACTACACCCAATATACTAGATAGTATTTGTAGCACCCAAAATTACGTCTCGAAGTATAAATGTTACCGATACGAAGTAAGGATCAGAAATAGCGGTTTGAATATAGCAGCCGTTACATAGCCGATTTAGTGGCCTGTCACTGCCTTATCATTTCCGTGCAAAATGAAAATCCCAAATTAGTAACGGTCGCTGCACTCTATACTCATCCTCCTTAGCCATCGTGTCCTAATCTCTTGCTCCATGGCTAATGGTGGTCACCATCACCATACTCGACGTATGGCTGAGCCTCATGTTCTTTATTTGCTGCTCGCTTGCTCGTAGCTTGACCAACCGATAACCGTCGGTGAGCAACTAAAACTGAGAGACACGCTTGCAAGTGCAAACCCATGTCCACCCCGACGTTTTTAACGTTTGAAGTCTGAACTGATGCTAAGATAAAGTCTGAACTATGATATCTGAACTTCTAGTGTTGTTATTTGATTGCTCTAACATTGATTTTATGCAATATCTAATTTCAGCTAAATTATCATGCATGTATTGCTTATGTCTAAGTTACTAATTGACTTGGTTGTCTTGTATACTGTAGTTGCTTTTAATCGTGGTAGAAAGTTATTAGCTATACATGGTTAACTAAAAAAATCACAAGTACCTTTAAATTTCGCTATATAAATATAGTGTCGGTTATATCGCCCGCTATCTGCTATACTTTATGCGGACACCAATTCATTAGAACTCCGCTACGCGCTATTCAGTGACTTGCCTACACCCAATGCAACACATCAAACCGAAAGCAACAACATCACCCATAGAAAAGTAGAAAAAACACCGAATCAACACAAAAAATCGCATCTATCTAAGAAAACATCACAATTTACGAAAAAAGAAAAAGGAAGAGGAGAGAGGGGAAAAAAAAAACTGAGGAATCAAACAAACTCCTCCCCTCCTCTCTCTCCTTCCTCCTCCGGCCAGAAGAGGAAGGGGAGGAAGCAACACCACAGCCTAGCCTAGCCTAGCCGCCCACCGTATTTCATTAGCCTCCCGGAAATCCCCAATCCGTCGAGAGCCCCCAAAATCCCCCGCCAATTTAGCTGATAGGCCCTCGCGTTGCCCCGTATTTGCACGCCGCGACCTGCATTATTCCGTTTTTCTTCCCCTATTAGTACCACCCGTGCGATTAGCATGTCTCCGCCCAATGCCACCGCCTCGCCGCCGTCGCCGGAACCCTAGGCCGCCGGAGTCGGAGCTCCCGTCGTCGGCGCCGTCGGCGGGGGAGGAGGAGGATGCAGCTGCGGATCTCGCCGAGCATGCGCAGCATCACCATCTCGAGCAGCAATGGCGTCGTCGACTCCATGAAGGTGCGCGTCGCGCCGCAGCCGCCCCCGCCACCGCCGCTCGCGCTGCAGGGCGCGGGGCGGCGCGGCGGCGGGGGAGGAGGGGGCACGGGCTGGTACTGGCGAGCGGTGGCTTTCCCGGCTGTCGTGGCGCTCGGCTGCCTCCTGCCCTTCGCCTTCATCCTCACCGCCGTGCCGGCGCTCGAGGCCGGCGGCAGCAAGTGCTCCTCCATCGGTAAGATCGCCGGCCGCGATCTCGCCGCGTTTTTGGGTTTCGTTGCGGTGGGTTGAGTTGTTGATTTGGTGCGTTTGGGGCGGCAAAGCTCGGATCATAGTGCCCTTGGGCGTATGATTTTGTGGTGTCGGTGGGAATGTGGGAACATGGAGATGGTTCATGCCTAGATTTCGTGCTGAAAACGTGTGATTTGTTCTCTGATAGGCGCACTCATTAAGCTGGAGATTCAGCTATCCGGTTTGGCGATCTCGTTCATTAGTTCTGGTGATTTGAACTGAAACCAAGAGAGTTAACGATTTGGGTTTATATTCGGCTTTCGGGCGAGTTAATTTTTGGATCTCACGCACATGATTTTCGGCTATTGGCTAAAATGTAGGACCGGGACTCTCTAGTTTTGAACCATCCCGTTGGTTAGATTTGGGCGCTGGATTAATGCTATCAGCTACAATGTTGGATTTGGAACAGATTTTTTTATCCTAGTTTTGAGCTGAATCTTGCAAGACTGGAGTAGAAACGGCATCCTGAAAGATGCTATCAGCTTTCCCTACATATCAATCGTAAGCTGCAGCTGGCTACTGATCAGCTAGACTCCAAATTTTTTGCTTGGCGTTGATAATTGGGACATCAAGGACAATGTGTGTGCGAGAGGGGTACCTCGATGCACCTGGCTGATTGATTCATTGAAGTTAAAAGTGCTTTGCCTCAGCGTCATTGGCAGCAAGCTTCTTGGCCACCCTGCTCTGACTTGATTAGATTCGTAACTACGGCCACTCAATGGTTCTCCTCTCCTACTCTTTCAGCAAACCCTGAACATGCTGCCACCAAGCAATCGTTTCTATTCGATGTTGTGGTTGGAATTTAAAATGTGCTTTCTTTTTGCTTGGACCTAATCAGTTCTGTGTCCTTGAGTGGAAAGGATTTTGTCATATAAGCTTGAATGTAGGTCTGGCACCTCAGAGCTGGTTAGACAGCTTATTTTGCTCAAGAATTTGAAACATGGGGCTATGGGCATTGCTTCCGTTTTGATCGAGAATTTGAGATGAAATATTTTGACTGCTGGTCACAATAGCATATTATCCTATAACCTATGTATTTATACCTTCCAATTAATATAAGAATATCTATATCTCGAAAATGCACATGGTAGCTCCAATTCCTCCTACTTTTATCATATAATAGATCTATATATTTTTTGGTAAACGAACCTAACTTTTGAATTGGAGAGAGTAGTTAAGGACTCAAGGCAAATAGATTAGCTCAACTCCATGGCTTATTGGAAGCTATACTGGAGCCACAGCCAGATCTTGTAACAAAATATTGGAGTGTCTGTTTTGGACCTTTTGGTACTAGTACCCTAGTCTCCATATGCTAGGGACATTTGTTCTAAAGCTTGAACAAAACAAATTAGGCTTGCCGCCATGCTTGTCGTGGTGTCACCAAGTCATCGCCTTGGCGTCGTGGTGGTCCGGGGGGGATGCCATGGAGGTTCGCCTTGACTTGGTCGCGCCCCGGATGGCCATCCCGAGCTCCCCTGCTCTCTCCTCCTCCCCCACTCCCATCCCGTGGCCACCCCTCCCGTCTTCCTCGGCTCCGATTGGATCTGGTTGTATTATGGCCGGGGACTGTTGGATTAGGCGGGAGATGGGCGACGGAGATGGAGCGGGAGGCGGCGGCGTGGAGAAGCCACACTGGGGACAGGAGGCAGTGGGGAGAGGAGATGGCATCGGGAGGGGAGGGAGGAGAGGAGGCGGCTATGCCGGGGGGGGGGGGGGGGAGCGGCACCGTGGGGGTGGGGGAGGAGGCACGACGCGATGGCGGTTGGGACGGGAGAGAGAGAGGAGGCAGTGAGCTCGGGACGGCAGAGAGAGAGAGAGAGAGGAGTCGGGAGTGAGGGAGATATTTGGATGGGAGTCGGGAATGAATAGACAGGAGTCGGGACCCGACTGTAAAGAATAAATTTTTGGAGGACTTGGAGAGGAGATCGGACACTACTGCTGCTGCTTCGCCTTTTCTCGCCTATGGGACGCCATGGCGTCTTGGCACCTTTCCGGCGCCGTGGTCGCCAAGTACTCTGTGACAACCATGCTTGCCGCTCATTCAAGGTTCCTGCTTCATGGTAAAAAAATGTGACATATTGACTTGAGCTTTTCCACAGTAGTACCTGGAACCTCATCTTGGCCAAATATGCTCCAAGATTATGTCCGATTTTGTCTATGGATGGGATCTCCAATTCTGTTGTTTGAGATTTGGTGTTGTTTTAAGTTGTCTAATTGGGATGTAGGCATACAATTTTCTGCAAGCTGCTAATATGACATTAGTAAGATTGTTTTTATCCATGTGTCATGGGTCTTCTGGTATGGTGGATGCCTGGATGGTGTTATTAAGTTTTTTCACTGCTTACTGCAGATGTGTTTTCTGTTGTATTGCTTTTCTTATGGTTAGCTATCATGTCCTACAGGTCTACTCTAAATTTCCGAGCTTGTTGCATGTATTTTTTTGTAACTGTTGCAGTCTTGTTTTGCAGATTGCTTGGGGAGGCGAATAGGACCTAGTTTTCTTGGTAGGCAGGAGGGTGATTCTACGGTAAGTTACTTGATTCGTTGTACTTTCTTTGTTTGTAAAATAAGGCTCTATGTTTTACTGTTTGTCTTGAAGAGAAATCAAATTGTATTTACTTTTCTTACTCAATGTGAACAGAGGCTGGTGCAAGATCTGTATAGAATTTTTTATCAAGTTAACAATGAGGAATTTCCTTCGGATAAAAAATTACCAGAATCATTCAGGGAGTTTCTTCTGGAGATGAAGGATAACCACTACGATGCTAGAACATTTGCTGTTAGGTTGAAGGCTATGGTATGGAACCTTGTTTAATCTTGCGCTGTTGCATTAATTAAAGTTCAATTTTAAAAAATTGTATGGGCCTGTTTGGGTTTTAAAGTATCTGAAAACCACAGTTACAGTATTTTGTTTTAAAAACATCTCTCTTAGGCTAATTAGCTCTTGTTACGAAAATTTATCAAAGCTATGTACCTAACCTGGTAGCTATTTTTATCTTTGGGCATGCATTTCTATTGTTGGTAGATATATATGGACCAATACATGGTACATGATAGCTGTATATAACTGGAAGTTTGGGTTTATATATTGCAACAATCTGATCTCATGAAAGCCTGGAGATCCATGTTCTGCAGCAACAGAATACCAACATTGAATAATGGTGTTGGAACGTGAGGAAATAAAACTAATAATTAAATGCATAGAGATTGACATGGCTATACAAAACTAGGAGGCGAGGCGTCACTTTGTTTTCTGTAAAGAGGTTGTGAGTGGATTTTTCAAACATCCAATCCAAAAAAGCATGGTATTTGGTATACTGAGGTTTTTAAAACAGCAGTGTTTGTTGTACCCAAATTCCTTAAATTTTTTGATACTACAATATTTTTGAGAAAGCATGGTATTCCCTAAGAATTGCGAAAGACTATGGATTCAAACAGGCCCATAATGTTGCATAACTACTTGGTACTTGCGTCTAAAACAACTAACTTCTAAAAATTTGCGTCTAAAGCAGCTTACTTCTAAAACTAAATTGGTTTTGTTATCTGTATTAGTGTATTTGGTAGTCTCAAATATGATATTAACTATTTGCATTTCTGGACAAATTCTAATAAATTTGGTGTTTTGTTAAGTTTTGGTCCCTGCTAGCACCATATATCCCTGACGAGGCACTGTAATGCACTGTGTTGTGTTTGTAAATTATATTTTAATTACTCCTATGCTTGCAGATGAAAAGCATGGATAAGGAGGTAAAGAGGTCAAGGTTGGCAGAACAACTGTATAAACATTATGCTGCAACTGCTATTCCCAAAGGCATCCATTGCTTGTCTCTGCGCCTTACTGATGAATACTCCTCAAATGCTCATGCACGGAAACAATTGCCACCACCTGAACTATTACCTTTGCTTTCTGATAATTCCTTCCAACATTATATTCTGGCTAGTGATAACATCCTTGCTGCTTCAGTTGTTGTCAGCTCAACTGTACGGTCTTCCTCGGTACCTGAGAAAGTAGTCTTTCATGTTATTACCGATAAGAAAACATATCCAGGGATGCATTCATGGTTTGCTCTTAATTCTATATCACCTGCAATAGTTGAAGTGAAAGGTGTTCATCAGTTTGATTGGTTGACAAGAGAAAATGTCCCAGTACTAGAGGCTATAGAAAACCACCGTGGAGTCAGAAATCACTATCATGGGGATCATGGAACAGTTTCCAGTGCAAGCGACAATCCAAGGGTGCTTGCTTCAAAGCTGCAGGCTCGTAGCCCCAAATACATATCCCTGCTTAACCATCTCCGCATTTATTTGCCTGAGGTGCCTTTTCATCAGAAACATTCTCTGTTTTGGCTTTCTATCTGTTACTATACAATAGTTCAAATTTATGGTCTAATGGAATTATGGAATATGCTCTGGCACCTATATTCACAAGTGGCTGTAGTTTATGTAGTATTATTTCAAAGGTTTTTGGATGGTTTTACCAGTGTTAGCATTTCAGTATTGATGTTTCAACTAAATTCCCTGGTCATGACAGGATTAAGGTCATACTTCAACATACTTCCACATCATAGTATTTGGTTATGTAGATGGTTGCCTTGGAGACTCTTGCTGATTAATTGAGCTCACAAATGTTGCAGTGAAAAAACATTCTTGCACACAACAAATGAATGGTGGGGAAAATCTACCATCAAAAGAAAAAATGAGGCATACTCAAGCTCAAGTAAACTCAAATGTGTTGAATATGCTTTGATATGGCAATTAGATTATGCAGTTAATTTGAATTAAATAGCCTTCTAATCAGGTTAAGCCTTTTTTCTGGCACCAGGGGGTTACGAAAATAGCATTAGAATGGGCTGAATCATGCAAAATTACTCACTATGACCTTTACAGCTACGGACCAGCTAAAGATATGGTCTATCCATCTATCTCAAGTGATGGATGCTGAAAACTGCCAGGATAGATATCCCACCAACCATCTCACTATTAAGATGCATGTTTGATTCTCTTTCTATGTGAGATTAAAATATAGACAAAAAAGTTGTTATGGGCTAATGTGGAACGACAGAGGTTGTACGAGTGGATCACAGGCGGTCAAACCTTGAATGACTGACGATGTGAGGGCGCCAGCCGATGGAGGAAGGTTTGTGCGCCTGAGCGCATAGGGTGGAGATGAAGGGGTGAAGAAAGGTAACGCTTGCCTGCTTGCGTCTCCGCATGTAGTGTTATCCGACCATGACATCTCCCGTTCTCCGGAAATAGCTCGTCCTCGAGTTGCAGGGTGGCGATCATGGCTGCAACTCGAGGTGTCCCCATGTTGACGAAAGGCCGTGTAGCTGGAGGAATGACACATGGAGAAGGATCAACAAAGCGCTAATGGCCTGCAGTGACGGTAACAACTCCATGATGGCTTGACATTGCATGATTTGTCGCCGGCATGGGCAACTCATGTGGGGTAGCAAGGGCACCCTTTATACCATGGAGCACAATGGTGGTGGGAGAGGCACGACAATGTCGCCGACCCCTACATGGCACCAGTCATGTTATGCACCAATGAAGGCACGATATTGGTCTGCGATGAGAATATCGCGAAACCATGGTGATCTTCTTCTTCTTTGGCGACGACATCAATGGCGTTGCTAAGGGCAGCACTACTGGAAGAGCAACCATCACCAGCGGTAGTGAAGAAGTAAGTAGCACAGTTCTTCCTTGACCTCTATCGCGAGCCTCATGTAGTCTTGGATTTCTGAGCGGAGCTCAGCGTAGAGGCCCCTCATGGCTTTGAGCTCATCGGCATCGAAAGCCATTGTGAGTGGATTTGATACCAACTTATTATGGGCTAATGTGGAACGGCGGAGGTTGTACGAGTGGATCACAGGCGGTCAAACCTTGAATGACTGACGACGTGAGGGCGCCAGCTGATAGAGGAAGGTCTGTGCGACTGGTCGCACAGGGCGGAGACGAAGGGGGTGAAGAAAGGTAAACACTTCTTTTTTAATTCCAATAGCATGCGGCTGCTCCCTTGTATAGACGGGCTTCCCCTAACAGATATAATCTAATCTTAATCATATCTCTAACAATAGAAACTAATCGCTAACTTCCTAACTGCCAAGGAAAGTAACCAACTTTAGAAAGATACTAACTACTCGAGATAACCTGCCATATCTGCAACATCGTCCTAAACAGCCGTTGTACCTGCGCTTGCTATTGCTGCGCCAGTGCTGGTCTCACCCGGCCCCCTTGGTTGTGACGCCTGCCTGCTTGTCGCCTGGTTCGGACGCGTGGTCGACACAACGTGCTTGATCCAATGTGATCGACACAACGTGGTCGACGCAATGTGACCGACCCCAACGTGGTCGACACGCTTTCATGATACACACCTGCCTGCTTGCGTCTCCGCGTGTAGTGTTGTCTGACCATGACAAAAGTGCATTTCTGCTTTTTTTGGATGATTGCCACGTGTTGGTTGTGCACTTATGATTTCTGCTAAAATGTGCCACACTGTCATATTTCCCCCCTTCTCTTTAATATGCCGTTTTTTTTTTTGCCAATTCTGGTAAATCATTAAGTTACATGAACACTGTTTTTGCCTTCAAGTCAGGCCATATGCAACCTATCACAAGATTGTAACAATGTTCTCTAAATAAAAAAAGACAAACTGTCGTGTTGTGATGTTCATAGTTCTTCACCTGATGCTGTTCTCATTTATTTAACCAGCTCTTTCCGAACCTCAACAAGGTGGTCTTCCTTGATGATGACATTGTTGTTCAGCGTGATTTGTCTCCCCTTTGGGAGATCGATCTCAAAGGGAAGGTGAATGGGGCTGTGGAGACATGCAGAGGTGAAGACAGCTGGGTGATGTCTAAGCGCTTTAGGACATATTTCAACTTTTCTCACCCTGTGATAGCTCGAAGCCTTGACCCAGATGAATGTGCATGGGCATATGGGATGAACATCTTTGATCTCACAGCTTGGAAGAAGACAAACATTAGGGATACATATCATTTCTGGTTGAAGGAGGTAACATATTTTAACCTCACAAGAATAAGCTACATGTTATATATGAGTTAAATGGATGCTTTGATCATTGCCATGCCGTATTTTGTGCGTCATACTTTAGTGACTTTGTTTCCGAATTGAAAATGTCCAGGTATTTTGCATGTCAATTTTGTGCTGTGCACACTGCACAATTTTCCTAAATCTATAAAAACCTTGATTTGAACGTATCTGCTGGAATTATAAATGTAAAAAAAGATAATTTCCTTGTGTCTGCAATTCTGCTTGGTTCACATTTGTTTGTATATTCTTCCCAACATCGAAAAGTAAGAAAAACTTAACTAAAGCATTGTTAGCCGCTTAGGTATGAACAGTTTAACTTGCAACTTTGTGTGTATTGGTGCAAGCTTAAAATTTATGATGCTAATCATTTCAATTTCTTTGCAGAATCTAAATTCTGGTCTTACTCTCTGGAAATTTGGTACTTTACCACCTGCACTTATAGCATTCAGGGGTCATGTGCGTGGTATAGACCCATCTTGGCACATGCTTGGCTTAGGATACCAAGAAAAGACGGACATTGAAAGTCTTAGGAGTGCTGCAGTGATCCACTACAATGGTCAGTGCAAGCCATGGCTAGACATTGCTTTTAAAAACCTACAACCATTTTGGACGAAGCATGTTAACTACTCTAATGACTTCATTAGAAACTGCCATATTTTGGAGCCCAAATAGAGAGTGATTTTGGACAAATGGTGTAGACACAATCACACAATGAGGGAGCATAGCTTATCATTGGTTTGTTCGCTGGAGAGGCTGATTGCTCTTGGGTCGGAATATTGGTTAATTGAGGGAAGCAATCATCACTGAACATATATCTCTGACCATCCCCTGCATGGACCGGCTTGCAAATACCTCGAGAATTTTCATCTGTATCCTACGAGTACACGATTCTTTTCATCTGTATCATAACGGCGCGCCATTTTTTTTGGTACTATAACTGTGAAGGATAGCTCGGTGAGGTTTCTTCCTCTGGGCTTGGGCTAATCCTTTATCGCAGAATAATGCAGCGGAGGGGCTAGCAGATTGAATGATTGATTGATCATGGTGAAGAAAGGAGGAAGCTATTATGAGGTCGCGAGAGTTTACATGTTTTCCCTCCATTTATTCTTTGATTTTCCTTCTTGATATACTCGGGTCCTTAAAATTTTGTTCTGTTAGTTTTGTGATTGCCTTGGTAGGTTTGGTAGGTTCGAGATGATTGTAGTAGAGATGCCATTGTTTGTGAGTAACCTACAGGATATTGTTACAATTGTTGACATATTGATAATGTGCAGATAATTCTTTCAGAGAGCATTTGTGCTAAATACTGTTATCGAAGTAGAGAACTAGATCCATTGACTCGGTGATTATGCCGATATATCTGACTAAAGAACTGATCAAATATTGACGAAACTGCGTCATTGCTCAGGACCAAGTCGCTCGTAAAGCTTGGCATTTGAATCTCGACTTGAATTGAAGTGAGATGGAAAACTTCTATCAACATGAAATGATCATTGCTGTTCATGGCAATTTTGGATAAGTTTGTTCGTACATAAAACCTCGTTTACCGCATTTAACCAGTCCTAATTTAGTACGCAGTTGCTTAATATTCTAGATGCCGTTGGAATTGGAATGGCCCTGATCAATATGGCTTTAGCTTCTGGCTTCAGTTTATTTTTGCACTATTCATAAATTTCGTCTTTTTCTGAACTTTTGGCTTTTTTTAGTTTTTTTACCGGTTCTTTTTTCCTCGTATTTGTTTACATTATACGTGATGGGCTAATATGTTTTTTCTATTTTTAAATTTTTTTAAATTTAATTATGGTAAATAAGCCTCTGTCAGCTACAGTGCTTTTTTCAGCCAGCTACAGTGTTTTCAGCCATAAGCCATGAGGCTTTCAGCCGAACCGATCACCACCTAGTCATGCCGAAACTGAAGGTCTGCTCCGCGCAACCAAAAAAAGAACAAGGGTCTGTTCTTTTAAACTTACGGCTTATAATTTTTCACGAATAAACAAATATGATGATTTCTTCGTTACTATTTCAAAACAGTTTATCAAAATAATATTTTAAAAACAATTTATCAACTTTCGATTCGCTCGTATGAACCCTTTTATAACATCAAAAACTATAAGGCACAGCCCCCGGCCCCGGGGGTGGGAAGGCTACCACCACAAGCTTGGGTAAGCACGCGGGGGAGTTGGGGGGGGGGGGGGCTGGGAAGGCTACAAACTAGGTACCATGGTGCAAGAGGCAAGGCAGGCAGCTACGTGGTGAGCACAAAGCTTATCAGGGTGGTTTATGTATTTATGTCGCTAGATTTGTTATATATTAAATATTGATATTTATTTATATTTTGTTGTTCGTTTTAATTATAAGTTGATTTTGGTGGTCATTTGTGTAAATTTTTGTTCTTTCTAATTATAGGTTGATTTTTGTATAAAATTTATATTAATTCTTAGGGTTTTAGAACATATGTGTAAAGCTCCTATTGTTGTAACCTTATTGTTTACTTGTTTCCTTACGTTTCTATGTTTATCCACATTTCAGTCTCGATAGGCAAGTATGCATCTAGGTTTGTGGCATCGTGGTCTATTGTACACAACATTGACATGTAAAACCTTATATTGTCTTTACTATTCAGGCCCGGCCCGGGGGGGGGGGGGGGGGGGCGAGCGGGGCGGCCGCCCTGGGCCCCCAAAACCCAGGGGCCCCCATACGTGTATATACATTGTATATGTATGGATATACTAATACTATCCGGAGGCTATCGGTCGGTCTATCTTCAGTTCAGATCTTTCGTGATTTCGTCTAGGGCCGTAGGGTCGGGAACTAGGGCGGCGCCACGCCAGCACCATCACGCCGCGCGGCCGAGCCGCCGAGGTTGGCCGTCGCCCGACGCCCGTCTGCCTGCCCGTCTCTAGAGTCTAGACCAGGGCCGGTCCTGAGATTTTAGAGGCCCGGGGCGAAACTAGAAATAGAGGCCCTACTATAAATATCTAAATATAAATCTACATACACACACACATATATATATATATCTAATTTTACCAACAAACTCTTAAAATGCGTTATGTATTAAAGAAAAATACATATCAAAGAGTTTATAGATATTACCTTAAAAATTTCTTCTAACATTTCTAGATGCGAAGTCATTGATGATGGTATTGATATCAATCTCATCCAATAATTTCTTCTCAATACATAAAGTTGCCAAACCGTTTAACCTCTCTGAGACATTGTTGACCTTAAATAATTCTTCAACAATTTCAACTTTGAAAAGCTTCTTTCAGCTGATGCCACAGTCACAGGCATAGTAAATAAAATCCGATAAGCAATAGAAATATTAGGATAACAATCCGCTTCTCTGACAAACTCAAAGATCTCCATAGCAGACATTGGTTTATCTGATAAAGTCAATTGCATAACACTTAACTCAGAAATTAGATCATTTAACTCAACATCAGATGAACCATCTAGAGAGAAAGTTTCTGCAAATTTTGTACAACATTCTTTTAATTCAGTTCGATCCAATGACTTCAATGTTGTTGAACTCATTAAAAATCCAAATATACTTCCGAATGTTTGGAGTTCTTGAAATCTACTTTTCAATGAATTGATTGCCATATCAACCATAACAAAAAAATAATTAACTTCAAATAATTAACTCAACATCAGATGAGCTAATTATTTTTTGTGAGGCGACATGACCGCACGAGCCAACTTTGTGAGGCGACATGACCGCACGAGCCAGCTTTGCGGAGTGAGAAGACTAGAGGAGACACTTTCATGCAGCGACAGGATCACACGCGCCAATTTTGCGCAGTGACGTAACCGTACAGGCTAGCTTTGCACCGTGAGAAGACCAGATGAGACACCTTTGCTCAGCGACAGGACCACACGGGCCAGCTTTGCACAGCGATATGACTGCATGGGCCAGCTTTGCATAGTTAGAAGACCAGATGGTCCACCTTTGCACAGCGAGTACACCAGACGGGACAACTTTGCGCAGTGACAAGACCAAAGGGTGCAGCTTTGCGCAGCGTGAAGACCTGACTGGCCAGTTTTGCGTACCGACAATACCACACTGGGTAGCTTTGCGTAGTGAGAAGACCACACGGGCATTTTCATGCAGTGAGAAGGCCACAAGAGGCTCTATAAAAGAAGGTCGTAGAGATTTATGAGAGAACACTACACAAACAAACCCAATACTATACTGGCGCTTGCTTCACCACACCGGGATGGACAAGAGGCAGAAGAAGTAATGGGATAAGATGATGAAGCAATGAGAGGAGATCTGCGATCTAGCAAGGTCAACTGCCGCCCGCGATGAGAAAGAAAGGGCTGATCCGGCCCGAGCAGAACAAGCCCAGCGTGCTACGAGGTCAGCTTTCCGCAACGATGCGTTTTTTAATATGGGGTTAACAGGAAGATTATAGTAAAAAATATACTGAGTTCAGCTATACCGATAAAAATCGCATGACTATTTTTCTCTGCATTCCGTCTCTTACGAACAAGTAGAATTCAAAATTTTAAACCATAAATCATAAGACATAGCCTAAAAAAACCCACCCATGGCTCAGCCTCCAATTTATTAATGATAAGGATCATGAGCAGTGGCGGACCTAGAAAAAAAAATATAGGTAGGACGAAGTCCAATGACGGACCAACGAAAAAAACTAGATAGGTTGAAGTCGAAAGCGTAAAATAAACAGTAGTACCCAAAAGCAAAACAATCCATGATTAAACTATGTTGCAATCACACTAATAAAAGTATGTGATACGAAATAGAAACAACTACAATTTGCATGTTAACATATGTAGATAACGGAAAGACAATGAAAAATACCTCACTAATGAAGTTTAATCCATAATTGTAAATGAGCTATAAAAGAAACAACATGTCAATTGTGAAAGATAGATAAATCAGTAGTGTCACAATTCGATAATAGAATATAAAAGATGTAATAAAAAAGAAGACAAAAAATATACCAATGAATAACTAAGTACGTCTAGGAGAACAAGGCATTTTCATTCTTCGAGTTTTCATGTCTTGAAATCGTTTCTTGATTTTTTTTCACGATCAAGTCCTTTGAATATCTCTCGCTCGATATAGCACACCATCAAGTCATTAAGCCAATCATCGGACATTTTATTACGCAAATCGGCCTTGCAAATTTGCTAAAATAGCTTTTCAAATCATTTCTATTCATTTTGAATTTGAACAAGCCTCGGGTCACTATTTCTGGAGAGATAAAAATATAAGTACCCTCATTTTGACAAGCTAATTTACATATTCTACATAAAATTTTGACAAGCTATTAAAATTGATACTCAAATACGCAAGTCTGATATCTAAAATAAATAGAATTTATTGTAACTTTATAAAATAGAACTATAGATTCACTAAATTAGTGAATCGCCCGGTCGGCGGCCGGTCGGTTTCTCCTCAAATCACCTCAAATCCGCGCCTCGCCTCCTCAAATCCACGCCTCAGCTTCTCCTCAAAGGCTCAAATCACCCGGTCGGCTTCTTCAATCCTCAAATCACCCAGCCCGCCGGCCGCTCTGGCGCTCTCCTCACCTCCACAAATCCGCGCCTCGGCCTTCCCGGCCTCCCCCGTCCCCCGGCCACCGCGTCGCTCCCCGGCTCCCCCGTTCCCCGGCCACCGCCTCCCGCCTCCCGGCCTCCCCTAGCCGCCTGGGCGCCGCCGCGCCGCGCCGTCCTCTGAGGCTCCGACTCCTTCACGGCTCCGCCTGGGCGCCGCCGCCGCGCCGTCCTCCGCCTCTGGCCTCTGCCGCTCGGGATCTAGGGATCAGGGGGGTCCGTCGGCGAGGGGAGCTCGGGCGGCCGCCCGGGCTCGCCCGAAGGGCAGATCCGCCCCTGATCATGAGTAACGCATTCTAGACATAATCTAATGCATGTACTTGTCTCCAATTAATATTTGTCGAATTCTCCGGTGCTATGACACCTACTCTGAAGTCTGAAGGGTAATGAGTAATACATGCAAATCTAATGCATGTACTTATCTTTAATTTACGAGATTTGTTTTGTCATGTTATATTCATTCAACTTATGGTTTCCAATCTTATCACACACCAAGGCTAATACGTGCAGCCCCAATCTCAATGCAGCCTACTGGAGACGGCGAGTGGTGTCCCTGGTTTTGAGTCCTTGACGTACCTATGGAGTTATGATCCTATCTAATTTCAAAATCGATGCAAAAATGGACACGTAGACGGCTTCATGCAATACTTGTGGAGACATTGCCCATAAGTCAAACGGCCAAAATTATATGTTATAGATGGTATTTTCCTATCTTAATATAACAGTTGTATTCATTATAGAGATCTTACATATATTTATTTGATCTGCATTATTATAATCTTGATCCATCAAAATTGACGATATAGATCCCTTCTCTCTTTTTTTTTTGATTAAAGGGATAATCTTTAACCCTTAAGAGCGAATATGAGTGCTTCTTTTTCTATCGTTTTAAGTAATTTTCATTCCATATTTATTTTGAATGTTAGATATTTAGGATTTCAATTTGGAATTCATATAAAAGATCAAATCGCTAACTTTTCCTTGATTTTATTCTAAATAATCTATTGTTGGATTGTACAAGATAGGAAGATTTTTATATAGTTTTAGCTTGGAATTATATGCAAATCCAACTGATTTTTTTTTATTTTATTCCGAATTTAAGCTATTTAGAAATTTTACTTTAAAGTTCGTATGGAAATCAAATAGCAAATTTTATTTTATTTTTTTGTTCCAAGTTTCAGTTTTAGGTTGAACTTTGTATACAAATCCAACTACTAATTTTTATTTTGAATTTGACTTTTACTTTGAAGTTCATATGGGAATTAAATTACTTATTTTATTTTATTTTTGTTCCAAATTTAAGGTATTTAGGGCTTTTACTTTGGAATTTGTATAGAAATTAAATTGCTTATTTTATTTTTATTTCAAATATCAGTGTTCGGTAGCAATTCATATATAGATTCAACTACTAACTTTTATTTAATTTTTATTCCGAATTTTAGTTTTACTTTGAATTTCGAATGAAAATCAATTAGCTAATTTCCTTTTATTTTTGTTTGGAATTTTAGTTATTTTTTGTTCTAGAGATGGACTCTTTTATTTAATCTACGTTGTTATAACTTAAGTTTGTCAGATGAACAGCTAGATCTTTTCTCTTTTTCTTCGATTAACATAAGAATTTCTTACCCTTATTCTTTTGATTTTGCTTTAATAATATAGTAGATACCGTGTGCAAGCCACAATAAGTAGCATACACTTATTTTTGGAGGGTGTATTTTCACTAGAAAGGACCCCAACAGGTATAAAGTTCAGGGGTTTTAGCCTTCCACGTCTATTTGTCTATCCGGTTAGTTTGCAAAGGTTCAAAGTTGTATTTTGTGTGTTTTAAAGATATTTGTTCTAAAAACTACGGGACATGCAGAGATAGTAAAGCAGCAACTTTTTTCTTTGAAAAAATTTGATAGTAAAGCAGCGTTACAAAGAGAATATTCCGGATAAAAAACTTGCTTAACACTTTCTAAGTTGGTTCTGCTTGTTCATTTCCTCCTTACATAATGCTATTTCTATCACAGAATGAACAAATGGGATGTTCTAAGGCATGTACCACAGTAAGAGGGTGTTTCTCTCAAGAACAGGCCTTAGCCTCGAACTTCGGTAGAACTACAAAGGCGATAGATGTGGGAGCTAGGTATACAGGCGAATTAACAGCAACAAGCACCGGATTCAGATCTGGAACGCTGCCATCGTCTGCCAGTTCCAACGGAACGCCGTTGAGCAGCATTGTCTTGCTCTGATAGGCGCCATCCTTGGCGGTCAGATGATACTCCTCCCTCTTTGCAATGTCACTTGATGGCTTCCTTCCCAGCCATGAAACTGCTCTTTTGAGGCTGTGGGCGAGAGAACTGTGCTTCTGGAGACCGGTTCTTTTGTCAAGGCTGGCGTTGATGTCATTCTGGAGGGTGACGTTGTATCCGGTGGTATTGCTTAGATTGATCAAGAGGACAGTGATCCCTTGCTGCATTTTGGGGGAAAAAAGCTTGTTCAGATAGCCAGCCAAGATGGCAGAATGGGTAATCTAGAAGACTTAAAAATAAGCTGATACGTCCGTGGAAGTACAGCAAAATTTCAGACATAACAAAACAGTCAGTTGTGCAATCATAAGTTTGCAAGTCAAGGAAAACAGCCATATCACTTCAATTTTAGTAACATGACATAAAAATCTTCAAAACTATCTCAAGCAGTTCGCTTGAAAAGGTATTAGTCACTCCATTGCTACTCGTACCTGTTGTTTCCTGCAGTGAGCATAAGCACGCAACTTACGTGGTGCATTGACATCAACTGAAAGAACTCCACTGCCCATAAGCCGATGCCATAATAGAGCGCTGAGAAGTGAGAACAAAAGAAAGTGGCCAAAATTTAATAACCGTGTTCCGTAGAACACTGCACTAAATCCCCTACTAAAAGTCTACAAATCTAGCCTTGCCTGTAGTAATCAGGATTTGGTAAAAAAGTTTCTGTGTCAAGTAGACTATAGTGGCCACCAATGAGAGTCTGCCTGCAGAATACTTTTGTATTGTACTTAGATGCCATTCCAAGTTGATCGAGATACCTGCTTGCATCGGAAAATCCATCACTTCTTGCCGGAGCAAGATACTACATCAGAGTGTAGTTGCATAAATTCATGAAAAAAGATTGAGAGCTGACCAGATGCTATTGATGAAGGTATTTGACACCAGTAGACCACCGTTGTTAAATACACCCCCACTTTCACTGACCCAAGCAGAAGCCCATGTTCCATGCCTTTGGAGGGTAAGTTGCATGCCCCTATAAGTATCTTCAGCATGATCTAAGTACTTAGGATCTAAGATCTTCCTTATAAGACGGACATCATCCCCTGAAAACAAAGTGTCACTGCTGATGCATTTTGTGTATTAATTACATGAATTTGGCATGGCTAATGATAAAATGACTAGGATGCCTGGCAAACAGTGCAGCTACATTTCTGATTGAATAAAAATGAGTTCGTCCCAACATTAAGATGTTCTTCACTAATCTTCTAAGAAAGGCCTTGCTATTCCTTGAGAGAATAGTTCGTGCATGCTTTTTCTTTAGGGATGTCATGCAGCCTTTCCTTCACAGTAGTATATGTCACAAAAAGAAGCAACCAAATTAAAAGTAGTGTGCCTATGAAAAATAGGGACCCACAACTCCACAAGTAACTTATCTTTTGGCATCTCATCAAACCATAATGCAATTCCTTATTAAACAGGACAACAAGCTTTTTTTATGAAAGCTAAACAAGCATTAGTATTATACATGGATGCAAGGTGAGTAAAGTCCTGCCTACAAAATGCCCAGCCATTTCTTCTGATATCTCCAGATCATGCAAAGCATCAAGCTATGGTTTTGGACATTGAAACGAGCCTTTTTGAATGTTATTAGAGCAAAAGCGACATATCACGTACCTCCACCAAGATTATAAATATGATGTGTCAAGGCACTAACAACACCATGACCTGAAGTTTGAAGTAGCTGAGTATACCACTGTTGATCAAAGAATCCTCCAGGGGCTAATAGGAGTGGCTGGGAGAGTGGTGCCTTATACAACTGTCGAAGGATGGATTTAAGTTCAATTACATCCTTTCCATAAAGTTTAGCATCGACTCTTGCTCCAATTCCATGCCCGCTCAGCTCATTACCTGAAAAAACAAGGAAAATTTTAAAAATGTAGCTCACATTCTTACTCATTTCATGTGTCAGAACCCAGAATTACTTCTTGTTTGGAACAAAAAGGGTGATATAAAAGAGCTGAGTACACAACAAAAGATACAGTAGATTACCAAATTCCCACGAGTCAACTGGGTATCCCTTTGAGATTGTGTATTTTACAAAGTCATATGCATTTGTAGAGTTCCATTTGCCTGCCCAGAAAGAACGCCGGACATTATATCTTCCATAAAGCGCATTCAGACCAAATGTGACAATTGCTCTGCAGACAGATGTTGCTCACCCATTAGCTTATTCTTCTAAGCATGTATAAACTGCACAAATGATGCTAAACAAGCATATGGGGCTTCATTTAGAAAAAAATTGAAAAATCTCACTTAATGCACATCAGATCCCTGTGCAAAACTACAAATATGTCACCTAGTTATGTTGACATGGCTTTGTTTTATTGTATCTGCTCCCTAGACAAATTGGTAATGCTGAAAACGTGCAGGAAAAGAGAACTGTTGGCCATTTTTTTCAGCTACCAGTAGGTCACACAAAATCCACACACTGCCGGAACTCAGAAGACCTGAAGGGAAATGTCATATCACATAGTTTCGAGACTATATGACTATATGAACACACATATACGAACATATGACACAAGTTATGCCTGCTACATTTAAATACTTAAAGCAACAGAATGAAAACAAACTTAAAATTAAAAGCCTCACCCTGTTTTATGGAATAGGCCATTCAACTTGTCCCACCTATCCATACTTAGACAACCAATTGAAAAACCAAACAAGCCATTTGACATATTTCTGAATGGGGAGCATGGACTATTTGCCCCCATATCGTAAACAACTCGGTCTTGCAAAGAGCCTCCCAGTCTAATCCTCAAATTATCAAATGCTGCGGACAAAATTAAAGAAGATTTTTTTGAGACATTTAGCAAACCAACCAACAATTGATTACAGTTGAAAAAGAGTTCTGCAAATAAAGAGAATTCTATTCACCAATATAACTCCCAACTATATATGGTGCAGAACTACAGATAGTATTATGTCAGAATTTGGAGGACTTACCTACTTGATATAGCACAGATAGTAAGAAATAAGAATACCATCTCAAAAGTAAAAAGAATTTTCTTTGGAATACACAATTCATAGTAGGTGTGCCTATTATGAACATAGAAATCACATTTTTTCTGCCTACAAATCCCGAAGGTTTAAGAACTAAGAGTTGTGGTTTTTACATTGTAGCAATGTTTGCATAAAGTGTATTGCACCAGAGCATTTATGTTTGCAGAATTCTTATCTTTCCAGCATCAGTCACTTATCTACACTAGTTCTCCTTTGAGAACCCATTTTTCCTAAAGAAATATAGTACAACAATGCTCAATCAAAATTTAGTGCGCTAAGAAACAAGAGAAAAAAAATTCAGTAAGGCATTAACATAGGTAGCATCTGTTGCCCTTATAGTGCCTATCGAGTTCCATAATTACAAGGAAAAAGAATACTTCTTGGAGTCGTACAAGCCACAGTTACCATTACAGTGATTTGTTATGCTTAGAAGTTAGAACAGATCATGCTGTTCAGTCTGTGGCTAAAGCGTATGTTGAGTTATATTTTAAATTAACTACATTTATTAGAGCTCAAAAGTCATCAGGGCACTAATGTTCACCTAAGAATTTGATCAAATTAAGTGATTATTCATGATATTTACAATATCTAGAAGGTGTCGACACACCTCACAACTATTCCCTAAGAAGGCAAATCTGCCTACCAGAATTTTCAAGAAGTCAAGAGATCACAACTATTTCCCTAAAAAATATATCACAATTATATAGATCCTTATACAGTTAAGAATGATGATTAATATGGAACCAACAACTACCGAATGAAATCCAAGTACATACCTTGAATGGCTTGAGCCAGAAAGGGGTGATCCAAATCCTGAATGAACCAGTTGGTCGCAACACCACATGAAAAGTAAGTCCATGAACCAACGTGCAATGACAGCCTACTCATAACAAGAGAAGAACATAGCCCATACCAAATTTAGAATTGAAGATTGACCCCATGGGCATTGATTGTAGTTACATTTCTCTGGCGGCCACCAGTCAATTGTAGCGCACACGTAATTCTCATCAGTTCCAGCAATTTTCGTTGATCCTTTAACTATGACCGTCGCTTCCTCTGGTTGCTGAGCCGAAGCCCAGCTAGGAGCATGCAGACAGATGAACACAAGAAGCAACAGCCTTACCACCATGCTTCCTGCCTAGAACATAAAAGCAAAATCAAGATTCAAATGTGTGTTTGCTATGCAAGACCAGCGGCCCGCCATTTCCTTGTGAACCCATTCTTGGAGGATTAAGATTAGAGGCCAAAAGCATGCACAATTAACCAGTGAAACTCTTAAATTTTCCCAGAACTCTTCGAATTCAACAACCGGACACCAGATATTAGGCAATGCAAAGCGAATTAACCAGCCAGATCAGTAACAGTACGAGCAAAGGTTTGTAAATGCCAACAAAATGCGCCATTTTTAACCCGGAGGGAGAAGCAAAGATCCCAACTTCCACAGCAAAACCTAGCATCTGCGAGAAAAGAAGACATTTTTAAGCCGGAGAAGGGAGAGCAGATCCCACCTTTCCCCTCCTTCGCCAATCACCCCGCGGCGAGAATCTTTTTCTTCGAACCCGGCAGAGCCGCGGCGGCGGTCGACCGCGCGGATTCGGAGGCGGATTTGGAGTTCCTGGACAGCTGAGTGCTGCCTCTCGGGATGCCGCTGCTACTACGGCAGTACAGCAGAAGCAGGTGCTTCTGGCTTCTGGGTGCGACGTGGCAGCGCGAGGAACAGAGCACCAGAACAAACAGTATATCTTGTTATGTGTGCCCTTCACACATCTCTGTCATGTGGTACAATTGTTAAGGGCATTTGTAGTGTATATAACTCAAGGGGTCTTAAGATAGGTCCCATCTAAACCTTAAGTCTGACTATAGTGTATATAACTCAAGGGGCCTTAAGACGGTCCCACTTGGCAGATAAAGAAAAATTGTATTTTAATGCTTGTGGCCAGGTCTTTAGCTTGAGGACCAGCCTTAAGCCTTTTTTTGCTTATAGCCTGCTTAAGGTCACCCCTGTAATGTATAAGGTTGACTTTAAGATGGCTTAAGACCCTCTATTTTCATACACTACAGATGCCCTAAGTCTTGTTGAATTGTTTGATTCAAGTGATGAGTGCCGTGATTTCTGGACGAACGTTGGGCGAGTGTGCTAGGATCTGCACATCAAGGGATAATACCACGATTTTTTTGGTAGAGGAAAGGTATCATCCATTCATAGATGATCATTCCAGAGTGCAACAGTTTTTGTCATTCCCCAAAGTAAGCAACTAACTATACACAGTATCAGGGTTTTAGGTTATTTCAAGTGATGTGAAATCGGATTTGCCTTTAGGGTTGATGAATGCTGAGACGGGTCGTCGGATTGGTAACTCAGTAGGCACAGGGTTGGATGTGGACAAGGATGAAGATGACCTTGCAGTGGGGGAATATCTCAGGATAAAGGTTTTGATTGACATCCGTAAGCCTCTAGTCAGGGGTATCACAATGGAAAAGGGGGAAGAAGAGGGGGAATTCTGGTGTAGGTTCAAGTATGAGTTCCTACCAAATTTTTGCTATTCGTGTGGTCTCCTAGGCCATGTGGAGAAGGACTGTGATGATGGTGTCTGGCGTCAGGAGGAGAAGCAGTTCGGGGAATGGCTGCGAGTGAACCCAGCAAGGAAGAAGGAGGGCAGGGGGAGATGGTCGGAAGGGGGAAGCTCGGGAGGAAGCCAACAGAACCGCAAGGAGTCGAGTTGGGGGAAGAATCGAGGGACCAAGATGGATGCTAGCAGTGATGGCTCCCGAAAAATCACTGGTACAAATGATGGCGAACTGAGGGATGATGGCGAAAGCCCTCTAAAAGTAATGGCAAATGTGGAGAGAAGCGGTATGCAAAGGAGGTTGGAATTTGAGGATCAAGTTCCAGGGGATAAGAGCGCGGGAAAGGAGTCACTGCAAATGTCCGAAGGCAGTGCAAAAGATGCATCAACAAATGAGTTAGAAGCACATCCTGTCGGGGCGGTGGTGCGCCCAGTGGCTGCCTGCAATCATAACACTGAGCAAGTAGAGCTGAAGGGGGGGGGGAGGATCACTTAACCATCCGGGTGAATGTGGGGGAGAAAGCGGAGGACAAATTCTGTTTGGAGGTTGATGGAAATGAGGACGGAAAGGTGGAGGGGGTTAAGGAACCTGGTGGAAGAGCAATAGAAACAAATAAGGTGGTTTTGCAGGAGGAATTTGAGGGGGGCAGTGGGGGGGATGTTTGAAGGCTTGTCACAGGTGTTAAAGAAGGCGACGTTTAAGCGGTGTCCCCGGACTGCTTCAGGAAAGGGGAAGCCTGATATTGCTATGGGAGATGAGCACAAGAAGAGACCAGCGCCGGGGACTTGCGAGGAGGGTATGGAGAGAAAGAAAAAGCAATGTTTGGGGGCGGGAGTTAGTAAAGGGGGGAGGAGCAGCACAACATTGTTGAGGCGGGATTGCCTGGTCAATCCCGCCAGTCCAAATAAGGATAATTGCTTGGAACTGTCGGGGTTTGGGGAGTGGCCCGGCAGTTCGTGGTCTTCTGAATGTCCAGAAGAAGGAGGCCCCGGATGTGATATTTCTGTCTGAAACAAAACATAACAGCATATGGTTGGATTTTCTTCGGTGGAGATTAGATATGCCAAATATGTGCGTCAAGGACAGTGTGGGTGCAAGCGGAGGTTTGGCGTTGTTCTGGAAAAAGGGTGTTGACTTAACGGTGAACAGCATGTCACGGTACCACATAGAAGCAACTGTGCAGGAGGAGGACGGTTTTAAATGGCGCTTCACCGGCATCTATGGTGCATCAAGGAGTGAGGAGAAGGACAAAACGTGGAAGCTGCTGAGAATTTTGAAAAATAGAAGCAATCTGCCATGGCTGTGCAGCGGTGACTTTAATGAAATCATGTTCAATTGTGAGAAGGAGGGAGGTCCCCCAAGATCGGAAAGGTGCATGGAAAGCTTTCGTGAAGCTCTTGAGGATTGTGACTTACATGACCTTGGGTTTGTTGGGGGATGTGTTTACATGGAGAAATCTACACCATAGGGCGGAAAGTTATGTAAAGGAAAGACTAGATAGGGCGGTGGCGAATAGCTTATGGAGAGCAAAATTTCCCCTTGTCCGTGTTGTAAATGGTGATCCAAGACATTCTGACTATAGACCTGTCGTTGTGGACACGGGAGGGAGGGAGAAAAAGGAATGGACCAAACCAATGGAGATCATGAAAAAATTTGAAGCTAGGTGGATGGAGGAGGAGGAGTGTGCGGTTCGGGTGGGGGAAGCTTGGAGTAAGGCACTTGAGATGGGGGATACAAGCTTGATGGAAATCCAGAAACACTTGCTGATGGAGTTATGGGAGTGGAACCGTACTGTCTTGGGTGAGCTTGAGAAGCGGATTAAAACAGCCAAGACTGATCTTGAGCGATGTCGAAGGGAGAGGATCAGCCAAGACCAAGTGAACAAGGAGCATGGGCTGCGGTATAAACTAGAAAGGTTGCTGGATCAACAACACATTTATTGGAAACAAAGAACCCACTCTACATGGCTGATCCAGGGGGACCGTAACACCAAGTTTTTTCATGCCCAAGCGTCGGAGCGAAGGCGGAAAAATCATGTGGGAAAGTTGGTGGATGATGGCGGCGCTGTGGTGGCGGGGAAAGATCTAAAAATGTTTATTGCTAATCAGTACCAAAAGCTTTTCATGTCAACTGCAGGTGACCAGGTGGAGGAGGTCCTTGAATGTGTGCAAAGGCGGGTCTCTCATGCCATGAATGAGGGCCTGACTGCGCCGTTCTCGGATGCGGAGGTGTGGAAGGCCTTGCAAGGTATGGGGGACTTGAAAGCTCCTAGCGCTGATGGAATCCCAGCAATATTCTACAAGAAGTTCTGGTCGCTGGTAGGTGACAAAGTGAAAGAGGAGGTCCTGGATGTTCTGAATGGGGGTACTATGCCAACAGGTTAGAATGACACGGTGATTGTGTTGATCCCCAAGTGTAGCAAACCGGAGAAACTGAAGGACCTAAGGCCCATAAGTATTTGCAATGTGGTGTACAAACTCATCTCAAAAGTACTAGCAAACAGGTTGAAAGGTATACTGCCGGAGATCATCTCACCCTCACAAAGTGCTTTTGTCCCCCGCCGTTTGATCACGGACAATGTACTGCTGGCTTACAAGTTCACCCACTATTTACATCAGCGCAAAAGTGGAAGAAGGGGAGTTGCAGCCATAAAACTTGATATGAGCAAGGCATATGACCGGGTCGAGTGGGGTTTCCTGAGGCGAGTGATGCAGAAGATGGGCTTCCATGAGGGATGGGTAGAGCGTATCATGATGTGTGTTACTACGGTGTCCTACCGGATCAAAGTGAATGATCACTACACGAACAGAGTGTTTCCACAAAGGGGGCTACGACAAGGTGATCCGTTGAGTCCCTACCTCTTCATTCTTTGTGCTGAGGCGTTGTCGGCCATGCTACAGAAAGCGGAGGAGGAGGGAAAGATTGAGGGGATCAAAGTCTGTAGGGAGGCACCACGGATAAATCATTTGTTTTTTGCTGATGATTCTCTTATCTTGATGCGGGCATAGAAGGATGATGCTAGAGAATTACAAAGGATCCTAGATGTGTATGAGAGAGCTTCGGGTCAAGTGATTAATAGAGATAAATCATCTGTTTTGTTCAGTCCTAACACAAGTCAAGTAGACAAAAACCAAGTCCGAGCTGAGCTTTGCATTTCACAGGAAGCAAAAAATGAGAAATACCTAGGGCTCCCTGTCTCTATTGGCAAATCACGCAAGAGCGCCTTTGGGTATATTAAAAGGAAGATTTGGGGGCGGATTCAGGGGTGGCAAGAAAAGCTGTTATCAAAGGCAGGAAAGGAGGTACTTATCAAGGCGGTGGCCCAAGCGATTCCAACATATGCCATGTCGTGTTTTGATCTGACGAAAGGTCTCTGTGATGAGCTAAACTCCATGATAGGAAGGTGGTGGTGGAGCCAGAATGACAAAGAAAACAAAATACACTGGCTGAGCTGGGATAAGATGACTTTATCAAAAAAGGAGGGGGGGCCTGGGTTTTCGTGATCTGCATCTCTTCAACCTAGCCATGCTCGCTCGACAGGCGTGGAGAATCCTAACCAACCCGGAATCTCTATGCAGTCAAGTTCTAAAGGCCAAATATTTCCCAAATTGTAACATCTTGCAATGTAGTGCAAGAGGGGGCATCTCATATACATGGAGAAGTATTCTGCAGGGAGCACAATTGCTAAAAGAGGGTGTGGTTTGGCGGGTAGGCAATGGTAACTCGCTTCATATTTGGTCTGATCCTTGGATCCCCGCTGGAATGACCCGCAGAACTGTGACCCCAAGAGGTGCTTCTGTCTTGACATGGGTTTCCGAGCTCATGGACCTGGCAACTGGTTCCTGGGATGAGGTTTTGGTAAAAGACCTTTTCTGGGAGTCGGATGCGAAAACTATTCTAGCCCTACAAACGGATGCAGACATTGATGACTGGCCTGCTTGGCAGTTTGATCCAAAAGGGATTTTCTCGGTCAAATCAGCCTATAAGGTGGCAGTGAGGAAGAGGGACCATGAAAATGCAAGAGACGCTTCTGGGTCTGGGCTAGAAAAGGATGATGATAGTATTGACTGGAAAAGGATATGGATGCTTAAGGTACCAAATAAAGTTAGGATGTTTGTGTGACGATTTTCACATAACAGCTTGGCAGTCGGGAGAAACATAGCACGGAGGGGTCTTAAACGTGAAACAATTTGCCCGATGTGCAATAGAGTCGATGAGGACTGTGGCCACCTGTTTCTGAAGTGCAAAGGAGCAAAGGAATGCTGGCGTCGAATGAATTTGGAACAGGTACGATCCAGGCTTGTTAGCTGCAGGACGGCTAAGGAAACAGTGAAGGCAATCGGGAGCCTAGATGAAGGAACTCATGTGCGGGTCTGGGTTTTGCTTTGGCGATGGTGGTCAGCTAGAAACAAAGTAAATGCAGAAGAAAGAAGAGCCTCGGGTCCAGAAATTTGCTCACTGATCGACTACTATGTTAAGGATTTTGACAAGCTCAAAAAAACAAAGGGTCAAAAGGGAGTAAAGGGCACTTTGAAGTGGGAACCACCACCGGAGGGAGTGTACAAGATAAATGTGGATGCATCATTCAGGCTCAGCACACAAGAAGGCGGATGGGGCTTCGTTGCTCGTAATAACAATGGGGAGTTCCTGGAGGGGGGCTGTGGAAAATTGGAGAGAGTATCGAGTCCTTTGCAGGCCGAAGCTAAGGCAGCGCTGATGAGCCTACGTCGAGTTGCGGAGTTGGGTATGAGTCGAATTATACTCGAAACAGATGCAACAAATTTGCAGAAAGGACTGACCTCAACAGAGATGGATAGGAGTGTGGATGGGTGTTTGTTCCGTCAGATTAGAAATTTCATTTCGGAGTCGTTTGTGCAATGCGTGATCCGGGCTTGTCCGAGATCATGCAACAAAGTGGCTGATTGTCTAGCCCGGCATGGGGCGAGCGCTGTCTGCTCGGGTTCAGCGGTGTTTATGAACCAAGTCCCTGGCTTTGTAATTGTCCTGATCTCTGGCGATTCGTCTGGAGCTAACGGTTAATGGAAGACAAGGTTTTCCTTATAAAAAAAAGTGATGTGAAATCAGACTGTCGAAATTTGAAACATAGAAATAACAATTCTAACTGTAGTTTGAGGTGAGTTTGGTGGAGGTGAGAGCAACTGAGCAAGCCAACTGGGACAGGGTGCCTACTCGGAGGTGTATAAACATTGGAAATTAATTGCGAGTCGGTTGCTCGTGTCCTGGTCAAGGATTTGTGTAACTCTACCGTCTTAAAAGATTGTTTAGATTCATGATCTTTGTGGTACTTTCCAACCACATGCCTTTTTTCTAGCAACGACTTCACCAGTGGCCACCTAAATTGGTTCTACACGCTCATGCGTGATGCGTCACACGACCACGTATAGAAATCATCACGTATTCACGTTTCACGAATAGAGATCATCACGTGCACAAGGTTCTTCTGTGTTTAAAACTGTGCAAAATAAAAGGACTTGCCATCCGACGCGTTGGACGGATGGAATGCATGGATCCTCTGCTCGAAAAGAGTGTGTGTGTGGGCTTTGGCTTCGATCCAACTTGCCGGTGCATGTTTCTCCACCTGTAGGAAATCATTTTTGCTCTGTTTTTTTAACCTTCTGATTTCTCAAAAATCAAAACAAACGGAGCGAATTCTCTAAAGTTTCTCGAGTATAAATCATATACGTTGTCCATATCGACGTCTCTACCGTCTGCTAATATCTAAAAAACCATAAACAAAAGTCATTAATCATATCACAAAACCATGAACCGTAGCGCAAGCCCAAAACTCCATCTTCATTTTAGCAGGAAACATGAGAGCAAACCATGTAGAATCATTAAGCTTAAAGAAAGCTGGTGCGTACGTAGTCGTACCTACCACATAGAGGATAGAAGTGTTGAAAAGCGTAAGCCTAGATCTAAGGTCTTGGTCTATTAGTGGATATTTTTTTTACTTAGTCTATAAATAAAGGGTTCTAATGATTATCATTTGTACATTGAGAAAGAAAAAGTAATAAAGAAAGAAAGGAGTTCTCCCCTATCTCTCTATATTGAAAGGAGTTCTCCCCTATCTCTTTGTATTCAATCTATCATTTGTAATTATTCTGTATTTGATCCATCTCTTTTGCACAGGAGAAATCAATTGGACTGGACTCACCAGCGACGGTTCCTCAATACGTTATCAGCAAGAGTCGCTCAGGTGGATCGAAAGGTAATCGTTGAAAGCACGACATTCATAGATTAAATTGTCTATCTAGATCGCTCTAAATGATCGCTCTAAATTCTGCAATTTTCACTTTCTAAATTATTTTCTATAGTGCAAATCCGCTCAAATCTACCGCAAGCAGATTTGAAGTCGCTGGTACAATGTCGATCGATAGATTACATGAAAGAGTAGATGTTGATTGCATTGTAGATTGAAAAAAGGAAGGCAACGCTGGCTGCATGTGCCCGCACTGCCCGCATGAGGTCATGTCGTCGGCCACCGGCATGTGGCCGTGCCAGCCATCGCGCTGCTGCCACCTGCATGGCAAAGCCGCCGCCAAAAACTCACTCCAGCATTTGCAAAATCTAATTGAACTGTCTTCGCTACTTCGTGCCTCAACTTGGAAGTCTAGCTACCTATTCGTCTCTGCCAGAGTAATGTATTCATTTATCATTCATCGGTTTTAATATAAATGGATACACAAAATAATTTAAATTCCCTCATATTTTAGACTATCAGTTACATAATCAATCCCACTTAACTTCGTAACACACCACTTAAGATTAATCAAAGACACGGGGTGTTTCATACTACCCCTCTGCCCCCGAACGACAAGAAGCCACACCCACAGGCACACGAATAGCCTTGCTGTGACGACCTCATTCGTGATGCAATCACATTTTTCTAGAACTACACAGAAATTTGAAATTTTAGTTGTAGAGTGAAAAAGAGTGTATATCAAAACTGCTCAAAGTTTAATTATAAAAGCTAAATTTCTAATTACAAAGATTATAGCTTAGCAGTCAAGTTTTATATTATTAAAGATGTCCAAACCCAAAATTTATGATATAAGGCAAAAGATTTTCCTAAAACACAGACACGCTTGAGTATAGTCAAGACCTAGAATCAGTAGTCATCATCTTCAAGCGAGTCATCGAAGTCTTCCTCGAAAGGTTATTTGGTATCATCCCAAGCTCCTTCTAATAATAATTAAGTATGAGTACAACCATACTCAGCTAGCCACATGAGGATATCTACTTAACTGTATGCCAGAATTACAATGGAACAAGGTGTATATATATATATTCTATTATTGTGGATATAAATGTATGATTGTTTGTAAAGGTTTTTAGACTTGAAATACAAAATATTATTTTATTAAGGAAAAGGGTATTTAACAACTGTACATATCATTTTGAAACCATTTAAAACTTACTTATGCCTCAATCCTAGAATCACCTATTAAATACATCTCCATTGATCGGAAGCACAACATATCTAAATACTATATATTATACTGTATAAAGTTACCTAACTTTATCCACAAGATACCTCAAACTCATAATGTCATGTAGTAGATACACAACATGATAGCATGCGACTGAGCTGATGTATCAATGTTGTTTTACTGCTCTTTTCGTTCTAGTCTCTACTTGGTAGTATGAGCCATTCAATAACGATAAGGTATCCCTTGGCTAGTATGGAATCCGCGCCATAACATTGAATGTGCCAACCGATGTGAAGAATGCAAGAAGCATAAAATGCCCAATTTCCATCTCACCTTTATCACACAGTCCATCCAGAAGATCCTAGGATAGCGGTTCCTCCTATAGAAATTTGATCGGATCGAGCAGTGTAATAGACCAAGTTGATGTCAAGATTGTGGTTGAGCGAGACTTGTATCCTTTACTTGGGATAAGGGTCTAATTTGTACTTGCCACAGATGATAGTACCATTCACATACCATGTGCAGGCCTGGTGCCGCATAGTGGCCAGACGGCAGGCCATTAGCCCCCGGCATTTGTGCTTAATCACCCGTTTAATTATGTGCCACTCAAATAATTTTGAGGTAGCAAAATGATGCAAACAATTACATAAAAATTATAGAACATAGAACACTGCATCATAAAGCTTCATAAAAAATTTCATAATTTTTTATAATGATTTTCTACCTCTAAAAATTCTTAGAGCGGCACATAACTGCTTAATTGCCTGGTTAATTATGCGTCGTTCTAATAATTTTTAGAGATAGCAAATAGCTTCTAAAAATTGCAAAAAAATTACACAACATACCATGATGCCTCAGAAAGCTCCACCAAAAATATCATAATTTTTTAAACTCATTTGCTATATTTACAAATTCAAAAATTATAACACAAAATTACAAATTTAGGCAGGTAATTAAGTTGTCACCTGCCATTTTGTGGGCAGACAACATGCCACCTGCCATCTACTGGCTGGGCGGCAAGTGCCTATCATCTGTTGGCCGGACGGCAGGCGCCACATGTCGACTGTTGGGCGCTGTCGTCAGGTGACTGGATGGTAGAAGTGCTATTTTTGTCAATACCACTTGTATACAGCTATTTCTGCAAATACACATTGAAAAGACGCTATATATGGCAAAAGCTCGGAGTTTGCAAACAGAAGTAACTTACAGAGGTATAAATACCAAACAATACTTTCATCAGCTAGAATGTACCAGTGCACACAAAGCTTTGTTAAGAAAAGCGTGGAGAGTGGGTTCTTTTAGACTGTGACTTATGGTTTAAAATTTTGAATTCTGACTATTCATGAGAGGCACTACACAGAGGGAAATAGTCGCATGTGATTTAACCGATACAGCTGAACGCAGTACACTTTTTACTGCAATCTTCATGTTGACCCCACCTTAAAAAAGCACTGTTTAAAAGCTAGTTACTATAGCCATACAAGCATAAGCCGGCTGAAAGTCCAACCGAACCCACCCGAAACACAGAGCTTCCAAACAGGTCTTGTTTTGGTCCCATTTCAAACAGTTTCAGTTTCTGGTTTATTTTGGCTTTCGGCTTATTTAAGCTAGAAGCCACTTGAAACGCATCGGCTTCTAATTTTGGCTTATTTCGATTTTTTCTTTTTGCTTTTTTTCTTTATTTATTTGTATTGTCCGTGACGATATAATGGCTTTTTTTATTTTTTTTCTATGTTTTCAACATTTTTCTCATAGAAATCAACCGTTACAGTGTAATTTTAATAAGAAGTTAAAAGTCATAGCTATAAACTTAAGATATAAGCCAGTTGGAGTGGGGCTTAATATAAGATGAATAAGTCAACTGGTGATTGCCAAGCACAAAAATTTTAGTTTTTTCAAATGTATATTTAGTAAAACAGATTTG
Organism: Dendrocalamus latiflorus; assembly: GCA_017311315.1. NCBI lineage: Eukaryota > Viridiplantae > Streptophyta > Magnoliopsida > Poales > Poaceae > Dendrocalamus > Dendrocalamus latiflorus. Next base: position 49,146,131 of record CM029651.1, read on the forward strand.
TAGTGCCACGGCTAGTCTAGCACTTGGACGAATTAAAAACTGATAGCTAATCTAGCTATTTCAGCCTCGTGGCATTGACAGTATGAACACTTTAGTATCGGGTGCTAAAGGGCACCTCATCTGAGGACAAGAAAAGAAAAGAGAATTGATGCTTAGTGGACTGGCATGATATTTTGCACGAACAGAATCTTGGAAATGATCAGTATCTCTTCTTTAAGACAGAATGCAGATAAACTTTTTTCCTTTCTAAGATAGTCACAAATCTAGCATCCAAATACCATTACAGCATAGATTCAGCACTTAGTGATAAAGCACATTATTTTCTCTTTGCCCCTCCAAGAGGGCATTGAAAACTGAAACTTGCAAGAAGCAGGTTTGAACAATGAACTGACATCTGTAACTGATTAGCAAACTGACATGATGCGTTCCTAGCTATGTACATACCACAAGAATCTTACATATAGCTAAGAAAACGTAACACAATAAAAAAAGCTGATTCACATTAAGAAAAGTTATTCCATGCATGTTTCAAAGGTATTTAAGCTATTGGCTAGCTAGTGCTCAAGCGGCCTGACAGTGTGACGATCACAAAAATCGTATCTGAGAGAAGAAGGCGGAGCGGGACCCAGCAAGGACGGCGAAGAAGAAGAGCTGGAACAGGGCCCAGGATAGATGCTCGCAAGAGAAAGGGTGGAACCTCAACAAAAGAGTGGGAAGGAAACTCCGATGGAGGTGAAAGAGCTGGAGCCAAAGGAGAGGTAGACGAAGAAAGTGGAGGGTCGGAATGTAGAGAGTCAGAAAAAGTCAGAAAGGAGAACGAATCAACCAGAGAACTGGACCTAACGGTGGGGGAATGAGGGTAGTAAGGTCAGGACTCGTTGAAAGTGACATCCCGAGAAATCCTCATCCTGTGAGCAATAGGATCGTAGCAGTGATAACCCTTATGCTCATGAAAAACGCACTCAACTGACTGAGTAGTCAGTTTGGTACCTCATGAGGTGGAAGAAGGACGAAGCAGACAACCGAAACTGCGAAGGTGACTGTACTCTGAGGCTCGACCATGAAGATGCTCGATAGGAGTGGAACCTAAAGGATAGTGGAAGGCTACATGTTGATGAGAAAAGTAATAGTAGAGATAGCAGCAACCCAGAAATGTGGGGGGAACAAAGGAGGCAAGCAGAAGATCACGAGCGATCGCAAGTAACGATGTTTACACTCAAAGATACCGTTCTGAGCATGAGCACCAGTGCAAGAGTACTAGAGAAGAGTACTCTGCTCAGTGAGAAAGCGATGCAAAGTAGCAGAAAGATACTCACCAGCAGAGTCAGCACAAAATACATGAATGGGCAAATCGAACTGAGTGTGAACCATGGTGGTGAACATCTGATAAATAGAGAGAACTTGACTACGAGAGGACATAAAATAAATCCAAGTATGGTGAGAATGATCACCAATAAAGATCACATAATATTGATGACTCCCTTTTGAAACGAAGGGAGTCAGACCCCAAATATTAGAGTGTACAAGATCAAAAGGATGAGTAGAAATAGAGTAACTAGAGGGATAGAGGAGCTGTAGCTGTTTGCCAAGTTTACAACCCATAAATGTAAAGACGTGTTCCTAGAAACAGACTCAAGAACACCACGACCATCTAGTGATGATAGACACGATCCGCAAAGATGACCAAGACGATGGTGCCACCGAGTGAAGGAGGTAGTGGAGAACACAGCCAGGGTTGAGATAGTGGCAGAAGCTGCCTAGCTGGTGGAGACATCAGAAGGCAGATAGAGCCAATCGAAGTGAGGAAACTGTAGGATGCAACGAGGTGAGATGGGTAGAATCTGCTGTCATGTGAAAGGAAGCACCAGAGTTCAAGATCCACAGATATAGAGTACCTAACGAGGAAGGAGGCGAAGGCGTGGAAGACTGTTGAGAAGCAAAAGCCAGATGAGCCAATCTTGAGGAGTTTGAGGATGAGCTGACATCGAGGCGCTGGAGGACTAAGAGGAGCTACTGTGCGGCATCACCAGAGGAGCCCTTGCGAGAGGCGTTAGCTCTTAAGTGGGAGGAACTACTAGAGCCCTTCAGGGATGTCTGCCCCTACGACGTTGGTCCCTCCTGCGCTTGTAGTAGTCCTAATACCTACGGCCATCATGCTAGCAGTAGGTGCAGTGGAGACCCGCAGTAGAAGCAGGAGCTACTGGTGCGTTGGGAGCTGGAGGAGAGATCACGACCAATGCTGAAGAAATAGGCGAATGGGCAAGTGCTGAAGTAGATAAGACAAACTGCATCTGGACCACGCTACGATGACGAGCCTCCTCAGCACGCATAACCGCGAGAGCCTCCACTAAGCTCGGCGCATGTGGTGAGTAGTCTCGAACTTAGGTTGAAGACGCGTTAGGAACTCATAGAGACGGTGAGTCTCCTGGTGAGCGCGAAGCCGCACACAGCAGAGGCAAGTTTGGCAGACATCCAGTCCTAGAGAGTCAAGCTAACGCTACAGCACAGACATCTGCTAGTAGAAGTTATCAACGGTGGCATTAAGCTACTGAAGAGAGTGTGCCTGGTGCACAACTGAGAGATACATAACATCACTCGTTGGCTGGTAATGAGCTCGGAGGTGCTCCCACATAAACTGTGTCGTCGGTAGGTCCGCCACATCCATGGAGATAGCTACAGTCATGCTACCCACCAGGATGGCAATAGCACAAGCCTCGGCCTCCTGCCATCGCTTGTAGGGGTGTAGCTCAGATTGGTAGAGCTCTAGGGCCTACTCCAGTGCAGCAGTGGCCTTCTCCTGAGCCACCTGATCCATACCAGCAAGAAGAGCAGGCAGAATGGGCGGCTTTGGTCGAGGCGGATAGGGGTGTTTGCCAATGAGATGACCCCATAGATGCTGACTGTTGAGGAGTATCCTCAGGTGAATAGCCCACTTCCAGAAGTTTATCCTGTCAAAATGAACCGAGGGGAGTAGTATGGCGAAGGAGCCACCGACGGTAGCCATCTAGAGCAGACCAGGCCAACATCAAGAGCTGGACGAGGCAATGATGGCATCATCTAAGGCAGGCCAAGGCAACAAGGTCGGGGCCAGGGGCGATGCGGCTGCGGCGTCGGGACGATGGCTTTGGCCGGGAGACGGCAGTGGTGTTGGCGACGTCTGGGAGGTGGAGGCGGTGTTGGCAGCGGCGGGGAGGCCTGGGGGTCATGGCACGGGCATTGCGGCCGGGGGCATTTAGGAGGTGGTAGCTAGGAGGTGGACAGCTGACGGAGGTGCAAGCGGGCTGGAAAGGCGATAGCGCGGCGAGGACATCGTCGGGCAAGTTGGGGCGGCATCAGCCGGAGGTGCAGAGCGGCGTAGGGGTGTGGATCCGGGTGAGGTGGCTAGATCTGGGCTTGGGGACTCTAGATCCAGGCGGCGACACCGGATGAACCGGGGCGGCAGCGACGTGGTGCAACACAGGGCGGATTTGACCCAAAGACGGTCGGATCTAGGCTTGGCGATGCCAGATCCAGGCGGCGACGTCGGGGCGAATTGATGCAATAGCTGCGTGAGTGGGACGGGGTGGTCGAGAGTGCGTAGAGGAGAGAGGATGAGCATGTGCAGGGAGAGCAAGTGGGCGGCGACGGCAGCGGGAAATCCTAAGCCTGGCTCGATACCATGTTGAATGTTTGACTTACATGTATTCAGCTGGGCCAAAAGCTATATGTACAAGGACTTTTTACAAATAACATCATAAACTATAGGCATATCTAATAGTCTTTAGACTTCAGGCAAATGCGAAAAGGGCAGGAGAAAAGCACAAGGGGGAAGAATATCACATGCTAAGCCCAAAGGACAAAAAGGGCTGCAACCAAAAAGGGGTTGGATACTTGAAGGCTTCCATCGGGTAAAGCAATCCCATCCCCATTCCTCTTGCCTGCCTCCAAGACAACGGTTTCCTTGCTCTCTGTTTCTCTTCACCACCTCTAAATACAAGCAAGCAATATTTAATGCAAGGCTTCGCTTAATACTGAAGCTTGGTGTGCCTTGGAGCTGTTGCTTCCCTACAAATACATTGTGCGCCATGGACGGCGACTTGAAGAAGCTAAGGAAATAACTGCATGCAACACCTAGAGCTGGATTTGGTGATCTTCACTCTATTGGGCTTATTAACTGTGAGCTTCTCAATGTTTCAGTTTCATGTCAACTTGTAACTATAGCTTCCAGCTTTTCTTTTTATGTTGTTCTTTTCAAAGGCTTCTAAGTTCTCCAATACAAAATGTTTGTCTATTTTTTTTCTTTTTTACTTGTTCTTAGATTCTCGTCTCTCAAGAGTTGAAGGGAGAACGTTGTGGAACTAAATAGAGAACAATTCCGTTTCCTTTAAGTAGCTCAATTAATTGTATTACACATCATTATCTTTTGATCAGCAGTAGAGTAGCACCATGAGCAGATTAAGAATTCAGAATAATTGCTCTTTTGCAGGGTTCGGTTTTCTGGAGTAGGAAGGGAGACAAAGGCGGTAGCCAGACTTCAACAATACCACATGAAAACACAGCTCTTGGAAGAGGTATGTAATCAAGATTTGCTATTTCAGTTTTTCAAACATGGAATGCGCAAAAATAATTCTTTTATTATTGTCTGCTAATCAGAGGTTTCCAGTTAAATTACTATCCTATAGCACCATGATCAAATCGGTTAATCCACATAGTAAAACTTAAATCATGGAACCTTCAGACATTCAGATGTTCTGAATAGAAAAGCTGCTCTTCATATAGATAAGTGTAGAACCAGCCATGATTGCACGGTTTGCTCTTAATTGAATTTTTCGGTGAAGCGGTTTTTTGTTGAAAGAAACAAATCCATCAAGATGTAACAAACAAACCAAACAAAAAAAAGGGAAAAAACTGACTGGCACTGCAACTTGCTAGCACAAATGAATAGTGGCGAGGAATACGACACTGCATTTGCAGCCACAATTGCTGCAGCAGCATATGCAATTGCCGCGCGAGAAGAGAAGCTAGCAGCTCAGAAGAGGCCTATCCCCATTGAGGTGCCAACTACTGCACCTCCTGTCCAGTTGCCAATCAAGAGAGGTGAAAGCATGAAAAAGCCTACAGGAGGCAGCAAGATCTCGAGATGGTTTAGCGGTAAAGAGCCTTCTGAAGATGATGACGAGGGACCAGGTACTCTAGATATGATCCCACTTCACCCCATCCTTTGTTACATCTACAGATCTACTGTATCAAAACCTGCAGACCTCTTGTAACAATGCCACAATGCATTATCATTTTAGTCAATGTATCAGTAAGGAGGCCACTAAAACCAGCGCAGAGAAAACCTGAAGACACAAATTCAGATCAGAAGGTGCCACCAAAGATGCTTGATTCTTCTATGAGTGTAAAGAATGCCTCAGGTTCCTCCAACAAAGCACCAGACAAGAAAGGGAGCAAGAAGTTTGAGCAAGGGCAGGCGATTCCGAAGGCACCATCCACCGTTAGGCCAGCAACATCATATCATGCTAGACGGAATGGAGATGGCACAGCTGGAGTAACTTCTATTGGCGGCACAGGAACTAAGGCTGATGCTTGGGAGACAGCAAAGCTAACAAGAATCAGGGAGGAGTAAGTACGATTATATTTATTATGTCGATCATTTGATGCGACTAAAGCTAATACAACTGTCAAATTTAGGTACGACAAGATGATCGCGACCATAGCTGAATGGGAGGATGAGAAGAAGGTGAAGGCCAAGCGCCTAAAAGAACAGAAGGAGGTTTTTATTAATTCAAAATCATAATTTAATAGAGCAATGCAGTTCTCTTTTTTTTTAGGGTTCAATTCTTAACTCTTAAGTGCCAAAAAACAAAAATCACCCTAGTGAGTTATCATGATTCACCATACAAACATGTACTAGATGATGGGGCTGAAGAGACTGAGATCTGAGCTTGTTAAATTGCAGATTGGGCTGGACACAAAGAGAGCAAAGGCACTGGGGGAATACAACGAGGAAATGGAAAGGATCAACAATATCGCTGGAGGAGCAAGGTCAGTGGCACAGGAAAGGAAACGTAACGACGAGAAGAAGATCAAAGAGAAGGCGGACAAGATAAGGTCAACAGGAAAGCTTCCCCGCACATGCGCATGCTTTTGAGAAATGAGAACATTTCCATAATACTACGAAATCCGAAACGAAATGAAGGGCATGAGCTGAAGGTTGTGCAAGCCTCACAAATCACAATAGCCATGTATCGTATTGTAATATGCATTCGGTTTGATGACTGATGAGTGTATGTATAGAATCGTATCCAACATGCAACAAAATTGGCATATATTCTTGCTTTGCAAGGGGGGTGTTGGATCTTGCCAGCTTCTTCAACTGGGACGGGTGGACGTCCCATCAAGCGAGGTGTGGTGGCCGCTCGAGCTCCCCCGCCGGCCAAACCTGTAACAATCCTGTTTTGGTGGTTGTACATCTCGCAACAACTTAGGGCCTGTTTGGTTCACGTACAAGTAGAGCCTGGCTTGCATCTGAGAGCCAGGCTCTCGTGGGACAGGTTGAGCGCATGCAACGCTGTCGTGTTTGGTTCACGTACGAGTAGAGCTTGGCTGAGAAGAGATATTGTTTGGTTGCTTGTACGAAGATATGTTGCATGAGATAAAAATAATATAAGATTATGATTATGAAGATATGTTATATGAGATGCTCGTATCTTATTATATCTTAAACTTCTTCAAAACACGTTAATAATACTTGATATTTACTAATCTACACTAATAACATCATCAGCTGACTAATCACCTGCATCCCGCGAGCCTGGCTCCCCAGAAACGCCCGATTTCCACGTTTCTCCAGAGCCTGGCTGCGGGGGGAATCTTGCATGAGCAGAGCCAGGCTGAACACAACGACCAGGCAACCAAACAAGGAGATCCTGCATCCGGCCAGCCTGGTTCAACCGGATGCAGGCAACCAAACACGCCCTTAGGAGTTCAGTTACGGACAGAACGAATATTATGTCTGCTTACGAACATTTCAGAAAAGTTAATTTGATTAAAATAAGATCTAATAGTCAATTTTAACAGCTTTAATGGCGTCCAAGGCCAAAACTTAACTTAAAATCAGAAGATCTGAAGAAAACTCTCACAGGTAACTTGAGTGCGATCGTAACCCTAACACGAAATCTTGTAACAACCTTTTTTTATATGACCTCTGTGTTGATAGAAAATAAAGTAAGAATGAGTATAACTAACTGTACTCAACAAGTTACACAGGGAAATACAACATAACTATTTGGCAGAGATTTTCAAGAGGTGGGAATATAATGATTTTATTAAAGCATTTGTGGATGCAATTTTATTTATAAATATTTTTAAACATAAAAGAACAATAACTTCTCAAGAAATCAAGGTTTCCCCGATTGCGCAACAAATGGAAGGGAGATCGAAGGGGTATCCAGTGGCAATTGCGGGTAACAAACGATAACTTCTAGGGGTACTTTCGCTTTGGGTGTGCTGACTTCGCACAAGAATCCACCTCAAAGTCGCTTTGCCTTGCTAGTTCATTTTTCATCCTATTTCTCATGAGAATCATAATCTAATTATTTTGGGAAATCCCTTGAATATGGTCAGGTCAGGGAGGTTGATCTGAAGAACCGCCGGCATCCTTGACCCGAGGCCGAGGAAGCTCCGGCGAGCATCCCAGGGCCAAGTAGTGAGATGCAGCGAGGGAGACGGCAATTCCAGGGCGCGCAGCGAGTAGGGCGATGCAGGGAGCCGACGAGTGAGCACTGAGCAGGGCGGCGTGGATGCGAATCCGACCGGTTGGCGAGTGAGGTAGTTTGGGCCAAGGACGTAATACCCATGGTCGTCCGGCCCACGTACGTAATACCCAGGTACTTCCGGCCCATGGTAGTCCGGCATACGGACGTAATGGGCGTCCGGCCCACGAACGTAATACCCAGGAACGTCCGTGTTTGTACGGGCTACGACGAGGGAGTTGTATGGGCCACGAGTTGAGCCCTATAGCAGTATAGCACCTCCTGTTCTACTGAAAGTTCGTCTGAAATAAAAAGTTCTCCTGAAAGCAGCATAAACAAGTTTGAAGTGCGTGGATTTCAAAAAAAAAAAGTTTGAAGGGTGTGGCTGGCATCAAGAAAAGTACAAGGAATGATCTGTGTGTAGATCTTCAAGATTAAGCAGCATCTGTAAGAAAATAGTATGCATTCCTCTCTTTTTTTTTGCGAGGGATAGTATACATTCAATATAACAGATTTAGGAGCTCCATTGCATGTCTATGACATACAAAAAAGCTCACCTCGGTGACAAAATCAAACCAGAAAAGTAAGTGCAGCAAGCTTGTAAAGAAACTTCAAACCAACACTTTCTATTATAGCACTTGAGAAATCCAAGCCCCCGCAAAAGCACACTTGGTTTTGTAGTTCTTCAGTTGATTTACAACGAAATATACTTGAAATCACTCTCTGCATGAAGCAACTTGACTATGTATTACCATACTCTAAACCTTTTGAGCAAATGTTATTTCTAAAAAGAAAAATCTAATGTACAAACTATACAAAAACTTCTCCATTAAATCCAGTTCTGGAACCCAAAAAAGAAAAGAAAGGAAAAGAGGAGAGTCCAAAACATGACCGCAAACTTGGCAATCTTAAAAAGATGTGCATATTCTATGCAGCTTCTTCCTCAGGTGCCTTGTCCTCATCGTCCTGAACTGAATGTGGTGAGTCTCCAGCCTGTGGTGTAGATGATGTGGGTTTGCCATCCTGGAGAGAGATCACCGTTTCAAAAGCACCAACCAAAGCCTTTACCTTGCTTTTCCTAGACTCCACAAGCTTGCTTGCAGTTTCTTCTATTACATTGTTGAACAGCCCCTGTGCATCCTTCTCTTGTGTATCTTGATGCCTCAGTTTCACTCCAGGAGATTCCAAATCTAGGTTAGTAGGAACACCACTATTTGTGCAGCTATTCCTCTTATATATCCTTCTTGCTGACGGACCTTCACCATTTGCAACTTCATTTGCAGCCCTTCTTCTAAATTTGAGTCTTCTCGGACCATTACTATCTGGTGTGAGCTCTACAATTTTACCCCTTTTAAACTTCAATTTGTAAGGTGTGGCACTAGCATCATCTGGGTGAAGTGCTGAGATTCTTCTTCGTCTTTGGCCATCGGCATTTGACAATTCATCAATATTTTTGTTGATTGTTGCTCCTTCATCTTCTTCATCGGACTCATCTGATTCACTTAACTCAATATCGTATTCTTCATATAACTCATCATCTGATAGTTCTGTTAACTGTTGAACAACAATCCTTGATTTTGGTTCATCCTGTTCAAAGGTGCCATCATTATTGACACTTGCTAACTCATCAATTTGTAGAGTAGAATCACTTGGTTCAATTAGCACAGACTTAGGTTCCTCCAATAGTTCACCATCTGATGAAGTTTCTGAAATTGATTGGCACTGAGATGTACTGGTATTCTTCCTATCCTCAACAATTTCATCAGCCTTGACATTTTCAGCTACATTTCCTGAAGCGCAATCAAGGCAAGACTCAGGCTCCTCAGCATGTTTTTCATCAAGTGCCAGTAGTTCTGGAGGTCCTTGAAGGTCTTCATGAGCTCCCTCTTCTTCCGTTCCTTCAGCGATTAGAGACTCCAAACTAGTGTTAACCTTCATTCCATCAGCTTCAATTTCTGAGCTACTTTCAGTTAATACAGAATCATATACATCTGCATTTTCCACAGCTGTTATTTGTTTAGCTAACTGGCAGAGAGCTGTATCATCTGTTTGGCTGTCTTCATCCGTTGAAGCTCGACCATCAATGACATTCTGCTCTGCTTGTTTATGTTCTGGATCAGAATTACTTTGCACAGCCTTGAGTTCGTGGTCATCAGATGATTGCTGCAACTCAAGAGCAGTGACACTTTTGACGGGAAATTCACCAGCCGACGCATCATTCTTTTCATCTCTTTCCACCCCATCGTCCTCTGAAATGGATCTACTTGTTTCTTCAGGTTTTGGTCGAAATTTGTCTACACATTCTTTGGCATCTGAAGACAGTTCTGCTAGTGTTGACTCCACGTTATGGCCTGTAACACATGAACCTTGCACATCATCTTCTTGTATTTCAACCGAAGCAGTCAGCTCAGATTCTATAGAGAATGATGATCTGGACATATCCAAGCCTTCCTTCCCATTGATATTTGCACTGCTTGACCTCGTAGGACTTCGTCCGCTTTTACTACTATTGCATGCATGCTGGCCAGTAATAGTTTTGGGTGGAGATGTAAGCTTTCCCTTCAGAGTATTTTTATCTTTTGAAGAAACAAGATGACTAGAAGCCTGAGATGGCACAGACACTTGCTTAATCAAATTGAGTTTAGGGGGAAATGAAGCTGGCCTCCTAAGCGATGTTTGCTTGACAGTTGTGGCTTTTTCCACAGTTATAGCTTTGTCCTGAAACATCTTCTCTGCCAACTTCGACCCCTTGACTGGCATTATTGCATTTTGATCAAATTTAGGGACTCCAATGGAATACCTTGGATTAGCTGGAGTCTTCTGTGCAACCATTGGATGCTTCTTTCTGCCATTGGGATTCACGATTTTATGATCAGCTGATGAAGCAGTACGTGGAACCAAATGTTCAGAGTATGCAGAACCTTTCGAATTTGCTGGTGTTTTTTTCGGAGCAATACGGTCAGCTTCACCCAGAGATATACTCGACTTGGCTAGTGAAAGATTTCTATTCCTTACATCCTTGGATTTATCCAAGATAGCTGATCTGTGCAACGTCAAATTATTTAGATGAGCTGGAAGTTTCTTTCTTCTCCCTCCTGAAAGCTTCTGCTCTTCTTCAAAAGGACTCTTGTGTCCATACTTGCATAAATCATGGCATGAGCCTGTAGAAGCTCTTAGATAATGTGGTACAGTCTTCTCATCCTTTCTTGAAGAATCTGAAGCTGAAGCTGAACTCGTAGGAGTGGTACCACTAAATGAATTTCTTCTTTCCAAAACTTTGGACATTGACGTCTTCCGATTGCTGAGATAGCCTTGTCTGGCTGAGTGTTCTTCCTTTTGAATTGGAGAATATATAGACTGTTGCAGTAAAGAGTATATGTTATTTTGAGAACTTGCATAGCCTCACACTAAGAGTAAACAGAAATTAAAGAGAAACTGAAAATTCTAAGAAAATAGTTAGCAACACAGAATTGTGCTAGTTCCAGACACTTTGAAAAACACACAAATTTGATATACCTGATCTAAATCTTCTCTGTCAACATTGCACACTCTAGAGCAAGGCAATGCATGTTGGGGAAATCGCCCAGGACCTAGACAAGCGATGAACGACAACCTTCGAGATCACACACACGAACACAAGTAAACTCAGATTGATTTCGTTTCTTTGCGACACGATGCAGTGCAATGCGTCTGTGTCCATTTCTTCTTCTTTATATAGAGAAGCAACATACAAGACTTTAAAACCAACGCGGCATACTACGTTGAGAATCTGATATGGAAACATCCCGGCTTTCCGTTTACAATCACTTTGAATCCTAAGCAGACTCTGACTCCTGACCCCTTACGACTACGACTGCTACAGTACCTTTACGACTTACAACGTACGACTTACTACCGCCACAGTACTCGAATGTGGTTGATACTGCTGTGGTCGTAGATTCAACCAGACCTGAAGACAACTAGATTAACTCTATCAATCTCTTCCTTAAGCTTGTTGTCTTCCATCGATGATCTGCACACCGATCTTCTCCCTCATCTCCATGAACTTCATTCTTCCGAGCGATTTGGTTAGGATGTCTGCGAGTTGGTCTTCTGTGCAAACACACTGCACTTCTATCACCCCTGATTCCACACATTCTCTTATGTAATAGAACCGAGTGTCGATGTATTTGCTTCTCTCATGGTAGACTAGATTTTTGCACAACGCTATTGCCGATTGATTGTCAATCTTCAGAGTTACCTTCTTCACCTTTGTTTTCAACATGTCAGCCAACAATCGTCCCAGCCATACCCCTTGACATGCTGTAGCACAAGCTGCAATGTACTCTGCTTCACACGAGGATAAAGCGATCACCTTCTGCTTTTGCAAACACCAACTAATTGGGTTCGACCCAAAGAAAAATACCATGCCTAAAGTACTTTTCCGATCGTCTGTGTCACTGGCAAGATCACTGTCCGAGTAACCAATTAGCCTCAAACCTTCTTCCTTCTTCTCATATATACACCCGTAACTCAAAGTTCCTTTCACGTATCTCAATATGCACTTTACAGCACCCATATGTTCTGTTGTCGGGTTCTTCATGTACATGCTCACCATCCCAACCGAGAACGTCAAATTCGGTAGTGTGTATAGCAAGTATCTTAAACTTCTAATTATGCTTCTGTACAGAGTCTTGTCTATGGGAGGATTTGTGCTGTTCTTGCTCATCTTCAGGCTGGGTTCCATCGGAATTTATGTTGGATTGCAATCCTTCATGCCACATTTGTCTAACACCTTTGTTACATATGCGGACTGGCTGAGAGTGATTTTCCCAGAGCTTTGACGTACTTCAATGCCCAAGTAGTAGCTGAGTAACCCGAGGTCGCTCATGCTAAATAATTTCTTCACCTGGCATTGAAGCTGTTGATCTCCTCGATACTCTCTCCAGTGATGATCAAATCATCCACATAAACTCCAACCAACAAACTCCTTTTTTCTTGGCTTTGTTTGTACACTGCATGCTCTAATGGACATTTTTCAAAACCGAGTGCCAGAGAGACTTGTTTAGCTTTGTATTCCAAGCTCTCGGGGCTTGACGCAAACCGTATAAAACTTTGTGCAATCTTAATATCATGTGCTCTTCTCCTTTCTTCTCAAATCCTGAAGGTTGCACAACATAGACTTCTTCTTCCATATCGCTGTTGAGAAAGCTGACTTCACATCTATATGATGAACCTTCCATCCTCGTGTGTCGTAATCGCAATAAGTAGTCGCACCGTTTCTAGTCATGCAACAGGGGCAAAGGCTTCGTCGAAATCAACACCTTGTTGTTGAACGTATTCCTTTGCAACTAGCCTCGACTTATGCTTTATGATCATGCCTTGGGTGTTCTTCTTCACCTTATACACCCACTTCAACCCAATCGGCCTGTGATTGACTGGCAATGAAACTAGCTTCCATGTTCCATTTGCTTGATAGAGGACATCTCCTCCATAGCTCTTCTCCATTCTGGCTTCGCCTTAGCTTCTTCAAAGTTCACATGCTCCTCCGCTCCAAGTAAGCAAAACTCAGAATCTTCTAGCTCGATCGGAGATGTGGTATCGTAGAGACTTTTGATGTCACGCTCCCGTCAAGATCCTTCAGATGAGCTTTTGTCCAGTTCCAACCTTCGCGGAGCACCAGATGAGACCGGCATTCCCACCGTTGTTGCAGGAGTACGCAGTGTAGTCGAGCCGGGCAAGCTGATTCCCATGCTCGATCTTGCCGTTGTTGTGCCTGGAATTTCTTCAATGTGGTCGTGCCTTCTAACTGTCCTACATGGTCGTAGTGTCGGAAGTTACTACGTGGTCATTAGGATCTACGACCACGTTGTGGTCGAATCCTCCGACTACGCCCACCATGGTCGGTGGGTCGGTTATATAGTCATCAAGACCTGCATCAGTGTTAGGAGGATAATGCACCATGAAGATGTCTTCCATAGGTCATACCTCTATTGAGGGATCTCTGCTCCACTCCCACTTCCTCTCCTCCTTGAACACTGCGTCATGAGTCACCACGACTCGTCGTGTTGTCGGATCAAATATCCGATAGCCTTTCATATTCGAACCATACCTAATGAACACCATTGGTTTGCTTTGATCTGCTAACTTGGAGAGGTGTGGTGTGGTTGTTTTCACATGTGCAACACCCAAAAATGCAGAGGTGACCCATTCCTGGCTTGCGGTCATAATAGGCTTAATAAGGAGTTTTGCCGATGCCGCTTTTCGTTGGCGCCCGGTTTAGGAGATAAACGGCAGTTGAGACTGCTTTCCCCCAAAATTCTCCTAGGACACCTATTCAACAAACTCCTCACCATACCGACCACCATCTGGTTCCTCCTTTCTACCACAATGTTCTGTTGGGAAGAATAAGGTGCTGTTAGGTACCACTTAATTCCCAACAGCTCACATACTTTGATCATTAGCAACTGAGGATCGTCGTCGTTCTGCTTTGCTACAAGGTTCGCCCTTGCTCTTCAGTTTGGCTTTGGACACTCTTTCACAAAGTGTCCGTACTTGTTGCAGTCGAAACACTTGACCTTGGTCTTGTCGAAGTCTACCGGCAATCGTTCATCGACAACGCGTTTGCCTTCTTCCCGGCCACCACCTTGTCCATGGTCGCGTCCCTGACCTCTTCCGTTTCGACCTCCTCTCTGAGTGCTGCTCGATCCCTTGTTCTTCTTAGTCTTCAAGCTCCTCTCTTCCCACTTACATTTGGTAAAGAGTAGCTTGTCTCCTCCGTCCTTCGAGTGTCGTCGACCCTTAAGTCCTTCCTCGAAAGTTCTGAGACGCCGATCGCCTCCAAGACCGACATCGTTTTGACATCACCAAACTGCTCAATTTTGCGCCGAGCGAGCGGATCTCACCCACCAGAGTGGTGAGTTTCATGGAGTACTCGGTGATCGTCTCCGAGTCTCCTATCTATAATTTGCTCATTTGCCGTTTGAGCACTTGAGCGCATGCCTTCTTGATGTGATCTTCGCCTACCCGCATCTCCTTGAGTGCGATCCAGGCTTCTTTTACCGTCTCCTTCTTAGCAATCAACATCATCACGTTGTCTGGCACCGCTTGCGAGATGGCCACCATCGCGCCTTGATCCTTGTCGTCATCATCATTTCCATCTTCGACTACCAACCAAACCCCTAGCGAATGCAAGATTAACTTCATCTTGACGGCCCATATGCCATAATTCGTTTCGCGCTACATCGGGTATTGAATCGGGATCGTGGCGCTTCTTGTCGTCGGCTTGATGAGCATGCCTGTCTTTGATGGATCGAGTTCGTTGCCCGTGGTCTTAATGAGCTCTCTTGACTTCAACGGATCACCAGCATTGTCGGCCATCGCTTCGTCCCCTTAGGCTTTGATACCAATTGTTGGGAAAATCGCCTAGGACCTAGATGAGTGATGAATGACAACCTTCGAGATCACACACGTGAACACGAGTAAACTCATATTGATTTCATTTCTTTGCGACGCGATGCAGTGCAATGCGTCTGCGTCCATTTCTTCTGTCTTATATAGAGAAGCAACATACAAGACTTTGAAACCAACATAACATACCACGCTGAGAATTTGACATAGAAACATCCCGACTTTCTGTTTACGACCACTCTGAATCCTAAGCAGACTCTAACTCTTAACCTCTTACGACTACGACTGCTACAGTACCTTTACAACTTACGACCGCCATAGTACTCGAACATGGTCAATACTGCCGTGGTTGTAGACTGCCATGGTCATAGATTTAACCGGACCTGAAGACAACTAGATTAACTCTATCAATGAATCATCATCTTAAACAACTTGTAAGTTCATCTGAACAGCATGCAAGCAAGTTGATTCCAACGGCTTACGGGCAACCAAAAAATTGGCATGCACTCAGTTTCAAAAGAATTTTACATTCTGCTGTAGGGCACAGAACAGTATACCTATAGCTAGAACTCTTCTATCCAATACATTTACTGGTATAACTAAGCGCCAGTGAGTGTCCACAATTTCCTACACTCGGTAGTATATCAATCTGCTATTCCAATCTATTACAATTTCATATCGCCTCACTTTATTGATGTGGTTGCTGAATTGCTTTAGTATACAAAATTACAAATTATGAAACAACTGGAAATTTTTTGAATGCGTCCATTTCTTTACAAGTGATGATGTATTTGATACAGTGTCGGTTCATGTTCACATAGATATTCACAGTACAACATGAAAAACAGTGATCATATTGTAGAAACTTCTCTGTTTACTAACTTAGCAATTTAAGCACAATGTATTTTCATTATTATGCAATTCAAGTATACGTTAGGGTGTTTCAGTGTGCACAGTGAAAAGGACGAAAGGCCAGAGGGATGCAGCATATGTGTGAGGTAAGGTCGCATGTATAGTCGTCATGCCTCTACCATATCTCGTCGAGGAAAAAAACAGACACAGACTCCATTTTTAATATTTTCAAAAACAAAATCCATTTTTAACATATTTGTTTCCACAGCGACAGCTATGATCTTGAAATCAAGAATATGTGTTCCCATGTTAGAATTTAGCAATGCAGAATTTTGTTGGTAAGAAAAGGATTCATTGATTTACATTTTCTTGACCGAAGTAACAGTCCATTATAAAAGAAAATTTGTCATGAAAAACCGTAGGTCGAATCTATAACTCTAAATCAATAGGTTAGTATCTCTCTTCAAAAAAAACTATTCATCTCTTCAAAAGAAAAGGTTAGTATCGCTTCATTACATAACTGAATAGTAAATGCAGCAGGATTCACACCACCATATCATAGCAATTCAAATCAAGATTACTTTTTCGTAGTTGCATGAATATCAGACTTCTACAAAATTGTAGTGCTGGAAGGACTTCTACAAAAGTAGCATACCTCCTAAAAGCAGATATCCACAACTTTGCTCCTCAGACAGCAATTTATCGAAGAGTGTATCCAATTTCCAAGATGAAGAATTGGCCTGAAAGTGGAAGGGAAGGTCAAGGAGAGCTCAATAATTTCAATAGCCATCACTCACATATTAAATGAGCACATAGAAAAATAAAACGCCCATCATCGCTATACTAGCTTGCAATATAATTTATTCCTTCACCAACTGTTATTGTACCAACTGCACTACAGAAGTTTTTTTCTCAAAAAAGAGAAGAAGGAAAAGGATGAACATAAAGATATTCGCGATTGAAACAATGGAACAGCCCGAGTATGACAGGACACCTATGTTTTGATAGAACAGAACGCCAATTAAGACTTCACCTGTCCATGTCTAAATCTAGCACACAAAGAGGCAATCCAATTTCGTAAACCCAGCTATCCCTGTTTTACCTGATACTTAATAAATCCAAGGATACTAATGATAATACAACCATACAAGACCACAAAACAAAGGCTATATATACCTTACTGTATCTTGAACTACTCTCCGAGCAAACAGATGTGGTCATGCAACTACTTGTCAAACAAAAGCCTAAAATTAGCAGCGATCCCCTCCAAGATCCACTTCTCCACAAACGTTTCACACCCAATTACTGATCATTAACAGAAGCAACTTTTCCCAGACAAGCTGTCCTAGATCGTACTGTTCCACCACTACCCTTTCCAGCTAGGAACTGCAACGACTAAATGAGTTAAAAAACAAGATGCCAACCAAAACCCCCACGGAAACAAGAGAAACCTACGTGATTAAGCTAAAAGATGGCATCTTTTCGATGGCAAACTCTGTTCTTGATAGTTGACAATAGAACTACTAATCGGATTATCGGAGCAAAGCTACTCGTTGTTAACGCGAAATTTGGGAAAGCCCAAAACCCATGATTTACGCATATGACACCAAGCAATTTCATTGTCCATTCAGAATAAAGGCAGCCAACGAATCAACATATTAACTCTAAAAAGGCATAGCTTTTGCAGGTTGCGAGTGCAATCGTGAAGAAAACAGGCTGAACTAAGAACAGGCAGGTCAAGAAACCGCCCAACGTAACAATTTCACATCAAAATTTCATCTTTCCTCATCAAAAGTTTATCTTCCAACACAAAAGGTTCTCATCTTTCCCATGACACATTTGCCTCGACCTAACCAACCCCAAGAACCAAAACACATTGCAGAGCCAAATTAACCCTCTTAAAAGCCGAATCAGAACGATTGCATAAGCCAAAACCCAATCGATGCAAGTAAACCAAGAAATCCTCGCGCCAAGATCATACCTTTGAGAGACAGAGGCCCCGATCGGAGCCCCCCGCCCTCGCCCACTGCAAAGGCAATCGGTGGAGGGTGATGAGCGGACGAGGAGGAGGAGGAGGAGGAGGAGGAGCCGAGGAGGGCGGAAGAGGTGGTAGCAGCGATGCAGTTGGCTGGGCAACCAGCCGGCCAGCCTCCCTTTTCTTCTCAAAGGAAGTCGTGCGCGCAACTACAAGAATTCGTAAACGGACGGGCCGGGCGTTTGTTTCACTATTGCGCGTCTTCGCGGCGTTATTCCGTAATGCCCGTGCCGTTGCTACCTAACCGGAGAGACCCGCCAGTTTTACTTTTCGCTGGTCGCATTTCTAGGATTCCATCTGGCATTACGTGGTTTTTCAAACCATTTGTAAATCTTGAAAATGGGGTTGTATCTGCTGCTTCTAGTTGCAGCAACGGCGCGTTGAAATGTTTCGAAAAGTCACTGGATCTGTATTGAAAGAACCCAAACCCTATTTAACCAACAACAGTGCAATTAACAGTAATTAAAAAAAATTAAGAATTATTACAATATATTAATTACAACATTGAATTACAACCTCCAATTTCGAAATCACACCCCAAACCCGTGTGTCCCGTTATCACACCCGTTAGGATTCCCCAAAACCAGGTGTGGTAAAGCAGGTGAAAAAGTAATTAAAATATGAACTAAAATCAAAGCATTTGAGCATAGATGGAGGTAGAAAGAGAGGGTAGAACTAGAGAGTAGACAAAGCCGAACCCCTCAGCCATTACCACCAGCCAAGCCAAGCCCACAGTAGCATACCTTGGCCGACTACATCGTCCTTGAGGGTGAAGAGGAGGTCGAGGCCGCCGAACAGCCGAGTAGTAGTCGAAGTAGCCAAGTAGTTGTCGGAGGTCGAGTAGCCAAGTAGTCATCAGAGGTCGAGTAGCCGAGTAGTCATCGGAGTAGCTGAGTAGCTATGGTCGGAGTAGCCGAACCATCGGAAGCCGAGCCGCCGCATATTCGGGGAGCAGCCTCCAGATCCAACGGGTAGCCACCAAATCCGGTGAGGAGAAACAGTAGAAGCCCTCAGTCCGACGAGAGCGACCGGAAGATGAGAGATCCATCCGGATCTGAGCCAAGTAAGGCAAGCGCGTCGAGTAGTTAGGCTAGGAGAAGCCGCAAGCCACGAGAAGAAGAAGAGGAGGTAGCGTCTCCGGTACCAAGAGGAAGAGGAGAGCCACAGCCAAGAGGAGTGCGAGTGTCGGCTAGAGAAAAGAGGAGTGCGAGCGTCGACCAAGGAAAAAGAGGAGTGCGAGTGCTGGCCGAGTGGAGGAGTGCGAAGCGTTAGCCGAGAAAAGAGAAGTGCATCGGCCGAGTGGTGGGTCGAGAGTTGGGATGGGCAAGAGGCCTGGGCCTTTAGGGTAGTTTTAGCAGTAGATTAGCATGTTTTTGTCTAGACTTTAGCCTGTTAGATAGGTTAGAAATCCACCGATGTGGGAGAAGGGAAAGGTTTTCCAATTTATTAGTATCTTAATTACATAGCTTCTTATAGTCGAGCGTCTACTTGTAATGCAGAAATCAATCAGGCCCAAGCCGAGGTAGCAGATCAAGTTGTTGTTGATTTCAGCACTTACTACTACTCAGGTAAGCAAAATTCTTGATCATGAACATAATTATGTCAAATATACAAATTATTTCCTGTACCATTATGTTATACTTGCATTGGAAAAGCGTTTTTGAAAAAGAGCAAATGGATCAGAAAAGTTAAGAGTTAAGGAAGAGAAAAGAAAAGAGGAGAAAAAAGAGAAAGAGAAGAGAGTATGAGTTAAAATATGTGGTCCGGCTAAGAGGAGCAACAGGACTGTAAGAGTATATAAATAGGAGGGTAAAGGGGATCTTGAAAAGGCGGTGAGAGAAAAGATAGGACCCCTTTACATATGGTTAGAATATAAGGACATACCGAACTCTCACTCGGATCGGAGACCGTAAATCAAGTGCCAACCATTTTGCCATCTCGGACGGCAGAACTTAGTACTCTGTTACATTATTCATCCCTCTACATTGGGTAAGTAAATATATGTGAGTAGAGATGGATAAACCTCAAGAGCAGTAACGCCAATTTGGAAGTTTGTAAGTCCCGAAACGCTATATGCGTAGGTGGAGTGTTGGGCTTGGAGCCAGCCCAACCAAACGTTATTTGAAGTCGATAGAGCTCGGGTGAGTGACCCGGTGAGAATTGAGCAACGTAACTTAGAAAAAGCTATGTACTTTGAACTTGGCCTACACCAAAGGAAGTGTGGAAAGACCTAGTTATGATGGTTCAGAGTAGCTTTGGATATAATGTCACAAGCCTGCGCAGTGCTAAATAAAATCATGAGTTCATGCCAGTTGCTTGGATTGGAGACTATGGTGATCATTAGGGATTTTTCTTCACCCACGTGAAAAGTATAATATTTCTAAGTTAAAAGATTAAAAATCAATTTGATAACGTTATTTTGGGGAATAAAAATTTAGAAACTTTAATAACCCAAGAAAAGAGGCATACAGTGTATTTTACTAATATTATGCTTGCTAAGTACGTCGATACTCAACCTTGCTATTATTTTCTTTGTTAGACCCTGCCCCATTCAGAGAGTACTTCGAGCAGGATGAAGGGACCGCATGCATAGTCGAGCTCACCGGAGAGGAGGATGACGATAGCGAGGAGCTGGGGGAGGTGGACCCCTTATACAATGGTTGGGATGAGTAGGTGACCTACGGAGTCAAGTAGGAGAGCTTTAGAGTATCAGTTTGTACCTTTTGCCCCTTATGCATTTGTAATTAAGATCATAACTCCCGTGGCAAGTGCTGTAATAATAAATGCAGTTTCTACATTATTATTCTACTGCGTGACTTTGGTGAAAGACTATTATTCATCGGAACAGTGTTCTACTGATTAGGCGAATAATAATCCATACGCTTTGATGTGATTATATTTGAGACAATTACATGGTGCGCCACATGTGTCTATAAGGACCTTACCTGATATCATAAAAGAGGACCTCTTCAAAAATGCCTAGCCAACTTGGATCGCAAGTTGGACAAACAAAGCTGCCTAGAAGTTGTTTGAGAGCGGATGGAAAGGACCAGCATATGGTGCAATGCAAAATACTTCCACTGCAAGTTAAATATTGAAGAAAGCCGTGAGATACAGATGAAATCAATCTATTTTCCCTCTTCCAATTTACTCTCTGGACGAGGAGCCGTGAGATACAGTTAAATACTTCCACTGCAAGTTAAATATTGAAGAAAGCCGTGAGATACAGACGGTGGCCCGCACGAGGAGCGCCGGCGAGCCCACAGCTCGGCCAGTCTTCCCGCACACCAGCGACGACGGCCAGGTAAGTCCCGGCCTTTTCAGATCTAGGGTTAGGGTTTTGATCCGGACGGATCGAGTCCATCCCCCTCTCAGTTCTCTTTCTTTTGCCGTTTTCTAGGGTTAGGGGGGCTTCTCTTCTCTGTGCTTTTCTTTTCCGCACGCCGGTCAACCGACGGCGGTCGCCGTTCTTTTCGGTCTAGATCTACGCCTAGTTAGGGCTCTGATACCATTGTTAGGCTGATTAGGATCTCCTAGGGGTAGATCTAGGGATTTCTTGTTCAGATTCGAGAGAGATACCGAGAGGGAGAGAGGATAAGGGTTAGGGGTACCGACCGTCCGATTGCGTGGAGGAGGAGTTGGCCATCGCTGGTTCGTCGATGAAGTCTGCGCACGGGCAGCGACGGTCGGTGAAGAGAAGGTCGGCGGCGGCGTAGATCCGGTGACGGTGACGGCGATGGAACTTCCCGCCGCCTACTGCGCAGCCTCTAGATCGGTCTAGGGTTTTGTCGGGTGGGGATTGCGGCTCAGGCGAACCTCGTTAGTCGAGCCGCCGGCCCCCACCCTCTATTTATTGCGCAGCGCGACGGGGGCCCATCAGCCAGTGGTTGGGCTGGGCGCCCCCGATCAGAGCGCGGATCAAGGCCCGATTAGCCGTTGGGCTAATCGGCTGAGATCAATCTAACATATGTGTCTATAAGGACCTTACCTGATATCATAAAAGAGGACCTCTTCAAAAATGCCTAGCCAACTTGGATCGCAAGTTGGACAAACAAAGCTGCCTAGAAGTTGTTTGAGAGCGGATGGAAAGGACCAGCATATGGTGCAATGCAAAATACTTCCACTGCAAGTTAAATATTGAAGAAAGCCGTGAGATACAGATGGAATCAATCTATTTTCCCTCTTCCAATTTACTAATCTACGATTGTTTGGGTTCCATTTGTGTACAAGTTTTACTCCTATAAAACAAATGCGCTTTAATTCGACGTGGCTATCTGTGTGCTTTAGTACTTGATGATGTTGAATTATCCCGTGAAAAGTGGCCAGGTTTCATAGAATGCATGACTTCAAAATGTTCTGTAGAGATTTCTCCATTGAACCGATCTCCACCGCATTAATCGATGGCTTTTAGTCAAAATTGTGTAACAACGTACAAAGTCGGCATACTTTTATGGATGGATCTTATCTTACCGAACCAACATAGATCGCTGACAAAAAGCTTTGATTTGGGTAACACATTGAATAGTGGAGTACGCAGCACAGTCAAAACAATTGAGCAAATACGCAGCAGGTCAGGTACCGATACGCAAAACATGCCGGATGGAGATAGGCCAGTTCAATTCAATGAACTGTTTCACACGAATGGCTGGGTGGCCCGTTTTTTAAAAAATTTATGTTCGTTTTTGTAAATCTAGTTTTCTCTTTAAGGTCGGTAACTCGTCAGCTGCCTCACAAGATTTCAATTAATGATTAATTAGTGTTAATTATGCTAATTGATGCCCGCTTGTATTGCATTCGTGCTAACCATGGCGACTTGCCGATTTGTGGTGGCGCTGCGAAGCCACGGTGGCTCGGCAGAGTCTAATTTTTTTTTAAAAAAAATAATGCTACAGTATCATTTTTGTAAACAGTTTCAATTCAACAGTAGTGCGTTTTGTGTCGTCGTGTTTGCGGCTACTTGCGACTTGCGAGCGAGAGAGATGGTGCGCAAGACCGCGACCAACCAAACAAGCGAGCAGGGAGCCAACCTGACAACACAACCGCGCGCTTTCGAAAGGTCTCAGCTCACACCATCTGGACTCGTTGACGCCGGTGAGGCGTGGACTTTGCGCCGGTGGAGAGCGGAGAGCCACCGCTGCGTATAGAAATGCAGCTCACGAGACTAGAATCTCTGCTCTTCAAGAGATTCCTAGCATTAGATAAAACCTGCTTTTAGCTGTCCCCGCGGATTAAAATTCTATCGCCACAACGAAGGAAGAAGATTAACAAGAAAGGTACTGCAAGAACGGAAAAAAAAAAGTTGGAAGTGCCGAAAGCACCTAGGAGCAATCAACAACCCTGTAGTATATGTAATTAATTGCAACAAAGTTGTGAGCATGGTCAGTTGCGTCGTACTCCCTCCCGTGCTTTTTTTTTTTTGAATGATTTTATCTATAAATATATATAACATATTTCATAGTCTAATATAAAATTAGTGTGATGGTTCCTTTATACCCTTAATAAATATGCAACTTTATTTATTATTCTTTATATGCATACATTGAATATACTATTTAAAGATAATAATTAGGTATAATTTAGTTATTTTTACTATCTTCTTGGTCTATATGCCAATAAAAAATACGTCTTATAAACTTAGACGGATGGAGTATTAATTAGCACCTTAATACAACTTATCTTTATTAACTAGATGAGTACTCCCCAGTCATAAATACATATCATTTGGGACATCAACATAGTCTTCAAAACACAAATTTGATCATTAATTTATATTATAATATATTTGCAAAACTTAATAAAATTCTAATATTATGAAAGTACTTTTTAAGATGAATATATATATATATATATATATATATATATATGATCTTCATGTATCCAATCTAAACATATCAATAATCAAAGTTTCGAAAGCGTAACTACACACATTCCAAAATTACTTGTGTTTGTGATGGAATGGAGTATTACTTTGATCACAATGAATCATCAAATCCTGAAGACGTTTAAATAATTAATTAGTCCATTGCTTCATCGGGAAAAAAGGGGTCCATTTGCTAAAGCAGGAGTACGTGCCGTATCAAATGAAAGGCATACTTAAAGGCCAAGCAAGAAAAACAGGAGGAGAATGAGGAATCTCTAAATGGTTATAGATCAGTCAATGGTATTGATGGGGGTCCTAGAGACTGATGACCGTCCATCTTTCCCTCGGCTTCATTTTTAGCTGCTTTTTGTAGTTGATATACCATTGTTGTTTCGCAATGTTTGGATTGGAATGCCAGCTCCTGCATGCCTGAGTTTTTTTTTTATTTTTTGAACAAAAACATTATGATGTTTGCACAGCTGCACTGATTAGGATCAATTGCGTGTGTGTTAAATCTCAAATCTTACCACATTTATTAGATTAGTGATTACTCTACTCTACTCTACTCACAGGTCGCACAGCCTTCTGAACCCGGCCGAATGTGTCACGTGCAATTTATCCTAATATTTGCTAGAACGAGTTGAAGCGCTACGGGTAGGATATGCAAACACAATTTTAAAAATTTTACCACGTAAACAAGAAATCTTCGCTGATAATAGATCACGGGATTACCACTAGACGCGTAGACTTATATCACCATCCGAATTATATCCCAACTTTTTAAGTGTGCAGTCCTATAGGTTCACGTACACTTTGACATGGCCCAAGTACTCCTACTCGTCCACTAATCGGTTGCGGCCCCTAGCAGGACATGTCGACTCCTAAGTATACGTAAATATCATATCAGATGAACCTTAACAAAGTTCATATGCATTTTCCTTTGCCCCCACGATATCGATCAAGCTTAGGGTGAGTACGTGCCATCCTTGTTGGTTAGCTTGACCACTCTTTTCTCAATTACATGACTTGAATTCCCCAACTACGATTAACTCTTTAACCACGAGTAGCATTGCCATGTATTTCTAGAATCCAATCACTCGAGAGGCCTAAAGATATCTCTCCCGTTGCATAGAGGGAAAAATCATATCTTGATCGACCATGCCTCGATGTACACATCATGACAAACCCAAAGTTACCTTTATAACTAGCAAGTTACGGAGTAACGTTTGGCAACCATTAAGTTAGCCATTATACATCACGAGTGTGTTCGATGATCTCAAGTCTAAGAACATAGCATACACATTCTAAATATGACCAGCTGATGGCATGTAAGAATGCAACGTTCTCGCAGTGTCTCATGGTGGGTCGATCTAATCTCATGTTCCTTAACATGTGTCCATATCATTGGTTTGATATATCCATATCTATGACCCAAGAAACATGGCCATCAGCCAATGCATATGCTAGTCTTTTCATATGTGTCTTCGTATGTTTTTGACTAGTAATCGTTTAAGAATAATCATTATAGAAATATAGAGTTTCACAATCAAATCACATACTCGATAATAAATACTAACGATATTATTCAAGGAACACGATAACATATTATTCAATAAATCATTAACATAATAGAACAATGTGGTCGAGTTAACGTGATCGAAACAATATAACTATCTCTGTGATTGCCTTTAAGGTATATTTTCAACACGAGTGAGTGGCGGTGTTTCTACTTGTAGGATTTACAGGAGTTCGAGATTGATGACTGGGTGTCTCCTGTTCCATTACACTGCTCTGCAGTCTACAGCCTAGAAAGTCTTTCATCCCACAGATCTGACAGCACAAAAGAAGCACGGAAAGACTGACTCAAGAATCAAAAGGCTCCATTTGGGTCCCTCCCCTCCGCGCTTGATTCTCCCCCTGCGACGACAGGCAAATTTGCAGTTGTGCCGAAAAATCTACTGTTTCATCGTCATCTGTCTTTCCATTGCCACTGCTGCCACACATGCATGCAGTAGAAAGTTGGCCAACTAGCAATCTAGCATACATCCTTCAGTTCAGTTCCTACTGCCCAACTGGTAGAGTAGCTAAGTAGATGACTTTGGCATGTAGTACGGTGTGTAATGGAGTATATCATTGGTGAGTAGAGCAGTAGATGATGAAAATTCAGGCAGTCCATTTAAACCGACAGATCGCGCATATGAATTGGGGGCATTGGACCATGCCGTTCTGAAAGGAGCAGCTAAGCAATTCAATGATCGGCAATGGCGGCCATTCTGAATTTCTGGAGGAGATGCAATCTTTCTGACGAAGAAGCATTGCACGGCCTTGCGTCGCGTGGGGAGACAACGAGCAGGCCCGTCGATACTGCATTCCTGTCCTCGGCCACGCAGCAATGCGCATCAAATTTTCACTTTCCCGGGACAGAAGCAGGCTACGGTCTTTGAAAATCATGCGAGTAGCTGCGTGCGTTGGACGGTAGGAGTACGTGACAAGGACTCCCCACACATGGGCGTTGTTGGATGATGGCCCGTTGACCCAATGCAAGTCCGTTGAGGGAACGCCAGAAAAAGTTTGTGGCCTTGATAGCCTAGATCTATGACTATGCCTCGCTCATTTCAGATTAGACTTCTAACTTCTGACTTATTTTTTATTATTTTTAAATTTTGTCTTTTTAGCTTTTCAGTAGTTCTTTTTTTCGTATTCATTTGTATTGTCCGTGATAGGTTACCCTATTTTTTCTATTTTTAAATTTAATTACGCCAAATAAGTCATCATCAGCTACAGTGAAATTTCAGTCAGCTACAGTGTAATTTTAGTCATAAGCCAGCTTATTTCAACCTAACCGAGCACCACCATATATATATTGTTTGGAGAGTAGAGGAAGGCTAGATTTGTGACGGGAGTGATCATTGCTTGTGTACTAATCAAAGTTTACGGGAAAAAACATAATCAGCTAGAGAGATCAATAATTTAACACTAGCAGTAGCATTTTTTGCATAACAACTTTAAGCATAGAAGTCAAGTTTGGTAAGCAAGAACGAGAATCATATCATATGCAACCCAGGCCCAGTCGTGCATTCGATGAACCGGCCGGATCCATTCATAATAGCAATAGTACTGCAGTGTGCACCAGCACTCATGCACTATGTGTCACAGAGTTTAATTTGGGCAGGTTCGCCACCTTAACCATCACGCAGCGCGCGACGAAGGTGCGTACGTAGCCACGCATGTACGAGTCAGTATGATTCGGGCTCGGATTCAACGATCTTAATTAGCTCACCAAATCTGATTCAGATCAGGAGATCAATAGCCCTGTATATTAATTTATTAGTATTTCCCGTTGAATGTTGATTGGATCGTCCATTGTTCATTTGTTCCCACGAGGGAGAGGATCAGAGGATATGGCTACAATAGAAGTAGAGATCGAAGCGATGGATGCCGAAGCGGTACGGGTCGGATGACGACGGCGACCGCAGATCCAGGCGGTCACGCCGCCGCCGGCAGCCCGCGACTGTTGAAAAGGTGGGAAATATTTGAATTTTAGATTTTACTAAAAAGTAAACATTGCAAATGACAAGTTATGCATACCTTATAATTAACGACAGTAGTAAAATCATACTGTATTTCAAATATACGCAAGAACAGAATTATATCATAGTTGGTGGATTACACGAATGACTTACAGTAGGACATGATAAAGAACATGAAGCAACGCAGCCTTGATGCAGTGCAGAACATAGATGAAGCAGAGAAGCAAGCGGTTGTGTAGATGTGTGCTATCCAGAAACCTTATTGTCGCTCCCATGCAGGTCTTCATGGCAGGAACAACTCAGAGATACCACTTCCCTCCTTCACAGTGCACGCCAAGAAGAAGGGCCGACGAGGTTCAAGCGGTACAACACAACAACACAGGTTTGCATGAGTAAGGAAAAGAAATAGAGGAGGCAGTGATTTGGGCACTTCTGATCTAAACAACTCTAGGCATATATACATATAGATGCATACTATGAACAGATGTGATTAATCAGTTATTTACCCACTGGTAATTGATGCAATTAATCAGCCATTTACCCACTGGTAACTACCTATCATCAACACTCAATAAAGCCACAAATTAAAATGTTCGAATTCATTCAAACAGAAATAGAGATGCACGGTTTAACAAAAATAAGGTAGATTTGATATGCCAAGGGGCGTGCTATGTCACACGAAAATACGTGCACACGTGCATACGCGCGCGTGTGTGTTTATCCAAAGTTCTCATGTTATCCCCATTCAGGTGTCATATGTTTAAATGAGTGGTAAAGACTCCACATTATAAATTGTCTTTCCTCCACTTGGCTAGCTAATATGGTACTAAATCATGTATGCATTGGAATTATAGGAAACGGACATCACACTCACATGGGCCTAATTTCTAATAATCACCCACCAATTCCAAAACAAATAGCAAAAAGATATCAAATATATTATACTAAAGTACTATTAATATACTAGTCTTTTAGTATAAGTCCCATACAAGTTGAACATACATCTAGAATGATAAAATTCATCTTTTCATAGCTAATGAATGGAATATGCCTTGAATTCACAGTGTTTCATTGTTAGACTTGAAATCTTAACTGATACTAGGATGCCAATGAACCACATCTAAATGGAACATTATATGGTCATGCTTGCTTATTTGCTCATGAGATTTGTAGAGAATACCCTGTTCTTGTGAACTTCGACCACACAGTTAGACTCAATTAGTTATATTCTTTCTAGGTATTTTGCAGGCTAATATATTTTCCTTATTTGGACAACAGAATACATTAAGTCTTTATACCAACCTTCCATACAGTCGTGAGTACTTTGTCTATTAGTACATGGGTACAATGAATATATATTCTCTTGTTACAACATCAATGTGTTTTTCCCATTGCCTAAGTCACAGGATCTTTGACCAAGAAAGTATAGGTTACCATCGTAATATAACTCAAATGAGCCTCATTCCCATGTTCACCGATGCAACACCATGCTAATCCTTTTGTAAAAGGGTATACCAAAATTTTCTTAGCACAAATATAATTCACAGTAATTACTCTAAAGTTTCTCAATTTTCTAATAATTTAAGCATCCACTTCACATCTCTGGAGGATTTCATGTTATCCTTAGTACCCACAACTTTAATCAACACTGTTTGATTATCGCGGTACATCAGGATTGCCGGTATTGGTTTCTCAACCAATGGCAAGTCTAATAAAAACTCTCTCAGCCATTCAACCTCAACACTGGGTGTGTCAAGTGCTACAAGTTTTGCTTACATGGTTCATCGCATCAATATTGTTTATTCACAAGACCTCCATAACACTGCAGCTCCAACTAAAGTACATACATAGCCACTTGTAGCTTTGATCTCATCCGCATCAGAGATTCAATAGGAATAATTGTATCCTTCTAATATAGAAGGATATCTAGTATAACAAATTCCAAAAGATGTTATGCCTCTCAAGTAGTACAACACTCTTTCAAGTGCCTTCTAATAATCATCTCCTAGGTTAGATGCAACCAACTTAATTTTCTCATAGTAAATAACATATCAGTTTTTGTGACACCAACTAAATACATAAGTGACACGATAATTTATAAACATCTTATTTGATCTTTTCCAAGTCACTGGTTCTTTCATAACTTAATGCTTGCAACATAGAGAGTTGGAGAAATTTTACAACTCTTATAGCCAAAACAACGCAAGATTTTTCTCAGCATAATGGCATTGGTTCTAAATAATCCCATCTTCTCTCTTGATCAATTTAATATTTAGAATGATGCATGCCTATCCCAAGTCTTTCACATCAAAGCATCGGGATAAGAAAGATTTAGCTTCATCAATTACGGTATGTTTGTTCTAAATATAATCATGTCATCCACATATAGACACAAGATCACTCCTTGACCCCCATTATAATGGTAATATACACACTTATCAGCTTCGTTCAAAGTAAAGCTAGCAAATGTCAAAGTTTTGTCAAACTTCCTGTGCCATTGTTTAAATACTTGCTTTAGGCCATATAAGGATTTCAATAACTTGTATATTGTGTTTTCCTGTCCAGAAATCACAAAACCATCTGGCTGATCCATATAGATTTCTTCTTCTAACTCTCCATTAAGAAAAGCTATCTTCATGTCATTTGATGGACATGTAGACCATAGGAAGATACAAACGTAGCAAGCGCTC
Organism: Dendrocalamus latiflorus; assembly: GCA_017311315.1. Lineage (NCBI taxonomy): Eukaryota > Viridiplantae > Streptophyta > Magnoliopsida > Poales > Poaceae > Dendrocalamus > Dendrocalamus latiflorus. The sequence goes on from CM029651.1 coordinate 49,176,223, forward strand.
TGATGGTGGCTAATCTAGCGATAAGAGAGTAGGTATCAAAAAAATCATCTCCTTTCTTTTGGGTGTAACCTTTGGCCACAAAACCATCAGGCCTTAATTTCTTTTTGAAGATCCACTTACATCCGACAAGTTTGCACCCACAGGACGATCGGTGATCTCCCAAGTTCCTATAGCGATGATAGAGTCTATCTCGCTGCAGACTGTCTCTTTCCAATACTCAGCATCAGGAGAAACATAAGCATTTTAAGGAGTCTTTGGCACATTATCCATGAGGTATACAATAAAGTCGACACCAAATATTTTCTCAACCCTTTGTCTCTTGCTCCTGCAAAGAGCCTTTGCGACTAGATTATTATCCTCCTTAAGGATATCACATATTGGTTTAGAAATGATAGAAAGTTCAGAAGTTTGATTATTCTCACTATCAATATTTTCAATTTGAATATTCTTAGTTCGTGAAGTACTACCTACAGCTTTCATAGGATAAATATCATTGAAGAATGAAGCATCACTAGATTCTAATATTGTGTTAGCAATAATCTTAGCAGTTTTTTATTTAACTACTAAAAATCTATAGATTGTGATATTATAAGCATATCATAGAAACACAATCGACCGTTTTAGGTCCAAGTTTTCTTTTTTTCTGCAATGGTATATTGATCTTTGCATAACATCCCCTAGTTCACAAAAAATTGATATTATGTTTTCTCCTCTTCAATCTCCCATACAGAGTAATCTCACTCTTTTTAGTAATTACTCTATCAAGGACAAAAGTTGTTGTCGATATAGGTTCCCCCACCATACCTTAGACATATCGGTACTCTCTAACATGGCATTAACCAAGTCTATTATGTTCGATTTTTCCTCTCAACTACCCTATTTGATTGGGTGAATATGGTGATATAAATTCATGGACTATTCCATGCTCAGAACAGAATTGAAAAAAAATCATGAGAGATGTACTCTTCTCCACGATCAGACCTCACTCTTTTTATTTTCTTCTCTAGTTGGATCTTAACTTTGGCTTTATAAGTCTTAAAGTAGTTGAAAGCTTCATTCTTACTTTTTAGTAAATACACATAGCAATAGCATGTTGCATCATCAATAAAAGTTAAAAAAATATCTTTTGCCTTCTTTTGTCACAATCCATTCATTTCATGCAAAACTGAATGAACAAGATCTAATGGTGCCGAGTTCTTTTCATCATATAATGTCTTAAATGATTTTCGAGGTTGTTTTGCTTGCACATATGACTAGCACTTTGATTATTTGATAATTTCACATTTGGAATTAAACCTAATCTGGACTTCTATTAATACTATCAAAATCAGTGTGACAGAAACAAGAATACTAAATATTTACCTCACATTTATTTAAACCAGTTGCAACATTCAGATTATAACAAGACTCTAAAATACGTAGACGGAATAAGCCTCCGCTCATAGCCTTTACCAATAAAATTTTTAAACTTAGACGTTACAATTTTATTTGACTCAAATACTAGATTATAACCATCCGTGCATATGAGAGAACCACTAATGAGGTTCTTATTTAGTGGGAGCATGTTGCATATTTTTTAAGTGAATAATCTTCCATAAAGTAAGGTTCAGATCCACTGTGCCAACACCAAGAACAGAAGTATGTGACCTATTTCTAATTAGGATGGAGAAAGCCCCTGCTATTTAATAAGAAGAAAATAAAAAAATATCATAGCATACGTGAACATTAGCACTGGTATCAACCCACTAATTAATGAATTGACATGCTAAAAAGATAATGGGTGAATTACCATACCCTCTAGAAGTTGAGACCTCGTCTATGATTATATTGATAGCCATCTTCTTTGATTGTTAACCATTTCTAATCTTGCGGAAGCTACAATCGTTTGTCATATGACCGTTTTTCCGTACATAATGCAGGTGATGTCTTTCAAATTATTTTTCTTAGTTTCTTCTTCTAAAAGCTAGTTATCTTATTCAATTTGTTGGATTTATACCTCTTTGCAGCAGTCTTTTTCTCTATGAAATTTGCTTTGTTCTAACCAGAACTGTTGGGTGCATCTTTTGTTCTTATCTTTTCTTTCACATTTAGGGTAGCTATGGTATTCTCAACAGAAATCTCTTTCCTATTGTATTTTAAGCTAATGGCAAAATCCTGTTAAGAAGCAAGAAATTTGGCAACAATGCCCGAGACAATAAACTTAGAAGGCAGTACATAGCACAAGTGTGCAATCTCACTAACTAGAAGCTAAAGGTCATGAGTTTGTCCAACTATCGACTTAGACTCATCCATGCTAAAGTTAAAGAATTGCTCACACATATATAGCCAGCGACTAGCTTCTCCCTCTGCATATTTATGCTTTAATGCATCCCTTAACTTTGTGGTGGATTTGTAGTCCATGTATACATCATATAGCTGATCTACCAGAATGATCAGAATGCAGCCAAAAGCAATGTTGTTTGCATTGTCGAACTACATGAACTGGTCAATTGTAAATAGATACTACAGACCTACCACAGCCCCAAGACATGAGTCAAATGCCCTGATCAACTCGGCTTCGGCTTCTGGCTTCTGGCTTATTTTTCACTATTCATAAGTTTCGTCTTTTTCTAAACTTTTGGCTTTTTGTTGAGTTTTTTTGCCGGTTCTTTTTTTTCCCGTATTTGTTTGTATTATATGTAATGGGCTAACATATTTTTTTATTTTTAAATTTTTTTAAATTTAATTATGCTAAATAAGCCTCTGTCAGCTACAGTGCTTTTTTCAGCCAGCTACAGTGTTTTCAGCCATAAGCCACGAGCTTTTCAGCCGAACCGATCACCACCAAAACTTGGTTCTAGTCTGCCATCTATGAAAGTTATGACCAGAAAATCTATTAAGTTTTATTGCATCCAAAGCACTACCATTGTTGAATTACAACAAAGTTCATAATAAAATTTCTGAAATATTGAAAAGATGGGTATATTTTAAATCCAAATTTTACTGGGAAGCAAATATCATAAGTCACACAATATTTCATACAAAAATAGATGGAATTAAAATATTGTGTGCATGTGTTTAGCCAAAATCCTCCTCATGCCATCCCTATCCATGTATTGCATATTTCAAGAAATAGCAATGACTTTATCTTATAAATTACATTATCTCTACTTAGTTAGATAATATGATACTAAATCATATATATTTTAAAATTACAAAAAATAAACCTCACACTAGTATAGACGTAATTTCTAACAGCATCCATACCTCGTGCTGGATGACTGATCCAGGGGTACAATATGTACGAAGTGGACTCCAACGGCGACCCCGATGCGGCGACGCCGACTTGGACCCGCGTGCCAGGCGCCTCCTGGAGCCACAGGTATTCCGCCTGGAGTCCGCCGACTATGGCCGCTTCGCGCTTTTCGCCGAGGTGGGCAGCCGAATATTTGCCATGCATTATGGTGAGGAGGAGGACACTCCCATCCTCATCTATGACTCGGCGACAGGGGGCCTGGACATCGGCCCTCGCTCCCCCGCCGAGCTGCAGAATGACCCCCAGCTTTGTGCCCGCCGGCGACCGGCTATACACGATGGACACGAGCAACTCCGACACCGGCCGGGACCACTTCGAGGTGCTCGCCGGCGACAGCGATGGTGGTTGGGCCTGGAGAGGCGTCCGTGTCACGCCGTTCGACATCAGGATGACCGCATGCCACGCCGAGCACCCGGACGGCCACACCATCTTATTCTCCGCAGACGGCAATTAAGGTCACCTAGCTACTTGTTCAACACCAAAACCCATGAGTGGACGCGCCACGAAGAGTGGACGCTGCCTTTCAAAGCTCAGGCATATTACGATGGCAAGGTGGACGCGTGGGTGGGGCTCTACAGTGATGCCACGGAGCCAGGGCGCACGTCGCGCCCGCCGACGACGGTGAGGGCCAGTGCCACCCGTCAGAGTGGAAGCTCGCCAAGGAGAGGATGGCCTGCCAGGATCAGGGTGAGGCACATGGCTATCAAATAACTAACTATGCATTGGCTAGCTTTCGTTGCTTAGACACTGCATTAGATGGCTTTATCAAATAACTAACTCTGCATTGGCTAGCTTTGGTTGACATCGAATGCTTTTCTGATTTGGGACATTATTGCTTCTGCCATGTACCCTTTTTTATGCAGGTAAATTACTAAATGGAGAGGTTCAAACAGGTTAATAAGTCACAAGTTAATTATCTGTCATATGTATCCAACAGTGAATTGTGATGCTCAAGTAGGCGGAGGCCATGTAAATGACACCACGTTCATGCACTTTGATGACCTCTCGGATGTCCAAGTTGGCCAAAGACTAACTCCAATGTGGAGCAAGGCAAGAACCTCACCGAGGGATTGCCTAAGATGAGTTGTGTAAGGTTGTGATTGTTGGGTACAAAGAGATCATGTTGCCTGATTAGTCTCATTGTGAACTGAGAGGTAAAGGAAACTATAATGTACCTCGATTTGCCTTGGATAATTATGTTGTTTAATGGGTCCAAGAATTTTCTTCATGCTGTAATGTTGAAAGGAGACGGCCGTATATATATGTTAGAATGCGATATTCTTGCCATAGTGACGCCTTTACCATGGTGCTAAAATGCAAGTATCCAATTACTGTAGTATTTGGTCTCCATATATTTAGTGATCAGTCAAAGTTTCCTGCTTTAGAGTTTAGGCCCAAGTAAGTTTGGGTAATAACTATGGCAAACGTTTGCTCTTGGTATTGAATTGTTGGATTGTACATAATGATAACAATCCACATCAATGCTGATCCTTGATAGTTTACCAAACATTTTTCTTTTCTTCCGAATTTATCAGTTAACCAAAACCAATTCTTTCCACTTCCTTTGATAATCTTCTGATCAATGGAGTTTTTTTAGTTGCGTGTTGCTGCATTTACCAATTAACCAAACCGTTTAAAAATGCCGAGCCCTACGTTGATTGATAAAAGAAATGGCATGTAAAAGGGGATCTCGTGCAAAGTTGTTAAGCAGTGACGCTTTCGTGCGGATCGTATTTATAGTGCATAATATATATAAAGCACCCGGACGTAGTGTGACTTTAAAACATGTAAAGTACAAACTAACCAGACATTGCAATATCAGTAGTGCTAACTTTTGAACATGTTGTATACCATAGAATCATACAAAATAGGACAACAGCAACAAGAAATTACAATCCTGTGAGTGATTCGTGAATTACACTGTAATAACTACAGTTTTATCAGACAATTACTGTCCCTGAATGCCACAACAGAAAGAAAAGAAAATAAAATTGGAGAGCCTATACAAAACTCATGAGATTGCATATGTAAGTTTCGTGTCAGCACGTTACAAACTGTAATGACATTGAATACAGCACAACTCAATTAAAAATCTCTCTGACGAGCCAATCCAAACTGGGATAAGCGAAGTAGAGGATCACAAAGGATGGCAGTGCAAACAAAACTGTAACAAGGGCATACAACACTAGAACTGCAGCGCTCGCGGGAACAACATATAGAACTATCAGAAGGAAGATTATCACAAGTGGAAACTTCGCTGTCAACTGAATGAAGAACAACAGCAACTTTTGGAGAGATGCACTGATGTTATCAGCATTGATAATGTTGCCGACAACACTCCCATCTCTGGCAGCGGAGTTTTCAGCTCGTGCAACAGTTCTTCGGTGGTGTTGACTGGAACTTGGGCCACCACTGGGAGGACATAAAGAATGACGCTCTTCGTGACTAGAGGAATGGAACTTTGCTCTCTCGCCATTCATGCTCTCAACCATCCAGAGCAGAAAGTAGTTCTTCCGCGGGAATTTGAGGTTGCCCTTGTATACCAGCCGGAAAGACAACAGGTTGCACCAAGGACATGAGATGAAGAGAGGCAGCTGGATAGGAAGGGTCGGGAACTTGACAACAGCCCATTGTAGACCCAAGATGCAGTTCTTGCACATTGTGTGACCACACCACAAGACATAGGGAACGTTCTCAACAAGATTGAAGGACTCCCAACATATTGGACATTCAAGGCCTTCCTCTCTACTTGCAAACGAAGAAACATCATCATCAGAGCAATCAGAATTAGAAAGGCTGCATTTCGAGGGATGTGCCTTTTTCCTTAAGCTCCCAGCTATGGCATTTGATGCAAAACTCCACATGATGAGTGAGAAAAACTGGTACGCTTAATCTGTATAGCAGAGAAATCAGAATGCCTCAAAAGCAAACATGAGGACAACCTGTTAAGAGGCCAACCCATAAGACATGTAAGTTGCTCCGGTAAGATAGATCAATATTATTTATGATGAGTAAGAACATTTTCAAGCACAAAATGCCCTCACGCGAATACTAAAGAAATAGTGATGGATGCAAGTTCCATAATATTCTACACTTTTTAACAGATATAAAAGCAAAATATCTAAACATATCAAGTAGATGACCAATTGACCAGGCAATGAATCATAATTAACTAGGCAATCATGTTGTCTGATTTTTAAAACAGTAATACAGTTTCACACTGCATTAGCGATTGCACAAATGGCAAAATGCAAAATTAATTGAAGAACAAATTAGCAACAACTGTTGGCTTTCTTTTTTTCCGAAAGAAGGTGAGGAACCTATCAAGCAACAATCCATATTCGAAGGATATGATAGGCAAAGTTCTTATTGCTGGTTTCAGTTACTCTTTTAGAGGGACAGTTACCATGAAAGAATCATGTCTAGTTCTACAGAAGAAATTTTAAGACAAACTACAAGCATGCTGTCACAAAATAAACTACACCGATGGTCAGTGTTCAAGTAGATGCTAGGCGGGCGATAAGCTAGGGCCTAGCGCCTAGCCCAACTTGGCCAAGGGGGGCTAAGGGGGAGGGGATAAGGTCTTCTTCTACTTGGCAGAAGCATAGCAGGTCAAGCCGCCAAGGTCTTCTTCTACTTGGCTGCCTAGATCACCTCTCCTCACCCTCACCTTCTCCCCTCTTCCCGGGGCCCAGAGGCAGATCCGTGGAGCGGTGGAGTGGAGGTCGGAGAGGTGAGGGTGGGGGGTTGGGGGGACTGGGTGAGGGAAGACCTGCGAAGGGGAGGGGAGGCAATACCCGGCGGCCAGGGAGGACGTAGCGGCAGAGGTCGGAGGCGGAAGGGACCTTGGTGATGGTGGATTCCTACGAGTCGGAGGTGGCAAAGGGGTCGACTCCGTGCGGCAGAGAGGAACCGTAAACCCTCAATTCCGTGCGGTTCACATATGGTAAGCCCTCACTTAAGTTATGCCCTTGCCCTTGGTTGCCGATTCACCTGCCTAGGCACCCACCGCGTCCACCTAGGTGCCGCTCCGCCACCGCGCCCGCCTGGAAGACGCCACACTAAGGCCGTCTAGGGCACCATTGACCCGCCTTGGACTGCCTAGGCATCTCGCCGCCCAACCACTTGACTAGGGGCCAAGGCCCTTGGCACCCTACCGTCCAGCACCTAGGCGGCCGCCTAGGCCGCCTTCTTGAACACTACTGATGGTCAAAACAATTCATTATCATTTTGTAACATGTAGACTAGAAGATATTGATGATCGATCAAGATTCAAGAGTTCCAAAACCGTATTTAGAAAATAGGGAAGGTCCACTTTGGTCTCTGTGAGATCACATGAGGTTATTGCACATTAAATGGAAGGATCAAATAGACGCTACAAAGTCTACGTAGGGCTCACACATCATTTAATATTTTTCTTAAGTTGCAGCAGGAAGAAACCACTGAATGTTTCTTCAATCATAAAGAAAAAATGTAGGATTACGAGTCTAGCTGAACCCTACATGATTTTAAAATTAAATAACACCTACGTTGAATTGTGTTAATACAGACAAATTGAGCTATTTTAATGTGTCGCAACAGATATACAGCAATTCATAAGCTACTATGTGGTTTTTCGTTGTCAGCCAACTTGGGTACATAGCCATTTGCATCATGACATGCTCACAATCGTATAGCATCCAGGGCCTATTTGACAGAGCTCGAGATTAATAAAGCTTATGCCTCATCCATAGGGACATCTTGAAAATTTCAAGGAACATGATTAAAAATATAAACAGCCCTCCAGGAGCATTTGGAAAGGGTCCAGATCAGGGTCCATAGCATATTCGACCGTGCCATTCCCACGGGATTACAATATATACTTCACGAAATTGTCCGATCAAGTGGTTGACTGGTTGCTCCCGGGCTTCCATCACCAATCAGTGGCGGAGCTAGAAAAATTTTATTGGATGTGCACACTATACAAACTGCACCTACTTGGATGTGCCTCCAACCGCCGTGCCACGTTTCCTTGGATACACGCCCTCAACGTGGCCACTAGGCACCTCCTAGCTCGCACCCTTGCAGTCATCAACTCGCCGTGCTATCCACATAAATTTTTTAACTAATGTCCTACAATCCATGCCGTTAAACTTATAAAGTTTGACTGGTAATATGTTTAAAACCATGTAAATTACTCACTAAAAATATTTTCGTAATATTATAATTTTATTAGTATATAATAAGATAAATTTACAAATAGTAATGGTCAAAATCACATCTCATAGACCATGAAAAATAAAAAAAAAATGTCATTTAAAAAGATTGGAGGGAATAATAAAATGTTAGACCTGGGTAAACCATGCATTGTGAATTTGTATTCACATGGTACTTTAACATTATTATATAATTAATTGGGTTTTTATCCTAATTAATTGGCTACTATACATATATAGTTGTGAAAAACTTTAATTTTATGGCGTCATAGCGATAACAAATACTAACATTGACAAATAAATTCTATGGATTTTTATTAGTAAGCTACATAACTCATGGCCGTGATGGCTGAAACAAATAGAGAATCGGACGCTTGATTTTTGAGTAAGAAACTAAAAAAGTTCCTAATAGCTAAATAACATAAAGCACGGAATCACCTCTTGATGTGTGACTCAAACCTATTAAGGTTCAAATCCTGACGCTTCAATAGAAATTTTATGAAGTCGCGGATTTATCTTAGCCTACGTCTTTCTAGGCTTGTGCTAAGAGGACACAATCGCGTGTGTGTACGTAGTAGTTTGTGTGCGTGTGTGAGTCTTTATTGTAATAAAAAAACAAAATAAAGCACTTTCATACCATTCACATGGTGCCATATAGGCAGAGAAAAAATAAGTGTTTGGATTGTCTACAAAACCTAAAAGAGGAGATGAAATACAATTTGTATTTAAATCTCTCGAGCATTATCAAATTGCAATGAAGTCCAACTTCAATTAGAACATATAGCAAGAAAGGGTATATACATAATTCTCAAAAAATTTGGAGGTGCCCGTGCATACTGGGCACCCCCTTTGCTCCGCCCATGCCAGCTTGTCTACAAAATCTGAAAGAGGGTATGGAATACAATTTACATCTAATTCCCTCGAGCATTATCAAATTGCAATGAAGTCCAACTTCAATCAAAACATATAGCAAGAAGGAGTACATACATAATTTTCAAAAATTTTGGGAGTGCCCGTGCATTCCAAGCACCCCCTTGGCTCCACCCATGTCACCAATTCACCAGCATCGGTCAATATTTGCCGCCGCAACCTCACTACCACACCGGTGACTACCAGTCCCATTGTTGCTGCCGCTACATGCATCACCCTCCCAATACAAGTTGCACAAATCTTGAAGTAAGGGAGGGGATAAGTAATCACTATCCACCATCCATTCATACCTTAATATTTGTGCAACTTTCAAATAGTGATGCATAGAAGCACCTCCCGAGTCTAAAACCTTAACATACCCTAATCGAACAAGGCACCCGCTCCTTGAGCCGCCCCCATTCCCCAATGACAGCTAGATCACCGCACCGTCCAGGATGCAAAATCATCTCGTATTTCTCGTTGTGTAATGCCGCGAGAATCGAGGACAGGGGACATGGCTACGCACGCATATATTCAACTTGTTTCTACGAAACAAATTCAAAAACCAAACATTTCGCATCCACACACCCATGGAAATTTTCAAATCGGGGAGGTTTCCGTTCCTGGTTCCCTACCCGCCGGGGAAGACAGGATCCAAAGGCACAATTCGACCAGAGCAACTCGAACACGCGTGCACGCAGCCCAGCAACGAGAAATTCCCAACAAGTGTCGACGCGCAGGCGAGAATTAGACTCGAATCAGGCAGATTACTCGAGGATTAGGGGGAAGCTGGAGGGAGGCTGCGGCTTACCAACAACAACCCGGATCTCTAGCAGGGCAGGGGGAGGGGGGAGAGCCACGGGTGATCGTGTCCGGTTTCCGGGGAGGCGGTGTTCATCTTGGCGACGGTCGCCGCGTCGACGGGGTGGCCAGAGCGGGGAGTGGCGGTCGGGTCGAACGATTGGGAGGAGGGAGCCAAGGAGGGGAGTGCGCGGCGCGAGGGGTGGGAACTGGAGGGGGAGAAGACTACCATCCCCTGGTGTTTTCTTCTCCCGTTCGTGTAACAGCCCTCCGCCCCGTGGAGCGTGGTAGATCTGGGCCACTCGTTCTTTTGGATGGCATGGATGTGTGTCCGGAAAGAAAAGCATCTAGGTGCATTCTTTTCGATTACGAGTTATGGTTTATAGTTGCGGCTAATGATTTTTTGCTCTAAAGCGAGAGCTTATGTGACAAACAAACCAAACAATGATAAGCTACTTCAAAAAAGTTGTCCCGGTAAACCACTTCGAAACAACGACAAAGAAATCATTCCATTTGTTTGTTCGAGATGAGCTATAAGTCATAATCTGAAAAGAACAAGGCCAAAGACTAAGGTGTGTTCAGTTTTAGAGTAAAACTAGCAGCTAAAAAAATAACGGCTATTTAGATACATATCACTCAAGAGTTGTAAGTTTTGTAATATGCCACTTTAAAGTTTGCCCTTAGATATAGGGGTGAAAACGGAACGGATATTTCCCATCCGGTACGGAGCTAAATCCGATCGGGTCTAGATTCGAGAAGGGGCTGTGACTATCCGGCCGAATCCAGGACAGGATCCGAATAGTTGAATCCGGATTTAGGGTCGGATTCAGAGCAGTCAATATCTGGCAAATCCGAGACGAGATTTGGATATTAGGATTTTTCCTTGACGGATATTCAACACCTATCACAAGTTCCCATCTTGGCTGAGAGATCTTAGCCCAACCCATTCTAATACGTGTTCCTAACACCTAACCCTAGTCTCACTTTCTCAGTTTCTCTCACAGTCTCCACCCCAACCAACACGTGATGAAGCCTCCAGGATCGCACTTCCCATATCTTCATCACACCTTATCAACTTATGTGTCAAAGCTTCCAAGATCACACCATCCATAACTTCTACATGTATCACCACCTTTGATCTCCTCGTGCTCCAGCGTGAGCCCGATCACCTCACGTGACATCGTTAACCGTCTAGACCTCATATCTCCCCATCCTAGTTCTGGTCCTCCTCATCACCGAACATGATCGTCTCCACACTCACCTATACATGTAAAGACCAAAGAACTGTTTTCTCAGCACAAGTTCTTCCCAACTTGACCATCATCAGCACACACATATAACCACAATCTCAACAAAGCATCAACACCAAACAGATCATCCATGACCACAAATCTCATCAGTATCCAAAACTCAACCTCAGACAACACATTACGACCACTAGCTCAACGAGTACTCGAAAATAACAAGTACTCAGAAATTACCATGACTTCGCTCCAAACACTCAGGCATAACAAGCATCACTACCGCTACCAAGTACCAAGTCCTTCTGACTACGAGTACCGTTCCTCTAAATACTATTCACCGATCACCGCTAGCCAGTCCTACCGTTGGCCTAACACAAGTACTCGAAGTAATCGAAGATCACAAGAATTAAAGCGCTCTTACCGACCATGAAGTCTATGAGTACTGATAGTGAAGCCTGTGACAACCAATCACAAAACCTTTGGCTACCGATCGTGAGGTCTATGACAACCGACCGAAAAGCCGAAGACAATGATAGCAGACCGCGAAGTCTATAACCATTGACCACATTGTCTATGACTAAAGAAAATTTAGGCACTCTAACAAGAAAACTTGTTTAATACTTAGCCAATGTCATATCATCTTTTTTTGAGGTGGAAGATAGAGAGGAAGAGAGAGAAGAAACTTATCTGAAAAGGAAGAGAGAAGTATCAACCCTTTTAGCAAGCCAAGAAAGTAGTGGAGTTATCACTTTCCAAACTAGTCATTCTCTCCTATCTAAATACAAACTTTAGTAACAAGCTATACTGTCAAGCTATTAGAGTGGGTGATCGGTTGGGCTTCAGCTTTTAGCTTCCGGCTTATTTTTTACTATTCATAAATTTCGTCTTTTTTTGAAATTTTGGCTTTTTGTTGAGTTTTTTGCCGGTTCTTTTTTCCCGTATTTGTTTGTATTATATGTAATGGGCTAACATATTTTTTATATTTTTTTAATTTTTTTAAATTTAATTATGCTAAATAAGTATCTGTCAGCTACAGTGTTTTTTCAGTCATCTACAGTGTTTTTCAGTCATAAACCACCAAAAATAAGCCCAAATGATCACCATATCTAAAATCTCATCAACCATTCTCTCTCCTCCCGTACTAAGCTATAGTACCAAGCTACTGAGTACCAAGCTATAGTATCAAGTTGCTGACAATGCCCTTAGCTCGTTAGGCCGGAGTATTTCTAATTTCCATGCTAACTGCCAACTTACCTCATGTTTATTCGCATCCCTATGCACACAACTTTTATATAGGAAGTTTTGGGGGTAATATAAAACATACACTCTCATTAATTGCACCAATGCCATGTAGAGTATTTCTGTTGATACCTCTCGACATAGCATCATTTGTGTAACTTTACATAAAACAAGCTCAACACTTACAGAAACGAGGACATAGAGATCAATTTTTTTCGAGAACACGCAAAAGCTTTATACGCCATTGCATTAAAAACAAAAAAAAAGATCTGACCATAAAAACTATTTATAGAAAGAAATACAAAAACAAATACAATGCAGCGCGCAATCAAGGCACCTGCCAAATGGGAAATAAGAAAAGGGAAGACATATTAAGCTTTGACAACTACGACAACCAAAACAAAAACACAATTATGAGAACCAAGCGTGTAAGAGAGACCAACTTTTGATCTTTCTCCGAAAGCATTCGATTTTCTGCCAAAAATAGGGAAAATGACAACTCCTGCAATAATGAAAGCCTTACCACTTACTACGTGCTACTAAAATGACCATCCAAACATTCCAAACCCATGTTAACCGTAAACACAAGTTCAGAAGAAAAAGGGTGATTAAAAAAACGCAGAAAGCATTGAAACAAAACTGAAATTTCAAAAGAAATTTGAATTCTCATTTGGAATTGATTCCCTTTGATACCTAGCCTAATCTAGCTCAAATCTTAGCCATCCAAGTCACAAATTCCCACCGGCATTGGCTCAACAGAGGATCTTTGCAACGGCACTATTCACCGTTTGAAAACCAGTCGCTGCCTCTGGTTTTGCCGCCACCCGAACTCTCTCACTCGCTCCCGCACCTTCTCGCCGCTTCCCCCGTTGCTGTAGCCTATCAGACCCCGTACTATCCGTACCCCTCCCCTGACACCCCTCTGCCGTGCGTCAAGCGACGTCGACCTCCCCGCCACCGCCTCTACCCCTTTTTTCTCTCTCTCGGCTGACAGCCCCGATTCAAACTATCTTTGATCGCCGCAATATCATGCACATGCCAATTGGTACATTCCCCTTAGCCACCGCGCCGCACCTTCCCGCATCCTCTCGGCTATGCCACGCGCCGCCGCCATTACCCACCTCCTGTGCCGAACTGTCTCCCCGCTCTATTTAAAGCCCTAAGCTTCCCCTAAGGGATGCATCAGTGCCAGGTGAGCCATCCAACACACCCGATTGACCCCTTGACCGGAGCATCGCCAACGATCTCCAGAATTCATCAAGATAAGCCCAAATCCAATTCCACACTCTCAGTCGATTGCTTTCCAATTATCTTCGCCCATAGACTCCTCAAGCCCCTAGAAACCTCCTTGAGCCATCACCCTAACTCCCCGAGCCTCCTTCTTCCCTATCCCCAAAGCTCGCCGCTTGGCCGAAGCACCCCACCATGGACAGCCTAACCCTGACTATCTCTGCCCAACCCACTGCTTCCCCGAGTCTCCTCTAATGGCCTCACCGCCGGCGAACGCCGCCTCCCCTGCTACCACCGACCCCAAAAACGGACTCCCCACATCACCGGGAACCCCGACCATAGCCCCAGAAACCATCACAAAACACCCTAACCCCACCAATCGTCGTCGCCTTCTTCCTCTGTTTTTTTGTCACCGCACGTGGACGGTTGAAGAAGCTGACATTGTTCATCTTGTGCCGAACAGTGACAGGCCGAATTAGTTAGCAAACCGGGCCGACCGAAGCACTGTAGCAGGGGGTTCGGCATGAATAGTGACTGGACCCGCAATGAACAGTGAAAAACATGTCGTGAATGGTAACCCAACCTGTTGTGGATAGTAAAGACCCACAGTGAATAGAGTTTGACCCATTTCAACCGTTCCAAGCCCGTCGATCCATCCCTCAACTCCATTTTCCCGTATTAGACACATATAAACCCAAAATCTATTTTATTTGGTTTTTCTTAGATTTTATTTCTTTTTTCCTAGCTCAAACCTTTGAGCATGGAATTGATTTATTTTCTATTGCTTTGCGCTAGCACCCAATGTCATAGGTCAGCCAGTTCAAGAAGGAGAAGCTCAAGATCAAGCATAAGAATTAGAAGAATACGAAATTGTAGAATATATTAATCTGCAAGGCAAGTCACGTGTCTTTGATCATATTGAACATATATTCCTTTAATTATTTATTTATCAGTATTTTTATTATGTTATTTACGCACTGTTATTTATTGTACAATAAATATTTAGAATGACATGATATTAGCTAATGTCCTACCACCCGAAAAAGCCATGTTTGATTTGATAGCCATATTCACCTTGACAAGACTTAGTAATATTAAATGTATTAATAATATAATCATGGCAGTTTAGAAACTCAACAAATTTTCCACTACTAAGAGACTTGATATTTTGCTGATATAATTTTAAAAGTGATTCTAGGATAAGGAGGTATCACGGGAAGCTATGAGTTAGCAGGGTTCCATGACCTTATCTTAGGGTGGAGGCTTGGATCGAAAAGGTGACAGTACTGTGGGCACTGAAATATGGGCTTGTGAGTGGAAGTTGCCTCAGAAAAAACTAAGGATTAGACCCTTATACCAAGTAAAAAATATAGCAATCGCTCAACCACAAGCGTTGACTTGTCAAACCTGATTTAGTAGCTGCCCAAATCGATTGACTATCTAATATAAGGATGTGATATACTGTTCCAGAGGAGGGAACAACAGGCGTAAGAATGTGGTATGGAAAAGGTAAAACCATACTTTCACAACGGTAGGCTCCGCCTTGTCAGGCTACCGTATTCCGTGATGGGGGTATCTAGTCTATCGGGTAGAGACTACATAAAGAGATGAGCAGTGGAGCAACCTTATTTTCTCAACTCAGTCATGAGGGTTGAGGAATATTGTGGGTAAAGTTGGGCAACTCTGCAGAGTCATAATATATGGTATTCGAATATGTCGTACTTTCAATAAATGCTGTGTTTAATGGGTGATTCCAATAGCGAAGTATAAGTAGATTTGGAAATGAGTTGGAAATGTTGAAGTTTGGTAATCGAGGTGTTGAAACCCTAAATTCCTTAAGAATTTTATGATTTATTATCTTGTGTTTAAAAATAAAATGTTTATAAATAAAATTGCATCCACAGATACTTTAACAAAACCGCTATACTCCCATCTTTTGGAAATTCTAGCAAATAGTTATATAGTATTTTTTTTCATGTGACTTGTTGAGTACGGTTGATTGTACTCACGCTTGCTAAAATCATAAACAGAAGATGCTTGCCAATAAAATGAAGAAATTTATGAAGATGACGCTGAGGAGCACTAAGATATAAACGACGCCTGGTGTTAGGGTTTATTATACACTCAGTCATGTCTGTGGAGTTTCCTTTTGGTATTGTGATGTAGCTTTGGGTTGTACGCCCCGATGTGTAAAACTTGGCTGTTAAACCTTAATTTTGTAATAAATTGGGTTTTTATGCTTAAGCTTGTGTTGGCAACGGTGTACACTTATGTACAGTACTCGCAGCTGAACAATTCTGGGCAGTTGCGATGGTATCCTAACGACCCCAGGAATGGGGGTGTTACAAGCATGAGCAAACAATGAATTGTCGGGTGGGTTCTTTCAGCCTGTGGTTGTAATTTTTGGCTTATGATTTTTAAATTCTGGCTGTTTGTGAGAGACAGTACATAGAAAAAAAACTACTGTATGTGATTTTGACCGGTATAGATGAACTCGATATAATATCTACTATAATCGACTTATAAACTTTATATTGAAAACACATAATTTAAAAGTTAGTTATTACAACAAAAAAGTGAAAAGCAAATAAAGGGCCTGTTTAATATGGCTGTGACTTATTGCTTTTGGTTGAAACTTTTGAATTTTGGCTATTTGCGACAGAGATTACGGAGAGATATACTCGCTTGTGATTTTGGTTGATACAGATGTTAGGCTTTTAATGCGTACTATAATTAACTTGTAGATCCTATTTTGAAAAAATAATTCGTTTAAAAATTAGGTATTATAACAAAAGCTAAAAACCGAAGTCACAAAAAACAGGCCCACAGCCCGCCGAAGTGAACCGTCAAATGACGTGTTCGAACTGTACGTCCTAGTACCTTAGCAGATCCAACCGAACAAGTAATTCGAATTCTGCGACTGTCTAGCAGTCGTAACTTGCGAAAATCAAAAACCTCCGAATCAAAGAAAAGTCTCGCGCCGCACCGCATCGGACGGCGGCTGCTCGTACCAGCCCAGGAACCAGAAGCCCCGCTCCGCCCACGCGGCCACGCCACGGCGAAGCGTTTGAGAGTCTGAGACGCCACACCGACCCCGTCCTCCACATCCCCACGGACCAGACCAAACACCGACCCCGTCCTCCACATCCCCACAACTCTCAACCCTCCCCCCCCCCCCCCCCCCCCCCCCCGCCGCCGCCTCCGCCGCCGCCCCGCTCCGCGGCCGGACCGATCCGTCGCTCGCTCAGGGTTTGGCGGGCCCGCCCCCACCCCCCCGCGATTCCACCGATTCGGCTCGATTTGCGCCGAAGGCGGGTGCTCGGAGCCCGCCGCCGCCGTTGGCTGCTGCTACGGGTTTCTGCGGTCGGCTGCCGTTGTGCCGGGAGCTAGGGTTTTGGCTCGGCCGGGTGAGCCGCATTGGTTGGCGAGCGCATGGGGATGGTGCCCAACGGGCTCCTGCCCAATGCGTCCGCGGGGGTCACGAGGCGGCTCGACCCCGAGCGGTGGGCCGTCGCAGAGTCCCGGACCGCTGAGCTGATCGCGCGCATCCAGCCCAACCCGCACTCCGAGGGGCGGAGGCAGGCTGTCTACAACTACGTGCAGCGCCTGATCATGAACTGCCTCTCGTGCCAGGTATAACGATGCCACTCGCAAACGTGGAGTGAGTAGAGTTGTTTACGCGTAGGTTGCTTGCTTGTGGCATTGCAGTATGGGTAGCTAAACGAGATAGTTATTGTATAATTGAGTAGACTAATGGTACCGGAACGAAGAGGCCAATGGACCATAACTGATGCTTTTATATATCTCTTCTTCACAAGTTATGTGTCTGAGCAAGCACCTATTGTACAGATTACTTGCACAGAGAAATGGTGCCTTATTGGGTAGTTGTGCTCTGTTGTTTGAAAGTTCAAAAGAATTTGCTTCCGCTAGTCACTCACACAGAAGAGCATGATGGAATCTTATCGCTATTCAGTAATTTGTATGCTTCCTTATCTATTCTACTCTTTGATAACTTGTTTATAAGCCTCGAGTTCTCATCTGATGGAGATGATTGGCCAGAATCAATCAATCAAACTGTGTTTTGGGAGAAGACTATGATATTGAGATCTTTGATAGTGTTTTTATCGTACTGTCGTTCACTATAACATCCATTTCCTTGCAACACGGGACGCCGGCAGACTAGCACATACTCCCTCCAGTCACAAGTACATGTCGTTTTGGACATCGACGCGGTCCTGAAAATGTAACTTTGACAACTAATTTATATTGTAATATAATTATAAAATCCAATAACATTATGAAAGTACTTTTCGAGACAAATCTATACATATGATTTTTAGGTATCTAATATAAATATTTTGAAAGATATCGACAATCAAAGTTTCTAAAGTTTGACTGCACGCATCCCAAAACGACATATATTTGTGACTGGAGGGAGTACCATATTAATGAAGGCTTGTGGTACTACAACATTGACCTTAGCAGAAGACGACACTACGATATGCAAAACCTGCATGTCTTACTCAAAAGATATCGAGTAATCCTCTTTCATAGTTCAATAGCCATATGTGATTGTCCTACTTACTTGGTACTGCTGGCACACCTGATGGAATGAGCATTTATAGTAGGTGCAGTGGGAGATACCAGTGTTGAAATAGTTCCTTGTTTCTTGGAAAATGGAAATATACTCATTTCATTGTTTGTTGTTCTTATGTCTAAGGGAGTTTTGCACTAACATCTTGGAACTTTTCTGGTCTTACCTTCATCATTCCAAATATTTTTTTTGTTGTTGATTATACGTGCTTGATAGCGCACTGATCTCTATCTCTCTCTCCCTCCCCACAGGTCTGTACTTTTGGGTCAGTCCCACTCAAGACTTACTTACCTGATGGTGACATTGATGTCACGGCTTTTAGTGATAGTGAAGAATTAAAGGATACTTGGGCAAATCTGGTTCGGGATGCATTGGAGCGTGAAGAGAAAAGTGAAAATGCTGAATTTCGCGTAAAAGAAGTTCAGTATATTCAGGCGGAGGTAGGTTTCTTTTCCTCTGACAATTTCAATTAAATGTGCTATTATACTGTCATTATCTTAAATTTTTCATACATTGTTTCTCCTCTGTTAACCATAGACCTAGAGTAGTATTGAATTAGCATTGTGCCTTTGTGTATGTGTACGTTGAACAGTCGAAGTTACTAGTGGAACTTCCTTTATTTTGTGCCACATGGATCGAAGTACAACAGAACATAACACAACATATAGAAAGTGATAGTTCAGTTTTTTTTCATATGCTCTTCTTTTTTCCCCTGAAATTCTGGGGTTTATATATGGTTGTGGATATTCTATTTGTAATATAAGATACTTTGGCATCCACACAGTTTCTTTGCAAGATATGTGATGGAAAATTAGGCTACTTGCTACTGTAAGACCTGTTAACCTATTACATCCCATTGCAAACATTTAGGAGGATTGTTTAGTGAAAAATACTTCTAGTGTGCTTCTAAGTATAAGGAAATACATTCTTTTCTTTCTTCCTTTATTTTTGTTTGATGATTTATGGTTTGTCACCTATATCATGTTGTCTTCATTCATATATTTTGTGAATCATGCACAGGTGAAGATTATCAAGTGTCTTGTGGAGAACATTGTTGTTGATATCTCATTTAATCAAGTTGGTGGATTGTGTACACTTTGTTTCCTTGAGGAGGTGCACTCTCTTGTTCAAATCCAGCAGAATGTGTATACTATATAATATAGGCAGACAACCTGCTGTAAACTTCTGTTTGTGTCTTAATAGTTAATACTGTAAGAGTTCAGTGTTGACTTTATGATTATGCTTATTGCATATAGGTACCAGGGCCTAAACTACTTGATTTTTCTGCCTATACTTGCTTCTAATGAATCTACATTTTATTAGATCGACAACTTGATCAATCAAAACCATTTATTCAAGCGGAGTATCATATTGATAAAGGCATGGTGTTTCTACGAGAGTCGTATTCTTGGAGCTCACCATGGTCTTATATCTACTTATGCATTGGAGACCCTGGTTCTGTATATTTTTCATGTATTCAACAATTGTTTTACTGGACCACTTGAGGTGCCTTTTCTCTCTTTCCTTTTACTATCCTGACATGAATACAATCCTTATTTGCTACTTTTGCATGCAGGTATTATACCGTTTCTTGGAATTCTTCAGTAATTTTGATTGGGAGAAATTTTGTTTGAGCTTGTGGGGCCCAGTTCCTATAAGTTCACTTCCAGATATGACTGGTAATCTAATATATGTCACTTAGTTTTACTGCTAGATCAATAATTAATTGGGAAATGGTTCTTTTGATTATTAATGTTATGTCATACAGCGGAGCCCCCACGGATGGATACTAGTCAATTGTTGCTGAGCAAGTCCTTCCTGGATAATTGCAGTGATTGGTATGCAGTTACGCCTCGCCCCCAGGAGAGCCAGGGCCAACCATTTGTTTCAAAGCACTTCAATGTTATTGATCCTTTACGAACAAACAATAACCTCGGAAGAAGTGTCAGTAAAGGTAACTGTTAACCTACTTGATCAGAGTAAATGTTCAGTGGTTTCTCCTATTGGCCATACTATAGATGCTATATTTGTGTTTGGTACTTTGGTTTAAAGATATTTTGTACGTCTAGATAACCATATTGTACACATGCGAATTACTATTTTTCTTGCTTCTCTTTCTTTTCTGGAAGTGTTGTGGTAGTGTTCTGTTGCTGACATATCAGCTGTTTGATTACAATAGAAATAAATTATTTTGATATGTTTAGCTTCTGGTTGGCGGGCATTTTCTAATACTAAAATGGTTTGTTTGGCAAAAGCTCTGCATAACTATTATCTATATAACATGATATGGCTTGTCTCCTGGTGGAAGCTGACCATTCTACTGATATATGTAGATATAGCAATCGGCATGTCCAACTTAGTGCCGACAATAAGAATTTATCAGTCTGTGCATTTCTTTAAACAATATATCCTAAGTTGGACCATTTTGGCCAAGCCTGATGTACCTATGCTAGGTGTCTGGTTCTCAAACAAAATACCGCCTTTTGGGAGTATGGTTTTGAAGCAATGTATTTGGCTGTAACTCGTAAAAATCACCATTCTTCCATGTTAATAAGCCTTATCATGTGGGTATTAAAAATTTAATGGATTGGTTGAAGCTGATCTTGAGAAGGTTTCATTCCTAGTCTACCCCAACTTGTTTGGGACAAAAGGCTTTGTTGTTGTTGTTGGTTGAAGCTAGTTTGCTCCCAAGTGGCAAAATCTTCTAGCCTATATAAGCCCAACTAAGCAAACATTTTGAAGCACCAAGTGTCCCTCCTTGTAGGTATTGCTTGAAAATTTTTGTTCAGCACTATACCTAGAATAGCACTTCCTTGAGTAGTAATTTAATAATTGTACTTGCCCTACGTTATATGGTTGATTAAGAGAGGAAATCTGTCTTATTTTGATTGTTTAGCAATTTAAAATCATAAGAAATTCTTATGGCTACCATGTATAGCCTGTTGAGTGTACACTCTTGAATATTTTGTCTTTGTGGTTATTTTGATGCTGTTATAGATCCAGCCTCTTAAAGACAGTGGATGGTATTATTGTCATTTTGGCTGTTTTCACTGAAAAGTTCTTTTTCTGCAAGAACAGCAAAAGCACATCAATATGTTTGAGTTGATAAGCTGTTGCATTTTTCTTTTCAGGCAATTTCTTTAGAATACGCAGTGCCTTTTCTTTTGGGGCGAAAAGGCTGGCGAAGTTACTCGAATGTCCAAAAGAAGATCTAATTGCTGAAGTAAATCAATTCTTCACAAATTCGTGGATACGACATGGTAGTGGCCCTCGTCCTGATGTGCCTACGCCAAGTCTAGTTCATGAGCACCCTCCGAAGGTTGTCCCTGCTGATGCGTCAAACAGTCACAGAAGTGCAACAGCACCCAAGAAGAAGGTTGAAAATCCTAAACTTTGTGCTAATCAGGGTAATCTTGCTGAAGGTGCTCATAGTTATCCTGAACCTACTCCTCAACCACCTCAGCAAAGTGATCTATACTTGAGAAATTCACCAAGAACAGTTAATCCTTCTGTATCTCATACTCAACACAAGAAAGTTTACGCAACACAAGCCAATACCAAGGTCTCTGAACAGCTTGAAAGAAACAGGTCTGGTGGATCAATGCAAAGTGAAAGGGATAAGAGAGTGCAAAATGCTATCTTTGTCAATGATAGAAATGGGCAAAGCAGGTCTCGGTTTGCAAGAACCCGGTCTAGTCCTGAACTGACAGACCCTTCTGTTGAAGGATATTCTCGTGGAAGGCAGACTAGAGTGGTTGAAATGGAAAGAAATGTGAATGTTCAGACTAGAGTGGTTGAAATGGAAAGAAATGTGAATGTTGCTTACAATAGCAGAAGAAATAACTTGGCTCCAGAAGTATCTAGCAACCGCAGCACTAAGTCTTCACAGGATGAGTCAATGTCTTCCATGAACAGTTCATCTCACCCTAGCGCAAAAACAGCTTCTGACTCAAATAGTGTTTTAAGCAGCTATCACGAAGATAATGGTTTCATGGTGAACGAAGAACTTCCTTCTGTCTCTGAGGCTGAGGCACTGGAGATGCAGCATGAGGAACAGGTTCTAGTTAATCTAATGGCATCAGCGAAGTTGCATGGCTTCAATGGGCAGGTTCAATTGCCAATGCATATACCTTCTCATATGTCTGTAGCATCCTCCCCTTTACTGGCTCCATCAGCTTTTTCTCAAAAACATTTGGCCAGGATTCCACCAACTAGCTTATCTGGGACTCCATGGTTGCCCAATATGCAGTTCCTCCATGGATTTCTTCCACCACCTATGACCCATTATGTCCACAACTCTACTTTTGCACCAAACACTGAGGATGGTAATGAGAGTGAGAGATCTATTACATCAGATGCAAATTGTGATGATGGCAGCAATTGGCATGAGTACAGTGTTGGATTGTCTAGACATTTTAGTCACAACGAAAGAGATCCACATATGCATCATTTTGATGGCAAGGAGCGAATCTCTTCTCCTAATGGTGTATCTGGTGCCCCTTTGGAAAGGCAGACGAAATTTAATGTTGAGGATAGTGGAGTAATAGAAGAAAATTATACCAACATGTTTCAAAATCAAACAAGTAGAGAAGTCGGTACAAATGTCCCTATGAGTATTGGAAATGTGAGAATTTCTTCTTCACAAGACAGTTCTTCCAGAAGCAAAGCACTGCCAGAGAGTTCATGGGATGAAATAGCTGGAAAGACATCAAGAACATCGAGGGACAAATGGGGCAAAAGGCCTGCCTTTGCAGCACCTGCCATAACCACACATAGCAAAAGTAAGACTGATTGGCAGACAGGACATACTACTGAGCATTTCCCTACAGAAGTTGATGATGGTGCCAGGAATGTGGGTGTGATACCAGTCATTGGAAATGAAGCTTCTGACACAATTACAGGGTCTGGCTCTTTTTCGACACCATCGAGCACTAGTCAAGTACCAAATGATTTTGACCCATCACAGATTGGCATGCCTAATCCGGTATTCGCACCTTTTCTTATTGGCTCCCCTCAACAGAGACAAGCTGATAGCTCAGGACTGGCTTTTGTTCCAACAGGTCCATTGATTCCTTATGTTGTGTTCCCATTTGTTCCTGGGAATAACGATGGATCTGTTCCACAGTTTGAGAGAAATGAAGGAATTGACCAGCTTCCTGTCAAAATGGCTATTCAAAATATTGGTTCACTCGATGATGTTCCCCCACCTGATACCAATGCTACCTCAACAGTGTCATCATGTACTGTAGCTGATCAGTCCGATGAGCACAAGCCCGACATCTTGAATAGTGATTTTGTCAGCCACTGGCAGAATTTACAATATGGACGATTTTGCCAACATGCACGCCCCATGGGTCCTGTCTTATACCATTTTCCCATGCCACCAGTGTCTTTGCAGGGGCATGTTCCATGGGAGGGGCCTGGAAGACCAGCTTCACCAAATGTTAACTGGACACCGATGGTGGGCCGTGGCCAACAAGTCTTTCCTGTGATGCCACAACCTGCTTCTGAAAGAGCTGCCGGTGTTCCCCAGCACTATGCAGAGGATGCGCCCAGATACCGTGGTGGCACAGGAACCTACTTGCCAAATCCTGTAAGATCCTAATAAGTTGTTTCAACATCTTATCTTACCGCATAGATAACATGTTTACTATTGGTATTCTATTACGATTCTAATACAAGGTTAACTAAAATTACCAGCTTTAACAATATAGTTTTATCAACATTAGCTTTCTAAACTGCAGCACTGGTTCCAGCTTGTGAAATAGCTGTTATAGGCTACAAGTTCTTAGCTAGCTACTTGCCATTGCTCTTTTGCTATCGAGTGCAAAAAGCTATATCGTCAAAAAGAGAAAGTCAGTTCAGCTTCCTTTGGAAATTGTGGTAGTATCCCAATCTAATAGAAACAAAGATTTGTGAGATTGGAAGATCCACATTGCCCTAGAGGCTGAGAAATTCTTCAGTCAGGGAAATGTACACAGCCGATCGTGATCCATCCATTTGGTGGACCCGATTGCAAAATTGTAACAGTTCAGATTTTGTTGGATATATTTTGCTTCATACTACAGTTCTTTTTAAAAGGTAACTTTCTAATAAGATGAACGAGTTTACCTGCCATATTCATGAGGAGATATCCTTCAGCTTGTCATGAATCTCCAAGAGATTGGTTCCAGAAACAGGCAGTGAACCATCTACCAGGTGGCTGGTTTCTGGCTGCTTATTGGTGAAACCTGGTCTGGTGGTAGTAGTAGTAGTTAGTTGTAATATTATTCTGAAGCCAGTATTCAGTCAAAAAAAATTGGCTCGAATCAGCTGATTTTCTTCTAAAACCATCAAAACTAGTAGTTTTTGTTGTTTTCCAGTGCTACAAAGGCAATGCCTCCTGATAAACTTGACTGGAACCATCTCCTTGAAAGGTTTCCAAAGAATCCGACAAAAATAAATGTTGATCTGGTTCTGCTCTACAAAGCAATCTTTCTTTGTGTATTACATGGTTTTAGTCACCGTGAAACTGACATTACCTACTGAGAACATGAGATAATACTATAATAGTATAGTAACTGTGTCGGAATGGATAATGGCAGCAGAAGGTTGTATAATAGATTAATATAATATCAGGAATGTTTAGTCATCATCACTAATAGAGAGTATGAAACATTTAGATATTGCTGCATGTAGTAAACTGGATGTGAGTTTCATGGTTCACTCAGCTATCTGGAGTATGACTAGTCAGCAGACTCATGAGTTGCTACATGAAGAAAACTCACGAGTTATTTCATGGCTGAACATAAGATATTCTGGTGATGGAATTTGTAGGTTTTTCTTTGGTAGCTCTACCACTTTTGCCTCAACTGCAACATATATTTTTCCCTGTATGAGATAAAAATTTATTAGGCAATGCTTTTTGTACTTGATAGTCTGAACTTGGGAATACTAAGCTGTAATTATGTGCCTTGCATTCTCTCAGAAGGTTCCATTTAGGAACCGACACTCAAGTTCAAGAAACTACAGAGGAAGCTATAATGGTGACAAGGGTGACCACAGTGATCGAGAAGGAAGTTGGATAAACTCAAAGCAACGAAATCCAGGACGCAGCTATGGACGTAGCCAATCAGAGAGGTCTGGCATGAGGTCTGATAGACAGACAACATATGAAACTCAATCTGATAGGCAGCGGCGATCCTATAGAAATGCCTCATACAGGCATGAGGCTGGTGCTCAATATTTCGTACAGGGCCAATCTTTTGCATCCACAAACTCTATACGGAGACAAGGGAACATGACGCATGGGGTTTATTCATCACCATCTACAGCTTCAAATGGTGTTGGTGCTTTATCTGGTTCTTCAGTGTCACCATATTTCATGGTGCACTCATACGAACCAGGCAGAAGTCATGGTTCTTCCTCTGAGCCACTTGAATTTGGCTCACTTGGGCCAGTTCTCACAGCAGATGGTGGTGACATACCACGACCCAGTCGTCAAGTAATGGCTAACGGGCTTCATGGGCAAAGACATGCTGCATTTAGGTGTGACAACTCTCATTCGTCGCCTGATCAACCATCCTTACCTCAACCTCGCAGGTAATATTCCGTGCTGTCTTCTTTATTGTATCTTTGTTTTTTCTTTTCATTGTAACAAACCTAATCAGATTTAATACAACAACAACAACAGAGCCTTTTGTCCCAAACAAATTGAGGTAGGCTAGGAATGAAACATCTTCAAGGCCAAACCTAATCAGATTTAATTTAGAATGAAATTTATCTCTGTGTAAAAAAAAAACTTGTGGTTATTCCTTATACATCAACAGTGTAATGCATGGTAGTAATTGCTCTTGTCAAGCTAGCTAAAATTGACAAAAAAAAGTGCCGGAGTGCTGAAATGATCGGTTACATTCTCATGGGTTGAATACATTGGCACCTAGCATACAGCGATGCACAAAACAGATAGGGAAAGCAGGGATTGAAGAGATAATCTGCTTCATATTAATCAAGATATGATACTTTGGGACGAATAGGCAAACCAGGAAAACAATTTAAGCTCATTTAGTTTTCATTCTTCAGTTGATCCTTATCGTTCACGCTTGCACTTTTGTCACATCGATTGTAGAATGGTGATAATAAATACCAAAAGCACTTCAATAGTATTGATAGTGTGTTCATTTACAATAGCTTGTGTCTACCAGAAAGTGCTAATATCCAGTTGTGTACATTTCCGGATCTAAGGAGTGAAGTGTGAAGTGCTGTCCATAATATGACGTTTTGGACATGGACACGGTATCCAATATGTAACTTTGACCATCATTTTCTATACGAATAAGTTGGTAAAGGTTTATAAAAGTATCATACTATGAAATATGTTTCATAACAAATCTATTGGTATCATTTTCAAATAACTAATCTAAATATTATGTAATATATTTGTAGTCAAAAATAAAGAAATTTGCATATTTTCAAAAACGTCATATATTAATTTCTGAATGGAGGGAGTAGTAAATTGCTCCCAAATACTACCATATATTCCTTTAACCAATCTAGTTGACATTTTTACTATGATGTCTTTGTTCTTCTGGATGTAATGGAGCAATGGCCAATTTTATATTGACATTTCACATATCAGTAATTCTAGCGACTAGCCATCAAAACAAGGACTAAATAATGAAGTGGAAATTTCTCCAAATAGGAAAAAAGTACCGCCAATCACCTATGGATACTCAATATCTATTGATCACCCATTCAATTATTGTTTACACTCTGGTCTGTCAATCCTCCAGGACCCAAACAACTCATTTTTCGCCCATGAACAGTTTTTGTCACTGAATTGGTTTGATAAAAAACTTGAGATAAGGGGTATGTGCCCAAAAAATTGCAAAAAGAGATCATCAATTAATGTAATTTTGTTGTATTTTGTACTTTGTCTGCGTTAAAGGCATTACAATATGGTTGCATTATGTAACTAAGTCATCAGTTATGCAGTTTGCTTCTGTGGATTGCTTGCTTGATTGTTTACCTTCGTCAGTATTTCGAAGCATTTGTTGTCACCAAGATGATGTTTATGTTTTCTTTTCCCTTTCAAGGTAGTTGAAGTCAAACTCCTAACTGCTCATGGGTGAAAAGTGAGTTGTTTCAACCCATGCGCCATTCTTGAGCTAAATATAGCTCCAGTGCCTGTGATTATGTCCTACACGAGTGATGGTTGGGCCATCAGCTACCCAGAAAGCACTTGCCTTAGCTGGTAAGTGGTAAGCAGATGATACTACAATGCTTCGAGATCACATGCCACACCAGCATTCGCTTCCATCCAAAGACACCAGTCATCGGCAGGTTGTTTTACCGGCCACTACTTATCATGGTGCTTCCTGAAACCAGCAGCACCAACCTTCCGAATATACCATGGAACCAGGACTCCCAGAATATCTTCATGAAGGATTAACTGAGAATGCCACCTTTGTCTATACATTAGCATCAAGGCTGATAGGAGGTACCAGCTTTTCCACGATATCAAATACAGGCATGGAAAATTATTGGATGTTAATATTATGGCCTCGAGCTATGTAACGGAATGCTAATAATGAATTCCAGTCTAGGTCGAACTAAGATCATGTAATCATTAGCTTACATACAACAAACTTTTCACATCAGATGTATTTGGATTTAGAAGTCTCGACAGGAAATTCCTGCGGTTCTGTTTCTAGCCTCAAGGGACACAATTATTGCGGCATGCTCTCGAACTAATTAGTAAAACATTAAAAATTGATACAGCTGTTGCAGATGATGGTTTTATCACTGTTGTGCCATTCATTTGGTATTATGAGATTGTTTGCCTTGCTTATTTCTAGCCTAACTTGGGCGCTCTGATGGTATCAATTGCTCTCAACATTGCTGGCCTTCTTCTCGTTGTCGGTATTGTCACTCGGTGCGGTCTTGATGGATGAAATGAATTTAATTTGTTTTTCAACAAATTATGTTTCCAGGAGGAATCGAAGAATCGTTTCCAGAACTGCAGGCTACCCACACCGCCAAACGGTTTATGCCTTTAAGGCCAGTAAGGCAGTAACATAGCTACTCAAATAAAAAAAAATTAACATGCTACCGGTTCAAGAACAAATTGAAGCAAATTTCAAGAAACAACGAGCAGAGATGATAATTTGCTACTATAAACAGGGCAGGCAATTTACACATGCACATATTCACTGTGGAAATTCTGAATGCACATGCTGCATTCTCTTGACTCTCCAGCGACCTCTGAAAACGCACCTGAGCTAAACTGTGCGTGTACATTTGTCAAGTGTTTTTTTCCGTTGGGGCACAGATGAGAGAAAAAAAAAATACAAAGGGCCTCCTGAGCCGCTCCCACAGGCAACTCAGGGGGCAATTCAACCCGCGCCGCCAAAGGCTCTCCCCGCTGACGCCCCCCTCGCCGCTGTCGCCGCCGGTGCAGCGACGGCGGCAGGCCCCTCAGCTGTAGCTCCGCCCTAGATCTACGTCGAGTATGGCGTCGTTTGCTTGAGCTGCGTCGAGCGGCATCGAGCGTGAAGCACGGCGGCCGGAGGCAGTCGGATCTGGCCGCCTCTGGGCCGAATTCGTGTTCCCCCCACCTTTGGCCTCTGTACTTCCACGCCGCAGCCGGATTTGCCCATCTCTGGGCCGGATGTGGGGGAGCCATAGGTGGTCGGATTTGCCCGTCAACGAGTCAGATCTGGTCGCCTCCAGGCTGGATCCGTGATCCCCCTCCGGCCTCTATACGTCACCGACTCCCGCGCCGCCGCTGCACCCTGCGAGCGTGCATCTCTTCTTCGCACGTGTGCGGCCACGGCGCGCGACTCGGGCGGGAATAGGATTCGGCAAGTGCGAGCCCCCCTCCTACCTCTTACACCGCCTTCTCCTGCGCCACCGCCGCCGCCGTCGCCATCCCCTGCGAGTGTGCAATCTCTTCTTTTTTGCATGCGGGCAGCCACGGCGCACAGCTTGGGCAGACGTAGGCGGCGGGCCCCTCAACTACAACCTGGCACAGAGGAGCCGGCTCAAGCGGCCACTGGTGTTGGGGGGTTAGGCAGCTGTTGCATCCAGCTTGGCCGCAGATAAGGGTGGAAACGAGCTAAGCCGGCTCAAGTCATGCTCGGCCGAGCTAGCTTGAAGCTGTGGCTCAGCTCGTTTGAAACGAGCTAAAAGCCCGGTTCAGCTTGGCTCATTTCTTGACTCGAGCCGACTCGCGAGCCGCATAATTCAACACAGAAACCGCACAATTCAACACAGAGCTTGGCTCCTCCCAATCCACATCCTTACTCGACAACTGTGATAAAAAGTTCATAAAACAGTGAATACGTGATAGCTATGATATGTCACACTACAAAATCATTCACAAAAATGAGAAACATTACACTACAAAACATCAACAAAAAAAATTAAAAAACACTTCACCGAGTCTGCCGGTTTGCTGAGTTCACAAGGCGGCTGGAAGCTAACGAGGTGTCGACCGGTTGCATGCTCACCTGCTGGTGTAGAGCCGGAGGCCTTGGAGTCGGCTGACTTCTTCCCTCGCACACGAGACTCCATACTCCGTTGGCGATCCAAGGCATGGGAGTCAGACGGAGGAGTGGGGGAAGCGTAGTAAGGCCGAGGGGGGATAGCACGAGGACGGGGCCAGAGCACAGGGGGAGGATGGGCCGACTGGAAGTGCACGTGGCCAGGGGAGGACAGGGCGTAGCGGCAAGGTGGGAGGGGCGGGCGGCGCAGTGGTTGGGACGGGCCACGCGGTGGGAGGGGCAAGCGGCACGGTGGAAGGAGATCAACCAAATGCAGATCGGGAATTGGAGAATGGGAATTTAGGCATGGCGGCCGAAAGGTTATGGTTAGGTTAGGGGATTGACTCATCCGCAACCGCACCTCCAAGTTAATCGAACGACTGCAAGCGCCTCCAACCAATCCAATGGCGGGATCGTTCGGCCTAGTCTGAATGTCACCGTCGCCATCGACCATCCAAAACCGATTGAACGCCGCGGAGTGAACGAACGTTCAGAGCAATCCGAACGTCTCCAAGGTAATCGAGCGGTCTGTTGAAGATCGGACGACCACACCGTATGGCCAACTCCTGAGTCCCTGACTGTGGGCCGCTACACTGCACACACGAGCCATAGCCGGCTTGCGAGCGGCTCGAGCTCGTCTCAATTTTTTGCGAGCCGCAACGAAGGTTCGGTTTGGCTCGAAATTTTACGAGCTCGAGCCGAGCTACGAGCCACGAGCTAATTTTCTAGCTCTAGCTGCAGAGACCGCGGGTTAGATGAGCACGAGCACGAGGAAGAGGGCGAGCACCGAAATTCGCCGGGAGTAGCCTCATGAATTTCATTGAAGGCATCAGGGTCGCAGCTATAGGCAATGGTGCACCGGGGTGAAAACCTCAAGTCTAGTTCTTGTCGGATCGAGTGACGGCAACACCTTCAACGTCGTTCCTCCTTGGAAGCGTTGCCTTAGGCCATCAGATCCCACCCTCTTCGTCTTTCCGCATGTGCGTTGGCTGGTGTTAGTTCATCGGTGGTGGTAGTCCGCTCGTCATTAGGGTGTGTTAGCCACAGACGTTTGTCTTGTCGAGCTGATCAGAGTCGTATTCTTTGTAACCGGTTCTTCTTTGGGTCTTTATTTCGGCCTTTTAGTCACCAATATACTACTTTTTTTTAAATGAATGAAACACAATTTTTCTGTGTCGTCGAGAAAAAAAAGTACTTCATCCTTTGTTTCTCCCGCAAATCCAATATTTCTAGCGATTACGCTACCGAAGCACGGGCAAAATGCCGTTCTTGGAACTCCACAGCATGGTGTGGAAAGAAGCTGTGCGGTGCCAAAACAGCCTGCAGCACCATTATCTAGTGAAAAACACATGTCATATTCATTCTCCTCCAGTTCTCTTCCTCAGCTCCGAAATGAAATCCTCCCTCTCCTGGTCCGACATCCCCGCCGTCGAGCAGTCTCCGATGCCCCACTCGGCGCCCCGCAGGCAGTATTTATCCTGGATCTGCCTCTCGTTCCTGAAAATTGTTCAGAGGTTCATGGCAAGAACATGACAGAGGAATCCCAAGAGCAGGGGAAAAACCGCAGAGCTACAGGGTAAGTGTGAGCAAAAGGACTAGATATAGGAGAGTACTTCTCTTTGTTCTGCTTGGACTTCTCGAGCAGCTCCTGGAGCACTTTGGAAGACTTGAACCTCGAATCAAATTCGGCGTACTTCTTCTGGTTCTCCGCTTGAGAGCGCAAAGGAAAAGTATTTGATCAGCGAATTGAATTGCAGCACGACACCAGCAACAACGAGAAGACCATTGCAAATGAACAAGGCAAGAGGATGGTATAGGAGGCTAACCATTCGATTTGTCCAAGAACTCGAGTCGGGCCAATTTGGGGCCGCCTGGAACCGATTCCAAGCCGGTGGACCCTGACAGAATGCCGGCATTCACTGCAGTTTGCGAACGAATTGGTTATGTCATCAGACGCAGAACGCAACAGATGAACCAAGTACTGTGCAGTGTGAAGTATTTACTGCTAGTTCCAGTTGGTACTACTACATACTACTGGTTGGAGTACTAGCGCCTAGCTAGGGAAGTATTTGCACTATTGAGATACCTGGACCGGACCAGAGGACAAGTGAGAGCGAGACAGCCGCAGGGACGGCCAGAGACATCCGGTCGGTCTTCACCGGCGCCGTGGTGGCACTGCACCGCCCCCTCGCGGGTGCTGCGGTGGCCGGTGGCGCGCCGCGGAGGCCAAGCATGGCTGCTTGGTGCTTGCTGCCTTGGTACTGGCTGTCTAGCTCAGTGGTCACTGGCCGGTGTTGTGTCCCAGCGACGATAAGAGTGTGGCTGGATGGAGTGAGTGTGGTAGGTAAGTTCCAAAACTGTACGGTAATTGATTAAAATTATATTATATTTAATACTAACTTATTTAATATAATTAAATTTAAAAATTTTGAAAATTAAAAAGTTAACTTATTATGGATAATATAAACGAATATAAAAAAGAACTGATAAAAAATAAAAGGCAAAAAAAAGAAAAAAATAAAATCTATAAATAGTGAAAATAAACCAAAGCCTTAAATCAAAATGAAAAGGAACTAAGCTGGGTCGCGGTGAAGCCGCCAACGAAACGATGGACGCTAGCTCACTTGTTCTCTCGTGAGCCACTAACGATAGGATAATGGGGAGTACTCCCAAGAGTACTCCCTCCGTTTTCGTTCAGTAATACTCGATAACTACCTTGGCTACAATGTCCAACTGCAACTGATACGGAGATTTTTTTTTTACCGACCGTCTTTAAAAGATATCAAGCTATCTATTAAGTTAGCGTTAAGAGATACATACTAAAAGTTTGAAGGAAAATTTGGTGCGGGCTTACTACTGTAACGCCCCTATTTTTGAGAACAGGGTTGAGAATAGGGACGTCTTACCAACCGCAACAGCCCAAGAGTTCAGTTACGGATAAATGCTGTATCATACCTGCTCACGAACAATTAAAAGAAGTTAATTTAAGTGAAATAAGACCTAATGGCCAACTTTAATAATAATACAGGCGTCCAAGCTCAAAACTTAACTTACATGCAGAAAAGCCGAAGAAATCTCCACAGGAACGCTTGAATGCAGTTGTAACCCTAGCACGAAAACTTGCAGCATCCTCTTTTCTTCTGGTATCTGTTATGGTGGGGATATTGCAAGACTGAGTACCAACCACTGTACTCAGCAAATCACATGGGGAAGTACTATATATCTACTTGTCAGGATTCTCAAGAGAAGGGAATATAGTTGTTTTATTATGAGGTGGATGAAATTTTATTTGCAAACAAACAAAATTTAAAACATTTCTCCTTAAGATCAAAGGGTTTTCTGTTATCAAGTAAAGTTTCATCATTACTCAGGTTAACAACATCAGAAACTCTACTTATGCCTCGTTGTTGGAATCACCCAATTAACACAGCTTCATTAACCGGAAGCACAGCGTATTCGAATACCATTTGTTTCACTCTGCAGAGTTGCTCAACTTTACCCACACGATTCCTTAATCCTCATGACTGAGTTAAGAAAATCAGGTCGTTTCATTGCTCAATTCTTTATATAGGCTCTACCCGATAGCATCACTCAGTCACAACCAACTTTTAAATATAAACTTCCCTTTGCCGTTTTAAGTGAACACTACCATTGTTAGGTACCCGCAGCATACCTAACTCCCCGGCAACCTGTCATCTCATCCTGTAGAGTTTCAATTGAATCGAGCAGCTACTAAACCAGTGTTGACAAGTCAACTCCTGTGGTTTGAGCGATCGCTATGTCTTTTACTAGGTACAAGGTTCTTGTCCTTATATTTTTCACCTGGGGCATTCAACCACACACTTCCATTGTGCTCAACAGCACTAACCACCACCAATCCAAACCAGCCTCCATCCCAGGGTAAAGCGATGGGCTAAGTCCATTACCCGGACTCCCACCAACCTCTCTACCCGAAGTCCAACCCTAGGGTAAAGCGGTGGGCTAAGTTCGCCACTCGGATTCTCACCAACCTCTTTACCTTAGGTCCAAATCTTTTCAAATTCTACAGGCCCACGGCCAAAGTCACTTAGTAGTGTAAAATGTTGAATGAGATGATCTATGTATATTTATACAATATGTTAATAATTACTAAGGTTGTCAAGGTGAATGTGGCCATCGAAGTAAACAGGGCTTTTATCAGTGGTAGGATTTATCTAGTTAGCATACCATTCTAAACATTTATTTTAAGCAATTACCATTTCACAACTATCAATAATGAAAATACATTAAGTAAATAATGTAAATTTCATGGGATTCAGTATGATAAAAAACATGCGACTTGCCTTCTTTTTGTTGCCCTTGATCTTCTCGACCGGCTTCAAACTTACTTTATCTACCTTTGCTGTCCTTCAGTTGACCAATTCGCTTGATCCGTTCACTAGCGCAGAAGACGAAGTCGAATAGGTTCCTGCCTTGCAAGATGCAAGCTGGGAACAAAATGCAATTAAAAACAAGAAAGGGCATAAAAAAATGGGTTGGGTTGGGTGGCTAGAGTTCAACGGTGCTTGGGTGACTGACAGGGTTAGATTCGGGTTAAATAGGTTCAGGATGATCAAAAGGATATAAATGTGTTGGACAAATTTTGGAAATAGAAGATAGACATTTAGAAATGGATAGCTAAGCTTTGAATTGGGTGAATTTGGGTTTCCTCGAGATTTGATTTGACACAACGGAGAGATTTGAATTTTATTTTGGAGATGAATTTGGTGGAAGGGTGGGATTTGAATTAATAAAATTTGAACTTGAAGGAATAGAGGTCAAATTTGAATTCAGGGTATTACACTAGTCAAAATGGTGTATTTTTGGAATTTTCTGGTTTTTCTAGGATTTTTAAATGATTTTTTGGAATTTTTAAACTCGGATGAACAGTACGCTACAGTGTTGTGCCAGCCCGATGCGAACAGTGCGCACGCGCAGGGTTCATTTCAAATTTGGCTCATGGGCCGTTCGGCTCGGCCCACGCCGCCTGGCCACAGCGGCCCATGCGCGCGCGCTCGCCCGGTGGGCGACACGCAATTGGAGCGGACGGCCCGGATGCGCTAGGAACGAACACTCGGATGAGAAGCGACAATGGGTCAACGACCGAGATGTGTCCACATCCCCCCTCCCCCGGTCGTCTTCTACCTCCGGTTGCCTCCCTCTAGTGGAAACAGAGCCATTACTCCCGCGGCGATTCAGCACTGGCGGTGCTCTCCGGCGAGGGTAGGCGGTATGGGTGGCTTCATGGGACTGTGGTGGTTCCATTTTTAGGCTTTGGAGACCTTGGAGATGGGTGGTAGCGGCTGGTGGCGGACGGGAAGGCAGCGGCCTCCATGGTGGCGCCATGGTCACCTAGAGATGCTCCGGCCGAATTGAAAGGGTTTTAACCATCTATAGAGCATCTAGATCTCAGTGGAAGTGATAGCTTAGGTCGGGAAAGGCCCAATAGGGCTGGCCACGAGAGGAGTGTTACGGCCGGCGGCGGTTTCAGCCGCTAGGGCTTTTGGTGAAAGCTTAACCTCAGGGGAGTGTACTAATGTATTCAGCAAGCAAAGGGGACCATGATATCACAAGGAATTGAAATGCAATTGACAGAATTGTGAGATCACCTTTAGGGTTCCCCGGGCGCAGGGGAGATCACCGGTGGCGCTACGGTCGATTTGAGTCGAAGTTCTTGGTTCGGTGAAGTTTGTGTGAGTGTCAGGAAGCTCAATACAGTGGGTTTGGCACTTTAAAGGCAACGAATGTCAGTGGCTGCAGGGAGGCGGTTCGGGAGCTTGTCCCTTGCGCAGAGATGAGGTGTTAAGGCGGGCTCTACGGTTGCGCAGGGGATGGCTGTGAGGTGGCACTGCAGCTCTGCAAAGATTCCTGCCACTTTGACTTGGGTGCTCAGGTGGAGAAAGATCGAGAGAGAGGGAGCAGCGGTGAGAGAGAGCAGGCGCGAAGGCGGTTGCACGCGGAGCAAGAGAGGAGCAGAGAGGGTGAGGCTGACCGGTGGGACCGCGATGACAGGCCGGGTGTGAACGCTCGGGGCACGGCGGCTGCAAAACCAGAGAGAGGGTGATGCGTGCGTTGACTGTCGGGGAAAGGCAGTGGGGAGACGGTCTCGCGCGCGGGCGCCAACGCAGGGAGAAAGGCGGAAAACCAAAATGGAAAAGCGTATTTTCAGCTAACTTGCCAAATTGGGAAGGAAAAGAATCAAACTAAATTCCAAATTAAAGTTCAAAAATTTTGAATTTTCCAGGTCATTTCAACTACTATACCTCCCGGCTACTCTCACCACGAATACCCCGTGTCGCGGAGATCAACGCTAGGGGTGCAAACTAAACTTAATAGTTTTCATCTGATCGATCGATCGAAGGGTTATAAAGCAAATATAGAAGAGATAAATATGTATCTGATACTATCCGTGTCTGAGTCTAATTCTAAGAAAAAACATAATATAATACGGGATGATAATAGTCATCCGTATATATCTGTATGTCAAGTGATACAAAGAAGTCTGTTGTGACTTCAATTAGAAATAAGATAAATTGGATAGATTCTTTTGGACTATAGCTTATGCCTTTTAGCTTAATTTTTTGAATTCTGACTATTCGCAAAAGAAAGCACGGCGAGAAATACTCACGTGTGTTTTTGACCGATGTAGGGTGGGTTCGTTTGCACTTGGCTTAGGCTTTGGCTTATGTTTGCTACAGTAACTAGCTTTTAATCGGTGCATTTTTTTCAAAACGGGGGTCTACATGTAGATTGTAGTGCAAACTATATCAAGTTCAATTATACTGGCTAAAATCACATAAGAATATTTCTCTCTGCGTACTACCTCCCGCGAATAGTCCAGAATTCAAAAACTTCAGCCATAAGCCACCACTCAAAAGAACCTACCCATAGATAAATTCGGTATAATATATACTACAATTAACTTATAGACCATGCCTTAAAAAGGCACACCGTTTGAAAGTTAATTACTGTAGCATAAGCCAATAGCTGTAAGTCATAAGCCCAAAAAAACTTAGTCAATAGATAGTTAGATTGCCGCATCACACATGGGAATACCAAGTGCTCTTACTTCGACATTTCGACGATTAGCATTTCTGTGTACACTCTGATTGTACCCCTATTTTTAATATCTTATGTAAGGTGCAAAAAAATCAAATAGTTTTCATTCGACAAACCGTTCGGAAATGTATGGGGCAAATACGAAATAAAAAAATAGATATTCGGTATTGTTCGTATTCAACTCTGACTTAAAAAAAAGATGAGCGGTGGTTCTATACTTTTTACTCTAAGAAAAATGATAGTAATCTTAAAGCATACGAAGGGATAAATAACCACTATTCACCAATTAAATCTATTTTAAAAATTATATAAATCATTTTGAAAAAATATAAAAACATCTAATTTTTTTTTAGATGGTTCGGTCGATATCCGACCTGCTCGTATCGCACACCTAGCCAACACAGCATTTCAAGCAAATCCCTTGTCTGTCTGCCCACGTCATCGCTCTCCTCTAGATCCCGACCCAAATGGCCTCCTACGGCGACGACGACGATTCCGGTCGCCGCCGCCCGCCGCAGCACCGGCCGTCCGGAGGCGGCAGCGGCGACCTGGCTTCGAGCGCCAAGCTGGTGTCCGAGGCGGCGAAGTCGGTGTTCCAGGACCACAACCTGGAGAAGGTCGACAAGGGCCGCGTCGCCGGCGCCGCCGCCAACATCCTCCACGCCGCCTCCCAGTATGGGAAACTCGAGGGAAAGCCCATGGGCAACTACCTCGAGAAGGCTGAGGAGTACCTCCACCAGTACGGCCGCAAGGAGGGGCCCGGCGGCGGCGGCAAGCATCAGGAGGAGGAGGAGGAAGGTAAGTACAAGAAGAAGCCCGGCGGTCATGGGGGTTCGGGTGCGAGCCATGGAGGTGGCAGATATGAAGAGGAGGATGAGTACAAGAAGAAGCCCAGTGGTGGCAGGTATGAGGAGGATGAGTACAGGAAGAAGCCTAGTGGTGGTGGTGGCTATGGAGGTGGAAGGTATGAGGAAGAAGAGGATCACAGAAAGAAGCCTACTAGTGGTGGCTATGGAGGGGTAAGGTACGAAGATGAAGATGAGTACAGGAAGAAGCCTACTAGTGGTGGTGGCTATGGAGGAGGAAGGTATGAGGAAGAAGATGAGTACAAGAAGAAGCCTAGCAGTGGTGGCTATGGTGGGGGGAGGTATGAGCAAGAAGATGACTACAAGAGACCTCCTAGTGGTGGTGGTGGCTATGGTGGAGGAAGGCATGAAGAAGAAGATGAGTATAGAAAGAAGCCTAGTGGGGGTGGCTATGGTGGGGGAAGGTACGAGGAAGAAGATGAGTATAGGAAGAAGCCTAATGCTGGTGGATATGGAGGTGGAGGAGGAAGATACGAAGATGACTACAAGAAGAAGCCAAGTGGTGGTCATGGTGGAGGGAGGTATGAGGAAGATGATGAATACAAGAAGCCTAGTGGTGGATATGGGTATGGCGCTTCTAGTGGTGGAAGCCATGGAGGAAGGTATGAAGAAGAGGACTACAAGAAGAAGCCTGGTGGGCATTCAGGGGAAAGGTATGAGGAAGAGGAGGGGTACAAGAAGTCTAGTGGCCATGGAGGAGGGGGGTATGGTAAGGAGGAAGAGGAGGACAATAGGAAGAAGCATGGCGGCCGCCATGAGAGCGGAAATGATGAGTCGGAGGGCGGTGGCATTGGAGATTACCTGAAACTTGCACAAGGTTTCATGAAGAAGCAGGGCGGAGAGGGGGAGAGCGGGGGTGGTATGGGGGACTACTTAAAGCTTGCAGAGGGATTCTTGAAGAAGCGTTGATTTGTAACTGAATATTTGCTATGTGATGATTCATAAAGGACATTGTGTTTGGTTAGCCCCTCATCTTGTTTAATGTCTGTATGTTGTAGAATTTCCTACAATTTCCATCCTAGAATGCAATAAAACTGTATTGTTTGTGTTGTCTATGCAATATTGCAATGTAACATGAATGCCGAAGGTGCTACTTATGATTCCAGGAGAATAAAAGATTGGATGGATAAACTTGTGCTGTTCATGTTGTGTACTAGTTCTGACTTGCAATAAGTATTACAGTGTTATAATAAATGAAGTGTTGAACATATCTTGGTGCTCTTTGCTACTGTTGTTAAAGAGTTTTGTGCTGATTGGTGGCTATTATTTGAATGTACCTATGCTGGTGATCTTTTTTTTATCATACTGAACACTAATGCAGTGCTGTACATATGTCGCTGAACTGGACTGTTACTTGAGCTAAATCTGAAACAAAGAATCCATATATTATCATATAAATTTGGGTTTGTATTACGGTTTGCTGGGTTCAAGTAAGAGATGCTCTTTATTTCTCCAAGCGAGTGTTTTCACTTGATTGGCGGTGGTTCTAGCCTTACAAAATGGCCTCTGTAATGGATAGGTTGAACGATTGTTGTTATGTGCATCTAATTGTTCATGTGCTGCCTATTGGCTCTTATCTTCTAGAGTTACCTGTTGGCTCTTTTCTTCACTTGGGCACTTGGCTATTGCTGTTTAATGCTCGCTGATTCACTGTCAAATGATGGTAGTTTTGGGCATCTGTGTCTTGTTCAATGGCCAAGCAATTGATATTTGTGTCTAATCTGCCGAAGCACACCCTTAGCTGACGTCATGTCATCAGCTTCAATTAGCTCGCAATTATAGATGTTATTACGCCTTTCCCACTACCATGGCAAGTAGAAAAAGCACAATGTTCATCTTATCCTTTTCCGCAGCCTCTTCTTTATATGATCCAGCAGGTATCCTTTTTTGTTTGTGTCTCTCTTAAGTCTTAATACTCGGACTCCCAGGTCTTCGGACCTATTCAATGATCCTGCTAAACCTCAGGTAATTGAGCAACTCTGAGCCTCTCTTCAACAGTTCAACACAATGGATTCCAACAACTGAGCCAACAAGAGCAGCTATAGCTACCACCCTTCTGCTGTCTCCCCTGGAGACCTGCTGTCCAGTGCTGAGATGGTGGATGAAGGTCTGAAGCGGCTATGTTGGCATACCACCATGATATCAACAAGGTTGACAAGGGTCGCGCTGCTGGTGCAACAGCTGACCTCCTCCATGCTGCTTCCCATTATGGACATATCGAGGACAAACCCTTTGGTCAGTACATAGAGAATGCTGTGGGCTCCCTGTACCAGTTTCAATCTTCATCAAAGGCTTCTGTCACTTGCTCTGATGAGGGTGGCAGAGACCACATGACCGAAACAGCCAAACAACCAAAAAATCCCTCTAGCATGTACCAGTCTGCACCAGCAAAACATGCTTTTAAGAAAGATTATTGGTGCAACAAGCCTGGTGAGCATGGTTATGTGGCTTCTGGTAATTGCTTTGGTGATGT
This sequence comes from Dendrocalamus latiflorus, assembly GCA_017311315.1. NCBI lineage: Eukaryota > Viridiplantae > Streptophyta > Magnoliopsida > Poales > Poaceae > Dendrocalamus > Dendrocalamus latiflorus. The sequence goes on from CM029651.1 coordinate 49,216,668, forward strand.
TGATGAATCTGAGGGAGGTGATTCTGGGGGCTACATGAAGTTGGCACGGACGTTCTTGAAGAAGCAAGGTCAACATGCTGGCATGGAGGAGACAGAAGAAGGTGACTTTGGGAACTACATGAACCTAGCCCAAGGGCTCATGAAGAAATACTGAGCTCATGTACTCAATAAATGGGGTCTTATGCCTTCATGGGATCTCTATTAATGCTGCACACTCATGTTTGCTTGCCGAAGTACCTTACAGGTCTGTTTATGCTTTATATGGGTGTTTGGCTATTTGTTTAACCATATACTGCTGCTGATGGATTTCAGTATTGAATAATGAAATATGCTTGTATGATATATGGTTTCCCATGATTATGGATGTGTCATATCTGCGAATTATTTGCTAGATGATGGTCTGCCCCCTTTTGAGGCTATGGTTTGCCTCTATTATTTATACTTCATCTTTTGTTCATGAGAACATTTTAGTTCAGATGGAAAGAAAAGAACTAGCAATGCGGTTCAAAGAGGAAGTCAATTGGGGTTGTAGACTTGTAGCTTTGTTGAGAAATGTTTTTTTTCATTCACCATGTAGTAATTTACTTTCTGTTTAGATCTCTTTGCATAAGAAAGTGCTCTTTTGAATTAGCTTGCGATTTATTCAACAGAAACAAGTCGTAAACTGCAGAAATAATTTCATACCCCATAGGATAGGAATTAGGAGCCTATATACAGGGCTCTAAAAACCAGAAGTAATTCCATAGGACAGGAATTATGAGCATATATACAGGGCTCTAAAAACAGCAAGTAACTGGATAATTATGGCTATCTCAGCCTGGACCATATTCCAGGAAACCTACCAGTTCATCTATAAAGAAGTCAGTGATCCAATATATTGGCAATTTGCGACGATGCACCAGATTTGCAGTCATTCTTCCAAATCACGTGATAATGCACTTGCATTGTTTTCATTATATTCTCTGCAGGTGAGTTGTGTGGCAGAATGTGAGTGAGCTGTGTATATTTTTGTAACCAATACTTATTTCTGTAGTTTATTACCTCTGTTTGTTGATAAGTCATGTATTTTCTGGTATCAAAATATTTTGATGATACTTGGCCAGTCTGCAGAATTACAACAAAATAAATATAGATATTTGCTATTGTTCGGTCCCCAGGGCCAGATTCTCTTCAAATTAGGGCATGGTTAAGTTCAGTCTCTCTGATATAGTACTCCTAGTTTGATTCTGTTCAACATGATCATGGTTAGCTCAAAAGTTACTGCTCAGTTCATATATAGCTGCAAGGGTAAAAGTGCACTAATATATTGAGGTCCTTTTGCACACCAGTATCTCAGCAAGCATGGCCTACTTTGTACTATTCATAGGTCTTCTCTAGGCAAGTTCATGAGCCTACTTCAGCCATGCCAATGTATTTTGAGGTCAAGTTTTTACCTTCACAGAGACTTGTCGATGCACAGTTCTTAGTTATCTGTGCGGAATAACTAAGGCATTTTTTTGGTATCACCCTATCGTTAACAGGCAATGTATTACTGTACAAAACTATCATCCAATTGCTAACCAAGCTACCAATGGGACCAGTTTTTATGAACAGGAAATTTCCATGTGCGTGAAAGTTTCTTGAGACAATTTGTTTGGCAGAAGGACGTGCAACTCTGCCGCCAGCCCACCACATGCAGTACTGTACAACATATAACACATGTACCCTAGAAAACAAGCAATGCAAAACCATAACACATGCTACTGGGACATCGTACATGTGAAGGACTCATCAGAGAACATGCATGAGTGTCTTTTGTCAGGAAGAACAAATTCTCCATGTTTCCAATATACAAATCAGCTACAAATCCTCCATGCTTCCAATAAACAAATCTGCTGAACCACAGCAAACCAATCACCAATCTGTCCTCAAGAATCACACACCACATGGACCGAAAAATGGTAGGAATGATAATATGGATAAGACGGATCGAATCAAGTTCAGAACTCCTCAACCGAGATGGCTTCACGGGGGACCTCATAAGCATCCTTCTGCCTCAGTTTCTTCACGCCGGCTATGAAGCACACCTTGTCAGACCTGAAGCTCTCCAAGCTTACGCTGGTCACCTTCACCCACACGACCACCTTGGTCTTCATGCCTTCGATGCCGGAAAGCTTACCTCGGGACAAAGTCGCCTTGACACGAGGAGCATACCGCATCATGGAAGAATCCTTGAAGCTCACCTCGCAGGGCTTAGACAGGTGCACCACAAGCTTCGAGCTTGATTGATCATATTCATAGCTGATGATATTCCGAGGGAAGAGGCCTGGTGGGAGGTTATACTCGCGCAAAAGATCAGAGAGTAACTTGTTTGGTTTGCCTGGATAAGAGAAAATGGGGGTCAGTCTCTCAGTAATCAGCACACAGTAGTTGTTCATGTAATAATCACTCCCTTATTACTAGTTTGCATCTGCATTTAGTATGCAGAGATCCATGCGAGGCATGGCATGAGATTACTGCTAACAACTGATGGGCAAAGAGAATTCAGAAGCAGCAGTTTTGAGTCCTTCAGGGAAATTCAACTTTATGATGAAATTTGACGGAGAATTTTGAGTGAAATGTGAGGGTGAAATATGTGTAATACAAGACTTGAAGTCTTGAACAACATTTCAATTGTTTGTTTCTCAAAATAATGCAATCAACCAAAGTGCGGAAATTCATACGGGTCTCAACTCTATGAATGATGAACAAACTAAACAGAATCAGAGGAAAGACAGTACACAGTAATGCATATCCCTTTTTCTACAAAGAAATGGAAGATATAATTGGAGGTGGCCTGTAATTGGCACAAAACATGCAAATGAATATGCATCGCGAGCAGGCTCACTCAGAATATAGTTATTTTATTAAAGAAACCATCTTTTTTATGTGCAATGTTTTCATATAAGCAGTTAGATTACTACGGTACTGATTATGCTAATAGTTTTTCACAACTGCATACAGGAGTACAGATTAGATGCTGCTTGGAAGCAAGTATGAAATAGAATATGCATTACAGACTGGCAACTCAGCTGGTTGGTGCTTCATAAAACCAGGTCATACTTAACATTGCCTTGCTAATACCGCCAAAAGACTTCAAGAGGATCAAGGCAAAGATTGCAAGTAAAACAAGCTGTTAGGTAAGCGAGCCCCCTATACAATCCTCATAGAGACTTTTGCATAACGGTGTCAACAAGAACAGGAGCCAGTGCGAACCAATGCACAATGGCAGAATATCACAAGTCATTTTCAGTTTGGCCCCCATGTGCATCACTGTATTAGTTTGCAGATCAAAGGGGTACTAAAAACCAAGAAAGCTAGATCCAAATCAGAAGAAAAGGTTAGGAATCCGGCAACTAGTACACACAACCATATTAAAGAAATCTCTCTCTGCATTGCTTTGGTTTTACGCATGAGTCAAGAAAAAGGCAGAATTCGTGCCACTAACAGCAATGGACACTTGTACTAATGATGTTGCCAAGACAACATAACATACACACATCAAGATCTATTTCATCATGTAATCTATCTTCAGACTCACTCTTATTTTCACAGCCACAAAAAAAACCATGGAATGGAATAGAACAATCAATACCTTTGAGCTTCTCGAAGACCCATTTCGCCTTCTCCTCCACAGTGTTAGAAAAACGCTGCAAATCAGAATAGTTAGGTTGTCAGTGTGATTTGCGGGCGAATGCTGAATTAAGCCGATTGCATCTAGAGTGGAGTGGTAATGGATCTTAAGAACGCTTTGAAATGTAGTACTGCATTACAAAGAATGCTAAAGTGCAGTCGAATTAAGAGCAACTCCAAGAGATTAGCCAAAAGAAATATCTAAATTTAGTGATTTAGCTATTCTCTAAAATGAATCTCACCCAAAAAAACAATACTACTCCAACAGGCTATCTAAACTAGAGGGCGCGCGGTGGGTCGCGTACGCCCGGGAATGGGGCGCAGCGTGCGGGAAGGAAACGCCGACCGCGCCAAGAGGCTGGATGGTGAGCGAGATAGGCTATCCAAAAATAGAGAGCGAAGGAGGAGGGATGGAGAACTACTAAATTTGGAGAGTCATTTACAGAGTCTATTGGAGACATTTTTTCTCCAATAATAGCCAAATTTACCTTTAGAAAATAATTTAGCTCTTCTCTTAGAGTTGCTCTAAATAGGTATTTCCTATGTCACTCTACTAGGAAAAGGTTGCATAAAATAGGTAAAGCAAGAAATATTGATGCTCTTAGTAAAAAAGGGAATGAATCTAATCCAGCCTCAAAGAGAACCATATATAAGAGAAACATCTGCAGATGGATGCTCCAAGAACTCAAAATTGAGTTCATAACACTAACAACATGTGAAAAAAATAAACCTAGCAATGTCGCAGACAAATTATTTCTTAACCGCAACAGCATCAGGAAAAGATAAAAGAACATAAGCATAACAATGAGCAAAAATACTCCATCTCCATGTTTCTTATAACAGAAAAACATAAAATCTCCTAGAAACAAGCAAACGAACCAGGAGACCAAGAACGGCATTTTCGTAGTCCAAAAGATTCATCAAGAAGCAAAATAACCCATCAAGAACCAAACTACTAGCTCGAATCTTACTCAATAGCCTCAAACATTAATCAATCGAACAGGAAAGCAAGAAAGGAAAGAAAAAACGACACCAAATGGTAGTAGTAGTAGTAGTACTAACGGAGATGTCGTCGCCAATGGCGGAGAGCTCCTGCTTGGCCTTCCGGGAGATGGTGAAGCTGCTGAGCTTGGTGAGAGCCTTCTCCATCCTTGGCACGGCCGCGCAACTCACCTGCCCTGGCGGGGGGTGGAGTGAGCTGTGTGGACGTGTACACGAAGAACGGTGTGCGGCTCTGCGCCGTGGGTGGGGTGCCGCAATTATAGGGTACCAGATTCAATTATTCTGACTCCTTTTTCAGCTACGGTTACTATTTTTTAAATAAAGTATCTTTTAAAATAAGATTTATTAACTGATTACAGTAAATACTATACCAATTTTAGCTATATCGATCAAAATCGTGCATGACTGTCTTTCTCCATACTCTCTAGAGAAAAGACAAAATTTAAAAGTCATAAGCTACAACAAAAAAAGGCACCCCTTAGAATACTAGCTTTGAACTTGTTACTCTAAAACCTATGTAGAAGAAGTTGCAGGTTACATTAGGGTTAGGTGCTCAAGCGAGTCTGAGCTAGGTCTAAGTTTGGATTTGGGCTCAAGCTTGATTTAAGTTAAAGTAGATTTGAATTCGGCTCAAGTAAGCTCAATAATAATCAATAATTTAATATGCACTAATTTTCAACAATAAGAAAAACTTAAGTTTGAACTCGGCTCGAGTAAGTTCAGTAAGAGTTAACATACAGCTATATTCAACAAAGTAATAATAGAAAAATTATGACAACTCGTAACGTAATATGCATACATATCTTCATAGGAATAAATATGAAAGAAAAAGATTTAGAGGTGCAGGTGGACTTGCTGAAGCTCGTGAATTCGAGCTCGCCTTGTTTAAGCTCACAAGCTCGAGCTCGAGCTTGGCTTGTTTGGAACTTAAGCAACTTACGAGTCTCAAGCTTTTTTTTGCCCTAGTTAGGGTTCAAATTTGAAAAAGCTTGCAATTTATACATACAGCTCTTAGAAAATAGTAATAGCTACACAAGTGTTTTCTCAAACTCAACCCGTACATGTTCAATCTAGCTTTTTTAACGGTTTTCAGGCTTTTGACTGAAATCGCACCGCAATGACTATTAGCTTTTTCTGAGTCATTTAATTAAAACTGTAAATAAAATGAGAAACACCATTATATCTATATGGATAATACAACGAAAAAAAACTAAAACACAAAAAAAGAAGCTGAAGTCTAAGGTAGTGCTCAAAAAAGCTTATGGGCCTGTTCTTTTGCTCCGAAGCCGGCGGCTTTTGGCTTTTGCTACAGTACCTAACTTTCAAACGGAGTATTTTCTCATGACGGGGTCTACAAGTTAAACGATCTACACGTTAAAAGCCCAACATCTGTACAAGCCAAAATCGCAAGCGAGTATCTGTCTCTCCGTAATCTGTACCGTAAACAGCCAAAATTCAAAAATTTCAGCCAAAAGCCATAAGCCGCAGCCGTTGCCAAACACCCCCTATAAATCCAGGCTTCTGACTTTTCTGTACTGTAGCGACTGAAAATACATCGTAAATATGATTAGGTTTTTCTATATAATTAAATTTAAAAAATAAAAAATCATCACAAAACGCCCAAAAACAAAAAAAAATAAGAAACTAAAAACAGAAGCCAATGAGAAGAAACTTGTTAGCGCATGACCTAAATGAACATAGCGATAGTCATAGAGTAGCAGGTTCAAAGGCTGGGTTTGGAACGGCTTAAAATTGTCTTACGCTGGTACTTACAGTAATTAATTTTTAAATAGTATATATTTAAGATAGGATCAATAGAAATATTAAAGTAAAAATATACTAAATTTAACTATGCTAACTAAAATCATATAAAACTATTTTTTATACATATTAACTCCCACAAACAACTAAATTTTAAATATTTAAATCATAAATCATCAGCGAAAAGAATCCACCTAATCTCCAGCACCCTCCCCGATCGGAGCCGAATAAGCAAGCAACGGCTCGAAAATCGAAATGGTCGTGGACCTGCGGCGCCGGATCCTTTACGATTATACGGTCTGCTTCCACATTTGCTGCGGTCAATCCGCTCTTTCTTTCTGCACCACCACACCAGACATGCCAAAATTTCAGCAGGGATTCGCTCAATTTAGTTGCCTATACCAAAATTAAAAAAAGTAAATTAGCGTAGATTTCTAGCACTGCAATGCACGCCGGATTTCAACCAAGCAAAATCAGAACCCGGACTTCGTCAAGGATACTGATCTCTCGGTCTCAGTAGAGTTGACGACCGTTAAAACGATCTTAGAATTTCAAAAATTCTGAATTCTTTTTGTATTTTTGCTTGAATTTTAATTTCTTACCTAATTTAACAATTTCCCTTAAAAATCCGCCTTCCTTTTTTGCCCTCCCACCTTCTTGTGCTGGCGCCCTATGACAAAGGCGCCTCCCCACTGCCTCACTGTGCCGCCGCTCCACATGCCTTCATGTTGCCGCCTCCGATTGTGGTCGCGCCGCTTCCTCCCATTCACACCCATCCTACCAACTCCTGGCGTCGCGGTCCCACCAGCCAGTCGCCCCACCCTCTATTCCCTCTTCTCACTTGGTGCACCCAGTTGACTGGCGCCCTCTCCCGTCGCAACTCGTTGCCGCTTTTCAGCCGACGCGCGTGCTCGAGCCATACCAGCTGTGTCATGCTTGCCAACTCCTGCAGACGCCGTACGCCACCTTGTCTACACCTTCACTCCCTCGGCAGAGCTCCGCTCTCCCTCCCCTTTACACACGCCAGAGCCGCCCAAGCCCTACCACTGCTCCCACCGCCTCGCATTGTCTTTAAAGCTCAACCGCCTTTGCAGAAAGCTACGCGTCACTCCCAAACACCCACCAGAACCGCTCAATTGAGCTCTTACTTACCCCAGCACCATCGACGACCCCCTAAGCTCGTTGAGCCCTACACCCAATCTTCTTCGTCTCTTAATTAAAATGCAATAGCATTCGCTAACATGATATTCTTTGCCTCCTAAACACGCTGGTGAACTCACTTGGATATGAGTGTTTCCTGATAACTCTACTGGCGGAACCAGTACCACTATCGAGAACCCTATATCCCACAGATGGCTAAACTACCCTCAATCTCGCTGGAGAATCATCGAGAAACGCTAATGCCACTATGGAGCTCCAGACCTTCCCTCCTGCCGCCACCACTTATGGTACCATCTCCTAAAGCTCCAAAATGGACTCCTTGAGCTCCAAGGAGCCCAACCGTGCCGCTCACCTTCACCAGAGAGCATTAGCCTGAGCTGCCACTCCTCTGTTTTCCACCGCTGAGAGGAGGTCGGAGGTTGAAGACGATGCCGAGGCGCAACGTGGTTGCATCGTGGCCATTCGTGCACCGTGGCTGTTTAGATCGAGGTCGACCGTGTGTCGCCCATTGGGCGCACGAGCGCATGTGCATTGGGTTGTTCGGGCGTACGCGGCTTGGGTCGAATCGGCCAACCCATCTGGCCGGGCCGGTTTCCTTTCTTGCGGGGCTATGTACTGTTCATCTTGGGCCGCCCCTGACACTGTTCATTCAAAAAACTCAAAAATCACAAAATACCCCATTTCGATCGTTTCGCCGTCGCGAGTCCATTTTTGATCTCTATTCCTCCAAATTGAGATCCAATAAAATCCAATCCCCTCCATTTGGTTTTTATTGTATTTTATTCATTTTATTTTAATTTATTTTTCTAGCTTGATTAGACTCAAGCACAGGTTTATGTTATTTTATGTATTTGCGTTAGCTCCTAAGTTTTCCGAGGCGACTGTGCAAGGACCAGAATCGAGCAATGAGGTCTTCGACATAGTAGAGTTTACATAACAGCAAGGCAAGTTACAAGTTTTTATCATATTGAATCCCATAAAATTTAAATTATTTAATTACAATATTTACATTAATGTTATTTGTGAAATGTTATTTAATTAAAATAAATGTTTAGAAGTGCCATGCTAATTAGTTATGTCTTACCACTGAAATGTCGCGTTTAATTTGATGGTATATTCACTTTGACAAACTTAGTAATATTTAAATTATTGTATAAATAACTGTAGAATAGCTCACTTAAAATTTTGTACTACTAAGTGACTTGGCTTTTGACCGATAGAATTGTTAAAATGGTTCTAGGGTAAGGAGGAACAGTGGAAAGCCACGAGATAGTTGGAGCCCATGACCTTACCTTAGGGTAGAGGTTTGAGCAGATGGATGGTAGTGACGTTGTGTACAGATAAGCTGGGATGTGATTGGTAGCCTCAAGTGAAAAATAAGGACAAGAACCTTATGGTAAGTAAAGGACACAATGATTGCTCAACCATAGGTGTTGGCTTGTCAATCCTGATTTAGTAGCTGCTTAACTCGATTGAAACTCTACAGGAGGCAGGAGTATGGATGATGGGGAGTTGGTATGTGGAATAATAAAACCATAACTAACAACGGTAAGGGCCACTTAGGACGGATAAAAGAGATTAGGTTTAGTCAATGTAAACCGTGTCTGAGTGGATCTACAAGGTAGAGCCTACATAAAGAATTGAGCAGTGAAAAACCTTGTTTTCTCAACTTAGTCGCACGCTAGCTGAAGCGTGCTATCGCGTGACATTGAGAATATGAGAAATCTAGTGGGTAAAACTAGGCAACTCTGCGGAGTGAAATAAATGGTATTCGAATACGCAGTGCTTCTAGTAAATGAAGCTGTGTTTACTAGGTGATTCCAACAGTGAAGCATAAGTAGATTTCATTATGTTTAAATCTGAGTAAACTGAGTAATTAACTGTTGAAAGAAACCGTTTTAATCTTAAGGAGTTCTGTTATTTGTGTTTCCTGTTTGCAAATAAAATTGCATCCACTCAAATTAATAGAACCAATATATTTTCCTCCTATTATTGTCCTTCAAAGTAATTAAGTTAGGATTTACCCTTGTGACTTGTTGGGTATGGTTGTACTCATTACTTGCTAAACAATAAACAGAAGATCAATAAAACTGTGATGATTAAGATGTTGATGAAACTCTAGAAGAACCGTACTACACTGAAGACGACTGGTTTTAGGTCTTAACCACGTTCAAGTTTGCCTTTGAGAGTTTATTTTGTATTGTAAGATAACTTTAGGTTTGCATGCCCACTGTGTCAAAAATAGGTTGTTAAACCGTATTTCTGTAATAAAGTTTGGCTCTTTTGTTGTAAGTATGTGTTGTTATGGTGCACACTTATGTACAGTACTCTGCAACTGAACAGTCTTGGGCAGTTACGGGGATTACTAGCGTCTCAAGAAATGGGGGTGTTACAGTCATCGGCAGCGGCACGTACAACGGAGTGAAACAAGATTTCCGTAGGGGCTAGCTGCATTGTTGCTAAATCCAAGGTTGACAACTGGATAACGATTTATCTACCTAGTTGTGAACTGCATACCGGACAGCGGTAGGAGCGGGCCACTATTGGTGCCAACACTAACGCACTGCAGAAGCGGCACGACCCCGTTCGATCCGGTTTTGGCTCGTGGCTTTCGGTTATTAACTTTTGGCTAAAATTGTATTACATTGGTTATTAGCATTTTACGAGTCATTCAATTAAAAAATAAAAAATATCATTATATCTTCAACGGACAGTACAAAAGAAATAAAACAAAAAAAATCGAGATTAAGAAGTCGACGTGTTTATTCTAACTTCTAAATTAAGCTAGAAGCGAGAATATGGAGCCGAAATGAACGAGACTTGTGATGGTCACGAACTGACGAGCCCGCGCCGCGCCGAGCATGGCGCTTGCGGTCCCGGCGCCGGCCCAACCCCGCGCTGCATGACCAAAGTTGTTGTCACGGGAACCCACAACTCACCGGATGCGCGCGCGGTGGCACCCACAACTCACGAGCCGAAAACCCAGCCCCCCCGCACCGTGCCGAGCGTGGCGCACTTGGCTGGGTGCCCACCACGCCGTAGGGTCTGCCCGACCGTAGTCACGTGCAACCTTTTGCGCGTGCATCGAATGTCCAACGAATACGCATGGTCTTGTCGATGAAGGGATAGCAGGCACATCAACATCGTGTGATGGTTGGAACTTTGGTTGTTCAAACCTTTTTTTGCGTGCAGCGTGAGGAACCGACGCAGAGGCCCGTACGTTGAACACGCTGGAATAGGCGTGCCAACGTACCTGTGGACACTCCATAAGAAAACGTGCTTGTGGGCTTTGCAGAGCTACGTCGCAGTCATCTGCGTACTTTAAGCTAGCAACCAAGCAAAGCCGCACAAACGGGCGATCTACGAAAGTGTGTGTCCCAGGGGAGCAAAAGAGAGTGATAGGATAAGCATCAAAGCTCACGATCAGCTGCATCTCCAGCTTACACACATACTTCTAGCCCGTCGGTTTCGAGCTCGAGCCAGGAGGCCCTTGTCGTTCACGGCTGTCCTCCACCTAGCTATAGCCTTCCTTCGTCCTCAACTCGTTCGGTCGTGTGATTTTGCGCGGTTGCGTGCTCGCAGCTGCACATCTGCACGCATAAAGAAACACTTCACAATTTTGGCGGCCAGCCTGTGACGAACGCCGGTCCGGTGGATTTCGGGGGTGCTTAGACTTCTTGCCGTGGTTTTTAGTTTATGTCTAAAATCACAATATAACGACTGTTAATTTTTTTTAGAAAAAGAAAAGTTAAAAGACGACGTATTCTAAATGATTTTGATTTAAATAAGCTGAAAGTTAAAATAATTCAAAAGCTAAAACCTTTAGAAAAAGTAGAAAAAGAAAAATTAAAAGACGACGTATTCTAAATGATTTTAGTTTAAATAAGCTAAAAGTTAAAATAATTCAAAAGCTAAAACCGTTTGGAGTAATGCCAAATCGAAAGTCTGGTTGGTCGGGCTTAGCTTTAGTTTTTTGGGATTCGAATCTGTTTTTTCGGTCAAACGCTCAGGATTCAAAGCTTTAAAATAAACTAAAAATTTAAAGACGAACTTAAAATAAGCTCTGAATTTAGCGCCCAAAAATTTAGTAGCTTTTTTGGAGCCTGACTTAGAGAAAAACCGAGCCCTGCCAAACGGCACCGAAGTGACCAGTGATCTCATGTGCCGAGGAGACGAGGCAAAACGGGCTCCGACTCACACCAACCTGGGGGGAGATTGATGGGCCGTGCGACAACTCCGTGGACTTGTCGGCCTGCACGGGGCACGCCCGCGAGCTCTACTTCTCCGGCGGCCCAACTCTCCCCGCCTCCTCCCCCACGCTAGTAGGCTGGTAGCCCCCCGATCCCAACCCTAACCCTCTCCACCTCGCCGGCGCCGAGGCCACGCTCGTCGGCGACCCCCCGTTCCCATCTCTCTCGCGCGCCTCCGCTCGTCGACGGCTCGCAGGTGCGTGGCCCTTATCCTCCCAGTCCAGCTTTTTACGCTTTTTTTTTACTTTTAGCGTGTTCAAATCCGCCTTTTTGCTCTCTTTCTCTAGGGATTGCTTGGTAGGTCGCGAGATTCGGCTCTTAGAATTCGCGCACAATGGAGCAAGATCAAATCGTTGCTGCCGCGACGTCGGAAATTCTCAACGCCGCCCTAGACGCTGTAGATTCTGGTAACGCGGAGGCTGGTGCCGCGGCTTCTTCCATTGCATCTTTCGATGTGGCGAGTGCTACTCCTGATGCGAACGTTTATAGTCAGAATCCGAGCTCCGTTCCGCAAGCTGCGCATAGCGCTGACGCGCCCGTTGCCCATTATGATGGAGCTCAGGGAGCTGATGCCTCTGTATATCCAACCGAGCACACGTCGCTAAACGGAACTGCTGGCCAGACGGCAGATTACCCATCTGCAGGAGCTACAGAGAATGGCGGCTCCACAAACGAGATGAGTGAACCAGTTCCTCAGCAATCCTATGAGGATGGTAATGTTGGTCTCATAAAGTTCTTCAAGTAATTTGGTATTGTGCCCGCTATTTGTTGTTAATGTTTTGCTTTCTTTTGGCAGCTGTACTTTCAGCAGAAGAGGCTAGGTTGTGGAATGTCGTTACTGCAAATTGCTTAGACTTTAATGCTTGGACTACACTTATTGATGAGACAGAGAAAAATGCCGAGGTAAAGTTTGCATTCTTGCCTTCCCATACAATCCATTCTTCTCTATTCGTGCAACTTCTGTATGTATAGGTGCTAAATATTTGCAACTTCTTCCTCCCACGTGCAACAGACATTTCTTATGGTTATATGCGATTGATTTATATAATTATATTTAGTGGAATTTGAAGTTCTATGAATCTTCCTTATGGTATCGATAGTCATTTTTGTCGTTGTTTTTATTAGCATATGTGTTTACAGTCTGAAGGGCCTAAAAGTGCACATGCTAGTAGATTTCAAAAGCCTTGTGTTTCCTACAGTTGTATTGAAGGGTTTACTAGTGTTCTGGAAGCTTATTTTTGTCCTATTGTAGTCCTTTAGATCTTTGCTCTTTTGTGTTTAAATGAAGTGTACTGAATATAAATTTAATCCGATTAAGCAATAATACAATATGTAAATTGTTACATGATAAAAAATCTTTTGTACTAATGCTATATTTTTGTTTATTCCCGTACAGAGCAGTATTTTGAAAATACGGAAAGTGTATGATGCATTCCTTGCGGAATTCCCTCTATGCTTTGGATATTGGAAGAAATATGCAGATCATGAAGGCCGTCTTGACAGTGTCAATAAAGTTATAGAGGTGTATGAGCGGGCAGTTCTTGCAGTTACTTATTCAGTGGACATTTGGTATAACTATTGTCAATTTGCAATTTCCACATATGAAGACCCAGATATCATCAGAAGGTAGCAATTACACACAATGTGCCTATACTGGCTAAGTTTTTGTAGCTAATGTTTGTTTCTTCTGACTTTGTTTTGAATTAGTTGGCATTTGTAGGTTATCTGTATATAGGAATGTCTGATGAAGTGCTTTAGAACATGTTAGAACTCTATTTGTGCAATCCATGCGCCAATGTAGTCCATATATTCAAATTTGTACAGCATGTTATTAGACTGACTGTATATCTCTCTTACTTGCAATGGCCAATTCAAGACTTATTTATATGGTTGGGTTCTTTTGGGTTTAAAGTTGGCTTATGCTTATACTGTCTATAGTAACTAGTTTTTAAATAGTGCGTTTTTTCAAGACGGGGTCACTAGAAAAATTATAGTAAAAAGTGCACTGAGTTCAGCTGTACCAGCCAAAATCGCATGCCACTATTTCCCTCTGCATGCTGCCTTTCGCGAACAGTCAGAATTCAAATATTTAAGCTATAAGTCATCAGCCCAAAAGAACCCACCCATAGTTACTTATATTATATAATTAATCATTTCTTTGACCTTCTGTAGACCACCCATGACCTCTGTGTAGCATTTTTTATAGCCAATGTTAGTGCATTTAATTCATACATTAGCTCATTAGCTAATTTTGTCATAACATGTTTGTTCGATACAAAGTACTTTAGAACTTATCATATATGATCATGTAAGTACTTTAGTACTTTTGACATAACATGTCTATCTAGAATAATATGGTCCTCCCTGGACGTAAATATAGCTACTACTGTGTGCACCTGCAAGCAATCATTCATTGAGTGTTTCTTGGATTATCTGATGTAGCTTTTGTCTGGGGATTAATTATTTTGTTTTGCATCAGTAACTTCACTCACTGTTTGTTTCTCTACAGACTGTTTGAACGGGGTTTGGCATATGTTGGAACAGATTATCGTTCCAATAGTTTGTGGGATGAGTACATTAAGTATGAAGATTCACTGCAGGCATGGAGTCATCTAGCCATGATATATACGAGAATATTAGAACATCCTATACAACAGCTTGATCGGTACTATAATTGGTAAGTTCATTGTTTTTATTTGTGTATTTTAGTATTCAAGTGCTGTTTTTGTTTGGTGATATCACTTTTTATGTATATTATTGCTTGTCTGTGGCTTACTAATTGTTAATGTTATTGGCTGATTAATGGATGAATAATATAATAAACACACGTATCAAGAATTCAAGATACTATTTCCTAATCCATCTAGGATTTGACTTTGTGATTTTAAGTAAGCAGTAAGCACATAAATTATAATATGCTATGTAGTATCTCACTGTGACGAAACATAAAATGTATAATTTCTTGTGATACTAATTATTATTGTTACTTTTACTCAGCTTCAAGGAATTGACTGCGACACGGAATTTATTGGATCTACTTACTGCAGAGGAAACTTCCATGTATGATGTTAGTGCTGAGAACAGCTATCAGGTTCTTGATGGGGAGGCACATACTGATGATGCAGATAAATCTGCTCAACCTGAAATTTCATGTTCAACAGAAGCAGAGAACCTGACAAAGTATGTTTCCATTAGAGAAGAGATGTATAGGAAGGCTAAAGAGTACGAATCTAAGATTATCGGTTTTGAGCTGGCTATTAGGAGACCATATTTTCATGTCAAGCCTCTTGACAATCCAGAGCTTGAAAATTGGCATAACTATCTTGACTTTATCGAGAGGGAAGAAGACATTAATAAGGTATGCTTTTGCACTTCCAGGTATTTTTTCCTGGTCGCCTTTTCA
This sequence comes from Dendrocalamus latiflorus, assembly GCA_017311315.1. NCBI lineage: Eukaryota > Viridiplantae > Streptophyta > Magnoliopsida > Poales > Poaceae > Dendrocalamus > Dendrocalamus latiflorus. The sequence goes on from CM029651.1 coordinate 49,231,896, forward strand.
TTTAGTAGATTTCGTGCAATGCCTGAAATCTTGTAACTTACAATTTAGTCTTGTTGGCTCCATTATATGCTTTAACGGCTAGTATTTGGATGGAGCTTCCTTTGTAATGGGATATTGAACTGAGGATAGAGCATGGACATAATGTTTGGTTTCGATGAGGCTAAGTACTCCAAACTTTCATTTGTCAGTGGCCGTTCTGGGTTAATGATATGTGGTACCAAATATCAATTGTTTGAATTTTTAATCTCATATATGCAGGTATTTGCTTAATGCTCACCTTCTTAACCATCTATCTATCAAGCAAGGATGGTCCCTCCTTTCTTATGGAGGGGCCTCCCTAATCAGCTAATGGAGTAACCTGTGTGAACTTCTCTTTGTTTTTGTCAATATCAAAATTTTATTCGCTTTGAATTCCTTTTTCTTTTTGTCAGTTTTCTGATGGTACACAAAACTGTTTCAGGTTATCAAATTGTATGAAAGATGTGTTATTGCGTGTGCTAATTATTCAGAGTTCTGGATCCGCTATGTGCAATGTATGGATGATAGAGGAAGCCTAGAACTAGCAAACAATGCTCTGGCTCGTGCCACTCATGTGTTTGTCAAGGTATTAATTGATAAGATCACATGTATAACAATTTATACTTAGTAACATTGTATATTTTTACCTTTTACCATTTCCTTTTTTCTCCTCCATGTCATGCATGTTTCATATACTTCTATATGTACATGAACATCAATCAGCAAGCTCCTGAATGTGGATCTAACGAAAATTTGTTTCCCTATTCTTGGCACTATTTTTCACTGCCATATAACATCTTGCTTTTGCACCTCTTAGATGAAAGCTTCTATTATTTGAGATTCCTTATTTTCCATGTGGGCTTGCAGAGAAAAAGAATAAAAACGAAATATGACACCGTAGCTGAATTAGTTTAGTTTGTAGAATGGTCAAATATATATTTACTCTTTACTGATAAATTGTGAATGATGTACTTATTTGACCCCAGCTTGCTTTTTGAAAACTCATTGATCATTGATGCGGTGAAAACACAGAAGGCAAAGTTACAATCTTTGTCATGATTAGTACCTGTTAGACAGGTGTATGGCTTGGATGGGCTTTGGTTCTTTACTCCCTTTCTGTTACAGTTTGTTAGGGCATCTCCAGCAGGAGCCCTCAAAACAGGCCCCCTACTTTTAATTTGAGGGCTCCCTCTACTTTTGAGGGCCCTATTTTCTGGGCTGCACTCCAGCAGGAGCCCTCAAAACAGGGCCCCTACTTCTCAATTCCCTCTATTTACTCACACACTATATGCATATGTATGAGACAAAAGCACAATACACAATAAAATATTTATGATTTCAAAATGAGGGACAATATTTAAATTTATGAATTCAAATATGAATATTCAAATTTAAATTCAAATTTGTTTCGAATTTTATTGTTCCAAATTTAAATTCAAATTTATTCCGAATATTCAAATTTAAATTCAAATTTGTTCCGAATATTCAAATTTCAATTCAAATTTGTTTCGAATATCCAAATTTGAATTTAAATTTGTTCCGAATATTCAAATTTAAATTCAAATTTGTTTCGAATATTCAAATTTAAATTCAAATTTGTTCCGAATATTCAAATTTAAATTCAAATTTGTTTCGAATATCCAAATTTGTTCCGAATATCCAAATTTAAATTTAAATTTGTTCCGAACATGCAAATTTAAATTCAAATTTATTCCGAATATTCAAATTTGTTTCGAATATTCAAATTTAAATTCAAATTTATTCCGAATATTCAAATTTGTTCCGAATTTAAATTTGTTTCATTCGTACGGGAAAAAACGAGGAAAGCTGAAAAATGAGGGCCGGAGTAGGGGCCCCCTAGGAATGAGGGCTGAAGGGGGGATTTAAGGGGCCCCTCAAATTTGAGGGCTCTAGTAGGGGCCCTGCTGGACCTCTATTTTTGCCTCAAGCCCTCAAATTTGGTTTTGAGGGCTCAAGTAGGGGCCCTGCTGGAGATGCTCTTAGGGCTTTCCAGGTTGGCCTCAATGTTTGTTAGACCTACCCTGGATTCCCTTGGCTATATATACCACTCTCCATGTACTGCTGGTTAATATCAATACATACAAATTCCAGTGGCAACACTCTCACATGGTATCAGAGGGTCGATCCCGACCATCCGGTCGATCTCGACCGTCCACCTCCGCAAAACCCTAGATTCCTTCCTTCCGCCGCCTTTTCTCGCGCGGACACACCCAGGCCTCATGCCGGGCGATCCGCCGCCTACTTCCTCCTCTCCCCTTGCTCCCGCTGATGCCAACCCGTTGGCTCCCGAAGACGTCGCCAGGACTGGAGGAGACGCCCGCGATGCGCGCCTCGCCGCCGCCGCCACGGTTCGCGCCGCCGCCCTCGCGCGGGCCGAAGCCGCTGAGCGCGAGGCCGCCATCGCTGCCCAAGACCGCGCGGCCGCCGCTGATCGGGAGCGCGCCGCCCTCGCACGCGCAGCCCGTGAGCGCGCCGCTGCCACTGGGGAAGATGGCTCCGACATCGAGTCCGTCCGCGAAGCTCCTCCCCTTCACGACACTCTTCTTCTTCATGAAGCCGCCGCCATCGCCAACCTTCATGCTCAAGCCGTTGGCGTCCAGAACATCCGGTCGCTGGTTCCTCTCGTCCTCGACCTCACCTCCGGCCACTACACACGGTGGCGCGAGCTCTTTCTCCTCGCTCTGGGAAAATACTCCCTCGAGGACCATGTGCTCAGCGACGCTCCCAACCTGGCCCTTCCCGACTGGATCCGCATGGACTGCGTCGTCAAATCCTGGATCCTTGGCACCCTCTCCACCGAACTCGTCGAGACCGTGCTGGAGCGCCGGGCCACCGCGCGCGTCACCTGGCTCGCCGTGGAGACTCAATTCCTTGGCAACCGGGAGTCGCGCGTCCTCTACCTCGACGCCGAGTTCCGCACGTTCGTCCAGGGAGATCTCTCTGTTGCTGACTACTGCCGCCGATTCAAGAGCATGGCCGATGCACTCACTGATCTCGGGGAGTTCGTCGCCGACCGGACCCTTGTCCTCCACGTGATTCGCGGCCTCAATGAGAAGTTCGCTGCCATCGGTCTGCATCTTCAACGGAGCAGACCTTTCCCCTCCTTCCTTGAGGTTCGTGCTGATCTCCTTCTGGAAGAACTCCACATCACCAACCGCAAGCCAACTTCGGCCACTGCTCTGCTCACCTCCGGCGTCCCGCCTGCTTCGACACCCACCCACCACTCCTCTGCTTCCAGTGGCTCCGGAGGCAGCAACAAAGGTGGAGGCGGGGGCGGGGGCGGGGGCGGAGGCGGTGGTCCATCCCACTCCCGTGGTCGGCGCGGCGGCGGCGGCAAGCGCTCCGGCCGAGCTGGTCAGCACGGCGGCACGAGCGGAACTGGATCTCCAGGCGCGCCCAAACCCGGTGGCTGGCCCAGCTTCTACAACCCCTGGACAGGTACTATACAGATGTGGCCTGGTCCCCATCCTCCTCTTACCCCTCTTCCGCAGGGCCGCACCTCCGGGACGGTCGTGTCTTCTCAGGCTCCGGCGCGCCCTCCGCAACCCCATGCTCTGTTGGCCGCCCAGCACCAATGGACTCCTTCCGGCCAGACCGCTGCACTCTACGGAGGCCCTCCCACCGGTCACGGGGGTTTCTACGGGGGCATTCCCGCTGACTGCGCTGGATTCCATGGAGGTTCTCCCGCCGGGCCAGCGACTGGGAACTACACCCCACCCTCCTGGGACTAGCACAGCCTTGCGGGAACCTTCTCCACCATGACGCTCACTCCTCCCCCGCAACCGGAGTGGTTCTTCGACACTGGAGCTACCTCCCACATGACCTCTGATCCGGGTATTCTCTCTCACTCCTCAGCCCTGCGGTCCTCCACTCCATCTTCCATTGTCGTCGGTAATGGCTCCTTATTACCCGTTACCTCCACCGGCACAGCCGACCTTCACGGTTCGCTTCGCCTTCACAATGTCCTTGTCGCCCCCGCACTCATTAAAAATCTCATTTATGTTCGTCAGTTTACATCTGATAATAGCTGTTCAATTGAATTTGATCCCGCTGGCTGTTCTGTGAAGGATCTTCGGTCTCGGAACGTGATCATCAGGTGCAATAGCTCCGGTCCGCTCTACCCACTGCATCTTCCTACAGCCGAGTCTCTTCTCGCCGCTTCCTCCACTCCGCTTTGGCATCGTCGTCTTGGTCACCCCGGTCATGAAGTCATGTCTAAGTTAGCAAGTTCTTCTGTCATTCCCTCATGTAATAAAACTACAGGCCCTCAAATCTGTCATGCTTGTCAACTGGGTCGTCATGTTCGTCTCCCTTTTCATGTGTCCGCGTCCCGTGCTTCCAAAAAGTTTGATCTTATACACTGTGACCTTTGGACATCACCTGTGGATAGTGTTTCTGGTTACAAGTATTACTTGGTCATACTTGACGACTACTCACATCATCTGTGGACTTTCCCTCTTCGACTCAAGTCTGACACCTTTTCGACTCTCGCTAACTTCTTCTCTCTCATTTCCACTCAGTTCGGTGTCATCATTAAGGCAGTTCAGTGCGACAATGGCCGCGAGTTTGACAACTCCAGCGCCCGCACGTTCTTCCTCACCCACGGTGTCCACCTCCGCATGTCTTGCCTCTACACCTCCCAGCAGAATGGTAAAGCTGAGCGTATCATTCGCTCTATTAACAATGTCGTTCGCTCACTTTTGTTTCAGGCTTCTATGCCACCATCCTACTGGGTTGAGGCTTTGACCACTGCCACCTACCTCCTCAACATCCTTCCCACCAAGACACTGAATTTCTCCACACCTCACTACACACTCTTTGATTCTTCACCTTCCTATGATCATCTTCGCATCTTTGGATGCACATGCTACCCCAACCTTGCCTCCACAGCTTCCCACAAACTCGCTCCTCGCTCCGCCCTATGCACCTTCCTTGGCTACTCCGCCCACCATAAGGGATACCGGTGTCTCGACATGACCTCCAATCGAGTCCACATCTCCCGTCATGTCATCTTTGATGAAACTTCCTTTCCCTTTGCCAATCTTCCTTCCACCCCCTCCACGGCAGATTATGACTTTCTGGATGATCACACTAACCCTGTGCCGACTCCCATTGGACCGTCGTGCATTTCTTTGCCTGCAGGTTCACCTACAGCACCTCCTGCGCGTCTGGACGACGCACGTACTGGTGCTGGTGTCTCCGCGCGCGTGCCACGCGCGGCCCCGCCCGCCACTCCACCGTGCGCGGCCGTTGACGACACTGCACCACCATCCCTGCCGCACACGCCTCTGGAGATTGGTGCGGTGTGCCGGACACCTCCCCCACCACTGCCACGTGCGGCGCCCGCATTGCCACATGCGGCACCCGTCGGCCGCACCATACGTCAGGTCTACACACGACGTGCGAAGCTGACCCTTCCACCCTCCGCACCGGTGCATTCCCAGGCTCCTTCTCCGGATGCAGCGCCCTCCCCGGTGCCCCTCCCTCCGGGTGCCGTGCCGGTGCCCCCCGTCCTCAATCAGCACCCGATGATGACGCGTGGCAAGTCCGGTTTCCGGCTCCCTGCTCTCTACCACGTCGCCCCATTGTCACCTGTCCCTCGGACATACCACTCCGCCCTCGCCGACCCCAATTGGCGGACTGCTATGCAAGAAGAGTATGCGGCTCTCTTGCAAAATCGCACCTGGGATTTGGTTCCTCGACCACACAAGGCCAATGTCGTATCTGGTAAATGGATCTTCAAGCACAAGCTCAAGGCAGATGGTTCTCTCGAGCGCTATAAAGCCCGTTGGGTGCTCTGTGGTTTCACTCAGCGCCCGGGAGTGGATTTCGCCGAGACTTTCAGTCCCGTCGTGAAACCGGCAACCGTGCGGACAGTGCTGGCTCTTGCTCTCTCCAGGAAGTGGCCGATCCATCAGCTTGATGTGAAGAACGCTTTCCTTCACGGGACTCTGTCTGAGACAGTTTATTGTTCACAGCCGTCCGGATTCGAGGATTCTACTCATCCGGAGTTTGTCTGCCGCCTGAACAAATCACTATATGGTCTCAAACAAGCTCCTCGTGCGTGGTACAGCCGGTTTGCTTCATATCTCCTATCTCTTGGATTCATTGAGGCCAAGTCTGACACCTCCCTGTTTGTTTACCACCGCGGCACCGAGATGGTCTACCTGCTTCTTTATGTTGATGACATCGTTCTCACCGCTTCATCTGTCGAGCTCCTTCGTCGCATCATCTCTGCATTACAGCAGGAGTTCTCTATGAAGGATCTTGGTGAGCTTCATCACTTCTTGGGAATGCATGTGCAGAGGTGTCGTGATGGCCTTCTTCTCTCACAACGACAGTATATGATAGACATCCTGGAGCGTGCAGGCATGACAGATTGCAAGCCATGCTCCACCCCTGTTGACACCAATCCAAAGGTGTCAGCCTCAGTCGGTGACCCTGTCCGTGATCCTAGCGATTTCCGCAGCTTAGCCGGGGCCCTGCAGTATCTCACATTCACCAGGCCGGACATCTCCTATGCAGTTCAGCAGGTGTGCCTTCATATGCACGACCCTCGCGAGCCCCACCTTGCTGCTCTCAAACGGATTCTTCGGTATGTTTGTGGCACTCTCCATCTGGGCCTCCTCATTCAGCCATCCTCGCAGTCTGATCTCGTGGTTTACTCTGATGCTGACTGGGCCGGTTGTCCAGACACGCGCAAGTCCACATCGGGCTATGCCGTGTTTCTTGGCGATAACTTGGTCTCCTGGTCCTCCAAGCGTCAGAACACGGTATCACGTTCCAGTGCAGAGGCTGAGTACCGCGGTGTGGCCAATGCTGTGGTCGAGGCTTCCTGGTTACGACATCTTCTCTTAGAACTGCACACTCCTCTTCGACAGACTACGTTGGTATATTGCGACAACATCAGCTCAGTCTACATGTCCTCCAACCCAGTCCAGCATCAGCGCACCAAGCACATTGAGATTGACCTTCACTTCGTCCGTGAGAAAGTGGCTCTCGGCGACGTTCGCGTCTTGCATGTCCCCACCACTTCGCAGTATGCCGACATCTTCACCAAAGGTCTTCCTTCGTCGGTCTTCAGCGAGTTTCGGTCCAGTCTGAACGTCCGGGGTGCGGACGCTCCGACTGCGGGGGGGTGTTAGACAGGTGTATGGCTTGGATGGGCTTTGGTTCTTTACTCCCTTTCTGTTACAGTTTGTTAGGGCTTTCCAGGTTGGCCTCAATGTTTGTTAGACCTACCCTGGATTCCCTTGGCTATATATACCACTCTCCATGTACTGCTGGTTAATATCAATACATACAAATTCCAGTGGCAACACTCTCACAGTACCAGCTGCCAATTTTTCATTGATAATCTCCTTTTGGATATGAAATAAAAGTTCTCCTGATGTTAGGAAATTTTCCTTTTTGCATGGAAATCTTTAAATATTCAACATTGAGAGGATAAATATCACTACTACTGTTTCGATTTAGCGCAACATAACATAGCATATAATATAGCCGTTTTAGATTTGCTGATAGCTTCATGTTGTTTCTTTTATTATTTTTAACAGAAGCAGGCAGAGATCCATCTGTTTAGTGCAAGATTCAAGGAGCTTAATGGAGATGCTTCTGGAGCACGTGTAGAATATCAGCATCTTTACTCAGAACTATGCCCTGGCTTGCTAGAAGCCATTGTGAAGCATTCTAATATGGAGCACCGGCTGGTATCACACTATCACTACAAACAAGCAACACTCTTGTTTCCGTTTTGTCACTGTTCAAGAGTTCATTTAATTTTTCTCCTTGCAGGGAGATAAAGAATCCGCTTGTTTAGTTTATGAGAAGGCCATTGTTGCTGAAAGGGAAAAGGAGCAGAGCCAGCTTTTGCCAACATTGCTGGTTCAATACTCACGTTTCTTATATTTGGTAGGTGTTTATCACAACTTTGAAATTATCAAAATGTAAAAAAAATAGTTTACATACCTATGAAAATTGTGTCATCTGAGTATCTGACCTTGTTAATTGGACACACATGGTTAGCTGATAAAAGAGCAGTGTTAAGAATGATGCCTTTGTGCAGTTGTTTAAGCATGGTGAGACCATTTTTTTTATAAAAAAGAAGTATGATTTCATTTGGCATACACTTCATTATTTACAACCTAAGCACTCATTTTGCCTTTTGAGCTAGGAACTGCTCTCTTTTTCTTTTTTCATTTGATGAGTTGCTGATTGAACTTGATTAGTATTTTTTTTTCATTTTCTCTTTACTATCTCTTTGTAAAGTTAGTGGAATCTGATGTATTCTTTAAAATGTGCAGGTCATCCATGACTTGGAAAAGGCAAGGGAAATCTTAACTGAATTGCATGGGCAATCTAACATGACAAAACCAATTCTTGAGGTTACAGCTTTTGAAATCTTTCTGAAATGTTTCAATTTGTCACCTTTATTTTTCTTGTCATACCCTCATCTTTCCCATCTAATTCGGCTTCTGTTCCTTTTCTTTTCTTTTCCAGGCTGTCATCTTCCTAGAGTCGATCTTTCCACCTGAAAAACGTATTGAATTTTTAGATTCACTGGTGGAGATGTTTCTCACACTTGAACCAACTCAAGTGGAGGTGGCAAGTGCAAGTGACAAAGAAGAAATATCTTCCATTTTTTTAGAGGTAATACATAAAAGCTACACTTGGTCACTATAGTTTCTTCTTCCTGTTTTCTTACCTTTTTAGAATAATCACAACAATTATACTGTTTGTACAATCATCTAATAGGGTAATCTGCTATTCTAAATGCTATATAAATGGGCTACACATGCCTTATTGATTGATCCTAGTTTGGTAGTTAAGCTACTGATACATTTGCAAATTATCTTTAGTTTTTGGATAGCTTTGGGGATGCACAATCGATCAAGAAGGCTACAACTCGGCATACAAATCTTTTTTCACGTAAGAGAAGCATTCTGCCATCAAAGAAACGAAGAGCAGATGATGCTATTATGTCAGAGAGAGACAAATTGGCTAAAACTGGGGATGTTACTCAACCAGTCATGGGAACTGATCCAAATGCTCCTAATCCTCCAGTTTGGCCTGTGACTTCTGAAGCGTCGGGCCAACAATGGGGTGCTGCGTATGCACCACAGGTAGATCATATTCCTATAGATCTGCATGATTTAGTGTTTTTACACTCTATTTGTACAGATTTAGATAAGAGATGAATTTGGGAAAGGAACATGAATAGGAGAAACAATGCAGTTTTAGTGTCCAGGGGAACCTGCGTCCCCATTAGCCATTTAAGCATGATGCAATGTTTGAAAAATCCAAGAAAAAAAATCATGGATGCAGTTCACATAGTTATGTAAACCTGCAAAATTTCAATTTCAAATTCATCCTAGTAGCAAGAACCAAAAAAGACAAGCAGCCAATCATGCACTGTTCATATGCACTAGAAGTACTGCTTGCCTTTTTTGTTTCTTGCTACTAGGAATTAATTTGAAATTGAAAATTTGCAGGTTCACACAACTTTATGTGTACTACATCCACGATTTTTTTGGGTGTTTTTGTAACATTGCATCATGCTGAAATGGGTATTTTTTGCTGAAGGGGACACGGGTTCCCCTGGACACCAGTCAATTTTCCTAGGAGAAATGAAACATTTTTGTTGATTTGTCTGGGTTAGAGCCTCTCTAATTCTTCCAATTGTGGATAGAATTTGGTGGTTATTTGTCTCAATGTTTCCTGACCCCTCACTTTCTCTTCTTAAACCTGCCGCTGGCATGTGTGTTCTCCATGCTGTTGGAAAACATGAAAATATGCTGATTTCTGCAACTCTTTTCTGTGGCTTGCTTCTTCTGTTTAAATGTGCTCATTTGCTAGATCTAAAAGTTCATTCTATTATTCCTTTTCATTACAGCTTAGAATTTTGATAATAGAACTGTCAGGAAACTTTGGATGTTTTTCTACTATTTCTTCTATAATTTGTCACCTTTACCATTTCTTTGGTATTATGCTGCTGTTGTGCTTAACTATATGTTATTGCAAATCGACTTGTTTTGCATTACAGGCTGCGTATCCTGCTTATGGAACTTACGACTACAGCCATCAAATGCCTCAATCTGCTCCTCAAGCAGCTGCTTATGGTGCCTATCCTCCAACATACTCTGCTCAGGTACTGAATCTGTTTTCCGCCTAAACTTACAAAACGCTTCTGGATATTTAAAACATTATGCTTAGTCATCTTTTAAAATTTGATTTAAGGAAAGACTATGGTATATGTATCTGTATTTATGCATTTAACATACATTTTTCCCATCATCCTCTCCACTACGTGTCCTACAAGTGGCCCTTTGTTATTTTAATTTACTTTTGGGGATGAAAAAAGATAGTAAATTTAGCGTTGCGCAGTCACTTCAGGATTGGTTTTGTGTGGGCAACCAGTGGTTTTAAGTGTGTAGTTGGTCAACCTGCCTAGAACCGCTTAGTCTGCTGGCACCAACAGATTTAAACCAGCGGTAGCTTATATTACATGTGGATTGGTCTCTCTCAGGTTTCATGCTCACTTATTAGCAGTCAGTTTTAACTGGAGTTATTTCTCCACTGTTCTACATGAATGGCGTTGGTTATGAATAGTTGACCATAAATCACCCTCACCTCTTACACCTTGATACCTCATTTGTCCAATGGGCTTTTTTCTATCTTCACCGCTGCTGCATTAAGTTTTAATCTGTTGAAGGAGATCTATCTGATACAAATCATTGCCAAACAATATTGCAGGCCTACACACAACATAGCTACGCACAACCTGGAGCGATGGCCGCACCCGCACCCGCACCAACGGCAACTTACCCTCAGCAACCTGCGGCAGCTCCTCAACCTTATTATGGCACCACCACCTACTACTGATTTGTAGATTGATGCATGAGGTTGCTTCAGCGGGTCTGTTTATTTGCCTTTGCCTTTGTATCACTCCACAGCCTAATCAACGTACCGCTGCACCAAACCCAAGGCGCTGCAAGTTTTCATGTACTAGTGTTCATGGAAGACCCATTTCAGGTTGAGTAGTAGCTCGACGTTATCCATGTGCTACTTGCAATAGTGTTATTCCTGATTATCACCGAGGTTGTCTATGTATTATGTAGTGCACCGTGGCTGTGGTTTGTAGTCTACCGAGGTCCGAGGGTGATCATTTGGGTCCAAAGTAACGACTGAAGTCTCAAGATTTGTATAGTAGAACATTTTGTCGCTATCACTCGTCTTAGGAACTCTCGTTTTCTTGTGCCACTTAATTATTAACTGTAGACATCATAGTTTCATGATTCGAGTTAGCGATATTGACCATGCATATGAATTTCTATACATCGATGCATCCCCGTACTATGTTGCCCTTTTTTAGATGGTTGCCAAGCAACTTAAGTGAAGCCAAAGGGGGATTTAGCGCTAGACAAAGGGTGTTCGTATTGGCTTTTGCTGATGGTTTTTGGTTGAAAATAAATAATCATGACTAGAAGAAGTGGTTTTTAGAAGAAAGAGGCGAGCAGTGGAAAAAATAAGAGAGATATATGTGTATGACTGAGCGAAGGGAGTGGGGTGTGATGTACACGTGATTTTCTGTTTTATCCTCAGATTGAGATGTAACGAAAGTAGTGGAGAAGTTGTTTCAAGAAGTTGGGTGTTTATATTCACTTTTGAGCATATTTTTTCAGTTTATGACTTATGGCTTCTTTTGAACAAATAAATGAGACAGTTTATCTGTCACCTTTTCAAAGTGCCTTATTAGGAAAGTCTTTTATAAGTAGTTTTTCGGTTCGTTCGCACGAGCGCTCGCACTAACATCATAAGCCATAAGCCACAGATCCTTTGTCTTCTGTTTTTTTAAGCAGAAACTACTACGAACATAGCCTAAGACCTTTTTGACTTATGGTTTATAGTTCATAGTTTCTCTTAAATAAACAAATAGGACGGTTTCTCTGCTGCCATTTCGAAACGATTTATTGGGACTATTTTTGAAGCGATTTATCAGCATTCGGTTTATTCACATAAGTGCTCACGCTAGAGCTAAAAACTGTAAGTCGCAGCTAAAAAAATCTACCTTAAGGTATACTCCCTCTGTTCCTCAATAAATGTCATTTTACTATTTTTGCACTACAATATATACAAAATTCTGTCTAAAAAAGAAAGGCATATGTTTAGAAAGTTGTTTTGAAGTTATAGAACGACATGTATTTACAAATAAAATTTGAAAGGTAGAATAGCATGTATTTGGAAATGGAGGGACTGTTGTTCTCATGGGCCAAAGTATGTGCTTCAAAAGTATGGACTGAGGCTGATGGTAGGACCCGCCAACTGCAAAAGCGAACGTGGCCGCGAGCGAATATCCAAATCGCGGTGGCGCATGTGAGCAGCAGCGACGAGTAAACCGTGCACGGCCGTGCGCACCGAGAGGCAAGGGCACAAGATGCGGCAGCATCGCACGGCGGTGGCGGGCGCTTCGCCGTTTGGACTCACCTGGCCGCATCGGCCGGCCGGCGTCTCCACGACCAAAGCGCGCCGCCCCGCGGTCGTACTCGTACATCTCCTTGGATCGAGACTGCAACGCCCGCGGCCGCATGCACGCGCTCTTGTTTGCCACGACGCTTCCTCGTCTTACCCGCTCCACCTGCTTCCTGGCTATATATCTAGCACGTACTGGTATCGCTAGCTACGCCGAAACGCCCGTCGGCACTGTCGATTTCGTTCATGTTCCTCCAGTGAATCAGGAGGGAGCATGTGTGATTTCATTAGCTGCTCTGCCCAAGGTACGCTTCCCTATTGAAATCTTTCGACTAGTAGTATTGTTTTACCGATCTCTATTAGGATCCGACAAGCCAAAACATTGGAGTGATTCTAGTCCCAGTTGCGTGAACGAAGACAAGAGTATTTAGTACTAGATCAATTTTTTTTTTCCGAAACAAGGGTACTAGATCATATTTCCAGTAAATGTTTGGAATATGTAGGCGAAGTTTCCAGTTGTGAAAGTGCTTACAAATTTATCCTCTTCATCATGTTTACTTCCTTGACCACTTTATTGTTTAGTAATTAGTACCCGCTGATTGTTTGAAGTAATTACACTTTGTAGTACGAAGGTTTCTAGACTTGCTCTACAAAAGTTGGCAAACTGACAAATCCGAAGACTACATTTGCAGTTTCTGTTAAGTGTGTCAGTATTCAGTAGACAGTAGGTATGGATGTCGAGAACCTGACATAGATATCTGAGTCTTGATCTCATTTCTATCAGCGTATTACAAATGATGCTTGTTTAACAAGTGCAGGAAATTGCATAGGAACTGATCAACAGAGGGCAATCAATCTCCTTGGAGATGGCAGAGATTGACACGAGGCCATTAGAATCTGGGCATGCAGCATTGACCCTCTTCGAGCAGGTAGGCGATCAGAACAGGTTCAGCCCAGACAGAAATGTGGGTAACTATCCAAGATATAGATGTGTAATTGTGTTTCTACTTTGAACTTTTAATTTTCCAATGCAACACAGTCTTCACATGTTGGCAAATGCAGGAACAGGAGATCGACATCTTAACGAAGGAGCTCGCGAGTTGCAGACTGCAACTCGAAGTCAAAGAGAACGAAAACAAGCAGGCCAATCTGAAACTCGAGGCTCTCCAGAAGGCCATGCAAGAGCTGTCGGACAAGTATGACAGGGCGTGGCTGGATGCTCACAACCGAATAACCGAGCTTGAAACCGACAACAGCCTGATCACAAGCCAGCAATCTGAAACTGCTGCTGAGTGCAAGGCTCTGGAAGATGAACTGGCCATTGTGAAGGGTGAGCTCGACGCCGTGAAGGAATCGAACGCCTTTGTACTGAAAGAAGTTGAAGTGATGGAAACGAGGATGATCTTGGAGAGGGAGAACGCCAAAGAGGCGCTGATGCGCATACTTCAGCTCAACGAGGCTGTTCTTTCATCTGCTGTTGCGGGTATCAGAGCAGAGGAGGAGAGGTCGGTATTTTTTCAGGAGATAACACTAGAGTTCTTCAATTCTGACATGAACCTGGAGGTGATCAAGAGGCAGCTGGGGATGACAGAGAGTTTGGAGGAAGAATTGCTGGCGAAAACGGTGGAAATAGATTATCTCCAGTCCGAGCTGAAGCAAGTCAAGGAGCTTTACATATCACCTCAAGAAGTTTTTGATGCGATGACAGCGGACGTCGCAGCTGGTTGTACCAGCATCAATGACCAGGTTCGTGAAACAATCATGGAAGATCAGAAACCACAAGCAGAAGTCGCATTCCAGCACTCACCAGAAACGTGTTTTGTCACTGAAACATCAAGGCAGGATTATGAGGTCGTCACATCTGATGACGCTGACATGGAAGGTAAGATGTCTGAAGATGTTGGAGATACCGAAGGCGCAGAGGTTATGCTTCCGGATTCGACATTGCTCGTGAGAAACTTTGATGCTCAGGAGGGCCATGTCAATGATACATCACAAGAGGATTGCCAGGAAATTCATTTAGATGACAAAACCATCGATTCAAACGAAGCTGAAAAGAAAGCAGGCATTCAGGATCCAGAAGCAGCTGAAGCCACAGTTCCAAACCACACGGCGTTCAAAGGTGATTCAGAGCCTGCAGACGTATCTGAAATCTCGGGGGAAATCACAGTTGCAGGCTCCACTACATGCAATGGCAATCCAGAGGCTGCAGACACATATTTCGACACTGAACCACCGAGTGAGGATCATCAAAACACCCAACCTGATGATAGAAACATCGACAGTAAAATGCCAGAAAATGTCCTGGAAGGTCATGAGGAACCAAAAGAAGAAGTTTGTTTTATGGCAGAGAGCTCAAGGGAGGATTTTCAGAGCGTTCACTCAGACGGCAAGGACATGAACACCGGCATGCCTGAAGACGTCGCTGGAAACCAAGAACCCCAAGCGGAAGCCACAGCTCTGAACTCCACACAGTGCAGGTGCAGCTCAGGGGCAGCAGACACCTGCTTTGTCACGGAGATTGAGATCGTCACGGAGATCTCCAAAGACGACGACGTTGAAGACGAGTTCTACACGAAGGAGATCGGGCAGGCCAACAGGCTCGTCGACGGGTGCGTGCTCGCCGCGAAGAAGGCCGATGACAGCGGCGCGCTCAAGGACAAGCTGAACGCGGCGCACACCGAGATCAGCGACCTAAGGTTCAGCCTGGAGGAGGCGATGAGGCGGGCCGAGCTGGCCGAGGAGGCGAAGGCAGCGCTGGAGAGGGAGCTGCGGGAAGAGATTCAGAAGAAGCAGCGCCCGAGGCGGCGCACGCTGTCGGAGGTCGCGCGCCCGGCCCGCGAGGGGACTTCGGCGACTCCGCTTGCTCGCCTGCGGCCGACGCCGTCTCGGACTCCGGGGACGCCGAAAAGTGCAGGGAGAGGCGATGAGAGGCCATCGCCGGGCTGCCTGACCCTGGGGAAGGTGCTGAACATGAAGTACAAGTGAAGCCTCATGTTTCTGTACAGTGTCAGTAAGCATGCATGTGACATTGAGCTGTTTGATGTGGCTTAGGCTTATGGATTTTGATTAATATTTTTAAACTTTAGCTATTTATGACAGAGATTACGGAGAGAAACATACTCGCTTACGATTTTAGATGGTACAGATGTTGGGATTTTAACGTGTATTACAATTAACTTGTAGCTTTATATTAAAAAAAATACTTCGTTTGAAAGTTAGATACTATAGCAAAAATCAAAAATCGGTTTCAAAAGCTATATCAAACAGACCCATTAATAGGACTATTACATGCAGCAAGAGCCTATTTGGATATGGATTGAATTAATTGGTTCTGAATCATATAAGGTATGGATATGCATCCCATTAATTGACACTAAATTATACCTCCTCCGGTTGCAAATACATATTATTTTGAACATCGATATGACCTCGAAAACATAATTTGACTACGAATTTCTATTGTAAAATATTTATAAAGTCCCATAAAATTAGAAAAAAGTCCACATTTGATATCCGTACTTTTTTTTAAAAGTTAGTCTGATTTACAGACTATACTACAAAACTGGGTATTTAACTCATATACTTGCAATACTAAATCAAATAAGGTCCAAAACTGGCTTGGGGGTGGTTTCATGCTAACGTGGCACTGTCGTAGGGTGATTTTGACTACGTTGGATGGGTGACTTAAGTGGGCCCATCATGTTGAGATAAGAGAGAGGAGGTACCACATATGGATTGACAGGTGAGACCCACAGTTGTGAGAGAGATAGAGAGCTAGGGAAGTGGCTCGGTATTGATGTGATGACGTCCATGGGCGACTATGGTGCAACTCCCTACACCTTCCTCTAGCTTGCCAGAATAGACGCACGAACCATCCTTGCGATGGCTCTCGTAGTTTCGGGTATGTGTTCGACACCCTTCCTGTTCAAACTGATGTGCGCTACTTTTCATACTATGGTCTTACTGACGTTTTGCTTCTACTCAAGTCGAGCTGATGGACTCAACCACCGACGAGCACTAGGTATCGCGACACCTGGAGGCCTACTTGTTGTGGATGTTCAGTTGGGTGCTATTCACTAGCAGCCACAGCGACACCATCGACGCGCACCTCATCGGTCACACTAGGGCTATTGTCGACCAGCAGACCCCCTAAATCAGCTGGGGTTCAGCCGTACTTGCCGTAATCTATCATGGCTTGTACGATATGTGCCACAGGATGAGGCTGAACTTGGTCCTCGTGGGGTGTTTGCTACTACTACAGTTGTGGTCGTTTGAGCATTTTTGCCTCGGACAGCCCCTATTGGAGGACACCACTCCCTACAAGGTGGAGATGTACCACAGGGGCATGGTGGACCCGACGACTGTAGGCTATGTGTGGTGCTGTAGAAGGGTACGTACTATGTATTGCGATTAATTTCTTTCTATTATGGATTCTTCTATCTAACAGCTAGTGTTCCTTGTAGGTACAGTTCACACACGTGCAGGTCACACGCGCGTATGAGCCATTCATGGAGCAGTTCAACTGCCTCATGGGCTGATGACGTGTGCTGGGAGCCATACTCCCCTGAGACTATGCGGTGCATCATGTGATGTGCCAGTTTGGCCTACGCTAGGAGTTTCCAGTACCAGTCAGGTGGCCTGTGCCCGACAACATCCACGTGTGAGTTAGCGATGTTGATGTCCCTCTTTTTACTATCGTCTCGTTGCCACGACTACTAAGTACATGTTACGTCTTGCAGGCACACTAGGAAAGGAGTCTGCCGAGGCATGGAGTGGGTGACAAAGATGGACACGCGGCTAGGCCAGTGGGAGGGCACGCTGCAGGACTGTGTGCAGAGGCCACCCTCTACGACCACATCACATATATTGAGTACCTATGCTGGTACGCTCCTCGCACACATACCAGGCTGGTGCTTGCTGCAGACCCGCTCGTAGCACACATCTCAGCACCAAACTGACACATACCCTATACACTTCGCGCAGAACATGCACACCGCAGTACATTATATCGTATTTCAAAAACTTTGCCTCTAGCAATCCCACTTATAGGTTTCACCACGTCGTGTTTTCCTTGCAGGTGGACCTTGGTGCTGCAATTGAGAGGGAGTCCCGCTCCGTGCTGCAGAGGATCACCGACGGTCCGGAGGTCACATGCGAGGAGATGGTCCAGGCTTTCCGTCACGTGCAGGTTGGAGTAGCACGTGTCATCAGCGTGTTGTTGTGCACGAGGCTTCTGGAGGTTGACACGTGGATGCCTGGTCGACACTTCGTACGGTCGTCGGTGTCGTCCCGTTCGGCAGCGCACTAGGCGGGAGGGTCAGCATGGCTACATCCAACACGTTTGACACCGCCACGGCCTGACGAGGCCAGAGGGTTAGTCTAGGCATGGCTCCATACCCCGCCAGCACCATAGTACCTAGGTCCTCTGCACTCCTCTGGCTTTCCCACGCTGGGCACATACAACGTCCCGTACTTCGCTCCAAATGGCTTTGCGCGCGCCATGGTGCTAGCCGAGGGTACGTCGCATCTCCATTTGTTTCCTCCCATTGCTTTACTTGATGAATTAGCGATATTTGCACCGCAGTTCTTATGCCCCCTGAGGGATTGGGGGCCTCCCTAGGCGACACAGACCCGGATGACTACTTTGCGAACCCAGACCCGACGTCTCAGCCCACACCCCCTAAGGTTCTCTCTGGGTCATAGTTCAGGGGTGCACTAGTGCCCACACAATTGCTAGTGCTGTTCACCCCTCTGACTTTGGGAGCTCATCAGACCAGGGCTCCCCAACCGTCTTTCTCTATCGGCTGAGGCCTCGACACCCGGCGTTGAGGAGTAGGCCCAAGTGGGGTCGTACGGGAGGACACGGAGCTAGAGTGGGCCGTGGTGACGAGGCATGGGGTGTTGGGGGTGTTGTTGGGGGCCTAGTACAAGTCGTCTGCCTACGCTAACTGTACTTTTGTTGTTTTTGTAATACTTAACATTTATACTTATTATGTGACATCTTTAATATTGTTGCATTCTTAGTTGTCTTCTTTTGTATGATGTACATTTGTTCAATGCATATCGATGCTTCTAGCTTAATGCACATGACGCAATGCTGCAAATGCCCACTCAATAAATGGAGTGGACTCCAATATATAACATGTTTCTTATCTCCCAACTTATTTTTCGTCGGAACATTTAACACTCTTATACCTTTTGCTGTATATGAGCTATTATTTTTCCTGGGACAAATTCACTGTACCAAAAAGGAAAATCACATTTTTTTAGGACTTATGTCATATCTTAGGAGCATGTGAGGATTTTTATATAATTTTTATACCTCATTTAGTCTCTGTTTGTAAATAGTAGTCTTTATTACCATTTAAATTAAAAATCTAAAAATTTTGTTTCAACAGTGCCTTCAAATATTTTTTCTACCTCACTTACATGTTGAACAACACCACTATGAATTTTCATAATTTTGGAGGTTGTTTGGTATTTTAAATTAATCGGGTCTTCAATCTTTCTGTACGGGCATTTTTGTCTTTTTTCAAAACATAACGGTCTCCCCTAATGGTCAACTAACGACAGTAGCATATAGTGGAACTAATCTCAAGCTCAGTGCCATACAATAATTACGTCTTTCACCTATGGCAGATTGTCCAACCGACCACTCACCAGTCCCATAATTCTCTCAAAAAATGCACTGGGCTCCAGTCGCCCAACCGCTGAGCGAGTGGAGGTGCTGTCGCCCAACCGTTGGGCAATAGCACCTGTTGTCCGATCGTTAAGCAACTGCATCTCTGTCGTCCAACGGTACAACTACTTTCTGCATGTTGATATGCCATTGGGCGATAGAGACACCAACAGTTCATCTATAGGGATTACTTCTGTAAAAATAAAAATAAAAATATAGTTTTGTATTTTAAATAAAAAATAGATTATTTTAAAAAATTCCCTAAATGGACCCCACTGCACTACTCGTCGTTGGACATCAGCGCAGTGACCACCTTGACTAATCTCAAACTTGCAAACCACATCGATCCAGAGTCAAAGGTTCTGTTTTTTGTGAGTTTGTTATGACTCTTTCAAAAACTGAAGTAAATAGGATAATTTTTTTAAGCGGTTTTTTAAAGCCACCTCTTAAAATCACTTTCTGAGTTCAAAACCGTATACATTATTCACATCGGCATTTTCGTTATCTCGAAAAGTACAAACAACACCGATCAGTTGCAATATAAAAAAAACAAAGCCCAAAAACCAGCGGCCATCAGGACCAGCAGCCTCCTTGTCACCGTCGCCGCCATCGTTTGCGCCGTTGTCATGTCCGCCATGGCAATCCCCGGGGGAAGGGGACCGATCTCGGACATCAACGACCCGCCCATCCAGGAGCACGTCAAGAATGCGAACGATGGGCTCAAAGTTCGGCAAGGCACATTGTGCGTGTTGTACCACAAGCGGACGAGTATAATACGTCCGGAATATTTGATTTTTCCAACATGGATGAAATGATCATTCAGATATATACTGGCACCCACAAACACTAGACGACACAGAGATTTATCTGATGTGCATTATCATCTGAAACTTGGTCTGAATTTACATTATCGTCTGATGTGCATCGTACTGTGGTCGAAGCAAGTAGGTGCAGACCTAGCTTCTCCCAAGCTAAAGTGGGCATGACCCCCTCTCGAAAAATTTGCTGAAGTACCATGTCTTACGACAAATTTTTCGTCACTCAATTAGCAAGAAGGGATACAACCTGCCAGGATTACAGGCAACCACTGCCATAATTGTTTGCTAAAAAAATGTGAGGTAATCTGCGCTCGGTCAATTTCATACCATTTAGGTTGGGATTTCGCTTTAAGATTCCTAATATTTTCTTGTTACTTTGTTAGTATAGAAGCAAAGCACTCACCATGTCAGTATGTGAAGCGTGTAGTATAATATGGAAATGTATCCAATTAATTGATACTGAATCAGAATCATATGGAAATGTATCCAATTAATTGATACTGAATCAGAATCATATGGAAATGTATCCAATTAATTGATACTGAATCAGAATCATATGGAAATGTATCCAATTAATTGATACTGAATCAGAATCATATGGACGTGCATCCAATTGATTCCTAACTTCCATTGCCTCCAAGCCCCAGCGCTGTCTATTTAAATGCTCTTCACTCGTCGTCTAACATCAACGCAGCAACCGCTTCGGTTCATCTCAAGCTTGCAAACCGCATCGATCCAAAGTCAAAAACCAGAAGCCATGAAGACCTGCAGTCTCCTCCTTGTCGCCGTCGCCGCCATCGTTTACGCCGTTGTCACGCCCGCCGCAGCAATCCAGGGGGAATGGAAACCGATCCCGGACATCAACGACCCACGCAACCAGAAGCTCGGCGCGTGGGCGGTGGCGGAGCACGTCAAGCAGGCGAACGACGGGCTCAGGTTCAGCATGGTGGTCAGCGGCGAGGTGCAGGTGGTGTCCGGCCTGAATTATCGGCTCGTCATCGACGCATTGAACCCCGACGGCAACCACGGCACGTACAAGGCGGAGGTGTACAAGCAGGACTGGACCAACACGCTTAACCTCGTCTCCTTCGGCCCAGCCAACTGAGCAACAGCCGGCGGCGTGATTAGACTAATTGCAGTTGTTTTGAATGTAATAAGCGAGCTCAAGGAATCTACATGCTTTTTTTTTACAATCAGACTTTGGATATTACAACATTCGACTATTTTTTAGGACAAAAACAATCAGATTTTGAGCCGTTAGATGGAGATCCAACGCCCTATATCATTTTTTTGGAGGGGGTCATTTTTTGGAGGGGGGTTTGTATGGGTGGATCCGTTGGATGGAGATATAACGTCCCAGATCAATCTAACTGTTTTTATCCTAAAAAATAGTCGAATGTTGTATAGCAATACTCATTATAAAAAGAAACCATTTTGAGAAACCCGGCCCTCTGCATGCTCCTCTTGTTGAGGTCCTTGACCACACTGGCAAAAAGTTTTCCTCGTATTCTTTCTACAATAGACCTCCTGGTTGAGTTGACACGACGCCATAATCTTATCCCTACTCCGTTAAAGAAAAATCTTTTCCCTGACCTTGTCCTTCAAATCAACGAGAGGCAAATACTTGTGTTTGTTTTTTTAAAAGAACAATTCAGCATTAATTTGCCACTTTGTATAATGGTGTTTTAGGATTTGTCGTTGTATAGAATACAATTGATTTTTTGTCACTCTATACAAAATCCAATTTAGACTTTGGAATTTGAAAACATTTTGCCCCTATCTTTTGATGATTTTATCTCTTCTTCCTTCTCCCCTTCACTTTTTTTCTCTTTCCTGGCCATGGCGGTGTGCAAAGGTGCTCTCCTTCCCCTCTACCTGCCCTTCGCTCGTCTCCCTGCGTGTCTGTAGGATTGTTTTGTATGTAATAAGCGAGGTTTTTGGTGTACTTTGGAGATAATGACAATCATTTTTCTATCAGGCGTTTATGCTGTTTTTACCCTTTTTTGTTTCCTCTCACGTTATTAAGATGCTGCAAGGACAAGTTTTAGATCAAAGGTCCTCAGCCCAGTTTTGTTAAGAAAAGCTAGCGAACAAAATGTCATGCTGGGTTTACCAGCTCAGCTTACACTAAACAGAACCAACACAAAATGAAGTAAAGAACTAAGCCTCGAACAGGCAGAATGACAACAATAGAGGGAGGTGGAGCAGAGAAGGACAGTATTCGAAGTTAATAAAATATTACTCGAAGGAAAAAAAGATCTTAAGTGGAAAAAAAATCAAAGTACAAATTATTGCGACCAAAAACATCTCAAAATAATATAGAAAATTTATAAAATAATTAAACAAAATACAATTTTAACTCTACTATCCTTAATGCAATTTTAGGGCAGTCATTTTATTATTTCTTAGAACCACCTTGCTAACTTGTTCAAATTTGTATACTAACCAATTTAAAAGTTCAAGGAAACTTTCTTTATTATGTTAATATAATCAACACTATTTACAAAGATTTCAAATCTGCAAACTTCTTCAATTTTGGAGGTTTTTGCCAATTTTGGAATTAGGAGGGAGAGTGTCAGATAGAACACCACTCAACTTGGAATGAGACCTCACGCACAATGTTATGTGTTTCATACATCCTTGCTCACCATGTCGTTACCCAACTCACCGTGTCACTTTCCTACTCACCCGCATCACCTCGCGCCATCACTACGCTACTAGAGCACACCTATGGCCCTAATTTGAGAATTGGTTTACCTTTTCGCCGGCTCGCTGTCACCGGCTACCACTTCATGCCGTGCACAACCTCTCCCTTTTCTTGGCCGCCACCGCGTGCAGCCATTGTGGGCTTACGCCACTGCGACACTACCTCGTGCCTCCCATCTAGTTGGCACCCTCACATTCCACGTGTGCGTCGCCGCCGCGTTGAGAGAGAGAGATAAGCCAGTTAGCGTTAGGACTTAGGTAACCGATTGGGGTCTTAGGGAATTTAGGCTATGGTAGGTCTGGTCGATGTAGAAGGAGCTCTAGTGGGCTGAGGATGGATGTGTGGGTTAGATCAAGCTTATTTTTATTTTTTGGTGCAAATATGTAATATTTTGCCTTAATTAAGAGCATATATGTGTAATATACCTAGTATATACTGTATTTTTTTTGTAAAGAAATAATGGTTGTCCAGCTGAAAAACCCATGAACTCAAAATGGTCTTCCATTGAGAAGGGAGATGCCGATTGGATTTGAGGGACGGCGACGCAGCAGAGCAGAAGGAGAATCAGCGACGGAGGGCAAACTGGCGTGCTAGCCCAACCCCACCGGTGGCTGTGGTGGAGAAGATGGGGGGGGGGGGGGGGAGAAGAAGCAATGGGGGGGGCAAGGGTGAGAGAAAACCGGGCTTGGTTTGTAAGTGGCAGTGGCTAGGGTTTAATCCCAACGTGTGTCAGTTGTTTTGCATTTTAACCCTCATGTGTTTTCAAGATTTGAAATTCAGTCCTTCCCTTTGGGTTTCTTCTATTCTTGCCCTTTGGTGCTCTCATTTCTTTGCGGTTAAATTCTACACATTTGTTATAACATGTACTTATGTACCAAGTGGAGCCAAAAGTCCAGTTTTGAAGTTTATGTGCCTTGTCACGATAGCCTGCACAAAAATGTAAAAAGAATTGTAAAATTGTCCATACTGGGCTGTAAAATAATAAAATGCGCAAAATTGATGATAAATATTACAAAATACAAAAAAATATACCACACAAATGACAAAATATATGCAAATCTAAGGCGTATCACTAGCATGTAGTATAAAATGGATGTGTATTCAATTAATC
The DNA here is from genome assembly GCA_017311315.1 of Dendrocalamus latiflorus. NCBI lineage: Eukaryota > Viridiplantae > Streptophyta > Magnoliopsida > Poales > Poaceae > Dendrocalamus > Dendrocalamus latiflorus. Next base: position 49,255,721 of record CM029651.1, read on the forward strand.
GATACTCAATCATACGGATATGCATCCAATTAATTATCGCCTACCATTGCCTCCAAGTCCCAGTGCTGCACTACTTGTCGTCAAACATCAACGCAGCGACCACCTTGACTATTCTCAAATTTGCCACCCGCATTATCCAAAGTCAAGGGCATTATTCTGTTGGGATTTTTTTGTGGCTTTTGATTTTGGTTTGATCGAAAGTCGAAACAAACAGAATGTGTTTTCCAAGTAGCTTTTCGAACATCTCCCCAAACGGCTTTCTAAACCTAAAACCGTGTGCAACGTACATGTTAGTGTCTTCTACGATCATATAATCGTAAACTCCTCTATGACCAGACCCTAAATGCTATAAATTATCTTATGAAATTGCATAATTATTGGGGCCAGGCCCACCTTGACCCAATAAAGCTCCGCCAGTGTATCTAAGAGCCCTTTCATTTGGGATGGTATGATCTTGAGAGTTCATATGTACATTTCCCTATGAATGAACTTATTTGCGAATGCAAGCCTGTCATATCTGCACACCACGCGAATACAAACTTGAAATCAAAGGCATAATTTAATTTGTTCCCGGTTGGATTCCTCTTAATATAACCCGTATCAATATTTAAGGAAAAGGATGGATTTTATACTAAAAATCATAGTAGTATAATATGGAAATGTATCCAATTAATTGATACTGAATCAGAATCATATGGACGTGCATCCAATTGATTTCTAACTGCCATTGCCTCCAAGCCCCAGCGCTGTCTATTTAAATGCTCTTCACTCGTCGTCTAACATCAACGCAGCAACCGCTTCGGTTCATCTCAAGCTTGCAAACCGCATCGATCCAAAGTCAAAAACCAGAAGCCATGAAGACCTGCAGTCTCCTCCTTGTCGCCGTCGCCGCCATCGTTTACGCCGTTGTCACGCCCGCCGCAGCAATCCAGGGGGAATGGAAACCGATCCCGGACATCAACGACCCACGCAACCAGAAGCTCGGCGCGTGGGCGGTGGCGGAGCACGTCAAGCAGGCGAACGACGGGCTCAGGTTCAGCATGGTGGTCAGCGGCGAGGTGCAGGTGGTGTCCGGCCTGAACTATCGGCTCGTCATCGACGCATTGAACCCCGGCGGCAACCACGGCACGTACAAGGCGGAGGTGTACAAGCAGGACTGGACCAACACGCTTAACCTCGTCTCCTTCGGCCCAGCCAACTGAGCAACAGCCGGCGGCGTGATTACACTAATTGCAATTGTTTTGAATGTAATAAGCGAGCTCAAGGAATCTACGTGCTTTTTTTTTACATATATATTGTGGCCTGGACTTCGGACATTATAAAAGAAACCATTTTAAGGAACCTCTGCATGCTCCTCTTGTTGAGGTCCTTGACCACACTGGCAAAAAGTTTTCCTCGTATTCTTTCTACAATAGACCTCCTGGTTGAGTTGACACGACGTCATAATCTTATCCCTACTCCATTAAAGAAAAAACTTTTCCCCGATCTGTTTGTTTTTTAAATCAACAATTCAGCATTTGCCACTTTGATTGAAGAATGGTGTTTTAGGATTTGTCGTTGTATAGAATACAATTGATTTTTTGTCACTCTATACAAAATCCAATTTAGACTTTGGACTTGAAACATTTTGCCCCTATCTTTGATGGTTTTATCTCTTCTTCCTCCTCCCCTTCACTTTTTTTTTCTTTCCTGGCCATGGCGGTGTGCAAAGGTGCTCTCCTTCCCCTCCACCCACAAGACCTGCCCTTCGCTCGTCTCCCTCCGTGTCTGTAAGATTGTTTCGTATGTAGTAAGCGAGGTTTTTGGTGTACTTTGGAGATAATGACAATCATTTTTCAATCAGGCGTTTATGCTGTTTTTACTTTTTTTTCTCACGTTATTAAGATGCTGCAAGGACAGGTTATAGCTTTTTTTTTGGTTAAGAAAAGCTAGCGAACAAAATGTCATGCTGGGTTTACCAGCTCAGCTTACACTGAACAAAACCAACACAAAATGAACTAAGCCTCGAACAGGCAGAATGACAACAATGGAGGGAGATGGAGCACAGAAGGACAGTGGCAAATCTAGGATTTCTAAGATAGATGTTCAAAGTTAATAAAATATTACTCAAAGGAAAAAAGAAAGGTCCTAAATGGAAAAACAAAATCAAAGTACAAATTATTCCAACCAAAAACATCTCAAAATAATATAGAAAATTTATAAAATAATTAAGCAAAATACAATTTTAACTACTATCCTTAATGCAATTTTAGGGCAGGCATTTCATTGTTTCTTAGAACCACCTTGCTAACTTGTTCAAATTTGTATACTAACCAATTTAAAAGTTCAAGGAAACTTTCTTTATTATGTTAATATAACCAACACTATTTACAAAGATTTCAAATCTGCAAACTTCTACAATTTTGGAGGTTTTTGCCAATTTTGGAATTAGGAGGGAGAGTGTCAGAAAGAATACCACTCACCTTGGACTGAGACCTCACGCACAATGTTATGTGTTTCATACATCCTCGCTCACCATGTCGTTACCCAACTCACCGTGTCACTTTCCTATTCACCCGCATCACCTCGCGCCATCACTACGCTACTAGAGCGCACCTATGGCCCTAATTTGAGAATTGGTTTACCTTTTCGCCAGCTCGCTTTGCCACCGTGTTGAGAGAGAGAGAGAGAGAGATAAGCCAGTTAGTGTTAGGACTTAGGTAGCCGATTGGGGCCTTAGGGAATTTAGGTTGTGGTGGGTCTGGTGGATATAGAAGGAGCTCTAGTGGGCTGAGAGGTGGATGTGTGGGTTGGATCGAGCTGATTTTTATTTTTTTTTGGCACAAATATGTAATATTTTGCCTCAATTAAGAGTATATTTGTGTAATATACCTAGTATATACTATATTGTTTTGTAAAAAATAATGGTTGTTCAGCTGAAAAACCAATGAACTCAAAAGGGTCCGCCATTGAGAAGGGAGGCGCCGATTGGATTTGAGGGATGGTGACGCAACAGAGCAAAAGGAGAATTAGCGAAGAAGGGCAAACCAGCGTGCTAGCCCCACCCCACCGGTGTCCGTGGTGGAGAAGATCAGGGGAGAAGAAGCAATGGGGGTCAAGGATGAGAGAAAACCGGGCTTGGTTTGCAAGTGGTGGTGACTAGGGTTTTGCGAGGGTGAGAGAAAACTGGGCTTGGTTTGCAAGTGGCGGTGGCTAGGGTTTAATTTCGACGTGTGCTGGCTATTTTGCATTTTAACCCTTATGTGTTTCCAAAATTTGAAATTCAATCATTCCCTTTGGATTTCTTCTATTCTTACCCTCTGGTGCTCCCATTTCTTCGTAGTTGAATCCTACACATTCGTTATGGCGCGTACTTATGTACGGAGCGGAGTCAGAAGTCCAGTTTTGATGTTTATACGTCTTGTCATGATATCCTACACAAAAATGTAAAAAGAAATGTAAAATGGTCCATATTGGGCTGTAAAATACTAAAATATGCAAAATTGATCATAAATATTACAAAATAGAAAATTATACCGCGCAAATGACAAAATATATGTAAATATAAGGCTTGTCAGTAGCACGTAGTATAAAATGGATGTGTATTCAATTAAACGATACTGAATCATATGGATATGCATCCAATTAATTATCGCCTGCCATTCCCTCCAAGTCCCAGTGTTGCACTACTAGTCAAACATCAACGCAGCAACCACCTTGACTAGTCTCAAACTTGCCACCCACATCATCCAAAGTCAAAGGCACTATTCTGTTTGGTTTATTTTTTTTGTGACTTTTGGTTTTGGCTTTTTTAAAAATCAAAACAAACGGGTTATCTTTTCTAAGTGACTTTTCGAAACCATCTCTCTGAACGGCTTGCTGAACTTAAAACCATGTGCGTCGTACATATTAGTATCTTCGCTGTCCACCGTCTTATCAAACAGCACAAATACAAATCATCAGCAGCAGCCAAAATCCATCAGTTGCAATATAAAAAAACAGAGCCCAAAATCCGGCGGCCATGAGGACCAACAGCCTCCTCCTTGTCACCGTCACCGCCATCGTTTGCGCCGTTGTCACGTCCGCCATGGCAACGCTCACCAAGAATGCGAACGCGATGGGCTCGAAGTTCAGCAAGGCATATTGTGCATATTTGGTTTTTCCAACATGGAACAGGATGAAATGACCATTATGATATATACTGGCGCCCACAAACACTAGACGACACAAAGATTTATCGTTGATTAGTTCTTGCTCTGAAACTTGGTCTGAATTTACATTGTCATCTGATGTGCATCGTACTGTGGTCGGAGCAACTATGTGCAGACCTAGCTTCTCCACAGCTAAAGTGGGCATGACCCCTTCTCGAAAAATTTGCTGAAGTACCATGTCTTACGACAATATTTTTCGTCACTCAATTAGCAAGAAGGGATACAACCTGCCAGGATTACAGGCAATTTCATACCATTTAGGTTGGGATTTCGCTTTAAGATTCCTAATATTTTCTTGTTACTTTGTTAGTATAGAAGCAAAGCAAATGCCCCAAAAAATCGTGCCAATGGATTAATTTGCATGCATGCACCAGACAAATTGACAAATGGAGTGGTACTCACCATGTCAGTATGTGAAGCGTGTAGTATAATATGGAAATGTATCCAATTAATTGATACTGAATCAGAATCATATGGAAATGTATCCAATTGATTCCTAACTTCCATTGCCTCCAAGCCCCAGCGCTGTCTATTTAAATGCTCTTCACTCGTCGTCTAACATCAACGCAGCAACCGCTTCGGTTCATCTCAAGCTTGCAAACCGCATCGATCCAAAGTCAAAAACCAGAAGCCATGAAGACCTGCAGTCTCCTCCTTGTCGCCGTCGCCGCCATCGTTTACGCCGTTGTCACGCCCGCCGCAGCAATCCAGGGGGAATGGAGACCGATCCCGGACATCAACGACCCACGCAACCAGAAGCTCGGCGCGTGGGCGGTGGCGGAGCACGTCAAGCAGGCGAACGACGGGCTCAGGTTCAGCGTGGTGGTCAGCGGCGAGGTGCAGGTGGTGTCCGGCCTGAACTATCGGCTCGTCATCGACGCATTGAACCTCGACGGCAACCACGGCACGTACAAGGCGGAGGTGTACAAGCAGGACTGGACCAACACGCTTAACCTCGTCTCCTTCGGCCCAGCCAACTGAGCAACAGCCGGCGGCGTGATTACACTAATTGCAATTGTTTTGAATGTAACTAGTAAGGTGCCCGTGCGTTAACGGAGTACGAAAAAAGGGTGAGACATACCATCAAACGTGATCCAAAAACCGGACAATCAATATCAATTTTATCTTACATTGCCGAGTGCCTATTCGTTGCATCTGAAAGTCAAACTTTATACAACTTTACACTCATCCTATGAAACAAAAAAAATCGTATTCTTGAATATGATTATATGAACATATCACCCCTGCATGTCTCAGAACACCAAAAACAAGGAAATTTAACTGGATTCTACATAGTTACATGCTTGGCCAAAATAATCCCTACAAAACCATTGGCAATCATAATTAAAACAAATGGCACAGTGGTCATTATATCAGCAATGGAGATAGCAAACCAGAATATTAGTACATGGAAATCATTCTTCAAGCGAGTTTAGTACACAGAAACCAGAACTTCAGTGCCTAGAAATGGATATATAAACTTTTAAGCAATTTCTTCAAGAAAGGTTCAAAAAGAATCATAACTTGTCATAGTATGGTAAAAGTAAATAAATCGACTAAGTAAATTTAAAGAAAATTTATTGTAATACTACATCAAAAACTCCACGCCTCCTATCCATCGTGCATTGGAGGACTTGATCCTTTATGTGAATTGATTTCTTGGCAAGAACATTCCTTGAACATTGTTCCATCCGAATCCTATCAATGCAAGAAAAAACTCAAAGGTAGATTTTCTGTTCTGTAGAATTGCAAAATATAGTATAAGTTGGCTGATAAGAATAAAGAGCAGTAAGAACCTTGACTTTTTAATCTCTTATGAGCTCGGGCTTAAGGGAGATAAGCTTTTCCATAGCCACCAAGCAGAAGATCTAAAGATAAGAGCAATGGTCAATAACCAGAGCTCTCAATTTCTGAAAACAGTAGAATTCATTTTCAAGGAGTTCTAATGCATAACAGCAGCTGCTTTGCCTGCTCAGATGATTTTTTTCTAACATATGAATGGTCATGCTACAAAAAAAATAACCATTATGGATGAGTGTGAATAAAATGTTGGGCAGTCCACACAGTAATTAATTGCTACTATAAATTCACATGAGACGGCAAATTTACAAAAAAAATTGTTTGCAAAATTATGCTATAAACTAAAAGCTCACCACCCTCACATAGTCTGCAAAAATAGTAGAGAAGCAAGAGTTGGTACTGGAGCATAGGAATGAATATTGAAATCATATGATCATGTGTGCCCTTTTAAGATAAATTTGAGAAGGAAAAAGCTCCTAACTATCCATGAGTGTTGATAGATCAAGCTATATACTAAAAGAAGTACATCTAGTTGACAATTTGGCATATTTATAGAACATAACAATGCAAGGAAACTGAGATATGATGTAGTTCTGAACATAAATGATTAAGTGCCACGAAGCTATGCATTCAAAATGTAATTTTGAAAGAACAGTTTATACATTCGTATATTGTAAAAAAATTTGAGAGAGAATACAACTGACCGAACAGCAGGAAAGAATGGTTAGTATTTAGGAAGAAAATTTTAAATACAAGACATGCATATCGCAAACAGCACATCATGTCTGGGACAGTGGAAACAAGGTATCATGATTTTTGTTAAAACGAGTATGGCAAAAGGCCATTGTAAAATCTGCAGAGCATCACTAATCTGTTCCATGGTTAATTGACTGTGATAGCAGAAGCTAGTAGCATAGTATAGGACTACTTACTCCATCACAATATACACATATGAATCATCCTCAAATGCATTGTAGAAGTGAACAATCCCTTCAAGCAATATTGAAATTGTACTTCAAAATATACCAATGACCAAGGCCATACTCCTTCACCACCTCCTGGGACGAATGTCAATGTTGGCCCCAACCGGCAGCATCATCACATAGCGGGGTCGAGGTTGAGCACATAACCCCTCATGTTTGACGCCTGTGTGTGGCACAACAGTCGGTGCATGAAGGTCGTCTTCCCCGTACCTGCACTGTAGTCCAAAACCCTAAGCTCCCAACCCCGAAATCACTCGACAAAAGCTCAAATATCATAGGTTTGTTGGGCAATTCCTACAACGAAAATGCCAATTGAACAGTGGCAAACGAAATCGACGCACCGGCCATGCCGAAGACGGTGATGATCACTGGTTTGTTCTTACGTTGGTGCGCCCCGGGCCGATGGAGAGGCTCCCGATGGAGTCAGCGAGCTCCTCGCTCTTCCCCTTCCCCTCATGCTCCTCCACCGCCTCCGCCTTCCCCTTCCCTTGTGCATCCGTCTGCACACATCCGATACCAAGTGCACGAAACAGTCACAATTAAAAAAATGAAATGAAAATAAAATCCCCGAGGGGAGAAAGCAGGGCGGCGGCGGGCCCGTGGGGAGGCGGGCTAGGGAGGTGGAGGAGGGTGGAAGCCGACGAGGTGGATGGCGCCATTTGCCCCTTGTGGGGCCGCTGACCCGGTGCACGTCCATTCGCCTCGCGGCGGAGCAGAGTGGTGGGGGAAGAGGAGGCGGCGGCGGAGCGAAGGGGTGGGGGATGGCAGAGAGGCGGGAGGGGAGGAGCAGCGGCAGAAGGGAGGCGGCAGTGGTGCAGATTAGGGGGAGGAGCGAGGGGAGGGGAGGAAAATGGGAGGGAGGATTAGGAAAGAGGGAGCGAGAGGTTGCGGGAAGAGGTGGGGGGGGCAGCGGTTGCGTGAACATGCAGGTGCGGCGGTTGCGTGAGGAGGGAGGCGCGTGCGGGTGTGCTGCGCGATGGAGGAATGGGGGGAGGAGGAGGCGGCGGCGTGGGGTGGGGAGGAGGAGGCGAGGGCGGAGTGGAGGGGTGGGGGAGGAGGAGGCGGCGGTGGAGCAGAGGAGCGGGGGAGGAGACGAGGGCGGAGCAGAGGGGTGGGGGAGGAGGAGGCGGCGGCAGTGCGGAGTGGGGAGGAGGAGGCGAGGGCAGCGCGGAGGAGCCGGGGAGGAGGCGGCGGCGGAGCGGGGGAGCGGGGGAGGAGGAGGCGACGGCGACGCGGGGTGGGGATGAGGAGGCGAGGGCGGCGCGACGGAGGAGGGAGGGGAGGAGGCGAGGGCGGCGCAGCGGCGTAGGAGTGATGGGAGGAGACGCGGCGGCGGAGGGAGGGGGAGGGCGGAAGAAATGGGGGGGGGGGGGGCGAAGCAGCCGCATGGGTCACGGGATTGGGGAGGCACCGTACGGGTTTAAGGGAGAAAAGGGCCCACACGTTAGTCAACATGTCTTTTTATAAGAAGGAGTGGGAGAGGCCGCACCAACCACCAACTCGTTCTTTTATATAGTAAAGATAAAAAGAATCTACGCGTTTTTTTTACAATTGGACTTTGGATATTATAAAAAGAAACCATTTTAAGAAACCCGGCCCTCTGCATGCTCCTCTTGTTGAGGTCCTTCACCACACTGGCAAAAAGTTTTCCTCGTATTCTTTCTACAATAGAGCTCCTGGTTGAGTTGACACGACGCCATAATCTTATACCTACTCCATTAAAGAAAAAACTTTTCCCTGATCTTGTCCTTCATATCAACGAGACGCAAATCCTTGTTTGTTTTTTAAAAGAACAATTCAGCATTTGCCACTTTGTAGAATGGTGTTTTAGGATTTGTCGTTGTATAGAATACAATTGATTTTTTGTCACTCTATACAAAATCCAATTTAGACTCTGGAACTTGAAACATTTTGCCCCTATCTTTGATGATTTTACCTCTTCTTCCTCCACCCACAAGACCTGCCCTTCGCTCGTCTCCCTCCGTGTCTGTAGGATTGTTTTGTATGTAATAAGCGAGGTTTTTGGTATACTTTGGAGATAATGACAATCATTTTTCAACCAGGCGTTTATGCTGTTTTTACCCCCTTTTTTTTCCTCTCACGTTATTAAGATGCTGCAATGACAGGTTTTAGATCAAAGGCCCTCGGCCCAGTTTTGTTACGAAAAGCTAGCGAACAAAATGTCAGAATTTTTTTGGTACGGATAATCCATTTTTTATTCGAAATTACAGAAATATACCCGCGGGAAATTTTTTTATAAAAATAGGCTCCAGTCGACAACAGTCGACAACTGGAAAATCTCCCAACCGTTGGGCGATTAATTGCAGTCGCCCCATTTTGGGCGACTTTCATGCAGTCGCCCAATGGTTGGGCGACTGCAATCAGCTCCCCGTAAATTTTTTCAATTTTGTACTTTTAAGCTGGTAAAAAATTTGCTGGAGTTACAATAAAAGTTTATGTTCATTATATGTTGTAGGTGTGTAAAAAAATTTGGAAATTTTTTTAAGAACGATTGACCGTAGAACGATCGGTACATACGATGGTAAGTGATATTTTGATGTTACTGAGAATTCGTGTCTCTGGGCTAGGATTGGGTTGAGGAGGATCGATGGAGATTATCACAGACGGTTCTACATATAAATCGTCTGTGATACTCTCTATCACAAGTTTTATATACCGATGTAATATAGACAACTAGTCTCAAAAGCTAAAATAGCAAAGTTTTATATGGCTTATATATACTCATTTGAAAGGTTTCGATGAGATCTACAACTTTTCAGTTGAAGCAAAATCCAAATTCCAAAGGTAAGACCAAGAGAAAAGGCAAAAACAGAAACCAAAATCTTGCGACGCAGGTTTAGATCTAAAGATGGCCGATTTTTGGGGTCTTGGAAGGCGACTAGCACAAGTGGGTTTTTTTTGGATCGGGCGCGTCGTTAGCTTTCCAACGAATACAAGAACGTCGAAAACGGACACCGTATGCAAAAAGTTATGCCCGTTTTACTGAAGGTGTGTCGGAAACGGACTCGAATTCGTTTCGGCCTCAATTGAAACTGCTATAACTTTTGATCCCGTGGCCGAAATTGTTCAAATTTTTTCTGGAGACTTTTGGATGTATGAAGAACAGCTCTACCAATTTTCACTATTTTTTACGAAGGTCTGAGTGCAGTCGCTCAACCATTGGGCGACTGCATGAATGTCGCCCAATGGGAGGGCGACTGCAATTAATCGCCCAACGGTTGAAAGATTTTCCAGTTATCGCTGCTGGGTTGGGCGAAAGGCTCCAGTCGCCCAACCATTGGGCGACTGGAGCTTATTTTTGTAAAAAAATTTCCCGCGGGTATATTTCTGTAATTTCGAATAAAAAATGGATTATCCGTACAAAAAATTCCAAAATGTCATGCTGGGTTTACCAGCGCAGTTTACACTGAACAGAACCAACACAAAATGAAATAGATACAGAGAAGTATAAACTAAGCCTCGAACAGGCAGAATGACAACAATGGAGGGAGGTGGAGCAGAGAGAAGGACAATATTCGAAGTTAATAAAATATTGCTCAAAGGAAAAAAAGAAAGATTTTAAGTGGAAAAAAAATCAAAGTACAAATTATTCCAACCAAAAACATCTCAAAATAATATAGAAAATTTGTAAAATAATTAAACAAAATACAATTTTAACTCTACTATCCTTAATGCAATTTTAGGGCAGCCATTTTATTATTTCTTAGAACCTCCTTGCTAACTTGTTCAAATTTGTATACTAACCAATTTAAAAGTTCATGGAAACTTTCTTTATTAGGTTAATATAACCAACACTATTTACAAAGATTTCAAATCTGCAAACTTCTTCAATTTTGGAGGTTTTTGCCAATTTTGGAATTAGGAGGGAGAGTGTCAGAAAGAACATCACTCACCTTGGAATGAGACCTCACGCACAACGTTATGTGTTTCATACATCCTCGCTCACCATGTCGTTACCCAGTCACTTTCCTACTCATCCGCATCACCTCGCGCCATCACTACGCTACTAGAGCGCACCTGTGGCCCTAATTTGAGAATTGGTTTACCTTTTCGTTGGCTCGCTGTCACCGGCCGCCACTTCATGCCGTGCGCAACCTCTCCCTTTTCTTGGCCACCACCACGTGCATCCATTGCGGGCTTACGCCACTGCGACACTACCTCGTGCCTCCCATCTAGTTGGCTCCCTCACACTCCATGTGTGCGCCGCCGCCGCCGCCGCGTTGAGAGAGAGAGAGAGAGAGATAAGCCAGTTAGCGTTAGGACTTAGGTAACCGATTGGGGCCTTAGGGAATTTAGGCTATGGTGGGTCTGGTGGATGTAGAAGGAGCTCTAGTGGGCTGAGAGATGGATGTGTGGGTTAGATCAAGCTTATTTTTATTTTTGGTACAAATATGTAATATTTTGCCTTAATTAAGAGTATATATGTGTAATATACCTAGTATATACTGTATTTTTTTGTAAAGAAATAATGGTTGTCCAGCTGAAAAACCCATGAACTCAAAATGGTCTGCCATTGAGAAGGGAGACGCCGATTGGATTTGAGGGACGGCGACGCAACAGAGCAGAAGGAGAATCAGCGACGGAGGGCAAACTGGTGTGCTAGCCCAACCCCACCGGTGGTCGTGGTGGGGAAGATGGGGGAGGGGAGAAGAAGCAATGGGGGGGGGGGCAAGGGTGAGAGAATACCATGCTTGGTTTGCAAGTGGCGGTGGCTAGGGTTTAATCCCAATGTGTGCCAGCTGTTTTGCATTTTAACCCTCATGTGTTTCCAAGATTTGAAATTCAGTCCTTCCCTTTGGATTTCTTCTATTCTTGCCCTTTGGTGCTCTCATTTCTTTGCGGTTAAATCCTACATATTTGTTATAACGTGTACTTATGTACCGAGTGGAGCCAAAAGTCCAGTTTTGAAGTTTATGTGCCTTGTGACGATAGCCTGCACAAAAATGTAAAAAGAATTGTAAAATTGTCCATATTGGGCTGTAAAATAATAAAATGCGCAAAATTGATGATAAATATTACAAAATACAAAAAATATACCACGCACATGACAAAATATATGCAAATATAAGGCATATCACTAGCACGTAGTATAAAATGGATGTGTATTCAATTAATCGATACAGAATCATACGGATATGCATCCAATTAATTTGCCTCCAAGTCCCAGTGCTGCACTACTGTCTACTTGTCGTCAAACATCAACGCAGTGACCACCTTGACTATTCTCAAATTTGCCACCCGCATCATCCAAAGTCAAGGGCATTATTCTGTTAGGATTTTTTTTGTGGCCTTTTATTTTGGCTTGTTTGAAAGTCGAAACAAACAGAATATCTTTTCCAGGTAGCTTTTCGAATCACCTCTCCAAACGGCTTGTTAAACTTAAAACCATGTACACCGTACATGTTAGTGTCTTCTACGACCATCATAACTCATAAGTTCCTCTACGACCAGATCCTAAATACTATAGATTATCTTATGAAATTGCATAATTATTGGGGCCAGGCCCACCTTGACCCAATAAAGCTCCGCCAGTGTATCTAAGAGCCCTTTTATTTGGGATGGTATGATCTAGAGAATTCATATGTACATTTCCCTATGAATGAACTTATTTGCGAATGCAAGCCTGTCATATCTGCACACCACGCGAGTACAAACTTGAAATCAAAGGCATAATTTAATTTGTTCCCGGTTGGATTCCTCTTAATATAACCCGTATCAATATTTAAGGAAAAGGATGGATTTTATTGCGCAGGAACACAAACTGTGAGGATCATATTTACACACAAGCACTGATTAAATTGTTTGTTAGAAAAGTAAGGTAACTAATTCATAGTAAACTGGACATGCATCCAATTAATTGATACTAAAAAATCACAGTAGTATAATATGGAAATGTATCCAATTAATTGATACTGAATCAGAATCATATGGACGTGCATCCAATTGATTTCTAACTGCCATTGCCTCCAAGCCCCAGCGCTGTCTATTTAAATGCTCTTCACTCGTCGTCTAACATCAACGCAGCAACCGCTTCGGTTAATCTCAAGCTTGCAAACCGCATCGATCCAAAGTCAAAAACCAGAAGCCATGAAGACCTGCAGTCTCGTCCTTGTCGCCGTCGCCGCCATCGTTTACGCCGTTGTCACGCCCGCCGCAGCAATCCAAGGGGAATGGAGACCGATCCCTGACATCAACGACCCACGCAACCAGAAGCTCGGCGCGTGGGCGGTGGCGGAGCACGTCAAGCAGGCGAACGACGGGCTCAGGTTCAGCGTGGTGGTCAGCGGCGAGGTGCAGGTGGTGTCCGGCCTGAACTATCGGCTCGTCATCGACGCATTGAACCCCGACGGCAACCACGGCACGTACAAGGCGGAGGTGTACAAGCAGGACTGGACCAACACGCTTAACCTCGTCTCCTTCGGCCCAGCCAACTGAGCAACAGCCGGCGGCGTGATTAGACTAATTGCAATTGTTTTGAATGTAATAAAAAGAATCTACGCGCTTTTTTTTTTACAATTGGACTTTGGATATTATAAAAAGAAACCATTTTAAGAAACCCGGCCCTCTGCATGCTCCTCTTGTTGAGGTCCTTCACCACACTGGCAAAAAGTTTTCCTCGTATTCTTTCTACAATAGACCTCCTGGTTGAGTTGACACGACGCCATAATCTTATCCCTTCTCCATTAAAGAAAAAACTTTTCCCTGATCTTGTCCTTCAGATCAACGAGAGGCAAATCCTTGTGTTTGTTTTTTTGTAAAGAACAATTCAGCATTTGCCACTTTGTCGAACGGTGTTTTAGGATTTGTCGTTGCATAGAATACAATTGCCTCTTTTTCAGGACAGCAAGAGGTCGTCTCGGAGCAGAGGAAGAAGAAGTGAAGAACAATGCAACCTCGGCTGGTGGAAACTAGGTAGAGAAAGAAGATGAACAAAGAAATGAGATAGAGGTAGAAGAATCATAGAAGAAGAAAACAAATCGTAGAACTACCTAAATACCTTTGGTCCTTGGCTGCGGAAGTGTGGATGGTGGCGGAGGGAGTGGACGAGGGGGGATTGCTCGTTGAAGGGATCTTCGATGATGGCGGGTCGGCAGCACCGGCGGAGGGAGTGGTGGCGGCGACGGTTAGGGTTCTACTGGGTCGCTTTCCCTCGCTGGTCGCTTGACTCGCTTCACTTCACTCGCCAGTAAACAAGTGTGTTCACTATTTGGGTGGTTCGACTGCTTCTATACCGCTCGGCTGCACAGGCTCTCTCCTCAATCACCTGGCAAGGCGTCGCCCGACACTTCGTCGTAGATGCCTTGGCGTTGCCGTCGACGATCAGCCTTCCTAGGCGCTTACTTAACAGGCCTCTATGGCGTGGCGAACCTTCATGGCGTCGTCTTCGTCCCTGCACCACCGAGGCGACGCCGTAACATGCACGATGGAAACACTTGGAGCTGTGGACATACATCAGCCCAAAGCTTCTTATATGAATTTGAAATTGTATCACAATGATCCTTTGTGTTTCTACCACTAGCCTCTGCTGAAGCGGCAATTTTCTCGCCATGTTCATCTGTTCCAGTAATAAATATGGCCCTCTTCTCTAGCAACCTCTGCAACCATAGAAGTACGATTAACAGACTCCTGGACAAAATGATAGTTAAGCAACAGAAAGTGTGCAGTTTGCTCCCGCTAGCTCAAATAGTCAAACTCAGCAATCCAATCATTGAACTGGAAAATTATGCATGTAAAACTATGCACATTAAGCATTTTTCATTCCCGCTATGGTAAAGACTGTAGCCCTATGTTAATTTCTTCTAGGGCGCAACAAGAAAGTTATGAAGTATGCACTATGCACTCATATGGGTATGTGGAATATATAGAATCCCCCTGTCCAACCCATATCCATATCCACATGAACAATTTACTTGGTCGACCCAGATCCAATTTTAGATGAACTCAAGTATATATGATTGTTTTGAAGGATAGCTCAGGAACAGGATATTATATATGCACACAGGCAATTTACTTGGCCAACATATTTGAAGTGTATTCATCTACATCACTTCAGTGCACAAGCACTGGACTGGCACATCCCACCACCTGGTTATAGAACACTAGGCATTTATCAAAGTTTCAACTGCAGGCAGAGGTGGGAGTCGGGTTGTTCTTTTCTGGGCCAACTCGAGGCCTGGCCGGCCCGGCACGACCCAAACACGACACGGGTCTGACACATGGCAGTATGTGCTAGCACGGCACGGACGGCGGGCTAGACTGGGCCTAGAAAGTCGGCCCGTCGGGAGGCACGGCATGGCATGACCCAGCACGGCGAGCACGCCGGGCACGGTGACTACTCCTCCGTCAACTAGTGATGGTGCTAGAGTAGGATGACATGATCAAGAGCAAGAGAGCTAGGCACATGCACCGCGGATGGTTTTGGCGCTCATCGGCAGTGATGGAGCCTCCTTGCCTGCCGCGTCAGCGTCAGGGTGCATTGGCGGCGGCCGGCCTCAGGCAAAAAGGTTGAGCAGCACCAGCTCCCTCTCACAGCCGGTTGTGGTCACGAACTCATCCGAGCTCATGGACGGCATCCTTAGTGGCCGCCTCGGCCTCGCCACTCTACGGCTCCTCGCCGGCTCCCACCTCCCACCTTGGGCCTCGCCGCCTCAGTGATCAGCGACCACTGGTGTTGGAGGGGAAGGCAACAGCATAGATGGAGGAGAGCAGCAAATGGGAGGCGTGCCAACGGCCGAAGGTGAGAAGGTTGGGGGAGGAGAGAAAGCATATCAGAGGAGGGAGGGGCAAGGAGGCAGGTGGAGCTGGGAATGGATCGCTGGCGTTTGGTGGATGGCGGGGACTGGTGGCGTTGGAGCGCTAAGGTAGGCTATTTGCGACCAGTGGCTGGTGAAGGGAGGAAGGAGGAAGGGAAGCAGAGAGAGGTGGTGGCCACCGGCTAGTCTGGCCCAGCCTCTAAAAGATCAAGCTCTATTTAAGTTGGTTTTAGTGATAATGATAAATACTATTATGAGGTTTTACTGATAATAACAAATGCATTTGTGAGACTAACCTTGTTTGTTGATTATGATATTACTTAGTCTCATTTGGATGAAAAGGTAAAATTAAAGAGATATGCATTCGAAATCACATTCTTATATATTAGTGTATTCCTTAGATATAAAATATGGATTGAACTCCACAAATAATCTAAAATGAATATGTGCATATGTCTTCATTACACATACATGTATGCATACATTTATGGAGAGTTCACTCTATGTTTTGCGGTTTTATAAGTATTGATCCATGTTTTCTTTAATACACATATTTAGGATCTTTATTTTGAAATACATCATTTGAGTATATATAGCTTTTGTAGTTCATATATACTCATTTGCAATCAGGTTGTTATCTAACTTCTCTATTATGTGTTAATGGTTGAATGATTAATGACAACTGGATAAGTAAACTTTGCTTTGAAAGTTTATCTTAGAATATACAATTTTTGTGTATATGTTGTATATTTGAAATTCTATCTTTATCTCATTATTTGTTGAAATTATCATGAATTACTAAAAATGAAAGATTGTAGAATCTAGTTCCTCCATTATGTGTTAATGGTGAAGTTTGGTAATTGATGGCAATTGATTTGCGGACTAATATTTTCCATGAGTTGGATGAATAACTTAGGTTCCACAAATGAGAATAATTTTGGATGACTTCATGTGTTGAAAATCATCAAGTCATATGGTAGATACATCAGGAGTTGATGCATATCCAAAAGGAGATGATCATGTGTTGATCATCAAGTCAAGTGAAGACCCATCATGTGATGATGGAACTGAAGTAATGGATGCATCATGATTTGATGCATGTCAAGACTATGACTCAAGGCAAATATATGGCTAGCTAGGGCTAAGAATTGTGTTCTTAGTCTTTTACCGTCTTTGTGTTTGGTTGGAAGACCGAATTGGTAGTATAGGTTGTCGTACTATTAAGAGGTGTCTTGTCTAGTAGCTTAAATCTCATCATCTGTTGACAACTCAACCTTACTTGCTCTAGTTTTCTTTGGCATGAGGCTTGTATTTACAAATGTGTTTTGCAAATAGTTGAAGCTCATGTATTGAACCCTTGTAACATGGGACTATATATTGCGAATATATTTTGCAAGTGTTTGAAATCTATATTTTCATTCTTTATAGTATGAGGCTTAAATTTGCAAATGTATTTTGCAAATAGTTGAAGCTCATATATAATTCTTGTGTCATGATTCTAAAAGTGTGCAAATTTATTTTGCAATTTGTTGGGAATCATGTTTGAGCCTTGTGTGCAAGATACTCTTATTTGCAAATGTGTTTTGCAAAACTGTTGAAGTATCTGCACTTCTCAGCGAAATTGGAACTACCGCAGTGTAGTCTGCGGTACTACAGCTGACCGGAACTATTGATGTTGTAATCATAGAACTACTATATGCATTCGTGGTCAAAGACCTTTGTGGTCAAGAGCCAACTTGGTCAAACTAGTGTGGTCAGAATCAACGTGGTCAAGATCTGTGTGATCAAAATAGCATGGCTAGAATTGACATGGTCGAAGATCTGTATGATCAAAACCAGCGTGTCAATCCGACATGGTCAAAGATCTGTGTGATCGAAACCAGCGTAGTCAAACCGACGTGGTCGAGACCTGTGTGGTCGAAACCAACATGGTCGAACTAATGTGGTTAATACAACATGTTAAAAGATCGACGGAGTAGTTAGAGATCTGTGTGATTGAAAACTGACATGGTTGATGTGGTCAAGACCTGAGTAGTTGAAACCAATGTGGTCAGAGATCAGCGTAGTCAAAAACCTATGTTGTCAATCTGGACAGCATGGTTGGAGACTAGCGTGATTGGAGATCAGTATAGTTGGAGACCTGTGTGGTCAAACCGGACAACGTGGTCAGAGACCTGAGTAGTCGAACAATCCGACGTGGTCAAGGACCAGTGTAGTCGATGATTAGTACTTTCGACCAGCTCTGTGTGAGCGGTCCAATCAGTAAGCAGTACTACCGGCTCTGTGTGAGCGGTACTTCTGATTTGTGGAACGTCTAACTTGTGTAGCGGTACATTTTTTCCAGAGAGACACCTGTGTGGTGGTCTTCTCCTCTCCACGAGAGCGGTAGTTCCACATGGGGGTGGTACTTTCGATGATCGGAACTATCGAAAAATATACAGCGGAACTATCAGATTCAACTGGTCCTTTTCTTCTAATGGCTAGTGTTTTGAACGTTGCGAGGGGAGCGAAAGTACTACAGTTTACCGTTGGTACTTCCGATAACCCTGATTTTTTAGGGATTGGACTCCAACAGCTAGTTTTCTTGTGTGGGGTATAAATACCCCCTTGTGGCCGGTTAGAGATGTGGTTGCTTGACTCATTTCTATTTCCCTGAGCTAGTGTGAGGTATTTCTCTTAATTGTGCATGTGTTTCACTTTATAAGCAAGGAGAAGCAATCTAGATTGCATATGTTCTATTTAGAGTTAGCGTCCATTTGAGCTTGTGCATTCGTTGCATGTGGTGAGAGTCAAGCGAGGGTCTTGACTTATTACTCTTAGAGTTTGACAACTCCTAGATGGTGTTGGAGGTGTCGTGTGTGGTGAGTTTCTCAAAGAAGATTGTGAGAAGTCCCAGCGAATTATGAGTGGTGTGATGCTCGCCATCTCCGAAGTGGAGGAAGAGTAATCTTAGTGGATTGAGGTGTTTCGGCTTAATTCATGGAGCCAGTCCAATTCATTTGGGCTAACCTCAATGTGGACTAGGGAGATCGGCAAGTCTCCGAACACCACTGTAAAAAGAAACCATATCAATTGTGGTTTGTTTCTGGTGCTCAATTTACATTCAAGCAATATTCATTCAAAGAATTAAATTGATTGCTTGTCTTTCTAGAATTGCAAACCTTTGACATAGACTTAAGTTGTTGGTGCATTTAGCTGAACCTAGTTGATTTAGGCTTTATTTGTGCTAAACCAAATTGATTTAAGTTTCCGCATTATATACTTGGTTTTAACCAAATAGCTTAAATAGAATTTAATTGAAATATCTAGAAACGACTATTCACCCCCTCTAGTCGGTCTCCTCATTCTTACAGCCTCACCGACGCCGGTCGTGGAGAAGATAGTAGGGGGAGGAAGAGAAAAGGGGGGGCTAAGGAAGAAATGAGCCGGGCTCGAGTCATCTAGTCGGCGGCGAAGGGATTTTAGGGATTGGGGATTTGGCATTTTTATGATTTAGCCCTCCAGGTTTTCTGAAATCTACAAATAGGTTCTTGTCCATTTTGATTTCTTCTATTCTAACCCGCAGAAACCCTGATTTCATCGTGAAAAGATCCTACACATCCTATGTGATATGTACATCTATATGTTGCAATCCCTAGAATGCTAAATTTCAAGATTGAGTTAGGTTTTGAAGATGTGAATGTGTGATGTATATATATGAGATGAGGAGAAAGATGAGGATGGTTGGATCTTAATCCAATGGCTAAAAAGTGACTGAGATATGCTATGATTTAAGCTGAGTTCATTTTTTCACTTGTGATATGAGGTGTCTTTTGTTGTTCTTCATTTTTGCACTTGTGATATGAGGTGTATTTTGTTATTCTTTCTTAAGAAACATCATCATACAAAAATATTGAGTATATTCGATGTTAGTTCTCCTTAGGTCACCACCACCGAACCCTAGGTTGCATCCTCGCAGCTCTCTTGCTTCTTCGCGTAAAAATAGTAGGGTTGGACTGCTGGAGAAGAAGATCAAACAAATCAACATATTCTAACATATATGTATAATTTTTACAACATAGCTCACTCCCATTGTGATTTTATTTTATGTAAGCAAATTACTATTACATGCGCTTCTAATTCTAATTCTAACAAATCAACATATTCTAACATAGCAAATTACTACAACATAGCTCACCTCCATATATGCATGTCGTTGGACTAGATGGCCAAGTTCGGAGGTGGAATGGCATGAGACAATAGTATGAAATTTTAACTAGGTTTTTAACAAGACGAATATAGAGGAATAAAGACGGCGACCGCCACCACCATCGTCGTCGCTTCCGCTTCTGCCGTCTATAGTTGCTTTGGGTTGGGCTTGGGCTAGCACAGTCTATGTAGCACGGACACTTGGCAAAACAGCTGTATCCGTGTCCGACATCGTGTCGAACACGGATACGACACGGACACGCCTTCGACACGTGTCGGAGACGTATCGACCGATTTTAGAATTAATTTTAATTAGTAAAATTCTCGACACATGTCGGACACACTAAATACATGTCGGACACGACCTGGACACAGCTGGCCCAAGACACGGTTAGCCCAGGCCGGCCCATTACCCATAACGCACGCACGGCGTGCCCTAACCCTAACGCACACATCGCACGCACGAGCGACCGAGCGCGTTATTCCCGCTGCTCCGCATCGTCTGCTCGTGCTGCTCCGCATCGTCTACTCGCGCCGCCGCCTGCTCCCGCTCCCGCACCTCGTCGCCGCCCGTCGGCTTCCTCCCCACTCGTCGCCGGCTTCTTCCCCACTCCCCAAGCGCCGCCCGCTCGCGCCGCCGCCCGCTCCCACTCCCGCACCTCGCCACCGCCCATCGTCGGCTTCCTCCCCACTCCCCAAGCGTTGTCGGCTTCTTCCCCCACTCCCCAAGCGCCGCCCACTCCCGCTCCTGCACCTCGTCGCCGCCCGTCGGCTTCCTCCCCAAGCGCCGTCGGCTTCTTCCCCGCGGCTGCCGGATTCGTCCCCGCGCGCCCCCGGATTCGTCGCCAAGCACCGCCGGCTTCTTCCCCAAGCGCCGCCCGTCGGCTTCCTCCCCAAGCGCCGCCGGCTTCTTCCCCACTCGCAGTTTAATAAGCATGTGGAAACATATAAAATAATACATATATATATAATTTATTATTTAAATATATATAGTCGTGTCGTCGTATCGGTCTTTTTGGGAAATCGGCGAATTCCCGTGTCGGTGTCGTGTCGTGTCAACGTATCCGTGTCCGTGCTACATAGAGCACAGTACGAACGCTGGCACGACGGGCTTTGGGCTGTGCCTGAGCCTAGCCAAAGGCGAGGTGGGTCGGCATGGCACGATAGGGTGATCGAGCTGAGTCAGCACGGCACGACGCAGCCCGAAGCACAATGGGCCTGGGTCTTGCCGGCATGGTAGGCCCAATTCCCACCTCTGACTGCAGGTGGCTCTAGTGTAACAAACTCGAAGTTCCTAGCCTGAGAATGCGCAAATTGCCCCCATTTTACTCATGCTAAGCCCTAATTGATGGAAAATATAGCGAGTATGCTTGTCTGTGTGTGGAGGCTTGCCTGGAACTGGGCGATGGTGGTGTAGGCGCTGCCCATGTGCGGCGGCGCGTTGACATAATAGAGCGGCGTGGTGAGCATGTAAGGCGCCCGCACGGAGGCGGAGGCATCGAAGGGCTAGGAGATGGAGGCGTAGCAGCAGCAACAGCCGCGGCCACGGCGAGGGCCCGAAGCGGTGGAGAGGAAAATGCTCTCTATGTAATGTACGTGCGCCACATCATGGGAGACTCACACTACTCAATAGTGCACGACTACCGCCACGACACTGTTTGCCCCGCCAGCCACCGTACCAAGCCACCCTTCTCCACATGAGCCAGCTACCCGATGGCGAGCGGCACCCTACCACGCAGAGAAACAAGGGCAGGCATGCAGCCCAAGCCGATGCCACGATGGCACGGTGCAATGCCCCCAAAGAAATCCTCTGCCTGATTAGCGCCAAACCCCACACGCGCGGCACGAGAATACGAGACTCACGCTGCCGCTCTTGTGTAACGGAAAATGGAGGCTAGCGTTTCACGGAACACGTCCGTGCATGCATGATGACCATGCTCGGGCCAATGATTCAAAAACCGGTTACAGAAAAATATTGGATCCTAGTTGGTACCGGTTACCACCAATAACCGGTTTCCTATCGGTTTCAATTATTAAGTTTAAATTCAAATTTTGAATTTGGCCGATTTTCAGCCGGTTACGTGTTACCCTGAAATGACTATTCATCTAAAACTTTTTGCAGCGGCGCGGCGGCATCAGGGGTCAAGAACGCGTACGCACAGCCGCACAGCACGGCGTAAGTTTCGCGTTCCTTTTGACCACCCCAAATCATATAAGCGCAAGCAACAAAGGGCTGGCGTATCTGCTTTTGAGGCAACTGAAAGGCAGTGCTGCCCTCAGCTCGGCATGCGAAAAGAGATGGCCTCCTCCCAACTTTTGGACGCACTCTCGTCTCGTCTCTCGCTCGCATTTTACTAACATCACTCCCTACTTCTACTCGCCCAGTTGTAGTTTCTGCTAAGCCGAATAGTTTGTTCGTCGCCTACGATCATGTCATCATGGTAATCTGACGCCTGGGCTTGGCATACACAAGGAATTTTGGTGTGGCAGAGGAAAGGCTCTTTCTCAGGGTTTCAGAGCTCCATGCGTAGTCGCTTTGTGCTTTCTTCCCGCAATTGCAGGATTTTTTTTTTTTTGCTGTTAATTTGGAGTTCCTTTTTGTCTGTCACCCTTGTCCGCTCTCGCGGCCTCACTCCCTACCCTAACTATGAGGTCCAGGATGGTCTAGTGATAACTGTTTGATTATCGACTTCTGGAGTGGATTGTGCAGTAGAACCAAACAAAAGATGCCTAGTTGTAAGTTTCCAGGGATCGATGTGTTGGGTACTATATAGTGTGAATCGCTTGCTCTGTTGCGGCATGGAGTGTGGATCATGGTTATTGGTTCCATGTTTGCCAATTTTTGAGATACAAAGCTAGCTTTTATCATGAAAAGGACGTTTATTTCTTTTCCAGAGGACATTAGAATGAGTCACTAACATAAGCATCTCATATGGCAGGGAGGTAGACACATATATAGATTTGTTAGTATTAGTTTCTGTTTTTTTTTTTTGCTTCTGTTTAGAAAAACAAAAGGTTAACACAAACACTTACCTTATTACATCTCAATCCGAGGATAAGCCAAGTGGCCATAGGTGTATTACACACCTTATTTCTTTCGCTTCCGTTACGTATACATATCTCTCACTCACTTTTCATACTACTTGTGTTCTTCTTAAAGTCACTTCTTTCTATCATTACTATTTATTTTTTAACAAAATAACTATAAATCATAATAAAAAAATTATCAATAAAAATCAGTACGAACGCTCGTAAACGGGAGACGATGTAGGTGCTACTTGGTTGGACTAAAATAAGCTGGTTTATGGCTAAAATTACACTGTAGCCGACTGAAATTACACTGTAGCTGATGGTGGTTGGCATAACTAAATTTAAAAATAGAAAAACCAGGTTATCCCATCACGAAAAATACAAACGAATATAAAAAAAAGAACCGACAAAAAAGCTCAACAAAACCAAACGCCAAAAAAAAGATAGAATTTAAAAATAGTTAAAAATAAATCAGTACCTCAAACCAAAATGATATAGGAGTCTGGAACGTAGAGCAAAGCTTTGTTTGTGTGCACAGAAATTAGAATATCTTTAACATGGCAGCAACAAGGAGACTGATGAGTAGTAAAAGCAACAGATTCACAGGACAGAAGAAAGGGAGCACAACAGAAGACCCAACCCGGCAACCCCACACCGCCACCTTCCCATCCTCCGCAATAAATCCAGCGCTGGACGGCGCAGTCGTCATGCTCGCCGAGACGGCACATTGGATGCCCACCCAGGCTCCCACACTCTCACCGCCTCTCTCCACAATCGGAGATCGAAGAAACTCCCATTCTCCCTCGCAACCAAAATGAAAATTTTTTGGTTCTTGGTTCCCTCCACAGTCGCTGGTTTCCAGAAGGGGGACTAAAGAAAGAAAGAAAAAACCATGGTTCTTGAGGCATCAAGCTTTGTTGATTCTTGCTGGTAGCCCTCAGCATTGCCTCCTTCTTTCTTGGAGTGGGCTCTGGAGAGTGGGGTTAATCCGGAAATGAGGAAGCATGGGTGGCAGCTACCCTACGACCCTCTCCAGGTATAACCTTTCTTGGTCCCCTATGCCTTTCACCGCGGTGTTCTTTCTGTTGCTACCTGTTGGCATTTGTCGTTCACTCATTCTGCTCCTTTGGTGTGCGGCTAAATGCAGGTGGTGGCGATTGCTGTGTTCTTGGCATTTGGTTTTGCCTTCTACGTCTTCATTGTGCCATTTGTGGGGAGGAAGGCGTTCCAGTATGTGGCCATGGGTCTCTACACTCCCTTGGTGAGGTTCCTGCCTTTTCGAGTGATTAAATTTGCTAGCAAGAATAGATATGGCATTCTCCTTTTTTTTCCACTGGCCCCCTTCTCGCTCACGGCTAACTCACGGCTAACAAAATTTAGGCATTCCAGTACTTGTAGAGAAATGTAATCTGTTTTGCATGTTTCACACATATGTTGTCAAACAAGGATGCTAGTGAGAATGACAAGAAACATTCCTGCTCCTAGTAGTAAATGACAAGAAACATTCCTGCTCCAAGTAGTAATACCCTATTAAGGTTATCGAAGCTAGCTGAGAAGACAAGCATTCATGGGGACTACTCGTGTTGTTGCTCGTGTGAGTCATGGATTTCGTACCAACATTCAAGCATAATCTTCCTAAATTGAGCTCAGTTCCTAATTTCACATAAGTGCGGCGCAAACTGCATTTGTGGACTATATGACTGATTGCCTGGTAGAACAATTTTCTGTTGAGTAATGAGTAGCTTTTTGTTGCAGGTTACATGTGTTGTCATGCTGTACATACGGTGTGCTGCAACAAATCCTGGCGACCCTGGCATTTTCAGATCGATGAAGCATTCAAAATTAGATAAGGATGGAAAGCAATCCCAAATTAATTCTGATCACGGATTAAGTCACGGAGGAAAACCATTAAGTGAGGGTTTTAATGCTGTTGATAACAGTGAGAAGTTGAGCAGCATGCTCGAGAGAAAGGATTCACCTTATTGGCCCAAAATTTCCGAAATGCTTTGCTTAGTTTGTTTTCCATTTTCCTGCCTTTGCAAAAGATGCCTCCATTGTGATAGTCAGCTGACTCAGCTGTCTGAAAAAAACATACGTGAAGAAGGCATGTTCTTCTGCAGCTTATGTGAAGCAGAGGTATGACTAACTGGTGTCCAGCATAGATAAATTTCGTGTTTGTTATTCTTCAAGCTGTATTGATCGTGCACTCCTAAAGCTTAGGCCTTTCTTAAGGTCGCCTCCAGAGTATTTGGCAATTTAGTCAAATGTAAAGTGTGAGCTTTGCATTTACTTTTCTGCAGTTTGTGCTTAGTGTGACAAGTGCTGATGAATATAAACTAATGTTAGAATAATCAATGTAATTTAAAAACTACTGTAACTAACTAGATTGTATTTGCTATTCAAACATACATAGGGGGGACTAGTAGTTTGAATCAAATGTTCATGTGATTCCAAATTGTAAATGATTGTCCACAATTCCACATGTCATGTATATACACACTCCACCAATTCATCACTCGGTGCCTTCTAGTTATGCAAATGAGCTATTGACCTGTTGTGTCGTTATGCGTTAAAAAATACAGCCCGATGCAAACATAGATGTTCTAGTGCTGATGTGTTTTTGGTCTGTGCAATATTTGGTAGTATCTTCAATTTTGCACTATGTTATGGGAGATAGCATAAAATTTTCACCTCTTTTTGCAACATGTTAGTAAGAACTGTGTATGTATTATGTAGGTATTGAAGAACAGTAAGCATTGTAGAGTGTGTGACAAGTGTGTTGATGGCTTTGATCATCACTGCAGAGTAAGATACATTGTTATTGTACTTGGCCCTAATATTAATAGCCCTGTTTCCTTTCAAGAATCTAATGTTCTTGTTTTGCCTGATGTCTTTGTTCTCTTGTAGTGGCTCAACAATTGCATAGGCAAAAGGAACTACAAATGGTTCTTCGTTCTAATGGCTTCTGCCATTCTCCTGGTAAGTGTGTATCTCTCTATGGACTGACGAAAATGGGATTTGAAAGAGCATAATAACAATGATAACTAACCCATATAATGATCCCTGTGTAATTGCATTTGCCTTCATTGCGCTGAAATCATCACTTCATCAGCCATCATAACATCTGTAACCAAGTGGGCAGTGCATGTAGTTGGCATTTTTGTCCATGCCCTTTTTATTCTGGTTGATCATTGACAGGTCTCTATGGTTTGTGCACCTTGGGCCAGCTTGTAATGCAGTGGTTGTCGGGAGTCCTTGTGCTGATTCTCTGCATTGTGAAGCGAGGGGAGTTCTCCAGACAGATTGTCTCAAAGTTAGGAAGTAGCTTCTCAACTGTAGCGTTTGTAATTGTTGTGGTGAGTTGATAGAACTTTCCCTATCTAATACATGTTTACTGCATTAAAGCACAAAGAGAATTTATTGAGAGCATTCAAAAGGTTGACAATATGATTTGAATTTTGCAGGCTACTTGCACCATGCTAGCAATGATTGCGACTATACCACTTGCTCAACTTTTATGCTTCCATATTCTTCTTGTCAAGAAGGTAAGTTGCTATTAAGTTTTCAATGAATCTGTGAATAGCACTGGCTAGAGGGGTTTTTCATATGTTTCCCCCCATCTCGATCTTTTAGATCAAAACTGCTTCCGAAAATAAACATGCTTGGCCACCATTTCATTCTTTTGCTTGGTCCATCCTCCCTTCCATCTATCCCAAACCGTCACAACTCTATTCCATTTTCCCACTGCTGATAGCACTCAACTGTTTTTGTCACGTTTGCTGCTGAGTAGACTACAAACAGCAACCAGTTCCTTTAACTGATTTTGCGAAGTCAGAAAATTATCTATCTGTGGCAAGAAATTCATACAGCATGAACACGATTTCCTCAACCATTGGTGCATTGCATTATGCCATTGCATAGAAGTTTGCCTATGTGTATTTGAACTTCATGCCCCTTTTCCCAATTACTGGAAGTTAATCACTATCCTCCTTTGTATGGGTTTAGGGAATTAGTACGTATGATTACATTATAGCTTTGAGAGAGCAAGAGGAGGATCAGCAAGAAGAGGTTGCTGGGCACCAAAGTCCGCAGATGTCTATTATTAGTTCTGTTACTGGATTTAGCACAGCAAGTTCTTTTGGTCCACTTCACCGTGGTTCATGGTGCACTCCACCACGATTATTCCTTGAAGATCAGGTACGCGACTGCCATTAGCTCATTTCTATAAGGAACTAGATATAATCGAGAGAACACAGATCCTGAATGTTAAAGTGCAGCAAAATATGTTACACTATTGATCCATAGATTTTAGAATCTTGCTTAGTTGCTTGTATCAATTTTCCACTGAAGTATATGCTGTTGTTTTGCTCATAAGATGAATATGTCCATTTGTGTACAAGATATGAAGCCAACTGAAGCCAAATATTACTATATGTGAAATGGCCTTTTTGGCTAGTGCCGTTTGAAGCTTCAAGGCTCGAATTTGCACCTGCTCTCAAGCTGTCACGATTAGTGAACTATACTAAATTTTGGTTTGAAATAAGTATCATAATTTATTGTGCCAATTAAAGATTAGTTTTACCAATACTTAGTAGTTCCAGTAGCCACTTTTAGTCATTTACCAGATTCAGGAAGATTTAACTCTTGATGAACAACAAGGCACTCAACAATCTGAAGAAATTTTCAAACATGAGCTGATGCTTATTGTTTACTCCATTCTTGCACAGTTCGATGTCATCCCTCCAGAGATTGGCATATCACAGAACTCTGGGAGTAAGAAGAGGAAGGAAGAGGAAGGAGCAAGAAGAAGAAATGGAGCAGTAAAAATCAGTCCCTGGACACTGGCACGCCTTAATGCAGAGGAAGTTTCAAAGGCAGCAGCGCAGGCAAGGAAGAAATCCAAAGTTCTGAAGCCAATTGCAAGACATGACACTCCAATTGGCCATGACAGCATTGGCGGTAAACCAGTTCCTAAGGCCGACAACAAGAGGCGACCCGACAAAAGAGGACGACTCCCTGCTGAACTCTCTCTTGATCCCCTTGCAAGACTATCGGCAAGTGGTACGGAAAGCAACTTCAGCGATGCAGCAATGGAGACTTCTGGCAATTTAGCCCCATTACAGCTTGAAGCGAGGAGTGCTTTCCAACCGAGTAGCGTGGCGTCCACCAGAAACGCTGCCTCGTCACCTGAAAGCAGCTTCGACTCACCTGATCTCCATCCCTTCCGCACGTCTTCATCCATAGCCGATGAGATGCAGGGAGTCATGCCACATCCAGGTCAGAAGGGCATCGAGTTTTCGAGGTCGGCAAGTGATGGATACGAAGCGTCAGGAGGCGAAGACAGCGACCGCATCCCTTCAAGAATCGTGCACAGGTCGTCGAACTGGCCAACGGCGTTCTAAACTCCGGCGAGGGAGGCCCGGCAGCTGATCAGCACATGCCATCATCTGAAGGGTCTGTCGCTAACACAAGGCCGAGCTAGTTGGATATGACTGCTGGTATCGCATGATGAAGCCCCGGGATGTTGGTCCCGAGAGAACGTTGCATATGACGAAGCAATGTTGGCAGGGGATTGGCTAGGTTTGAGTTTAGGGTTAGGTTTGTAGTGATCGACTAATCTGTGCTAAGTTCAACTGATTGTGTGTGGAACTGTGTTGCTTTGCAATACATGGCTGACTGTAGCATTCTCTTGTGTCTTGGCAAATGTGAACGCGAGATTCCTTGCTCTTTGTTTTAGCTCAGCCCACTGTTCTGTTCGTCAGATGGTCTTCTTGTGCCGTTCATTTGCTTATGCTCGTGCAGCAACGCACTCTTTCAGCATAAGCTTGAACACCCGACATCACTTGCTGATGTAACCTTACAAGGTAAACCAAGAGCGCTATTGAATCTTACAGGCACAATGCCACATTCAAGCAAACAAGACCTCCGTAAGAGCACCAACTCCTAACCTCATACAAGAACTACCAAGCTAGGTTTGCAAATGACATGGGGCTGTACATGAACAATGGATTCAGATGCATCGCAATTAATTTCAGTTCCAGCAACTCTCCTTTCAAGCTATGAAGTGCACATAGAAGTAGTGATAATACAGCGAACATAAGCTGAGGCTGAAACAACTATCTGAGGCCGACATAAGTACTGTTACAAAAAGAAAAAAGACAAATGGCATATAACTTCTATTTCAAGAGCAATCCTCTACTACTACATTTTTTCCAACATATGGGCTTGCTTAAGAAGTTTCTTCAATCCATTTCATGGGATAATTTGCATCTTGGTCTTTGACAAGACCATTTGGTTGAGGTTCGGGGGTGTAATTTACAAAGGGCAATCCTACCAGTAAGTACACAGGTAAAGAAAATGTAAGGACCACACACTGGCATAACCACTTGCTGCTGTCCCAAAAAAACTACAGTTGCTACATCATGAGAAACATAGCACGAAAGCATGCTACACCGGAACTCGTTTTCCTCTGTAGCGGTCAAGGAACTGCAGACAAGGAAAATTGGAGAAGTCAGAATATGCAACAGACAAAGTCTACATCTGTCAGCAACAAAACGAGAAAATTTCGTGTTGTGAAGTCCATACCGATGTGACAAATGGTTGTTGAAAAATCCAGCCAATGATAGGAATCCTTTGCAAGAAAACAGAAAGAGTTGGCCAGAATCCACTGCAATGGAATCGAAGTCAGTGTCCATGGCATGTACAACCAAACTTTTTGATAGGAATCGTGGATTTTTTTTTTGTACAAAAACACAACAATTTTGAAGATAATTATCACCGAAGCATTGGATATATTTTTAAGGTTTTGTCTCAACATAAAACAGCATATTGCTCAAGAGAGAAACAATGAAAAAAATCCAACCTGAAGAGTACAACAAAGCCATATGCCTCTAACAGCATGCCAAAAAAGGGCCACCCAATGAGAACCAGGAAAAAGCCAGCACCAAATGAGATGGTACCCTGCTCATTGCAGCAGTTAATTAGATAATATAAATGCTGAAGGGCAACAGCTATAGCGAATTTAGTGGTTGGCAAACCTTGTAATTCTTAGGCTTGGTGAAGAACTGCATAGTTGATTTCAGGCCAATTGTCAAACCCAAACCTGACAGGAAGAGAATCTGAAATAGAACATGAGAAAAAGTGAACCATATGAACATTCAGTTGACTCAACTTCTCAAAAACAATCAAGGAAAAATATCGAGGAAAGGAACTTACATTGCCCATTGCAATAAGCCCCTTGTCAAAGAAGAAAATGATTCCCAGGAAGGAGAAGAATATTCCAAAGCCTGTCAAGCCTAGCCCAATCTCTGATGAAGATGAAATACAGAGGTAAAAAATCATCGAGGGGGAAGACAGATTGTTGTATCAGCAGGAAACTTCATAAAACAGTGTCCATTCTGTTACTTGTGTAGTGTCACTAAAGCAGACCAAAAAAACAGCATACTCCATCGCACTTTGAATGTAGAAGGCTGCACTACCGTCTCAACCAAATTTACTTCACAAAAGTGGGTGATTTATTATAAATTCCGTCTGAATTTCACATAATTTTTCCATAGTCACTTTGCTTGCAGAATATTTGTTTTGTAAAAGGGGTATTTTAACTCACTGATTGTACTGAGATTCATCAAAAAAATGTCATCAAACCCAGCCAGAACAAGCTAGCTTCTAACTGATTCTGAGGTGAGCGAGCACTACCACTGTTTGTGTAATGCCCCAAGGTCTAATCCACAGCAACCCTTAGTTTATATCTTCACTTTGCCTAGAAGGCTTACCCAATTAGCATGGCTTGGTCCTACATGTTTATATAGTTGACCAGCTCAATTCTAACTAGCTATACGGTACTAAACGCTAGGCTAGGCCGGGTCAGGGTATCGCACATGTTATCAAGCATTGTATCTGTTGTAAATGTTTGATACTTCTACTCCAAAGAGCATTACATAATTGAGAAAATAGTACATGATAAATCCCTGATGTATCATAATTGATTGTAATACTAATAAAATACTGGTCAAGTGATATGGCACATAGGGCACAGTTCCACTATGAGAGTATAATGAATTAGATGCTTGGAACAGCAACAGAATATGTACCACATGCATGATTAGTGAGCCAGCCTTATAAAAGAAATAGAATGTCTGAAACCGATCTTTCCACATTTGTATCATTTGGTGGTGTCATTGCAATTTGCAAACATGTGAAGGTCTGAAGCAGAAATGAATGAGACAAAATAAATCACATTAACTTTTAGTGCCTAGCACAAGTTACCGACGTTCCCATCAGAAACAAATGGAATAAATGTTGAAATACAATTTGACAAGAATGGTGCTGGTTTCATACTCTTGAGGTCATTCATCTCGAAGGAAACCATCTTGTCGAGCAAAGGGTAGCAATGACACCGGTGAAGAACAGCACAAAAAACTGCAACTGCAAAAGCGTACAAATTAGTCGCGATTCTATGCAAAAGATACAGGACCAATAGTAAGCATTAACAGAGAGCTCCTGAAGAGCACCGGGCCCTGAGTCAAATGGAAGACGAGATCTCATAGTTTTCGATGAAATACATCTATAACCAATCGCCATTTCTCCCTTCAAGCATCAGAGTGCCCTAAATCTAGCGACGACATGGCGTCCGTGGCATCATGGCGATAGTATCGATCAGCACAATGGCACGGGACACTCAAGAAGATACACAGAACATCAAGACATTTTGCGCGGAAGATTGCATATGAAAACATAGGAGATTCTGTTGAAGTATAAGTGAATTGCCCATCTTTCCTCATCAGCTTAAGCTTTTGGGTGAACTGGTTGGTGCATGAAACTCAATATGGTATCAGAGCTGAGAGGTCCCGAGTTCAAGACCTGGCTGACGCAATTAAAAAAAATTAATTGCAGTCCACTTCTATTCCACGTATTAGGCCTAAGGTTAGCCTAAGGGAACCTACACGTGAGGGGGAGTGTTGAAATATAAGTGAATTGCCCATCTTTCCTCATCAGCTTAAGCTTTTAGGTGAACTGGTTGGTGCATGAAACTCAATAGATTCCTGGTGGAAATGATGGCTAAGAACTACTAGCCGTCTCCGACAGAAAAAAAAAACATAAGCCTAAATCAAGTGGAGCATGCGAGATCCAGAAATCCCGCCCAAAAGTCCAGCCCTAGATGTGGCGCACGCACAATTGGTCCCCTCGCGTGCCGAATCGCGAATACCACCACCCCCACAGATCGGGCGCGGACACAGCCACCGAGGAGGAGAGGAGGGGACGAACCGTGCTACGGCGACGGCGAGGGATCCGACGACTCCGCGGCGGTTGCGCCGAGGAGGGGGAAGGGAGCGGCGTCTCGGCCTCGGGTCCTCGCGGAGATGGGCTCTGACTGCGCGTGGTTCGCTTCGCCGGAGGGATCAGGGACGACGAGCGCGTTTGGGAACGAGAATAGAGATAGAAGTAGAACGGCGAGAATGGTGTGGTGTTTCTTGATATATTTTTTTTTAGGTGGGGTCGTCGATCCCTCGCGCGATCGCGAGACGTCGGATCTGTTTTCGACGGTTGCTACGACCGGATCAGTTCCCCCTGCAAGCCTCGTGCTTATTTGCCCGTGAATGGCTTGGCTTGCTTAATTAGAGTACTAATAACTAATCGTTCTCCCCCATCTCATTGTATCGCACCGGCCCAATCGAGACCATGGGCCGGGCGCCTCATCTCCGTGAAATGAACCTCCCGAGTTGAGAAATATTGTCATTTGGTTTTTGGTTTTAGGTTTACCTTATAAATAGTAATAATTTATAAATAAAATTTATAGAGAGACACTTGTATACGAATTTGACCGATATAAATGAATTAACTATAGTATATGCTACAATTGACTAGTAAATCTTTAAAAATACATGAAAAATTATTTACTATAGAAAATCAGTTTTTTAGAATGCAATACGAATAGGGTCCAAATCTTTCTGTAGGTTTAAACAGAAGCTAAGCTTCAAAGCCAATATGTAGTACCCCGTGAGTGGGTTGTTTTATGTCTCGTTCCAGATAACTTTCAACTTATGACTTCCATCTTTCAGAACATGGTTTTGGTTTATATGGACCTTTTAGTGGAAAGAATCGAGCTGAGCTGGATCTTCATCGTTCAGTCTTCTAGGAGCTAGCCTTCGACGGATTAACAAAAGGAGCGGTACAGATTTTCACTTCTCATATGATGGCTAGGTCCTCTCAAAGAAAGAAATGTATGATACCTAGGGCAAATCACATAAAATCCACTTGATGAGACGATTTAAGGAATCCCAAAACTTGATAACAGTGCCAGTACTAGAAATGCCTGCCAAAAAGAGTGATGATAGTTACTGATACTTAGGAAGATCAGATAAGAATCATAAGGCAAAGCCAAAAGTCTAAACTCACCACAAAGCAAATAACGATTCGACATATCACCTTGCACCTAATCTAGAACACGCTAACCGGCAACCATCAATGGATGGTCCATCAGGTATAGATAAAATGTTATGTTGGAAACGAGTTCTGGGAATTCAGTTCGAGAAATACCGATCTATTTTGTCCACCAAGTGTTAAGCAAAGTATCTTACATAGTTCGATTGATGGCAGGAAAATGCAGTTGTTATACATTCAACTGTGCGGTTGAAGTCAACCATAGGAAAATTGTCAAGTGTACAGGCAAGCTTTCCTCTTTTCTATTTCATAATTTACCCTATCTCAAAAATTATGTTATCCTGATTCTCATCTCTTTCATCCCCAAGCGTCTATACAAAGCTTACAACATTTTGTATTTCAAGGCCCACGTCTTGGAACACTTTTATCAAGTCCAATTTAAGAAGCAAGAAGATATCTCAATGCTCTTAGAGCAACTCCAGCAGTAGCCCTCAAAACAGGACCCCTACTTTTTATTTGAGGGTTCTCCCTACTTTTGAGGGCCCTGTTTTCTGGGCTGCACTCCAGCAGGAGCCCTCAAAACAGGGCCCCTACTTCTCAATTCCCTCTATTTCCTCACACACTATATGCATGTGTATGGGACAAAAGCACAATACATAATAAAATATTTATGATTTCACAATGAGGGACAATATTTAAATATATGAATTCAAATACGAATATTCAAATTTAAATTCAAATTTATTCCGAATTTAAATTGAAAGCACAAAGTTCATCACATAACATTCAAATTTGTTTCAAATTCAAATACGAATATTCAAATTTATTCCGAATTTAAATTGAAAGCACAAATATGAATTCAAATACGAATATTCAAATTTAAATTCAAATTTGTTCCGAATTTAAATTGAAAGCACAAAGTTCATCACATAACACCAAATTTAAATTCAAATTTGTTCCGAATTCAAATACGAATATTCAAATTTGTTCCGAATTTAAATTGAAAGCACAAAGTTCATCACATAACATTCAAATTTAAATTCAAATTTGTTCCGAATTCAAATACGAATATTCAAATTTAAATTCAAATTTGTTCCGAATTTAAATTGAAAGCACAAAGTTCATCACGTAACATTCAAATTTAAATTCAAATTTGTTCCAAATTCAAATATGAATTCAAATACGAATATTCAAATTTAAATTCAAATTTGTTCCGAATTCAAATATGAATTCAAATACGAATATTCAAATTTAAATTCAAATTTGTTCCGAATTTAAATTGAAAGCACAAATGTTCCACAAAAAACAAGGAAAGCTGAAAAATGAGGGCTGGAGTAGGGGGCCCCTAGGAATGAGGGGTGGGAGGGTGATTTGAGGGCCTCCTCAAATTTGAGGGCTCTAGTAGGGGCTCTGCTGGAGCTCGTTTTTTGGCTCAAGCCCTCAAATTTGAGTTTTGAGGGCTCAAGTAGGGGCCCTGCTGGAGTTGCTCTTATAGTCTTATGTAAATTTAACACTGTCGAGTTTATGCTTCTCTACAGTTAGCGCATCTATTTTTCTTGAGTCAGTGTTTTATAGTTCCATGTGCAAAGTCGATACATTTTGCTGAGAAGTTACTCTTCAATGTAAATTAGTTTGTCCGTGGAAGCTCTGTGACTGCACATCTCGGTGAAACTCCCTTTGAAATGAGGATGCAATTGTGCATATACTGCCAATCCAGTCTTTTGTAGGTGCATCATTTAGCTTCATGTAACGTAAGTTTTCTTTTGAATTCAGGGGCGAAGGTCACCACAATGCCAAACTTGGTATTAATATTCTTGGTAAGAACCTACCTAGATGATATCTTGTGATAATATGCTTTGCATGTGGAGAGTTTCTATTCTGGATTTGGCGTTCCATCTAAATGCAGGTGAAGCCGTTGATGTTGAAGATTAAGTAGTTGTAATTAACAGAATTGTGCTCCCGAATAAAACTCTCAATGTCAGCGTGCAGGAGATCATCCTATAATTGTCGTCTCATAATTCATATTTTCGTTTAATCCCAAATAAGGTTCTCATACCAACTATGTAGTTTCCCTTTTCTCATTTATTCCCGCCATGTAAGCTTCCATTAGATTGATATCATTAGTCTATGTTTATACCCAGCTTGAGATGTGATATGATGCAACATTTTGGCGTTGTTTACTGATGTAGAAAATGTACAAACAGATGACACCATTTTTTTTATTAAGAATTAACATTTTGCTATCTAGTATCCACTGTGCGCCGGTGTTGTAGTTTGGAGATCTCAGTTATCTCTTTGATTAATCACCTTTGCTTATTGTTCTTATTACGGTATTGCAGGTTAACATGATAGATTAGCTGATTTTTTTTTCAATGGGCACATAGTTGCATTGTTCAGTGTAGTTTTCCACATACACTGCCTTTCTGATGACGTGCAATATTTGTTGCATCTATTTCAACTTTGGAAATAAGGTCATCTGTCATCAGTGCTTTCGTTTGGCACAATATATTCAACAAAAAATGGTAAGGAAATGCTAGAAACATTAGGATTTGCCTTGAAAGCTGCATATGGTTTGACCATAGTACTATCGCAGTGCTAACCTGTGTACAAAAACGGCATCATACCAAAAAAACCAATGCAGCTAGCTAGCTGCACTGTCAATGCAACCGCATCGGCGAGACTAACTATTTACAAAATTTGGCTTGAGTTCTTGATTGATACTCTAAATTAAGCCATGTTCTACTAACAGTGTATTTTCTGCATCGACTGCAAAGATGCTGCAAGAGCACTTCAGCCTTTCACTTACTGAGGTCTTTGAGGAAAGATGCAGGGATTTCTTCAGGTGAAGCCATTGCCGACACGCACCCGAACTGTACAATGAACAAACAAACAAATTTGAAGGGGGGGGGGGGGGGGGGGGGAATGCATGTAACAGCCAAAAAAGCGGGGAAAGCGAATCTGACCTTGCGGTCCTTGTACTTGTTTCTGATGGCTGTCAGGTCCGGACACTTTCTGCTCAATTGCAAATCGTGTATGGTCAAGATGCAACTCTTGAGATCAGAGACCTTGTAGCCTGTGTTCCCTTGCAGCGTCAAGTTCTGGAGATAACACACACTAACGTCAGACAAACATAAAGCGTAATGTAGATTCAGCAAAAATTGATGTCTTCTTACCCAAGGACCAGTCTTTGGGCTGATTGTGAACCTAGCTACAAACAAGCAGGCAGCAGCAGCAACTGATGGCAGGAACCTTATGCAGTCATAGTCCAGCAAGCTCAATTCCGCAAGATAGCTACACATAAACTCCAGTTTTTTTGCACTTGCACGCTGATGTTTGAAGGGGGATAACATATATTATAAAAGAACATTAAGAGAATTAGAGAAGCAAATATGGGATGCTTCAAAAGTGTGCTTACATTGCCTCCACGACAGGCAGTTATGAATCTCCTACAACGGACATGTACTGAACATTAGGCTTAGAAATTGAGTGCAGTACGGCAGTAATCGTAATTCTATATAGTTATGTGATTTTAACATGGTAACCATTTTACATACTGAGGATAGTTATGTGCAAGTTAATTCTAAGTACAAAAAAATTAGATGGAGAACATACCGTAGAAAAGTTCTTATGGTGGGACTCCCTATCTCAAAGTTAAGAAATTTCAGTATGTCAGCCTCCATCTTCACCACCTGAAGTGCATACAAACAACAAATGTGTCTCTACCATTCACAATCCTGGAAAAATTACTCAGAAATGGAAAGTTTAGCAGAAGAAAAGGCTACCTGCTGCTTGGTGTAAGTGCCATCAGTAAAGTCACTGAATTTGTTCACATTCGGAGGGTCGATTTCTTCATACTTCCTGCAACATTCCAATCATGCTAGTCAGACAGTCGTGTTAAGAGAGACAAAAAAGACAAACAACAGTTAAGTCCCGTACGCAGCAACAAGCAATGCAGCGACACCAAGCAGTTGCAGCTTGTCCCGGGTAATGACACCCAGTGTGAGGAAGCGATCGACATATGAAACCGCAAGGTAAAGTGTGTCGGCCAGAAGATTGAAATCCTCAGCCAAATCCACCAGCCAGTCCACAAGGATTCCCCTCATTTTGGCGTTGATGTCTTTCTGTACCGCCCCAATATAGTCATCCCTCGGCCTCCTCGACGGCTCAACCTAACAGTCCCACAAAATTTAGACAACAAAGTCAGACCAAAAGTCCCGTTTTCGGCGATCAAAACACCGAAATATCTTGCATTTGTTCGTAATAATGCTAGTAACTTCAGACAATCAAGATAGCATGCATCCTGAAGAAGTCAACTTGAAATTTGAAACCAGGACCCGGAAAAGGGTAGCTAAGATAAGTTAGTTCCAAAGACTCGTTTTTTACTAGTAAAGATGGAAAAGTATCTACAGCTGAATGATACAGTGTCCTAGTTCCACCCAATGTTATTAAGGCGTCGCCTAATCGTCGCTTTGGCGTCAGAGCGGCCTGGAGCTGCCGCCACGGCCGTCGCCTTGCCTCGGACGGGATGGCGTCGCCTAGTCGTCGCCATGGCCGCGACGCCGTGTCGCAAGAGCAAGGCGGGCGCCATATCTCTGTGCGAGGCGGGAAAATGGAGGGAGGGAGCGCGGGAGAAACAAGTGAGGGGGGGGGGGGGGGAGGGGATATCGGATACGGGTGTCGGGGCGAAGCGAAGGGAGGTCGGCACGGCGGCGACCTCGGGCAATCTCCAGGCCGCCACGCTGCCGCCTCCCTCCGGGCCTCCACGTCGCCGCCTCACTTCAGGCCTCCACGCCGCCGCCTCCCTCCGGGCCTCCACTCCGCCGCCTCCCTCCGGGCCTCCACGCCGCCGCCTCCCTCCGAGGTTCCGAGCCTCCACGCCGCCACCCTCCGGGCCTTCACGCCGCCGCCTCCCTCCGGGCCTCCACGCCGCCGCCTCCCTCCGGGCCTCCACGTCGCCGCTCAGGTTCTTCCCTATGCAGTGATGTTAAATATTGCTAGATGTTGATCACTTGATTGTTAGATTGTTGCTAGACGTTGATTGTTAGATTGTTGCTCAGGTTCTTCCGCCGCTCAGATATTGCTAGATGTTGATTGTTAGATTGTTGCTAGATTGTTAGATGCTGCGAGATGTTTTTATTGCATAGACATGTTTTTATTCATGTTTCCATGTTCATTGCTATGCAGTAGGAACTAGGTAGCACAATGGCAAATGAAAGTGAGTCCGTAATAGCAACTACTGTGGCTGGCGCTGAAGGAGATGGGCAGTATGATCCAAAGAAGGGGTGATGTCATAAGCTATTCTCGGCGTCACACTTCTAGTTCTACAAGGGTGGTTGAAGAAGGTGAGCCACACTCAAATTCGGACACTGAAGATGAGGACAAAGATTTTGTTTTTGATGACGAGGAGGTTGATGATTATGGTGAAGCTCCACCTGATGATATGGAGAGCGATGGTGGGAATATGGATGGCAATGATTTGGATGCATTCGACATGGATGATTATTGAGAGATGAGTGCTAGATTGTTGGTGTTTTGGTCTTTTTGGTTGTATGGAGTGTGTGACTTCTAAGCTACTGTTATCTTGTAATCATGCCACTATGGTTTTATTTGTATGGACTATGCTACTATGGTTTCATTTGTCATGTAATCATGTTTAATTTCCATTGATACTGTTGTCTTGTTTTCATATTTTGTACGTATAGTTTGTCACTTCAATTTATTGGAAGGTGTTAATAGTTTACTAACGTACTAAGTTGCTCTATGGCAGCAATGCTATTAGAAGGGACTCATGGGAGCTGCATCATGCTACTTGGGAGAAGAGGAAAGTCAACAAACAATGGACAATGTCGTCAAGGTATGCCATTCAACATTCATGTTTTCTAGCTGCACCATTATTCATGTTTATTTGCTTTGTTACATAGTTAAAATAGTCACACTGTATGTTCAACAAATTTGCTGCTATAAAAGGTTAGGATGTGAGTATGGCGTCGCCTCGCCACACGCCATACTCGCCTAAAAGGTGTGAAGGTAGTCTGGCGCCTTGCCTTATCGCCGTGATAACCTTGGTTCCACCATTCTTGTAGCCAGCAGTAACTTGACAAAATCCCACATCCATGACCGAAAAATGAACAATTCACTCCACCAAATCGATCAGAGAATCCTTAACTCATTCCAATCCCCCAAATTCCAGAATTCATGCGTAAAACGTGATCACGCCCCCAAAATCGCCCAGTTCTATCAGCAGTGATCTCACCTTAACAACCCAACACGTACGGCCAAATCCTACCAATAGAATACCACTAAATTTGCCCCCTTACAAATTGACCTCGAAAAGGACTCGGATTTCTACACGCAAGCATGAAGGAAAAGAGGAATCGGGAAACCCTCACCTCAAGGGAGCGGATGTACTGGTCGATATCCCCGAGGTACGGCACGACCGCCGCCTGCGCCGCACCACCGTCCGGCTGCTTCGAGTCCAGCAGGCGTGCCACGTCGCCGGCCTCCCTCCTCTTCCGCGCCTCCTCCGCCTCCGCCTCCTCCATGGCCACCGACCGCGTCCTCGGCTTCGTCGCCCGAGGCAGCGGCTGCGGGGCCGAAGCGCTGTTTGCGTTTGAGCCCTTCGGGAGCTCGGCCAGGGCCTTGCGCTTCCTGCCCGGCCTCTTAAGAGGCGGCGCCGCGCGGCCGGTGCTCTCCTTGTTCTCCATTGCCTCCGGCTCCGCCAGCTGCTGCTGCTGCCGCTGGCCGCGTGGTTTCATTTCTTCGTGGGTTTTTACTGTTGGGTTCTGGGTTTCATTTTTGAAACGGACGTGGAGGCGGGAATTTGTTGGTAAAAATAAGTGCCCTAGCACACGCGACCCTTCGTAATCTCGAAAACTTGTACTAAATTCTGTTTAATTTTGGTATATTTACGCACAACTGCACGAGATAACGTCGCTTATCTCTAGCCAAAAAAAAGGTATTCTCCGTTTAAAAGTATAAGACCTAAAATTTTTGTTATCTTGTTTTATATTCTTTCTAATTATAAATACATGTTGTTTTAGACATCGATACAGTCTCTAAAACACAACTTGACCACTAATTAATATTGTTAATATATTTATAAAACCCAATAACTTATAATATTATGACAGTACTTTTCGAGACAAATCTACACATACAATTTTCATGTATCCGATTTAAATATTTAAAAAGTATTGATAGTCAAAGTTTTGAAATTTTAATTGCATCTATGTCTAAAACCATATGATTTGTGACCGAAGAGAGTCATAAAAGTGTGCGTGCAGTTTTAATGATCTCTCCTCTCTTTTGACCTAATTAATCTTCTCTCTTCATATTTATGAGTAAGAGGGTGTTTGGTTGCCAGCCACAGTTTACCACGCCTAAGGTTAGGCAAATTTGACCCCACGCAACTATCAATGGTAATCATAAAAAGATAAAACCCCAGGAGTTCATGACTTAACCTATCCTAGTCAATCCTATGCCAAACTAACTTGTGCATAAATATAGTTACTCATTACTAAGTTTTAGGACCAACCTAAAAAAATTGTATGGCAATATATACGATTAATTTCCAACGACATATAAGGAATTAATTCCTTATAATAAAACACGGCGTTGCAGACGAATCGGGCCGGCTCGAACGGCGCTGGGCCGCTGCCCTAGAGTTGAAATATTTACTAGGTGCGGGCGCGAATTTTTTTTACGGATAATCCGTTTTTTATTCGGAAATACATAAATATACCCGCGACAAAATTTTTTACAAAAATAATCTTCAGTCGCCACCCCATTGGGCGACTGCTATTTTTCGCCCAACCGGGAGGCGACATTTAGGGAATCTGTGTATCGTTGGGCGACTACTGCAATCGCTGTACGGTTGAGCGACTTTGATTGCAGTCGCCCAACCGTTGGGCGACTTCAATTGCAGTCGCCCAGTGGATGGGCGACTTTACTCAGTCCCCGTGAATTTTTAGAGTTTTATCAATTTTGTAGTTTTAAACTGGAAAAAAATATGGTATAGTTGTAATAAAAGTTTATGTTTATTGTATGTTGTAGGTGCATTTAAAATTTTGAGAAATTTTTTGTAAGTACAATTGACTGTAGAACGTTTGATATATACATTGATATGTTTTAAGGGTTTGCAATCCGCGTGATTTTTGTATGTTTTGTCAATTTTTTAGTTATAAACTGCGTAAAAATCAGATAAAGTTGTAATAGAAGTTTATGTTCAATGTAAGTTGTAGATGCAAAAAAAAATTTGGTCAATTTTTTTAGGCACGATTGACCGAAGAACGGTCGATACATAAAGTGATAAGTGATGTGACCAGTGGCATGTGTGGAACTCTGTACTTGTAATGTTCAGAACTCCACCGCTAGTCGTAACATAAAGTGATAAGTGATGTCACCGAAGAACCATCTCTTTCGTGGTGAAACATACCATGTCGGAAGCCGAGGGGCCAGTGGGATTTGGGTCACCGAAGGACGACATTCCCTTAGAAAGGAGGGATATGTTCGGTCCACAGTACCGATTGATATCAAGTCGGCGTGCTCAACCAGCGTGGCCGAAATGCAGACACAATGAGTACGCGGTCGTCCAGATCTTAGATTCCCCGAACGATGGCGGGCGACGTTTCTTCCGATGCTCACGCTACGGGGTACAAAATAGTAATATTACATTCTTATATTGCTTATGGACCCGCGAAGTTTACCGTCCTTTTTTTTGCAGATTGCAAAATGCGACTTCTCCCGCTGGATCGACCCTCCTCATGAACGATATGTTGATCGTTATGTGGGTACATTATGGGATCGAATATGGGACTTGGAGAACCGAATGGAGAGTCTGACTGAGGAGAACAACGACCTCCGCGAACAGATGCAACGCGAGAGGGGCAACGAGGAGGTCGTGAATATAGGAAGCTCTTACGATCCCACATGTTGCTGCGCGAACCCGAGCTGCATATGTGCATGCCACTCCCACGACGGCCAGCCACGTCCGAGGCGGCCCCCTCAGCAATTCTCCATGTGGGTGCCACGAGGCTCGTTTGGCGTGTAGGTAACGAGGGTTATGGTTGTGTCGTATTTTATTTCATGTAGTTGTTGATGTGTTGATGCTGTGGCGGTAGGACTGTTGTGTTTAGTAAAATTGTTGGGTGTAGTACTTTCCATAGATCCTGCAAGTGCAATGTATGTGTTGTTTCGTGTTGTAAGTGCGTGACTGGGCAAAGCTGGCATCTTTTGTCATCTCGCAATAAATTACTCTATGTAGGCACTTTAGAGCCTGTAGTTTCGTAATAAAAGTGGATTCGTAGCCACCAATAAATTGCAATACTTAAAAGGGAAACATTACGTTCAACGAAATAAGTGCATTACAGAAAAGGGATGTAACATACAAGGTTTACAACTGGTACATGAATTTTAGCATGCATTACAACACCAACTACTGATCCGGAAATGCATTGCATCGTCTAGCTGTGTGCCCCTCCTGACCGCATCGCCCACAACGTGCACCAGATGTTCCAGCTTGTGATACGTCCATGTCATTTCTAATACGTCGGCTCTGTCGCCGACCCTTCCCACCCTTCAGCATGTTAATATCCGGAACCCAGGTCCTCGCTGAAATGTCCAAAGTGGCGAAGTTTCCCACTGCCCTGAACCCCCGGAGCTCCCCACACCAAGCTTGCAGTATTCTCTCCTTGAAAAAGTACTCGGACATGAAGTTAGAAGGATCCATGCGCACGGTCCCGCATGCAGCGAGGACATGAGAGCATGGCCTGTGTAACAACTTAAGCTTGTTGCATGTGCAGCTAGGTTCGTTTGCATGATCTCCAAGGCATACATCGTGAGTAACAAGTGAACGAGATGTCCCAAATCCGGCTCTATCACGGAGTACCACCTCGAAACGATGCTCCCTGTTGCCCATGACATGCACTGTGTGCAATTGACCCTTCTGTGCCTTTGCCTCCATGTACGCAGTAATTTTTGACGAATACTGGGCTCCGGGATTGGCCGCCAACGCCTATGGCCGTCAGGAGCTGCCCTTTGTATTTGCCTGTCAAGAAGGTCCCATCTATTGAGATAACTGGCAGCATGTGTCTGAATGCTTCAATGCTAGCACCAAATGCAAAGAATGCTCTCTGCAACACTGCAAATCCCGGTGGACTTATGGACGGCTTGTCATGCACCGCGATGTACGTGCCGGGGTTCCTTTGCTGCAACACCTTAAGCATACGAGGAAGGTTGTCGTACGCCGCTTCGAAAGTGCCAAAACGTTTTTCCAACGCCTTTTGCTTCGCACGCCACGCCTTCGCGTAGCTAATCTTATACTTGAATTTATTCTCAATAGCTAGCATAATATGTGTGGCCGCAACATCTTTCTTCTCCACTATCTCCCCATACATCAAATTGGCGATAAATCCGGACGTCAGGTTACGATGCCTCGCCAAGACTGTGTTTACAATGCAGGAGTGCGGCTCCACCTTGGACACAATCCAATGAGTCTCATACTTGGGTCTACGTGCGTGCACCCTAAAAGGACAACCAGTCTGCTCGCACTTCACAGTGTACTGCTCCTGGCTTGATTTGACGACGCGAAATGTCCGTTGCATTGAAAGGGCCCAAAGTTTGATGGCATCCTGCAGCGCTTCCTTGTCAGCAAACATAGCATGCACCCGAA
Organism: Dendrocalamus latiflorus; assembly: GCA_017311315.1. Taxonomy (NCBI): domain Eukaryota; kingdom Viridiplantae; phylum Streptophyta; class Magnoliopsida; order Poales; family Poaceae; genus Dendrocalamus; species Dendrocalamus latiflorus. The sequence continues at coordinate 49,299,735 of CM029651.1, forward strand.
CCTCTGTTTGATGATACTCCCATGGCGATTCATGCTCATCATGTGCGGAAACACCCTCCGCATTATACTGGTTCCATTCTTCGGGGATAGGAACTTCTTCATCATCGGAACTGTCCTCCTCGTCGTCCTCTACAGCTTGCTCTTCATCCCATGCCCTCTGGTCATCAGATTCCATCTGATGCACGATATACTCATTATGCTCTCCTTCATCAGCTTGCCCAGTTCCCTCTCTATAGCTTGACAGCTGTAACTCTCCTCCATGTACCGCATCGGCTTGCCCAGTTCCCTCTGTATAGCTTGACGGCCTTAACTCTCCTCCGTGTACCGCATCGCCTTCATCACGAGCAACTTCATCAGCTCCACCGACGTGCGGCCCGCCCGAGGTGCTAGCACCCCCCGAAGCATAGGCGGACGCACGAGCTTGCGCAGCTGCTTGTAGTGAGCACGGTTGCACAAGCAGGACACACTCGTATCCACGGCGCCGGCACCCTTGCACAAAGCCCTTCCACGAACCAGAGCGCACCAATGTCTTCAACTCCCATCTGATGTCAGTGGAAGACCGGCTCCAAAGCCCTTGCACAACGACGCTGCACACCTCGGGGTCCAATGAAAAACTCTGGGTCAGCCAATGCTGCACATCTGTCATTTGAGCATTCTCGTCATCCGGAAGTACGAGAGTGACTTGCGGAAAATCGCTCAAATCCACACCAGTCGGACCATCACGAATGATTCCAACACCATAATACACTCTCAATGTAGTACTGGCCATTAATGATGTATGCCTACATGTATGATTGAAATTTACGACATGTCAAATAACATGGGAGTTGAAGACTGTAAATACAACATAATTAAAAAAAATACCTGGATCCAAATCGATTGAATAGCTTCGACTTCTCTTCTCTCCTCACCTCCTTTTCTTCCCCTCCTCCCTCTCTTCTCCTCTTCTTTTCTTCCTCTTCCTCCTCTCTTCTCTCTGGGCAGAATGAATGAGTAGAATGGCAGAACGAGGGGAATGTGCTCGGGGTTAGTGGGCGGCATAATTGCAGTCGCCCTACGGTTGGGCGACTGCAATTGAAGTCGCTCAACGGTTGGGCGACTTCAATCGAAGTCGCTCAACCGTACAGTGATTGCAGTAGTCGCCCAACGGTACACAGATTCCCTAAATGTCGCCTCCCGGTTGGGCGAAAGGTAGCAGTCGCCCAATGGGGTGGCGACTGGAGATTATTTTTGTAAAAAATTTTGTCGCGGGTATATTTATGTATTTTCGAATAAAAAACGGATTATCCGTACAAAAAATTCGTGCGGGCGCCTTAGAGATGGACCCGATTTGTTCCGCTTTGGGCCTATTTATCGGCTGTGTTCAATCTCACTGTGGCTGCTGGAAACTGCGCTTCCTGTGAAAGGGACGATTTATTGGTCGTTGCCTACGTGCAAACTGACTGGTGCGAACACTGATGGCCCGCGCCGATGCATGGGCTGTGCAACATGATGGCCCGCCGCCGATGCTGGCGTCGCCGTCGCCATTTTTTCATTGTCTTCTGGCGAGCTTCCATACCAAAAAACAGTATTCCGTTGCTGAGGAAAGCTGTCCTATTTGTCGGATAAATACAAACGGCGGAGCCTTTTTTTTTTTGTGTGTAGCTATATACAGATCTGGCTAAATAGGTTGTACCAATCATACCAGCTCGAGGTATAGTACTATCAGTATGGTCTAAACATGAGATGACATGAATAGTAAATAGACCGTACCAGCCCGGCTTGACCAAGTGTATCGTGCTTGGCTCAGTACCTTGGCACAGTGGGCTGGACTGGCACTATGGTTATAAAAAATCTTGAGGCTCGCGAGCTGCTCGTTCTAGGCTCTATTTGAGTTCAGTTTGAGCTCCAAACGAGTCAAGCTTGACCTTGATCCTGAGCTCGCGAGCTTCAACGAGCCGAGCTCAAATAGCCCGCGAGTCTCGAGCTTTTTTTATAACCCACATACATACTAAGTCTTACCGAGCTTACTCGAGCCAAGACCGAGCTTGAGCTTTTCTATTGTTGAAAATTAGTGTATGTTAAATTATTTTTTTATTGTTATCGTGCTTAATCGAGTCGAGCTTAAACTCGAGTTTTTCTTATTATTTAAAATTAGTGGATATTAAGTTATTCTAACTGTTATCGAGTTTATTCGAGCTGAGCTCTAGGCTCGGATCCTAACTCGGGCTTGGCTCGAAGCTTGGCTCGAGCTTCTACTAAGTTCTAACTTAGAAGGTCAGGTTCGCTCAAGTTCGGCCATTTATAGCCCTACCAGGCACGATATGGCACACCATTTAACCCCAACCCTCCCAGGAGAGCAGGTCCACTATGAAGTGTGTAATAACTATTCTGTGGTAGTGTAGTAAAAATATTTATGAATAATAATAAAATTACTTATGTTAGGGTTATTGCATTCTTATGAGCGCGGATATATGATTTGGCAGTAAAAATCCTTGCACCGGTTTTTCCTGTATATTAGTTACATAAGTGACAATACAAGTGTGTACACAATATGATAAAACCACCGAAGTAATCAGTCTCCATCATCATCTGACCAATCGTAGTCTCTATTAACCTCGCACCCTTGACACTTGCCTAGTTACCCCTTTTTCCTTGCCCCTCTAGCCCCTGCGCACTTGCCATTGCCGCATGCGACAGCGGCACTAACAGCATTGCCGCTGGGAGTTGGGCTGGTTGCCCTGCCGCCTCCTCCCTCCCTAGTTGTCACCGCCTCCTTCATCACTACCCCACGCTAGCTGCCTCCTCCTCTCTCTAGCTCTCCCTCTCGTTAGTCTTCCTCCCCGCCGACCATTGCCTTCAGCTTTCTTCTCTCGTGCAGATGATAATGGCGGCATGGTTGTGGGCGGGGCAACGCTGGACCAGGCCACCATGCCTAAAATGCCATCAGTGCTCCCGTCGGATGAAGTGTGTCTGGTTGGCCCTACACAACCCGATTCCTCTCCGTATCGTGATTGGGTTGAAGGGCAAGGATGTGGACCTGCACGGCACAACATAGTAACTTATTTGGGCTAGCTATGTTGGACCTAATCAGGTTGTCCTCTATCCAAGATAGTGACATATGGTGCCGGGTGGCCCATTTGGCTAAGTCTAGGTATAGGCTCTCTTCTTTTCAGGTTCTAAAAGCTATTTTTTACTTTTGTTTATAGTAACTAGTTTCAAACTGAATGTCTTTTAAGACGGCGTCTACAAATTAACTTTAGTACACACTATAGCGACTTCATTTATATCGACCAAAATCATATGTGAGTTTTTTTACTCCGTACTCTCTATTATAAATAGTCTAAAAATCATAACTCACAGCAAAAAGAACATATCATATAGCTCTTCGAACATATAGAAATAGGACCCCAGTCTCCAAAACAAATAATATTCTCTACAGGAAAGCACTTCGCTAGGATGGTACAGGAGAATCATTCATGTCCGCCGTTTGCTTCTTACGCCCGACTTTGCCCGAACAACTGCTGCCTGCAAATGCTACCAGTTCTCATCATCCAATTTAGCTTTTCAGGCTGACCGCTATATCGTTCCAGCGGCAAAAGGAGGACATTTCTTCGTGCTACTCTTGTTTTTCTCATCGAATCTGGTTTGCTTAGATATGTTTGGTTGGATGGATGAAGATTGGTGATCGATTCGGCTTAAAAGTTCATGGCTTATGGCTGAAAACACTGTAGCTGGCTAAAAAAACACTGTAGCTGACAGAGGCTTATTTATCATAATTAAATTTAAAAAATTAAAAAAATAAAAAATATGTTAGCCCATTACGTATAATACAAACAAATACGGGAAAAAAAAGAACCGACAAAAAAGCTCAACAAAAAGCCAAAAGTTCAGAAAAAGACAAAATTTATGAATAGTGAAAAATAAGCCAGAAGCCAGAAACCGAAACCGAATTGATCTAGTGGGATAAAATGATCCAATGAGTCTATTTGGTTAGGTAGATGGGATGAGCCGATTTTATATTTGGTTGAGTGGATAAGGGTGGATGAGATGGGTTGGGGTTACCCCCGTAAGAATAAATTTTAGTGATTTTAATGTGCATTTCATTTCATTTTTCTTCTTTCTTATATTCTCCTTCTTTTATATTTTTTCTTTATTTCCCCTTTTTCTTTTCTTTCTTCTTTTCTCCTCCTCCTTTTTCTTTTCTCCCATCTCTTTTCTTTTTCTCTCACTCAGCCGAAACATTACTTCTTTCTCATTTCCACCGATGCCTCCTCACTCTCCTCGCATCCTCTTGATCCGAATCTTCGACGCCTCCTCTCTTTAGATCTCTGGCTCATCGGCGACTGCATCACCTCCAACGAGATGGAGCATCGGAACACGGCCGGAGTAGGCAGAGCCACGACCATCACGAGGGGCTCTAAGGCCTCATCTGCTGGCCTCGGTGAAGATCGCGCAGGTGAGGCCCGTGAGGTCACCATCGGCCGCGATGACGTGAGGAGAATGGGGCTCCTCGGTGATGGGTTGATGTCACCAGTTCTCCACGCCACCGAAGCGCTGCTGCCCCTCTCCTGTTCTCCACGCCGCCGAGGCTGACCCGCCGAAGTGCCGCCGCCCCTCTTCAGTTCTCCCCGCCACCAAGGTCCCCCTTACCTCACCCTCTCCTCTCACCCCTTCTTCTGATTTGATTTGTTCTTTCGAGTAGAAAATGGAGGTGGACCTGAGAGCCATGGCAACCTGAAAGGAACGGGGTGACCGAATCCCATCCACCATGACCGCGCCAGCGCGTGGACGAGCTCATCCATCTAAATTTGCCGGATCACCTCATGCAACATATTAGGAGAATATTTCTTGTAGTTAGATGCCTCCATCTAGGACAGAATAGTGCTATTTATCCAACTAAACACATAAAAAAGCTGGATAGGATGATCCCATCCACCCTCCATCCATGGAATAAAACACACCCTTACTGTTCGTTCCATTTCCCATTTAAATAGAATGATAGGTAGCAGTTAGCGCGCGCGGCCACGTTGGTGTTTTATGTGCGGATATGCACCGAAAAGGGCCAATTAGACTTCAAGTAATTATGCCGTGGATGCGGATAGCAGCATTCTGCTCTCAGTGCTGATGGCGATCGCCTCTGCAGGGGATGGAGACCCTGGGTGACCCCGGCGCAGGGCAAACTAGCTAGCTACACGAACAAGACCACTTCAACACTTTACACTGTAATTTGGCAGCAGTGGCTGGCATGGATATCCAACGCAACACCCCAGCATGCATCCATGAACAGAGCAACGAAATTCATCCGGTCAACGGACCAAGTAGCCAAAAAAACGGCAAGATTTGTGCTGTTTCAAGTTCCAAATGAAAGTAGAATATCCAAGTCCTTAACATCTTGCGTACTGGTGATGGAAGCAGGTATAATTGCCATCTCGATCGACCTCAATCATGAGCGTGTAGAGTTGGGACAGCGAAACATATACTAGCTTACGCTAAGCTCAAGGCCAGGGACTGCACAGGAAGCGGTTTTAGGGTCTGTTTGGTTGGTGCTTAAGTTTGCCATATCTAAATTTAGGTAATGTGTGGCTGCCACAGAAAGTGTGACTAACAAAATCGAAGCCATATTTGTAGTAAAGTTTGGCAAGAAACTGAGTCTATGACGTATAGGGCAGGGTGCTAAGAAAGTGTGGCATGGTACAGTTGCGTCAGTGAACCAAACAGCTACTTAAAAACTATGGTATACCTAACTTGTAGTTAAGTAACTTCTGATCATAAACCAAACAGGCCCTTAGTTTCCTCTCGCATTCCAAACACGACCTTAGATTCTGAGATCAGCTGATCTAGACACCGCTGCATCACGTCACATGGGTGTAACTTTGTTTACACATAAGCAGTGTTCGTTCCTTTCTGTCCTTAATACGATTTAGCCGACGCTCCCAATGTTGGCAAGCATCATGTGTTCGTTTGGACAGCTTCACGGCGACATCAAGTATTAAATTTCCGTAGACCAGGCAGCTTTACGGAGATCAGGTCAGATCAGATCAAAGAAAAGGGCACTTCGATCTGGGCCACGAGGCGGGCCCGTGGGGCCACGGCGCAGCCACGGTTAGGCCAGCGGCGAGAGCGCTGCCTTGCGGGCGTGGCACATTCTTTCCCCGCCGCTCCAGAGGCTGCTCGCTGGGCCCCGCGGCAAATATTTGTCACCACGTGGAGTGCCACGTCGTCCACGGCCGCCGTTCGGCTGCCTAGTAGGCAAAGCTGGCAACCTAGCTTTTCGATGGAACAAAAACGTGTGTTTTCTTTTGGCATGTGATTTATAGGTTTTGGTTTAAAATTTTGAATTCTGACTATTTACGTGATAAAGTACAGAGGTAGATACTCACGTACGATTTTGGCTGATATAGATAAAATTAAGATAGTATATATTACAATTAATTTATAAATTTTATTTTAAAAAAACACTCCATTTAAAAACTAGTTGCTGTAGAAATTCAAATTATAAGCTAAGAACTCACCCAAAGACCAGGTTTTGGGGACGTAACTTTTCTAAAAAGCTGCTTTTGGTTTTTTAGCTTTCCGAAAAGCTGTTTTTGGTTTTTTTTAAGCTAAAAGGCTGCTGTAGCTGATTACGGTATCTTAACTTAGGGGACTGTTTAGCCATCTAACTTTTTGTTGGGTTAGCTCGCTGTTTGAGCGCATGAAATGAAATGTCTGATATACCTGTGACATAAGTATACCACTTATTTGTAGCTGATATACCACTTATTTGTTCGCTAAAAAGGCCAAAATATCATTTATTTCATACCTTATTATATAATTTTCACTTGAAAATTAATTGTAGAACTTTTTTCTTTACAGAACTATCGTTTATGCAAAAGATATTGACATTTCACTATTGTTTGATCAGTTTATGCAAAGAAAAATGTTGTATAGAAAAGAACTGCAATTCACCTTCCTCTCCAATGCTCCAAGCCTCAAGATATCACATTCTTTACTGTTAGTTACACATATCCGTGCAAGAAGACCAAATTTACGAAGTTGAAAGATGTACAGAGAAACAATGGCTTCAATTCAGAACATGGACTTTTATCAATTCAGAACAACAATGGCTTAGAAACAGAATAATTAACACCAAATACTCGTAATTAACACCAAGGCCAGTGGACACCGCTCAACAACACAGATTGGGGCACTTTCTACAAGCTAATTCATGAGCAATTCAACAACACAGATCGGGACTGTGAGGTGCGGCGGCGGCCACTCATACATTGTTCAATTTGTCCATAGGCTGTGCAATTCCGAACTCCGTTACACTGTTCTGCATCCTTTACTCTTCAATCTACATTCTACAACGAGACATGTTCGTCAGATCGAAATACTGACACGAATTGATAGATGGGAGATTCAGGATTACATGAACACAGATAAGTTGTTTTATACACGAACGTAAATGATTACAAGAACGTATAGAAATTGATCTCAACTAATGTGAACATCGAGAAATTTATCTTTAACAAGAGATCTTGAGATAGTCCAGCAGATTATTCTTGCAACAAATTTCTTTTAGTAGTTCAATCTGTCCGAGAGAAACGCACAAAAATATCACAAGGTACATTCAATTCCAGATCAATCCGCAAAAAACCATGGCAGGCACGCTGCATTCATCTGTACACATCAATAAGAAAGCAAAAACCAAAAGCTGAAAAAGAACAGAACCTCAGTAAGCCAAAAAAACTATAGGTTCTTCCATCTTCGGCATTCAGTTGGACTTCTACTCCGCCTAATTCATGTTGGCTATGGATAATAGTTTTGGGCTCTAGCTCAAAATAAATAATATTGATTAAAAGAAGTTGCTTTTAGAAAGAGGGAACAAGTGGTGAAAAAATAAGCGAAATATGTATATGAGACGAAAACAAGAGAAGGGGGATGCATGATGCGCTTATGACCCCTGCTTTCTCCCTAGAGTGAGACGGGAATGGGAAAAGTAGAGAAATCGTTTTGAGAAGCCGTGTGTTCATATTAACTTTTGGCTCTTCTAAGCAGAAGGCTGAAACAGAAGCGAATATAAACATGACCTTTAAGCTATTGTGAAGCTAACCCATCTAGGGAGCTTTCCGCTTTTTCGAAGCTGAAGCTAGCTTAAGGCCACGTTTCAAACGGTGATGGTTTTTAGAAGTCAAAAGCTGTTTGATAGAGCGAGATGAAAATGGGAGGAGTACAAAAACTTTTTGACAAGCTATGTGTTCATATTAACTTTTGGTTTATCCAAACAGAAGGCAAAAACAAAAGCCAATATAAATATGCCCTTAAGCTGCTGCAAATCTAACCCATCTAGGGAGCTTTCAAAGCCAAAAGCCAGTTTAAGGCTGCGTTTCAAACGGTGATGGTTTTTTTGGCTTCTAGAAGTCAAAAGTCGTTTAGAACACGTTGGTTTCTTAACGTAATTTTTCTCTTTCTTCTTTGCATTAAATGTGAATATATAACGATATTTTTTATTTTCTTTTAATTGAATAACTCAGAAAAAGTAAATCGTCGTTGCTGTCAAAAACTAAAAACTAAATGTAAAGAACCACGATGCTTTAGACGAGGCTTTAAAGCTAACCAAAGAGGTAATCTATGATGATTAGGGGGTGAAAAGTGGATATGAATTATTTGTATTATTTGGTTACCGTATTTGATAGGATGCAAATATAGTATATATATATTTCATCTGATTTACAATTTCTATTTTATTCGTATACATATTCGAATTCGCATAAAAAATATGGATTCGAATATGGTATGGATTTTTACCATCTGGAATGTTATTTTATCCGAACTATCCGTATCCATATTTGTATTCAACAAAGTAATATGTATATTTTATTACAATACGACTAATTAATTGGACAAAGTTTTTTTTAAATTGAATGTGAATTCGTGTTTCTTTAAGTGAAGTAAATGAACTAGAATGATTAAGCGTGATTGTACGAGGATAAAATGTCATTAATATCTTCATATTATATAAATTATGAGGATATCAGATTCGATCTAATTGAGTAGATATTCAATTCGAAATTATTTCGTTACAATATTCGATTCGTATTTATATTTAAAAATATTCGAATTCATATTTATATTTATTTATAAATACGAATATGAATATGGTTTAGACATTATCTTTTCATCTCTAACTACGACGCTTATCGCACGAACTACAGGCAGATCTAAACTAATAAACCACCAGTTAAAATTATCCTACATCCACCAAACAATTACTTGCTCCACAGTCATAGTCTTAACTACGTCCACACCACAATATGCACCCAGAAATACACCATCATAAAAACGTGCGCACCAGATTAACTCTCCACCATTCTCTCTCCTTACTCAACCATATCCGACGGTCATCCTTCAATGGATCTGCAATACCCCTCCCGCGTCCCTCACGCTCGCCACCAACCCGCTGCGCCCGTCCGAGCCCATCTCGCCTCTCCCCGCCGCCGCCGCTTCACCCGCGCGGCCGAGAGCACCGATCCCCTCCCCTCCCGATCGCCATGGCCTCCACGACCTTCGTCGCTGCCAAGTTCCTCCTGGCCACCCACCTCGACTCCTCCCCTGCCTCTCCCCGCTCCGGCCCGCCCTCACCGCTAACCTCTGCTTCTCCCCCTGCCTCGCGCCGCTGCTCCTCCATCCCGAACCGCGCTCATCCCCACCGATTCCTCCGCACCCCTCGATTGCTTCGCCCCCGCGCTGCTGCCGCCTCCCGCTCTCCTGCTCCGCCGCTGCCCAACCGCATCCGCCCGCAGCCTCCCGCCGCATCTGCCCATCTCCTCCTCGCCCATCTGCCCCCAAACTCTCCATCCCCTCGTCACCGCCTCCCCTGACCACGCCGCCCCTGTCCTCACGTCGACCGCGCCCCCTCCATCCTCTTGGCGACAATGGCGCCGCTCCCGTCCTCTCGCTAACTCCGCCAACGCCGCCGCCGTAGACTCTGACGCGGCAGCGTCCCGACCTCCTCTCCTCGCCATCCAACCGCTGCCATAGGGGTTGAAGCGGAAGCCGGAGTCGCCGGCGCCGACGCCCTAGAAGCTCCCGTTCCGGGCTCCCGAGAAGGCGGCGGCGCGGAGCCGGTTCAGGTTGGTCCCGCTTCCTCCCCTCCTCACACGCCGCCCTCACCCGTCTGCCGTCCGCCTCGCCTCCTTCTCTTCCCACCCCGCGCCGCTGCCTCCTTCGCCCCCCACTCCTCCCCTCCTCACGCGCCGCCCTCACCCGTCTGCCGTTCCGTAGCGGCCGCGAAGGAGGAGGAGATCAAGCTCGCGGAGGTCGCGGGGGAAGGCGGCGGCGAGAAGCGGATGGACGACCCGGATAGCGCGGCGCGCAGCGCCGACAAGCAGGCTGTCGAGGACGAGGGGACTGCCACTCCAATCCCTGAGACGGTGAGATGTTTCTATCATGTTTCACTTGTGCGGTTGTGCCTACTATGCGTGGGTTTGATACAATCATACAACATTTAGCTTTATGATATTTTTCCGTTGATGCATCCGTGAAGTGAAATTTTGGTTTAACTTGCAAAGTGAGATTTTTGAAGGCTAAGTGACCTGTTCTGGTTGGGATTGTTCAAACCTTTGTTGAGGTTATCAGATAGATTATAGATATATGGGCTTATTAGCTCGCATAAATCGGTTCTGTGACGTCTATTTTGCCCTTTTCTCCCCAAAGGCGTTAGCTTGCAGTTTGGCTCAATGATTTTTGCTTTAACCTATGCCTGTTTGTTCTTTACAGGTTCAGGTGGGCAATTCTCCAAAGTATAGAGTTGACAGAAAGCTTGGGAAAGGAGGATTTGGCCAAGTATATGTTGGCCGCCGCATTTCAGCTAACGGTCCAGGCGCTGTTGAGGTAATAGAGGATTTTTCTACTAACCCACTTGGAAAACTGCAATTATCACCTGTGGGTAGTATTAGAGCAGTAATGTTTGAGCATAAGAGCAGTAAAGGATGCAACCATGGGCCTCCTTATGAGTGGCAGGTTTACAAGTAAGTGGATACATGATCTTATGATTTGGGGTATAGCTAGATGTAGGTTTTGCTGAGATACTCTCAAGACACAGGTGCTGACTGATTTTCATGGTTATCACATGTGTAGCACCCTCGGTGGTATTCATGGTGTTCCTCGAGTCCACTACAAAGGGTGCCAAGGGGATTACTATGTTATGGTAATGGCACTTTGTTTGGACTGTTACAACAGTAACTTCTTTCTTTCTGCTCATTTGTAGATGTTGGTTAACTTGGTTTAAACAATGCAGGTCATGGATATGCTCGGACCCAACCTGTGGGATGTCTCGAATAATAATTCCCACTCGTGAGTTGTCAGATTTACCCAACATTTTCCATAGGCTTTTTAGCTGACCATTAACAGCACTCTTTGTTTTGCAGAATATCCGTTGAAATGGTTGCTTGCATTGCTATTGAGGCTATGTCCATACTTGAAAAAATGCATTCAAAAGGGTCAGTTGGCATCCCTAATCATTAGCCTTCCACCCTTCCCCCTCCTCACAATACCTTTTGTTTGATGTATTTGTTACCTGTGCTGACAAATTTGTAACAAAAAATGTTTTGCAATTGCAGATATGTTCACGGTGATGTCAAACCAGAGAATTTCTTGCTAGGGCCTCCTGGAACTAAATTTACCTGCCCGTCAAGTAACGACATGGAGGCACGACATCTCATCGGCATATTTCTGGAAATGTCCATTTTCTTGAAGGTTTCGATGAGCATTTTCCTGGAGGATTCGATGAGCAATGCAACAATTGACTCTTGCATGAATGCTGCTTGTCGTGACGTAGAAATTATGACATTTGCCTTTTGATGGAGATGATCAGCAGCCTTGCACTTGCATGCATCGTTGGCTTATAGCTGATTTTAGCAGCTGTGTTCTTGGTTTTATAAATGCGTGTTGCTTTCATAAAAGTTGCCATATTAGCAATAATTATTTATATAACTCAACATAGTATTAAGTATTAGCCAACATTTTTTTGTGTGATGGTGATTGATAAGCTTTAAAGTCAAATAATTGTGCTTACTGGACCAACTATCATGTTGACTCTTGATTTATGTTAGACTTATTGCGGGATCCACGCCAGTTTGCTAACATGACTTTACGCAGGGAATCTCTTCAATCAAGAACAAAATGGTAGCAAACTATTTCAATGCTATGACATGAGATCTACTATTGCAAATATATATATAGTTTTCTTGACATTTGAGTATGTACTACTTTAAATAATATGCCACCTTGCTGTGTTTTTATATATTGTTTATAGTTATTCACAGATAACCTGGTCATTGACATTTGTCTACAGCTGTAAATGACTTGTGTGCCTTGTAATTTTGCAGGATCAATGCCAGTTGTGAACTCGACGACTTTGAAAATCTTGAATCTCTCTTCAAATGTGCTGTCAGGTTCATTACCAGCCACTGTTTGCAAGTGTATCTCAGTTGATCTGAGTGGGAACCTGCTTTCTGGGGAACTAGCTATATTGCGTGCTTGGGATGGTATAGTGGAGGTGATTGACTTGAGCTCAAATAAACTGGAGGGAAGCTACCCAAATGATGCCTCGCAGTTTCAGAACTTAGTCTCCCTGAAGTTGCGGAATAATTCATTGTCAGGATCCGTCCCTTCGGTGTTGGGAACCTATCAAAAGTTATCCTTCCTTGATCTCAGTCTCAATGCACTTGGGGGACCTGTTTTGCCTATTTTCTTCCTGTCCCCTACTTTGACAGTGTTACACCTTTCTGGAAACAACTTCACTGGAACTATTCCATTTCAGAGCACTCATTCAACAGAATCAATACTGCTATCTTCTCAACCTGCTCTCAAGATTGTTGCTCACATAATTTGGTTGTTGTAATGTTCCCTGAAAGTATAGCTTTAATTTCAAGTAAACAAACATAAGTTCAAGTATGCCTTTCCCCCTCAAGAATACACAAGAAGTTGCTTGTCATTCCATTGACAAGCTGAAAAGTTCAAGCATGGTCGCTAATAGTGTTCAGCTCAACTTTAAAAGTATCCATCCACTTCAACTTCTAACTTAATCTACCTACCATTTTAAGTCATCTATGACTGATGATATCTATATGTTCTTTTTTTCCAAAGCAAGAAAGCATGAATTTTATGCCTTTTCAGGTTATTGCAAGAAAGATTATTGTTGGATCAGTGATTCGAAGAATCGGAGTGAGCACGTTGTTTCTACTAAGTGGATTGATGCATTTGATGATTCTTGCAGGTAGAGAGATGGCAGAGACCGTGTTCACTCCGTCCTTGGAAGGGATGAAGCATGTCAAGTCAGAGAGCGGGGTCATGCTCACCAAGCCCTTCCTTGATGTGTGCAAGCAAATCTTGCCTGTCTTGGGTAACTCCCTTCGCTCGTGTTTGCCATCGACTCACTTCTCTTGTGATGCGTTGGACTGTTAGTCGCATGAGGTTCAGATCATTAGCTAGGTTGCTTTATTGAATTTGTGATGATTGTGTTTAATTCTGTAGTGGGGTGCAGGCGTGCAGCAGTAAACAGCCTGAGTAATTTTTACATGTGACGGATGTGTTGTCTAACCAAATTTTCAAGAGTTTTGAGATTAGCCTTTTGCCAATGGGCAATTGTTTGTACTGCTCTTGGAGATGTGCAAGTCTAAATAAGCAAAAAGGATAAGTGGATTTGAGAGCCTTTGGCATTTGACTTTAGCATAGGCAGATGGCCTTGTCGTTTTATGCTTTTCCTCGTTGATTTTGCTGCAAATTTAGTATTGCTCTTTGACTTCTTAGTTGTTGCATCATTGAGCATTCATACCAATGACAACCTTTTGGGAATTGGAAGTTGGGACATCCGGTGCTGTTGTGGGGTGTGCTGGATTGCTCTAATTTGTATTACTACACATGTAGTCCTTCTCCAAATACCTAATTTGTCACATCTGTTGCCTGAGCAGGATTGATCTGTGACCTTTCGTGGGAAAGCACCGTTGTATTTAATGCGTGAGTTCAGTAGAGTCATCTATCTTATTCTGAAATTTAGTTTTTATTGCTCTTGATATGCTTGTAAATGTTGAAGATTTGAGCACAGATCTTTGTTGTGCTTGCGTTAGGCCTTAAATCAAAATCTTTTGTATTGGCTTAAACTATACAGAGCATATCCATCTGTATTTGCAGTGTAGTGGTAGTTGATGATTTGAGAATGATCAGCTTATCCATCCGTATTTGTAGTATAGTAGCTGATGGGTAGAGAATGCTGGTCGGCTTATGTTTTCCCCATTTTAGTCTTTTTATTACCATCTCCTTTGTTCTGATTTTTTTGATAAAAAAATTGTTTGTTGCATCAGTTTTGGATGGATTGAGCACAAAGGGCTTTGCAAGCATGTTGTCTTCAACTAGCAGTGAGAATGTGTCGACCGGAACTGGTACCCTGCCTCCCATGCCGCCCCCGCCATCATACATGTGAGTTTGTTTCCTTGTTTTGTCTGCCTACGCCATTCTCAATTTTACCCCCGCATAATGGCTTGTTGCAAAATCCCTGCAGTGGTTCCCCTGTTTTCTGGATTGGAGTTGGTGTAGCATTGTCTGCGGCATTTTCCATGGTGTGAATTCTGCTTCTTGTTATGCTTTAATGTGTTGTACTATGTGTCTTCTCTTTGTAACTTAATAATACTTGGTGGTTGGTGTATCAGATCTCTTCAATGGTAATCGAAGTCTTCCTTCCATCTTCGAGGCAGGATCCATCTCAAGACAGTGCAGAGTTAACTTTAGTTATATGTTTTGGTAAATCTTAACGAGGCAGGATCTTGCAAAGTTCTTGAGAGAAAGCAGAGATAATTATGTCTGTTTTATGAGAATTTAATTTTGCAATGAACTGTTTAATCAGCAATCCACATATCCATGGTTCTTGTTATAATCCACTAATAAATTCAGTTTTTCAATGTTGGTTATATTAGAACTATTTCCATGTAGTAGTGGTAGGTATCTGCTAGGCAAGTGATCTCTTTTACTCAATTGATGTTTAGCTCAGAGTTGCAAATTTTGCATACACTGGTATGATAGGTCATTCCCTTTTTGTGCTGATATTGTTTGGCCTTATTATGCAAGTGCTTCCTACTGGACTATGGTTGCTTTAATTAGATAGTGCGAAGCACAAGAAACCAATGGACATTTTATCTTATTTTGTATTTTACCGTAGCGTTAGCACGGACACACTACTTCTCTCCTAGATGCTCCCCTCTAGATTAATCGGACTAAGATGCCATGAATCGCCATAGCCGTAGTCCCCTGCACCGACCACCGCCTGCACGTAGTCGTAAAAACACTGTAGCACAAGTTGTATTAGTGGTCGTACAATTTCTGTAGCAACCCGGGTCGAAGAGTTCATTTACGACCACGCAGTCGAAGCTGCTACCCAGCGGTCGAAGTCACGACCACGCGGTTGTTCCAACCACGAAAACGAACTTACGACCACGTTACCTTTTACGACCATGCGATCAGAAACTCGACCGCGTTGAAATCTCGTAGTCGTAGCTCCCTACGACTACATAGGAAGACTACCGACCACGCTCGTTTACGACCGCTCAAAATTATTTACGACCACTCTGGGTCATTTACGACCACTCTAGAATCATTACGACTGCTTAGAATCATTTACGACCACTCCTGAGCCGTTTACGACCACCTAGGGAGATTTACGATCACTCGGCACCATTTACGACCACCCCTCGCACGCTATCGTAACTGACCCCTCGGCCGCTATGACCATGCGGTCAGATTTACGACCACGTAGCCGTTTACGACCACGTCGGTCGAACTCACAACCATGTGGTCGGATTTACGACCACGGTGGTCAAACTTATGACCACGCGGTCAGATTTACGACCACGGTCATTACGACCACGTTGTCGTTCGGACAACCAGCTGAAGGTCCCGCCTGTCAGACTTTTAATCTTTTTCCGAGTTTACTAAAACAAAGAGCTTCAAATGGTTATAACTAATTCATTTTAACTCTGAATTAAGTGAAACACATTTCTAAATTCATCTAAAATCAAAATCTAACCAATGGAACCGAGATCATGTGCTTTTGAATTCATTTGAATTTTTCTATGGGGATTTGTTTGCCTTAAAGATTTTTGATTCAAAATTTCACGCACGATTAAAATAGTGTATGAGGCTCAAGAAGAAGAAGAAGCAGAAGCAGCAGCTCTAGAAGCTCAAGAACTAGACCAGTGTGGTCGTAGTACGGGTTTACGACCACTCTGGTCGTGGTCCAAGGTCCCAGGAAGTTTTACCACCAAGTTGGTTGTGGTCGAAAGTCACCAGGGCAGTTTACGACCATTTAGTCGAAAGTTGAAAACCTGCCAGGAGAGTTACGCCCACTGCAGTTCATTCTGAGCCTGGTCGAAAGGGTTTACGACCACGTTGTCTGTGGTCAGAAGTTGTGACGGCCACATTGGCCGTGGTCGGAAGCTGCTAAATCGATTTACGACCACGTTATGTCGTTTACGAATACTTTGGCGCTTACGGCCATGTTGGTATTTACGACCACATTGGCCTTTATGACTACGACGATCGTGAAACTCGTGCACATTGGACGGAAGTGGCTTCGACCACGACGAAAAGTGTTGTATGTGCTCGGGAAGGGCTTCGACCAGCGCGAAACTCGGTGCACATGGTCGGAAGTGGCTTTGACCACGACGAAAAGTGTTATATGTGGTCGGGAAGGTGTTTAAATCACGCGATAACCGGTCGTAGCTTCTGTTAACCGGTCGTATGGTCTCGCGAAGCGGTCGCAAGACCTGGGAATCGGTCGTAGGCTTTTGAGCATTGCGTGTTGGGTGGTTCCGACCGGTCACGTATTTATGTAACATTCATTTTGTGACAAAAATATTTGGTTATACAATACATGAGACGTGCAGGATTTGATGAAATCATACATCATGTCATGAATAAGAAGAGCCAGGTGTTTTTCGTGGATGGTCCAGGAGGAACAAGAAAGACATTCTTATACAAGGCACCAAAAATATTGTGTATAAAGATGTCCTAGCATGGTGATGTGGTAAGTAAATAGTCCACAAACACCTATTTCTTTACTGTGTTTCATATTTCTTTATGTGACAAAAATGTTTGTTTTCTTTGTAGCCTCAAGTTTAAACAATGTGGGGATGGAGAAAGTCGTCGGTGGGTGAGTCCAATGATGTTGTCGCCTCCTCAAAAGATCAGTCGTTATGTGGCATTCATTATGTGACAAAAATATTTGGTTATACAATATATGAGACGTGAATCTTAATGAATCTGATTGTTCGTTTTATTTTTTTACAAATTTTATCTTGTTCGTGCGGTCAAAACCCGAGTCGTGCGGTCAAAAAATCGGTCGTGCACTCAAAAAAATCGGTCGTGCGCTCAAAAAAATCGGTCGTGCGCTCAAAAAATCGAAACGGGCGGCCGGCGCGGAGGGCGAGGCGGTCGTGCGGTGTGGTACCGCACGACCCGTGCTACAGTGTGGTCGTGCGGTACCACACCGCACGACCGGACACGTGTCGGCTCCAGGTGAAACGTGCACTCGGGAGGGGTCCAGATTTGGATTTTTTTTCATTTGGGGGCTAAAAATGAAAATTTGGGTGTCCATGGGTCCAATAATGTCCAAAATTCGGATTACGCAAACGAATATGAAAAAAAATCGGCAAAAAGCTAGAAAATAACGAAATTTAGAAATAGTGAAAAATAAGTTAGAAATTGAAAGCTTAAGCTAAAATGAGCGGAGGCTAAATAAGGAAGGGCAAAGAAATCACTCTCTTTTTTTCACTTCTTTGCCCTCGAAGGAGCGGTAACAATGGACGGCATCAGCGAGGAGCTCCATTTCTTGATTGATGGTGTATTCTATATTCACATGGAGTTTCGGCCTCTTGTGTGCCCAAATATTTTGATACCGAATCACGAGTTTGGCTAGCTCGGGACGTACTCCGGCGTCAGGGTCGTATAAGTTAAAACCGCAGCTCCAGCTGAATCTGACCCAGACATTCACATGCGGAGATACGTGGCACAGGCAAGGAAGGCTTGTGAGGCTCAACTTCGACTTTGGTATATACGGCCACTGCGTGTTGCGGGGAACCAGAATCTGTTCAGATTTCTGCTTCACCACATGCATGCAAGTTCTGAAAAGTTTTGTTTTTTGGTTAACTCCACAAGAACTCGAGTCTAGACTCCGGCTTTCCAGAGCCGGCTCCTGTGTAGGCCTCCAGTTCACATGCAGCGATTGACATGTCACAAGCATCACAACGACCACGTCTTGCGTTTCAGCTCGGTTCACCATGTCAGCATTTGCCAAAAAAAAAAAGGATCAGTTCAACATTTTCCGATAGCAACCCTAGGATTTATCAAACGTACACATGTATTGATCGAATGCCTTGCATGCGTCTGGCAAGTCACACTTGGCAGGCACTGGCTAAAATATGTAAAGAACGCAAGTGTGTCTTGTGTGGGCGATCGATCGCCGAGTCACAATCCTAGCAAGCACTCTTAATTTCACGCTTGCTTGGCAAGCTCTCCCGTGGCAGTGTGGGTGAGCACAACCAACAAGCAAATGCAACGGAAGTCCCACGGTTAGTTGCAGGAGTGCTGGTGTTTGTTTTGCCCTCGCCTATAAAACGGGAGGCCACGCAAAGATCATTTTGCATGGTGCAAATGTTTAGCTCTCCACATAACGAAGCAATATAACGCAGGACAAGATCCTCTATCTACTACGTACTACTGACAAATACATTGTCTGTGCAGGGTAATACTTGTACTATTATCTCAGCTATCGGTTTCATTGTAGATTATCAATTACCATTGCCTAGCTAAAGGTTGCATTTTGGTGCTTAATTACTGCAGAGTTGGTACCGAGAGAGAATGAAGGTTTATCTGACGGGGAAACTGGGGCTCTTGTTCATATGGATTACTCTCCTCGAAGGTAACATATAGTAGGCTTGAACTAGCTTGTTCAAGTCGATTAATGTAGTGCTGGCAGCTAGCCAGTCCCCAGCAACAGCAAGAGGCTATCATGCATCGATCCTTGCAAGAACCTCCACGGATAAAGTTCAATTAACCGATCGCTACTGCATATATAGCTGCATACCTGCAGTTCGTATCTTGTAACCTAGCTGATTCTTCGTCTGCATGCATGCAGCAGGTTGCATGGTGAAATCTCTTCCTTACGATTATTCGGCAAGCATCGAGGCAAGTCCCTAGCTAGCTCCCCTATATATTGCTACTCTCTTGCTCAACTCATCGTACGTGTGTATAGTACGCGTACATCCACAAGGGCCTATAAAAACTTCGCCGGTGTCCGGAATTCCTACATAATTTTTCTAGCTGATCGCGGGTCGCATAACATAATTTATCGATCGCACGCTCCCGCTGCGAGCTAGAATGGGATCTCTTTCTGAATAGTATGGAAAATGATTCCATACTATTGAGAGTACATACTCCTACTCCTTATATACTACTTAAATGATATTTTTATATATTTTTTTAACATTTTGAGCATACTCCAATAATAATTATTTGATACTCGAAAGTGAGTTCCATGAAAAATTTTCATTAAAGTTCATTTTTTATAGTATAATTTGTGTACATACTCCTTTTAGATATAAAAAAAGTGTATATAGCAAAAATAAATTAAAGAACTCCGATGAAAAATTTCCAACCAAGTCACATTGAAGTATCTTATAATTACTATTCAAATATATCAAAAGTTATAAATAAATATAACATATTCGTTTAAGTGATATATTTGAAGTGAATATATATATATATATATATATATATATATATATATATATATATATATATATATATATATATGACACTGAAAATGCCTAAGCACTAAGTCTATCTATCTTTAAATTGCTTTTAAATACGTGTAGGTGCAATAATATATAATATATCAGAATAAAAAATCTTAATTATGAATAGAAAATTTTAATTATAGATAAAAAGTTTCGAAAATACCATGCACGATAGCGACCGGCCGGCGCTGTGCGTGTCGTGTAGACGTGTTATATAAGCTAGCTCGACAAAAATTATGCACAAGTGCTGGTTTTCTTTGCTGGTCTCATTAATTAATTATGTCTGTACGGCAAAGCAAAGTATCTGCATGTTGCCAAGATAGCAACATGGCTTCCTGCGTGCCTTCATTAACGATGCCCAATAGATGAAACTTGTACGAAGTGGCATCGATATGATCTTCGTACTTCCAACCGATTAGTTAATGCAGAAACGATCGATGTCTCCGGTCACGTCACAGCTGAGAGAAAACAGCCGCCTAGCCCACTCAGCTAATCACGTGATTAGGCTGCAGATTGGGCTGTAACTTCGAACCATCTATCTAATTGTGCAAATTGGCGTGACATGGATCGCAGCGAACTGTATCAAACTCACACTGTTACGTCGGCTGAGTTGTTAACACTGTGACGTCCGCGTGCATGATGCAGTGCTTGCCGGAGCCGCTTGAGCCTCAGTACGGGGGCGGCATCGTCCGGAACGCCGATTTCAGCGGCGGCCTCCGGGGCTGGTCGGCGTTCGGGTACGGCAGAGTCGCCGAGGGCGCGTCGGCGACGGGCAACAGGTTCGCCGTGGCGACGAACCGGACGCGGCCGTACCAGAGCGACAGCCAGAAGGTGTACCTGCAGAACGACACGCACTACACACTGTCCACGGCAGATTGCTGTACTGCGCAAAACCAGAGATACACTGGGTATTTCAATTTAGGCTATCCTGCAACGAACTTGCGGATTTCTTTCACATTCACTGGAGAATATTTGCGGAACGACCTGAGCGGAGTCCATCAGCTTCCTTCGATCCCTTCATCGGCAAAACCTCCAAGATTCATTCCCCTGGACGATTCAGCAGCAGGGCTAGCTGGGCGATGTGGCTTAATCCCCCATGAACATTTGGTCATTTTTTTTCTTCCAGATGGAGCGTCTGATCCAACACACTAACTGCGACCGCACGTTCGTTGATGCAGTACAATACCGATCAGAGGTTGACGTGGCACGCTGTAGAGGATTCAGTTGGACCATCCAAAAAAGATGCAGAGTAACCTCTTTTGGAAAGCAGAAATGTTCACCAGAATTTCATATGATTTTCACAAAAACTAGTTTAATTCTCACATAAATCAGAGAAAAGGAAAAGAAGAGATCTCGATCTCTTGTAGTTGTAGTACCTCTTTTAGTTTTGAGAAAAAAAAAAGTGAGCTCCCAATTGATCCTCGTCATCCTGCCAAGTGCTACAGTACTAGGCCTGCTCATTTCATCTTCAGTTTGTAGTTTCTGGCTTATTTTTCACTATTAATAAATTTCGTCTTTTTCTGAACTTTTTGATTTTCCCGTATTCGTTTGCGTTGTCCGTGTTGAGCTAGCATATTTTTTGTATTTTTAATTTTTTTATATTTAATTACACCAAATAAGCTACCTTCAGCTATAGTGAAATTTCAACCACTACAGTGTAATTTTAGCTTAAGGCACAACTTTTCAGGCCAACCGAGCGGGCCTTCTAGTTACCAAGGGAGTGCACGTACTGCCTAAGCTACCTGGCTACCTGCTCAGGCCAAAACATACATTGGTTTCGTGGTGAATCGGTGTTTGGTAAACTAAGTAGCGATGCACTTCATCATCCCATACATCGCCAAATTTTGTATCCTAAGAAATGCAAGAAATTTGCGGTGCTTAATGAGCAGAGCAGGCTTCCTTCTTTTTACCAACAGTTTGCAGGTTTTCACAACAGAAGCTGCTACAAAATTGTAGTCCAAATTTCCGATTTCTATATGTTATCATGTTAGTACATTTTCATCTTAATTTTACGCACAAAAAGATCGCTGCATTCCAGGGGGAAAATGTATATTCACCCAATATTTTAACTGCAGCAGCCAAGAGACAAGTGGTATATATATATATAAACACCTGGACAAACAATGTGCCGCATAAATGGAATCCTAAAAATTAGTAAGATAGAGATCGCCCCACCAACCAAGATGCTTTACCTGGAATATTTTTCTCACCCTGATAGTTTGCGATCTGGGAACGATCGATCAATGTAAACAAGCATTAAATAACTCGGATATTTTTGTTCATGATCACGAGTCTAGGGCTCGATGGCTCCAAACTCTCAAATAAATTATACAAAGTGTCAGTCTATACTATAATGTCAGCATAGACACTTTTAGCATATTTTGAATCTATATTTATAAAATATCTATAGTCACGTGATAATTGTAAAAATATCACTTCTATCGCACGGTGCCTGAGCGGCAGCATTGGGAGGGCGACATATGCCCTCGATCGCATGGCCAACGTGCGGTGGCCCTCGGCCGAACAGCCACCATGCGGCCGTGGGAAGGCCACACGACCACTGTGTGGTTCCCTCTATATCGCTCAGCCACCAAACGGTGGATAATTAAGCCAGCTGATTGGTTAGCTTAATTACTTACTTTAATTACTAATTTATATTTACTAATTATTCAGATTTTTAAATATAGAAAATGAGTTCAAAAAATTATAAAAATTTATGTGCAACCTTCTTACACAACGTACTTGATTGTATAATTTTTAATAATTTTATCTGCAATAAAT
This sequence comes from Dendrocalamus latiflorus, assembly GCA_017311315.1. NCBI lineage: Eukaryota > Viridiplantae > Streptophyta > Magnoliopsida > Poales > Poaceae > Dendrocalamus > Dendrocalamus latiflorus. The sequence goes on from CM029651.1 coordinate 49,322,327, forward strand.
GTTGCTCAAAAATTTATACGATTATGCTATTTGTAAGAGTTGTTACATATAACAAATGAGCTCCAAAAATTACAAATTTTTAATGCAGCCTTTCGACATAGTCAACCTATTGTCTAATTTTTGGGATTTTATCTATTATGAATTTTGCTAGAAATATATACAACTGAACATTTAGTTTATCAAATTAATTCACATTTGTAGCAATTCGAGATGTAGTATTTTATGTATCGTGATTCGGTGTCATGATTTTATGTATCTCTTAGTTTATTAAATTAATTTATATTTATAGTAATTCAAGATGTAGTATTTTATGTGGTGGTTATTGCCAATTAATCAAGTGATTACTTAAATGATTAACTTCTTAATTTATTATCGCATGTGATTATTTATGAAATTATTATCATTTAATGGTAAATTTTAGCTATATTATTTTTAATTACTAACGACCAAGGGCTTATTGTGCTTTAATAGACACATAAGGTTATATTTTAATGGGATTTTTTGTTTATTGCGGTTGCTCTCTTCAGTATAGGCAGCTTGTTATTTTATGTATGTATAAAATTCTAGAAAAATTAAACAATTAGCTACACTGCATACAGAGCCTTTAAAAAATTGTAATGTTCGCACCTTATTTTTTGCATTAAAAACCGTACAAATCATTAATTTGTATGAATTTTCTAGGAAAATTTATAATGAATAAAATTCCAAAAAATAGGCAATTAGTTCAACTATGTCAAGAGGTTGCACATAAAATTTTGTAATTTTTAGAGCCCATTTGCTATATGTACTAACTCCTACAAATAGCACAATTGTATTAATCTTTGAGCAACATTCATAGTTGTTAAAATTATCAAAAATATTACACAATCAAGCACATTGTATCAAGAGGTTGTATAAAAAAATTTATAATTTTTTGAGCTCATTTGCTATATTTAAAATTTCAAATAAATAGCTAATATAAACTAGTAATTAAAGTAGGTAATTAAACCAGCTTATTTGTTACATCCTGAAGTTTTTAAATTTGAAAATATGGAGTTTGAGTTATTTTGTCTATTATAATATTTGAATTTGGATTTTCATAGTATTTTTAAATTCTTATTGAGCTCTCAAAAGTTAAAGAAATTCAATAAAGACCAAAATCAATAATATTAATGCTACACATAAGAATATACAAATAAAGGAAACTTAAAAATCTAAATTAAGAGTCTGAAAAGATGATCTATAAAATTTCAAGGGAGAATATTTGGTTAACCATAAAATCTCACCTCTAAAAATAATGGAATAAATAGTAAAGGAGTATACAAAATAAAAATGTTATGTTAACAAATATATATATGTATATATGTACATGTATACTATGTGAGAGAGTAAATAAATTAATATATGGGTACATACACAAAAATCAGAGGAAAGTAAAAATACATGTATAGGTATATATCTCAAAACCTATGTGCAAATGTATATGTAAGTGTAAAATTCAAATGCAAAAGCAAAAATAAAAGAAAAAGTAAAAAAATGAAACAGCCGGGCCGGCCGTTACCCCGGCCCAGCTCCTCTCCGCATGGGGCAGCGCCCCGCGGCCCATCTTCTCGCGCGCGCCCGCTCTCGCTGGCGAGCGGACCCCGCTCTCTCGCGCCCCTCCTTCCGCTGGCCGGTGGATCCGCCTCCACCCGCGCCTCTCCCTCTGCGCCGCGGGCCCGTGCCTCGCCTGCTCCTTCTCCCGCTGCCTCGCGGCCCCCCGCGCGCCAGGCCTCCCTCTCCCTCTGGCCGGTGGCCCTCCCGCCCGCGCTCTCTTCTTCCTCCTCCACGCGCCCGCAGCGCCGTTCGCTCCCTTGCGCTCGCTCTCTCTCGCGCCTGCCGCAACCAATCCGCTTCCTCTCTCTCTCACACCTCGCGGGCAGATTCAAAGCACCCCGCTACCTCTCTCTTCCACAAAATCTCGAGGAGATTTGGTTCATTTCCCCCCCGCCAGCGTGAGCAGGGCGGAGCCAGGTGCCGCTCTCGCCGCGCGCCCCCTTCCGGCTATAAAAACCTCACCTGGAGATCACAATCGCGCCGCGCTACCCTCTTCTCCCCTCCCCTGTAGGAAATTAGTCCAAGAGCCCCCCCAATCGCCGTCGACCCCTCCTTCTTCCCCAACTCCGGCGCCACCCTCCCCGCCGATTCCGGCCACCTCCGGGCGATCCCCAAGCTCCCAGAGCTTCGCGGGAGCGAGGTGAAGCTAACCCCGGCCTCCCCCGCACCTCCCGAAGCTCGTGGCCCGCCGTCGCCGGAGCCCCGCCCGAGCTTCCGCCGTCGCACGCCGCCGGCCCACCACCGTGCTCCTCCACCCCGGCCGCCTACACCAGAAGACTCCCCAGCAACCGGAGATTACATTCCACGCAGCTCCCGAGCTTCCCGACCACCGCTCGCCGCCGGCCACCGTCGCCCCCGACTCCTCTGCTCAGCTCCCTCCCGGAGCTACCTCAAAAGGTATACTTACCCTATATGGGTAAGCATCGCTCGGCTCGGCCGAGTGGCTTCCAGCGCTAACTCATTCTCCCCCTCGCTCCCGCTCGCTGACAACTGGGCCCCGCTCGTCAGCCGCTGCGGGACCGCCGGCCCACTGACAGCCGGACCCCACCCGTCAGTATATAATGTCGCTGACATGTGGACCCCACTGGTCAGAGACTCAGGATTAAACGAGATAATAAAAAGATAAAAATATTAAAATAACCAGTGGGTCCCACCTGTCAGATATTTTGTATTTTCTGGAATTAATTAAACCTGAGAACTTCAAATAATCATAACTTTTTCATTTTAACTCCAAATTGGATGAGACAAATTTCTAAATTCATCTAAAATCAAGATCTGTCCAATGGAACTGAAATCATGAATTTTAGAGCTCATTAGAATTTTAGTGATATTTACTGTGGTTTGCATAATTGAATTAAAAGGCTAAAATGCAAATTAAGGGAAGTAATAAAAGAAATCTATCTTGGTTAAATGTTCAAATTTAAAGACTACTAATAATTATAATTAAAATCTATGCCCATATTTGACATGCCTCCATTACATAAAATTTTAGCCGTAGGTTTTGTTAGTTAATAAATATTGAAATACAACTTTGTACTGCAAGCCTTGTTAGACAGATACGTTTATATTAAAAACTAGTAACAACTAAAATGTAGAGCCTTACTAAGCGAATATATATATAAGCATCTATAAGTATATGGAAGTAAGCAGTTAGAGAAATGTGGATAGCATGTATGCGACCCATTAACAATCATACTAGTGCAATTTTTATACACCTTAGACCCTATTGAAAATATAAACCCTATCATTAGCATACTGCCAACCATAAAATCTTAAATAGCAGCTAAAGTAGGAGCAAGCTAATAATAGTGCAATTAATTAGGTCTTGACACTAGCTTTGGTACATGGTGCATAATAAACATTAAGTATAATGGTCTATAAAGCAAGCTGGGACTCGTACCAATGGATCATAGTTTGAATTAAACTTAAACTAACGATAAACAAAGATAAATAAAATATGATGTAGGGATAGATTAAGGTTCATGCAAAATAGAGATGCAGCCTGGGATTACTGTACGTCAAATCTAGATTTACTAATCTAATTCTAATGGTACCTCTGATTCATATAAATGTAGCCAACTAAGATATGGTTGTCATTCCTATATCTTTAAAGATACATAAATTGGTAGTAACCTTTAATCAAAGGGTGTCTTTTAAGTAGAAATGTCTATATATGCGTGGCAAGTATAATAAAGTAACCCCTAGAGCATCAGAGGTTAAAAGTAATCTACCTAATGTAGCAGTGTGATTAGTAGTCATCACAAGCGTGCCATCGACAAATAAATCTCAACCGTAGACTCGGTAGAATATTGATAGTAAGGTATGACCTAAGTATAGCATGCTTGGTTCTAGATAAATAAATTTACATAACAATAATAATAACGTCAACACTGTAATAATAATTAAAATATACGCAGAATATCTACGATACCTAATATGAAGAGCCTCTTTAATTAAAAAGTCATGTTGGAGTACCTACAAAAATCCCTATGTAATCGGTAATTAAAATAATTTTACCACCTCGTATTTTAATGAACAAGGTAATATTAGCGCAGCCTAAAAATAAATAAATACATCTCAAACCGCTAAAAATATAAGCTATAAGATTAATTCGACAAACCAGAAATCATATACATCGTGTATATAACTCATGCCCCAACTTTTAGAAAGTCAATATTGGACAAGGCACTACCCTACACTCCACCACAGTCTTACGTCTACCCATAGGTCTAATACGGCTCATGGAACTTCCTTAATAAATATAAAAGTAATAAAAAGAAGTTATTAAATAAGATGCGTTAACCCGTAGTATTCAGTGCCATCCTCAAATCCAAAATAAGAATAACATCGTCAATATCCCTGTATCACGAACCCTCCTTAGCCTCTGCTTAACCCAACCATCACTTTGCCCCAACCTCGTGTAACCCCGTCAGTCCTTTGCACCCAATCAGCATTGCCTCAAATCACCCATTAAATCGTAATAAAACTAAATTGAATTTATTCCGAGTTATTTGGATCTTTTGAGTTATTTGCTTTCTTTTTGGATTCAGTCGTTTGTCGCGTAATTAGAAATTGAAGTTCGAAGATTCCACGGATCAAGCGAGATCAAGAGCGAGGCGAAGAAAAGATCCGAAGCTCAAGAGAAAGCATTGCGTGAGCTCAAGACCGCGGTAAACCGTGCCAGGCGAGTCAATACTTTGATCATGTTGAACCTACATTTTATGCAAATTATTTTAGTTTAAATTATCAAATTGCATGTCGTTATGTTATATACAAATACATGTTAATTTAAGATTTTAGTTACATGTCCATTGCTTGCTTGACTAATATTACACCTCCTTTGGAATACCTGAATATGTGAACCTTGTCGCCTTAGCAAAACTATAATAGTAACTTTCCAAAAGTAAGTCCATAATTCATATATGCCGTGCTTAGCATTGTTTAGGTAATCATGGGCGCGAGAACGCCCAAACATCACTTTAATCATGAGAAAAATTTGGTTGGGTCAGTCATGGTGGTAATGACTGATAAATGTTGGATATGATTATTTTATGTCTCCAAAAACCCCAACATGCTTAAATATCTGGGCGGATGGTTCGGGGGTGTGGTGCAGGTGTGCACGAGAGTGTGGTTTGTGGTAGAACCGTCCAGATACCACTAAGGACTGAATCTTGTCATGTCAACCCGTGTAAAATAGTACAACCACAAGTCTGTAAATTACAACTTGGCTTAGTAGATTTACCAGACCCTGAAAGTCATCCTTCCAGGAGGAGGTGTGGGATAGTGCAAGCGGCAGTCGGTGAGACGGCTTGAATGGGACACCCGGGTAGGGTGAAGTTCTGCTGTGGCGGGCTAGTAGGGGTGGGGAGCCAGCTGCTAGACGTTCAGAAGGAGAACATCCCGCACAACGTATGGGACCCACCGCAAGTGGGAGCGACCCATAGGGTGAAATGATGGAAGGGGCGAGGTACTTTGAACGGTTACTGTGATGGTCTGCTCAACCACATGTCTAAGGCATCGTGTGGGGCAACGAGTTGATTGTCTCTTGTGGTGAAAGTGTACAAACTCTGCAGAGTCAAAACTATTCGAATAGCCGTGCCCACGGTCAAGGGCAGACATGGGAACTTAACCAGATATAGTTCTATTTCAAAATGCTTTATGATGGGTTGGAAAAGTGAAAGGGCGATGGACTGCCCTGCTTTGGAATTGTCCTGGGTGTCGTCCCAGTGGTAAGTTAAGCGGCTATAACGCTGAAGAATTGCTATATGGTGCAGATGCCATGTAATGGTGGATGGAATCTGAATCACTATTATTACTGCATTCAACATATACGTGTGTTCAAAATGCTAGGTCTTAAGGAATTTTTATATAATTGTATTCAAAAGCACTCTTCGCAAAAGAAAATAAACTTAAGCCATCCTTGATTAGCCATACATGTTATATACTGCATTCTGTGTGTTGATTCGCGGAGCACGGGGTCGGAGTGCTCACGCTCGCTTTTGCGGCAAAATTCAGAATCAGGAGTCAAATCACCTCGCCTCAGCAACAAGAGTGGACAAGCTGGCAGATAAGATGAAGATGAAGATGTCAAGGGCTAGGTCGCGAACCTCCAGTTGGCTGCCTGTGGGCATGTCCTGAAGGTCCCACATGTGTGCTTCGTTCTTCCGCTGCTGCAATTTAATGATTTCGGCCTCATCGGCTCATGTGTAAGTTTGCTATTATATTTACGTTTCCGCATGATATGTACTTTGATAATCAGAACTGTAACTGTGTGCACTATCTACTGATCCAGGGAATAGTGCAGTTAAACACAGTAGATTCCGGATTGTAAAATCTGGGTCTGACATTAATTACCTGCCGTTTGGTGGCAGGGCAGCATAGAGGGAACCGCACGGTGACCATGCAGCCAAGGGGACGTGTCGTCCTCCTAGGGCTGTCGTTCGGTTACTGTACAGTAGAAGTGATATTTTTTGTAATTGTCGTGCGACCATGGCTATTCTTGTAAATATGAGTTTAAAATGTGCCAAAAATGCGGTATTGTCTAGTAGATGCAATGTTCTGCTATGCACAACCGCAATACTACCCCTGCATTCTATTATTTCTATATATGGTTGACCACTAATATACATAAAGTATTAGAATTTGTCACATTAAAATGTTATTACTAGATTCATCAGCAAATTACTTACATATGTTCTCCTAAAAAATTATGTCCATATGAGTCTATTTTTGAAGTATTTTTCTACTATATATAATTAGAAAAATAATGGTAAAAGATGTGTACCGGAGGCCTAGCTCGCAAATGTCTGGAAGACAAGAGTAAAGGTGCGTAGAACAAACTAGAAATCTCAAGGCAATCCAATGGTGTAAAACATGTTTAACTTCTATTAAAAAAATCAAATAGTTATATGCTTTAGTAAACGATACTTCCTCATGTCACAATATATGTTGTTTTCATCTTCGCAACTCTTCTCAAAATATAAGTCATTCTATAATTTTGATACATGTCCCCACCATTTTTTCTTTTATGCTTTTGCTAAATAAATGCTACCCCCGTCTGATCAACTCGGCTTCTGGCTTATTTTTCACTATTCATAAGTTTCGTCTTTTTCTGAAATTTTGACTTTTTGTTGAGCTTTTTTGCCGGTTCTTTTTTTCCCGTATTTGTTTGTATTATACGTAATGGGCTAACATTTTTTATATTTTTACATTTTTTTTAAATTTAATTATGCTAAATAAGCCTCTGTTAGCTACAGTGTTTTTTCAGCCAGCTACAGTGTTTTCAACCTAAGCCATGAGCTTTTCAGCCGAACCGATCACCACCTAAATCTTCATTCCTGGAAACCAATGTCCTATAATATAAGTCTATTATGGATATGAAATATGTTGCTATTGCATTATTTTCAATATACACCTATGCTTTAATGCTAAAAAAAATAAGTGAGTAGTTATAGTACACCATTTAATAAAGATACGCATAGTCTAATAATATTAACTTTTTTAATTTAATATCTTCTTGGCTTACATGATGACTTTTGGACTTATATTACGGAATGGAGGAGTATCTCTCATGAATAAATGACTTATCTTTTCTAAAGTGAAATAATTAAATGGCAACAAAGTTAGTGCAATAGCTTGAAACATGCATGCTTAGAGCAAGTTTAATAGTACAGATAGCTGCTACCTCCAATACATTTCCATGTCATCAAAAGATAATGATGCAGTCAACTCATACAATAAGCTGGCTATAAGTTGTCTCCACAAGAGATCTCAATCATTTAATACATACATGGGTATTGATAATTTAATACATGCATGGGTATAGCAATTAGTTCTATGGGTACATGCATGGATAATGCCTCTTTTCCTGTGCTATAGCCTGACTCTTGCATGGGAGTCGGCTTGACTCTCTCTCTCCTTTTCTCTCCCCTCCACATAGGACTATGCTGACATGGATTCCCTTATAGCTAGCACAGTCAGCCTTATTAAACATGCTCTTAGCGTGATTTAGATCATGTTTATAGGGGTATCTAAAAGTTGTTTTTCTACGGTATCTAACTTTTAAATAGAGTGTTTTTTTAAGACAGAGTCTACTAAGTTGATTGTAGTATATATATTACAGTAACTTTATTTATATAAAACAAAATCGTACGCAAATCTCTATAAATTTATCAATAAATTGTTACTATCTATAAGCTAAAATAAAAAATCTATAAGAACATCCCTTACTCGGCGATTCTTCTTGACTTGTCAAGGCGATCGAAGAGTATTGAAGTTTGAGTTTTTTTTTTGAAATTTCGGTGCCAAATGAGTACAAACCAATTATTACGTTGCAATAAAAAAAACCAGGATAAATTGTTGTAGCAGCCAGCCTAATTCCTAGCGCACTCCCTCGCCCATCCATTCCTCCTACGCACTCGCCCAAATCTACAGCTCCACTCACCAACGCATCCTCCCATGGCGTCCCGCGACCTCACCGAGAGCCTCCTCCCTGGCGGCGGCGGCGGCGCCTCCTCCTCCTCCCACGAAGAATACGACGAGCGCGCCTACGACTCCGACGACAAGGTCTCCATCTCGGACTCCGACGCAGACGACGCCGGCGACGCCGTGCCGTCGCGCCCGGCCTTCTCGTGGCGCAAGCTCTGGCGCTTCACGGGGCCCGGGTTCCTCATGTGCATCGCGTTCCTGGACCCGGGCAACCTGGAGGGCGACCTGCAGGCGGGCGCGGCCGCGGGGTACCAGCTCCTGTGGCTGCTGCTGTGGGCGACGGTCATGGGCGCGCTGGTGCAGCTGCTCTCCGCGCGGCTCGGGGTGGCCACGGGGAAGCACCTCGCCGAGCTCTGCCGGGAGGAGTACCCGCCGTGGGCCACGCGCGCGCTCTGGGCCATGACCGAGCTCGCGCTCGTCGGTGCCGATATACAGGAGGTGATTGGCAGCGCGATTGCCATCAAGATCCTCTCAGGCGGCATCGTGCCGCTCTGGGGCGGCGTTGTCATCACCGCGCTCGATTGGTGAGTTGCTTCCTGCTCGTGGGGGAATAAAAGTTTCCTTTTTGTTCTTTTCCTCTTGGTATTGAACTCAAAAGGTCCTAGTTTTTTTTGGCTTATTGTTGATTGAACCATTTGATTTGTGTCGATTTTGTTCTGGAGCTGTGACGAGTAGAATTTGCGAATAAGCTCGTGGATTTTGTTTTCTTAATTGGTTGGTGGTTCCTTTCTCGGATAGAAAAGTTTGTTGCTTTCTTCCGGTTGGTGAAATTGGACCTTGAGTTTGTCATTCGCCGTTCTTGTTCTTTTCCTGGTTCTGAACTGAAACCCGAGATTTCGGACCTGGGCGGATGGCATCTCATGGGAGTCGATACATTTCTTCGTCGCATCAATTGTTTTGGCTTCCGTTCTTTTCCTTTCCTCCTGCTTGTCTTCGACCACTGCCTGGATTCGTTTGGTTCTGCCTATTGTTAGGTAAAAATAAAGTTTGCGTCTTTTTGGTGTGGTGCGCTTGTAGTGAATCGACTCCGAGTGGGATTGTTCTCTTGTTTGCTTCCTGGTGTTGTTTTGCTGGTGAAAGTTTAGCACTTTTGGGGCATCATTTCTGGTTCCCACTATGCAATTAGTGTGGTGATGGCTACCTCTGAATTTCTGTTCTGTTTCCTTTTTGCTGTTTTTCGTGCTGAAAATTCACACGGAAGTTTTCGGTGGATTAGAGATTGCAGCTCTTTTTTTTGCTGCTTTCCTTTCCCTGCTGATCTCGGTTTATCCGTTAGGCTTTTGACTTCTAGCCTTTTCTGTCTTTTTAGTTTTTTATTCTTTTGTTTTTGCAGTTCTTTGCATTGTCGTGATGGGCTTTTTATTTTAAACTTTAATTACGTTAAAAAATCACTAATAGTTAGAGTATAAAATAAAACAACTATAATATTAAACAGTAAAAAAATAAATCATAAACTAAAAAAAACCCCAATGAGCAGCCCCTGAAACTCATTAATTTGAGACCTGCAGTAGTGCACTGGCGTAGCTTCTGGAGGGGCTTCCGTGCTGCTTGCTGATATGAACTAATTTGTGCTCTGAAATTGTTGTTTGCGTACTTTGTTTGCTCTTCTCTTGAGACGTTGGCTCTTTTGGTTCTTTGTTTGCTCTTCTCTTGAGACGTTGGCTCTCTTGGTTTCGTCGATGGCAGTGCAGAGTATCTTCAATAATATTATCTTAGCTATGTTAAATAGGTAAATTTCTACGTGAAAGAAAGAAGTGAGAAGATAATACGATGTCTTTTAAGAAAAAGACGATTTGAATCTGTAAATTAACGTAAATGGTGAGAGAGTGTGAGACAAGAAGTTATAGAAAAAATAATATAAAATAGTTAGAGAAATAATTTATTATTGGAGATATTGGCTGTTTTAAAGTGATTATTTTTAGGTAAGATGGAAATTTTAAAGACAACATTAAAGATAAACTATTGTACATACTGGTTGCATAAAGTTTATGAACTATTGGTCCAGTTGTGGCTTCACTCTCTTCATTTTAGATATTGTGTGGTCAGATGATAAGGTCAGATGATAATGTGTGTTTATTGGTCGGTTTACTTTTATTTCTCTTCAGTTAGAGACCTGCACCCATGATCTGGGATTATCGATTTAAATATGGACGTGGTCGTATCTATTATCCGTACACTTCTACGTACTGCTTATATGTTCCCCTGGTTAGTCCTCTTTCTATTGGATTACTGATTGCTATACAAGGTTAGGGACGTTTGGATGATGAGATTGGCTACAATGAAAGGAACAGAAATGATTAAAGAATTATCTTGAAGAGTCCTGCCAAAAATTTTAGGATGAGTAACGAAAAGACTAACAGTTTTTCTTGTCTGTTGTGTGCTACTCAATGCTTATCTGATTTTGACTTGAGTTTTGTTTATATATTAATTATTGCTTCTTTCCTTTTGTGGTGAAGAACTGTTCAGCAAAACCGATATGTATTTGTCTCATATGACATGTTCTTGATGCCAGCTTCATCTTTTTATTCCTCGAGAACTATGGTGTGAGAAAACTGGAAGCATTTTTTGGCGTCTTGATTGCAATAATGGCTATATCATTTGCGGTTATGTTTGGTGAAACGAAGCCTAGTGGAAAGGAGCTTCTGATCGGTAATTCTCGGTCTGACATGTTGGCAAATGCTTTTGTTTATTTTGCATCCTTGAGAAGTAGAAGAGTTTATTCAGTCTTTTTTATATTTAGGTTTGGTGGTTCCAAAATTAAGCTCAAAGACCATCAAGCAGGCAGTAGGAATTGTGGGCTGCATCATCATGCCCCACAATGTTTTCTTGCACTCAGCACTAGTGCAGTCCAGGAAGATACACACAAACAAGAAATCCCGTGTTCAAGAAGCAGTGTACTATTACAACATCGAGTCGATTCTTGCACTCATTGTCTCCTTCTTTATTAACATCTGTGTTACAACGGTTTTTGCTAAAGGATTTTATGGGTCTGAACAAGCTGACAACATAGGTCTTGAGAATGCTGGACAGTACTTACAGGAGAAATACGGAACTGCGCTCTTTCCCATTCTCTATATCTGGGCTATTGGGTTGTTAGCATCTGGACAGAGTAGCACGATCACTGGAACGTACGCAGGCCAATTTGTTATGGGAGGTTTCCTTAATCTTCGATTGAAGAAGTGGTTACGAGCAATGATTACTCGAAGCTTTGCCATTATTCCAACCATGATTGTGGCTTTATTTTTCGATACTGAAGATCCTACCATGGACACTCTGAACGAGGCACTCAATGTTCTTCAGTCCATACAGATTCCATTTGCACTAATTCCTCTCATCACCCTTGTTTCGAAGGAGCAAGTCATGGGGTCATTTGTAGTTGGTCCTATCACTAAAGTAAGTTTTCCTTTTGGGTTTTTGTTTGTCATAACATTCATGCTAGCAGATAACTAGTGACCAACTGACCATTTCCTGTATGTGGTCATGAATCATGATATTCTTATTGCATGAAATTCTGTCATCTCATTAACTGCAAGGACTAAAAAGCTTTTACTTTTGTAATTACTGAGCAGCAGAGTCCTTAGTTTTAGATCCTGATTTTACGTAGGTATGACTAAACTGAGATGCATTAACATGATTCTTCAATGTTTTATATCATAGAGCTGAGCCTTGAGTGACAACTATCTCATATAGCTTGCACATGCCATCCTACATGTATATTCTATAGCTACTTTCACAGTTATTTGTTTGATGGCATATCTGTATTCAGATGAGAAAACTGTGAACATTTATTTTTTGGGTGGGGAAGGAAGGGTAGACAACGAGACTACTTTGCAGAAATAGTTAACTCTGTCCATCCCTTGTTTGTTATATTAACTTGTTTCATTCTCTGCTTCAGGTGATTAGCTGGATTGTTACAATATTTCTGATGCTCATCAATGGGTACCTTATACTGTCCTTTTATACCACTGAAGTCCGGGGGGCATTGCTTCGCTCAAGCTTGTGTGTTGTGCTGGCTGTTTACCTTGCATTCATCTTCTATCTTATTGTGAGAAACACTGCGCTGTATTCTCGCCTTTGGTCATCAATGTCAAATAGTTCATGAGCACATTCAAGAATGCATTTGCTGCCATGATGAAGTGGATAATATTGGAAGGAAGCAGCTCCTCCACGCCCATGTAAAACTTGTAGACTGCCTATTCGTATTAGCTCCAGGGGAGAAATCTATATTGTATATCCTTCGCTGTTGTATAATTGTATCTGTGGATAAGCAGGCTTCTCCTTTGGGATTGGACTAGGCTGCACGAACATTCATGTATTTGAGGTTAGACCCGTGCGTTGCAACGAAGTCATAAAAAATAGTGAGACGAAACTTACTCCTAACCAACTTCACATATCAAACATTGGAGAGCAAGCGACAGAGATAGAAGAGTGGCCAGAATGTGCGAGGAGATGAGGAAAGTGGAGGGGGTGGGCGGTTGTATCATGAGAGAGCGAGAGAGGAGAGAGACGAATTGTCCAGATCAAATCGGATGACTGAGAAGAGAGAAGGGAGAATGGACCAACCACTAACTCACACTTTTACAATAGTAAAGATAAATGGTAGATAGTTTCTCATTTTTTGGTGGATGATGGCAGTGGCGGATACAGGAATTTCAGGGTTGTGCTTTAAGTTATAAAAATATTATTTAATAGAAAACATAAATAACGACAATAGAAAAATTAAAGTACAACTATTTATACTACAAACAACGTCTCAAATAATATACAAAAATTATAAAATAATTTAGAAAATTATAATTTAAATAGACGATGTATCATAATTTGGGAAACGAGAAATAATGTCATCATTGTTAACTTTTAGAAAAAATTCTCGAACAAAAAATGTAACAAAGTAATTATTCAAGTATTGCACCACCATTCTATTTCTTAACTTATTTTTCATATAATTTATTGAAAAAAACACACAACACTAGTAGTTGCTACACGAAGAATTAGCATCAATTTAAGAAGCTTGTAAATAATTGCATAATTGATGTTCTTCTTTGTTTGAACAATATAATGGGAGGCTAAGAAATATTGTTTACTTTATTCAAACAAGCATAATAATAAATCATATTTCTCTTAAGCTTCATTGTGGACATTATTAATATCATCAACATATTTGTCAAATCTATTTTTATGGTTCCAATTTCTAAATCCCGCATTCAAAAACCTATCTCCACCAGCATAATTAGTTTTATCCTTGAACAAATAATAAACGAAGCAGAAAGTGACATCTCGTTCCAGACTACACTCAAGCCAATTATATCAGTCAAACCAACTAGTTAAGAAGCGATGCACACCTCAAATAGTTCTTTTTGGAAAATGATGTGCCGGTGATTGACATGGCCCCGATGCAATGTATCCCATTCTCACTATACTTATCTTGTTCATTGACATCATATCCTATGATGATGGGAATCCTCTCTCTAGGATCATGTGGAAGCAAATCAACATCATAAATAACTTCATCTAATTCATCATCTTCTGTGATTGGGGACAACAGACTGTCCATCTCAGGTTCCATGCTTGCGCCTACCTCAGGTTCTGTACTTGGGGTGCCACTGTTATTATGTGTGTGCACTATCTAGTTGCAACTCATTGGAAGGAGAATTTGTTTGATTCTGAACTTGGCTTTTATTATAAATTGGTTTTGGTGTCAAGATGGAAGCTATCTTCTGTGTCTTTTTAGCTTTCTCCTACAAAGATTTCAAATATATAGACACTTTTATATTTCAAAGTTCTAAGATCTGCAAAATCATAAAAAAAATACAAGATTCACTTATCATAATTCGAAATAACACAAATAAAAGTGACGATTTGGGATTTGGGTTGGCTGGTTTAGGAATTGGGGATTTGGGATTACCTGTTGCGGCGTGGTTGATTGGGGATTAGCGATTGGGGAAGTGGTTTTGGCGTCACACTGTTACCGATGGCGCTCGGCCGGCCTTGGCCTTGGCCTTGCGTGCTGTCGCTCTCCCTCCCCTTGACCCCTTCAACCCTTCTTCAACCTCCCAGGGCAGACCACCGTTGCTGGCTGCCTTCGGTCTCCCTTGCACTCGGTTGTCATCGCCTGCCGTGCTGCTCCATTGCTTGCCACGCACGCATCACGCCGCTACCAGCCCGCCAGCCACGAGCCGCCCCCACCCACCTGTCGTCCTACTTTGCCACTTGCCACACGCATGTCGCCAGCCGAGCAGCCTCCCTCGTGCTTGGTGCCCATTGCCCTGCTCTGTTGCTCTTGCCACATGTGAGCCACTGCTTGCCCACTAGGTCGAGGCACACACACACAGAGGGATAATAGGGAGGTTTTAGTTACTGGTTAGGGTTAGGGGATGGCCAAATGGGCCAACATGATGTAGGCCAACGAGATGGGCTCGTTGCTCTCATGGGTTGAGGGAGAGTTAGGGAAGTGAGATGGAATTGGGCTGATAGGGTACAAGCATGATGAATCTGGCCCAACTAAGGTATACATTCTCTAAAAAACCTAAAGAGTATACATATGTATTATACGTAGTATATATTAGAAATTGGCTCATGAGTTGAGTCTCATTACTTTAAAAAATTCCAAAGTATGTATGTTTTAGTACTATATTGTCTAGCCAATTAGAGAGAAGACAATTTATAAGGTGGAGTCATTGCCACTCTTTTAAAACATGTGACACATGGCATGGGGATGGCATAAAGAGGGCATTGGCTAAACACACGCGTGCATATTTGTATATTTTCACGAGAAAAATCATGTGCTTTGCGACGAGCAACCGCGCCGTGTCGTAGCGCATCTCCTAGCACTTTAAATCAATCTTTTATTTTGCCAAATCATGTCATCATCTCTCTTTTTTAACTGGTCGTAAGACTACTTAATTACCATTATTGGTTTGAATATTAGTAGTTACCAGTGAATAATTTAGCAGTTACCAGTGGATTATGTCAGTTTAATGGCATTAGTTACTGGAGAGTAGTTCGCACATCTATAAAAGACCTAGAGATATCCAGGCTTGGTAGACCGAACTTCTTCATTTCTTTCTCACATTGCTTCTTTCTGTCTAGTGAATTTGTATTGAGTGTTGAGCGATTGAACCTCGTCAGCCTTTCTTCTCGGTGTGCACCGGGAAGGAGGGAGAGCAGCTATCTCTGAGCCATTACTGTAGAGAGTACCTACATGGGCCGGCAATAAGGTTTCTGGGTAGTGCAATGCGTGCGGCCAGTCCTGCTCTACTTCATCTATGTTCTGCATTGCATCGAGTCTGCACTACATTCTTTTCTTTATCAAGCCCAACAGTAAGTCATTCGCGCAATTGATCGACTTTATTATAATATTTTTCTTGTCTATTTCCTAAAGTACAATGAATCGTCTACTATTAGATTCGTTTGTTACATCACTATTTTGTACTGTATTTGTCTCGTAGTAAAATTTGGAATTAAAATATTGCTGACATTTTCAACATTCCAGAAACATTATTATGAACTTTGTTGCAATTCAACAATGGCTAGTGCTTTAGATGCAATGAAACCTAAGAGGTTTTCTGGTCACAATTTTCATAGATGACAGACAAGAGCTAAGTTTTGGCACATGTTTTTAGGGTTGTGGTGAGTTATTGATCTGCAATATCCATTTACAATTGACTAGTACATATAGTTAAAAAAAAGCAAACAACACTATTCTTGGCTGTTGTTGTAGGGGTGGCTCACCCCCTGTGGTGGGGCCTTACAACTGGCCCAATATGTAATAGGCCTAATAGTATAGGGCCATGTGTATAAAGAAATATACCAATGTATCCCTACCTTTTATAATTATTAAGGGGGTAAGATAGAAATTTTTCATTCAATCCCACTCATGTATATAAGCCCCCAAGAGGGGTATGAGGGGCCAGATCCATTCATTTCATACATGAGCACTCCCTCCGGTCATTGGCTCTTTCTAGCTAGTCCCATTCTTTACTGTTTGGTCCATAGCCATAACAGTTGGTGCCGTCCATGGGGACTCGCGCAAGAACCTGCGCAAGGGAAGGCGTTAGAGAGGGCTACAATCAAAGCGCTCGTGTCGCGACATCCTAGATCACCCAACTTATGCTAGTTTTCAAAAGTGATGTTGCCGTTGGTGGTGGTCTACCGTGCTAGATGCTATCAGCGGCTGCCCCATCGCACCAACACAGGTGGGTTAGCTCCTCTTGTCATCGCCATCACGGCACCAGGGAATCAGCCTCTGTGCGTGATGTATGCCGGTTTTGACTGTCGGATGACCACTTCGTGATCGCAATTTCTCATGATGTGTCTGACCTCCCTAGTGGTTGTAGACGTTTGTCTAGCCATTCCGTGGTTGTAGACACTTATGGCTTCATCTACGATCACGTCGTGGTCAGCTCTTCACCAATAGTTATGACCCCCTTGTGGTTGAGATTTCATTGATGCCAGTCCGAAGTGTCGGGATGGAGCGCACGTGCTCTGAAGCCTTCGCCCCGCCTCCGACTTTGTCAACACCTATTGCACCTTCGGTGATGTCGTCCGACCCCTTGGGGTCAAACCTTTGTCGATGCTCATCCGACCATCTTGTGGTTGTGACTTCATCGGCCCTTGATTGACTCCTCGTGGTCATGTCCTCGTCGACACTGGCATCCACCGGTCTTCAACAGACTTCGCTCGGTCTCCACCGGACTCCACACGGTCTTCGCTAGACTTTGCACGATCTTCGTCGAGGTCTCTGCACCATCTCCACGTAGACTTTCCACGGTATCTGTCGAGCTCCGTGCAGATGTCGTCGTTGACAAACTTCGCCTGGTCTTCGCGGGACTTTGCATGGTCTCCGCTGAGCTTTGCGCGGATGTCGTCTCTGATACATATCAAGTTCAAATGACCAACTATATTAATTAAAAGAGTACAGCCTTATGGCCAGATCTTACAACGTTGCTCATTGGCAACAATAATAAAGCGAAAACTGCGGAAGCAAACTGATAAGAAGCGAAGCCCAAACCTGCCCACACACAAACAACTGTAAGACATGTCCTACTCGTCTTGGTCTTCACCATAGTCAAAGGCATCTTCCTCTGTATGGAGATTCCAAGGTGAGTATAAACTTGTACCCCGCAAATCACACGGAGAAATGTAACATAATGATAAAGGTATCAATGGAAGGCTTATAGGGTTAGTTTGCATAAAACAACATTTAATAAAATACAGTAGATAAATTGTAAATGCTGAATTTAATACAGTAAGTAAAAATAGTACTTGTAGTTGGAAATAATACCGTCAGTACAGGCTCCGACCATACACCAATCTATCCACGGGCATTCCACCCGGACCATCTTACCCAAAAGATCTCGTATGGATTCCATCCATTCACACGCTTTCAAACACTCGTGGATTCCATCCATTCACAAGTTTCCAATCTCTCATGGATTCTATCTATCCATAAGGTTTTCGAAAATCATTTTTGAAAAACAAAAGTCTAATACATGAAAAACTTTTACTCAGCATACCTAAGACCATGGGCATGGCTATCCAGGATAGATTATACACTCTGCAGCTACAATATTTTCTTTTTGAAAATCATAACAATCTCAACAAATAATGAGATAAAAGATTGTTTTGCGAGTATACAATATGTACACAGCAACTGTATACTCAAGAATAAGCTTCTTAGGCAATTAACTCCATTTAAATGGAAGTGTTTATCTTTGAGATAATTGCTAGCAAATCTTACACATCCGATTGTCATTAATCATCCAACCATTAACACATAATGGAGGAACTAGATGACAACTCGATTATGAGTATATATGAACTACACAAGCTATATATACTTAAGAGATATGTTTCAAAGTAAAGATTCTTAATACGTGGAAGAAGGAACATGGATCAATACTTATGAAACCTCAAAATATAGAGTGAACTCGCTCTAAATGTGTGCATACAAGAATGTATAATGGAAACATGTGCACATACTCAAGTTTGACTATTTATGGAGTTCAATCTATATTTTAGATCCGATGAATGCACTTAGATATGAGAATGAGATGTCGAATGCATACCTCTGTGATTTTCACCTTTTCATACAAAT
Source organism: Dendrocalamus latiflorus (assembly GCA_017311315.1). NCBI lineage: Eukaryota > Viridiplantae > Streptophyta > Magnoliopsida > Poales > Poaceae > Dendrocalamus > Dendrocalamus latiflorus. Next base: position 49,340,985 of record CM029651.1, read on the forward strand.
AATACTTAAGTAATATCATAATCAATAAACATGTTAGTCTCATGATAGCTTTTGCCATTAATCACATCCAAGTGAGACTAGGCAATATCATAACTAATAAACATATTAGCCTCACAATTGTATAAACTAATTTAATGGAGCTTGAACTTATATCGTGTAGGATGAAACGCTTGAATGATAGGTAGGGCCCACATGAGCTTCTCTCTCAATCGAAATAGAGAGGGAGGGTGCTACAAAGTGCGGCGGCCATGGAAGCGCATGGGAGTTCAGTAGGGGAGAAGCCCCTGTGGGCCTCACCTGTCATTTATGATGGATAAAAAATTCAGAAATTCATAATAATGATTTTGAGGTGCAAATAAAAAAGTTAAAAATTCTAGTAAAGAAAACATTTGATAAGACAACTAGCCGTTGTGGACTAGTCGTTGTGAGCTAACTGTTGTGAGTTAGCTATTATGGACTAGTCGTTGTGAGCTAACACTTGTGAGCTCTATTAACTAATAAAGAATGACCCAATAATGTGTAACAATTATCCAACTGGAAGCATAAACCATCAAATCCACAACCAGAACAACATAAGGAACATCTCCAATATTCAAACTATGATGGATAAAAAATTTAGAAATGCATAATAATTATTTCGAGGTGTAAATATAAAGGTAACATTTCAGGTAAAGAAAACATTTGATAAGACAACTAGACGTTGTGAGCTAGCCGTTATGGACTAGCCATTTGTAACCTAGTTGTGAACTACCATGCACAAATAGATGAAGAAGCTTCACTCCACCATTCGCTCATACCATAACTTCTACTTGCATCATTTTAAGTAGGAAACAAGTGTTCTCTCTGAAAATGTCCACAGAATCAAACTCCCCACCTGACCACTACGATGATTTGATTGAGGCTCAGATTGAAGAACAGATTCGAGCTCTAATAGAATTGCAACAAAGAGGTATGCCAAATCAGTACACAACTTTTTCTCAAAGGCACATTAAAAGAGATCATGAAGTGGTTGATGTATGACTACTTCTTAGACAGTCCAGTGTGCAATGATAGTATCTATTTATACACATTGTGCAAACCTCTCGCAGTTTTCAAAAGAGAGAAAAAGAGAAGCATTACACATCTATAAATAGTAAACATAAAGCCAAATCACCAAATATGGGAGGAACGAATGGGGCCCACCAGTGGAGGATTACATGATAGCGAAGCCACACTTAAGGTCTTGAAGCATGCCGCAACGATCTTGCTAGATAAAACTGTGTCATCGACCACCATAGCCAACAGACATCGCACCGAATTTCCTCGTCCTCAGATTGCTTGTGAGCTTTGTTGTAGCTATCACAACTTTAATTAATAAAGCATTACCAGTAATGTGTAATAATTATCCAACTGGAAGCATAAACCATCAAATCCACAACCAGAATAGCATAAGGAACATCTCCAATATTCAAACTATGATGGATAAAAAGTTTAAAAATGCATAATAATGATTTTGAGGTGTAAATAAAAATGTAACAATTTTGGTAAAAAAACATTTGATAAGACAACTAGTTGTTGTGGACTAGCCATTGTGAGCTAGCCATTATGGACTAGCCGTTGTGAGCGCCATTGTAACCTGGCTGTTGTAAGCGAGCCGTTGTGGACTAGTCGTTGTGAGCTAGCCATTGTGAGTGCCGTTGTAACATAGTCGTTGTGGACTAGCCGTTATGAAATAGCCATTGTAACCTAGTCATTGTGAGCTACTATGTATAAACAGAGGAAGAAGGTTCACTCTACCAAACCCCAACATTTGCTCATACCAGAGCTTTTTCTTACACCATTTTTAGCGGGAAACAAGTATTCTCTTCGAAAATGTGCACAGAATCAAACTCCGAGCCCAACCACTCCGATGGTCCAATTGAGGATCAGATTGAAGAACAAATTCGAGCTCTAACTGCAGAGCTACAGAGAGGTACGCCAAAACAGTACATAATTTTTTTAAGTGGTTGATGTTTAACTATTTCTTAGACTATCCAACGTCCAATGATGGCATCTATTTTATACACATCGTGCAAAACACTTGCCATTTTTCAATGAAGAAAGAAAAATAGAAACATTATACATCCTGTAAATTAAACATAAAACCAAATCACCGAATATGGGAGGAACGAATAAGCCCGTCAATAAAGGATTATTCGATGACAAAACCCCACTTAAAGATCTTGAAGCATGCTACTATAATCTCGCCATGATCATCGGACGTCGCACATGATGTCCTCATCTTCAAGCTACTTGTGAGCTCCGCCGTCGCCATCACACCTCGCGGCCGCGGGTGGTCTACTCTTCTTCCTCCCCTTTTACCACCAACGCCACATCAGCTTTAGTCGCCGTCGACCGCCAGATCCGCCGGCCGTGATGTTGGGAGAGGAGCGATACACCGGAGACAAGGATGCTAAAGCCGCTACGTGGCTTGGTGACGCCGTGGAAAGCCCAAGTGATTTTGTGGCAAACCTACCCAGTGACGTGAGCGGTTGGGTCGAAGTCGCGGGCAGGCGATGCGAACACCGAGCGCGCCCCGCTCGAAAACCGGGAGGGGGGCGCTGCTGGCTCGAAAGCTTCTCTCGCGGCCCTTCGCCCCTCTCCCTCCGTTCCGAGGGTTTGTTCTAGGGCTTTAGGAGCGCGCGATTCCGTCCTCCTCGCCTCGACGGCTCAAGCGGCGTGCTCGCCTCGGGTTCCCTTCGATCTCTGGTGATTCGTTAGCTTCCCCTTTGTGTGGATAGCGTCGCTTCGAGGAGCGGCGGCGGCGCCATGAACGTGCCTATAGTCGGTGAGTTTTCCTTGCATTTTCCGGCGGGGCGGGGTCGTCGGCGGCGTGGTTGTAATTGTGATGATTCGAGTGAATTTGGTGGGTATTTTGCGGATTACTGCTATTCTTGCGCTGATTTTGGGTGAAATTTTAGTTTTTAGGGTGGATTTGCGCGAATGAGGGCTGTCTCTGTTTGGCCCTAATTCCCCCCTTCTTTGAGGTGATTTTCGACTTGAAAGGTCGGTGTTTTTGGCGGCATTACCTTATGGGCGAGTGGGTCTCAATGTCTTAATAACCAATGTTTTGCCCTAAAGATTGTGCGTAGTTTGCTCGTAACATCAGTGAGTATTTGTTCTCTGGCGAGCACTTTTGTTGGTTTCGGTATTCTGCTTGCGTCGAAATGAACTGATATCTAGGGTTTCAACGAGTGTTTTAGTTTGTTTTGCTTCGCTAAGAGTTGCAAATGTAAATTTTGTTCTCCTCGGGTGTTGCTTTAATGTGTGTGCAGGAGGATATGCGAAAATTGGTAGTATTGGTTGAATTCTAGGAATACATTGGCACCTTTTCTAGCAGAATCTGCATTTTGCTATGTGTTTCTTATCTTTGTTTCTGTTTTGATGATTGGCTACAATTGTTTCTGAGACATTTACAAGTATTTGACTCACAGTTTAGGAGGACTTTTTTTAGCAACCTGCCTTACTGTTACTCGTGTCTTCATTTACTGATTTTTCCGATGCCCTTTTGAGATTTCATTTAATTGAGAAGGAAAATTGAACTTTTTGATTGTGCTATTTGGGAAATATTGGAGCATGTTTTGTTCTATGATAAGAATAATCATGAGCAAGCTAGCAGTAAGATATTGAAAGTAATTATCTGTTCTATGTTCTATGTTGGTGTAGATCCATTGCAAGGGGATTTTCCTGAGATCATCGAGGAGTTCTTGCAGCATGGGAATATGAAATGCATCGCATTTAACCGCAGGGGAACTCTCCTTGCTGGTAATTATCTGTCTATTCCGCTATAATTACATTTAATTGACTGTTTTGTGTAATTATCTTCTTAGTTCATATAAAATACACTGGTTTCTTTTACACTGTAGTGCATGATTAGTGCTGATTTTAACCTGTTGAAAATGTCTTTTGCTGTTGACAAAGATCAAAGCATTCCTTCTAGTTTGATAAAGCAGTTTCTGTTATTATTTTTCATCACTAGCTGCTTTATTAGTCTATTTTACCATACTTGGTTAGGTGGTGACAGTGGTAGTGTCTCCCTTTTGTCGATGCACAATTACTTAAACATTTAATCTCATTCTAACTGATCCGTTTAACACTTTCCTCTTACCTTCCTCATAGTGCAATACATACCCTCTACTGTGTCATGTACACTATAGGAGAAAAATATATACATGCATACATGGGGGTTAGGTTATCCTGAATTCCAGAGGATGCGAACGCAGAATGTGTGCTAAAGTACCTATGTACCATGTGTTTTGTATCTGCCTTTAGTTTTCATTGTAGTCCACTTCTGCTTGGAAATGGGGGCAGATCGAAAGTGGACCATAGGAGCTTAGTTAAACTTGGTTCCGTTTTACAGATTTTGATATTTACCACTGGTCCATTGCCATAATATGACATGGTGATATGAAAAGAAAATGCTGTGTGGATTCTTTAAGCTAGAATCTCTGTTTAGTGTTTACTTTATAAATCTTACTTCCAGATGAAGTTAGTGCAATCTTTGTATTTTTCTAAAAGACTAATTTGTGCATGCCTGTACTCACGATCTATATAGATAACAAAACATTATTTATGTAATGTGCCATTAAATCTTTGGATGATGAAGAATGTTTTTTGGCTGTGAAATTGTTTTTGCTGAATTGCTTTTTTTTATTGAATCTTTGCACTAAATCGTCTCCAATGATTGGTGACAATGTCTGTTGCATTTTTCAGCTGGGTGTGCAAATGGTAGCTGTGTTATCTGGGACTTTGAAACAAGGGGCATTGCAAGAGAACTTCGTGATAAAGATTGTACTGCACCTATAACAAGTGTCTGCTGGTCCAAGTATGGTCACCGTTTGCTTGCCTCTGCTACTGACAGGTCATTGACACTTTGGAATGTGGTAACTGGCGAAAAGATAGCCCGTATAACTCTTCAGCAGACTCCATTGCATGCCCGTCTTCATCCTGGTTCATCCACCACATCTATTTGTTTGGCATGTCCTCTCTCTTCTGCACCTGTTCTTGTTGATTTAAACACCGGAAGTACCACAGTTCTCCCAGTTTCTGTATCTGATAATGGTAATCCCCCTGCACCTAATTCCCGTAATAAATTTTCGGATGGTTCTCCACCTTTTTCACCAACTGCTGCGATGTTTGATAAGCATGGTGATCTGATATATGTGGGCAATTCCAAGGGAGAGATACTAATTGTAGATTCAAAAAGCTTCCAGGTACATGCGGTAATTCCCATCCCAGGTGGAACAATAGTTAAGGATATCGTTTTCAGCAGGGATGGCCAATATCTGCTGACAAACTCTAATGATCGGGTCATTAGAGTCTATGAGAATATTCTGCCTGTTATAGGTTCTGGTAAGGAGATTGAAAAAATAAGCAACAACAATGATGACTATGAAAGTCACTATGAGAAGCTAAAAGCAAATGGTGCGCGGTGCTTAGTTCTTTCTTGTGAGCTCTCGGATGCCATCACAAAGATACAGTGGAAGGCACCATGTTTCAGTGGTGATGGCGAGTGGATTGTTGGTGCTTCTGCAAGCAAAGGAGAGCACAGGTTGTACATATGGGACCGAGCAGGGCGTCTTGTCAAGATCCTTGAAGGTCCAAAGGAAGCTCTCATTGATCTTGCTTGGCATCCAGTTGAGCCTACAATTGCTTCAGTGTCTGTAGCAGGCTTAACATACATTTGGGCCAAGGAGCATGTAGAGAATTGGAGTGCTTTTGCTCCTGATTTCGTAGAACTAGAAGAAAATGAGGAGTATGTTGAACAAGAGGATGAGTTTGACATGAATGCATATACAGAAAAGGTGAATGCCAATTCTTCACTTGTCTTTTAACTGTTTATTTATAAAATGCAAATTCACATTCAATTTTATCTAAATCATCTATGTTGTAGGCTGAAGAATTAGTGATAGATGAGAATGCGTATATTGATGTTGAGACATTTGAGAAGAACTCAGCATTCAGTGATTTGGAGGGGGATTCAGTGGATGAGATCATCTACTTGCCAGCTATTCCTTCCCCAGATGCTCCAGATGAGCAGCCAGACAAATGCCTCGGAAGCTCATCGAAGTTGGAGGACAGCAATCATTCTGGTTCCCCATCCTCAATGGATGCTGTACAGAATGGTCGGGCCATTCCTCCAGCATCTAGTCCACTGGAAGGTAAAGCTGTAGACTTTTCTAATTTCTCATATCACTTGTTTCTTATTTTATGCAACTGTTAATTTGCCATCACAGTTGTGATTTGTATTTATGTTGAAATCCACTGGTAGTGTGGTTCATTTTGTATTGGATCTAAAAAACTTGCAGAATATCTCCATATAAAGAAAACAGATTAGCGCACTCATCAGGATGAGATATATATGGAATTTGGTCCTTGATTTAATTTAAACAAAGTTACAGCTGTGCAATCCATCTTGTGTTGTATAGGTATAATGGAACTATATACATAAGTTGGAAAACCATGGTATGCCAAGAAAACTATAGGTCTGAGCATATGCAAACTAGAGTAAGCTGAAACTATTAGCGATGAATGGCAATGCACTTCTAGTTAGGAATAGAATCTTGAAAACCTGAGCTTTTCATGTTTTCTTCAATTTCTTGTGGATAACTACTATTATTATGCTGCTAGCTCTCTCAAGAACTTTATTTGTTTTATTCTCTGCCAGTGGATGATTCTACTGCTGAAGATCCGGCGGAAGCGGCAAACTCAAAGCGAAAGCGGAGGCTGTCAGTAAAGGGGCTCGAGTTGCAGCAAGCTGAAAAGGGTAAAAAACCAACAATGAAGAACAAGTCCAACGGCACCTCAAAATCCAAGAGCAAGCAGGTGGAACTTGGCAACGGGAACAGCTCGGCCGTCGATGATGAAGCGACCGAGGACGATGAGATGTAGCAAGTTTACATGTTTGCCATTCACAGCCAGTACTTAAATTCATGGTATGCTAGAGACAAAATAAAAAAGCTGTGTTTGTATTCCCCGCAAAAGGAAAAAGATCAATGTGGTATGTTGAGACAAAATAACATCTTGAGTATCTGTGTTGCATGTAACTTTAGGTCTGATTTTATCTTAGATTTCCTTTGACCCTTTAGGTGTTTGATCGATATGGTTTGACATGCCCCATTGTTAAGCGTAATTCCTTGATGCCAAGGGCGATGGTCTTATTTGTTTGTAGATTATTATAGTGAAGGCTCGTGATCTCTTGCGCACATGGCTATTGTGGTTGATGAATGCGGCTTTACAGATGTAAGTTTGTGTTATCCCAATGGCTATTGCAACTATCATTGTGCCAGGTGACGGCGTTTATATTACTGGATCCAGAAAAAGGCAGAGCTCATGCGGCCGTTCTGCTCCGTATATGCATTGCGGTCTTATCAGTCTTTCTTTTTCTCCCTTTCGTTCTTTTTTCTAAGAAAAGTCGTATTATCTTTTTCGCTAAAGTTCAAGATATATATGCAAGCCAGATACTACCGTTGGGCTGCAGACAATACGGTACATACGTGAAAAGTGGCAAAGGTGCCAGTAGGACTTTACAAAAGAAAAATGGAAAAAAAAGGAATAAAGAGGAGAAAAAGGAGAACCATAAGAATGCAGGATCAATGATCAATGAGAGAGAAAAAAAAGAAAGTATGACTGGAACATCCATATTTTAGTCTAGCATGCGTGTACTAATCTGTAACGCTGTGCGTTTCTAACTAATCTAAAACATTGTATTAGTGTTACTAATAACGATTAAGCAGTCAAATCAATATTAGAGATTAAACTCTTTCATTCGGTTCTCGCTGAGAGGATTCAACTTAACAAACGCAATAAAAATAAACCAACCACAACTCACTTATTCATTAGCACAATTACAATAGAGAACCAAATTACAAATGTAGGGCCTGTTTTTTTTTTTTTGGCTGAGTCTTATGGCTTTTGGCTGCAGCTTTTGGCTTTTGGGCTGTTCGTGCGAGAGATTAGAGTAACAGAAACTCACGTGTGATTTTTACCGATATAAATGAAGTCGGTATAGTATGTACTACAATTAACTAGTATACCTCATTTTGAAAAGATATTCCGTTTAAAAACTAGTTAATTTAGAAAAGTCAAAAACAGAAACCAAAAGTTGAAAAAGAACTGGGCCGTAAATCCATATTGTGCATATACAATTGTATCCGTACCAACGGAGAATAGAAATTGCATTTAGACTAGTATACATTCATACCATATGTACATCAATAATAAAAAGAAGACGAAGTTACATTTAGGTCATTGCATACATGAGAGTTCGCTGTCGAACCACCACACCGCTAGTCCATTTGTGAGTGAATCAGTAATTAAAACACCGAAAAAGACTAAACAAAAGAACAAATAAAAATAAGCGAAGCAAGGAAAGAAGATAGAAATTGCCGTCAGAGCCCTAGAGGTTAAGTTCGGACATGGCAGTCTGTTCATGGAGATACTTGACTGTCCGGGGGCTAGTCGACACCTCTCACAACTGTAGGACCATCACTTGGCATAAACAAACCTGACATTGATCCAAATACCATAGCAACCAGCCGAATACCCCAAACCCTAAGGATCACTCGGCCACCATAGTCGTGCTAGAACAAAGGGATAGCATGGCTTCTGGATGACCCAGCCACAGCGCCACAAGGGTTAGCGAGACATCAAGAAGGCACAGCGCGGCCATAAGCCAAATACCACACGCAGCCAATTGAGAAGAGAGAAGAAACACCACGGCACCAACAAACCATCACTGTCTCTCATCCCCATCCCCAAACCCTCAGAACTCCACCACCACAAAGCGGCAGCCACCGCCAGACTGTTAGGACAAACTAAACAGGAGCAAGACACTGACAAGGCTAGTCAGGACGCCAGCGATCAGGACAACAACCACAGAGCACAAGCCACCATCCTCGCCCAAAGCAACCCAAGCAACTAGCAAAGGTAGCTAACCAATCACCCATAGTATTAACATTAATTTCTCAGTAGTAAACCTTGCATAGCCATAGACAATAAGCCACCATTCATTTGTCACCGAGCACCACTAGGGCACCATGGGACCAGCACAGAGAGCATTAACCAGAGATAGAGGAAGAGAGCAGAGGGAGAAAATAGTACCGAGGAGATGAGCCACCATGGTGTAGGAAGGGCACCGCGCATCCGACGGCTATGGCATGCTCCCCTGGCGCATGGCATGACCTCGAGCCCCATCGGAGCCACCGAACCACCACCCTCGGGTAGATCCAAAAATCAAAAAGGGGCAAATCAAAATCTAGTATCAAATCGAATAAATAAAGGAGGAGGGAGTAGAAGAGGTGAGTTAAGGGGGGAAGAAGAAGAGCAAACCGGAGCCGCCGGGCGATAGCCCCAAACCTAGAGTCAACCTATGGTTACCGGTAATGGCGCGAGGAGCTTGGGTGGTGAGGAGCCGAAGTCGGTACGAGGGATTTGCATCTCGTCCAGGGCACTAACAAATAAAATATTTAAAAAACTGCCACCATCAATTAACACGCGATTTACCCGACAGTTGATGATGGTGGGCTCAACCACGATCAAAAACTGACCAAGTCGAGTCGAAGGGATTGGACAATCACCCTTCTCGAAAGAGATGGTGACTTCCAACCACTTAGGCAAATTATTGACAAGGGAAGGGTCGATAGAGTTTACCTCACACTCGACAGCCTTATACTGTCGCTTGGACTTGTATGCAGATAAACCTCCATATATATAATCGATAGTGTGCTTCGGATTCAGGAATGGCATGTCCTCGTCTGAGTGCTTTCGACCACTTGACTGTCCCAACTCATCAATGGTTGGGAGCGGGACCTTGCTGGAGTATTAATCCTCGAGTTTCCGCTGGAAAACTCGGTAGTTACAAAGATCGTGCCCTCCTTCTTATGAAGAGGGCACCATCTTAGCTTGTTTTCCTTCCTCGCAGGTACTTTGCCTTTGCCTCGATTGGAGTATTGTTTGGAGTCATGTGGCTCCTTATTGCCCATAGCCAGGACCTCCTTCGATCCTGTGGCAGAAGGCTTGTGGCTCTTGGCCTTGTCTCTAGATTTCTTGGCATTCCCCTTCCTGTTGCTGCCATCACCTTGCTCCTTGGAATGGTGGCTAGCCCAGTTGATGTTCCTAGTCCATTTGATCGCTTCAGTAGCAGTTGCATACCGATCAGCCATCTCGAAGAGCTCGGCAATGGTGGTTGGAGGGTTCAGGGCGATGTCCTTTGTGAACCTCCAATTGCGCACTACATGTCTGAATGCTCTAATAACAGAAGCGTCGAAGACCTCCGGAATAGAGTTTCAAACCTAACCGAAACACTGGATGAATTGCCATAAGGTCTTGTCACTACCTTAGTGCATTTAATGCAGGTCGTCCTCCTTCCCAGGACGATTGTATGTACCCTGGAAGTTGACTATCAGAAGGTCACAGAGGTGCTACCACGAGTGGATCGACTCAAAGGGCTGATTGAGCAACCAAGATTGAGCAGATCCTTTGAGCACCATCGAAAGATAGTTGGCCAAGACGTGCTTGCCACCTCCTACTGCCTGGACCGCGGTCGTGATTCTGAGACCCGTCAAATTTCTCTATGCTCGGTTGGAACCGCGGTGGCCAGCGCACTGCTCGGAGCTCAGGCACGAATGCTTGGCATCCAGCAATGATCTCCTATCGTCTCCTTTGGGGAAATGGGTAGTTAGCATTGTCAGGCGAACGCACCCGACGATGCCCGATGGTAGGCGGATCGGACCTGAAGTAGGTCTCGTCCACTCAGGGTTGACACTCGTAGTTCATCTACTGCTGCAGGTTCCTTTCTTGAAGCGGTGATCGAGCATCAACTTGCCAATCTGAAGCAGTCTGGGGCATCCTTCTCCGGCTGGTATTGCTATCAGGAGTGTGACGTGCCCCGTCACCATACCGACTCCTACGAGGCAAGTTTCGTGAACAACTAGATACAGTTGTACCTTGTCGTCTCTTGGAGGGACGTCGGCAAGGTTGCTCAAATCGGGTCATCACATCATGAAGCCATCGTGCAATGTCTTCAGCAAAGCAGTCGTAGCTCGGCACTCGAGTAAGCTCTTGAGTTGGGTTCTCAAGCAAGTCGTTGATCCGTTGAAACTCCTGTGCCTATTCAGACTGCTACCGGGCTTGCCTAGGCAAAGCATTCTGGGCGGCAAGTCACCTTTGTCGAGCAGTCTCAGAATCTTCGACCCCTGAAGCAAACTAGGGCTATCTTAGAGGAGAGCGAGTATTTCTAGGATTTCTCTCACACTCATCAAAGTACTGATCAGGCTCATCACTGGAGGTCTCGTCACAATTCCCATGAGAGGAGGGAGAGTGTGATTGCCGGGGAGCATCCTCAAGCCTTCCTCCGAGAGGGTGATGAGAATCTGAGGGCAGGATAAAAACCTCCTATTTAGAATCTCCACTTCTGAGGTATGCCTCCTCACCCGAAGAATCATCAAGCGAGATTGTCTGGCGGCTTGGAGCAAACCTCGCCAGGTAGGGGAAGTCTAGGTTATAACCGTCCCTAGCTTGATCTGCTCCCTACAAGAATGTGGATGAACATGAAGTGTGCCTACCCATGGCCTTTGCCAGGTCATCCGGAGAGGCACCACTAGGAACTAGCGATGCGCTCCCCAATCGGCAGAGTCTGGGGCTCTGTGAAACTACATGGAGTGACGCCATGGGACTCGAACGCTTGGGAATGGACCCATCGTCACGTTGCAGGCCCTCATCATGGTCGGATTGACCCTTGCCGCTTGGGGAGATGAGTCATTCATTGGACACACTGCTGTGGGGGAATTTGATCCCTCATCAGCCTTTCCAGCGGCGGTGTCAACTCCGGGATCACTGGAGGAATCTCCAAGGAGACATTTACCATCGAAAGCAAGAAAGGTCTGCTCATAGTTGTAGTAGGCTTCCATATAGATACTCGTGTAGTCGGCCAAGTCGAACCAGTTCTTCTCATTCCATTCATCTGCCATGAGGACATCAGGAGGAGAAAGAGAAACTTGCCAATAAGGGAATTACGGGAGTCTTGAAAGAAGAATCTCCACGGACGGTGCCAATTATCGATGTTTTAATATCGATCTTATGTATGATTTGTTTGGATTTGGGGGGAACTCTTAGAAGACCCATTGTATACGCTTGCGAAATAGAGATATAGAAAACTTTATCCTGGTTCGGGCCTTCTCCTAAGAGAATAACAATCCTACGTCCAGTATGATTGCTAGTTGCTAGAAAGTGGATTACAACAAAGAATTACACGACTAGCTAGTGCTATCTTGCGTGAATGATTCACTAATCATCCTCCTTCTCTTCCTTTGATGTTAACATTTAAATAGCCGGTGAAGCGACGGTAATTGTCCCGCGCCGGAAGACGTCGTGACACTTCAGATGATAACTGCCTGACGGAAGTTACTGTCAGAGAGACATAAGAAGGTCATTCACCGTGTAGCGGTTGTTATCAGAGAGAGATCGTGTGCGGTTAATGTACTAACACACGTTCTAACCACCTTGTCAGATAAACCGACAGTATAGTTCATTGTCATAGACAAGTCGGTTGGAGATAGACTCGTCGTAGAAATTCCCATGACCACAGAGTGGTCGTAGTAAGATTTACGACTATATAGTCGTAGAAATATTTACGACCATGGGATAATCACAGTAAGACTTACGACCACATGAGTAGTCACAGTAAGACTTACGACTATACGGTCGTAGAAGAACTTACAACTATATGGTCGTAGAAGTACTTACGACCATTCTACTATATTTATCTCTTATCGATAAAGGGTATATCAAAGAAATATAATGACGTAATAATTTGAAAATTATTCTATCTTCGTCAAGCTACATGAGTGAATTTGTCTTAGGGTGGAGATTGTTAAAATGTGATCCGACTTCATCATCACGTCTGTGCCAGACACTACACTACGTGTGGCATATCTGATTTTGATTCAGTTTTCTTTTCCGTTCGAGATTCTGATCCCTAGCCTATATATGCAGCCCTCTAGTCGTACAGTTTAGATGCGCTGAAATTCCCCATACTTTTAATCTCTTCTCATATAGTGATTTACCTCTTTGTGTGTCCGTGATTTTTCCCGCAAAGGGTTTTCCGTGTTAATCCTCATCTCTCTTTTTTATCATCTATTTTTGCATTACATTTTATAACATAAAGAGACACCTTTTTATATTAATCATGAAGAGAACTTTACATTGATATATACAACAGAGAAAGGGTTTGAACGAACCTAAGACTTCGCTGTACTGGTAGCATGCCTCGTGTGATGCCTTCGTTCTGTACGAACCACTGTAAGGCCGTTTTTATTGCCAGTATAGCATGTTCCAGTTAGTACCGGATTGAAATTGATAAGCTTGATGTATATTTAAAATTCATCTAACTCTATTTTCTCTTTATTTATATATTAAAATATTGATTTAGTTTGGTTTTCGGTATTTTTTTCTTCTTCTCTTGATCTTAATTTGTACGAAGAACATGTAAGTGATAGAGATATATCTTAAAGACCAGATCATATCCATCTAGGTACTTTTCTTTGTAAGTTCTTCCTCTTGCCCAACTTTGGACCTGTTCTTTTTAGTTTTAGCTTATGAATTTGGTTGCGACTTACGACTTTTGGGTTGTTTGTGAGAGAGACTACGGAGTAACAAAAAATCGCGTGCAGTTTTGGCCGATATAAATAAAGTCGCTACAGTGTGTACTACAATAAACTTGTAAACCCTGCCTTGAAAAGACACTTCGTTTGAGAGTTAGTTACTGTAGAAAAGTTAAAAGACAGCTTTTAAAAGCTGAAAAGAACATGCCATTTAGCTCAAAAAAACGTAATTTTGGAGATTCTTTGGATTAAGAGCTTTTGACTTGTGTTCTTACTGTGATTAGATTTGGTAGGATATGTGGGAGTAGATCCAAGATCATCTTAACCATCCATCACCCACGAGCAAGTTTTTGTTCATGTTATTGTGTTTTGCCCTAACTCAGTGCAACCTTCGTTCAAACGGATAAAGGTTGGAACTTTGGCAATTATCTTTTTGATCTTTGATTGGAATATATTTTAACATCTAAGGGAAAACGTGCGTAAAGTTTCAAGTAATTTGGACCAATAGATCAAAAGCTGCATAGTTTTTTATGTTTAAAATCATACTGATTTTCTACTGTGCCCTGAGGGGGCTAGTCACACCACCCCTGAGAGCAGTCATACTGCCCAAGGCCGGTCAGACTGCCTTTAGCATTTTAGTTGGACCGCTTGAACACGTCGTGATCCATTTGGCTCACTTTTTCTAGTAGATGCCTTTGTGAGTGCTTAGTAAAATTCTTCGTAGTTTCTTGTAGCTATTGGAGCACAAGAATCAGAATTTTTTTTAAGAAATGATTTTAAAAAGATATTAATTTTATTGGCTTCTATTCACCCCTTCTAATCCATGTTCTCGGTTTCACGGAGAAAACATCCGGAAGCGGACGGATGCTGGCATATCAATGGTTCTCGTGTAGGTTCAGTCGTTAAGTCATTAGTCAAAACGGAAGGAGACTGATACCTTGACTCCGTATTCGTCAACAAGCCAAGCTAGATTCACTCCCTGATACACGTTTGCTTGCGTTTGCGTACGTAGCCGAAGAACAACCCTTCGCCTCCGTTTCAGGTCACTACTCCAGTAAGGCCAGTGGCGGAGCTAGGATTCGGTTACGCTCTGGGCTTAGTGGTGGAATGATCTTGTTTATCTAGGATGAACTATAAAAATGTTATCCAGATTGAACTGAATTTACCTGGGTTGTACATTAGATATTTTTTCACACTTTAAATTGAAACATACTCTGTCTGGGGTGTGACCCCGCAGTGATTCACGTGTTACCATGTCGAAAGCGGAGGTGGGGGGACGAGTGGGTCAATATGTGTCCACAGTCTTTCAACAAAGGAAGCCACAGGTTCTTCGTTGAATGGATGCACAACCGCAATTGGAATTTTCCCCTTATTCCCATGGCCTCTTTATCCTGGAGAGACCCCAACGACGCACTACCAACAAATCTTCAAAGCAATCAACTTGATATCTACCTTGTCTTTATGATGTTCTCTCGTATGAGCATAGATGCCATTTGGAAGTACTACCCTTTTTGAGCGGTCAGGTCACAAATGCTGGCTGAACTGATCCACGATAGTGGCCTCTGTCCTCATCGCCCATGTTCCCCAGGCAAACCATCCACAAGAATATGACACCACTCACTCTTCGGAAGGAGTTGCCGCCGGCTGCTTACGAGCAAGTGCTTGATTTTATTGACTGCTCTTATAAGATTCAAGAACACTGGCAGAAGCAGAACAGATGGGAAAACTGGCGACCCAGGGATGTCTCTTAAAGAAGAAGCCTGAGCAAACAGAGCAATTTAGGAACCCTAATTTACAGGACATGACACTAGTACCACTTTCCACAACTTAATTACACACATTTCTTTTTGATGCATGCAGCATTATTTGGAGAAACCTAGAAAAAGGCATACTAATGTGCATCTCTAAAAGAAAACTACAGAGTCCTGAACCTACAGATGAGCCGAGGGGATGGATGATCTGAGACAGTGCGAGGCAACAAAGAGCCAAACTTTCTGGCTGAAAATGCCAAGTTCACTTCGAATCAGTGGCAACTCAGGTGTCCTAGGATCCATGTAACTTCCGTTTAGAGAGCATGGAACCACCAAAAAAAGAGCGGTATATACTACGGCCGATCAGTATTGGCCGCGCTGAAAACAACGGCCGATCAACGCAGCACGGGCCTCGTCGGGTCCTCCTGCTGGTCGTCGGGGCTGAACGAGAACACGTCGACGGGGGCGTAGGTGCCGTCGATCTCGTCGGGCGCGCCCTTGCACTTGTCGAGGAAAAGCACCACGACGGTGATGTCGTCGTGGAAGTGCCTCCTCTGCCCCTTCTCGATCGTCCTGATCTTCTCGTACTTCATGTCCTTCTTCCTCGCCGCCTCCAGCTGCGCGGCCCGCACCAGCCTCATCGCGATGCCTTTCCTTGGGCTGCTGGCGACGATGTCCACGGCGGCCTCGTCGGTGAGCTGCTCCCACAGGCCGTCCGACGCGAAGATGAGGAACTGGTCGCCGGGCCTCAGCTTGCGGGTCTTGATCGATGGCACGGCGCTCATCACCGAGCGCCTGAGGGGGAACGGGCGGATGGACTGCTGCAGAATCGGATTGTTCTTGCATATGTCCGGCTTCTTCAGGTACACGTCGCCAATGGACCTGGACACCTGCGAAGTCAAGCCAAAGAGATGATTCTGATTTGCTCTTATCATGCTGTCCGAGCGTCTCATGTTGTGAGCAAGAGCCTCTTCATTACCTGAATGATTCCCTTGATCCGCCACACGCCGTGGCTGTTCAGGACGATGTGCGAGTCGTCGGGGTGCATCTCGGCCACCTCCCGCCGCACATCCTCGTCGGCGACGTTGTGGTCCCTTGAAAGCCGCTCGGCCACCACCCTTTTCCCTTTTCCGGGGGCGGCGCGGCGGCCGAGCACGGCGCGCGAGTCGCCGAGGTTGGCAACGTAGAGCGTCCCGTCCTCGATGGCGCCCACCAGGCAGCAGGAGCCCACGGACATGATTCTTGGCTGCGACGGCCACGACTTCTGCACCATGCCCAGGAACTCCTCCTCCGTCGCGCCGAAGGCCTTCTTGATCACCTCCGCCGAGAGGCCCCCGTTTTCAGATGCAAACTCTGCAGCGAGTTCAGGAATCATGGCTGCGTCTTAAAACGACAGAACAGAGTAGTATATTTTACTTGAACCAAGCTGACCAAATAGATACTCAGCGC
The DNA here is from genome assembly GCA_017311315.1 of Dendrocalamus latiflorus. Lineage (NCBI taxonomy): Eukaryota > Viridiplantae > Streptophyta > Magnoliopsida > Poales > Poaceae > Dendrocalamus > Dendrocalamus latiflorus. The sequence goes on from CM029651.1 coordinate 49,357,804, forward strand.
ACACGTCCGCGCTCACCTTGGATGAGGGAGAAGAGGCGCGCGTTGACGAACCGAGCCGCCTCGGGGCCGCCGTGCCCGTCGTACACTCCGACGAGCGTGGCCGCCGGGGACGCGAGCACCTGTGCCTGGTCCTCGAGCGCCTCGTTCGCCTGCGCCACGGCGATGGAGTAGTCGCCGGAGGCGTGCGCCTTCAGGGCCACGTCCCACACCAGCCCGTCGTCAGCCACGCTCCCCGAACCGGCTCCACCGCCGCCAAAGCGGCAGCAGCAGCACCCGCCGCCAAACGGCAGCCACCGCAATAACCCCCTCATGGGCAGACGCACGTACACGCGCGCGCCCGGCGTCGCTGCTGCTCCGGCGAGGCTAGAGGTGTAGGGTTTTGCCTGCCCTCTTGGGGTGTGTGTAGTGCGAGAGAAGCGGCCGTGTGCCGCGTGGGGTGTATAGGCGATCAGCCGCGTGTTTACCGGTGGATTGCGGGAGCACGGCACGACGACGGAAAAGGGTACGTGGAAGACGCGTTTGTTGCTTAGGCTGTTCAACCTTTCCTCGGTCGCGCATGCAGAGCAGAGGAGGTCCTCACTCATTTTTAAGGATTCAAGTGTTTTCTATGTATCAGAACACTAAGATTTTTTTATGCATATAATATTTTTTGTCTATATTTATGATATTTTCATACATATATATAATATATTTTCTATATATACAACATTTTATAGCTGAGAAATGTTGCATACATGAAGAATGTTGTATATATAAACAAAAGATATTACAAATATAGATAAAAAATATTCTGAGTAAAAAAAACACTCAAATTTTGTTCAGCGATTCTCATTAAAAAGTTTTCTGACCGCACCGCGCCGGTGACCAGATCAGTGGGCGTCTGAACCGGCTGAATTCGAACGGGTTCTCTCGAGTCTTGATGGCGAAAGGGTGCACGGTTCCTACGCTGCATCGGAGTATCAGGCACAGATCTAATTTACCTTCAAGGAAAAGCGCACGTATATCTAACACAGATATGGAAAAGGTCACGCCAGTGAGGTATTGTGTTTTTTTAGTGTGGATGCTGTGAAGTGTGGACATATGGGTAAAGGGCCATATTCGAAACTGAATAAAAAGAACATGTTGCACTACTAAAGTTTGGGGAAAAAAAATTAAAGAGCAGTACGTCATTACGGGATAATGGATGATTTGCCCCAATCAAATGATGCATTTGATGATATGCTCTATGATATCTTACTGAAATATGGATTCCGAGCCTATATGTCAATGAGATATCGAGTGCAAATCATCAATTGCATCTCAAGTGATGGGGCAAATGATCAAATGCCCCCATCGTTACATGTTATATTACGCACACTTGGGGATGGCAATCGAGCGCAGCTGGCACGGGTAGTGGTCACCTATTCCCATGCATGCTAGTTAATTTTTTGCCCACAGGTATGTTGAAAGTCTAGACCCACCATTATAAGTTAATTGTATATTTTGATAATTAATGATAATCATATTGTGAGAATAATATTTTCTATGAGTTGGATGAATATATTATATCTTATGGTGATGGATAACTTAGATGGCTTCATATGTTAATCATCATCAAGTCAGTATGAGGCATCATGTGTTGATGCTCAAAGTCAAGAACCCGGATATGAAGTGGAAATATTCGTCATCGAGCTTTAAGAGGATATGCAAAGCAAAGGTATAATTAATATAGGCTAAGGATGTATTTCATAGTCATTTTACCGGTCGTTGAGGTTGGTAAAAGACCGGATTGTTAGTGTAGATTGTTGTACTATTAAGAGCGATCTTGACTAGAAGCTTGAGTGTGTCATGTGTTGATAGCTTATTGTTCTTGCTCTATAGCTCTTCTAAGCATGGTGCTAGTGTTTACAAATATGTTTTGCAAATAGTTGAGGCTCATGCATAATCCTTGAGGCATGTGAATTTAGTTTACAAATATGTTTTGCAAACGGCTTTAGTCCATGTCTGCGATCCTTGTGGCACAATTCCAAAAATTTGTGAATGTGTTTTGTAACTTATTAAGGGTCTTGTCTTAGCTTTTGTTTTGCATGGCACTAAAATTTGTGAATATGTTTTGCGAATTGTTGAGTGCATGCAAATCTGGTTGAACTAAAAATCTCATCAACGGTCCAATCAGCCTTGTGTAGGCGGTCTGACCGCTCATCAATTGGCGATTTGACCAACCATCCTCCAAAATGTTCAAATGTGTGTATTTAAACAAATTGGTAGAAGGAGTTGTTTTTGGGCTCCTTCCTGGAGCGATCTGATCAGCCCTCCTAGTGGTTTGACTGGTCCCTGTGTGGGTGGTATGACTGGTGGCGCCTGTAACAGTTAGTTTTCTAGCCATTGCAGTGCTGGTTGGTTTGACTGGCCATTAGTTGATGGTCAGACCAGTCCAGGCCGATTTTTGCTGCAACTTGCTCCAATGGTTAATTTCTTGATGTGGGATATAAACACCTATTTGTGGCCAGTTGGGCAAGATAGCTAATACACTATCCTTCACTCTTAAGCAGATAGCAAGCTCTCTCACCTCTTATATGCATGTGTTGCATTTAGTGAGTTTGGAGAGGCAAATCCTTGTGCATGTGTTGCACTTGATAGTGGATTTAGTATCCATTGAGCTTTGGCATTTGATTCATTCAAGTGAGAGTCTCTGACTTGTTACTCTTGGTATTTACCGATACCTAGATGGCTTGAAGGAGTTGTGCTAGTGATCTTCTTAAAGGTAATTGTGAGAAAGTCCAGGCGGTTGTGGGTAGCTTGGTACTTGCCATCTCCGTAGTGGAGGATGAGTAACCCTAGTGAATTCAAGGTGTTATCTTAATTCGTTGAGCCGGTCTAATTCGTTTAGTCTTACTTCAGCATAGAATAGGGGAGACTTGCAAGTCTTCGAACACCATGGTAAAAAGGTCCGTGTCATTATGGTTTGCTCTCTTGTATTTCACTCTTTAGCAATTTGCATTCTTAGAATTGGATTATTTGCTTATCATTCTAGGATTGCAAACTTTAACTTAGATGTAGGTTGTTAGTGCACATAGTTGAGACTAATTGATTTAATCTTTAATTGTATAAAACCGATTTGATTTAAGCTTCCTCATATAAAACTCGGTTTTGACCAAAGATGATTTTAAAAGCATCTATTCAACCCCCCTCTAGTTGGCATTCCCAACCTTACAAGTGGTATCAGAGTTTAGTCTCTCATTTAGTAGGCTTCACTGCCTAGAGAGGATAAGATATTCACTAGTGATATAGTGTACCCTGGTGAGACACCTCTATTTGATAGCACAAATTATACTCATTGAAAGATCCACATATCTTGTTACTTTTAGGCTGGAAAACAAAAGGTACGGTGGATTGTAAATGTGGTTTTTTCTCCTTCAATGGATCCTCTAGATCTAACAAATGAGGAAGAGATATGCTTACATCTCGACACTCAAGCAATTAATACCTTATTTAGTGATTTGAGTGTAGATGTGTTTAATGATGTATGTAATCTCAAGAGCGCTTATGACATATGGATCCAACTCCAAGACCATTATGAAAGGTTCACCTCAACTAAAGATGATTTCAATGAACAATGGATGTCAAGAGAAGAAGCTTAACTTCTTACTCCAATGATGTGGAGACCTCTACCCCATCCACATCACCTTTTTGTTTTACGACCAAAGGTAAAAATAAGGTAAATGGTGATAAGCCCTTGTATGATGATTTAATGGATATGCTAGGAGGCTTAATGATTATTTTGGGAACGCGAATACAAAATTTAAGATTTTGAAGAAAGAATATATCTCACTTCAAAATTCTTATGATGAGTTGAAAAATGACTATGACTATGTCCTTCTCAAGGAAGTCACTAAGTCCAAGGTGGATATAGGCACCACATGTGATTTACTAGATGATGTGCCATGTATAGCTCCTAATCCTTGCACTTCATCTAAGGTTATTGTATCCATTTCTTGTGATGATTTGCTAGATATACCTTGTAGCTCAAGTATAGATGCTTGTACTTATTCTATGCTTATTGAGACTAATCTTGTAAAAGACAATAAAGAGCTCAAGACCCAAGTCACCAAGTTGAGCAATGACTTAGAGAAATGCTATAAAGGAAAGGCAACCCTTGATACGATCTTGAGCAAACAAAGGAACTTGCATGCAAGAGAGGGATTGAGTTCATCTTTAAGAAAAGTGAGAATAGCAAGATAAGACACATGAAGAATATCAAGTGCTTTGGATGTAAGGAGAAGTGACACTTTGCCTCGGTGTGCCCAAATCAAGTGGATAATAAGTCAAAATCATCAAGAAAGAGGCAAGCCAATAAAGAGCAAGGTAAGAAGATAAGGAAGCAAGGTAAGAAGATAAGAAGGGAAAGCAAAATCCCAACTTGGTACAGTTACCAAAAAAAAGGATACATTGGTAAAGAATGTCCCATGGGTAAAACTCATAAGCCTACTCTATATAATGATCAATATTTGCTTATAAAGGATACAAAAGGCAAGGTGTTTGCTAGATATATTAGTTCACATAAGTCTATTGGTAAGGCCATTGGAATGCCCAAATCTCTTGCGACTAACATTCATGGATGGACTCAGCTAAGTTTGGGTACCAAAAGGCAGTTAATTGTTCAATAGGTACTTAGAAATGTATTGGTGGCTTGGCTCTTTCATGAAGAGGTAGACACCACCATGTGCTAAAATAGAGCAAAACATGAGGCTGATAATTTCCTATCATGAACCAATGCCATCTCTGTAACAAGTATTTACATTGAAGTATCTAACTTCTAGTCTTGTGTAAGTTGCATTGCATAAAAATTAATTTCAAAACTTGTGTTCTTGCTCTTGTTCAGAACTTTATTATTGCACTTTTGAGCTCGAATGGGATGTAGCATGTTAAGGGGGAGTACAAAATCATAATCATGTATATCGTAACCCTAAGTGTGTCTAAATTAATTAAGTACTAATATTGATTTTTAAAATTGAGCTATTTTAGCCAAAAGTTAAAACTTTTGTAACTATTAGTATATCTTTGACAACTAGTAGCAAAATGTATAAAAATGTATTTCAAATATTTTCCAAAGGTTTTGGACTTGGAGAAACTAATTTGAAGTAAAAATAAGTTTCTAACCAAAAACTAGCTATATGGTATCTTCTTTTGGCTTTAAACTCAAAAGTTGCCTAAAATTAATTCTAAAAGAAATGTGAAGAAGTGTTCAATACCAAAAAGCTAGAGTTATCTATTTCAAACAATTTTGGTATTCAAAAGTTTTCCAAAAAACCAACCAAACAAAAGTTATTTGATTTTAAAACTAATCCAAAATCCTTATTTGACCTAAGTGGTCACAACTAGCATTTAAGTGAATTTTACCTCTTGAGCTAAAAATGCCCACATATATAGGCTCATAAGGGTATTTTAAATTCATACATTGTCGATGATCAAGTCGACAATCTTTCGAAATAATATGAGAAAATGGCTAAAATCCTTGAGAAAGAATGGGGATGCTAGTTATTGCTATGAACTGGTTGCAGGGTGCCTTCAATAAGGCTTAAGGCTAGCTCTAATTATACTAAAGTGAATAAGAATGAATTTGTGATCGAATGTCCTTGATTGTCCTTCATCTTCCAACCTTAAATACCAGCGAAGAGATGCCAATTGTCTGCAAGGGAAGACGCCTTATGGAACCAACACGTCTGGTCGGGGAGGCAGTTATTATCAGAGAGAGACATCTGATCATCGGTTGTTGTTAGTAGGAGACAAACATGGGCAACAACCGCATAGCAGTTATTATTAAAGACTTAGGGCCGAAACGTCATGCTATTTGAAGTGGATAAGGCACATGTTTTATCCACTACATAGAAGGAATATCCTAGAATTGGGTTTAGGTACCAGTTCACAAATGCTCCAAGTGGTCATCTAGTCGTGCAACATGCACAATGTATCTTCGACCAAGGTATTCGGGGAGCAACCCTTGGAGGTTCATGACCACGAGGGTCCCTTGGCATTAACTAAATATTAAAATAGCATTTAGGGATTTATTTAATCCTCATCATACATGAAATGGATGCTAAAAATACTCTTACACGCTCAATTTGACAATTTGAAGAATTTCCTTGAAAATGAGTTTGTTTTGCAAAAATCAAAGCATAATTTGAAAAAAAAAATTCAAAATGAATTTTGTGGCCTATCCTAGTTGCAGATGATCCTAATATGGTTTATGCTTGAGTGTGTGGAAGTTTGGACAAAAGTACATCACTTCTCTCAATCAATCTCATCTAAATTGCTGCTCTTAGACTGTTCTTTGTTGGTGAGTGGTCTAACTGCCATTGCCGGACCAGTCTGACCAGTCCAAGCAGTCTAACCACCCGAGCCAAGTGGTCTAACTACTACTATTACCAGTGGGCAAACCTATTCTCTACCCAACTTGGTCACTCTCTCTCCCTTGGTCAGACCTCTCCTCAACCCGTCTCCACTCCTCTCTCGCCCTCCGATCACCCCTCCATCTCCGATCGCCATCCGCTGCCACCAGCCACCACTTTGCTCATCGGAGGTGTCCAAAAGGTGATTCTCCAACTCCTCTTCCATTCCTATGGGTGGCATTATTGATTTCCCTCTTTTCTCACCATGGCTTGTAATCCTAGGTGGAGATTATTTGAAATATGATCAAATTACTCAAGTTCTTGCCTTACAGCCTCATCTTGACTCATCCCAAACTAGTAATCATCTTTACCTCTACTTGCATTGCTCTTCTTTTAATTTTACCCAAATTCTAGGGTTTGAGGTGAATGTCATTTGATTCGTTCAGATTGGTGGGAAATACTCATTGAGCAAGTAGATCGGGAATAGATCAATGAATGTATAGTGTGCTAATGCCAAGATTTGGGGTGGAAGATGTCTTCCCCCAAATGTTGTTGTTGTATCCTGTCGAACGTGGTCTAACCAGCCAACACACTGTTTGATCGATGTTGATCTAGCAGTCTGACCACCCCCGACAAAAAACAGAGGCATTAGTTCACGTATTTTCTGATCCTATCCCATTAATTGATCCATGTATCCTCTTTTGACAGTGATCATGGCAATGACTAAGACCCCTTTTGTGGCTTCATCCTCCCATGTTATTAAAGAAGAGGAAATGGAGGTAGATGAGGAAGAGGAAGATAATGATGATGATGACAATGATGAGATGCATGAGGGAGATGGAAACGATGATGAGGAGGAGGAGGAGCTGCTAGCCCCTCCTCAAGTAGTTGATGTCACTCAACTCAGAGGTGATCAATATATACAATTGAGATACATCAATCAATTCCAATATGCTAGAAATACAATGGTGTCAATGTTTCACACTCAATTCCAACAAGATGTCTTCTATCATATCTATGGAAGAAAATATTTTGCCAACCATTGGTTTGCGACTTGGGGCTATTTGAATTCCCAACCTATATACTATGGTCTTTATGGTTTTCTCCAGCATGTGCATTTGGATAGGTTTATGACAATCAAATGTGACTACAACCTCGATGTGATCAAACAATTCTACGACATCATCTATATCTCTCCCGATCATGACAGGAATCACTCTAGTTGAAGCCACAAAACAAGATTTGCAAGATTCCTTAGGCATTCCTCACACTCAATATCTCAAGGTGCATGATGAAGATCCTATGCCTCCTGTTCATTCGGATATGTTTTACAATCACACTTTTGTTAGATATGTACATGGGAGAGTAGCCAATCTCTATCCACTTCTTAGTGTCATCAATAGGATTATGAGAGCCACTTTCTTTTCTAGAAGTGGAAACAATGATGAGATTCATGGTCATGCTTGGAATGTCATACAATACATCATGGAGGGTACTCGCTTTGACATTGCTGACCTCATTATTAGGGAGATTGCACTCTCAAAGTGAAACAAAGGTAAAAGAATCTATTATGCTCTTATCATTGAGTGTTCCATTGAATGAACAACACAAGGAGTATAAACCTACAGAAGGACCACAACCTCAAAAGCAATCACAAGAAGAGCATGGGCAGCATCAAGAGCATGAGCGGCAGCAGGATCCGATCCTCGCTAGTTGTATTAACCTTCGCACAAACATGATTAATGAATTTTCTCAAGTGCGAAGCATACAAGATGAGACTCGGGGGATGGTTTACGAGTTGAGAGATTGCTTTGATTAGTTTACCACTTGTTTCACTCAATACTAGCATGAACAAGCCCTTGTGACTTATCGACGCTATGGACCAGGTTGTTGATCTCCTTCTTCCTGTGCTTCCTCTACTTCCTCCGAGTGGTTGCCTTGGTCAAGTCTTCCTTGCCCTCCTCCTTCCTCCTAGATAGGGTTTTGGACTTCTCTTTTTGGTACTTGATACCAAAGGGGGAGAAGAATGTAGTTTATCTATTATAAATCTATTGTAGGTCAATAAACTTGCTTGTGAGGATAAGCTTTTTATGTATTCTTTTTTGTTGTAATCTTATTGAACCTCCTTTCTCTAGCTATGTGTTAGCTTGTAAAATTGTGGACTTGCTATGTGTTAGCTTGTAGTAGCTATTGTGTATGGCTTATGGACTTAGCGGTGTTGGATGTATTTTGGACGCTTGGACCTTATGCTATGTTCTATGTGGACTTTATGTGATTTATTGTATCTTTGTCCAAACTATGTTCTATTTAGATCCTTCTTGTGTAGATGCATGAATATTTAAATTCTTGTTGATTATATTATTATGTTATGCTTCCATAGATTCAAAATATAGAGAAAACTCCACCAACATTTCCAAAAATCCATATATGTGTGCATGTATCTCTATATCTTGAGGTTTTGCTAGCAAAAAAATTCATATACTCCTTTGATTCCACTCAAATGGGTTAATTTCTACCAAAGCTTATACTCAAAAAATCAATTTATTATCCCATTATTTGTTGAAGGTTGTTGTCAATTATTAAAAGAAGAAGAGATCGAAAAATCTAGACCCATCGTTATGAGTTAATGGTATATTTTGATAATTAATGAAAATCGTATTATGAGAATAATATTTTATATGAGTTAGATAAATAGATTATGCCCCATGGTGATGGATAACTTGGTTGGTTTCATGCATTGATCGTCATCAAGTCAAGTGTGAGGTGTTAATTGTCATCAAGTCAAGTGTGAGGTGTTATGTGTTGATGCTCAAAGTCAAGAATCCGAACTTGAAGTGGAGATGTTCGTCATCAAGCTCAAGAGGATGTGTAAGGCCAAGTTATAACTAACGTAGGCTAAGGATGTGCTTCTTATTTATTTACTGGTCGTAGAGGTCGGTGAAATACCAGATTGCTAGTGTAGGTTGCCATATTATTAAGAGAAGTCTTGACTAGTAGCTTAAGTGTGTCATGCGTTAATAGCTCATTGTTCTTGCTCTAGCTCTTGTAAGCATGGTGCTAATATTTGCGAATGTATTTTATAAATAATTGAGGCTTACGCACGATCCTTGGCGCATTTGACCGATCATTAGTTGACGGTGAGACCAGTCCAGACCGATTTCTGCTGAAACTTACTCCAACGACTAGTTTTTTAGTATAGGATATAAATTTTCTGTGTTTTAATCAGGCCCTTACACTAGCAAGCCAACTTAACAAGCTTCTTTTTTTAGGGTGCAATGTAAGGGCCATACTGTCATTCCAATAGCTAATATTACACTCTTTACCACGCCACCAACACTATAGATGATGGAGTGGTAGGCATGGTACTTTTTTGTTGGAAATAAAATTTTGAGCTATCCGTGGCATTTTAGGGTTCGCGTTTAATGTCACTAAGGGTGGCCTGGTAGACGTGGTGATTCTATTAAAATAAATATGGAGTTACTTTTGTGGCGGGAGGGTTCACTTGCAATGCCATTAAGGGTGGCTCGGTAGACATGATTTATTTTTAAAAGTAAGTTAACAAGGTTTCTCTTAAAAAAATGTGAAAATGTTTATTTCATAAAGAAAATTCGCTCTAAACCTGAAGTTATCTTGCTCAATTCTAATACACACTAGTAAAAATTCAAAATCAAATCCATCCATACAGTAAGAATTTAAATTTACTTCCCTAAAACACACTGGGACTTTTATATACCATTTTTTCCCAACATAGATCTTCAAGCACATTTAAGAGCATGTGCACTGGAGGAGAGAGAAGTTTGTTGGCGTCGAGGCCATAGGATGGGGGCACGGTAGCTACGGCCTGGGCCCATAGCATTGAAGCAATTGTTGGAAGTGGTGCTAACACATGAAAAAAAAGAAAAATTAAAAACTAAAAGTGTCTCATCGAAACAATTATTAGAAGTGGTGCTAACACACGAAACAAAAAGAAAAAAAATAAAAAAACTAAAAGTGTCTAATTGTATGAACTATAGATCATTGATATGAATTCTTATACAAATAAAGGAATTAAATATAGTTGATATCACTTTAGCATCTATAGATGATGCTAAGAGTTAAAGTAAAAGTAGATGACAATGTATTATATAGATAGAGAGGTGATGTGTTCATCTTAGCACCTATTTTAGATGCTAAGAGATGTACATGCTCCAGCAGTAAAAAAATAAACTCTAAAAACAATTTTTAATTTTTGTTAGTTTGATCCCTAGCTACATTTTAGTGATCTTTAGGTAGTGCACATTTCAGATTTTGTTGTGAGCTTTTAGCTTTTTTTCCATTGTTTGAAGTTTTTTACACTGTAGCTGCTCTTAGCTCTTTAAACGTAATTAAATTTAAAAATAGAAAAAACAGGTTAATTTTTTTAAAAAATAAAAATAGAAAAAACGGATTGTCTCATCATGAATAATGCAAAAATAAGAAACAATTAAAAAAATAAAAAATCAGATAAAAAAACGAATTAAAAATATTAAAAGCTAAAAACTGAAGCCCAATTGCGCAGGGCAGCGCAGAGGCAGGCATGAAGCGCCCCTCCATCAGCCGGAAGCCGCCAAAGCTACCGCCCGAGGCGCACGGCGTGATATACCGCCCGAGGCCCAATCCAACGCACGACACGACCCAACTCAACCCCACCAACCAAAATCCGACCCAACCACGCCGCGCGCCGGCCACCGCCACCACGACCACCATACTCCCCTCCCTCCTCGCCACAGGCACCGCCGTGGCTCTAGCGGCGGCTGCGGCGGCGCACGCGGGCTCCCTCCCCCTCCCCCGCGCCCGCTCGGTGGCGTCCGCGGCTGCTGCGGTCATGTCGACAGCCCGCGTCTACGCAGACGTGAACGTGCATCGGCCCAGGGAGTACTGGGACTACGAGGCCCTCACCGTCCAATGGGGGTAAATCTAACGCCCGCGCCCTACGCCTTGCCGTGCTCCCGCTTTTTGCGTACCGTGATCTAGAGTAGCGTGATTTTGCGAGAGGATTGCATCTAAAATTCAGCAAATAACAAGTTGTTACTGCTGGAGCGTTGGGGGTAGATCATAGATGCTGTGTTCGTAGGGCTATATATGATTTATGTGGAATTGTGGAGATTGGATCGAACTTGATGTAGTCTTATATGACTTGATCGGTGTATTTTGCAATGGTGTTATGCGGTGTTGCTGTTTCTGCATGTCGCTAAGACAGTGGTGGACCTTTTGGTTGGTTTGTAGGACTATATATTTGAAAACCTTTGGTCAGCAGGCTATGATCATCGTATATACGATTTAGCTGTAAAATTTGGCCTAATTGCATTTTTTGAGGTATGTATTAGTTGAATAAATGACACTGTTCTTGAGTACAGTTGTGGGGTGCCCCATTGTTGCTGGCCATCTAACTAGATTTATTGTGTGAGCTGTTGTGCTTGCAAGAGGATTAACATATACAATTTTATGTTTTGATTGGAGCTGCATTTAGAGAACTGCATGCTAAAAGATTAAAACAACTCGCACAATGACTCATTGAGTGAGACCATTTAATCTTACTGTATGGCTGGAGGTATGTTTTAGTAAAACAGAACATAGTTGTGCCAGCCAAAATGCCTAATTAGACAATTTCTTCCAAACGTGTAGACAGTAGGTATGTGGCCCTTTATTGTTATCATAGTTAGTGAATGTTCTTCTGCTTATCTGTTTTCACAATTTTGATGAGTAACTCATTGTTTGGTGACTTTTGCAGTAAAACTCAATTACTGTTTAGTTTCTCTTAGCTATGTACTATTACCAACTGTTTTTTCCCATTCAGTGAGCAGGATGATTACGAGGTTATTCGGAAAGTAGGCAGAGGGAAATACAGTGAAGTTTTTGAGGGAATTAATGTAACAAACGATGAGCGTTGTGTCATTAAAATCCTCAAGCCTGTTAAGAAAAAGAAGGTATCCTTGTATTCTTTGAAAATTAGCACCGTTGGATGGTTTGGTTATTATGTTTCAGCTGATAACTTCAATACTTAGTGTAATTTGATAATTGATTGATACAAACTCCGCATTGCCTACTTATCTAAACTCTGGTTAAGTCCTTGGTTTAATCAACTGAAAATTTACACCCTGATTCTGTTTAATTCCATTTCTATCATTTTCGTCTGGGCAACGGATCTTATGGCTGTTCATGCTTTTAAATCCAGTAACTTGTTGTGGATCATGTGATATTGTGACCAACCAGTCTGAAATTTTATAATTTTACTTCTTGTGGATCATGTGACATTGTGACCAACCAGTATGAAATTTCCTAATTTTACTACTGTTAGATCAATTTAGCAGCAGATTCTGTTATTTAGTCTCGGTGCCTGCCTTTTTCTGCTGACAAGTTTTCTCTGTTTCTGACAATGCATGATGTAAATTTTGCTCATCTATTGGCTGTTCACCTTCTGTTGTATTCAAGTTCAAACTGTTGTCAACTATATTTACTCGTGCTTATTAGAGAGCTTTCTGCTATCCAAATATGTGAATAGTTTGTTTCTTTTTGCAGATAAAGAGGGAAATAAAAATTCTTCAGAACCTCTGTGGCGGTCCAAATATTGTGAAGCTTCTCAATGTTGTCAGAGACCAGCAATCAAAAACTCCAAGCTTGATATTTGAATATATAAACAGCACAGATTTCAAAGTTCTCTATCCAACATTGACAGACTATGACATCCGCTTCTACATTTATGAACTTCTTAAGGTAGCTCCTTCTGTTTTTTTAGTCATTGGTTGAACTGCTGAACTTTTACCTCTATTACTGAACAGAGTTGTCAGTACTAGGCTGTGGTTGTAACTTGTACCCATTTAACACTGCTTTGAGCTAAACTTTGCCCGTAATGCATTTTGCTGCAATGACTTCGTAGTCACCAAGCAATGGTTGCGCTTTTAGTCCAACAACGATAGTTTCAAGTGTTTGGTACGCACATGCTCTGTCAGAGGTTGACCAATGGACTAAGTCCAGATTTTGTGGCAAGCACATGACTTGTGCTTGTCGGTTGTTACAAGTGAAACTCAACTCAACATCATTGCATGATGGTGGACAATGTGGATAGATTGTGCATATGATCTTGGTGTATTGAACCATTGTGGTAGAGTCGAGGATACTGTTACAGAAATGTATGCGGTAGACTGTAAAAGGGTAGAGTCTCTAGCATGTGTATAGGGACATAGTTGGTTTGAATGTGAGGCTGAAGGCAATGGTGTAACTTTTTTCTGCATGACTAGTCTAGCATGTATAACATCCCAAATTGGTGACCACTAAGTTCTGTTCAATGTGCTGAGCCCAAGTATGTTCACGAGTTTAGCTTATTTGGGCATTGCAGTTTGTAATGAAAGCTTTAATTAAAACAAGTGGTATAAAATCTGTCTTCATTTCATTCTAACAAAAAATGAGCAAATCCTGTTAATCATATTTAGCCGTAATTTTTTTTTTAACTTTTTTCATATGGTTAATATCATTATTGATCATGTCAATGTAGTTTTCATTTGAATAAGTAATCCAAAGTTGCTTCTTTCTTGTTGGCACATTGTAGATAAATGGCTCATTTGTACTGGTAGTCTCTGCGAATAAAACTGAGAATAAATGTAATATGTTGTAATTAGAGCATCTCCTGTTATATTCTGTTGTTTAGTTAGTTATTCACTAGATAGTCTGGACTTTTTTTCCTCCTATGATTTCCAATATTTGGCTTGATCTTGTTTGGTCCTCATGTATTTCTTAAACTAAGAATTATGTATGTAATCTCTTATTATTTTCTTGCCACCTTACTGATTGCCAACCTGCGTACATTTCAGGCATTAGATTACTGTCATTCTCTAGGAATTATGCATCGTGATGTCAAGCCTCACAATGTTATGATTGACCATGAGCTCCGCAAGCTTCGTTTGATTGATTGGGGACTTGCTGAGTTTTACTTTCCTGAGAAGGAATACAATGTTCGTGTTGCTTCAAGGCAAGTTGATAAAATACAGCTTTCATGATTCTGTAGCTCTGGTCATTGATTGTATTCTGTTCATTAAAATTTTTAGCCCATCCTGTTATCCTCAAGAAGAGATCCATGTTTCCCTTGTAATTTTATTTATATTGTATTTGGGGTTAGCATTAGTTCATCATACCAGTTTCAAATTTCAATTCAGGGATGTCCATGTGTTAATATCTTAACTCTTAAGTAACAAATCCTTCTGCCATCCAAGTTCCCTTTTTTTGAAAAAGGTTTGTTGTACGACTTAAACACTACAATAGTTGTTTGTTTTCAGATTTCAAATCCCTTTCTGATTTAGCAAAATCATCATACCAAATTTGATGTTTTTATTGATAAGAGTAATACATCTTTCTATACTGAGGTTAGAGCAACTTTATCAGTCTTAGCAGACTATGTGAACCCTTATATTTGCACATCTGGAAATTTTATCTGTGAATTTTTTTTCTTCATTCAGGTATTTTAAAGGGCCTGAATTGCTGGTTGACTTCCAAGGTTATGATTACTCTTTGGACATGTGGAGCCTTGGCTGTATGTTTGCTGGAATGGTGTGTACGCAATGGCCTTGCTTCTCTAAATTACTAAATTATTATAGAATTACAGCATCAGTTGGGATTTATACTGTTTTGGACACAGATATTCCGCAAGGAACCATTCTTCTATGGCCACGACAACCATGACCAGCTAGTCAAAATAGCCAAGGTTTGCTATTGTCATAGTCACAGTTGTCTTTGTTTTTGCTCACATAGGTGTGCTCCGAATGTGCTTAGATGTGTGTTTATACTGGGCATTTGCATATGCATGTATATATTTTCTATTTTTTGGTTGAAGATATTGCAGTCATTCACAATTGATGTACTGGTTATACTTCTGAGCAGGTGCTAGGTACTGATCAGCTTAGTGCTTATTTGAATAAATACAGAATTGTGCTTGATCCTCAGCTTGAGGCCCTGATTGGGAGGTATCTCACAGTATTATGAAGTCTTATGGTTTCACTTCAGATCACATTTTGCATCAGGAAATAACATTGTTTTGCTTCACACGTATGTTGTTGATTAAACACAGGCATAGCAGGAAACATTGGTCCAAGTTTGTGAATGCAGAAAATAGGCATCTCGTCTCCGGAGAGGTTACATTTTCACTATTCTTCCTACAATTTTTCCCTTTTATGTTTTTTTCTCTGCTAGGACTAATTGCTGCAATAACTTCATGCAGGCAATCGATTTTCTTGATAGACTTCTTCGCTATGACCATCAAGATAGGCTTACAGCCCGTGAAGCTATGGTAGGTTCCTGCCAGCTATTTACAAGATAAATTGCTATTGATCGAACATGTATTACAAAAAAAAAAAAACTCGACCTGCGGGGGGTAAGACGGCCCCCGGGCATTTGCTTAAGAAGAAGATCCTCTCACGCAGATCGAGAAAACCCCCGAACTTCTGCTTCACCCTTACACAGCGGCACCATCGCCCACGTGAGAACGACCAACGACCTGGGCGGGCCTTAGACCTGTGCTTTGGTGTGGTAGCAGGCGAGGGGATTTTTTCCCCAGCCTGAAAATTCGCTCCCACTGGGAGTCGAACTCAGGACCTGAGGGGTGCTACTAGAGCGCTTTAGCCATTATGCTAGAGGCCCATTCGCTCGAACATGTATTATAAATAGTGCACTGCCAACCAGTTGGACTGGAATCAGCTCCCGGACTGGTCTCCACAATCATTATTATCCTTGAAAAAAAATGTGTAACAGGTTGCTTTTGGTTCCCCGCAGGCACACCCCTACTTTCAACAAGTGAGGGCAGCAGAAAACAGTAGAACGAGATCGTAGCCAAGACAACAGACACGCGAACTGCTGGTGTTCAACTGGACTATGGAATGCGTTGCGGATTAGCAAATTTGCATCCATCTGTCGTCGAGGCAATGCCAAAGTTGTGTAACTGAACTGGATGGTTGTAACAGTCATGCATCTTGGAAATGCTGACTGACGAATGGCACTTTGTTTTTTGAATTTTGAGAACATTAAAGCCTAAACTGCAGGAGTCTAAAACCAGACAGGCTATGCGTTGTCATGGCTGATGAGTTTTGATACAATTAAACTGTTCATCAAGGGAAAGGTCTCGATGTTCTTTTCTTGTTGGGATTTTGTTCGTGGCTCTCTCTCTCTCTCTCACCTCTTCCGTGTGTAGTTCTGCACAGGTAGGCAACATGTTCTGTTCTACCGACCGACATCGCAACAGCATCGAATCGTTACGAAACAGCACGGCCCACAGCCCGAAAGCTTTGGTTAGTGGGTTGCACGGGCCTAGTCCTGGCGCGGCCCAATCAGGCCCAGCCTCTTCTAGCAGCTCAGTCCGTTGGGCGGCTAAACCCTAACCAAGCATCGCCACCTCCAACCCCACGCCGGACTCCGCCCCGTCGCCTCCCCCTTTTCCTCCTTCCCACCCGCGCACCAAGGTGTCGTGAGATTGGCTTCTTCCGCTCGCATCTGCGCCCTTTCATGATCGCATTTTCGTCTGATTTACGGTGCTGGTTTTTTCTTTTTTGCAGCGGAGGTATCGGGATTTTTTCTCTTGCTGATCTGGGTTGATCCTGGGGGCGGCAGGATGGCGCTGAGGGGCGTTTGGCAGCTGCAGAAGCTCGTGGTGAACTACTGCGACTGGGGAGGGAGCAGCAGGGGGATCAGGTATAGTTCCTCATGCCAGTGATACTACTAGCCCCTGTTCATTTGGTTTGCTCTGATTTGATGCGGGGATTTGTTTAGATCCGGAAGCTGTTACTTATTCGCTGATTGAATGGGTCTGGGTAGTCTGTTGGTTGCGTAGAACCAAGTATGCATGACGAGATGTGGATTTGCTTCGCCGCAGATGAGTGCCGCGTGTAATTGTATGGTTTTAACCAAAAGGGAGAATCATTTATGCCCCTGTGGAGAAAATTGTTCATTTGTCGGAACTCGGAAGTTAAATGCTGTGGGCTAGCATTACTGAAATCGAGTAAAAATTTAGGAACCATCCATTAGACAGTTCGGTCGCAATTTGAGCCTGTTATAAGCTGCTGGTTGCCGCATCGGGATAATGCGCTTCATTTGTGGTCCTTGGACAGAAGTCCGTTCACATCATATTTTCTTTTTGTGTAGATCAGCAGGCTATAATTTAAGTAGCGGTTGTATGATTTTCCAGCTTAAACGTGGTTTTGTCTATGTACTTTTGTTGTTGGAAATCAGTTTCTTAACAATTAGTAGATGTTTCAATTTAGTTGCTCCTTCACAACTAGCATTGCTTGGATTTTCAGGGCCTTTATGGAGTCGCATCTTCCAGCTTTTAAGGAAAAGAATCCCCATTTAGAGGTGGTGACAGAGCTAGTCCGTGGTCAACATCCTAACTTGAAGGGCATTTACAGTAAGATATTCTTCCTTGCTTTTTAAGTCAGGAACTGTATTACTGATAAGGATGTCACTTTCTGGTAGTGAGCTTAGATCTTTGAATTGTTACTGAGCAAATGCCATAGAAATAGTTATTTTCCCAGTCTCTCTCTCACCTGTTTGCAGAAAGCCTTCTGGAGTTTAAGCACTGTAGCTTACACCTAACATATTCAGTTGAAATTGCAGCACCATGTCATTTGTCAGACTTGCTTTCAAATCTGTGCCAAATGCTTGTGATGAATTTGACATGCCCAAAGGTGAACTGACATGGTTGCATAACGTGGTTAAAGTATATCCACTTCGTATGAAGATATCTTCTTAAGTGTATAGGAATGCACCTACGGTAGGATAAGTACATCCATCCTGGATGTAATAGAGACATGCAATGCAACAACAGGGTCATCCAATAAATTCTGTGGAATGACCGCATTCCACAAATTTTAGTAATTGATGTTTTGGCCCTAGGAAGGTTACATTCCATTGCACTAACCAAACCAAATCTTGTAGGATTGGATGGTTTCATTCCGCGAACCAAATAAAATCTTGTAGGATCGGATTATTCTAGGAGGTTACTTTGCATAACAAACATCCATACAGATTCTCTTTTATAGCTTTATGATCGTTATTAAGGATTTTTCATAAAATGCCACTCCAAAGATTGGCATGGCAGGAAATACCACTCCATGTGAGAGACATGGAGTGGCATATCCTGAAACGCCTTCCTTGTTAATTTTCATGGGCTCATGGCCACATTTGCTTGCTTTTTGAGTTTTTTTTTAAGCAACACTATTCTTGTGCAGAAAATCATAATGACAGAGTGGTTTGTGTCAGAAATTTAGCGCCTGAGGACATTCTATTGCAAGCTACTAGGCTAAGGAATTCTCTGGGCAGGAAAGTCGTGAAGTTGAGAACCAGACACGTAACGAAACGGCCAAGTGTCCAGGGAACATGGACAACGGAACTGAAGATGTGAGTCAAGTTCTCAGACAAGCTGTCATAGTGTTCCTGATGGTGCGGTTGCTAGAACTGTTTCAGATCCATGTGAAGAACTTTGTGCTGCTATTAGGCTCACCTTTTTCAGTGGTTACAGTTAAATTCTGCTCTTCTTTAGTTTGAACCATAATCTGATAATAACATGTAAACTTGGGAGCTTCTTGTTTGTGTCAGTGTAAGATCTTAATGGCATCTGTCTGATGTTAGATCAAATTACCTTGAACTTGTCAGCACAGGAAATTTGTTCTACAGAGGCGGCTCTGCATGCCATGACTAGATTTTTCAATCCACTGGTGTTTAAAACTGTCACGAGCTACAATATGCGGTGTCTTGCTGTGAATTTAGTGCATTAGGTGAGTATGCAGATGCTGTAAATGTTACTACAAACTAGAAGACGTCCACTGATCCAGCCTTGTTGATTGAAGTAATATTTTGTGAATACTGGCGACTAAAGCGGTAATCACTAAGCAATAGCCATTAGGCAGGCAGCCACCTAGCCTTGATGTCGTCAATGCGGCGGCCGGCGAGAAGACGACGAGCCGCCCAGTCAATCATGACCTCTTTCCCTATGCAACAGCAAGGTCCAACCGGCACTGCTTACCAAAGACAGCGTGTGACAATGCTGCCAATGCAATGAATTAAACAATACATATACTGTACACGTGCTGCAATTCCATCTTCCCCCTCAAAAAGCAACCTATCAGCATGTGCATCTCTAGTGTTAAAATAATGAGAAATTTCTTAGTATCGATGCCGAAGAATAAAAGAGTGAATTGTATAGCACTGAAGCAAACCTTGACAGTTGGTACTATATCACAAAAAAAATGAAACGTTTAGCACATATAGGTGGTGCTAAAAATTGAAGTAAAAATAGTTAATAATAGTATTATGGAGAGAAAGGGAGGTGATATATATACCTTAGCACCTACTTTAGATGCTAAGAGATGTACATGCTCTAAACATCAATTTTTTAAGCTACTAATATAGGCTGTTTAGAATGCCGGAATTTTTTCCGATTCATGTTACAACTAAATTGTTTTCTTTGAAATTTCTGCAAAATTCATACGTTGTTTGGAGCCTACCCTAGTAGCCTGCAGTTACAAAGGTCTCAATCTTTTCAGTTTATAGTTTATAGTTTTCTCTAAACAAACAAACGGGATAAATTCTCCATTGTCTTTTTAAAGCTTTTTATCATAACAACCTTTTTCGAAGCGGCTTATTAGCTTATCAACATTCGATTTATTCACATAAGTATTTGTTCTAGTAGCAAAAACCATCAAGCGCTAAAGCATACTTGAAGACATATTTAGCATGTTATCAGGCTATCGGCATTGACATTCATGTGGTTACTAGTTGCTAAAAACACTACTGCAGCTTTTTTCCCCCTCAAACAACTAATTTGCTTGCAGGTTTACATGCTTATGTTTAGCGAAACGTTGTGTGCAAATTACACTGCGTACTCGCATGAATACTTGTCTGTATTGCATGATTGTGCTTCATGTCCAATGATTTTGTAAGTTCATCTACTATCCAACTTTAATTTGACTATCTCACAAAGTATCGTTCTTGGGGTTTTATTTTGCATCATTAGTTTACCTTGTTGGCTGTCTCATTATGTCTTCCAATCATATATGTGGTTGCAAATAACAAAAAGCATAATCATGTATGTCTTCTAATTATGATCGCTAAATATTTGTAGCAGTCTGTGCCCTCTGTTTTGTTATATTTGTCAAGTTGTATGTGCAGTATTTAGTTTTACCGCTGCTCCTCACAACCTACACCGTATATTGGGAGCTCGGTTAGATAGGTTTAGTAAGACTATAAGATTATCCTTCCTCAAGGAGTAAGGACACCTCATGCAGCGACCTGTACTTCTGATTCTCGCAGCTACTTACTAGCGTTTGGGACTTTGGGTGTCAAAAACTGTCAAATATGTGTGTGTGGTCGGCCGTTGCCCCGTTGAGATCAGCAGCAAGATGAAACTCTGTTTATGGCAGGGTTGTACATCACCTGCAAGCCCTACCAGCAGAAACTCTGCAAGGTGACCGTGGTTGAGGGACATGGCAGGCAGGGCCACTGGCACTGGAGACCAGCACCGCCCAGGCTTGCACAGTCCATGCTATCCGACGTGTTCGAAACATTCCAGCAGTTCATATTAGTGAAGCAACACTATGTATGTGAAATTCTCAGAAGATGTATGTTAGTATGTATAGAACAACAGTCCTTGAGCCTCCATCCACACACAATTCTTGGGGCCTCTTGCGGAGCAACTCCACACAAGAAATCCGATATTAGAACGAAATATAACAGAGTGATACCATAGCATCAACCGATTAACAGGCATGCAGACAACAATGAATTACAATACATCTTAGTGTTGGTCATAGTCCTACTGAAAGTGGTAGCTCAGAACAAAGGGTGGGTTGTCATCAGGACCGTGACCGTATGTTTGTTCGACAGTATGGGCAGTCCGCGCATTTCCGTACCCATGGCTCCAAGCAAGTCGAATGAAACCTGTGCCCACAGCGCAGCCTTATCAGCTCATCTCCGTCGTCGAATCCATCGAGGCAAATCGAGCATTCTGGTGACGCCTCCCTGTTATCATCTTTGCTAGCCTCAAAAATCTCTACCTGTAGCCGAAGGAAGGCCGTCTTGCTCAGTCCAGGTGGTGACCTGTTAAAAGTAGTAGAACCAATAGATGGCCTTTCTTCATCCCACTCGCTACTTAGGTGGAAAGACGACGAGCTTGACCCATTTGCTTCGTATGGGGCTTCCCTGATTCCGAAGTCGATGATTCTGAACACGCCCGTAGCTGAAAATTCATCTAACGAGATGGATGTCCTGGAGGTAGACGAACCGAGAGAAATGCCTCTCAGTCTCTCGAGAACACGTGCTTGTGCTTGCAGTACAGCACCCGGAAGCCGCTCATTTGTTCTGAACATCAGCCTGTCAAGTCGGCTCCTCGTAGCTGCAGAATCCCCAATGTTGCTATTGTCTATGTATGATAGGATACGGTCCTGTAAACGGAAGAAATGACACGAAGATTTTCATTTGATGATCCATTATAGGCAATGATAAAGAGGTATATGGTAGCTGAAGTCTGCAGATGCCTATGACCTGGAGATGCGCAAGGTAGTGGAGACTACGAAGTACAAACCACCTGTACTACATACACCAACACAATGAGCAAGGTTCGTTTAAACTCTTGTGCAAACATGTGCGTTCAATTCATGAAGCTTTGCCCTGATTGACTGGTAAAAGGTCTTATTTTTCGGCGTAATAGCATAGTTTAAACAAGTGCAATCCCTTACTATTTCCCCATTTCCTCACAATCACCATAGGATCATGCACGAGACGAATCACGAACCCTAATCCTCGCACAAATTTTACGAGCTAAGTAGCTAACACCCGAAATGCTCCGATCTGACCACAGCACACCAAAAAAAAAAATTGCACCGATCCAGTGGGTCGGGAAGGAGGCGCGGGGCTCTCACCGTGTAGGAGCCGCGGCGGCGCGGGGGCGGGGGCGGGGGCGCGGTGTGGAGGTGCTGCCGCACGTCCCCGGCGGCGTCGAGCTGGCGGCGCGATCGGCACCCCCGGCGGCGCCGGCGTCCGCCGAGGCCGTGCGGCTCACGGAGGGCGGCGTCCGCTTGCGGATCCGGGTCGGGGTCGGAGAGGCGGGGCGCGCGGGCGCGGCGGGCGGTGAACAGCTCGGAGGCGCTCGTCATGTGCCGGCCGCCCGGATGGATCCCCTCGTGCGCCCCCCGCCGGTACGGATCAGGCGCGCGTGGCGGCGAGGGACGCCTGCGCGAGACAAGGATTCGGTTGGTGTCAGTGAGCGTTTGCTCCCTCTCTTCTTCCCCTTCCCCTCTTTCTCGCCGGCTTAACCTAATTCCGTGGATTTTTCATGCCGTGGTTTCGGCTCTTGGCTTGGGGAAGGAAAGGAGTGGAGTGGAGGAAGCTGCGGCGCGAGGGAACACCGCGGCGACCATGACCGCTGGGTTGGAAATTTCCGAGGTCACACGAGAACTGCTTGCCAGGTCGTCCAAGAAAGATCAGCGGAAAAAAGGAGGCGAGCTCTGGATAAAATCTTCTTTTGAGCCGTACGTCTTCGACGGACCGGCTAATACCGTCTTGGCCCATGTTAGACTGGGCTCGAAATTCTTGGGCCCTAACCTGAGACAGGCCTGATGTAAGCCCACCGTTTGAGGGCCGAACCTGTGACCGACACATACAAAGCGAGGCACACCTCGAGCTCACCCGAGACAAGTCGTCATGAGAAAAGGAGAGCAGAGAGAAAGGGTTGTTTCTTTTTTTTTCTTTTTTGCCTGTGACTTATGATTTTTTATTTAAAATTTTGAATTCTAGTTATCCGTGTAAGAGAGTACAAAGATATATACTTTCGTACGATTTTAATCAATATAGATAAAGTTAGGATAATATCTACTACATCTTATATATAGATCCTGATTTAAAAAACAATCTATTTAAAAGCTAATTATTGTAGAAAGTTAAGCCATAAGTCCAAAAAAAATCCACTCGCTAGCAAGTGGGGCAGCAAGCAACAACCAGCAACAATTGTATATTCCAACTACTTTCATCCATCCACAGGGGCCGTGCTGCCATTGTGTGGCCTACAGCCGTCGCCGTGTGCCTAGAGTCCAATGGCGAACGCAACTCAATCCGGAGGTGCCGCACCTGCTTCACTCGTATCTACTGTCCTGATTTCCTCTGATGTTGACGCTGGATGCGATAAAGATGAGGAGAATATGGTGTGTGAGAACAAAAGTGGGGGGAGAGAGAAGAGTACAGCTTCTTTGGTGAGTGAGAGCTCCAGCATGGAGACTCAGTTCGTTTCTCCTGCAATGAAGAGAACCAGCGACTGGTACCTTCGTCCCCCCGGGCTGCTTTTCATTCCTACTATGAGTTCGTCTTTTCTTGGTTTAACTGTGTGTTTCTGAATTGGCATGATCTTTGATCAGTTCTGCCTTTGTTGTCTCCATTTTACTATCTATTGTCATGTATTTGTCAGTTAAGTCGAGAGATCTTGTTTAACATGGTATTAACCCTCTGTCATCGGTCCAAAACGGGTTGTTCAGATTGCTCCATTACTTCCTTCATTCCTGCTTTCAACGTAACAATCAACATGCTCCTTCAAACTGAGCAAAACAACAGCTTCTGCATATAGGAAAAGGTAGCTTCGCTAGTACAGCATCAGTCCCTTTGATATGGACTCAAACACGGAAACTAAAGCTTGCAATTATATTTTTTTTCCCTTTTTACAAGAGGAACATTACAAGTAGTTGTTAATGAGCTTGAACAAATATTTTACTTGGTCGCTCTAGGATCCTTTCACAAGAATTCCCAAGCGATATTACCATCCAAGTCGGGGATGCCACCTTCAACTTGCACAAGGTAATCAAATTTTCACTGCGTGTTCTAGCTAGAGATCGCAAACATCCTGAGTTCTGACAACTGTGTGATCGTTCCTGCAGCTCCCATTGGCATCTAAATGCGGCTACATAAGGAAGCTGGTGTCAGGGGTCAATGGTTCCAAGGTCACCCACCTCGAGATCACGGGCATGCCCGGCGACGCCAAGGCGTTCGAGCTCGTCATAAAGTTCTGCTACGGCGTCGACTTCGAGATCACGGTGGACAACGTCGCGATGCTGCGGTGCGCCGCCGAGCACCTGGAGATGACCGAGGAGTGCAAGTCCGGCAACCTGGTCGGCAGGACGGAGGCTTACCTGGAGGAGGTGGCGCTGATGAGCCTCGAGGGCGCGGTCACCGTGCTCCACAGGTCCGAGGAGCTCCTCCCGGCGTCCGAGAAGGTGCAGCTGATCGGCCGGTGCATCGACGCCATCGCGTGCATAACCTGCAGCGACAGCCAGTTCAGCATGTCTCTGGGCCCTACCGCTGCCGGTGGCTACGACGGCGTGAGCGTGCCGTCGGTGCTGCCGCCGAAGGCGGTCGACGACTGGTGGGCCGACGAGCTGACGGCTTTGCGGATCGACACGTTCCAGAGAGTTCTGATTGCGATGAAGGCAAGGGGGTTCAATGGCATCGCCATGGGAACACTGATCATGCTCTATGCTCAGAAATCTCTGCGAAGACTGGTGAGTTTTGAACACGTACATCACCACAATATACAGTTCTTGCTTGCATGTTGCATCTGACACTGTCGAGTTTGGTGCAGGACATACATGGAAGAGATAGGAAGAAGATGGAGCCGAGGCAGGAGCACGAGAAACGGGTGGTTCTTGAAACGATCGTGAGCCTCCTGCCGAGGGAGAAGAACACCATGTCAGTGAGCTTCCTGTCGATGCTGCTCCGGGCGGCGATCTACCTCGACACGACGCTGGCGTGCCGGCTCGACCTCGAGAAGCGAATGGCCGCGCAGCTCGGCCAGGCCGTGCTCGACGACCTCCTCATCCCGTCCTTCTCGCCCGAGGCCGGCACCGCGTTCGACGTCGACGCGGTGCAGAGGATCCTGGAGGGGTTCCTGGAGCACGAGGGCGAGGCGGCGGCCCGGCTGGACTACAACACGGACGACGACTTCATCTCGACGTCGTCACCGCCGAAATACGTCTGCCAGGTCGGCAGGCTCATGGAGAGCTACCTGGCCGAGATCGCCTCGGACACGAGCCTGTCCATCGAAAAGTTCACTGCGCTTGCCGAGCTGATCCCGGAGCGCACCAGGTTCAACGAGGACGGCATGTACCGCGCCATCGACATCTACTTGAAGGTTAGAAGCTGCAATCAAAATTGATCTTGATTTACTGGTTTTAATGCTCAATGAATCTTCAGTACGTAGTTCACTACATGATTGTTCGTTGCTTCTGTGGATTAATTTCGCAGGCGCATCCGCATCTGTATGAGGGCGAGAGGAAGAAGGTGTGCAGGGTGATGGACTGCCAGAAGCTGTCGCGGGAGGCGTGCGCGCACGCGGCGCAGAACGACCGCCTGCCGGTGCAGACGGTGGTGCAGGTGCTGTACCACGAGCAGCGGCGCCTGCGCCAGGCGCCGACGCAGCCGCCAAGCGGCGCGCCGTCGTACATCGGGGGCGAGTCGCCGGCGCTGTCGTACAGGCGGACGCCGAGCTTCCTCGGCCGGCACCGGAGCAGCGTGCCTGACGAGGTGTCGCGGCTGCAGCGGGAGAACGACGAGCTCAGGATGGAGCTGCTGCGGATGAAGATGCGCATGAGGGACCCGTCGGCGGCGTTCGCGGCGGGCGGCATCCCGGCGTCGGCGAGGCCGCCGCTGCCGAAGAAGCAGGGTGGCGCCGGGTTCATGAACAGCGTGTCCAGGAAGCTCGGCCGGCTCAACCCGTTCGTGCGGTCGGACGCGCTGGGTGGCGGGAAGGTGCGCACGAGGCCGCCCAAGGATCGGAGGCACTCCATTTCTTAATTTTCTCTTCATGATGCTCAATTATGAGCGCTAATGTGTTGTGATTAGCAGGTAGTACCGTTACTTGAACATAAATAAGCATGTAGTGTGGATGTACTGTAGCTTGTAATGTGCGTCACCATTTGCCAACACAACACATCGTGTCGAGTTCCTACAAAGAAACCTCATTGTAAAATTTTCAACTCAGCTCCAGTGTAGAGTTCTGTACCTCTACTAAGTTGGCTGGTGGCTATGGCAGTACTCAATGTGATCGAAATCATTCTCGGTGTATAAAAGTACGTAACGACGTGCGTACAACGGTACAAAAGTGTCTTTTCGTTTCAAGATGGCCCAGCCAATACAGTGCTTGTCTAGGCAGCATTACCCATTCTCTTCTAGGACGATTACGATCATGTTTTTCTGGCTAGGACTGCATCTCCAGCTCGTGACAAGTGACAACTGACATCTAAGATATGACCTGGCTTTTGGCTCTGTACAAACCGAAATCGTTGGAACAAACAAGCAAACAAAAAAAAGCAAATAGGAAAAGGAAGGTAAATAACGTTAACGGGTGCATTGGACCCACGTTTATTAGAGAAAAGTCATAAGCTATAATCTAAAGAGCATTGGACCCACGTTGTTCTTGTAGGTGCAGAACCCTTTGGCATTGTTAGCGATATAGTTAGGATCAAGTGGTTAGGCTTCTCTCCTCCCTATTGTTACGGCTGTCCACCGGCTCCATCATCCCATCATGCCTAGATTATAGGATTGGTTAGTAGTGGGATGAGTCCCGGTTGTTGTATTTAACCCCAACTGAATGTAATGGAAGGTGTGCGGTGTTTCTCTCTATTACCTCGCTCTTACATGGTATCAGACTTCTCCTGATCCTCCTTTCATCCTTCCGCTGCTCAGGCCATGGCGAGTCCGACTGGCTCAATCTCCTCCGTCGGCACCAACCCCTTCGCAGGCGCTGCTGAACCCGTCCCTCCCCCGGCCTCCACCATTGTTCTCCTCAACATCCAAAGCCATGTTCCTGTCATTCTCTCCACCGATGAGGGCAACTTCAGACAATGGCGATCTTTCTTTGAACTCACATTCAAGAAATTTGGCCTTGTCAACCACATCGATGGCACCATCGACGCGGCCGCCATGATCGACGATCCCGAGTGGTTGCAGGTGGATTCCTGCATGTCTCGTGGCTCTACTCCACGGTGTCCAAGGACATCTGGAGCGATGTCTACAAGCCGCGCAACACCGCCTACACCGCGTGGACCGCCATCACCGGCCAGTTCCTCGACAACAGCCTCCAGCGCGCCGTCTACGCCCAGCAGGAGTTCCACAAACCTGTTTCAAGGAGACATGTCCATTGGCGAGTACTGTGGCCGCCTCAAGCGCCTCTCCGACACCCTCTTCGACAGCGGCGCTGCTGTCTCCGACCCGGCGCTCGTCATCAACACGCTTCGCGGGCTGAACAACAAGTTCAGTCAAGCCATCGCCGTGTTGTCCACCATGTCGCCGACGACGACGTTCCTCTACACCAAATCTTACTTGTTGCAGGAAGAACATCGCATCAAACACTCTCTACAGATGGAGGCCCAGACGGCCCTCCTTGCGGCGCGCGACACCTCCACCAAGTCTGCGCCAGTGCCTCCACCGCCCCTGCCTAGCGGCTCCAACGGTGGTGACCGCGGTGATCGTCGCAAAAAGCGCAAGGCGGACAATCGTCAGCGTCAGTCCGCGCCTGGTGGCAACCCCGCGCCCCCGCCGTAGTGGGCACCCTCCTACAATCCCTGGCAGGGGGTTGTTCAGGCTTGGCCACTCAACGCCTGGCGGCCCGGTGTCCTCGCTCCTCGCCCTGACGTCAACCCTCCTGCTGCCATGGCGGCTCTCGCCGCGCCGCCGCCACAGCATGACGCCGGTGCCCTACTACCCGGCCTCTACTCCGCGCTCAACGGGATGTCCCTCAACAACCCTGCCGGCGGTGGCAACGACTGGTTCATGGACACGGGTGCCTCCTCACACATGGCATCGCATCCTGGTATCCTCACATCCTGCTCTCCCTCTACTGTTCCTCGTAAGATCATTGTCGGCAACGGTGATCTGATGTCCTCTACGTCCATTGGACACACCTCTATTCCCACTTCCTCTTCTTCACCTTTACATCTAAACAATATTCTAATTGTCCTCAATTAGTCAAGAATCTCATATCTGTTCGTGCTCTAACTCGCAACAATTCTGTGTCTGTGGAATTTGATCCCTGGGGTTTCTCCATTAAGGATCTTCGAACCAGGATGGTACTCCTCCGATGTGATTCATCCGGCGAGCTCTACCCCCTGCGCACTGCTCGTGGCGCGGCTTCTGCTCCATCCACGCAGGCGCTCCTCACCACCACCGATGAGCCTCTCTGGCATTCTCGGCTGGGCCATCCCGGTCGTGCAGCTCTCCAGCACCTGTCTCGCGTCGTCGGCTTCACTTGTTCACAGTCCAGTCCCCACATGTGCCATGCCTGCCGACTTGGTAAACACATGCAGCTTCCGTTTCAAGAATCCAACAATGTTTCATCTTTTCCTTTCCAACTTTTACATTGTGATGTATGGACATCGCCAATAATGAGCAACTCAGGATTCAAGTTTTATCTTGTTATTTTAGATGATTTCTCTCATTATGTGTGGACTTTTCCTTTGCGACACAAATCCGATGTCCTGCCTACTCTCATCTCCTTTCATGCGTTTGTTGGCACACAGTTTTAGCATCCCATTCAGTGCCTTCAAACCGACAATGGCAAGGAATTCGACAACTCTGCCTCTCGCGCATTCTTTGCCAAGCACGGCATTGTACTGCGATTGACTTGCCCCTACACTTCACAGCAAAATGGTCGCGCTAAGCGCATCCTCCGCACGCTCAACGACGGCCTCCGTGCTCTGATGTTCCAGGCCTCTCTTCCACCCTCGTTCTGGCCTGATGCACTTGCCGCTTCCACATACCTCCTTAATCGCCGCCCTTGTCGCCCTCGCCACAACTCCACACCGTTCGAGCTCTTGTTCGGTGTTCCACCTGACTATGCCCATCTGCGTGTATTTGGGTGCCTATGCTATCCTAACACTGAAGCCACAGCCCCGCACAAGTTAACACCGCGCTCTGCTCGCTGCATCTTCCTGGGGTATCCCCTCGATCAGCGTGGCTACAAGTGCTACAACCCAGACACCAAACGTGTAATCATCTCCCGTCACGTTTATTTCGACGAATCTTGCTTTCCGTTTGTGCAGCTCTCTGATCCAGGTCAAACACCTGCGCCACGGCGATCACCGTGCATCCAGGATCTGCTACCGGTGCCTCCGGCTCGGCGCCTGCGCACTCCTCGGGCACGCCACGCGGATCCTCAACCGACTGAGGGACCGCCCCTGCATGCCCCTTAGGCGCCATCAGACCCGGGCACGCCCACGACGTCGTCGCCAGCGCCTTCCCCGTCAACTGCTCAAACGCCATCGCCGAATCCCTCGCCGCAATCGACACCGGACACAACTGATCCCACCTCGACGCCAGCAGCACCAACGCCAGCACCTGCAGCATCGCCTCCTGCGTCCACGACACCGGCATCACCGACACCAGCGCCCGCAGTGCCCACTCGCCACCACATGGTCACCCGAGCGCGGGACGGCATTCACGTGCCCAACCCGAAGTATGCCAACGTCGCTGCGGGTGCGCCACCAACATCTCCTCCGCCTTCCGTTTGTGCAGCTCTTCGTGACCCGGAGTGGCGTGCGGCGATGCAAGCTGAGTTCGATGCACTGCAGGCGAACGGTACGTGGACGCTCGTACCGCGCCCACAGCACGTCAATGTCGTCACCGGCAAATGGCTGTTCAAGAACAAACTTCATCCCGATGGATCTCTCGAGCGGCGCAAAGCGAGGTGGGTCGTCTGCGGCTTCTCACAACGGCCGGGGGTTGATTTTCATCAAACTTTCTCCCCGGTCGTCAAGCCGACGTCGATCTGCACGGTCCTCTACCTCGCCGTCTCACGCGGATGGCCAGTACACCAGCTGGATGTCAAGAATGCGTTCCTTCATGGCAACCTGGCGGAACGTGTCTACTGCCATCAGCCGGCCGGTTTCGTCGATGCGACTCGACCCGATCACGTCTGTCTCCTTGTGAAATCGCTCTACGGCCTCAAGCAAGCACCGCGGGCGTGGTTCCAACGCCTGGGCGCGCACCTGTGCTCCATCGGCTTTGCACCAACCGGCTCCAACTCGTCGTTGTTCGTCTACAAAAAACGGCAATGCGTTGGCTTATCTCCTCGTCTATGTCGACGACATCATCCTGATGGCGTCATCAACAGTGTTGCTGCAGCGGATCGTTCATGATCTCTGTCGCGAATTCGCCATCAAGGACCTCGGTGCGCTTCGGTTCTTCCTCGGCGTTCAGGTGCGTCGTGACGACCACGGCTTCTTCCTCACGCAGGCTCAGTACACGAAGGATATCCTCGATCGCGTCGGCATGACGAACTGCAAACCTGCCACTACGCCAGTCGACGCCAAGCAGAAGCTGTCTGTCCACGACGGCAATCCAGCAACTATACATGCACTCGTCGAGGGCGGCTCACTGGAATCTTGTGAAGCGCATCCTTCGATACCTCCACGGCACCATCGACAGCGGCCTGAGAATCTCAGCCTCCGCGTCGACCGAACCGAAGGCATTCTCTGACACCGATTGGGCAGGCTGCCCAGACACCAGGCGCTCCACTTCGGGATATTGTGTCTTCCTCGGTGAGTCCCTTGTCTCATGGTCCTCCAAAAGGCAGCCGACGGTGTCGCGCTCTAGTGCCGAAGCCGAGTACAGGGGAGTCGCCAATGCCGCCGCTGAGTGTTGTTGGTTGCGAAATCTGCTTCGGGAACTTCATGTCCATGTCGACAAAGCAACTGTGATCTATTGCAATAACATCTCAGCAGTGTATCTCTCTGAGAATCCCGTCCATCATCGTCGGACCAAGCACGTCGAGCTTGACATACATTTTGTCAGAGAAAGAGTGGCCCTTGGTCAGTTCAGAGTTCTGCACATTCCTACTCAGCATCAAATTGCAGACATCATAACCAAAGGATTGCCTACACCATTGTTCCAAGAGTTCAGAGACAGTCTATGCATTCAAAATTCCCATGTACAGACTGAGGGGGGGTGTTAGCGATATAGTTAGGATCAAGTGGTTAGGCTTCTCTCCTCCCTATTGTTAGGGCTGTCCACCGGCTCCATCATCCCATCATGCCTAGATTATAGGATTGGTTAGTATTGGGATGAGTCCCGGTTGTTGCATTTAACCCCAACTGAATGTAATGGAAGGTGTGCGGTGTTTCTCTCTATTACCTCGCTCTTACAGGCATGGATGGGCATTGCACAGTAACCATGTCAACCGTCACTGGAAGGTTCTCAAGCATTTGAATGGTGCTTCTTTTCCAAGATCAGAATGACTACAACTGAATTTGAAAAGAAAATACAACACACGAAAACTTACCACGTTGCGGACCGGTGGTTACTTATCACGAATTCTTCAGCACATCATCTCACTAGGGCACAAACTCAACCAGTTTCAAGCCTTTTACAGGACAAAGTGCCTTCCTCAAAAGAATCTTAACAGAGTTTCACAGCAAACCATTTGCAAAACATGCCATTCCCTACTTTTTTACACAATTATACGTGATCCCACGGGCCTACATCAGCTTCCAAGTCTATCCAATAGTCACTAAACCACAATTGGGTGCACAAACCATTCAAAAATCAAGCTCTCTCTCTCTCTCTCTCTGTTTTCATCTGGAAGCCATCGACCAGAAGTTCAAGAGAAAAGATGGAGAAAGAGCAAACCAGCTCATGAATGCCATTGCTGTCGCAGTTTCGAAGCTTCCACAATGGTTTTCTGCACATATGTTCAGATCGTTACTAATCAAGACAGTGATGCCTGCTGACGAGCATGCTGCACCAAAGGTCAACGTTGCTGTGATCTGCAAAGAAATAGCTAAAATCAGTGAAATATATCTCAGGAAGTCAAAGACAATGCATTTGACAATGCATTTCCACTTTCCAGGATGAATCTACAACGCAGGTGTTTGCAAGAAGAATACAATTCCATTCAGCTGTCATAGTTTACTACTTGTTTTGTTACATTACAAGATTCCTTATTTAATATCACAACATCCCTATGTTCTTAAGAATGTTGGAAAGTCGTAAGTTACACAGTAACGTACTATGCTTGCGTCTATCATGGACAAGTTAACTGCAGGTAGCATTTTTTAGGTATTTCTCAGCAATACGTACCTTTTAAACGATACAAAATATAACAGTAGATTGATCAAATGGATTTCGTGGGCACCAGAAAGAGGAACACTTACCCCGTCCCCAATAGTAAATAGACAGACAGCGCGGCGATTCCGTAAACAACGTTTGACAAGCAATGCATATATGTCCACAATGGCAAGTGAAAAGCTCCACAGACATTGCAAAATAGTTGCAGCAACAAGGTAGCTGGCCAAAACAACAATTCATCAATTCGCTATGGTGCAAGTTAAGCAGAATTTCAGGATAAAAAGAAAGCATCGAGGATGTCTAATATAAATACAGAATGGCACTATGAGGAAGATGACTGCAGCAGACACAAAACCAAGGAACTAGACACAGTAGAGTTTTCTTTTAAATCCAAAGCATCGACACTATCCTTGTTGCACAGTATAAATTGGAGCCAACAAGAAAGTGTCCACCCATATGTATATCTTATTAAAATAAAAGGAAATCAGACCATCCATACCTCAGATGATTTCAAAAACATATATAACACTAATGCAAAAGTTGAATCTGTTGTGCACAAGCATGCCCTTATAATCAGCAAATAAGTAACAAAACATGAGATACCTACTTGCCCAAGAAGAAGGCTTAGCTAGACTAAACTGGGAAAGTATAAAAAACAGACTAATATGATAATTTTAGATATAAAAGAGCCAATCTCCTCTTAAGATGCTAAACTAATTCAGGAAACATATAAACATATATGATAGCGAAAAGAGAAAACCTGCTTGTCTCCCAGTGTTTGCCAAAAGGAAATTTTGCATTGCGACTCACTGCAAAGAACTTGGGAATATGGATGAGAATTATGTGTTATTGGGATATCTGTGCTATTCTGGTAGATAATGTGATGACCTACTGCTCTGTCTGCAGAAGTTTCATAAATTATAAAAATGCAGTTTAGTTTACTAAGGACGAGTACTTAATTCAGTACAGCAGAAGGAAGACCATGCAATGGAAAATTGAAGGACCATGTGAGAAGTTCCATAGATAATTAGTGATGAATAATTGGCATATTTGTGAGCTGGATTTTTTATTTTGCAAAAGATGGCAAATTTCAGTATTGTTGTCAGTGACTCTATAACCGATCAGACCGCTGGACGTGTGTGGTCCAACCGCCGTGATTTTGAGCTGGGCTCGAGCGGTCAGATCGGAGTTGAGTTGGGCGGTGTGACCAGCGTTGAGTGTGCGGTCACACCGGTCCCCTGTTACCGGGAAGGTGTTACGTCGGTTCGGTCCAGTCAGACTAGTCAATAGTTGACGCTCTGACCAGTTGCTACGGCCAGAGAACAGTGAGAGGTGTTCTTGAGTGGTTTGAGTGTGTAAATAGCATAGGAGCTGTTGGTTGGTTGTGTTGTGTGATATGATATATTGTTTTGACTAATGTGAGTCATGGAACTTATGCTCGAGATGGTCACTTGGTCATTGAATGTGTAGGTGGTTTAGAGAACGTTAGCGGTCAATGGTAAGTGATCGGGACTAGGCGAGAGAGTTGAAGTCCGTGCTGCTAAGTAAATCTAGGGAGACAACGTGGCTCAAGCGGGAAGCACATGAAAGATAAAGATCGTAAAGAAACGAGTTAGTACATGTGATGTGCCAAGTGACATAGACCGGTGCAAGTAGAGACGATCCGGGGGGACTAGATGCGTGAATACTTGATGGCAAAGTCATTGGGTGCCACGAGCTACATGTCAAAGCATATGAAGATGTTTTGATGTGAAGATGAAGACGGGGTCAAGGGAAGGTGTCCGAAAACTTCGAGGGTATTTTGGGAGTTCACCAAAATATCAAGTTGAGCCTTGGACAAAACCGCAGAGTGGAGAGGCGCAACAGAGAAGCGGTTTAGGTCAAGGTGAGCTGGGATGGCTAATGGATCAATCACTACTGGTTTAGTAGGCTGAGTCTTGCAAACGCTTTGAGAAGTGTGCGTTAGTGTGTAAACCCATATTAGTGAGGTTGACAGGTTTCCCCATGTGCTTAGCAGGTTGAGACCCACTAAGAGATTCAAGTTATATGAGGAAAGAGAGGGGAGAGTTAGGGTTAAGGGGATGTTGGCTAAGTATTGAGTAGTTTCTTCCCTCCCTCCTAAGGCTAGGTGAGAAAACTTGTGGGTGTAAGGGTGGTACTTTGGGAGCACCGTATAACCATCTATGCACTCGTGAATCACCTACTCTACTAGTAATAGCTCAAGCTTTTGATCTCTTAGTGGTGTTTCACTTATTCTTCTCTTGGTTTTCATGTTCTTGAGTAAGAAATTTGAAATCGTGATCTAAATGGTTTTTGCCCGAATCTTTCACCAGATTATCTTGCTAGGACATGTGAGAGTAGATCTGGAAGACCTCATGTTTTAGATCCCCATGAGCAAGAACTAATTTGAATTTGAGGTTTTTTGGGTGTTCTTGAGGCCTAGGATCGATTTCCTTCAAATTGTACAAGAACATCGTGTTTCTTGCCTTAATCTGGTTTCTAACATTCTAGATAACATGTGTTCAAAGTCTCAAGTAATTTGGAGTTTCCATATAAAAGTTGTGTAGTTTTTAGTTTTTTGAAATCATGCTGAGTTTTTGTTCTCTCCTAGGCTAGAGGTCAGACTGCACTTGAGTGGTTAGACCGCCCGCTACAAACCGGTCAGACCGCTCGTGATTATTAAGGATCATTTTGCTTGGTTTTTCTTGGAGATTTTATTATGAGTGCCTAGGGTTTGCTATTCATAGCTTTCCTTAGCTATTGGAATCTAAGTAGGTGAAGTAATATGATTGTTATAAACCGTAGTTCATAGGGGGTAAACACCACCAAGAAGATGGTCGAATGGCGTCGGCGTAGAGGAGAGAGATTTAGACGGGGAAGACTTTGTTATTTCTCTGGTTAATTCCAATAGCATGCGGTAGCCCTCTTATATAGATGGGCTCCCCCTAACAGATAGAATCTAATTCCAATCATATCTCTAATAATATAGAAACTAATATCATATCTCTAATTATATCTCTAACAAAAGGAAACTAATCTCTAACTCAAATAGAAACCAATCTCTATTTCCTAATAATAAACCAACTAGACCCAAGGCCCACGCCCATGACAATGATCTTCTTGGCTTTCATAGCCTCTGGTGTGAAAGATTAACAATACCTAGGGAAGAAATTTAGAAACAATCATTCACCCCTCCACCCGCGCCACATCCCCCTCTGATTGCCTGCATCGGTCCTATAAATATTGAGGTTGCGCCCTTTAGGTAGCTGAAAACAAAATTGTAATGACAAGAGCCTGTGCTTATATGTATTTGTAAGGCCCCTATGTTGTGACAAGCATAAAATTAAACTTGACAAACACTTATAAAACGATTAAGTACATACATTACTCTCTCTCTCTCTCTCTCTCTCTAGGGATGACAACCCAGGCCTATCTCATCTCAAGCCCGAGCAGGGACCAGATCAGGATATGATCAAGATGTCATATGGATATTACATGGTCAATTGAACAGCTGTCATTGATTTGATGATAATGTTCCGCATGTTTGAGTTTGGTCTATACTTAAACGTTGACAAAGTGTGTGTGTGTAACGCTGAAATGGGGCACCATGATTTCAAATGCATAAATTCTATCTAAATTTGGGTATTTTTTTGAAAATATTAGTTTTAGGGTATATACTCATCTATAACAATTCAAATGAAACGTATAAGTTTGAAAAATATACTCAAATTCAAAGTTTTGAACGAATTTAGATCACATACTTTACTAATTTATATATATAATCAGCATATACCTACAATCAAAAAAGGCAACTACAATTTGAAATTCTAATTCAAACAAGTTTGAACTAATTAGTAAACTAGTTAAAATTGACATCCAAGAAATTTTAAAATTTTTCGCACATGATACATACCTATTTTAGACTATAGTGCCCAGACACCAAGGAGTACTCATTATTTTTACTATATATATATATATATATATATATATATATATATATATATATATATATATATATATATTCAAAATACCAAATCTACTAACAACATTCAAGTTCTGAAGTTTGAACTTCAAAGACAATGGCCATTTTTGCAATGGGGGTCCAATATCTACTAAAAATCTCAGCGATATGATCCCCAAAACCACAAACTAGTGAACTACAATAGAAAGAGAAATGGATGATGATGATTACAGCATAGAATTTTTGCACAGGGCACCACAAATAAGCTCAAGCCTTTTAGTCCCCATAATATACTACATTAAATTTTTTAAAGATGTATTTCCTCCTGTTCACTCACACTATTGATCTCCCTTCCATTTTAAATGGCAATCTGGATTCATTAAGGCAAAAGCTGAGACATCCTGTGGCTTTCAAACAAGGCTGGGCACAAAAGGAGCACAGGTGGAGAAATTTGACCAAAAAGACCAGTAGTTAAGTGTTACTATAGAACTTGCAACTTAACAGTGCAAAGCCTGTGACTGGATCCAAATTCATTGAGTTAAAACCACCCAAAAAGATAACACCTGCAGGAACTTCGGCCAATCAACACGCCTAAGCTCACACTCGAACACACATGAAGTCGTAAACATAGAACAAGAACACACGAGTTTTTGTGCTGCTAGAAAAACTGGGCAACTTTGTCATTTGTATTAGACTGCTATTTAAATCAAATCATAATCTAACTCTGGTGGTTAAACCATTCTTATTATGCACCACTACCTGCACGATCCCACGGACCTAGGCCATGCCGCACACGATGTTATAAGACACTGAAAACGCGTTCTCGAAAAAGACTGAGCACACGTCGAACGACTGCTAGAGTAATTCCACAACCACACACATCTACTATGACTGCTACAGTGATCTTTCGACCACACCTGCTACAACTGCTATAGTGATCTTTCGAACACACCTACTACGACCACTACAATAACTCTACGACTATGAAGCTATAGGATTCTACAACTTCGACCACGGTCACTACGACTGACTCTACGAACATGGTGGATTATTCAACAACACCCTGGTCGGATTAGGAGGGGGGATGCACACTGCTGGGTCACTCTCAACCGAGGCAGGAGTGCTACAAACAGCGGTCCGAGCTTTCGCAACCCATTGCCGAATTGAGCTATAGGATTCCAACACAGGATGTGCCTAGAGGCGCCAGCAGCGAGTTTCCCACGGTACCCAACTTGAAAAGCGTACACACACTTAACCATCTAAGCAGCACAGATCACATCATATTCCCTTTGTAAACTAACGATTCACACCAAATGTAACGCGATGCTCAAATCCTAAAGAAGCAGTTGGATAATGAAGTGAAATAAAGCGGAGGAGGAGAAACTAATATGAGGGGAGAAGGGTACGTAGAGCCAGGCGGGGGAGACGAACCAGAAGGCGGTGACAGACGGGAAGTCGTTGGTGGAGGCCATGACGGCAAGCGCGACGCCGGCGAAGAGGAACTGCGCGAGGCGGAGGCCGAGCCCCCCGGGCGTGCCGGGCATCCCGGGCAGGTCCTTCATGAGCACCCCCGTGGGCTGCTCCACCGGATCCGTCGGCGGCGGCGCCTCCACCGGGTGCACCGCCGGCCGGCTCGCGAACATCTCCCACCCACCCCCGACCGGACGGACTCGGCTCCTCCCCCCACCCCCTTCCCCTGAGGTGGGTGCGGCGCGAGCGGTGGCCTCGCCGCCTCGGAACTGGGTCGGGATCGGTGGGTGGACGAGGGATTCACCGGTTAGGGGACCAGATTTGGGGGAGGAGGAAGGCACGGACGGGGACGGGAGCAAGCGGCCAAGCGCGTCAGGCTCGATCGGCCGCTGTTCGCTTCGCTTTGCTCCCCTTCTTTTTGGCCGGGCGAAAAGAGACGGCTCTCGGGAGCTGAAGCTACTACTCCTACGGCGGCTTTGCTTGCGCCGGCGCGAGGTGGAGGTGCCGCGCGTGTGGGTAATGGGGTGGCGGCTTTGCTTGCGCGTGGGAACGGGGACGAGGTGCGGGGCCCGCGCGTTGCCCTGCCTGTGTCCCACCTGTCAGTGGGATTTCCTTCGAGAAGCATTAACTGTTACTAACAGTGGTAAACCTGGGCCTGCAGGCCTGGTTCATGCTGGGCATTTCTCCACCTAGTATATAAATAGAGATCTCAATTATTAGATCTTGTATATGTCTCATATATGTCACCGAAAAAATAATTACTAGACCCTCTGTTCTAAAAGTGAAGGATAAAATTCCTGCATTCTTGCATTAGGGTCCAAGGAGAAGCTACGGGTGAGCAATAGTATTACATCTGCAATTGGAGCATTCTCACCATTTGGGTGTACCAAAGTGGCTTGCACAAAATTACTTAAGTCAACACCGTTCAGACCTTCACGAACAGTGCCCACACCGTAATGCACTTTCAATGTAGTGGGTATCGATATTATTGATGTCTGTCTGTAAATATTTTCAATGTTCCGACTAGTCAATTCGCATCACAGATTATAAAAATACCGTGTACTGTAATTTACATTCCAACGACCGTTCGCCTATCATGACCAACTACACGATCCTCATAGTGTAACCCATCCTCGTTCACACCGACATCGCTCTCTTTCCTCCGACCCAATAAGCATCAACTCCCTATCGACTCCCACGTGCACCGACCGGGCTCTTATCTCGTTGCTCGATCTCTCTCTACTGTAAATAATTCCTAATGGGTTTCGACAATTTACATGACATACTGATTTAAATGCCAATGTACCAGTTCTAACTATACACGTGAATTTTCAATGTACGAACGACATTACATTCAGTCGTAATTAATCATAAATATTACGTAATACTGTTTCACACAAAGCGAATTATTTACTTCATACAAAAGTATTAACTAAATTTTGAACAACTATAATTTTCTACGGATACTTATTTTATACATAATATTGACTACATTTTATACAACTACAATTTTCTACTGATTCTAATTTGCCATGGATGCTAATATTTTACAAATATAATTCTCTACATATGCTAATTTTCTACAACGATATTCACTAATTTTTTTACAACTATGAGTTTCTACGATGCTAATTTTCTATAACTACATTGACTAAATTTTCTACGACTATTTATTTCATATGAAAGTTGTACTATTGTTTTTTACAGCTATAATTTTTTATAGTTCCTAATTACACATTAAACAAACTATTTACTTCATACGAAAAACATTGACTACAACATATAATAAAATTTACCTTACATAAGTAGTGAAACATCTCCTTTCTCTCCCTTTCCTCTCCTCTCTTTTTCTTCGCTCTCCTTTTCCCTTCTCCTTTCTCTCTTCGCGGCGCGGCATCGGCAATGGAAATCGCTAGGGACTCGGCCGGAGGCTGATTTATATGCGCGTCCAGTCGTCGAACAGTTAGACAACTGGAACTGCAGTCGCCTGACGGTTAGGTGACAGGTCCCAGTCGCCTAACTGTTGGGTGATTGCAATTATGTCGTTCAACGGCCCACGGATAGCCTCCGTGTCATGCGGTCGTTGGACGATAGATTCCAGTCGTTCAATAGTCCGGCGACTGGAGGCCATTATTGAAAAAAAAAATTGTATGGATATATTTTTTGTAATTTTGATTAAAAATTAGATTATTTACAATCCAATCCGAGCCGTCGTTTTACGTGGAGTACGGGTATATTACGAACGGTGGAATATGGAAACCGTGGAATAGCTAGGCCAAAAGAAAAGCCATCATCCGCCGCGCGTTTTGCCTCGTATCCCAGGAGGCTACCAACGGTGGAATATGGAAACGTTGACGATCTGAGCAAGCGAAATCATCCACGCATTTCGCAGGCATGCGAGTCTAGGGCGGCGGCAGCTTGGCGTTTTCCATGCTAAGAAACCGAACCCAGGATGGCTTCTCGATCGAATGACTTGGCCTCCGTAACACATGAATTAAGTTTCGTTCATGTGTCGCAATCGCTGTGAGGGAAATCAACATACATGCGTGATGGATGATATTTATCTACATGCAGACGGTTTAGAGTGGGGATGGACCAACAACTAACCAACCAGGTGGGCCCGGAGAATTTCGATCGGTTAACCGACCCAACCTACCACAAGGCCTTCATACATTATGAGATTTATATGACCTATTTTTTTAGACTGTAATTTATAGTTGCTTACTATTCACGAGAGAGTATGGGGACAGAGATCTATGTGTAATTTGGTCGATATAAATGAAGTCGTTGCAGTATCTACTACAATCGATTTGAAGGCTCTATCTTGAAAAGATATTCCGTTTAAAAACTAGTTCCGGTAGAAAAGTGACTTCTAAAAGATGAAAAGAAGAGGACATGTATACTCCCTCTGTTCTTTTTACTTGATTTCCTAGAATCTATAATGTCAAACTTTCCATCACTACATTTAAAACTATTTAGATTGATTAAATAAAAATTATATCATTATATTTGTTATTAAAAATACTTTTACAGTAAATAATTTTACTAATATATCTAAATATAAGGTTATAGAAAATGATGGTCGAAATTGTATCTTTGAGATCATAAAAAATAAAAAAAAACGTGGAGTAAGAAAAAAAGACCTGAGTAGCTTTCGTTATGTAATGCATTTATTCCCAGTGCATGCATGGGTGGTTTGCTCTAATGAACGCTAGCTGCACCGCCGCCGCAAACGCTGCCGCCGTCTCTCTAGACACGGACGCGCGCCACCACCAGGAACACGCTGCATCCCTCCGCCGCGTTCTCCCTGCGGATGATGCCCGCCGCCACGTCTTGGCAAATTCCCTAGCTCGCTGCTGCTAGAAAACAAGTTAGTTGTGCCAAAACTAAGCTGCTACGGGGAGTGAGCTTGGCTCAGTCGGCAAAGAGAGCGGTCGTCCTGGCGAAGCCAGGAATGAAATTAAGGGTGAATTAAATTATTTATAGATTAAAACTAAATTGATATAAAATTAGTTTTTTACTTTTATAAAATTTTAAATTCATATAGAAATTATAAATTGGATGGAGACAGACAATAAAATAGAAAAAAGAAAGTAGGTATCTCGATAATAGAAAACGTCATGAATGCGGAGTAGCGATAAGTCATATGTATATATATATATATATATATATATATATATATATATATATATATATATATATATATATATATATATATATATATATATATATATATATATATTAGTGATATAATAGAAAATTGTGAATGACAATGAAAATTTAGATCATATGAAACATACCAGAATTAAGTTAATTTGAATCACGAGACAATAGAAACAAAAGGTAGTATCTTTTTCTGCACTCTATCCAATGTTCTTATCATTTTCACGGCGAGGGGCTCGGCGGCGGCGGCGCCTTCGGGCACATGCAGGACCACATCACCGCAGAGCAGTGGCAGAGGGAAAAGATCATCCAGAGGTTCATCGACCTCTCCACCGTCATCCCTGGACTCAAAAAAGTTCATATATATTCCACTTTCTTCTTTTTTTTCTTTGATTGATTATCTCTTCTTTAATTTTATGATTTTCAGTACTCCTCCTCATCCTCTCTTAATTTTATGATTTACATATATTATTTCATTTTCTTTCTTTCTTTGATTGATTGATTAACTCTTCTATAATTTTATAATTTTCACTTCTTCTCCTCCTCCTCCTTCTCGTCGTCGTCTTCTTTAATTTTATGCTCGTTGTTAACCTTCCTGTCAGCCCTTCCTTGAATACAAATTCAGAGTTTAAGATATGGTACCTTATGCCTCTAAGCTCATTAGCACTCCTGTAGCTGATCACCAATTGCTTAGGCCTTCTTTGATTCATAGGATTTTCAAAGAAAAAAATGTATGATTCTAGATTTATCAGGAATAGGTACTGTTCACTCATTTGATTGGCAGTCAATCAAATTTCATAGGACTATTGTTCATAGCCTTCCATTTCAAAGGAGTTTTAAAAAAAGCAGCTGCTCCAACCTGTTTTTTCTATTCCTTTGCGTAAGACAGGAAATTCGTTACCTTTGTGCCGCCGTCGCTGGAGCTTGCTTACGAGTTATGAGGCCAGCTTATATTCTAGTGTGGGGCCTACATGAATCTTAAAGCGTATAAAATGGTGTAGAAGTCTTTTTCCCCTTTGAAAGATTTGAAAGGCACATGTAATTCACAAAGACGCTCTTTGTTTGTTAAAAATTATTCGATGCTGTGATAGCAGCGTTGGACCCAACAGCTCGCGCGAGTGGCTAGACTCCAGCCACTGGCACGAAAATTTCTATTGCATGTGTCATGAAATAGTTTGTATCACGAGTCAATTAGAAGATGACATGTGACATAAAATTACTGTAGTATATGCAAAACCGCACATAAACAAATCTGCTACAGTATTTACTACAGTATTACTATAGTGTATATGTGTTACGTGTCAGACGCTGAT
This sequence comes from Dendrocalamus latiflorus, assembly GCA_017311315.1. Taxonomy (NCBI): domain Eukaryota; kingdom Viridiplantae; phylum Streptophyta; class Magnoliopsida; order Poales; family Poaceae; genus Dendrocalamus; species Dendrocalamus latiflorus. The sequence goes on from CM029651.1 coordinate 49,400,670, forward strand.
TAATTTGTTACATATACTGGCACGGTAATACAATAGAAATTTTCCCACTGGCCACCCTCGTAACCACCACTCAACTGCCACATACCCGCAGTTACGACTGCACATGAATCCACTAAGGGCCCCACTTTATCGGTCCCGCGCCTACGTGTGCGACACCGCCTACCGCATTCGGGCACGTGTCCGCCGCCTCTCCGCCCCACGGCCCTACCCATTAACTGACACCTGGGCCCCACAAACCACCACCACCTCAGGCCCAGATGTCAGTGTCTTTGGAGATCGAAGCGTTGGTGCGTACCTTCTCCCCCGCGTGTACAAATAGGAGCACCGAGATAACCTGACCCGGGTCTAATAATCGAGCGAGGAGGAGGCTCCTCTGTCTGGTGGTCTGGTCTCCTACGACACAAATCCGACGACTGCTCTCGCCCGCCGTACGTCGGCGATGGGTTACTGGTGGGACCGCGTCGTGCTGCCGGTGCGGAGAGTCTGGCTCGGCGTCGCCGCCCGCTTCGGGGTTCGCCAGACCGGTAAGGCGGCGACTTGCCGGCTATGGTGTGATCCGACGGCTGCTGTCCGTCGACGTAGGTTTAACTTGGTCTTTACCCCGGCGTTGCTTGCTTGCAGGGCTGTGGAGGCTGCGGCAGGAGGTAAGCACGTGCGAGTACGAGGACGTGCACGTGATGTGGGAGATGCTGAGCCGCACCACGGCGGCGCCGGCGCCCAGGCGGCCCAGCCGGTTCCGGCAGCCGCGGCCGTGGGCCGAGGGGTTCCGCCTCTGCCGGGGCTTCTAGAAGGTCTCCGCGCGCGGCTGTCCCTGTGGCTTAGCTTCTTCCTCTTCTTGTCTCTACTTTTCTCTCATTTTTTTTTCTGTCTTGCTGGGCTCCGAGATGTAGCCGATTCCTCCTCGTGTATCGATCCGTCTGTAGATGATACCTTGGGTATGTGAATGAGCAGAGCTATTTGGGGTTTGCCTTCTTGTTTACTCCTACTACTTAATTTTCCATCTCTATTACAAAAGCAGCTGCTTCTTCTTCTTCTTGCAAATTTTGATGGGTGCAGTGATCCGGAAATGTTTAGCGTATGATCGTAATTCAGTTAAATCCTAGTTTCTGCAAGCTGTTTGTTACTTGAGGTAAACTAATCTGCAGGGGCGCTTAAGTTCAGAAAACTCATCGGGATTGTAATAAGGGAGAAGGTTAGGAATGGAATATTCCCGAGCCAACTGCTACTTGAAAAATTGTTTTGCCAAAGTTATGTCTGCCGACGAAGCCGCTTTCAAATTTTCATGCAAATTAATTTGTCTGATTTGGGTAGCATATACAAGCTTTTTGTGTTTTGTGCTGTAGTTTTCGGCGCTTCTTGAAGCAATCAGCTCACAAACTCATCAATAATTGCTTTTAATTTGTTGTTCCACAGCAATATCTCCCTTCAATCACACTTCAACTAATCGTAGCTGATTACTACTCATCAACTAAGCAATATCGTTGACGTCTTTAATCAGTAACCTAAGCCGTAAGTATTCTTTAAAAATGAAAAGAAAAGGTAGAGCTTTCGGTCGTTGTAATGACTTTTCGCCTTTAGCATCTCTGGAGAAAAGTCGAGGTCGTTCGTAGCAGTAGTTTTTAACGCAAAACCACCTTATCCGACCAGTGGCAGCGACAGTTCTTGTCGGTTTTGGGATTCCGCTGGGAATTGCCGTTGCGCCCCGGCGCAAATCTGCTGGCCACACGAGTGTCTGTCAAATTGGGATTAATGGAGTATTCTGTATTCGTATCCATCCTTGGGCATTCAGGTTAAACGGCACGTTTTGTCTGGTCTCAAGTACATGATGTCTATTGCACTTTTGGCCAAATTACATATACGGTAGTAATGATACTTTGGATAAGATTTGACCAGGATTTTCTTCAACAATACCTCAAGCACAGATGAGAATACGATAGATAAAGAGTTCGTAGGAACGGAGAAGCGCTAAACATTTGAGAACAAAAAAAAAGATCAAGTGTGCAAAGTATTTGACAATGAGTGGCTAAGGCTCTGTTCTAAATAGCAATGGTTTCTAGCTTTTGATTTTCATAAGTCAAAAGTAATTTAGAACATGTTGCCTTCTTAACACGCTTTTTCTTTTTCTCTTTTTTTCTTTGTATTATCTATGGAGGTAGGTGTTTTTTATTTTTTAATTGAATATCTCAGAAAAATTTAACAGTAAAACAGGTGCTATGATTAGGGTTGTTTTATTTGATTTTGAGGCTATTATAGATCAGAGAGCACTACTGCTACTGTTGATGGCTGCTGCATGCCGTCTTGTATGAAAACAATAAAGTTAGGTCTATGATAAGTGGTCCTTGCACTTGTCAAGCTTTTGTCCCCGGAGAATACAAGGAAACATTATCCCAAGCATATGTGTTTAGAGGAGCTACCTTATTTAATTAGCTTACCTGCTAATTAATCACCAAATGCATAGAGTTCGTTCATGCGCGGACGGTCGATGTAGTTTTTAGCTTGAAAGAGTGGTCCTGCTGATTTTCATATGCGTCAGAGACCACCGTTCTCCTTGTCTGTATTTCTTTGGCTTATACACATCCTCGTTAATTTGTTAAATATGCTCTGACGTACGCAAACAATCCGAACGTTCCAAACAATGGAGGTGCTGGGCATTGGCATCTATAGTTATACGGTCGGGCGGCCGGGGCTGATAGAGACGTAACAACGGTGAGGTACGTTGTTCTGTCCGTGCCGGGCATCCGATGTCGCAAATGTGCATATATGCTCGAGTGTCGGCAGCTCATTTAAAGACCCGCTCATTTAGATTTGGGCTTCTTACTTTCGGCTTATTTTTCATTATTTCTAAATTTTATCTTTTTATGTTTTTTGGGATATTTTTGAGGTTTCTTGTCGGTTTTTTTCGTATTCATTTGCATTATACGTGCTAGGCTAACCCTTTTTTCCATTTTAAAATTTTTTAAATTTAATTATATCAAATAAGCCACCATCAGCAACCAACTACAATAAAAATTCAGACATAAACCACAAAAAAAATAAGCTCAACCGAGCTAACACAGCTTAGTAATGTAATTGGTTTCATCTCGCGTCTCTCTGAACGTGTGCTTATATGTCTCTGTATGTTAGAGCTTGCATACGAAAGTACGCTGATTCACATTGGTTAGCTGTGGATTCACACGTAGTCGATCCACCGTGTCCCGTTTTCCCCAAAACTACTCTTGATCGATTCGTATCGAATACCGTTTGGATTATTTGACCTAAAAACATGAAGACACGAGTATGCATGGTTTAACCAATATTAATTTGCACTGATGGAGAAGGTGATCGATCACCATCAACTACTGAGGGACGCCAATGCCCTGCCGTGGGACGAAAGATTAAGGGCCTGTTCTTTTCCTTCGAAGCTGACTGTTTTTGGCTTTTGTTACAGTACCTAACTTTTAAACGGAGTATTTTCTCAAGACGGAGTCTACAAGTTAAACGATCTACACGTTAAAAGCCCAACATCTGTACCAGCTAAAATCGCAAGTGAGTATCTGTCTCTCCGTAATCTGTACCGTAAACAATCAAAATTCAAAAATTTCAGCCAAAAGTCATAAACCACAGTCGTTGCCAAACAGACCCTAATTCCACTGCTCTTACGTACGCACGGTCTCTAACCTTGATGAAACGTATGGCTGCTGCCTCCACACTGCCACATGCATGCATGCTGCCACTAGCTGGCGATTCCTGCAACGTCGGCCCAACCATCGCTCATGGTCTACTGCTACTAGCCGACCACGTACTCCACGGCCTCACCGCCGTCGTCCGCACCCCCGTGACCTTGTCCCCTGAAATCGCTGGCCGGCCGGCATCCATCCTCACCGTCAAATATAATTCGACTTGCCGGCCGCGCAGGGCCTCCCGCCAAAGCATCGCGCGAGTACACACGTATGCATGTCATGTCACGGTGGGGTTGCCGTTAACGGCCTTGTTGCCGCCTATGTACGTTGGCGCTTGGGCAGCATGCATGATTGCACGGCGCGGGCCGGCCGGGCGGTGCTTGCGTGCCGGCGCCACCGCTGTCTAGCTGTCCCCTGCGGCGGTGCGTGCCAACCGCTAGCTATCCGTCCGTCGCCCAGCTGGGTCGCGGCACATTCGCCGGCCGGTGAGCCCACGTTCGACGTATGGTCTCGATCACGTACGGCCGCATCGCTTTCGGCTAACGCCTGGCCTGCAGCGTGATCATGCGCTGCCCATGGGTCGGGGACTCGGCTTCTGGCCCTCCCTCATGTTGCCGTCACAGCTAATTGCCCCTGCAGGCCCCAGTCGTTGTGCATTGCAAGGGCACGGCCACCGGCCACCTATTCCTACCGTCACTTCGCCACGGCCGGAAACCTCCTCGATCGAACCATGTGTTGATGCACCTTGACTTTCCCGCGTGAAGGAACATCATGCGTTGTGATATAGCACTACTACAAAACAGGTACGTCTCATTACAGACGATTAATCAAAACTATCTGTATTAAATACAATCTTAGACGGTTTTGGTTCAACCACCGTCTGTGTTACTAGCTGCACTAAAAACAATCTGTGAAGAGGTAATATCGCAAACGAATCATGTTGAAAAACGTCTTTGAATTATCATATACGGTTATAAATAAGAATCGTCTATGATACTTCCCGTAACTCACCACACACAGTTTGTACTAAAAACCGTTTATGATAATTTCACTTATTGTAGATTTGACCCTCGCAGATCTGTCTTAAATTCTAGATCTATTCTCACAAACTAGTTGCTGCTTTGAAGAGGTGGGGCTTTGAGGCCATTTGGTGAAAGTTGACCGTGGATTTGAGAATAGTAATGATCCATTTGTCCTTGACTATCTACGGTTAGTAATTTATTCCTAATTACATTATATTCTAAATCTAGCTTTGGTAAAGGGAGAATTGAAGACGGTTTAGATCTATTTGATGTAGAGAGAAGATTATTTATATTTAGCATGGTTTAGGGTTTAGCCAATTCATAGTCTATTTCTACTTAATTCAGTTTAATTGATTCTTGCTATATATAACTAATTTAGATCATATATAGTATATATACCAATTAATTAATTCAATAGTTAACAATAAATTGTTATATACGTAGCGTAGGACCGAAGCTGGATATACATTGAGAACTGTGCAAGTGAAGAGTACATTAATAGGGTGTCTATTTTTACAAGAGCGGCTGAGGAGGATATGTTGAATAAGGAGGTAGAATATATGTACTGTCCATGCATTAATTGCGAGAATCTGAAGATGTTTAAGAACTGAGCGCAGATTGAAGCACATTTAATTCAAAGAGGATTCAAAAAGGGGTATACATGTTGGACCAGTCACGGTGAAAAGCAGATTACACAGGAAGGTAGTAATAACGACATCACCAACGAAGTCAACGACATGCCACCAGATGATGTCGATTCTGGTTCCGATTCGGATAGGCTGCACGATGACAATCTGAATTAGATGCTTGCGATGCAGAAGAAAACTGTGATGATAAAGGGTATGTTAAATTTGGGCTTGATGGAGGACTCATAGAAACTTTTGTTCGTATGCTGTAAATCAAAGTACACAAGGTTGTTAGCCATACTTGAATTGCTGAAATTGAAGGCAAGCAACGGTTGGTCCGCTAAGAGTTTCACTTATTTGTTGCTGGACATTGTAAGTGTGTACAATCACGATCTACGTTCATATAATACCGATAAATATCATATATAATTTTTTGCTTTTGTATATATATACATGGTTTATGATGCCAGATCAAGAAAATCACCGGTAGGTTTCCTCAGCCCACACTTGATCTCCATGCAAACCATCCTAGAGGATACACCCTTCATCAAGGCTTGAATGACGATGTCATTACTGGCGCACCACAATAAGAAATTCATACTTTTGCCCTACAATTAGGGGTAAGTGTTGCACTAGTGGATACACTTGTTGATTTATATTTTATAAGTAACACGAATTTAGATTTAATGACCATGGCGATATACCTGTGTAGGTTCCACTAGATTCTAATTGTAATTATACTAAAATAGAACAGGTAATATACCTTGATTCCCTAAAGAGGGCCAAATACGACTTTACAGTTGTCCAATAATTAATCGACAGGTAAACACATTTCCTTCATAAATAACTCTATTGTAGTCTTTCCTTCCTTTGCATTGGTTAAGACTAACTTTTTGCAATCATGTAGGTCGTTTGCCGCATACGTTGATGATGGAGGGAGATCCAAGGGAGGGAAAAGCATCTTTATTCGCTAGTATACATTAATCTTATATAACACTTCGTAGTAATGTCTCTCGAACTAAGCAATTCTATTTTTGCAGTGCCACTAGCAATCGTCAAGTAACACCTGTGGATATTATGTTTGCCATAATATGGAACTACTCCTCGGTTCCGCGATGACCAATGATTCTCAAGTTTACCAATCTTACAATAATTATTTCATACTTATCAATTTATATTTATACACGACTTTGATCTTCCTAGCGACAGATTGTGACCATCGCTACAACTGTGTGGGAACAAGCCGAGCTCTGAAAAAACCGAGGACAGTTTGCGTACTTGTTATTATCTCAAGTCATAACCAAGTTGGGGAATTCCACAATGTAAATTAAACTTGATTAGGATAGATTTTTGTTTCTCGAACACGCAGGAGAGCTGCGTATCATTATATTAAGAAGAAAAAGGGATAAGAACCCTTACAAAACACAACCCCAAAACCACCAAGAAACTAGGCAGACAAAAGCGCCTAATACAGAAGAGAAAAACGACCCCAATCACCACTGAACATCAGTTGTCTACCGGCTGTAGAGCAAAGAGGTAAGAAATACCTCTTGCTCCAGCCATTCCCCATAAGTGCAGCTCCTCACTAGTGAGCAACAAAGCTCTAGCTAAACTTGGAGAAGCACCAACAAACACACACCTATTACGATGTTTCCATAAGGTCCAGGCTCCTAGGATTACAAGAGAATTCACCCCTTTCTTCAGCTGATTGCTAACTCCATTTGAAAAACTTTCCCACCAATCTTCAAAAGAAAGAAATTCAGGTTATGGGGCAAACTCTTGGAGACCAACTCTCTGCATCAATTTGAACCAAAATTCACGGGCAAAACACAAGAGGTGAGAACATGGTTGATAGATTCTGAAGATTGGTCACAGTGGGGACAAGCTGCAGGGTGGGGAAGTCCACAACGAGCAAGGCGATCAACCGTCCAACAACGATCAAGGGTGACCAACCACAAAAAGAATTTGCATTTTCCTGGAGCCCAAGATTTCCAAATCCTTTCCCAAGGTTTGAAAATTATACCCCCTTGGAAAAAAAACTTGCATAAGCTGTCTTGGCCGAATACTTTCCATTCGCAGCGAATCTCCAGACATGAGAGTCATCTACACCTTCATGGAGAACCACTTCTGAGACCAGATCCCAAAGGACAAGAAACTCTGCTAGTACTGCCACCGTGAGAGCCCCCTGAATGTCGGAAACCCAGGAATGCGCATTGAGAGCATCAACCACGGTCCTCTTACTCGCTCTTCTCTTGGGCACTAAAGCAAAAACTTGAGGAGCAAGATCGATGACTCTTTGCCCATGAATCCAACGATCAGTCCAGAAAAAAGTGTTGGTCCCATCGCCCACCTCGGAGACAACAGCCATGGAAAAAAGGCGCTAACACATTGATGAACCTGGATAGGAAAAGCATCCCATGGGCGACTAGGGTCGGTTTTCTTAAGCCACAACCACCTCATCTTGAGAGCCCAGCCAAGATTTTGAGATTGGAAATACCAAGCCCACCAAGTTCCCGTGGGAGACAAACTTTAGTCCACCCCACCAGACAATGTCCTCCTCTTGCATCCTTCCTCCCTCTCCACAAGAAGCCTCTCCTAATTCTATCAATAGCTTTGATGGCCCCCGGTGGAATATCCATGGCCATAGCCAAATAAACCAACATTGAGGTAAGCACAAACTGAACTAAAATCCTGCGCCCTTCCTTGGTTAAGAGGTCAGCTTTCCATCCTGGAAGACGAGCCGCAATCCGATCAATAAAAGGTTGAAATTGCGTCTTTGTCAGTTTCTTAATGGAGAGAGGGATTCCCAAATATTTGCATGGGAAGCCAAGCACTGCACATGGTAGTTGGTTCTGAACTGAAGCAATGTCTGTTTCTGAGCATTGAATGGGTATAACATTGCTTTTTTTTGCATATTTGTCTTCAGCCCCGACGCATCCCCAAACAATTGGAGCAGATCAAGGGTAATCTCAATGTCACTACCCGAGGGACGGAGAAAGATAACCACGTCGTCCGCATAGACAGATATCCGATGATTCAACATACGAGGAGACAAAGGCTGCAGCAGGCCGACTTCTGAAGCCTTGTTGAACAAGTGGCTCAGAACATCCATTACAAGAATGAACAACATGGGCGACAAAGGATCCCCTTGGCGCAACCCACGACGGTGAAAGATAACTTCTCCAGGAGCACCATTTAAGAGCACTTGGGTAGATGATGAAGCCAAGAGCCCACTGATTATATTACACCAATTACGACCAAAACCCAATTTTTGCAGCACCTCAATTAGAAAACTCCATGCAACCGAATCAAAGGCTTTTGTAATATCCAACTTTAGAAGAATTCGGGGCTGCTTTTGTTGATGTAAAAATTTTGCTGTTTGCTGCACTAACATGAAGTTATCCTGAATAAATCTCCCTTTTATAAAAGCACTTTGGTTCTGAGAAACCATCTGATGAAGACGACCCACAAATCTATTTGCAAGTAATTTGGTGACGAGCTTGGCAAAACTGTGCACAAGACTGATAGGGCGGAAGTCCTTGATATGATTAGCCTCATCCTTTTTTGGCAAGAGTATGATAAAGGTCGTGTTAAGGAGCTCCAAATTTCTGAATTTCCTACTCCAAACCGCGGAGACAGCAGCCATCACATCTTCCTTGATGATTGACCAGCAAACTTGGTAGAACCGGCCGGTGAAGCCATCCGGTCCAGGGGCTTTATCCGGCGGCAATTGCGAGATCGTTCTCCACACCTCATCAACAGATATAGGGGCTTCCAGATCAGCAAGGTCATGAGTTATAAGGCCAATTTCCTCCAGATTAATTGTCATCTCCCGGTCTAGGCTTGAACCAAGAAAATCATTGTAAAAATCAAAAATAACCTGCTCCTTGTCCGCATGGCTAGTGAGCACCTGATTCTCACTTATGAGCTGACTAATAAAATTCTTAATGGTAAATGCATGTATTTGTTCATGAATAGTTAATTTATTTCATTTGAGTTAATTGATTTGTGAAATGGATATTCTTGTTTCTCAAATGAATGTAAATTGGAAGTATACATGTACTTATCGTGTTTCTACTTGTTTTAGTGGGCATGGCTAACATTTCATGAGGCTAGCCAACAAACAGAAATAAATTTATCAATACAAAAAATATCACAGACGATTCCTTAGGACAAACCGTTTGTGATACATCATATATCACAGACGGTTTCATCTATAAATTGTCTGTCATACATCTGCTATCATATACAGTTTCATCTACAAACTGTCTGTGATAGTCAACTATCACAGACGATTTTGAGTTAATAACAGACGGTTATTAACTTAGAATCATCAGTGATAGTCTGCATCACAGACGGTTCGAAAACCGTTTGTGATGACCTCATGTCATTATTAACCCATAAACTCACACGGCTCACGAAACCATCTGTGATGATATTTTTGAACCATCTATAATGACTTTTTCTATAGTAGTGCATGCTGTATAGCAAACATACCGAAAGCAGCATGGCAACAAGTATTTGTTTTTGTTTTTTTAATCGTTAGGGCGGTGGAATAAGGTGAAACTTAGCTTGTATTAGTTACAACCTACACTAAAAATCGAAATGAAATCCCTTGCCATCCCTCCATAACATCACACACAGACACGACCCATGGGATGCCATATCATGCCAACCTGGACCGTCTGTATGCCGCTTAGTGAGGCATCCTAGTCAGTCAGCATGCAACCGTAACATATCTCTCGCTGTTGACCAGAGTTTAATTTTTTACCAACTACAGCCCTTTAAACAAAAGAACCGGAAACAATATATAGGTGTGTTTTTTACTGTGTTTGATAGCTTTTGGCCCTAGTGCGGACATTTATACGAATGAATCGAATGTCAATAAGTTGCTTCAAAATAACGGTAAAGAAATTATTCTACTTATTTATTTGAAAGAAGGCATAAGTTATAAATTGAAAAGAATTATACCTTTGGAAGCGTGGCAAAGTGTGCTAGTGATTCGAACGTGCCTTCGCTAGTCTGATCGGCGGCATCCGATCGGTGCCAATCCGGAAGGCCGCACGGGGCAGGAGGGGATTTCCGCGCGTTTCCGTGTTGCCAAGCCGCCCACAGGCCGAAGTCCCCCGCCCACACTCTCCTCCCCGTGGAGTCTAAACTCTGGACTCTGCACGAACAACAATCCACCGATTTCGCCTCACCAATCGAACAAACCAGGTCCACGGCCCACCGTAGAATCGATTTCGCCTCAAAATCCACCGATTTTGCCTGCTTCCGTATCCACGAATCCGCACGCCGTCTCGCTCGTCATCGTTGCGGTCGGCTAACCGGTAAGCGGCAAGTCGGCGATCCAGACATCCACCGGATTGCCATACGGTAGTACGGACGCACCGGACGCGCGCACGCACATAAGCCACTGCCGCCGCCGCCGCAGCGATGCTACCGTCGGGTTCGAACCCGCTGGAGCCCGTCCTCCAGACCGTCGCCGCCTTCTCCCGCTGCATCCTCATCGCCCCCGATGCCGCCCCCGACGACCACCGCCTCCGCCCACTCCTCTCCCTCTCCCCACCCCCGCCCCCGCCGCCGGTGGTCGTCAAGGCAAGCTCTTTATCTCGCACCTTTGCTCCCTTCCGTTTGGGTGGAGCGAGAGGTGAGTTGTGAAGCGTTCGAGTGAATGCAGGAGAAGGATGCGGAGGCGGCGCCCCTGACGAAGGAGGAGGTCGGCCGGGCCACGTGGATGCTGCTCCACACCATCGCAGCGCAGGTGCTCGATCTTTTGCCTCTGTGAGTAGCACAACACTGCACACAAAACTTCAGCATTCGCCTTACACTTCAAGTCGTTGTACATAAATCATTAATCGTCGATGTGGAGCACAACGATGAATCATGATGCATTTGCGTAGATTCATGCTTTACACCTGCGGATAGGGCACAAAGTTGTTCAAAGTATGGAAATATTTTTGGGTTTTGGTAAACATCATCCGTATGTTTTCTTCTAAACAATCATTCAAATTTCTAACCTTAGGATGTACACGAAGATTTGTACGCCACCACCTCCACCTTCTTCTCCGACAACCTCTTCTTCCTCCTCTCCGGCGACCCTTCTTACTCCTCACCGGCGAGCCTGAGGGGAGAATCCCGCCTCTCGCGACTAGGGTTCACCGTTCCCTCTGGACATAGAGAGAGACCGGGGGCAGTGGCCCGGCGGTGGGTGGCGGTGGGGGCGATGGGCAGGGTAGGAGGGTGGTGGGCGGTGTCGGAGGGCGGCAGCGGAAGGTATTAGCTATTATGTTGGACGGGGGCGGCACAGTGGGGAGGGGTAGGGAGGGGGTGGTGCGGCGAGTCGGCGGGGGCGTCGCCGGCCACAGGTGGTGGAGGAGGGGGCGGGGGGTGGCAGTGGGAGACGCGCGGAGCTGCTCTGGCAGCGTGGAGGGGCGGCGACAAGGAGGGGGCGGCGCAGAGGGAGGCAGCGATGAGGAGGGGCCGGCACGGAGGGAGGCAGCGCGGAGGAGGCGGCGACGAGGAGGGGGTGGCGTGGAGGGAGCGCCGGTGGTGGGGGCGCAGGGTGGGAGGCGACGGTTCGGGGATAGGGTTAGGGGATAGGATAGGGGGATTATATAGTAAGGGGGGAAGGATAAGAGCCGTTGGATCTTAATCTAAAGGTCACAAAATTTGGATGATTATTTGAAAGAAAACATCCAGATTAATTACTAGACACACCCAATTTTTTTATTCCATTGGCTGTCAGATTTAATACCTGTTGTACTTGTGTTTCAGTTTCCTGATGAACCAACCAGGCAGCAAAAACGTGATGCAAAAGAGCTGGTAAGCAGGGTACACAACTCAGTTAGCTTTCCTTATGAGTTGGTAGTATGCTTGGGAAGTCCTCTGTCGTGGTTTTGGGAGATTTGTAAAGACTTTGCAAATTGCAATCATTAGCCAAACACAAGGACTTCACAACTGAGAAATGCTGCTATGTTGGTGTTAAAAGCTCGAGATCCATGTGCCACGCACAAAAAATCACCTGCACCAGAGCTTGTTGAAAGCAAAGCTTATTTTTCTTGAAGTGCGTGATAATATGTTTTGTCTACTATTAAAACCACCAAGAATAGTAAGTAGGAATTAGTGTCTTCACAAATTCTGATTTGTTCAGAGAAACAGAAACTTGGTTTTTTTTTTCTTTCTGAAGGTTTTTCTTTTCCACATCCATATTCTTTTTTGTTGTTTACTTGGCTCATATGTGAGGGTAACATTGCTGCTAGTTTGAATATTCAGATGGCTGTAATTTCCAGACTGTATCCTTGCAAAGAATGTGCTGATCACTTCAAGGAAGTTTTGAAGTAAGCAGTGCTCTCCAACCTCTTGGATAAATAGTAATATCCATTTTAGTAGTTCGATTCCTTCATATGCTTTTGTGTGGTACAGGATTATCTCTTATTGAAGTGTTGGTGGTTAACAAAATAACAATCTTCAGCAATTAGTCTCTCTATGATGAGATATGAGAACTAGGAACCCGTGCTACTTTTGCAATATGAAAGTGTGCATCTGAATGAGTAGTAGATTATGAAGTTCTACATCCACGCATTTGTTTGGCACACCTATTTTGCAATATTTCTACCTTTTGGACATATAATGCACATGATGATTAAAACTTTCCACATGCGCTCTAGGTTTCTATTCACAGAAACTAAGATGATAGCTGATGGGTGGTGTGGATATAACAATCGAGCACAATGACCCAATTGTTGCTTATATTTTTGAAGCTCGTTTCATCAATAGCTGATGTGCGACTTGGATGAATTGTCGGTCATTTGTGGTTGTTGAAAGCTTGCACAGAGCAGTAGTGTAGAACGGTCTGATTCATTATAATTTAATATGTCAGTCATTTCTTTTGTTATGCTCAACGTTATAACAATAGGCTGTATCTTGGATTGATACTAAACTGACTTCATCATGTTTTTTTAGAGCAAATCCTGTGCAGGCAGGATCTCAGGCTGAATTCTCTCAGTGGCTATGTTATGTGCATAATGTGGTTAATCGAAGGTAAGTCCACACCGTCAACTTTGAACTGTTAACTCGCTGTTCCCTCAAACTATCTTAAGGTATTGTAGTGTTAATTTGTATCTATAGAGTCACTGGAAACATAAGGTCTCAGGGCCAAAAAGAGGAAAACTAAGGCACTATACCGTTTTGGCACCCTTTTACCATAAAAGGGGTATGTTTTTAAGATTAGATGTTCTCATTGCAATATCATGATTTTAGAGAATCTTTTGGCCTCCCCTGATGAGACCATCCTCGTGAGTAGCTCATCTGAGCGTTTTGTGGTTGGCTTTTGCAGACTTGGAAAACCAATATTTCCCTGCCAGCGAGTAAATGCACGGTGGGGTAAGCTGGATTGTCCGGAACGCTCGTGTGATCTAGAAGGCTCCAACGACATCATGCCAAATCGATGACATTAGGCAAAAATCTTCTAAAATGTCTAAATTAGTGACAATATTAAACCACTATTGGATGAGCAATATCAGGAGCACAAGGAAAGAGAATCAGGACACCGTGCCGACTATCTACCCGCTTCTCCATATCCTTGGCATTTGTAATACTAGTCTTTCACATGCGATGAACTTGCCTCTTGATGTTGTGCTTTTGTTAGGTTTAACCATCTTTACAATGACCGAATTTCGTTTGAGCTATGAAGATTTTGGTGGGGTTCTGCCTTTTCGGTGGTGGATGTGGTACTCTGAAGTCTGAACTCTGATGATGCCTTCAACTCTCCCTATCTGACAATGATACCGGTCTATACGTATTTTTGTGCAACCTGAATCTAAACATTGAAAAACCTAGAAAATAGGATACGCTATGTATACACGGTTAAGGGGAAAAAAGGCGGCCAGAGGCGTAGCCAGCAGGTAAGCTTCAATAGACTCGAGCCCACTCTTCGTTATCTGTAATCTTCTATCTCTCTAGCTAATCCTTATAGTCCTGATTTCAATATAACTACCTGCGTAAGCGCGGCGCACGCCGTGCTAGTTACCGTGTGGACCGAAATAAAAGAGACGATAATTCGTGAGGAGTTTCATAAAAACAATCGAGGACACATGTGTAATTTTCGAAAAACAAAGGTCTTTTTCGTAAAAACCGAGGATCTTTAAGGACTTGTACGTAAATAAATAAGGACCTATACGTAATTTTGAAAAACCGCGGGACGCTATCCAACAAAGAATACGCAATTTCGGTGAAGTGGAGGGTGCTTTCCGGAAAAAAACCTAGTAGGAACCTTTTTGCGAGAACAGAGGACCTTTACGTAATTTTGAAAAACGCAGGGGCTTTTTCGCATAAAGGCTGACATGGCCACGCCCAGCGGCCGGGGAGTCCCCCGGCTATAATATAGGTATTATATATAAGGTCATATTTTATGAGAGAACAAAAGAGAGTTGTATATTAATTTGATAGAATGATATTGTGAAATTTTATATGTCAATTTTTATTACGAAATGACATATCTGTATACTAAATTTGATTATTTGAGAATGAATGATGAATGAGAGGAATATCTAACTAAGAAACTGAGTCAAATTGAGGGAATGAAAGTGCTTGCTTTATCTATCTAATTTCAGGATTGATTTTAGTCTGAAATTACGGTGATTGTGAACTTTGCATGTATGATACATAAATCAACTTATTTACGATAAATTAACTATATTTAAGTTTATCTTAGATAAAATTTTATCATGCTCCCGCCACTGCCAGCATGTACGGGCTGTGGTTTGTGCGTGAGGCCAACAATGCTAGTGCAGGCAGTAACGGCGTTGATCGTACACGTCATGATCTACAGTGTTAACGTGGGTAGCTAAGAAGGCTTTCGTCGATGCACCCTCCTTTATTTTTATTTTTATTTTGGCTTCGTTAGAAGTCGCATATATAGGCCCCGTTTGGCACAGCTCTAGCTCCGAGATCTATGCTGGATCTGTAGTTTGTTGACTAAATTAAAGAGATTTAAATATTTTTATTTAATATATAATATAAATAAAATGAGTCATGTAAATGCACTTAACATGTCTGCAACTCTAGATCCAGGATTTCCTAGAGCTACAGATGATCAGCTCTAGAAAATTTATAGATTTTCTAAAGCTAGAACTCTGCCAAATAGGGCCATAGTAGTATATTCAAGGCCGGCACCTGCAAGCTCGGCAATTAATGCGAAGTGCTGGGCAACGGAGGCATGCATGGAGGCCACCTACCTCACTTTGCCCGGCCATTTTTCTGCAGCTCCTCCTCGGTGTTGACGAGCCATAAATTCTGCCGTCTTATCGCAACATTTTTTTAATCCCGTACTGACACCTACGAGTAATGCACATGAAATTACATCATGCATGGACCTTCCATTATCTTAGAAGCAGACGAGTCCCAGGAAGCCAATAAAACGATAGAACACGAGTGCTGAAGCATCTGAAGGGACTCTGTAGGGGAGATGAAGATCACGATGAAGCGTTTCTCTGTCTTTGCTTTGCTGATCTTTGCATTTGTTGGAGGAAATCTGTTCCTAGGGATCTCTTTTAACGCAACGAGCACCGGGAAGTACCCAGGTACACAAAAAAGATTATTCTGTTTGTTCTGTCTCCTGCTATCTTTTCGTTTTCCTCTCTCTCTGTCTCTCTCTCTCTCTCTCTCTCTCTCTCTCTCTCCCTCTCAGTCTCTCTCTTGCTTGTCACTTTGTTCATATGGTTCCTGTTCTTTTGCTTCCTTCGGTCACATTTGGTATAGAGTGAAAAGCGATAGCAGCTATAGCTTTAGCAACTATCTGGTGTTGGTGCTTGGTTCATGGTTTGATGTTGGACCTTTGGAAAGTGTGTGAATGAGATGTGATGATATTGACAATTCAACGTGATAATGTGAAGTTGATTCTTCACCTTCTTCTTTTGGGCGCCCTTCTCTCCAAGTGTATATACCGCTTGAAGGATATGTTTGGTGGAAAATAAAGCAAGTTCTCCAGAATTATCTGCATAGGTGGTCCACTGATTATCTCCAACGTGAGATTTTCCAATTAATTGCTGAACAAAGATAAAACTCTTGCAGAGCTCCATCTACATGTACATCTTATTCTGACAGTGTATAGCTGTGCAATGTGCGATTACAAAATAATAGGTAGGCACCATTTTGCAGATTCCAATGAGTGTTTGAACTTCTATCAGTTGTCGGGGTAACAGTAATACTTTTGGGGTGTGTACATGTCGTTACTTTGCTTGGGTTGGTTCTGGTTTCTTCAGTTCTCAGTGTGTAGGTTCATCTTTCTATTTGAGCAATCGTTTAGCTTACGAAGGGAATATATAGCCTATGGCTGACATTTTAGTTGCATTCAATGCAGATCCGGCCCATCGAAGCGCTGGGCTAGATGGCAGGAGGCTAAAGGTGTGCGCTTCCAGACAGAACTTGGAAAATGTACTGCATTTCAATATCACAAATCAGCATAAGCATACACACTGTTATGAATAGCGCTTGTATTCATATGAGGCTAATGGGCCAGTATATATACACAAAGTACAGGTGGTAAATATGCAAAGAACCCCTCATAACAATGGGGAATAACAAACTATACATATATCTCTAACACCCCCCCTCAAACTCATGGTGGATCAACAACACTGAGTTTGGAGAGGTAGAAGCTGTGCTGTGCGCGAGTCTGGGCCTTCGTGAAGAAATCCGCTATCTGAAGCTATGAAGGCACATACTGAAGAGTAATCACCTGATCATGCACACAAGTCCTCATGAAAGAATCATCAACACCAATATGCTTGGTGAACTCATGCTTCACAGGATCACGAGCAATACTGATAGCACCTGTACTGTCTGACAAGAGAGAGGTCGGTGTAGTGACAGAAACACCAAAATCCTCAAGTAACCACCGTAGCCAAGTAATCTCTGCTGTCAAGAGAGCCATGGCTCGCAACTCAGCCTCTGCACTCGAACGGGACACTGCAGTCTGTTTCTTCGTCTTCCAGGCAATAAGAGAACCCCCAAGAAAAACACAGTAAGCAGAGATAGACCGACGATCAGAGGGATCGCTGGCCCAAGTAGCATCCGAATAGGCCTGAAGCTGTAACGAGCTGGAACGTGGAAAGAAGAGACGGTGAGAGATAGTCCCGCGAAGGTATCGCAGAACTCGAAAAAGGTGGCTGTAGTGAACCTGAGTGGGAGCTGAAACAAACTGACTCAGAATATGAACTGGATAAGTGATATCCGGACGAGTAACAGCAAGGTAGACAAGACTCCCAACAAGATGACGATAGCGAGTCGGATCAGAAAGAGGCTCGCCATCAGAGAGTCTGAGGTGAACATTGAGCTCCATGGGAGTCTCAACAGTACGCTGATCAGTGAGAGAGGCGCGATCAAGAAGATCCTGAATATATTTCTCTTGGGACATAAAAAAACCATCTGGAGTGGAAGTAACCTCAATCCCAAGGAAGTAACGAAGAGGACCAAGATCCGACATAAGGAACTGCTCACTAAGACGAGCCTTGACAAAGGCAATGTACTCAGAATCATCTCCCGTAATGATCATATCATCAACATACAGGAGAAGAAGAGTCCGACCACGAGACGAAGTGTGGACAAAGAGCGCAGGATCATGATCACTAGCTGAAAAACCAGCAGCAGTGACCACAGAGGAGAAGCGCTCAAACCAAGCACGAGGGGCTTGCTTAAGGCCATAGAGAGAGCGACGAAGGTGACAGACCATGCCCTCAGGAACAGAATACCCAGGTGGCGGATGCATGTAGACCTCCTCACGCAACTCGCCATTAAGAAAGGCATTCTTGACATCAAGCTGAGAAACAGACCAGTGGCGAGCAGACGCCACCGAAAGAAGAGTGCGAACAGTGGTCATGTGGGCCACAGGAGCAAAAGTCTCGTCGTAGTCAACACCATGCTTCTGCTGGAAGCCACGAGCAACAAGACGCGCCTTATAGCGCTCAAGAGAGCCATCAGAGCGAGTCTTAATCTTATAGACCCACTTACATGTGATGGGATGAGAATGAGATGGAAAAGGAACAAGATCCCAAGTACCAGTACGCTCGATGACAGCAATCTCCTCGGCCATGGCAAGCTGCCACTCAGGGTGAGTAACAGCATCCTGGTAGGAGATAGGCTCACGAGTAGCTGCGCCAGCAAAAGCAAAACGAGCAGGAGGCCGAATCGACTGGAGATCGCGGAGAGCGTAGCGAGGAGAAGATGACCCATCAGGAGAAGATGGAGCATCAGAAGAAGATGGCTCATCTAGAAGATCCTCAATACGAGGTCGACGAGTATAGAAGATAAGGGGAGAAGGTACTGTAGTGGGAGGAGCCTGCGGAGTCGTAGGAGACGACACAGGCGGCGGAGTCGTAGGAGACAACACAGGCGGCGACAACGGCGGAGAGGCCACAGGGGGAATATGTGGAGACTCAGTGGGACAGGTGGACGGGGGCAAAACAGATATAGGTGTATCTGGAAAGGTTAAGAAAGACAGAGACTCCACAGAGGAAGCCGAAGGAGAGGCAGGACGTGGGTAGAATGGACGAGACTCGTCGAAAGTCACATCCCGGGAAACCCGCATCCGACGACCAACAGGATCCCAGCACCGATAGCCCTTGTGCTCGGCACTGTATCCCAGAAAGACGCACTCAACAGACTGAGCGGTCAGTTTGGTGCGTTCTCGAGGGGCGAGGAGAACATAGCAAACGCAGCCAAACAGATGAAGGGTAGAGTAGTCAGGAAGAAGACCACAGAGACGCTCAACAGAGATCGCTCCCTGAAGAGCAGAAGAGGGCTGGATGTTGACTAGATAGGTGGCAGTGGAAACAGCCTCGGCCCAAAAGTGAGGTGGAATAGAGGCGGCGATCATCAGAGCACGAGCCGTCTCAAGGAGGTGACGATGCTTGCGCTCAGCGACACCATTCTGAGCATGAGCACCAGGACAAGAGAACTGAGCGAGAGTGCCCTGCTCAGCAAGGAAGCTGCGCAGGTAACGAGAGAGGTACTCGCCAGCAGAATCAGCACGAAAGACACGAATAGGAGTGGAGAACTGTGTGTGAATCATAGTGGCAAATTGTTTATAGATAGACAAGGCTTCACTACGAGAAGACATGAAATATATCCAAGTATGGCGAGAAAAATCATCTATAAAAATGATATAATATCGATGGCCCCCTTTCGAAACGAAGGGAGCCGGACCCCAAACATCTGAATGAACAAGATCAAAAGGGCGCTGAGACACAGACTCACTATGAGGATAAGGAAGCTGAATCTGTTTAGCTAACTTACAGCCCTGACAATCTAAAGACACGTCTCCTGAGACAGACCCCAGAAGACCACGACGAACTAAGGACGACAGACGAGATCCACACAGATGACCAAGACGGTGATGCCACTGCTGGAAAGAGCCAGTAGACGAAATGGCAGAAACGGAGAGACTGGCGGCGGCGGCGGCGGCGGAAGGAAGATGAAGCCAGTCAAGCTCCCAGAGACACTGTGAGTCATGGCGCCGAGGGCCAGAACCAACCAGAGCTCCCGTGTGGCAGTCCTGAACACAACAAGAGTCAGAGTCGAGAATAACCCGATAACCAAGGTCAGTAATCTGCCCAGCAGAAAGAAGCTGCATAGTAAGGCGAGGAACATGAGCAACAGAAGGAACATGAAAGGATGAGTTGCTAAGAGATCCTCTACCAGAGACAGAAAGAGATGTACCATCAGCAGTAAGAACACTGATAGGAGAATCAAGAGGAGTAATAAAAGACAGAGTGGAAGGATCAGGAGTCATGTGAAAAGATGCTCCAGAATCAAGAATCCACGGGGAGGTACCTGACTGTGTAGGGGGTGGTTTCTCAGTGCCCGAAGAGTTAGTAGCAGAACCTGCAGAACCTGTCGAGGGAGAACCTGAAGCGGCAAGCAGGCGTCGAAGTCTGGCTATCTCCTACTCGGTGAGAGAAGCTGCTGAAGAAGTCGATGCAGACGTCGTCGTAGAAGCACTAGTGCCAGTAGAAGAACGGCGTGAAAGATGTCGCTTCTTCTTGTAGCACTGGGACTCAGTGTGGCCATCCTTGTCGCAGTAGGAACAGTGAGGACGGCCACCTCCAGACGGAGGACGGCCACCACCACCTGTGGTAGCCGCTGGAGGAGGCAGTGTAGCAGGCGGACGAGCGGCGAGCACAGAGGGGAGTGGCATCAGACCAGCACCACTCAAACGAGTCTCCTCTGCGCGTATCTCGGTAAGAGCCTCCAGGAGAGTGACACGAGGGTGGCGTGCAAGGAGCTGGGCATGCCTTTGCTCGAACTCAGGACGAAGGCGAGTAAGGAACTCGTAAACCCGCTGAAACTCCAGGTCAGCACGTACATCCAGGCAGCACGGACAGGTACGACAGCCAGCAGTGCGAAGTGAGTCCAACTGACGCCAGACAGCAGAACTCTGAGCGTAAAAAGCGTCAACAGTAGCATCACCCTGCTGAAGAGAGTGCTCCTGGCGGACCACGGACAGGTACAGGGCATCACCAGAGGGCTCGTAGCGCTGACGAAGATGAGTCCACATCTGGAAAGCCGAAGGGAGTCCCACAACCTCAGCAGAAAACTGAGGCTGGACACTGGCGATGAAGACAGCAGCAGCTCGAGCGTCGTCATCGTACCACTGAGTGTAGGTGGTCAGACGATCCTTGTAGGAATCCAGAGCCTCCTGGTAGGTAGAGGCAGCATCATCATCAGTAAGGCGAGCGGCCTCAGCAGCAGCCTTATCGGCTGTCGAGGGCAATGCAACAGGCGTAGGCTTCGTCGGAGGAATAGGGCAAGGCGGGCAGGTGACATCGCCAGAGAGGACGCCCCAGAGACGAAGACCACGCATGTGGATGCGCATGTGAGACACGAAGTCGGTGTAATTAACACCATCAAAGATCATCGGGCAGCGAGGGAGGGAAACGGTGCCCATTGGTAGGCGGCGCTGGACGGCGCGGCGACCAAGGCAACGAAGTCTAACATGCGGCGCTGGACGGCGTGGCGGTTAGAACGACGTTTTTTTATTTTTTTTAATATCCGGTCAAACTGACCTGCTGACCGACCGAGTGCCTACAAAACCGACCGAGGCAGCAGAATCGGGCCTAGGCCGGGGGCGGAACGACGGCCGGCGGGGGCGGAACGGCGACCGACGGCGGCGGCTCCTGCGGCGACCCAGGGCGACGGGGGCGGAGCGGCCTACCTCGGCGGCCTCACCGGAGGATCGGCGGCGTGACGGCGGCACCGGAGTCGGCGCGGGAGGCGGTGGGGCCGAGGCCGGCCCGAATCCGGCGGCGGCTCGGGGAAGACGACCGGGAGGGGCCGAGGCCGGGCAGAGGGGCCGAGGCCGGGCGGAGGGGCCGAGACCGGCCCGAATCCGGCGGCGGCTCGGGGAAGACGATCGGGAGGCGGCGGCGGCGCCCGGATCCGGCTGTGGCTCGGGGAAGGCGGGGAGGCGACGGAGGCGGAGTCAGGCGGGGCCGACGGCGGCAGGGGAGTCGACGGGGCCGACAGCGGCAGGGGAGTCGACGGCGGGGACGACGACGGGGGAGTCGGCGGGGCCAACTGGGGAGTCGACGGCGGCGGCGGCGAGGCAACAAGCGGAGCGACAGGAAACCCGAGGTACGCTCTGATACCATGTTATGAATAGAGCTTGTATTCATATGAGGCCAATGGGCCAGTATATATACACAAAGTACATGTGGTAAATATGCAAAGAACCCCTCATAACAATGGGGAATAACAAACTATACATATATCTCTAACACACACCATATATGCCTTCAATTTTACATCGTTTTACTAATGATTTTTTTTGTTGTTTCCAGAATAGCTTAAACTTTGATGGAAGATTACGTAATCTGTGTTCCTTGATACATCGTTTTCAGGAAAGAAATTTTACTGACCGAAGGACAAGGGGCTTGGAAAATGTTAGGACCGATGACTACCAACCTGTTGATCCAAGTCCAAGCTCCAAGGCAACTATCGGGGCAGGTCCAATTGAGCATGGCACTCCCCTTCTTCCTTATGTGCCGCGATCCATGCCGCCTCCTGGTCACCCTAAGGATATGCCTCCTGCTCAATCCCCTGCTTCCCCAGTCACTTAGGTGAAAACCGAAATGTTCCTAATGCAGTGCTAGAAATTAGAGAACCCCTATATGCCCAAAGTCTACTGTGATGTTCTGTTATTCAGGTTTAGCACTTAGCAGTGTGTTATATGCCTTACAAAGTGTTATCCTAAGTTCTTGAGTGGTGCATGTTCTGTTGTGTATGAAATCACCTGGTAAGAGACTGTTGTTTTGTTTTGTCAGTGGTGAGGTGAATTAGGTAAGTGCTAAAATCTTGGGGACATGTTTCTAATCTGGATCTGGTAACATCATTTTTCTGTGGCACCTAGGCAAGCTGCATATGACATGCGCTGTTATTGTCATGCCTAAGTGATATTTTTATGCTATTATTGTCATAGCTAGGGTTGCAATCAGCACTGGTACTGAATTCTTATGTAACATAGTGATCAGTTGGAGCAGTTATCCAACTTGTAGCAATCTATTTTGCTGAGCCTTTGCATCATCAGTGTTGAAACGCCAATTTCCAATATGCATCAGACTGGGCTCGTAGAAGTCATTAAGCTAAGACTATTAAAGATTTATTAATCCCCTCCTTCCATCACCCATCTAAAAAGATAGTGAATTTGACAACCTACCAAAGATTGATCATCAAACCTGGTGTCTTGATTCATGGAAAGTTGACGCTTATGCTCTAAATAGTTTCTGGTATGGATATTGTCGCATATGTAGAATATAGGGATAAGGTTTTTTTGGTAAGGTTAGGAACCCTTAATATTTTGGTTGGTATGACAAGAAGGATGGCTAGTTAGTAGTACAAGTCATTTCCAAAGCCACTTTCCAAACACTATGGTCCAGTATACAAACATACGCTGATTACATTTTGCACAATCACCAACCAATACCACACCCTTGTACGTATTTTATGGCATCGTATTGAGCACATGCTAATTGTTTTATTCTTGATTTGCCTTAGAAACTACGAATGATGAGTTAATCAGAAAGGGAAGCGTACTACCTTTCTACTATCTTTTTGTCTTTTCGCTGAAATACTGCTTGGCAACTTACTGCATGTGTTGAAATGTAAAGCATCTATGAGTAAGTGACAATACGGTACCAACAAAACTGCAGTTTAATTGATGTAACTGCAACAAAACTTAGTTTGACAAATCAAGTTTCTTTTTGACTCAAATATTTATAACTATTGACAAACTCACCTATTCATCTTACCGACATCGAAAAAAGAAGAAATGCAGCATGGTTAGCTTCTTTCTTAAAGGAATATAAAAGCCTCTGATTAATTATATAGGCGTATGATACCTGATATGTTGTTCGAATATAATATTTGCTTACCTATCTGATGTAATCTTTCAGTTCCGTAGAACTGGTTGTTGGGTTTTCCAGGATTGCTTTTAACTTAAGCTCGGACAAGCAGAACAAACTAATGGTGATGGTTTCCCTTACTGGCCTCTTCCTTTCAAGCTTTATTCATTTGTCCCACTGACATAGACACATCACACAATATCATAGGATTTATTCTACGATATATGTCACTATTCCGAGCTCTCAATACTGATATTTGTCAAAAAGCAAATTTGACCACAACATCTCTTTGAAATGAACTTGGTTGCCATTGCTTCTGTTAGGCTAGACAAAGACATGCGTTTAGATAGAAAGAAGAAAGAATGCGTATTCTAAATCGAAAGCAAGTAGAACGAAACATGCACAATACCTGCCAGGGCACATCCTGATCTTAGAAAAACACCCCATTTTGATTCAAATGCATGGAAAAGAACCAAAATATTATCATCAACTTGGATAAGCTATAGTGACATGAGACCTAATCACCAAGCATCACTGGCAACAACTTTGATTACCATCATGAGTCATGACATGCCTTTTCCTTCTGTTTAAAGGTATATAACCCCATCGATCAGCATTCTTGTTAAATCCACATACACCATGCATCCACTAATATGCAATCTTTAAACCATGATGCATGCAATGATGCAGAAAATTTGTCATTCTTGCCTCCCCATTTTTTTTACCTACTAGGTAGTTAAGTTTAATTACCTCTCCACTGACAGCCTCCATCTAAATTGAAGAATGAGAGAAAAGGCTCCCCTCTCCCCTTCAGTTTTGAGGCTGAGTGACCAAATTATGCTCTCTAGGTGACACTTACTTTCAGTGATGGGCCTATTACTACAAACTACCTAGCTAACAAGCATTGTTAGTGGGCAATGATGGTGGTCGAGTACCGGTGTTAAGACTCAGCAATCACAAGTCGCTCTTCGCTGACACCTTAGCTAACAGTGACGCTTTTTTGGAGCGAAAAACCTGATGGTGTCGTTTCTTTCCACAGTATTCCTAGTCCCATGTATACAGTCACAGAGGTTGTTCAGAAGCTGTTGTTGAACTGTTCTGTTTTTCTCTTGTGAGAAATAAATGTGCATTAATCCCCTGCTGTCCTGTGACACAACATTTCTTGAATGATCTGTGTATTATGACCCTGTAAAGGAAAATAAATGTTATATGTTTCAAGAAAAGGAAAAGAAATGCTTCTTGGTTAGTGTAACAGCAGTGTATAAGACCCTATGAAGTCTGAAGAAAGCTAGTCCTTTGGCATGATACATTGACCTAAATGACAACGTGGTGCAACTGAAGTCAAATCACCTTCATGCTCCTACCGGGGCGTACAACAGCAGGGGCAAACATGTCTTTTCCTCTGTCATAGTTTTGTTGGGTTGCCATACACTTTGCATGCTTAATGGGTCTCCTGACATGGGGGCTGATTGGGCCATGGTGGGGGCCACTACACCAACAATGTTCATCCAACAAGAAGCACCTGTCCCATGGATTTTCAACTTCAATGCTGGTAAGGTTAATTGTATTATTCATAGGAGAGCTTTAAAAGAGAAAAGTGGATTCCACTTTGACAAATTCCTAAGTTTCAAATGAGAATGGATTCCAATACAAGTCAAACACAACAAGGTCTACTTTCCTTCGGCCATATGTGAAGCAACTGCATCTTAGCAATTCTTTGAGTGTTTCATCCCCCATATGAGCAAAGTTATTCTGAAGAATGGGCTTAATCATACAACTGAATCAAATGATCAAAAT
The DNA here is from genome assembly GCA_017311315.1 of Dendrocalamus latiflorus. Lineage (NCBI taxonomy): Eukaryota > Viridiplantae > Streptophyta > Magnoliopsida > Poales > Poaceae > Dendrocalamus > Dendrocalamus latiflorus. The sequence goes on from CM029651.1 coordinate 49,426,172, forward strand.
AAATTGGAGCATTGAATTCCAAGCTTGTGAAACTTTACTTTGATGTTATCTTCAAACTCACAATCCTTTGTGAGCATGGAACATGACAAACACCATGCACCAAGCAATGCCACGTTGTGTTTTACACAAAACGAATTTCAGAATAACGCAGTGGTCGTAGTTGCAAGCAAAGTGTTGGCTATGCAGAAGAAGGATGATGAATTGCTATCCCTCATGGATAAAGGCAAATTGGCAATTGCATATCCTCCAAGCAATGCACTAGGTTTAATTCAATGTAGTGCTAGATCATTTGGATGCTGCATATCGGAAATGTAAGCAAACGAGTCAAATTCTGCGCACACGCTTAGCTGTTGCATTGCAAATTGCGATGCTCCTTATCTGAAAGTCGCTAGCAATCGTCCTATTCACGCTGTGTTGATGCAAAGGCATATGCATGATGCATCATAAACAATTATGCCAGCCATGCCCAGGTTAGCAAGTTGAGTATGATTACACATATATCCCACAGATCTTTTTTTGCAGTAGTCAGTGTTAAGTCATGTAAAGATATGGGCTCTTGAGAGATACTCATGCCTTCTTTTCTTTTCCTGGATGCTTCTTCTATGTGTCAGGTTAGTACATCAAACTTAAATGTTCCTTCCTATGTAAAGGTACTTATACAGTGCAATGTACCATTTTTTTGTAGTAAACAGCAACTGGTTAATTAGTAGATCAAACTTAACTTACTAGCTACTGCTTGCTAGTACATGAGATGAGTAAAGGCTGAACAGTAACATTTCTGTATTAGCCCTTTCCCCTAATGAATCACTGCATCAAGAACTTACAAATCTTCATGAGCTAGTTAGTACAGTGGTCCAACTCTTCTAAGATGCTGCCACTTTACTGTGTGGAGCAGCAGCAGTCAGATACCTGTCGCCTTTGTACACTTGTGCACATGCATTAGCACATGGCTAAATGCTAATATGGTATTTGCAAAATGATACTGATAAGAAAACATATGTTTTTGGGAAAGTAGATACACTATTTCAATCTGTAAATTAAAAAGATACTATGTGACCCCCATGATTGAGTAAAAGGGTACAAAAGGAAGTAGAGCCTCCTTAGAAGCAAAGGGGGAGGACAGGGAAATGTATGCAGAGAGAGAAGGGAACTGTGTGGGCCTCACAAAGCTTAATTTGCAAATAATAGCTGCTTTTAAGGGCCCTAAAGCTGCTGCTTGCTGGGTTTTGGAGTCTCTTTTGTTTAGGATCAGTTTAACACAGCTGGTTGGGGAGGCAGGATTTCAGCTGCTAAGCTTCTTCTGGTCTCTGTGCTTTGCATTGCCGACTCAGGTACTACTGAAACCTTAGCAAACTTTCAAAGTTCAGATTTGCTTTCTACTCCAATGGCAGCTTTACTTTCGTTTTTGATTGGTTTCGTTTGGAATTCTGAGATGCTCTATCTCATTCTTTCTCTTCTATTGCCATTTGCCATTGCCGTTTCCGTTGTTTCCTGTTCCTTTTTCTCCCTTTAACGTTGCACCGCAGCTTATGAACTGGAATCATGTATTGCATTTCAGTTTCATGCTGTCTGCAAGATAACAATTGTTTGATTCATTCTAGCTAGTTAACAGAGTTAACCAGTAAGGCTACCCAAGACGATGTTTTGATTAGTATTTAGAATGACCACCCAAGTTGAGGTTTTGATTAGTATTTAGAATGACCACCCAAGTTATTAGTACTCAGAACGACGAATTGCGCTTTTGGATTGCAGAATTTCAGGGGGATCAATGTTCAGACTAAATAATTTTTACTTGCTAACAGCAAGTTCGTTCAGAAAAGTAAAAGGCGATCAAACCTAGCTTCGGCCAAACATAATACACTTTATTGACAAAGTATCTCCCTCGGAACTGCGTGGTATTGAACTCGTTGTCTACTAGTAATCAGTTGGTATTTTGGCGCTTTCAGAACGAAGTGCGTGTGTTAGTAGCAGCTTCATGTCGCCATCCTAGGCCACCTGACCCTGTCCCTGTAAATCGCCATCAGCAATTAGTCTCGACTGCTGTATTATGGAGTCCAGAGCGAGCAGGAACGATTCCTAGTCCTAGATGTGTGAAAAGCTGACAATCTCTGGGCTTTGCGCCTGTGGATCAGCAGAAATTCTCGTACAAAAAGCGATCACGCATTCACAATGGTGGATCGTCATTAGAGGGCATAAAGCTAAGGTCTCAGAATTATGAACCGTTTTGTGCAACAAAAGCTGGAGCAGCATGTTGCATGGCGTCCGTGTTGCAGTGGCAGTTCTGGTACGGATAACCATAGGCTACTACTGTTATTAGCACGTGCATGCCGGAAGGTTCTCACTGTTAAAGAATATTGTGTTGTGTATATTCATGAGGCCCAAAGAGGGATACATAGAAGGAATACAAGGTATATTAGGAAACAAATAACAGTCCTAATCTATTTCCTATTCTATCCTTAACACTCACATGTACATAGATGTTCATGTACTATCATAACCATCAAATTTGTCATAAGATTGATGTAAGCTTTCCAGATTGGGCTGAAAAATAGTGGCTTATGGCTAAATTTGTATTATAGCTGACTGAAATTACACTGTAGCTAAAAGCGACTTATTTAGCATAATTAAATTTAAAAAATTAAAAATAAAAAATATGTTAGCTCATCACAGATAACGCAAACGAATACAGGAAAAAAACCCGGCAAAAAAGCTCAAAAAACTAAAAGTTCAAAAAAAGATAAAATTTATGAATAGTAAAAAAATCAGAAATCAGAAATTAAAGCCGAAATAAGCGAGCCGTCAAACCAACATCCCAACTTCTAATGATTTTAATATTTTTTGTATAAATCTCGGAGCCCTTTGACAGATAGAACAGTACATAGACATCTATATACATGTGGACCTGCATTTCTCCATGCGAGAAACCTTATCCTTACCACAGCATCTTCAATAAAAATATGCGTGCACGCTAGTACAGACTGGTATAAACTGCGTGTGCATTTACAAACATGCACATGATACACATGTACGTAATGGATCAGAACCCTGCGCCGTAGGCAAACACAATCATGGACGCATGATGCTTCCCCTGTCTGATCCCGTGTCCGCTATCATCATCATCAGGCATTAGCTATGGTCAAACTGAACTCAGATCAATATCGGTTCACTGTTCTTGGACGAAGCTCGACCCACATGTACGTGGTTCGATAATTAGTGAAACAAAACCGATAAGGGCCTGTTTGGAACAGAGGAATTTCACAGGAATTTTGCAGGAATTTTACAGGAAACAGTTCAATTCCCGCAGGGATCGGGAAAAATTCCCGCATTCCAAACAGGCCCTTAAGAGTTCGACGTAGTTTCCCCACCACGTTTGTTGTCTTCAAACGAAGGATGAATTAATTGTGAATGCTGTCCCGACAGAGGCTCTCTTTTTTTTTCGTTTTGTAAAAAAAAAAAAAACTGCTTAACTTTTTTTTGTTTCCAAATCTGAAGCAGTACAGCCAAGACAAACAGGACGATGTTAATCCTCAGACCAACCTAGAAATGTACCGCGAGTTGTTGGGTTTTGACTTTTGATCCTGTGTTCCACTTTGCTGCTTGGGTCCGTAAATAGCTTAGCGATAGATCTAATTATCCCACCTGAATCATTTTGACTACGTCTACATTCTTTCTGATCCCAGCAACACGCACCGTACTCCTTCTATCCTTTTATATAAGCCTAAAATTCATCATATGCATAAGCTAATAAGACATTAAATTTAAAAAAAATTAATATTATTGGACCATATATACCCTATCAAATGACATTATATAACTGATTATCTATTTTTTTGACATCAAAGTAGAGGTATATGGTGAAAATATTATAATATTTATACCGTTGATCTCTGTAATGAATTTATATTGTGTGACAATGCTTCAAAAAAATAGAGACTTACTCTCTCCATTATTTTTTACTTGACTTCCCAGAATCCATGAAGTCAAGTGTTTGACTGCCAAAAGATTTAAAACTATCTAGATTGACTATAAAAAAAATTAATCATTAAATTTGTTGTTAAAAATATTTTTATAATATTATAATTTTATTAATATATCTTAGTATAAAAATATAAAAAAAATAATAGTCAAAATCGCATCGGTAAAAAACCAAAAAGTCAAGTATCTAAAAAAGAGGAAGAATATGGCGAGACGGAGGAAGTAGTTCGTAGCAGCAGCGAGCAGAAGAGCTCCGCTCACGCCGATGTACGTGCAAGGGTCAGCACGCCGACGGTAGTGGATGCGACGGTGAGACGAGGCAGGGCGTCCGGAGCCGGAGAAGACGGCAAGGAGGCCGGCCGGTGGTCCAGGCTCTCCAAAACCATGCGTTCTCCCCGCCGTTGCCTCGGTGGCTCCGACCTACGTGCAGATGTTGGCGAGGCGAGATGCAGCATGTGCGCGCCAGTTCCGTTGTCCCCTCCCCTCCTCTGGTATGGCAAACTAGCCTCATAGGCGCGGCGACACGCCGCGCCAGCCACCGTGTGTACCGAAGTAAAAGAGGCGATAATTCGTGAGGAGTTTTTTTAAAAAAATCGAGGGCACGTACGCAATTTCGAGAAAGGTAAAGGGGTTTTTTGAAAAAAATCGAGGACTTGTAAGGACCTGTTCGTAAGTAAAGAAGGGCCTATACGTAATTTCGGGAACCTGCGGGGCGCAATCCAAAAATTTTTTTGGGAAAAAAAACTTGCAGGGACTTTTTCGCGAGAAAAAAGGACCTATACGTAATTTCCGCAAAACCGGAGGAAACTACCTCCTCCGGCCGTACGGGAAATGCCCCGCCACGCGCCGGCCGGGGCGCGCGCGCGGGCGGGGAAGCGGTGACGTGGGGCGCTTGCTGGGCGGGGGAGTCATTGGCAAAATGCCGTTGCCTGCATCGATCGATCTGCATGGTTGGATTGGATAGCGAAGGAGAGTACTCCACAGTGCGTGCTACTAGCCTCCCATCCCATCCCGCGCGTCCTTTCCTATCACGTACAAATCCACTAAGTTCTTCTGTTATCTGAAACACTACGCCACAGTATTCTCCTCCCTACCATCATGCTCTTCTCTCTTGATGCTAGTATGCGCCATTATTGCCGGATAGGTGAGTTTTTGTATGGATGAATCCCGTTCGGCTGCATCCTTCCCTACCCTGGTGAAGTGACGAGTGGGTTCTTTTTCAGATACTACTGACTGATAGTTTATGACTGTAAATTATAACTTTTGGTTATAATATAAGTGTTTGTACGAATGAATCGAATGATTTGATAAATCACTTTCAAAAATACAAAAAAGCTATCACGTTTGTTTGTCGAAAGAAGCTATAAATCAGAAAAATATAAATTATAAGCTAAAAAGCAGTCCGGCGTGTCCCTTGCAAGTGTGACAACTCGTCTTTTAGGGTCTGTTTGGTTGCCTGCATGCAGGTGGCTCGCACCAGCTCATGCAGGGAGATGGTGTTTGGTTGGCTGCATGGAGGAGAGAGCCTGCATGAGCTGATGCAAAAAAACAACTGGAGCCAGGCTGAGGAGAAACGTGGCTGAGGAGCTTCCCACCTCAGCCTGACCACACTCATGCAGCTGCATCAGCCCATGCAGACAACCAAACAGACCCTAACTGCTGCAGCTGGCCAGCTGCTGCTATAAAACGTTTGTCTGTCTCCGATCTATCTTATCTATTCTATCTATCCCCTGATCTGTGGAGACAGACCCCAGGCAAGCAATTCATCTCGAAAGAAGAGAATTCTTAATGCCACCTTCACCTGTAGCAGCTTTACAGAGGCAGCAGGCCGGCTTTTTTATCCGGCGAGCGAAGAGCACTGTAGTCTGTCGCAGCACGGCACTGGTGCGGGAAGACCGGCGCGCTGGGGGACCTCAGATAACGTGTTAATCTGCCCGTGCATGGCGATAAGGGTGGCCGAAAGGCGGTTCTGTGCGGGCGCTTTGTGCAAAGTGCGTCAGAAATCTGCAGTTTTGCGCGGTTGGCTCGCTCGCTTTACAGCCTCACCCACGGGAGGGAACGGCTCAGGTGCAGGGACCCTGCACTTAGCGCCGTGCAGGGGTGCACCAGCAGCTGACACGTGTCCCGCAAAATTTAAAAAAATTCCGAAAAATTCAAAAAAAATACTTTAAAAAATCTGAAAATTTGTAAAAAGTGGTTTTTGTAAAAATACTTTTTTATTAAAAGTGAAAATGAAAAAAAATTGTAAGTACTTAAAAAATACTTTTTATACTTAAAAAATATTTTTTACAATTTTTCGGATTTTTTAAAGTATTTTTTTTTGAATTTTACGGATTTGTTTTGAATTTTGCGGGACACATGTCAGCTGCTGGGGGGAACGGCTCAGGTGCAGGGACCCCTGCACTTAGCGTCGTGCAGGGGTGCCCCAGCAGCTGACACGTGTCCCGCAAAATTCAAAACAAATCCGTAAAATTCAAAAAATACTTTAAAAAATTCGAAAAATTGTAAAAAGTGGTTTTTGTAAAAATACTATGGCGAATTTTTAGAGCGCGCATCCTTCTATCCACTGCGGGCTATAAATTTTTAGAGCCTGCACAAGTTAAACTATGGCGAATGTTTGTTGGAAAAATATTACCTTCAACTTCACCGATTATAGAGAAATTTCATTGCGTTTTTACCGATGAGCCAAAATGGCTATACAGGGTCACCGGGTGGTGGCTCCGTCACTGTCTAGGATGCCATATCGCCATATGCCGTCAGAGTAGTAGAGTTGGGTCACAAAACCATACATTAAAAATTGTAGAAACTGTTTTGTACCACTACTGTCGAGCCACACTTGTACCGATTAGTAGTCTAGTTTTTTTTGTTGAAAACGAACAGTAGTCTAGTTTAATTTGTGTAGTCACTGTGAAATAGGTTTGGTTGACCTTTAGCCAATTTTTTTTGGTACCAATCGAGATTTGAAAATATCACTTTAGCCAATTTTTTTTTAAATTAGTTTTTGAATGTTCGTTTTTGCAAATCTAGTCCTCTCCTCTAGACCTACCACATGCGGTAACAACCCTTTATAGCTACAGCAGATTGGCAGCGATACTGTAGCCACAGTACCACCGAGCTACTATAATTCGAAGGGTTACTGCCGCACATGTTAGGTCTGTTATAGTGCTATCGTGTATGGTAGGTTCATGGAAGAAAGCTAAATATATAAAAAAATATGTGTCAAATTTGAAAAAAAAATCCAAAATAATATTTGTGATAGATTCCATTATGCATGGCCAGTTGAACCACCTCTCTCACCTCGATCGGCCGGTGTGGATTCAACCCCCTCCCCGCCCCCCGCCCAAAAAATTCTGGCCTGGCTTGACAGGTGCGCACTAAGTCTAGTTAATTGTGACTATCAACATTTATTGATGACGTACTAAGTCTAGTTAATTGTGACTATCAACATTTATTGATGAGTTAGGCAACGGTAGCAGAGTAGCATATTTTTGTTCGACGTGACACATCGGGTTTGACTGGACGCATGCATCTGCACCTGCGTGTGTAGGTGCATTAGGTACCAATTAGTGTACTACGTACTGATTTGAGTAAACTTTCTGGTGATCATGGTTTGTCTACGACCTGTCAATGCACAACATCGGCTTAATCATATCATACGGCACTATAGCGGACTGCGAGCTAAGCTACGCAACTTTAGTTGTTCAAGCAACCACATATAATTAATTGTCTGTACAGATTAGAGATTGTTATCGTCACGGATAGCTAGCGTACGTACGACGCAAAATACTCCCTGCTCCGTTCTTTGTCAAATACTATATACTAGCATTTGATTTGCCCCCCTTTTTGACTTTAGATATACACTCCAATATATACGTTACCCTGTAATTATATCTTTTTGAAACGAGAAATTACGTTAGCCTGCAATGTCAAGAGTGAATACAGCCGACGGACGGATGAGACCAGCATCACGTGGAAAAGGAAGATCAACAGTGGCGTGATCTGATGGTACACATCAATTAAATCAAGTATAGGCAGCACAGCACAAACACATGCGCGTAACTGTGGCGAAGAAACCGTGATTAACGAGAGGGAAAGGAGGAGAAGATCGAAGAAGGTTGAAGTACTAATGACACGGCATTGACGAACTGTGATAAGCAAACGACGAAGTACACGTACGTACTGCACTGCGCTGTTCTTCTCCTGCATGAGAACGTACGAACGAACGAAGCAAGTTTCGTCGTCTCCACGGATCGGGGTCTCCATTGGACGGCGACGCGTGTGCCCATATGGGCGGGTACCACACTACCACGGCGAGTCTGCGTCGATGGCATGCGCCGGAGCACCAGGTATTTCTAGGCCGATTTCTTTTCAGCTTACGATTTATCTCGTATAAATAAATAAGACAATTTTTTAATACAATTTTAAAATGGTTGTTGTGATAGTTTTTTAAAAATAATTTATCAGTAATCAATTCATTTACCTAAGTATTCACATTAAAATTAAAAACCATAAGCCATAAATCAAAAATAATCCACACCTACTCGTTTGCTAGCTCGATGGCGTCGAGTGTTTAACGCCGTTGGTTGGGCCGGTTGCTTGAATTAGACTGCAGTCTATATACATCTCGTAGCTAACCAATATATGAGACCACATCATGAGTTTTCGGCACTTTTAACCTCTTTTAGTCTCATATTTATAAAAATAATGGTAGTCGTGTAGTATTTACAAAAATATTACTTTTACCGCCCGTTTACCGTGCGATAGCCGTGGAGAGGCGACATGTGGTGATGCCGCATGGCCACCATACGATGCGCAAAGGTTGCACGGCAACCGTGCGGCGCAAGCCCTCCACTCTGCCACCCAGCCATCTGACGGCAGCTAATTAACTGACTTAATTAGATGTCTTAATTACCATTTATGCGTATTGTTTGTTTAATTTTTTAAATATAGCAAATAAGTTCAAAAAATTATGAAATTTTATATGCAGTTTGAATGTTGCTCAAAAATTCATCCGTTCTGAATGTTGCTCAAAAATTTATATAATTATATTGTTTATATGAGTTGTTACATATAGCAAACGAACTCCTAAAATTACAAAATTTTATGTACAACCTCCCGACATAATCGACTTAATTGTTTAATTTTTTGGGAATTTTATGTGCTCCAAATTTGTCATGTTAATTCATATTAATTTAATTATAATTAGAGAAATACGATGCTCATTTAATTCATGGTTTAAATCATAGGCCGCACAGGCACCATGCGATGGCCATTTTTGCAGTGCGTGATCTTCCTTCTTCGCACATATGTCGCCCCCTACTGCTATCTCCTTTCCCATCCCTCATTTGCACATATGTTGCCTCATTCATGCCGTCCCTCTTGCCCGCTCCATCGTCTGCACATATGTCACTCTTACCATGCCATTTCCCCTCACTCGCAATGCTGTGCGTCGCCAACGAGTCCATAATTTCTGGTAGCAATGCACTGGGTTTCCTTTTTGCTCGGCTACAAATACGGAGCTCTCGCAGTCGCTCATCACTCATCTCAACTGCGTTTCGCTTCTTGTTCTCGTGCTCGTCACTGAGAATTAAGAGTATCTAACATAATTAAGATTTTCTGGAGAGTAAATATCGAAGCAGTCGTCATGGTAGCAGTGCTATTGTTTCCAACAAAGGATAGGTAAGTTTTTGTTGCATGTGTTCGTTGTTATTTCCTAGTTGTAGTTAATTAGTTGTAGACGCTAGGTAAAAAACCATAAGTTGGAAGAGAAAAGAACTCACCGGCGTAGCAAAATGCAACCCCATGTCCGTCCAACGTATCTATTCACAGGATCATATTGTAACGCCCCCGTTTCCAGGGGCGCGTACGGACACGACATTCCGCAACTATTCACGCATGAACAGTTATGGAGTGTCGCGCAAGAGTATACCATTGCATGCTTACAACAAAAGTCCAGCATATATTTCAAGTATGGAATAACATCCAGTTTTTGACAGCGGGGCGTGCAAGCCAAAAGTATATTACATCACAAAAGACTTCTAGGAACTGCTTCGAGCGCGGCGAAGACCTAAAGCCACGGGTCCTCGTCAACGAAGAAATCCTCAGGGACGTCCTCGACGGGGAGACCTTCACCAGCGTCTTGATCCTCTAAAGAGGGGATTAAGCAATCCGTGAGCCAAACAACCGGCTCAGCAAGTCCCAAAGGGACTCTATCTTACTATATGCACGGAACATCAAAGGAAGGGAGTATACTTGGTTTATTACTTTGAGTGGATGCAGTTTTATTTGCAAATATTTTGATAAGACGGACCCAAAACTACTTCTTAAGAACTCAGGGATTTTTCAAGAAGAGTTAATTAACCAACCTAAACAAGTTAAACATTTACAAAACTACTTAAGCTTCGCTGCTGGAATCACCCAAGTGACACAGCTCCATTAATCGGGAGCACGGCGTATTCGAATACCATTTATTTGACTCTGCAGAGTTTGCTCAATTTTACCCACACGATCCCTTAACTCCCGCTAAAGAGTTAAGAAAGCCAGGTCGTTTCACTGCTCAATTCTTTGTATAGGCTCTACCCGGTAGAATTCACTCGGGTCTGGCACAATAAACTCCCGTCCGCTTCGAGTGAACACTACCGTTGTTAGGCACCCGCAGTACGGCCTACCTAACCTCGCTTTCTCAACGACAAGCCTTTACAATACCTGTAGAGTTTCAATTGAGTTGAGCAGCTACTAGACCAGTGTTGACAAGTCAACTCCTGTGGTTGAGCGATCACTATGTCATTTACTCAGCGTAAGGGTCTAGTTCTATATTCTCCCCTGGTCCGCAACCTTGCCAGGCCCGTGACCCAACCTAGGGTAAACGGTGGGCGAAAGCCGTCTTGCGGCACCCCACAACACCCTTACCCTAACTTGTGCACGCCGGCACTCTCCGCTCTAGGGCACGGTGTCCCATACCACCCTACCCTAGAGTCGGGTTTGCAAATTCTATTGGCCCGCAGCCACGACCTTATCAGTGTAAGACTTTACATGATGATAATAATAACTTACAATTATCTAGATTAACAGATAATTATTTCTAGGGTTTCAATGGCATGGCTACGAATTAAACATGCCATTTATCGGTGGTAGGTCTAACTATATCACATGTCATTCTAAACATTTTATTTTATTTTTGAACTAACATTTCACAACTAGAATAATGCAAATAGCATAATAACAATATTAAATAACATGGGTTGCAACATGATCAAAGGATTTGAGACTTGCCGTCAATCCGGATGATCTCAGCTAGCTCGAACGATGAAACACCTGGATCCTGAGCCTGCTCTTGAATCTTCGGAATCTCCGACACTAGCGCAAACACATAAAATAATTAAATTCAGCTTGAGACTAATCAAGCGAGGCAAAATAAACTAATTAAAAAGGAGTAAAATGCATAAATCTCCAAATGGGGAATTTTAGGAATTTAACTAGGATGAATCTGTGGAAGTGGAGGCCAAATATGGGTCCAGGACATTATTTGGAGCAAAGTGGTGAAATTTGGGAATTTTTGAGATTTCCTGTGATTTTCTAGGATTTATTTGGATTTTCTGGGATTTTAGAAATTGATAAATCAACTGAAAAATCGGTGAACAGAGAAAGGCCGGCCCACAGCAACAGTGCAGCTCGGCCGGGGATTCAGCCCGCGCGGCCGAAGGCCAGCGCGGCCCAGATGGCCCAAGCGCATGCGCGCGCGGCGCGGCCGAGCAGGCCGACTCGGCTCACCTCCGCGCGCCTCTGCGGTCCCGATGCGCGACGCGTGGCACGAGTGGGCGGCCAGGATGGGGCGGAGCGGGCGGACAGGATGGGTTGCGAGGTGGATCGAACGGCGGAGAAGAGGGGAGGGCGGGCGAAGCGGTACGGGGAGATCGAGCGGCCGACATTATATGGCGACGGGGAAGTGGAGGGTGGAGGGGAGGCCACGTCGCCATCGTCTTCCTCCCGCTACGCGCGCGCGACAGAGGGGCAGGGGTGGCGGAGCTGCTGCGCTCCGGCGACGACGATGGCCCCCGAGGGAAAAGAGGGGTACCACCGGGTAGGTCTTGGTGAGGGGAGTCCATTTTAGGGCTTAGAAGGATGAGGGGACCAATGGAGAAGGCGGGAGAGAGAAGGGGATGGTTCGGCTATTTGGCGGCGAGGGAGGTCACCGGCGGCGAGAGGGTTCAATCGTGGGCGGCTACACCGACAGGGGAACCCGGGGCTCACATTGGTGGCGGCGGTGAGTGCTGGGAAGCTTCGGAGGAGTCCAGCCACGGGAGAGGTGCGACGGCCGGAGAGAAGCTTCGGCGCCGGCGCAGCACAGAGCTTCACCTGGCCAGGGGCAAACACCAAAATGATTAGCACGCCGAGGAGGTGCTCTGGCCGAATGCAATCGATGAAAGAGGGAGAGGAGAGGGAGTTTGGCTCCCGGGGGTCGCCGGCTCACAAGGCGGCAATGGCGGAGCTACGGGCGACGGGGCTTCGATTGGCGGTTCAGGGAGGTGGCTGGGAGCGGTGGGGAGTGATTGCAGACAGTGGGGAAGCTCGGGAAGCAAAGGAGGGAGAGGGAGCCGAGGGGCGGTTTTTATACTCGAACGGAGGGAGGGGATCCTTCGGGGAGAAGGTAACGGGTGGGCTCCGGGGTCAATAGGGATGGACGGGGGTTGGTAAGCGTCTCCTCCGCGAGATGGGTGCAGTGACGGGGCGCTGCACAGTGGTAATGGCGACGCGACGGGGCAGGAGTGGGTGAGCTGCGCAAGGAGCGTGGGCGCGTCCGCGCGCGGGAGAGGGAGGAGCTGCCGCTGCCAGGTGGGGTTGGGCGCAGGAGAATGGCGACGCGTGGCGCGGGGTTTCTGCCGGCTTCAGACCGGGTAGCGCCAGCGCGACGGAGGCGGTCCAAAACGGTGGGCGGCGAGGGCGCGGAGGCGGTGCGGGGAGCGGGTGCCAGCGCGCACGCACGCGCGAGGGAAAGCGGGGAGGGGACGGGGCGCCAACGGGACAAGGGGATGGGGAAGGCGCGGGAGAAGGCGGAAAGGGGCGGGGCGCCAACGGAAGGGGAAGGTGGTCACGCCCGAAAGGGAAAGCGGGGAGACCGGGGACTTTCCAAAAAGGGAAAGTTCCCGAAATTCACTAAAAAATCCAGCAAAAAGCACGGAAATTTTTGGTTTTGAATTTTTGGGGTTTTTCACATATCCTCCATTTGTATTTGCATATTGGCTTCTGGCCCTCAATCCATTCGATCTCTCCCCGTTCGGCGGTTCCCCATGGAAACCTAGCAGGCGTTGCCACCATGGAGGCAAGCTAGTGGCGACGTCCTTCTCGGCGGCCTGGCGGCGCCCTTCCCAGCGACATGGGCGGGAGGCAGGGGGTGGCGGCGACCTGGGCAGCGAGGATCCCGATTCATGTGTGGAGGCGGCGCTAGGAGCAATGCACTCGCATGGAAAAAAACAGCAATCAATTGCTTCAAAACATTCAATTCGCATTCGTTGCCTCACAACATTCAATTCAAGCTTTTGGGCTTTCAATTCCTCCTATTGGCAGCAGCGAGGATCATTCTGCACAGGGAAGAGAAAATTGATCATTTGCCACTTTGAAGAGTGGGCTTCGCAAAATTGCCACTTTCAAAATTGGCTTCGTAAAAATGCCATGCAGTACATTTACCTCTTGATTACCATGCCATTTAAGCCATTTAACTCATTTAATAACTTTTTTTTTTCTAATTTCAGGGGCTGGAAAAGACCTTTCTACCCTTGCTTTCTTTCTTCTTGGTGAATAAATACGAAAAACGACTTGAATGGTTCGGTTGGCAGCAGCTATCACAACGGAAACGGGGTCCTCTGACGTTGCGTAAGGCAACGTCAGAGTGCAGTTGGAAAATCTGAACCGCCCGATGAGAAATGAACAGCTCAGATTTGGTTTGCTACAGTACTTTTTACAACTGCAAAATCAGATCTGAGCCGTTCATTTCTCATCGGGCGGTTCAGATTGCAAGTGCACTCTGATTCGTTTCCATCACAACGTTAACTAGTGTTGTGAGTCCAGGCCAACTACAACATACATCTTAGAGCAACGTCACTCATAAAGTCACATCTCAGGAGCATACATAACATAATGCTTTACAAGTTGAAACCCTACTTAACTATTCCAATAGCATCTGTCAAATGGCTGCTGGGTAAATTATTCACTACAGGTACATGCTAATATGCAGTGCAAAACTTAGCAAAGGTAGAAAGATCTTTTCCAACCATTGAAATTAGAAGAAAAAATATTAAATGAGTTAAATGGTTCAAATGGCATGGTAATCAAGAGGTAAATGTATTGCATGGCATTTTTACGAAGCCAATTTTAAAAGTGGCAATTTTGCGAAGCCCACTCTTCAAAGTGGCAAATGATCAATTTTCTCCACAGGGAAATACAACAAAATTACCCAACCAAATCGTTCTACACAGCTCACAGAATGTAACTATCTAACAATCATCTCCATGTCTCTGTACAACAAAATGAAGCTCTGTACAGACCTCCATGGCCGCCTCCGTATATACCTACATGGCCACTTCCATCTCCACCAAATCTCCGGCGGCGGCGGAACGGAGGAAGGTGGAGGGGTGCCATCGTCGCCGTGGAGGTCGCGGCCCTCGTCGCCGTGCAGGTCGATGCCCAACCGCCGTAGTCTCCGCGGTGGTCGCGGCCCAGCCGCCGTCGTCTCCATGGAGGTCGATGCCTCGGCTCCATGGCAGCCCAAGGGTTCCACGGGGATTGGGCTAGTCACTAGTGCTAGGGCTGAAAACGAAAACGGTAATTCTCGGTTACCGAACATCGTTTTCGAAAAATTACCGATTTTTTCTTCTAAACGGAAACGGTTACGGTAACCGATAAAACGGAAACGAGAACGGTAAAAACATCCGATAACGAAAACGAAAATGATTTAGCTCTCTTCCGATCGTTTTCGAAAAATTCCGTATTTACCCGATAAAATACCGTCGGTAATTACCGAAAACCGGGGATCATGGACTCCGTAATCCCGAACCGCTTCGCGCTCGCCTTCTTCCAATCCGGCCCCTCCTGTCACTCCGTCCCGCCTGCACAGAGCCCCAGCCCATTCGGCAAGTAAGCGAATTCACGGTGCATCACTACTAGACCGACATAGCCGCACGAGGAGTGGAGAGGCGCGGAGGCTTACCTGCGGGTACGGAGGCGGTGGAGGGGTTGGAGTTGGGGGGCAAGTGGGAAGGGGAGCCGGCGGCGGCTGCGGCGCGGGGCCGCGAGCGCGGCGAGCGGGGAGGGCACGATGCGGCCGGCCCGGGAGAGCGCGCCGATGCCGGCTCCAGCGGCAAAGCGCAGCTCCGGCGAGCGCAGCCCCATTGCGATGCCAAGGTGGAGGCGGGTCGGCAGGGCGGCAGGTTGTGCGGCCTGCGGTGGGGTGGTAATGGCGCAACGACGCCGACGGGGAGAGGAGAAGAAGTTGAAGCTCCTGAGAGCCTAAGGGAGTACCGGAGATGCTTAACGTGGGGTTGGCCGTGCGAGTGAGTGGCCGAGGTGGGCTGGCGGCGATGGCCCGCGGTGGTGCGGGGAAGCTCGCGTCGCCGGCGGACTGGGGTGGGGGAAAAACCGAAGCGGAGCTTGGGGGAGCTACATGACCACGTGGGGATGCTCCCTACCCAATGAATTGAGCTGGTGCCGACCGAGGGGGAGACGGCGGCGGAAGTGGCGGTTCGGCCGGAGGCGGGGAAGAATCGCTGCTGCGGCGTGCTCAGGCCACCAGAGTCCAATTGACTCGGTGATGATGTACTCGAGGAGCAGGGGCACGCTTTGATGCGGTATTCTCGGCCGGGCTTCACCGGAGAGCCGGAATGGCAAGGAGAGGGCGGTGGCGGGCTCACGGCGCGGGCGGGAGAAGGAGTGGCGGGCTCTGCTGGAGGGGGACCGAGCGGCGGGCGCGGGGTGGAGCGCGACGGCCACAGAAAGAGAGAAGGAAAGAGGAGACGTGGAGAAGGCTCGGCCACGGAAGGAGGGAAGTGGCGCACGGGGGAGAAAAGGAGAAAAAGGAAGGAAGAGGGAGGCCGGGGAGAGGGGGAGAGGGAAAAAGAGGAGCGGCGCGCAGGGGCTGGGCCCAGCTGCCAGTGAGAAGCTGGGCACATCTTGTTCATACATACATACATATATTATTATATATATATATATATATGTGTGTGTGTGTGTACTTGTGTTTGTATTTTATTTTCAAAATGAGGTTTTATGTTTTCAATTCTGGTTTCTCTCTTCTTATACTGAATCATCTTTTTAGATTCGCAGGATGTTACACATGGATTATTACTACAGTATTATTTTTCATGTGACCTGGGTCAATCTATACAGCTATTGTCATGCTGTGCAGATTGGTGTGTTTATTGTATTTTAGATATCTCTTTCATGATTTTCGATCGTTATCGATGCACTTTTGATCGAATAGTTTCGTTTCCGAATTTACCGGAATATCGATGTCGTTCTCGTTTCCGACAATATCGTATCGATTTCGTTTTCGAGAAAATAATGTGAAAGTGAAAGTGATTTGACCTCCTACCGATCGTTTCCGACCGTTTTCAGCCCTAACTAGTGCAAGAAGGGGAATGGGTTTGATGCGAACAGATGCTGGTTCGGTCGAGTCTCTTGAGTCAAGGATTGGGTTGAGGGCATTTTGGTCCATTAGCTAATCTGTCCACCATTTGATTAGCGCATGATTTTGGTTAATTTCATATGGGGGATTGCTAGTTTGTTACAGTCTTTCAGGGAAAAAAACAACGAGAAAATTTTTGCTAGGTTCAGGAAAGAAACAAATAAGAAGGTTTTGTTGGTTTTTATTGTCTTTTCAAGCTTGAGGTGCATCATTTTACTGCTCTTGGCATTTATACCAGCTCTTTGTTCCTGTTTGCATTGATTTTGCACCTTCGGCCACTTTTTTGTCCGATTATTCGCAACTATTGATAAAATAGTTAAAAATAACACTATTGTTTCCAAGATACGAGGTAGAAAGCCAGGTCAATCATATAAGCATGATAGCAACATATTATAGGTCAATTCCAAGATGGAGGATGAAATCTCACTAGATTAGGTAAAAAAAAGTAGGCCTATATCATTTAAAAAACGAACTAGATCAAGTCAAAAAAGTAAAAACAATTCGAGTAAACGTCCAACTAAACCATGTAAGCAGGACATAATGTCCTTCCATTCTTTGCAATAACATGCTAAACTGAAGGAAGTACCACGAGATAACGGCAGTTTAGCTGACTTACCCAAAATCTTTGTACCGCATAAGACAATAAAGGATTGGATAACCTCAAAGAGAAATAAAGCACTGCAAATTTTATCGCTTCCATCACATTCTTCTTCTTCTCTTCTTCTCGTTGTTGAACTGTTTTCGACACAAAAAAAGAAAAGAAAATAGGCTAAAACGCTGATACAGGCTGTGATCGTTTTGGCTTCAGCTTTTAGCTTCCGGCTTATTTTTTACTATTCATAAATTTCGTTTTTTTGAACTTTTGGTTTTTTGTTGAGTTTTTTTACCGGTTCTTTTTTCCCGTATTTGTTTGTATTATATGTAATGGGCTAACATATTTTTTATATTTTTTAATTTTTTAAATTTAATTATGCTAAATAAGTCTCTATCAGTTACAGTGTTTTTTCAGCTAGCTACAGTGCTTTTCAGCCATAAGCCAAAAAAAAGCCCAAATGAGCACATCTACAATCGTCAGCTTGCTTGCTTCAACTATCAGCACAAACGTCACTTCGCAACCTAAGTAACAACTTGACAAGATAAAGCACCTATTTTTAAATGATTTTTATCCTCCTCTAATAAATTAAACCTCAGCTATCAATGGCAAACAGATGCTGTTATTCAAACACCCATTTCTTGAAAGTTCAAACTCCATGCTTTTTTACATGTTACCCCACCGAGAAGCTGTTGTTCCAAAGATACAGCAGCATTTTCACCACAGTAAAAATATCCAAAGGAGCATTCCAAAAAAAAGGAAAGAAAGAAAGAAAGTAAAATAGAGGTTTCACACTAGCTAAGCTTCTTTCTCGGACAGCTAGAGCAAGTCGACGGCCGCACCACGCAGCAGCACAAGCGCGCGCACACCCAGCAGCAAGCAAAGATCATTCCCCAAAACCAAAGCCAGACACACTTAAAACGAGTAAAACAATACCAAAAAGAAAAAGAAAAAAAGAAGGGCGCAGAAAATCCCCGCTTCACTCCTCTCCTCCTCTACCAGTCTACCTCTCTCTATCTGCCCCCAAGCTGTAAGCCTGTAACTGCACTGCATCACCGGTTTGCTCCTCCTCGCAGGCAGGCACGCGCGCCGCGTCGATCCGGTGGGCGCTGCCCGCCGCCGTGAGCAGGGGACGGTGAATCTGGAGCCCCCGGGGACCTGCATTGCAGCGGGAGCGCAGCGGGTAGCCAGATCTCTCCCCTCTCCCACTGCCGCGGCACGGCATGGTGGCTGCCGCGGCAGCAGCCACCGCGCCAGATCCGGCCCACCCCGCGCGCCCGCCGCTCACGGTGGCCCTCGACAAGCCCAACTCCGCCGTGGCCAGACGCCCCGCGCGGTCCAGCAAGCCGGTCTCGTCCCGCTACGTTTCCGCCGCCGCGTCGCCGACTTCCTCCACGTCGTCATCCTCTTCGTCGTCACGTCGCTCCCTCTCCGCGCAGCGCCTCCGCTCCTCCACTCCCCCGCCGCAGCACTCCACATCGCCCACCCCCGCCGCGGCGACGGTGACGACGACCACGATGCGGAGCATCTCGGTGTCGTTCCAGGGGGAGTCCTTCTTCTACCAGACGTCGCGCGCGCCGCGGGACGCGTCGCCGTCCTCCCCTGCCGCGCGGCGGGGGCCCACACCGGAGCGACGGAAGAGCGTGTCCTCCGTGCCGGAGGCCGAGAACGCGCGGCCGCAGCACCGATGGCCCGCGGCGAAGCCGAAGGCGTCGGACCCGCTCGCCCGCAGCCTCGACTGCAGCCTCGACCGCAAGGACTCCATCCTTGCCGCCGTTCACCTCCTCCGCCGGTCTATGGCCTTCGACTCCACCACCTCCCTCTCCCCCTCAGACCCGGCCGCCTCCCCCGCCCCCGATCTCTCTGCCTCCTCCGACACCGACAGCGTCTCTTCCGGTAGCAACTCAGGCGCCGGTGATCCCCCGCGCCGTGGCGTCAGCGTGCCCGCGAGGTTCTGGCAGGAAACCAACAGTCGCCTACGCCGGCTTCCAGAGCCAGGGCTGCCGCTACCATCGTCCTCCGGCCGGAGATCATTCTCGGACTGTCCAATGTCACCGAGGCTGCCTGGCCGGTCCCCATCTCCAAGCCGAGGAAGCAGGGGGATGGCGAGCCCATCAAGAGGGCGAGGAGGCGGGGAGGCATCACCAAATGGGCATATAGTGCAGGCGCCAGCAAATGCACCATCTATCATTAGCTTTGCCGCAGAGGTGAGGAGGGCGAAGAAGGGGGAGAACAGAATTGAGGAGGCACACAGGTTACGACTGCTGGACAACCGGCATTTGCAGTGGCGGTGCATCAATGCTCGGACAGATTCAGCGCTTCTGGTGCAGAGCTTCACTGCCGAGGTAAATCATGGAAACATATTTAGTTTGAAGTTATTAACTTCCCAAAATATTTTCTTTTGAATGTTGTGATAGCTTGTTGTTAGTATTAGGTTTCCTGTTTAATTTTCACTTTATATCTTACAGCTAGTGTTCCACCAGTTAACACAATCATTCTTGTTAATTGTTATTATGGTTGTTTGCTTAAATTCCTGAACTTTAAATCTGTGATACATCTGGGTGTCGGTATCAGTGATTTGCAATTGCACATTCCGTTTATTACTTTCTTGATTGCAAAGGAATTATAAATTATATGGCAGGTCAGAGTATTCACTATATCACATGGATGAGATTGTTAACAGGGAAGAATGGAAAAGTTTCCATTTTTTGCTAGCTATCACGGTGTTTAAGAAAGCTGCAGTAGCCTGAGAAGTTGGCATTTGCTGACCACTAAGACTGTTGGGACTGGCTAGCTGCTTTTTCGGGATAGTGTTTAGTTGCTCACAGTAATTGCATTGAGAAACTGGAGTGGATTATGTAGCATTGTGTACAAGTAGGCGCTAAGAGGAACTTATGGGGCTACTGGTAAGTTGCTCATTGATCTGCTAAGAATGGGTTTCGACATGTACTTAATGCCAACAAAAATGGCCAACTATGGATCTTCAACCAATAATTTCGATGTGCAATAGGTTATAGTTCTCGTACAAGTTCCGTCAAATGTTTAAGAGTTAAGAGTACACGAAAATTGCACTGCAGGGTAGGGATTGGTGCTTGTGTTGCATTTTATTGGGTTTGCAATTGCCATTCAGGGTGTCATCTAAACATATTCATACAATAGTAGATTTTTGCACTTGCATCACATCAAGTAGCTTGAAACTGTAAGATCTGATTGTGTCCACACAGTTCCTCTTGATTGCTTTATTTACTCCAAAAAATTGCCCTTGATATCACTTCAAAAGTCATTGGCACAATCCTTTTTAACTACATCAAGTAGCTTTACATGTTGAAGGGATGAAGGGTCAAGCTCTCTGTTCATACTTCATACCCAAGGAGACCTCCCTTAATTTGAGTGTTTGACCCATATGCCTTGCCTGTTTTCTGTAACACTAGGTTATGAAAGGATCCTATGTTAAGATGTTGCTAGGGAAGTCAGTGGTATCAGGAATTACATGGATAGCTCCTATTGTAGTGATAATCGACTTTGTTGCATTGATTAGCAGCTGATCTGCAAAGAAAACCTATCCAACACATCAAATGTGGCCAATTGATATAAATAGATCCTGGTACCATCTTTGGTTCTTTCAGAGTACAATCTTTGAGCATGCTGAAATCTGAATTTCATGTGTATCCATCATTAGTTGCCAAGTTTGCCGCACTGTTGAATTAAGCATGTTGTTTTGGACTTAAGTTATGGACATAGTTGAAGGTGGAGGTAGACTGGTCATGCAATTAGTAGCATATGTAAAAGTAAAGATTGGTTGGTCAGTCATCAGTTGGTAGGCTCTATTTATTTGAAAAGTATGGATCGCAGCTAGACATTTATTGTCATGATTAATTTGACAAAGCTTCTAAATTGCAGAATAACAAGGAGATACTATTTCTAAAAAGCAAATATTAATGTCAAACGAGTTAAAGTTGATGCTAGATGATAAATCGTGCCTTTCCTTTTGGGTGGGAAGAAAAGAAAACGTACCAAGTCATGCCAAAATACAATGTTGATCTTCAGTTTTGCTATTCATATGTGGTCCATGTGGTCATTGACAAGAGCATCTGATATTTGTTTTGGTTACTTTCATGGGGCTAACCTAAACGGTATCCAGTAACCGTAATCTTAGACAAGGTACATGTGGTGTGGTATTATGAGAGAGAAATGAAAATACACACTTAAAATCTTAAAATTGGCAAACATAGGGATACACAATCACTTGTACTTAAACAGCTATCTTCAAATGAAACTACTCGGTCAAGTTATCAAGCTTATAATCAGAAAAGGCTCAAAATGATTTTATGTTTAACTAATGTTTCTTATTTCACTATTCTTCAGAAAAACCTGCACAGTGCATGGAAAGAAATATCAAAATTGCGTGACAATGTCAGTTCCAAAAGGTGCATCCTCCAGCTTCAAAAACAAAAACTCAAGCTGTTTGCTATTCTTAAGGGAGAGGTAGGTGATTGATATATCTTGTTGTTTTGACTGTTTATGCTGTTTGCAATAGGATTTTTTAGCCTTTCAAAATTCTGATTAACTTTGCATAGCTTATGTATCTAAGTGCTCCCATTTGACATGATCAGATGTCGTATCTAGAAGAGTGGTCTTATATTGAAAAGCATCATTCAAGTTCTTTGTCAGCAGCAATTGAAGCACTGAAGGCTAGCACTCTCCGTCTTCCTGTTGTTGGTGGTGCAAAGGTTAGGCATTTTCTCAACTAATCACAGTTAACTGACTTGATATGCACAAATTAATAGTTTCTTATCTCTGAGCAGGCTGATGCCCAAGGTGTGAAGGAAGCTGTCAACTCAACAGTGGATGTAATGCATACAATGACATCCTCGATATGTAATTTGTTGTCAAAGGTGCATATATTGATCCTCTCTTCCTACAAAGCTTCAATTAACATTTATTTTCCTTGACATTTCTTATATTATATCAAGAATAAAAATCTCATGTCTAAATTACAACAAGTCTGCAAATAGATCCATAAGCTATCCTTGATAGATGGCTATGTGATTATACAAAATTTTGTATTTATTCCGACTTTTTTATTGTATTGTATAAGATATCTTTGGACACTACGCCTGGATATGCACATTTTAGTGATTTTGTCTGCCTGGCGTCCTTTGTTTTCAATAGCTAGTTTACATTTTCTTTATGGATGTGATGTGTGGCTGTGCTGAACGTAAGGGTGGCACAGGCTGTTCCTCTAGTTCCTGTTTTATCTTGAGTATGGGCTGTAACTCCGGATCTGGATCTATGCTGTACCTTCTGGACTTTGTAGTTCCAATTCAACCAGGGTCACTCTTGCCATTTTCTGAAAATAAAAGGCAGGGCGGCAATATGATTTGGAAGAAAAGGAACATATTGTTCTATGTAGATTTGGAAGAAAAGGAACATACTGCCTACATCTGTTCGAACCTTCTGATAATATATCATTTTCTTGTGACTAATTAGCTTACATTGGCTGCCACTGGACAACTAGCATCTGTAAAACTTTGGTAACGTATTGATCGGTCCAGAAAGATAGCATCCCATGGAAAACAGGCCTGCTTTGTGTTATAGTACAAACCTAAAATTCGTTTCTCAAATTCGAATGTAGGCTAACTAGCAATGGTTGATTGTTTGCATGTTCTGTGAAAATTACAATGTAATTACATTACACTTGAACAATGAGCTTGGCATTTACATGGACATACATTGCGCGTCAGTATTTCCTGTGGTAATCTCAATATATTTCTTTGATCTTCAGGTGGAGGGAACAAGCTCTTTGCTGTCTGAGCTTGCCAAACTTGCGACACAAGAACAAGTGTTGTTGGACCAATCAAGAGATCTCCTGTCCACAGTCGCAGCAATACATGTAGGGAAAACTTCTATTATCCTTTTGCTCAATTCTACCATCGTATATTGTTGTTTAGATCACCGTGTTAATTATGTACTTGCAAAACAGGTTAAACAATGTAGCTTGCAAACTCATATGCTACAACGAAAGCAAAAGCAGAGCCAGACACGGTTGTAGATCAGTTTGTCTTGGCACGTTCGTGGCCGCCACTAACATCACACGGCCTCAATCTTTTCTCACTGGAGACCTGTAACCATTTGTTGGGTGTGAAGTGTGTCCTAATCTGCTTGATCTCACCGAGTGTAGCTGATTCATGTAATTTTTTGAGTGCATATCACCATAGAAATGGCCCTTTTACCTGCAGTTGTTGCGGCGGATGTATACAGAAAACCTAGTGTTGACCAAAGATAAGCTTCCTATAGATATGAAAAAGCTTGTCGTTTGCGCGCTTACCCTTGCTGTGCTGAGTGCTCGAGTGTCGATGAGTGTTTGTATTCTGGAATGGAAACAATTGTTAAGTTTGATACGGGTGTTTTCATGGGAAATCAACATGAGGTTGTTTGTTCTAACTTGCTCATGGTATGTAGTCTTGCGTGCTTCTGTGCATCCTGGAGTGTAATTCTTAGCGCGGTGAAGGTGCTGGTTGTCGTAACTAAAGTTGAGTCGTGCGTTGGTTACTTCCTCGCACCCCTGCGATGCGGTTGCTGCTGTTGCCTACCTCATGCTGAACCAGTAATTCAGAAGAAATTCAGAGTTAAATGTGTGACATGTTACAACGGAAAATTGCCGACCTTAAGAAATGAATGGTTAAATGTGTGGCATGTTAAAAGTGGTACGCAATGTGGATTCGAGAGGGGAGGCCATGTACGTCTACGTACCGTTGTGGAAGGCCCTTGCGGCCGGCGTCAGCCAGAGGGGTTGGCGCCTTGTCACGTCACCGGCTACCCTGGAGTACATGCCGCGGAAACCAACCCACCACCTGGATGCCTTATGCACGGCGCACGCACGCACCCATGACCCACCAACCGTCCCGCTGCCTCCGCCTGAGAGCGACGGGCCGCGCGGCAGGGCAATCAAGAGAGGCAGCCCCTTGCCCCTTCGTCTACAGCGTTGCCCACTGCAAGATGAGGGTGATTCTTTTCGGTTACAGATCGTAGTTAATGTCTTTTGCTTCTAACGTAAATATTTATATAAACAAATTAAATATTGATAAATTATTTTAAGAATGTTAATTTGATAAGCTACTTTGACGAAAAGTTGTTCTATTTGTCTGTTAGAAGTAAGTCAGAAAAGAACGGGCCGAATTCTTGGTTTTCCTGCGTTTGTTCTTCCGGTTGGTGGGCGCTATTGGACTGGAGGCTTGCTGGCGGACGATCAGCCCCGTGCTGGAGACACCGTCGGGCTGTTCTCGACGGGCCGTTGGCTCGTCCGCCGGTGTCAGGAGGTCGTATTGACCGTCCGTCCTTCGTGGAGGCGACGGGCCACAGATGTCGGTGCCACCTCGGTCAATGAGCGTGTGACGGTGTCGACACCGACGCACGCTCGACCCATGTATCCTTGACTAGACATGCAGCTGGGCTGGTCCAGGATCTCTCCTGGTTCGGTAAGTCGAGCTGGGCGGGGAGCAGGGCCAGGAAAATTTAGCCGTTTAGTACAAGCCGGTCCAATCCATCAGGTCAGCAATCTCTAGCTTGGTTTCATTCATCCTATGAAGGGCTTCAAGCTGAACAGTTTCGGACGTGTAACTTGCATTGAGATCTCTCTTCCAAAATCTAAACTGATGGATCTAATATGTCTGCACCAGTGAAAATTGTTACAAACCAGTTATATGCCCAATGTATAGATGTCTCTATATACAGATGTCTTTCCCAAAAGACACTTTTTCATACCACCTTTTGTCATCTATAAATCATTGTACAGTTTCAGAATCAATAAGATTAAGCAACAGCTTATCTCTCAACACTTTGTGTCATCCTCTTGCAACACGTTATCAGTCACGTTTCTCTCCAAATTGAGCAACAAAAAACACGAACAGAGAAAGGTAATAACTCTATTCCTAGATGTTCTTGTTTCGGTGACGAACGGCGCGGCGCGTCCTCACGGCGCGGCCAGCATGGCTACATTTATATGTACAATATGCCACACAGTCAATTGGTGTTCACCACCAATATTGTGTTTAACGGTATTATAAATATAACCTCATGTTATATTTAAATTGGGTATATATTCTTTTGGATCACAATACTCATATTGTTTTCCATATATTTTGCATTTTATTACAACATTACCATACACATTAATTTACCTCATGTAAATTAATTATTTATGGTGTACTTTTCATGTAGGATTAAATGGCTACCAAAGATTTTGAGCCTCTCGTTCTCGATGGTTCCAATTACCCTACAAGGGCTATGGACTTAAAAATAAACCTCACCACACGTGGGTTGCAAAGGGTAATATTTGATCCTCCAAATGATCAAATTCCGCCGGATATTGTAATATATTCCGTTTTAAGCATAATACGGAATCACATACATCCAGATTTAAAGGCTGAATATTTGTATGAGGAGAATCCACTCACATTATGGTTAGCCCTCAAAAATACATATGAACAGCAGAAAGCTGTTATCTTACCTGAGGCTAATCTTGAATGGGCACATCTTAGACTCCAAGATTTCAAATCTGTTGGAGACTTTAACCATGCCCTTCATACAATTTGCTCTAAATTGCGTTTTTGTGACAAGGAACCAACGGATGCGGACAAAATAGAGAAAACTCTCTCAACTATGCTCCCATCTGATAGGGTCCTACAGCAGCAATGGCGTGCTGCAAATTACCAAACTTATTTTGATCTTATGCATATTATGCTTCAGGCAGAAAAGCATGCTAAACTTCTTTTAAAGAACAATCAGCAACGTCCCATTGGGGCTGCTCCACTTCCTGAAGTACATGCTACTCAAAATAACAACAAGTTCAGTGGTTCATACAATCACTCAAAGAACTTTAAAGGTACAAACAAACGCAACAAAAAGCAAAAACCAAGTGGATTCAAGAAAGGTAAAGGCAATTCTGGTAAGCGAGTTGACAAAACTGAAATTTGTCAAAAATGTGGTTGCTACAACCATCCTACCAAGAAATGCCGCACCCCGAAGCATCTTGTGAACCTCTACCTCAAGTCTTTGGCTCAAGGTAAGAATGCTCAAGAGAAGAGATTTGAAGCACACTTCAATCTCACATCCAACAATGATGAAGCCGGATGCTCTCAACAGTTCCTTCAAGAACTCAAAGACACATATGCTTCTACAAAGAAGGATGATCTCATGTGCACCGAGGACACCCTTGAAGAATTTGATTCTCAAGACATGTTTGGAGATCTCAGTTAGACTCCTTGTTCCATAGCTAATAAGTACTATAGTGTTGTAATATAAATAATGTTGTCATCTATATTGTAAGCTTGTATGCTACAATCATATATCGAACATATTCGGTATTGTAAAATAAAGTTTGTATGTATTCTATATATACCACTATAAGAATTTCATTAAATTCTTCTTTTGTGTATATAGATTTTTGGAGTCGATCCAATGGAGGAGGAATTATGCCTTGTGGATAGTGGTACCACAAACTCTATACTTCGGGACACAAACTATTCCCTAACTCTTACTAGGAGAAAAGGAAATATTTTAACCATCGCTGGACGCGATGCAACGATAGTAGGCTCTGGTCGCGCCTCTATCACTCTCCCTATGGGTACACAATTGGAAATTGAGGATGCACTCTTGTATCCCGATTCAACACGTACCCTACTTAGTTATAGAGATATCTGTCAGAATGGTTTCCATGTTGAAACCCGAAATGACAACAAAGAGGAATATCTCCTCTCAACCAAAAAACAACGGATATGGCAAACAATTACTAGAAAAAATTCCATCTTTAAACTCCGAATTGTACTATACATACATCAAACCCGTTCAACATATTGCGTACAAAGTAATTTTCCAAAACACAAACACATTCCAAATATGGCATGATCGCCTTGGCCATCCAGGCATTGGAATGATGAGGAAAATTATTAGCAATTCAATTGGTCATACATACCTCACAACAAAATTTCCGGAATCCTCAGATTTTGTGTGCACTTCCTGCGCCACCGGAAAATTGATTTTAAGACCCTCTTATCTTAAAATCAGAGCTGAACCACTTAAATTCCTTGAACGCAATCAAGGAGATATATGTGGTCCTAACAACCATTGTGTGGACCGTTCAGGTACTTCATGGTTCTAATTGACGCATCTACTAGATGGTCACACGGGTGTATTTTATCCACATGAAACCATGCATTTGCTAAGTTAATTGGTGAAATTATCCAATTACGAGCACATTACCCTGAATATCGAATTCAATCAATTCGAATGGATAATGCTGCTGAATTTTCATACCATGCCTTCAATGACGATTGTATGGCTCTTGAAATACAAGTTCAACACTCTGTTCCATATGTCCATACACAAAATGGTTTAGCAGAATCTCTTATCAAGAGAATCAAGCTCATTGCAAGACCATTACTACAGAATTGCAACTTACCAACGTCATGTTGGGGTCATGCAGTTTTACACGCTGCTGACTTAATCCAATTGCGTCCAACTGCTTATGATAGCAATTCCCCGCTACAATTAGTACGTGGAAATCCACCAGATATTTCCCATCTGCGAAAGTTCGGTTGCGCTACATACATACCGATCTCACCACCGCAGCGTACCTCAATGGGACCGCACAGGAAACTTGGGGTATATGTTGGGTATAAATCTCCGTCAATCATAAAATACCTCGAGCCCCTAACAGGGGACCTGTTTACGGCCCGGTACGCTGATTGCATATTCAATGAGGAACATTTCCCGGCATTAGGGGGGACAATAAGTACCAAACTGAATGCCAGGAAATTGATTGGAATGTACAAGGCATTCCTGCCTCAGACCCACGTACCAGAGAGACTGAACTTCAAGTTCAGAAACTCATTCATTTGCAAAACATTGCAAATAACCTGCCAGATGCATTTACTGATTATAAGGGTGTCACAAAATCCTATAATCTTGCCAGAAATGTACCTGAAAGAGTGGAGGTACCGTAAAATAGCACTCAACTCCCAGTTCAAAATAAGAGGGGGAGAAGTACGGCACAAATGGCGGATACAGGTTCTAGCAAGCGACAAAGGAAACAAAATAATGTAAATGCAGATCAATCTCAAGTTGATAGACACCAAAGGATCCTTGTACCCAGATCAACAGTGCACTCAATATCTGATCCTGGGACATCGGAATACCTCGACTCAAATGTTTTGGGAAATAACATTGAGTCATCAGGGGTCCAAGAAATTTCCACAAACTATACTGATTCTGGAGAATAATACGATCGTAAGACTACAATTGTCGACATTTATTTCTCCACAACAATTGCAAACAACCTTCAAAATGATCCAGATCCCAAGACCATGGCAGAGTGCAAACAGCGCTCAGACTAGAATCAATGGAAGGATGCAATTCAAGCGGAGTTAGCCTCGCTCAAGAAAAGAAATGTATTCACCAATGTGATACATACACCTCCCAAAGTATTCCTTGTCGGTTTCAAATGAGTTTTCGTCCGCAAACGGAATGAAAACAATGAGGTGGTGAGATACAAAGCAAGGCTTGTAGCACAAGGGTTCACGCAGAGACCCGGCATTGATTTCAATGAAACTTATTCTCCAGTAATGAGTGGAATAACATTCCGATACTTAATCTCATTGGCAGTACAAAATCATCTATCTTTTCAGTTGATGGATGTAGTGACCGCATATCTTTATGGGTCACTTGATTCGGACATATACATGAAAGTTCCCGATGGAATTTCAATTCCGAATCCAAACGCAAATCGCAATATGTATTGTGTAAAATTAAACAAGTCTTTATACGGCTTGAAACAGTCGGGAAGAATTTGGTACAACCGACTAAGTGAGTTCCTAACCAAAAAGGGATACTCCAACAATGATGATTGCCCATGCGTGTTCATCAAAAGATCCTCAACAGGATTTTGCATTATATCTGTGTATGTTGATGATCTTAATATCATTGGTAACACACAGGATATAGATGGAGCACATAATCATCTTATGACGGAATTTGAAATGAAGGATTTGGGTAAAACCAAATTTTGCTTAGGTATACAACTTGAGCACCTTCATACAGGCACCCTAGTGCATCAATCAGCCTATGTCCAGAAAATATTGGAGAAATTCAATATGGATAAAGCATATCCATCGAAAACCCCCATGGTTGTTCGCTCTCTCGACAGGGACAAAGATCCATTTAGACCCCGAGATGACAATGAAGAGTTATTGGGACCTGAGGTTCCATATCTCAGTGCCATCGGAGCGCTTATGTACCTTGCAAATTGCACCCGGCCGAATATTTTATTTGCGGTAAATCTACTTGCTAGATATAGCGCTGCTCTAACCAAAAGACATTGGGTAGGAGTGAAGACTATCCTTAGATATCTTCAAGGCACTTATGATCTTGGTTTATTCTTCCATAAGAATAAAAATATGGATTTAGTAGGATATACAGATGCTGGCTATTTATCAGATCCCCATAATGCCAGATCTCAAACAGGCTTTGTATTTTTACACGGTGGAACAACCATATCTTGGAAGTCTTCGAAACAGACTCTAGTGGCTACATCCACTAATCATTCTGAAATAATTGCATTATATGAAGCATCACGTGAATGTATATGGCTTCGCAGAATGATTAACCACATACAACAATCATGTGGTATAGGTGCTATTACATCACCTACCATTATCTACGAAGATAATGCTGCTTGTGTTGTTCAAATGCAAACGGGTTACATAAAGAGCAATATCACAAAACATATTGCTCCTAAACTATTTTACCCACATGAATTGCAAGAGACTGGGAAAATAAATATTCTGCAAACTAAGTCTTGTGATAATCTCGCAGACTTATTCACTAAGTCATTACCAACCTCCACATTCCAAAAATGTGTTCATGGAATTGGTATGCGAAGACTACGTGATTTGCAGATGTCAGGAGGAGAAATCTCCTAAGACTTAACCCGTTCAAATATAAATATTGTACTCTTTTCCCTTTATGAGTTTTCCCTCTAAGGTTTCTCATCAAGGTTTTAATGAGGCAATATGACAATGTAATAATAAATATATTTCTCTTTTCCCCACAGGGGTTTTTAGGAGATATAATCAAATATATGCCATATCATTTTCTCCTTAAATTTGCCCACCGGATTTTAAAGGAGTTTTTCATGGCATATCTACTATATCGGTTCTCATATTTTTCGTATAGGGTTTTGGAGAAGTTTTTCCAAGATGATGAATCAATGTGATCATATGAAGACACATTGGTCAAGGGGGAGTGTTACAAACCAGTTACATGCCCAATGTATAGATGTCTCCATGTACAGATGTCTTTCCCAAAAGAACTTTTTCATACCACCTTTTGTCATCTATAAATCATTGTACAGTTTCAGAATCAATAAGATTAAGCAACAGTTTATCTCTCAACACTTTGTGTCATCCTCTTGCAACAAAAATAACAGCCGCCGACCAATATCTTTTATCAATGCTCCATTCATTTTCAAACCGTTCCAGGATCCGAATTCTTTTTTTAGATGTCCAGGATCCGAATTCTGGTACTGCGTGGTTGATTTGCTATTGACGTTACATCTTCAGCTCGATTTTGGTTCTGGCTTTCTTCTCTTTTTGACAACGTGGTCTCAGGTCTTCTTCTCCTTTCCCAAGTGGTCTTTAATTCTGGCGAATGGCACGCGCTATCGCAGGCGTAGAAATGTGCCAACGTGTTCCCATCTCGCTGCTCCGAAGACTACCACCAGTCCACTCTTCGTGCAGTCTTCAAGCCTTTTCTTAACTAGATGCAAATGCGCGATGACACGCCACGCAAGGTAATTTGTGTGAACAATTGATTAATGTATAAGGATAGTTTTGATGATGTTCAGCTTCCCACAATATGGTCGAAACCAGTTCCGAGCACGTTGGCCTCATCATAATGTGGTCGAAGCGAGTTTTGATCACGCTGAGTTGGTTTACAATGATCGTATTGTTGGAATTAATCTTGATAATTTGTATATGGTCGAGATGTTTGTAAGTAGTTGATAGTCGACAGGAGTGGTCGATAGTCGACGGTCGTAGTTGTCAGTGCATAGTCGAAGATAGCCATGGTCGAACGCCCGTGGTCGAAGATGGTCGTGGTCAAATGCCCGTGGTCGAAGATGGGCGTGGTCAAACGGCTGTGGTCGAAGATGGGCGTGGTCGAATGCCCAGGGTCGAAGATGGCCGTGGTCGAACACCTGTGGTCGAAGTTGGGCATGGCCGAACGCCTGTGTTCGAAGATGGGCGTGGTCGAACGCCCCTAGTCGAAGATGGGCGTGGTCGAAGATGGGCGTGGTCGAACGCCCGTGATTGAAGATGGCCGTGGTCGAACGCCTGTGGTCGAAGATGGGCGTGGTCGAACGCCCGTGGTTGAGCCGCCGTGCGTGGTCGGTAACGACCACGTTGTGAGTGGTCGTTACGACCATGTTGTGGGCAGCGGTTACGACCATGGTGAAGCGGGCGGTTACGACCACGCTGAAGCGGCCGGTTACGACCACGTTGAGTGGTCGGTAATGACGACGTTGTAAGTGGTTGTTACGACCACGTTGAAGCGGGCGGCAACGACCACGTTGAAGCGGGCGGTTATGACAACGTTGAAGCGGTCGTTACGACCACGTTGAGAGCGGCCGGTTTCAACCACGGCAAAACAACATCAGGCGTGGTCGAAAGGCGTTCAACCACGGCAATCCTGAAGAAGACGTGGTCGCGAGGTGATATGACCACAATAGAGAAGGTTTCTAGGTGATCGGAGGACGTACGACCGCAGCGAAGCAAGTTGAGCGTGGTCGAAGGGGCGTTCGACCACGCTGAAGGAAGTTGAACGTGGTCAAAGAGGTGCTCGACCACGTTGATAGAGCGCTGAATGTGGTCGTAAGGGCTATCGACCACGTTGTAAAGCATTCGACCACGTTGTGAAGGGTTCGACCATGGCGTGAGTGGTCAGAAGGAGCTGCGATCCAGCTGAGAAGGCTTGAACGTGGTCGGAAGCGACTGCGATCACGCTGTAAGAAAGTGAATGTGGTCGAAAGGGTGCTTCAACCACGGTGAACAGTGATCACCAGCATCATTGCGTGATCGGAGAGAATTGTGATCACGGCAATTCGAGCGCGGCTGAAGGAAGGGCAGCGCATCGGCAGAGAAGAGCGGTCGAACGACTGTCTGAGCGATAGAACGACAACAGGAGGCGGTCGGTAGCAGTCGAAACCAGTTGTAAGCGATTGTGAGTGGTCGTAAAGTCCTGGGAGAAGTCGTAAGACTTCCAACAGGGAGATGTTTCGACCACGTTGAAGAAGCGCTGAACGTGGTCAAAAGGGCCTTCGACCGGAGTCGTAGTCGAAACAGAGTTCCAGTCAGGCCGGAAATGTAGCTGTAGTCAAAGTTGAACAACAGTAGTATTTGAACCGGAGTCAGAATTGGAGTGGTAATCGTAGTCGAACCTGAGTGCAAGTCGTAGAACAGGGTATAAAAGAGGAGTCATGTAACCAGATGTGTATGCCGAAGAAGTTGTGAGAAGTAAAGAAGTAAAAGGCAAAAACTTGAGTGTCTCCATCTATCGTGTGATCTCGTAGACATGGTTGGAACTTGGAAGGACTTACGACCACGGCAAAACAACAGCAGGCGTGGTCGAAAAGCGTTCGACCATGGCAATCCTAAAGAAGACGTGGTCAGGGGTGATACGACCACAGCGGAGCAGGTTTGAAGGTGATCGAAGGACGTACGACCGTAGCGAAGCAAGTTGAGCGTGGTCGAAGGGGCATTTGACCACGCTGAAGGAAGTTGAACGTGGTCGAAGAGGTGTTCGACTACATTGACAGAGCACTGAACGTGGTCGTAAGGGCTATCGACCACGTTGTAAATCATTCGACCACGTTGTGAAGGCTTCGACCACACTGTGAAACTTTGAACGTGGTTGGAAGGGACTCCAACCACGTCGTAAGGAAGAGAACGTAATCGGAAGGGGCTTCGACGATGGCCAAATATCAGCAGGCGTGGTCGGAAGGTGTTCGACCATGGCAAACCTGAAGAAGATGTGGTCGAAGAGAGATACGACCACATCAAAGAAAGTTTAGACGTGGTCGGAAGACATTCGACCACAGCAAAGAAGAGCTCAACATCGTCGAAAGAATTGAATATGGTCGGAAGGCTACGACCACGTTATGAAGTTGAACATGCTCGGAAGGCTTCGACCATGTTGTGAAGTTGAACGTAGTTAGGAGAGGCTTTAACCATCTTGAACAAGCGCTGAACATGGTCGGAAGAACCTTCGACCACGCTGTGGAGGCTTTGACCACGTAGTGAGTGGTCGGAAGAGGCTTCGACCACACTGTGAAGCCTTGAGTGTAGTCGAAAGGGACTCCGACCATGTTGTAAGGATGTGAACGTGGTGGAAAGAGTGTTTCGACTACGGTAAGCAGTGGTCGACAGAACGCCAAACGCGATTGGAAGGGGTTTCGACCACGACAGAACATCAGCAGGCGTGGTCGGAAGGCGTTCGACCATGACAAACCTAAAGAAGACGTGGTCGGAGGGTGATACGACGACAGCAAAGAAAGTTTAAACATGGTCGGAAGATGTTCGACTACAGCAAAGAAGAGCTGAACGTAGTCAGAAGAATTGAGCATGGTCGGAAAGCTTCAACCGCGTTGTGAATTTGGACGTGATCGGAAGGCTTCGATCGCGGTGTGAAGTTGGACGTGGTCGGGAGAGCCTTCGACCACGTTGAAGAAGCGCTGAACGTGGTCGGAAGCGCCTTCGACCACGCTATGAAGGCTTCGACCATGTTGTGGAGGTTTCGACCACGCAGTGAGTGGTCAGAAGAGGCTTCGAGCACACTGCGAAGCTCTGAACATGGCCGGAAGGGACTCCGACCACATTGCAAGGAAGTGAGCGTGGTAGAAAGTGTTTCGACCACGGTGAACAGTGATCGGCAGAATCACTGCGTAATCGTAGAGACTTGCGATCACAGTAATTCGATCGAGGTTGGCAGAGAAGTGCGATCGAAATTTCAGCAGAAGCTTTTCGACTACGTAGTCGGAGCGATCGAAGCAATCGGAGGAGCTGTTTGAGTGGTCGAACGGTCGTGGGAAGCGGTTGTAAGCGGTCTTAAGCGGTCGAAAAGTCCTGGGAGCAGTCGTAAATATTGCAACAGTCATGACCCAGTGGTCGAACACCGTGGTTTTAGCCAGTAGTCGAACATTGATGGTAGCCCATTGTCGTAGCTAGTGGTCGAACACCGTGGTCGTAATCAGTGATCGGTTTCCACCACGTTTTGACTGGTCGGTAATGACCACGTTGTGCGTGTTCGGTTTTGACCATGTTGACAGTGGTCAATAACGACCACATTGTGCGACCATCTTGAAAGTGGTCGGTTTTGACCACGCTGTGAGTCGCCGGCAACGACTAAATTGTGAATGGTCAGTTCGACCATGAGCCCATGGTCGTAATCTGCAGTCGAAGATTGTAGTCATACCACGTGGTCGTAGCCTACCAATGGCTAAACATTGTCGCCGTAACCCATCGTTGTAGCTTGTGGACGTTCTCAAGAAGAAGAGCAAATTCTTCTTGAGAACCTCCAATGGAAACCAGGAGGCACAGGGAAGAGGAAGGGGGAGGAGGTCGACCGGTAGAGGTGGAGCAAGCGACGCAGGTGGAGAGCACAGTGAAGATGACATTGTCGATCTGCCAAGTCGTATGACCAGAGCGCCAAAGCACCGAAGAGGAAGCAGCTCGACCAGTGGAGGTGGAGAGGAAGGGAGAGAAGGTCGACCGGTGGAGACGGAGGAAGCGACGCCGGTGGAGAGCAACCATATGTGGCCGAACGCCAAAAGAGGAAGGAGCTCGACCAGTGGAGGTGGAGAGGAAGGGGAGAGGAGTTCGACCGGTCGAGACAAAGCAAGCGATGCCGGTGGAGAGCAGCACGAGTAGATCTGGGGGAGGGACTGAGATGGCCAGCACTGCAAGGCAATCGAGAGAAGAAATAGATCACATGCCTGGGACACACGAATGGAAGGACGGAAGCGACACGAAGTTAGCCGCGGTGTGCCACCAGCAAAGCGACACGTCACGAGGAAAGCCACGCGAACATTCGGGAGAGAACACACGTGTGAGGCGATGACGCGCACTGGCACACCGCTGAAACCGCGCGTCACCATCTGCTCGTCAAGAGCGCCCCCGCCTACACACGCATCAAGTGAAGATAAACCGAGCGCACATACACGCGGCAAGCGGAGCGGAAGCGAGAACGCGCGCATGCGTTGGCCGTAGAGAGACCTGAGAGCGAAGCCACGCGGCACCATCCGCTCAGTAGGAGCGTACGCACACATGCGTCGACCGGAGCGATGGTCCGGCACGGGAAAACACTGACGTGGACACGCTTAGGGGCCAGGAACCCCCCGGCTATAATATAGTGATGATTCACTCAAGTGTTTAGTTGTCCTTAGCCCGTAGCTTTATTCACATCGATTTCATCATTTCAATCATGAATTATCTGTGCGCGTAGCAGACTTTGATCCACGCACTCGTTGGGAGTCGAGAGCAGGAGCGAAACTAGAACGAAGATGACCGAAATTTATTACTTCATCATATATATAACAACATATATAGTTTTCAAATAATACTACACTAAATAGTAATGTGTTCGGTAATTTTTAGCATCAATATTTTAACATAATCGACAAGAGCGTATGATGATAAAGAAGTAGTGATCAAAATACATACCAAAATAAAAAAGTCCGATAATAATATTGATTAGTTGTAGCAAACTAAAGAAATTAAGAGCGAAATCACAGACAAAAGTTAATCGGTATTGATAAAATACATCATTCAACCTCAATGGCCTATTAAAAGAGAACACAATTACTTAAAGTTTTTAAGTAAAAAATAGTAGAATGATTAAATGTAAGTTAATATATTTATCTTTTAGTATTTGCGTTCTTTCAAATTCATAACACGCCAAACCATAACATGATTAGTAATTTTTGTTAATTCTTATTTCTCCACATAGCAAATAAGTATATCATTCATGAAATCATCACCAATTAATTGAAAAGTCAATTAGATATTTATATGCTCAATAGTTCAAAAATAATATAATAGAAAAAATATATTCAGTGGCTTACTTACTTGACATTGCGGTCAAATACTTCAATTTTGTCACCGATTTGCAACGAGTAAGACTAGTATTCTACAAATCAAAATTAAAACCCTAAGTCCTAACCCTACAATTCGACAAAAATCAATCAACAATCATCATATTGAAACTCTAACTCACAAATTTGAATAATTGAGAGAAATTTAGAGCAAAGTGCATATTGATTGGGTGAACCTAAGTTTTCTTTGGTTGATGAGGGCGTGAGACAACAGGGACCAAGAGATGCCACGGTGAGATGGTAGGCGAGGGTAGTCGGTGGTGCCGATTTCTCCCATTCTCCAGGACCTGGTCGTTGCTTAGCTAGGTGCGGCTATGTGGTGGATGTGGTGCATATCTCCTGACCGACCATGTGAGGCGAACAAGCATCGATGGTTGCTGTGAGGCGACATGCTTGGGATCATCAAATAGACACAGAGGTGACATGCTTGGGACCATGCATCGACGATGTTTTTCTTTTTATTTCTTTTTTAATTGAATGACTCAGAAAAAGCTAACAGCCGCTACAGTGTAATTTTATCCACTACAGTGCACTTTCAGCCAGAAGCCAGTAGCTTATTGGAGTGTCCCCGATATGCCATGCATAGCTTTATCTAAGGTTAACATATCCACCTCTTATGAGGATTTAATTGATATGCCTTGTTGCTCTCAATTAGATATTTCTATTGATATGCCTTGTTGCTCTCAATTAGATATTTCTATTTTCTCTATGTCTTGCAATACTAAGCTTAGAGAGCTTAGAGAGGAAAATAAATGTAGGATCATATGACGTAATTAGAGAGGGGGGGGGGGTTGAATGATTGCATCCACTTCTTGAAATCTTTACATAGTCGATGAAGAACCCGACCGCTCGAACGAACACTTGATGCTCCGCTTTGCTCGTAGTTGTACGTGTCGCCCAAATAGCAATCACCAAAAATCACAAACCAGATTAATTCAAGATGTTCTTTATTGCTGAATTTCCATGGATTTACAAAGTGCCATCACAAGCACCTCTAAAAACCCTAGCACAAAAATATACCTCCAAAAACTGCGACTAAAACCCTTAGCCTCTACTTGCTTTTATATGCTAAAGCCCTAAACTGTGTTCGACTCAAACACGAACACAGAATCTTATCTCTACCTCCAATCAAGGGACCTGAAACCATTCCTAACATGGATTTTATCCAAACCCTCAACCTTCTTAGTTATGGATTCCATCACATGACGAAGCCTCTAGGACACACCTCCTGTAGCCTCATCAACTTCCGTGTCGAAGCCTTCAGGACCTTTGATCTCCACGTGCTCCAGCATTAGCCCGACCACCTTGCGTGACATCCTCAACCGTCTAGATCTCAAATCTCCCCATCCTAGTTCCGGTCCTCCTCGTCACCGACTGTGATCGTCTCCACGCTCACCTGTACATACAAAGACCAAAGAAAGTTTTTCCGGCACAAGTTCTTCACAACTTGATCATCATCAGCATACACACTCGAAACACAATTTTAACCATCTACCAGCATCACACAGGTCATCCATGACCATGAATCCCATCGCTATCTAGAAAATAACCTTAGATAACTCATTACAACTACTAGCTCAACGAGTACTCGAAAATAATAAGTACTCGGGAATTACCATCATTTCGCTCAAAACACTCAGAAAAAACAAGCATCGCTACTGACCACATATGCATCGAGTACCAAGTACCGATCACTACAATTACCAATCACATACCACAAGCCTTTGACAACCGATCGCAACACTTACGACTATGAAAATCATGACTATCAAGTATGAAGTCCTTCCGACAACCGAGTACCAAGCACTAGCCACGACTACTGTTCACCAAATACTGACCTCGTCCACCAATCATCGATAGCAATGCACCAGCCAGTCATACCACTAGCCTAACACGGGTACTCGAAGTACTCAAAGATCACAAGGATGAAGCACTTGTATTGACCAAGAAGTCTACGAGTACCGATCGTGAAGCCAACGGCAACCGATTGCGAAGCCTTCGACTACCGATCACATAGTCTATGACAACTGGCTGAAAAATCAAAAACAATGATAGCAGACCATAAAGTCTACGACTATAACAATAATCCTTGCAATCTATGACCATCAATCACAAAGTCTACGATTATCGAGTACCGATTAGTTACTGTAGCTACGACCATGGAAAGCACTGTAACTACGACCATGAAAAGCACTGTAGCTACGACTACAAAAAGTACTGTA
This sequence comes from Dendrocalamus latiflorus, assembly GCA_017311315.1. NCBI lineage: Eukaryota > Viridiplantae > Streptophyta > Magnoliopsida > Poales > Poaceae > Dendrocalamus > Dendrocalamus latiflorus. Next base: position 49,464,838 of record CM029651.1, read on the forward strand.
GTTATGACCATGAAAAGTACTGTAGCTATGATTACCTTCAGTGGTCGTTCTATCATGGTCAAAGTCGAAAGTGGTCGAAGCCAGATGTGGTCGAAGAGGGACGTGATCAAAGACTGGCGTAGTCTAAATGCCGTGGTCGAAGTCTGCAGTGATCAACTTAGCGTGGTCATTTCGATGGTACTCAAACACCGTTCGATCCTCTTGAACCACTTGAACACCATCCGATCCTAGATGATAAAAAACGATTGTTCTATCTTTCAGACTGGTCCAAACAATCACAACTAGTCGATCCACCCAATTGTAAATCAACGATCGAAAAACAAGTAGCTCTTTGGACTACTTCGATTGCGCGAGCTGGTGTTTGGACTGGTCCAAACATTTCGATGCTGATTGGACCATCAAAACAACTTAGATGAAGATCGGATGGTCTGAATGTCTTCGCTGATTAGACTGGTCCAAACGTTCTAATGCTGATTGGACCATTAAAATGACTTAGATGAAGAGCGGATGGCCTGAATGTCTTTGTTGATCGGATTGGTTCGATCAGCTTCTTCTTTGCAACTCAAAACCACTCGGAGCCAAAATATTTGACCGCGATCGACCGAAACTTTCACAAACGCAAATTCCAAAGTAATCCAAATGTCGATTATTCATCATCACTTTTAATCGTGACCACACATGGTCTAACAATAAAGAAGTCAAGGCCCAAGTAAAGAATTTGAGCAATGACTTGAAGAAATGCTACGAAGGGAAGACATCTCTTGACAAACTATTGGGCAATCAAAGAAAACCAAATCAGAAGAGAGGAATCAGTTTCATCTCCAAGAAGGTGAAGAGCAATCCAAAGCAAAATGGAGAACACTTCAAGGACATCATGTGCTTTCATTGTCACAAGAAGGGTCACTTCACCTCGGCGTTCCCTAACAAGATGGATGACAAGACAAAGTCATCAAAAATAAGACAAGCCGGCACTAAGCAAGACAAGAAGGCAAAGGATAAAGCAAATATCAAACTTGTTACAATTGTCGGGAGAAGAGATATTTTAGTAGGGATTGTCCCATATGTATCACTCCTAAGCTAATCTCTTTAATAATGATATTTTGTTTAGAAAGGAGAAAAATGACAATGTGTTTTCTAGAAGTATTAGTTCACCTAAGACTATCATTAGGGCTATTTGGGTGTTCAAATCACTTCTGACTAACATTTATGGACCCAACTGAGTTTGGGACCAAAAAGTGCTTAAATGCTTAATAGATACTTAGATAGTTATTGGAGGCTTGGCTCCTTCGTGAAGATGCGGATTTCACCATGTACCAAATTTAGAGCTAAGCATGAGGATGATCTTGTCACATCAAGCACAAATGCTATTTCAATAACAAGTACTTCATTGAAGATTCTAGTTTCTAACCTTGTGTAGGTAGCATTGCACGAAAATCAATTTCAAAAGTGTGTTCTTGTTCTTGTTCAAAAACTTAATTACTGTAATCTTAAGCAAGATGGGTTGTAGCATATTAAGGGGGAGCGCAAAATCTTAATCATGTATATCACATCCTTAAGTGTGTCCAAATTGATTAGGTGGTAGTATTGATTTTCAAATTTGAACCTTTTAGCCAAAAGGTAAAATTTTTAACTACTACTAGTATTCCAAAAAAAAAAACTAGTTGCAAAATGTATATAAAAGCTTAGCAAATATTTTTTGATGGTTTCCATTCAATCTAAAGAAAAATGAGTTTTCTAGCTGAAAACTAGCTAAAAAGTATATTGTTTTAGCTTTAAACTTATATTTTGCATAGAATTAATTGTAAAAGGATTTTTTAAATGGTTCCTAAACGAAAAACCTAGAGTCGGTCATTCTTAACATTTCTCATATTCAAAATATTTTTAAAAGATTAACTTGTCAAAAGTTATTTGATTTTTAAACTCACCCAAAAACTAACTTTAACCTATATTGGTCATATTCTAGCACTTTGTGAGTTTTGCCTCTTGGACCGGTTCCATTACTATATCTTGGTTCAAAATGGTATTTCAAAGTTATATATGCTATTTCCAATCAAAGAGATTCAGATTTGCTTCATTTGGAATATTTTGGAGTGAAATTGTCAATGATATGCAAGTTTAGCCTTTTTCAGAATATCATCTTTCATCAAAAGTTAAATATTTTGTTTAAAAGCTCAAATTTGTGAAAAATAGATAAAAAATAATATATATGTATTTTAAACGTTTTTCAATGGTTTTGGAGGAAAAAAATCCTATTTTAGAAAAATGGGCAAATTTGGCCTCAAAAAGATCTTAAGTGATTTTCTTTTTGAATAAAATACATATTTCCATAAATCAAAATTTATTGAGTTTTTGAAAAAAAATTTAATACCAAACTTGTAGGGTTGCTCATTTCAACATATCTCTAATTAAAAGCTTTCATAAAAGACCAACCATTGAAAAGTTATATCCATTTGAAGTTTAGCGAAAAACTAGATTTGACCCAAAATGACCTATTGTTGCATATAGTGGGTTTTGCTATTTAAGCTAAATTTCTTTGTGTATCTTGGTCTAAAATAGTATTTCTAACCTATACAAATCCATGAAAGTGAAAAACTCTATGAAATTCTTTTTTGATGCATTTTGAAAGTTTGAGCAAAACCATTCACTTTAAAGGCCGACAAAACACATTTTTGTATATTTTTTTGATTGGAGACTCCTTTTTCAAAAATTGCTTTTGAAAACTTTCTTATGAGTCCATGGTTTGTTTCTGCCAAATATGAAAGCATTTCAATGTGGTTTGAAAAAGTTAAGACTTTTTCTCACTTTGGTCAACATGCTAAAAATTCTAACTTTTGCATGATTTTGTGTTTTTGGTATCTCCAAATGGGTTCATAATTTGAGAAAATTGTTATTGTAAGGTTTTATCCTCCATAGCTGATATTTGATTCCACTTTTTCTCATATTTATTAGAATTCATTTAACCAGCTTTTTAGCTAGCTTTCGAAGCTCGAATAGAATGCTAAAATATGAAAACCTGAAACTTTCAGTTTTCTGAAACTTTGTGATTTTTATATCTTCAAAATAGTTGAGATTTGGGTGAGACTCCAAAAATAAAACTTATACGTATTAGTAAGGTCTAGCTCCATAATTTATCTCAGATTTTTTATAGTATGTTTTCACTTTTCCCAATGCATTAAGGAGTTTTGGCTATGTCTTTTTTAGTTTAACATGATTTCAAATGCACATATCTCTCTGGTCGTTAAGAAAATGAGCATGGTATCTTCATGAAAAATGTTTCTAGAGATTTCTATCTACTTTGAAATTTTCATGAAGTTTGAAGCTCTTTTGGATGAGTTCCTCATTTAAACTAATTTAGGCTCGTAAGTACTCTTATATGAGCTCTTTTGCAAATTAAAAAAGTATTTCAAAGAGAATTCAAGAGTGAGCTTATTTGAATGTATTTCAAATATTATTTCCTTTAGTTAACTCAAAATTTGGCCTCATTTCAGGTTGTTTGGCTCTTTCAGACCATAAAAGAGGAGTTTATGACTTGTTATGATTTATTTCAAAATTATTAGAACTAAGCCCCTAAATAAGTCATAGAAAAAAATTCATACAACATCCTGAACTATGAAACTGAACATTTGACCTCTCGAACTTTACAATCTAGTTCAAATAACACGTTGATCTGGTTTCAGATAGTGGTATTGCCCACGTGGCACAATGAGTGACGGTTTTACCATATAAGATAACACACTGGCCAAGTTTAGGTAAATAATAGGTGAATCCTACACGGCCTTCTCTCCCAAATCGAAACAGAAAGAGAGAACTATAGGGGCGGTGGCTATGGAAGTACAGTTGGGAGTTCGGTGGGGGAGAAGCTCTTGTGGGCTCCAAATATCATTGATCTAACTTGGCCAGCGTGTCATTCTACATGGTAAAACCGCACACTCATCGTGCCATGTGGGCAACACCATCATTTGAAACCAGTTCAAGGTGTTATTTGCACCAGATTACAAAGTTTGGAAGGTCAAATGTCTGATTTTATAGTTCAAGGTGCTATACAGACTTTTAAGCAAAATTTATGGTATTATATGGACTTATTCCTAAGTCGTATGTATCTATTTATACGCTTTATAACCAAATTAAGATGAATTCATTACTGAGCTTTTTATTTTGAAAAGACTCAATTTTAGCTTAACTTTTACATTTTTGGGAAGACTCAACTGTGATGCTAAGTTCTTACAGAGTAGGCCTGATCTTATAACTACTTCAGAGTATATGACATAAAACCTCACAGTAGCACCCAGGATTTCATAGGGTTCATGGCAAGCCTACATGCTAATAAGATCACCTAAAAACAGACCTCACATTATGACATCCCTACAGACGTGTAAAATAGTAGTTCTTGCTTCTATGCAACATTCATAAGAAAGAACAGACAACAGCTAAAACCTTGCGCTCCTTAGTGAAATGCAGGCACTATGCAGCGGCCGGCTTCGTGCTCCTTGAGGGAATCCTCTTTGGGTGCTCCTGGCTCAGCAAGATGGCGCCGTCAGCCGAGTCCGAGCTGCTGTGCTCCCCTGCCGGCCCTTTGCTCGACATCATCTTCCCTAGAGCCTTCTTCGGTGTCGCAGCGCCTTTCGCCTTGCCGTTGGTACCTTTGTTGCTACCATGGTTCTTTTCTGCATCAGTACCAGCAGAGTCACATTTGTCTAGCTTTGTAGTATTCGACGAGCTGAGGTCTTCCACCGCCATGACTCCATTCCACTCGTCTTCAGTGTTTGTTGTGGCGCCTGACCTTGAGCTTTCATAGGAGCCAATGCCGATGCTGTCAGCTCGGATGGTTGCTGCTGCAGAAGCCCTTGTCTGCTCATGGTATAACACCTGCACCACAGTCCTCAGAGGTAGGCGCTCGTTCTGCACAGCATGAGCGCATGCATCGGGTGACAACTTCTTGCAGTCCATGAGGCTACAAAGCTTCTTTTTGTCAATCTTGCTCAAGCCTGGGTGCTCCTGCTCAAAATTTGGGGGGAAAATGTTAATTCTTACACAAATAATAGGACCATGAGAAATGAGAAATCTACATGGCATGTGTATTTTAAACCTCATAACATGGGTAGTTGAAAGAGTATCAATGTATGCTAAAGAAACTCATAAACTAAAAGAAACTGCCAACAATTGAAGATGCATTACGAGTATATGATGAAGCATAAGGAAGTGTTTTAGTATGCACTCGTGCCAATTCGATGGGTAGTTGAAAGAGTTTTTCTAAAAAATAATACATAATTTTATTAATATTACATAAATATACCACCATTTCAAAAAATTACAGAAATAATCTATGTAGCACGGACACGCCGCAAAACTGCCGTATCCGTGTCCGACACCGTGTCGGACACGTCTTGGACACGTGTCGGCGACGTATCGGCCGATTTTAGAATTAATTTTAATTATTAAAATTTTCGACACGTGTCGGACACACTAAATATACGAGTCGGACACAGCATGGACACAGCCGGCCCATAACGCACGTATGGGCGTTGCCCTAACCATAACCTCTTAGCTCCCGAGCGCGTCATTCCCATCGCCCGTTTGCGCCGCCGCCCGCTCCCGCCGGCTCCCACACCTCGCTGCCACCCGCTCCCGCACCTCGCCGTTGCCCGCTCCCGCTGGCTCCCACACCTCGCTGCCGCCCGTCGGCTTTCTCCCCACGTGCCGCCGGCTTCCTCCCCGCGCGTCGCCAGCATCCCCGCTCCACCAAGGTATCATCTCCCCGCTCCTATCCTATGTTTGTGATGTACCTTGACGTCAGGATTAACAAAACAATTCATGAGGTAAATATTCCAAGTATACACTTTACAAATTATAAGTTTACAATTTACATTATTTCAGTTTAATAAGCATGTGGAAACATAGAAAATAATACATATATATAATTTATTTATTATTTAAATATATATAGCCGTGTCGCCGTATCGGTATTTTTGGGAAAACGGCGAATTCCCGTGTTGTGTCGTGTCGTGTCGACGTATCCGTGTCCGTGCATCATAGGAAATAATCATCTATCCCCAATTAAAATAGTAACAGAGTCTATGTTGCCATTTGAATATGGGAAAGAGCTTTTGTCGTCATTTCAAGTAGCAACGGAAGCTCTGTCGTCAAATGAATCGACGATAGAGTGACACGTTGGTGCCATAGGTTCTGTTGCCGTTTCAAGTGGTGACAGAGAGACCAATCGTTGCTCGAAATGGCGACATAAGCCTCCGCGGCTTCAATCGTTATTTCAAATGGTGACATAGGCCCACGTACCCTCCGTCGACCAATTGGCGATAGACACTCTATCACCATTTCATTTGGTGACAGAATCTAGAGTCTCTGTCGTCAATTGAAATGGTGACAGTCTCTGTTGTCAATTGAAATAGCGACAAAGATTTGCATGCTACCATGAAGAACTTCACGTAAGATTATCGCCAATTGAAAAGGTGAGAGATTTGTTGCCATTTGGAATGGCGACAATAGATTATTTCTATAATTTCTTAAACGATGGTATATTTATATAATATTAATAAAATATATATTATTTTAGACAATGTTGAGAAAGTACCTTGAGATACATGTCAATGGCGCGATATAGCCCATCATGAACTGGCCTTGAATTGCCTGAAACTGTCTCAGCAAGATTAATGAACTTCAAAATCGGTGTATTTGGGTGCTTTGCAACCTCAGCGAGATACCCATCTACAACTTTTGCCACTGTAATCATTGATGCACTAGGTGCTTGGAAATGACCGTTCACATCACCCCCATTATGTTTCTGAGCATTCTTACTACCCCGCCTGACAAATTCTTCAACTATACTAAGGATCATGTCAATGTCATAAGCAGTGGTCTCCCCGTCCAATGTAGGAATCAGAAGATGTGACACAGATGCTTCGTCCAGTTGTCGTACAATACGCCTCATAAGCTCTTTCCTGCACATCTCTCCACATTTCAGCAAATTTGTTGCCCTCAGAAGCTTTAAAAGGAAGCTGCATGAAACTGAACCTTTCTCTGATGGCAACAGGCATGTGATGGTAACTAGCATTGCCCGAACTTTTGCATCACCATGGATCATTGAAACCTTACTTAACGATGGGAGCTTCTTGTATGTATAGGCCTTGATTGCCTCGCCAATCACATCCTTGGGCACCATATCCTTGGCTTTGATTGCTGTAATGATTTGCTTGTAGGAATCAATGTCGAGATCCATCAAATCCTCAACCCACCAATCCTTTGGTACAAACTGCTGCTTCTTGACCCCATTCCATTGCAAATCGAGGCCATTCTCTGTTGGGAGCTTCTTGCGGTTGTATGAATATGACCATTCAACCTTGGAAGTGTGAGTAGAGGCTTTCGAAGCAATGGAGTCGATGCAGTGGCTAACCAGCTTAAGATCTTCTGACCAAGGTAAATGAACCTTTGTTGTCCCAAGAACAATAATAGAGTCTTTCCAACTCCTGAATATGCTTGAGCTGAGGAAGATGTCAATCTTGTAGATGAGATTACCCTTGTCGACAGTTTCATTCATCTCCAAGTACTCAGCAGCACAGCGGGCAGCAATGACATTGTAGGCATTCAGTGTGACAGTCATGCCGTAACAAAACTTGGCACAGATCTCAAAAGCCTTTGCACCACTAGGAATGTCATGGATATGGATGTCAATATTTTCATCATCACCAGTAGTTGGGATCAACTTCTGAAAGCGAGCACACTTGGATAGAAGTGGAAACTGTATGGTTGGAAAATGTAAATCAGAAAAGTATAGCTCAAACAACAAGAAAGAAGAACAGTACATTTAATAAAGGAAAAAAGAAAACGAGCAGCATAACTAAAACATTTCTTAAGAGTTTCATGCTACCATCATAAAACAGTGGTCAAGTAATTTAACAATGCACAATGAGAACAAAGGACATCAATAGTCCCTTTTTTAAAGAAAAAATTAAAAAAGAAGCGATAGTGTAAAGTGAAACCACAGAGCAAACAAACCTCAACAAATGATGTGATAGAAAAAAAAATTAAGCACTTGCTCTTGTGACAAGGGTTTTCAGCATGGAGACTGAAGAACATATTTGTAAGCAAATGCCAGACCACATACGAGGCCATGATCTTCTGAAGCACAAGTAATTTTTACTGTAGTAAGTCTTACGAAGGCAGTTCTCAGAAGAGGTTATATTGATGAAAAGGAAGGACATGTTTACCTTGTGAAGGTAAAACTTTGTGGTCCCTATACGAACAATGATATCGCTCACTAATTCTGTTGCCACAATACTGCGAGGATAAACAATTCTAATAAGTAATAGAATAAAAAGAACAAGCAACCAAAAACATTTGATATCAAGGAAAAAATAGCCTTTGATTCATAGTTGTGCCTAAATGGATGACAGACTTGTAAATTTAGCATTGGATTATATGTGGGCTATCATGACTCATGAGACATGGAATACACAAAACGATAAAGAGGGGGCCTACAGAGGTAAATCATGAAAGCATGAAAATTAATTTTCTATACAGATTTTTATAAGGGATGCATTCCGTTGGATTAATAAATAACTGCATATACTTAACACAGAAGGAAACCTAAACTCAAAAGCATTATCCAACTTAGCATTTTGTCATTTAAAAAAAGGAATGTTAGTATAAAAGGACTAATCTACAAGTATAAGCTAATGTAACACTTAAAAAATAAAGAGAAAGTAGACCATAAACTCTAAATGAAGTGCCAATAGAAAATCAGTTTTAAGCTTTCAGCTCCCTCATCCCTTTAGTCCTTTCTGCAGTTAAGAACTATGTTTATCCAAAAGCATGAAACATTTAAGTTCATGTTGGAGTATCCGTTTGAATCCCACATAACAAACTATGCACAACCATGGCTAACATAGGGTGCAACAATTATTCATAAGAGATTTTGCTCTAAGACCATATCGGTCAGGGAAATATTTACCAAACCAAACAAGATTTTTTTTAGGGAAAGAGGCAGGAGCTCTGCCTAAAACTTTATAGAAGGAAGTAAAAAGCATACAAAAACAAGATCGGAAGATCAGAAAAACAAGAAAAGGGAAAGGCAGTTTGGGGTAACAGCCCACAGCAATCAACAGGAGGTAAAGGCCAGCAACTAAGCGATGAAAGAAGAGAAAAGAACTAGGAGATTAGGATTGTTCAAGCTCTGCCCTGTTGCTGCAGGCTTTCTCTAACCAGGTAAACAATCCACTGTGCACACAGCGTTTGTTTTTGGAAAGTCCTTCTATTCCTTTCCTTCCACAAATTCCAGCAAATATAGATGACTACTCCGTTGAATTTCCTTTAATCCTTTTTGGGCAGCCCTCTGCTGGCTGGCTACCACCATTCCACTATGGTATCGAAACCCTACGGATCAACACGAGTGAAGATATCGCAGCTTGTCCAATTTAGGACCCTAGTCCAGACTTGCTGGGCGAAGGGGTAGAGCAGACAGATGTGAGTGGCTGTTTCAGCTGTTTGGTTGCACGAAACACACATAAGTTGATGGGGTCAGCCCATCTTTGCTAAATTATCTACCGTGAGGTTTGTCCTGGCACAAAATCCATGCAAAGAATTTGCACTTGTTCTTCGTTTGCACCTTCCGGACTAGGTTTGAGTTGGTGCATCACATACTTCCTTGGAATTGCAAAAGGTAAAACCAAACAAGTGTTAGTGATGTGCCCAAGAGGCAATCATAAACAATTCGGTTTTATAGGTTAAAAGAGATATTGATCCATTGATCCATATGGGATTAGGGTTTTAATGGGCCTACAACGTGGAAGCCCATTAACATGCTCTATAAATATGTGGAGGCGGGGCTGCAGGGTATACAATAAATATACTATTCCCAAAACCTTGACCGCCACCTCCCCTTGGCCGTATCCCGAAACCCTAGCCGGGCGCGCGGTGCTAGCACACCAGCGCACGGCGTTCTATCCCTGGACGTGTGGACTTCAGTAGAGGCGCTGCTGTGACTGCGGCACTAAGCGGGACGATCACGAGGAGGAGACAGTTGGACGGAGAACGTTTGACTACTACTGCTGCATCGACACGCGCTTCGTTGAATCGGCTGCATCAACGATACTTCCGCTGCACTGCGCGTCTAGTGGTAACAATCTATGATCATTTACTTGCATGGCTTCCTGATTTACGCGGTAGAAAATTTTATTCTGCGCTAGTGTAGCGTATGCGTGTTCCTTTAACAAGATATTATAGTTCCTCAAACTGATTTATCTGTTACATAACATTTTCTGTGTTCTAGAAGATCATGTACAACCTAAAAAATGTATTGCATATTGTTGGTGAGAGTTGTTTTGTGAAATTCTCTCAATCTCTTTCTTTCTACTCATAAGGTATCCAGAACCCCCAATGACCCGCGGGGTTCCTGCCCGCGCGCGCGGCCACGTCGGCCCCCACGCTCCCCCCGGCCGGCGCGTGTCGCCCGTTTTCGCGTACGGCCGGGGGAGGCAATTCCCTCCGGGTTTTCGGAAATTACGTAAAGGTCATTTTTTCTCGCGAAACGGTCCCTGTAAGTTTTTCCTTTGGAAAAATTTTTGGATTGCGCCCGGCGGGTTTCTGAAATTGCGTATAGGTCCTTATTTACTTACGTACAGGTCCTTACAAGTCCTCGATTTTTCCCAAAAAAGTCCTTCTGTTTTTCCGAAATTGCGCACGGGTCCTCGATTTTTTCCTCGATTTTTTTTGCGAAACTACCTGCGAATTGTCGTCTCTTTTGCTTCGATCCACACGGTGGCTGGCGTGGCGTGGCGCCACGCCTACGTGGCTAGTACATTTAAGAGTACATGGGCCTAATGGGCCGTGATACATACGCACACAGCCCTACAAATATACACAACCCAACACCTCCCCTCAAGATGGGCAATAGATATCTGTCATCCCCATCTTGTTACATGTAGATGTACACTCCTAAGCCTAAACCTTTTGCTAGACAATAGGATACTTGCTCTCTTGATATTACAAAGTCCAACTTTAGAGTTCCTTCATCCAGTCTCTCTTTGATAAAGAAACAATCTATCTCCACATGTTTCATCCGATCATGTTGGATTGGCTTGTTAGCAACGTTTATGGCTGATTTGTTATCCATTACTTCAAGGGAATATCCTTAAGCAACTTTAACTCAAATAGAAGATTCCTCATCCATCACATCTCACTCAAACTAACCGTCGATGCCCTGTATTCCACTTCAGCGGTGGAGCAAGATACCACCGGTCGCTTCTTACTCCTCCAGGATACCAAATTACTACCTATAAACACACAGTAGCATGAAGTTGATCTCCTGTCATTAGGGCAACTAGCCTAGTCTGCATCACAGTAACCATCCACATTTAGATGTCCATTCTTCCTGAACCATAATCCTTTTCCTAGGCTTCCTTTCAAGTATCTCAAGATTCTAAGTACAGCTTCTAAATGATCACTTCTAGGTTCATGCATGTAATAACTTATCACACTCACAGCATAGGTTATATCTAGCCTTGTGTAACATAGATAAATCAACTATACCACATGCCTATGATATCTCTCTTTAAACACTAGATCTACTGACTGAGCACATAACTTGTAGTTTGATTCAATATGAGTTGAAGCTGGTTGATATTCAAGTATACTTGTGTCATTAAGTAGATCCAATACATACTTTCGCTATGAAAGAATTATCCCCTTAGGGAATCACGCAATCTCTATGCCCAGAAAATATTTGAGTTGGCCTAGATCCTTGACTTCAAACTCCTTGCTCAGATCCTCCTTCAGTTTAGCTATTTCCTGCACATCATCTCTTGACTCCTGTGATATAATATCATCCACATACATAGCAAGAATGGTGATATGTTTTTAGAATGGTGATAAAACACTATATGATCTCCATTACACTGTCTATACCCCAAACCATACATTGCATGCCTGGATCCGTCAAACCATGCCCTTGGTGACTGCTTTAGACCATACAAAGATTTCTTTAACCTTACTTTTCCCTTAGTTTGTGAGGTGGCAAACCCAGGTGGAATTTCCATATAAACTTCCTCCTAGAGGTTTCCATGTAGAAATACATTTTTAACATCTAGTTGGTACAATGGCCAATCAAAGTTAGCTACACAAGAAATTAATGTCCTCACTATGCTCATCTTTGCCACCAATGCAAAGGTTTCATCATAGTCAATTCCATATGTTTGGTTGTACCCCTTCGCCACAAGCCTTGCCTTATACCTCTCTACCTTTCCATCAGGATTTTGCTTCACTGTGTACACCAACTTGTAGCTAACCACCTTCCCCACTGGGAAAGGTACAAGATCCTGGGTCTTGTTTTTCTCAAGAACCGCCAACTCCTCCAACATAGCCTCATACCACTTTAGATCCTGTTTTGCTTCTCTCCAATCATTCAAGATCACTGCTGATTGTAATGATGCAATAAAGTCATTGTAGACAGAGATAGAGACATATACAAGACAGTTATATCATTCTCATCATTATCCTTGGTAGTGATATCTTCAAAGTCATATATTGAAATCCGACAGTTCATATGATCAACTAATGCACTTATTGAAACCAAATTAACCGGGAAGGAAGGAACATATAAAACTGATAACAATGTGATAGGATTTAGTTGTACTCCAAGTCTTCCATTCAGCACTTGATTTGTCCACAGGCTCTGTTTATTCCCCTTTGACAACGCCCTGAAGCCCCTTTGTCTTTAGAATAAAAAATGTTCTTCTGGACCAACTCAAGTAATTTTTGGCACCATTCAACTTGATGTCATTTGGCATCAATTCCACCTTTTGGACTGGTTCTAAGTGCACAACAATAGCATTGCTTGATGAAATTCCACTCGACTTTGCAATAATTAACTGAGCCAATTTCTTGAGCACCTGCTCGATACCTTGATTCTCTCCCATTGCTCAAGACAATAGCTTAGAAACAAAGACTACCAGTAGATGTAGCTCGCTGGCTCTCCTACTTGGCCAAGCCTTCTAACGGAGTAGAGCAACACTCAGCTAGAAGTGCTCCTTCACAACTGTCCCAGTAGCACAACACAAGAGAAGTACCTTGCAAATCCTCCAAGATGTCACACCTAGCCACCACACGATCACGCGTCTCCACTCTCCCAATCCACTACTCCGTGCTCACCTCTGGCTTCGCCTCACACAAATCCAGCTGCGTGACACCACCACTAGCAACACCCCTTCACCTCCCGTGCACGTATTAGTCGTCTCCCTCATTGTCAACAACCAGCACACTTCCACCTGCGTTGCCTACTTGATCAGTCGCTAGCTCGCTGGCCACCTCTACTCCACCACTGGTGCTACCTCTCTCCCCAACCTTGTCCCCATCGGTGTATCTGGCTCACACACCGGCCAATCGAGTTCCTCTGCCACTAAATCAAACTCCTAGCTCCGTGGGGTGCCTCCAAGCGGTTGTCAAGCTTCGCCTTCGAGCTCAAGGGCCGTCACCGACCTTTGCATCTACTGCTCCCCTGAGGTCACCAGAGACTGCCGCTGCAACTCACTCCCACACTGAATTGCTTCCCCAAGCTTGACTCAACCTCCGCCTTCACCGCCACTGAGAGCCGTCGTCACCTCGCCATAGACTTGCTAGGGTTTCACCAATTGCTGCACCCATCGCCTGTGCTCTGGTATCATGTCGGTGAGAGTTGTTTTGTGAAATTTTCTCTCAATCTCTTTCTTTCTACTCACAAGGTATACATACAAGAGTACATGGGCCTAAGGGGACGTGATGCACAAAGCCCTACAAACAGGGGTGGAATCACATAGCTAGCAACAGTCCACTAGAAACCTCCGCTTCCGTCAATCCATGAGGTAACTACAGCATATTGAGCCAGCGTAAGAGGGAGGAACACAGCAGGCCACAATGTCCATTTGATGACCCCAAAATGTCACCTCGCAGCAACCCTCGGCGCTTGTTCACTTCACATGGTCGGTTAGGAGATATGCACCATGTTCGTCATACAACTGCACCAAACTAGGCAGCGACCAGTCGTTGGAGAATGGGAGAAATAGATGCCACCGGCTGCCCTTGCCTACCATCTCATCGTGGCATCACCTAGTCCCTATTGCCTCACGCCCTCGCCGACCGAAGGAAGCTTAGGTCCACCTGATCAATATGTATTTTGCTCTAAATTTCTCTCAATTATTCCAATTTATGAGTTAGGATTTCAATGTGATGATTATTAATTGATTTTTGTTGAATTGTAGGGTTAAGATTTGGGGTTTTAATTTTGATTTTTTGGAATACCAACCTAGCTCGTTGCAAATCGAGGGCAAAATTATAGTATTTGACCGCGATGTCAAGTAAGTAAGTCACTGGACATATTTTCTACTATATTGTTTTTGAACTATTAAACATATAAATATCTAACTGACTTTTCAATTAATGGTGATAATTTCATGAATGATATACTTATTTGTTATGTGGAGAAATAAGAATTGATGAAAATTACTAATGATGTTATGGTTCGATGCTTTATGAACTTAAAAGAACTTAGATACTAAAAGATATTGCATTAACTAACATTTGATCATTCTACTGTTTGTTACTCGAAAACTTTAAGTAATTTTGTTCTCTTTTAACAGGCCATTAATGTTGAATGATGTATTTTATCAATGTCGACCAACTTTTATCTGTGGTTTCGTTCTTAGTTCCTTCAGTTTGCTGCAACTAATTAATATTATTATCGGGTTTTTTTTATTTTGTTAAGTATTTTGATCACTATTTCTTTATCATCATATGCTGTTGTTTAAAGTATTGATGCTAAAAACAACCGAACCCATTACTGTTTAGCACAATATTGCTTGAAAACTATATGTGTTGTTATTTATACGATGAAGTGGTGAACCCCGGTCATTTTTGTTCTAGTTCCGCCCCTGCCTACAAACATATACAACGCAACACATATTTCATATGTTCAACAACAGTACTTTCAGACAAGGAGAACTGAAGAAAACTGCCGCAAACCCAATAACAGTTGAGATCATGTAGAAGTATCATGTAGAAGTGAAAATTAATACGCAATGAGATTGTTGTATGCTGATCAAAAGACAGCAGCATAAAAACAATGTACAAGAACAAGGTAAAAGGCGGAGGAAGCCTCTTCCTCTCCCTCGCTCCTCCTCCCTGCCCGAATTCCGCCGTCTCGCCGTCGCCGGAGCGCGCCACCGGCCGCCGGTGGCCGCAAGGAGGGCAGCGGCGGGGCTTTTTTTCCTCCTCTCGGGCTTTTCCCCTCAGTCAGCACAGGGCAGCCATCCCCCCAGCCCGGATCCCGCCTCCTCGCCGTCGCCGGTGCCTCGCCGGCGGCGGATCCGGCGGCCTGGTGGCCGGATCTGGCGTCTCCCAGCCCAGGTCTTCCCCTCGCGGAGCCCTGGCGCCTCCGCCCGCCTCCTCGGCCTGCGATTGCGCCGCGCGGCGTAGTCGGGCGAACCGTCCCAGGGGGAGGAGATGTTCGGCGGCCGGAGGGAGCTCACGGGCGTGCAGCCGAGGAGGTGTTCGGCGGCCGGAGGGAGCTCACGGGCGTGCAGCCGCTGGTGGAGGCTTGGCCGCCCGCGGCGCGGGTGGCGGTGGAGCTCGCGGTTTCTGCGGCCGCCGTGGCGGCGGGGTACGGCCTCGGGCTCCGCGTCGGCGGTGGCTCGCGGACCGCGGCGGTCGCGGGCGCGATCGTGCTAGGCACGGCCTGCGTCGCGGGGGCAGCTGCGGTGAACTCCGTTGTGCCGGAGGTCGCCGCCGTGGGGCTGCATAACTTCGTAGCTGCCTGCGACCTACCTCAGCTTCCACTCCTTCGTCGACACCTCGTCGCGCTACTTCGCGGCGTCGTGGGGCGGGCTGCACTAGGAGCGGCAGTTCCGGGCGTCTTGTCGTCTCTCGGCATGGGCCGGGGTGCGGCAGGTGGTACAGCTACTGGGTTTGGTGCGTCTTGATCCTTCCAGAGGCATCCTGCGGCGGCCGGTGAAGGCTGGGCAAGCTTCGAAGCTTGGCGTTCGGTACGGCAGCGAATAGTTCTCTGTCGTGCCCTTCAGTCCATGGTGCGGCGTTGTCGCATTGTGATTGCTTTAGGCTTGATCCGTGGCTCATGCCCCTGGATCTGCTCAGTGGTGGCGTATAGTGGTGGCGTATAGGCGTCGGCATAGTGGTTACTACAGGGGTGGACTTTGCAGGAAGCGGCCCGTCGTAGAGTTCAAGGGTGGCTATGCCATGGCCTTGAGGCATGCAGGACCCCGGTGTATTGGTGGCGGTCTTTTTTGTGTGTAGGTAGTACGTGCGGTGCTGTGGAGGTGCTGGCGAAAGCCTTGCTGGTGTTCGTACCGGTCTCGACAATGATGACGCCTTCGGGCGCCATTTTCCTTCCTGAAGGTGTTGTCATGGCACTCCACAGCCCTCATGTATACTGATCTCCAGGTGAAAACCTTGCCTCGGTGAGGCGGGCGGCGTCGGCGACCCTCGTCGCTTCCTTGGAGGCGTTGCCTAGGTGATCCATCTTCACGCAAAGTAGATCGAAGTTTGGTTGGCACAGTCGGAGGAGGTTAGGGACTTGGTTGAGAGCAAGGACGGAAAAGAAGTTCTGAAGCTTAGTCTTTCTAACTTTTTTATAGTTCTTAAGCTCTCTTTCTTGTTGTTTTATGTTCCTCAGTTTTGAGACTTTGAGCCTAAGAGCTCGTGTAACTTTTGGCTGTGTATATCCCTCGTGGATATAGAGGCCGGATTTTATATCCTTTATCTAAAAAAGAACAAGGTAAAAGAACAAGCAAGGGTAGCGATCAATCACCTGAATTCATTCCCATCATCCTGAAAGGTATCCGGATTCGATCCAAGCTTCATGAACTTCATCTTGAAAGAAGGAAGAACAAATGTACACCTTACAGCTTCTCACTTCCCCAGTCCAATGCTCTCACACAGAGACCACCACCGCCGCCACTACAAGAACACCTCAATACAGCACTACCACCCCATATTTGTCCACGACATGAACAGCAACGGCTCAGAGCAAAGAAGCACAAAGAACAGAACCAACTTGACACTCTAGGCTGGTGGCTGTGCCGAAGACCAAGTATTGCAACGTGCCCGGCCCGGCCCGGAGATCGTTCGTACAATGAAAACAAACAAATAATACGGCCGGTTCTGATGCAGCAGCAACTCTAGGCCGGTTAATGTTGCTGCTATCGTAGGCAGTGAGGCAAGAAGGGGAGGAGCACAAGCACCTCAGGAGAAGTAAACTATATGGTGAGGGGGGCAAGGAAACAGGAGGGACACCCACGAAACACAAAGCTGACACATACCCACCTCGTCCTGCTATTTGGTAATTGCCTGTCCTTCTTGATCTGGGAAAGATCTGTATAACTCCTTCCACTCCCTCCTATTTTCCTCACTGCTTGTTTTAAAAAAATCAAGAATCACACAGGATCTTTGTGTCCAATGCACCATCATAAACAACTAGTCCACATTCCTCCCCCACGCCATTCCCCAGGGCAGTAGCAGAGGTGATCTCCCTACAAATCTCTGCAAAAACAACGGCAAAAACAAGAGTTAGTATTTTTAACACCTTGGAGCAGGAGACAATGAGCATCTTTTTTAATGCAAGACGGGGGTGCAATGCAGAGACCAAGAACCACGTGCTCACTATGGTCTCATGGTCTGTGGTTGTGTGGGGATCTTATCAAAATATGCCAAGATCTCGCAGTTTTGTGATGAGACGACAAGAGAGAAGAGAAAGATATGGAGGAGGGGGGAAAAGAGAAAAATTCCTGATTAAAAACCATCAGCCCATAGCAACTGCAGTCACAATGTGACAGCCATTAGGGAGCATGTGGGAGGCATCAAGATTTTGGCCATGTTTGTTTATACTTTTCGAGATGAAACGAACGTGGACGCAGACGGCACGTATGATTTTAAGCTCAAAAGTCGTTTGAAAAAATCGTCTCAAGAAACCACCCTATTTATTTCGATTTCTTAAGGAACCAAAAAACAAAAAGTCAAAAACCTAAAAGATCGGTGCATTTGTATTGTAGCAACACAGGGAAGGCAACAAAACTGGCTACCCAACAAAGCACACAAGAACAAAGGCAAAGCAAAGGCAGCATCAGCCATGACCCGAGAAAGAAGAACAGTGTGAGACCCACCCCAAGAAAAGACTCCCCTGAGTAATGGAGCCACCCCATCCCCCCAAGAACTGCTCAGGAAGAAGAGTGCATCCTGGACGCAACCACGCAAGTGTGTGCACGCATCGTGTGCACATGTGCCTGTGTCTCTCTCCGTGTTGGGACTGGGAAAAGACCGTGTGGCAATTAACCTCAGTGGCCTCGCAGGTCTCCTTCTCCTCCCCCTCCAACGGCTGCACTCAGGAGGCGGCCCAGCGTGCTTCCTCAAGTACCCACACCACCCTCTCCCTCTCTTATCTACCAGTGCACTAGGGTGAAGTGATGCAACAGCAAAGGAAGAGAGGTAGAGAGATCAGAGGAGTAGAGAGGGAAGAGGCTCACCGCAAGAGTCCAAGAGACGGCAAGGGAGCAGTGATGCTTGGATGGAGAAGGCTTTCCTGCCTCCTCGCCTTTGAGCTGCTTGCCTGGTTCGGTTTGGTTTTCTTTGGTTCGTTGGGCGGTGTACTGTGCCACTGTGCGCGCGTGTGTGCGCGTCTCCCTGCTTTCAAGGCGGAATAGAAAGCTCTCCTCTCGCCCGCGCGGTCCTGCTCCTGCTGCAGGTTGGCCGGCCGTGCCTCTCAATGCCTTTCTCCTCTGCTTTTTTTTTTGTATACCGTATACTACGTATTTATGGCACATTATGGGTCTTCGTCTATCCAGCTGCAGCGCCTCCGTGCGCTCGTCGTCTTTGCCTATTTGACCCGTTACACCTTAGCGAGTGCTGGGCCGGGCTGGGGTCATGAAAAGCCCAGTTGGTTTCGGGTCAGGCGAGCTAGACATTGCCCTAAGCCACTCGCCCAGATGCATTTTTTTTATAATGGAAAATATCCGGCCTCTGCATCCGCACATAGCTAAATCTTACAAAATTCCCAGCTCAAACACTGGACAAATAAAAGTGAAAGGGAACACTCAAATATAGAGAAATCAAAAGCAAAGTCTATTATTGTTTGGCCACCCATTCTTGGCGAAGACATCCAAGGCGACAACCTCCAACGCTTTGCTTGCCAAACAGATTTTTTCCTTTGTGCCCTCACGCTGCAGCAGCGCCCAAAACCGCAGCCAATATGACCCCCTGAATATAGTCTGCACAAAAGAAGAATTTGGTTATTTCTCAAAAACAATGTCATTACGAGTACACCAAATTGCCCAAATAATAGCAGCAACCCCTACAAAAATCAAATTTCGTTCCACTCTCCCAATGCCTGTTAGCCAACTTCCAAGCATGTGGGTAGTGGATCTAGGAGGGGTTAAACCAGATGCTATATGAACAATGTTCCAAATAGATTTCGCGTAGTGACAATCAAAAAAGAGGTGTTTAATTGTTTCATTGCAATCACAGAAACAACACTTTTTGCTACCAGTCCAATTCCTTTTAATTAAATTATCCTTTGTTAAGATGACCCCTCGCTGGAAATACCAGAGGAAAATTTTTATCTTTAGGGGGAGCTTCAACTTCCAGATAAATTTATTAGTAAAAGGGATATGTTGATTTATGAAATGCAAGTACATCGACTGCACTGAGAACTGACCATGATTATGGAGGTTCCAGCTAAAAACATCCCTCTCATTAGAAAGTTGAATATTGGCTATTTTAGCTACTAAATTTAGCCAAGCTGTCCATTTATCCCCAGCTAGAGCTCTGCGAAAAGAGACATTAAGAGGCACTTGATTCATGACAGTTCGCACAGTTACATGGGGATAATTGGCTATGTTATATAAGTTAGGAAATTGGCCTTTAAGGGGTGGAGAATCTATCCAGGTGTCCTCCCAAAATCTGGTTTGTGAGCCATCTTTTATTTTAAATGTCCCACATCCTAGAAAATCATCTTTGACCTTTAGCAAACCTTTCCAAAACTGTGAATCCCCAGGTTTTGATTGGACCCGTGTAAGGCATTTTGAACTCAGATATTTATTTCTGAGTAAGGTCTGCCAAGTTCCTTCCTCATTAAGCAGTTTGAATAACCATTTACTGAGAAGACATTTGTTCTTGAGCCAGAGATCAATTATTCCCAGCCCCCCTTGATCTTTAGGGCGACACAAAATGTCCCACTTGGCTAGGCGATATTTTTGTTTATCATTATTACCTTGCCAAAAAAATTTTGACCGGTAAAAATCCAGATTTTTAATAACTCCTTTTGGGATTTCAAAAAAGGACATCATAAAAGTAGGTAAACTGCTTAGGACTGAATTTAGTAAGACCAGTCGACCCCCATAGGATAAATGCTTGGCCTTCCAAGTGCTCAGTTTTCGCTTGAATCTTTCCTCGATAACACCCCACTCCGCATTACGAAGTTTTCTGTAGTGCATCGGAATTCCTAAGTATCTAAAAGGAAATGACCCTACATCACACCCAAACAGACTAGTATATTCCTGTTCATACTTTTTTGCTTCTCCGAAGCAAAAAATCTCACTTTTGTGAAAGTTAATTTTCAGGCCAGAAAGTTGTTCAAAAACACAGAGCAATAACTTCATATTCTTAGCCTGCTCTAGATCATGGTCTAGAAAGAGGATTGTATCATCCGCATATTGTAAAATAGACAACCCATCATCCACAAGGTGAGGTATGACTCCCCGAATTTGGCCATCATCCTTTGCCCTCTGAATTAAAATCGAGAGCATGTCAGCTACAATATTAAACAAAATAGGTGACATAGGATCTCCTTGTCTGAGTCCCTTTTTTGTTTGGAAGTAATGTCCAATGTCATCATTAATCTTGATGCCTACACTTCCACCCGTGACATATTTGTCAATCCAGCTACACCATCGATGGCTAAATCCTTTCATACGAAGAGTTTGCTGGAGAAAAGACCATTTTACTTTGTCATAGGCCTTTTCAAAGTCAATCTTAAGGATCACCCCATCTAGTTGCTTCGTATGTAATTCATGAATGGTTTCGTGCAACACCACTACTCCTTCCATTATATGTCGACCTGGCATGAAAGCCGTTTGGGATGGACGTACCACATTAGTAGCCACTCGCATGAGTCTATTTGTGGCTACTTTGGTGAAAATCTTGAAGCTCACGTTGAGCAAGCAAATGGGTCTATACTGTTGAATCTTTGTTGCCCCATTTACTTTTGGAAGAAGGGTAATTACTCCAAAATTAAGGCTATACAGAGGGAGGTGTTCTTCATAAAAATCAGCAAATAAAGCTGTAATATCTCCTTTAATAACTTCCCAAAACACCTGGTAGAACTCTGCTGGGAATCCATCAGGTCCAAGCGATTTATTGTGTTCCATCTGGAATACTACCTCCTTAATCTCCGTCTCTGTAAACGGGGATGTGAGAAAGTCATTTTCCTCTTCCGTGACCTGGGGTATATCTTGGTTTTGGTATTCCACCATTGTAAAATTATTTTCCTCTGGTGGTCCAAATAAACCCTTGTAATAGTTTGTGATATATGCTTTTAATTCAGCATCACCCACTATTAGCCCCTCTTCTTGTTCTAATTTAAATATTCGTTGTTTCCTATGTTTACCATTAGCAACCAAGTGGAAGTATTGTGTATTATCATCACCTTCCAGGAGGTGTTTTGTTTTAGCTCTCTCGTACCATTTGGCTTCTTCCTCCCTCAGCAATTGAAATAATCGATCATTGAGGTAGCGCTTCATATCTAGATCCTGATTTGAGAGCACGGTAATTTCCGCCTTTTTGTCAAGCTCATCGATCATAGAGACTAATTTCTTCTTCTCTTTTTTATGATGGCCTGCAGTATTTTTGGCCCATCCTCTCAAGAATTGCCTGAGGGATCGAATTTTACTTTGCCATTTCTCTATGGCTGAGTTTCCTTTGTTTTCTGATTGCCACACATCTGCAACCAAATCATGGAAACCATCTCTCAAAAGCCAACCCCGTTCAAATTTAAATAGTGGTGATTGTTTATTATGAGAAGAAGCACCTGTGTTTACTAGAAAAGGTGTATGATCTGAATTACTTCTAGCTTTAGCCACTATTGAGGTAAGCGGAAATTTTTGTTCCCACTCAGTACTAGTTAAGACCCTGTCTAACTTCTCAAAAGTGGGGTCATCGCCACTACTTACCCAAGTGTAATGACGCCCCGACAGCTCTATCTCCCTAAGATCAAGAGACTGAATAACCATATTGAAAAGATCAGGCCATTTCCTGTCAAAATTGCCTTTATTTTTATCTTCGGGACGACGCATAATATTGAAGTCACCACCAATCATGTATGGTAATGCCTCTTTACTACAAACGCGCGCCATTTCTGTTAAAAAAGTTCCTTTATATTGTTGTTGTGCAGGACCATATACTGCAAACAGCGCCCATGTAAAATCATCTTGTTTATTTCGAAGAATGAATTTGACATAAAAGTCGCCTTCATCAATAGCTCCGATATGGAAGACCGTTAGATCCACTCCAAGGAGTATTCCTCCAGAACGTCCATAAGGTGCCTTGCAATGCCAAATAAAATCTTTGCCACCACAAAGTTTCTTAAGAGTCGAATCTGAGAAATGATTCCGACCTGTTTCCATGAGAGCAATGAAATCAATTTGCTCCTCTTTAACTATATCTTCTAAATACCCATGTTTAGCCAAGTCACCGAGACCTCTGCAATTCCAGAAGATTCCTTTCATTTGAGACTTAGCTTGGAAGGTGTTAATGGTTTTATGGGTAGAGATCCCCCTTTGTTATTTTTCCTAGAAAAGGTCTTTTTCTTGAGTTGTGAAGCTATGAGCTCACAACAAACATAGTCAAGGCCTTCCTCTAACACACGCTCAGCAGAATCCCCGCATATGTGGTTGAGCTGTGCATCTAATAAATCATCTTCTTCCTCCTCCAGGTTAATGTTAGGAGAGGACGAATTGCTACTACTAAAAAGGTTTTTAGCCGACACCTTTAACCTATCTAATTCTATATTTTTAATGGAAATAACAGAAGATGAAATAAGGCTATTATCTCTACCCAAAGAAACTCCTAGGTTGTTAATTCTAGAAGTAATAGCAGAATCAGAAAGAGATGGGAAAGAAATGCAATTACCTGGATCCATTGCATTTTTTCCCACCAACTTCTTAGCCTTCTCCATCAAACTTATATCCCCCATTGCAGCAGCCCATTTGCTAGCCCTTCTGTCCTTCGCCTTGACTCCAGAGGGTGTAAATAAATTGATCTCTTCAATGCCTATAACAAATTCCAGAAGCTGAAGTGCATTTGCCATGGCCAAATTGGAAAGATTTGCACGGATACCGTTCCTCTTAGCTAAAGCTTGTAACTTGTGTCGTGGAAGTCCATGGTAATTTGGACTCGCCATTGGTAATTTTGTCTCCTGCAAATCGTCAACAACCACCATTTTGGGAACATCCTCAAGACCAGATCGCTCAAGAATTGTCCCCTGGTTGCCAACCTGCACCTCCTGCACCCACATCTCCGATCCTTTGCTGTCCTGCAGCAAGTGAGAATTCCCGTCCCTGTCCCATTGCAAATCCGAATCAGATAGCTTCCCGCCTGTGGTTGAGTCACCCACCGTGCGCATACCAAGACCACTGGCCGCTGCACCCACCTTCACAATCAAGTCCGTCTCAGAAGCCAACATCTTGTTAGTAGCCATGCTGATTTCTTTTGGGTCGTCAAAAGGAACAGGTTCAACAGCAATTAGGGGTGGGCGTTCGGGTTACCCGATTTTTTCGGGTCGGGTAATTCGGGTAATTCGAAATTCGGGTAATGAAAACTGCTACCCGATATTAGCCCCAAAAAAATACTACCCGCAATTTCGGGTACCCGATAATTCGGGTTCGGGTTCGGGTATACCCGATATACCCGAATTTCAGCAAACTGCATCGAATTTCAGCAAACTGCACAGAATTTGTACATAATTTCAGCAGCAATTTGCATAGAATTTCAGCAGCAATTTGCATAGAATAATATATCACAGGCAGTTGTTCAAACAGAGAGAATCATATACTAAATTACTAATAAAGTGACATGATTACCGGGTAGTTCGGGTAGTTCGGGTACCGGGGGATATTACCCGAACTACCCAAACTAATTTCGGGTAATCAGAATCGCTATCCGAATTTGGGATCGGGTACCTCGGGTTCGGGTATTTCGGGTTCGGGTTCGGGTAATTCGGGTACGGGTAATGGGTAACGGGTATTTTGCCCACCCCTAACAGCAATAATGTTACTAATCTCCTTCAGAACCCCATCAACTGCCAAATCAACCACATTTGCAACCCCGTTATTTGGTATACCTGCCAAGTCAGCAAACTGTTCTAATGCAATTGGCGCTAAATCTGTTGGGGCTTGATCATTTGGAATGTCATTTTTCTGTTTAGATGCCCAATTTGTTGAATCGGAGGATGCAGCACCATTATTATTTTTCTCCACATCTTCCATCTCTTGGTCTGGTTCTTTATTTTGATCCCCCTTGTCTAAGTCATCAACCTCGTCAAATTCATCTGGTTCCCCACTGTTTTCAGTGACAACATGGTCAATTTTGAAGAAGATTTCATAAAGGCAATCATCTACCACTATGTCTGCAGCATCCGGGATACAGAGTGCATCAAGGACCGCCACCATTAGCCGAACCACCCCTGTCTTTCTCATTGACCTCATGTCTACTTTCTGGATAGCACCAAGAATGGATCCCACTGCCCAAAGGGGAAGAAAAGACCTGATCTCATACGGCGCACCATAAACATGCACCCAAACCTTCTGCAACTTTTGCTTTGGTATAACCTCATTGTACCACTCTTCAAAAAGCATCACTCCTTCATTGTTATCAGTTCTGAGGCGCCTCATACTAATCATTCTCTGGAGCTCCACTTGACACGGGAACGGCACTATATACGCATTATTGCCATGCTCCCTCACCACCCACTCCCATTTGATCGGGATCGCCCTAGCAAGCTCCTTTTTGACCAAATCTGCTGGAACTGAGCCCTCCACAATCTTAATCAAAGCAGTAGCTGAAGTTTTCTTGGGGCTCTTTGCTGCTGTAGTATACGGAATGTGAAAGAATCCGAGGCCATCTCCTGCAAGGCCACAGAAAGTAGCAGCTGGTTTAGGACCATGCAACAATGGGCATTGAGAAGTGTAGTGTTCCTCCTCGCAAATCTCACAACACAACACCATCTTCTTCTTCTTTTTAGTTGTTGGCTCACCACCATACTGCTGAGATCCTTTATTTTTCCCAGGTTGTGTGCCTGAATACTCAGCCTTCTCCCTTGATTTGTTGTTGTTCTCTTCAGCAAGAGCTTTTCCATAATACAGAGGATGATTACTACCCCCTGTGGCTTGTGCTCCACCAGCGCCAGTCCCACGAGGATTATGGGCAAGATTATTGTCTCCTCGTCCACCATAATCAGACGCACGACCTCCATGGAAGTTGTGGGCAAGCTTGTCGTCTCCTCGTCCACCCTGATCAGACGCACGGCCTCCATGGTTGTCGCGGCTGCGGCCCCGGCCCCGGGTAAAATACCTCGGAGGACGACCACCGCGCGTTGCCGGAAATCTGAAATTACGGCCGCGCCTACCACCGCCTCCTTCGCCTCCAGCACCGTCCGCCGCCACCATACCGCCAGCCATGAGTACTTGCGCGTATGTGCGTCGAACTCGCGTAGGGATTTGGTGGTTCCGTGTCAACCGGTGACAAACAAAGGCAAGACCTGGATTACAAACGGCCCAGGATGATTGGGCCCAGGATGACTCAAATTGCGGCCCAGTTGCTTTGCCATTTGAAATTTGAAATAGCTGCGGAGATTGAGCCGGGATCTGATCGATACCCGACCGAAGAACACGCCCCTCACAGATCATAGGAGAGGATCGGTGCTTCACTTCAATCAATTTGGGTAGGACTAAGTCTCCTATAGTCCTCAATGGCGAGCTTCTTGGTTTGGGTAAAGGTCCCTTCCATCGGAGCTTCTTGTCCCACGGCCAGCAACCCTTGTTACATTGTTGCTTTGAACTCCGCCCTTGATCCGATTGAAGAGCAGGCTTCCGAATCCTGTTCAATGGTAAAGGTTCTGATAACAAAGAACGGCTTACCTGAGCAGTGCAAACTGTATCACCTGGATCTTCATCTACCATGGGATCGAGAATCGGAGCAAGCGAAAACCGAACCCGTCGAGAGCCGCGATGCGTTAGTTGAGATCAATATCTCGATGATTCATTCAATTATTTTTTTTTTGCTCTTCCTCAAATTCTTTGGATTAACTGTGGTCAAATGGCTCGTTGTGATCGCTTGATTGGTGTGCATCCGCATGCGTGTAATGTTACTCCATGTTAATTGAACCTATAACTTATCCCTGTTTGAAACGTTCGATTTTCCCCCAAATCTTACCGGAATAGAACCGTTTTCAATGAATTCATGCGAAATTTATGTAAAAGTCCTACATAGCAAATGGGTCCGCACTCATTTTGAAAATGTAGAGACACAATAGCAGTTGGGTTGCTGATCCATAGCTTTTTTTTTTGTTGTAAATTGTCCTGATTTGATGGATATTCATGTATAGATATATGGTTGGAGCATGAGCATAATAGTGAGTATAGAGTATCCCTTTCTTCATGGAAAGAGGTAGAGGTAGAGCTAGAGAGAGCTAACGACAGGAAAGAGAGCTTATGTGTAAAATGAGTGGATCTAGTCCCCTCATACCCCTCTTGGGGGTTTATATGCATGAGTTGGGTAGAATGGAAAATTCTCATCCTACCCCTTAATAATTATAAAAGGTAGAGGTACATGGTACATTCCTTTGTACTATTAGGCCTACGCTATTAGTCACGGGGGCTGGACCACCTCCACAATAGTACTCCCTCGATAGTAAGTGTGGAGGTCCCAAGGGGCGAGCTGCTATGATGATTGCCTCAACCCCTCGTCCCCCGACAGTAAGCACAGAGGTCTCAAGGGGCGAGCTACCCTCTAGAACAGGGTTATTCTTTGACTGATCCTGATGTGGTCGTGGCAGCGCATGGAGGCAAAACATGTGTAAGCGGGGAGGTGGGAGTGCCCGCCTACATCTGGACGGCATGTTTCCGATTGGATGGCCAGGATCACGTATATCCACCAATTGCCTCTTGTTCACATGATATGTTGGGCATGTTCTTTTATGCTGCGTATTATGACTTTTGGCTGTAACTTATTAGTTTAATAAATAGTGATGACTAAAAGAAGCCAAAAAATTAAAAGTCGCTAACAAGACAAAAAGACCAAGCCATAAGTGGTTTTGGGCTATGGCTTATAGCTTAATTTTTGAATTTTGGCTATTTGCGAAAGATAGAACAGGGGAAAACAATCGTATGTGATTTTGACTGATATAGCTGAACTCAGTACATTTTTACTACAATCTTATTATTGACTTCGTCTTAAAAAATATACTACTTAAAAACTAATTATTATAGCATAAATCATAGGTAAAAAAAAGACATTCAATATTTTAAAGTAAGACAGACAGAGGGCGAATATTGCCAATACGGTGCCTTGCTTTTCTTCCACGGAGGAGGATCCGAATCCCATCATGCGCTGCCTGAATCCGAGAAGTGCGCAACTGTGCATTGAAAGTTTGGCAACAACCGTGAGTACATGCATGTGTCTTCTTGCACGGGAGAATCATGCACACAGCACAGCCAGCCCAGTGTCAGACAGAGCCCCCTTTTTTTTTCTCCCCACCCAAGCAAACAACACCCCAGTAAGTACCCAGAGAGGAGCGCCGGGATGGGAGTTCTCTGAGACGCGAAGAATCATCACACCCGTCTCCGTATAGTTTCATCACGACGCACCATAGCTTGGACACACAAAACAAGTCTGCGTTGTGTGATGAGGGAAGAAAGGCAAATGGGTGAGACGAAATGATCGCAGGTGCAGTGCAGTGCGGTCGCACCGGCGAACGCCATGTGCCCATCATGCCATGGGGAATGCAAGCTCCTGCCCTGGTGCCCTGCTCTGCCCGTTGCGTGACGCTCGAAGAAAGTCGATGCAATGCAGTCAGTGGAGGCTCGGTGGAGCCAAGCGAACTCATAGATTTTTACAAAATACTCTAAATATTATTAATATTTACAATAAAATATATAAAACTGTAAAGATTTTTTTAAAGAATTGACTACTTTGTGTTCTCGCTTGGCCACTGAAATGCAGTCATGCAGACGCACAGTTGCACAATACTTTTTATAAATTTTCGGATTTTGTAAGTATTTTTTTCGAATTTTTCAGAATTTTTTTGGGCCTTGTGGGACACGTGGCGGGTGCTGGGGCACTCCCGCACGCGCTAAATGCTGTGCCCCCAGCACCTGAGCCGCACCGATGAATATGTACATATTGCTACCTCAGAAGGTGACAGGAGTACCAGCACCACTATTCATCACATGTGGCTGTAATACAACTGCCAAGCACCCATCAAACATATGATTCCCTAAGAACGAGAAAAGTGAAGGAAAAAGATCAGTAAACAGTAGCCCATAGGCCATAGGCACTGGGTGTGGGAGCAATCTCAACAAGTTAGACATTGCTTATTCTCATTAAAACCATTTCTTTTGCGACGACTCATTAATACCGGTTGTTTCTTATGTTATTTTTTTTACTGAAATATATTGCTCCATGGTTCAATTTGTTGCCAGCTTTGTTGAAAATCAGTAATTTTCAGGCCGAGCTGCAAGAGTCGAACATCTGGGGTTAGGGAGAAATGTCCGGTGCTTCTCTCTTATAGTGCTACATCTCTGCTTTCCACGTGTAAAAGTTTCCAAAAACTCCCTAAAAATTTTGAGACGTTGAGAAGGACATATTCTATAGGCTCCTAAAATCTCAAGATCTAACTCAATCGCACTTAGAAGATATGAAGTTTACAAACAGTGAAAATAAATACCTAGAAGACATGAAGTTAACAAACAGCGAAAATAAATGCTGGTGAACAGTGAAAACACTATAATGAAGAATTTGCCTTTTTCATACCTTCGAAATGAAATCAAATTTGATTTTGAAAATTTACATGGCTATAGAATATACCCTCCACTACATCTCCAAAGTTTTTGGGATTTTTTAATAACTTTTACACATAGTAAGCATAGAAGTGGCATTGTAAGAGCAACTCCAGCAGGGCCCCTACTTGAGCCCTCATCCTACTTTTGAGGGCCGAGGGGCAAAAAACTCACTCCAGCAGTGCTCCTACTTGAGCCCTCAAAAGTAGGGGACTCTCAATTCTCCCCCTCGAGCCCTCATTCCTGGGGGGTCTGGAGGGAGCCCCTACATTTGAGAGCTCAAGTAGGGGCCCTGCTGAAGTGAGTTTTTTGCCCCTCGGCCCTCAAAAGTAGGATGAGGATGAGGGTGGGTCCTATGTGTCATCCCCTCTAAGAATGAATTTGAGGGTCCTGTTTTGAGGACTCCTGCTGGAGTGTAGCCCAAAAAACAGAGCCCTTAAAAGTAGGGAGAGCGCTCAAATAAAAAGTAGGGGCCCTGTTTTGAGGGCTACTGCTGGAGTTGCTCTAAGGGCTGGAAGCACCATGTTCTCCTGCGGTTAGGGCAAAGCCCTTACTCTTGGCGACTGCCAGAAACCATCAGCAACAAACCCGAAAATCAAAATGGGTGCCTGGGAAGGTTATAGCCCACCAGAGGCAAGATAAATCCTAAATGGTACACTATTGCCCGACCAAGGGGCAATATGTCTGTAGAGCGCAGGTCAGTATTTTCTCCCGTGTGTGAATTCGAAACTTGGCAATACGAAGTTTAGTTCAATAAGTAAATTCATGAGGTAGAGAAATAAGATAAACTGAGAACAGCAGCAACAGGATACTTACTTCTCCACCCTCTTGCTGGCTCCATTTTGAATAGCAGTTGGCTGTTTTAGCTTCCTCACTCTCCTGCTGCTCAAGAAGTTGAGCACCTCTTTTTGCCTTTACCTCTACACCCTTCAGATATTTTGTAGGATTGCCTTGACTGTCGTAGTAGTGTCCAATAATTTTACCAGCAAATCTGCATTGCACATTGGAATATTACTACGGAATATGCCATCAATCAAGTAAATCTTTTATTACATGATCTACTACTTCCACAATAACTTTAACATGTTCACACGGCATAGGCATCTAACATTAACAATACCACATAAGTAACAGATATGGAAACATTACAAACAATCAAACATTGAATAGAATAGAGAGATCGTATGAATCTCTGATCCTTATGGTTGACCAGAGCGGAAGGGAAAATAACATCAAGAGCATGAAGATGCACTTTTAAATGAATTCCTCATATTCAGAAAGAAATCACATGAAATGAAAATAACTCTGATCAACCAATGAAAAAAGAAGCTCACTTGTATCTCTCAAAGTAAAATTTCCTCCAGTCCACAACACTATTTACCTCAAAGGAAGTTAGAAACCTATAATATTAAATAATTCAGAACAAGAAAAGAGAAAAATGAAAACTTTGTGTGTGATATTAAGTTAAAAAGTACATACATATAAGAAACACCTCCAAAATAAATATCCATGTTTATACTAAGTTGCTGGTTTCCATCAGTAGTTAATAAAATATACATGAGACCAAGATGTAACGACCTTTTCATTTCTTTGACAATGTTAGTGATTCACCATGTCAACATAAATATTTTCTACACATGTTCGCACCAATGTCCATGCAAGCTAGAAGCACATAACTACATAAGAAGAAATGTTTAATTACTATGAATTTCACATAAGAAAAAGTTTGGTAATTGGTATGTTGATCAAGCAATCTGTTAACTAGGACTTGAGAGAAGACTTGGAGCAAGAGGCCAAACAACTTTATTGCACATATTATAATTGAAGTTAATAATATTCTTATCCCTAGACTTCTTAACTATAGTCCTTTTTAACAATTTCTCCCTGGCCATCTAGCTGTAAGCTTAAAAGGATTTTATAGGTTGTACAAGAATTATGAGTCGCCTCCAAGCAGTGCCTGGCGTCAGTGCGGGACATGCTGGTGGAGCTGGACGACGGCGACCCACTGGTCGGGGTGGGACTGGGTGCGCAGGTGTCACAGAGGCGGTCGTGGACAACGAACTTGACGGGGTGGGTCTGCTCGAGGACGACACTGTGGAGGACCTCAAAGCGGAGGTGGAGGCGCTTGGAGAACCATGCCAGCGATGGTGACACGGAAGGAGACGACCTGGCGGCGACGGAGATGAGGGAGTCTTGCATGGTGGCGAGGCGGGCGTGGGGGAAGATGCCTGGCTCTGGTGGGCTCGCCCCGCCAGGACACCGCCCCTTCCCGCCTCCTCCAACGGTGGTGGTGGCGGACGGGATGACGACTTCCGGTCGGACATCAGGAGGAACCAGTCGGTGAGGTCGGTTGGCGCCGCGGGGACAAAGTCAGGCGCAAGGCCCAGCCCATGCCCATGACACTCTGATACTAGATTAGTATGATCTACAGATCGGAGATGGCAACTACGTGTCACCGGCGGACACGGCCGGGCAGCCCTGCGCCCAGGTGCTGTGGTGAAGATTCTCTGTTGGGGACTGAACCTTACAAATAACAAAAATTCAGCACCTCTATTTATAGTGAATCCATGAGGACAGGTTCAACCAACAGATAAGTAGCGGAATTAACAATAAGAACATGCACAAAGTGACACAGCGATTTACGTGAAAAACCTCCTCGATGTGAGGAGTAAAAACCACGGGGGTTGCGTAGTCCACTCCCAAATCTTCCACTATAATCAGCAATGGGTACAAGGAGTCTTCTCTAGAACATCTAGAGGTACATCACAGCAACAACAACATCATCAAGATATAATCTTGGCATCATCATCAACTACCACACACAATTAACAAGAGGTACACTAACAGCCAAGCAAAGAAGATACAGTTTCTGTCCCCTTCAGTTATCAGTTCATATCTTGTAAACCACAGATCCAATAATGTGAAATTTTGCAAAAACGTGGATTCACAAGTCCCTAACAAGCTGTCAAAATTTCAGCTAAATCGAACATCATTTGAACCTCCAAATAGATCATCTATCAAAACTGCACAATGCTGAATCTGCTGCAACCCGAACTGAGAATACTGCTCTAAAGTCTGATGTTCCCCTATTCCAATCTTCAATCCAACCATACAAATGGAAGAGTATCAAGTTAAGAATATACTGACCAAGTTTGAGCTCGATCCGATGACGTTTGGTACTCCGATCGATGTTTTGATGAAGGCTACACAGGACCACTCGAGCTGGGACAGATCTCCTCTTCTTCTTTTTCTCTTCTCTTTTTCTTTGTTGTGTGGTGTGTGTGTGTGTTGTTGTCTACTACAGCCCCCCTCTATCCAACAGCTAAAGGAGGAAACTAGGGTTTTCTTCCCCTCACCAAGGAGGAGGCATCTGAACCATTGATCACGAGAGCAATCAACGGTTCACAGGCTCTCAGTTTTATGGACTGGCATTTGGGCTTCTTCTCCATGTGGAGGGAGTTTAGCCCAACAGATTCTACCGATAAACATAAGACGGAAAAACAAGAGATCAAGATGGGGAAGAAGACTTTATTTCTTGCTTCCCAATATATGAGTAAGACTCCCCTTTTCTTATAGAGGTAATCTCATACTTAATTAAGGAATCCTATCTTCTATTTAAAACTAATACTTATCTTTGGCTAATATAACTAAAAGATAGCAAGTACTATAATAGATGGACTCGAACTCATCTGTTTGGCTAACTTGCACATCAATTGGATTGCGCCGATGAAATCTCCTTGTTTCTGCGCCGCTGATAAGGAATTCCCCGCATAACAGTAGGGTGGACTCACGTGTCATTGAAATATTAAGCATTTTCAATTTATAATATAAAAATGAAGGTAGACCGTGCCTCGTTTTGGCTAGCTGAGATCTAATATGGCATAAAATTTCAACATAAAAGTTTTGAAAAAATATAGATGTACTTCTAAATTTACTCTATTCTTGTGTAAAATTTCAACTTCAAAGTCAGACTATGTTGAGGCAAATAAAAATGAGAAAATTATAAGCATGGGAGTGAAAGTACCAATTATAGGCAGGGGATGTCTTTTCAGTAAATGTAAGACAAGTTTCATACTCTCTCACATACATAACTGATAGATTGATAGGTGGAATGCAAAAACATACCAAGGAGTTAAATTTAATAGCAGGGAATGCCTTTTTAATAAATGTGTTTTGTACTTGGGGAGACTCTTGAAGAGCAGAAGGTAGCAATTGTTGAAGTCTATGTTGCCGCACGAAACTGATCCGTGCACCAACAAGATAATTGATGGAGAAACAAGATCTACTTTAATCTAGAGACTAAGAAAACAAAGGTACGAAAATAATATTGTGTCGATTGTCTGATCTTTTTTTTTGCAATCGGCCTTACCCTTTATATTTATAGGGTGCCTAGTCTATAGCAAATAAAATCGGCATCAAATCAAGATCTATGGCAAGTAAAATCGGCATCAAATAAAACAAATTAATCACACCCGCTAATGCCCGATTTCTTTCCTTGCTTCTCCGTTGCCGAATCCTCTGCAGATAACTTCCCATAACGATTCGGTATTCCCAAATTTTCCGACCGCTTCTCGTTATAACTGTCAGAGTTTCCAATTTGCGGTCGAACTCCTTGAGACCATCTTTAGTATGGTCGCAGCCTTCAATATAGTCGTAGGCTTCTTCGTGGTTATAGACCCCAACGTGATCGTAGCCTCCAACGTGGTCGTAGTCTTCAACATGATCGTAGACTCCACCATGGTTGTAGACTCCAACGTAGTCGTAGACCCCACCGTGGTCGTAGACTCCATCGTGGTCGTAAACCCCACCGTGGTCGTAGCCTCCAACGTGGTCGTAGCCTCCAACATGGTCGTAAACCCCACCGTGGTCGTAGCCTTCAACGTGGTCGTAGACCCCAACGTGGTCGTAGCCTCCAACGTGGTCGTACACTCCACCGTGGTCGTAGACCCCAACATGGTCGTAAACCCCACCGTGGTCGTAGCCTCCAACGTGGTCGTAGCCTCCACCATGGTCGTAGACTCCAACGTGGTCGTAAACCCCACCGTGGTCGTAGCCTCCAACGTGGTCGTAGACCCCAACGTGGTCGTAAACCTCTCGGGAGACATTCGACCATGCCCAAAGTGGTCGTATACGCCACAACGTGGTCGTGGAGCTATCTGGCGGCTGCCGACCACGACCAATGTGATCATAATGACTTTCGATCACGGCCAAAGTGGTCGTAATTCCTTCTGGTGTCCTTCGACCATGGTCAGAATAGTCGTACACCTCTCGGGAGACATTCGACCATGCCCAAAGTGGTCGTATACGCCATAACGTGGTCGTGGAGCTATCTAGCGGCTGCCGACCACGACCAATGTGGTCATAATGACTTTCGACCACGGCCAAAGTGGTCGTAATTCCTTCTGGTGTCCTTCGACTATGGTCAGAATAGTCGTAAACCTCTCAGGAGACATTCGACCATGTCCAAAGTGGTCGCATTCGCCACAACGTGGTCGTAGAGCTTATCCGACCACTCGCTTAACACTTCACCCGGTTCTGACCATGGACAGTGTGGTCGAAAATGATTCGATGGGCAGCCGACTACGACCAAAGTGGTCGTAAATATTTCAATGAGCAACCATATAGTCAACCGAATTAATAAAACAACAATTCGGCTATTTTGATCATCTAATGCATAAATATGCTAGTATCATTTTTCACTATCAACAGTCTACTTAACATGGAGGGCATATCAGTGGATCAACAACAGCAGGATTAACACAAACTTGGTCTCAATTCTGTGAAATGATCAACAAGAGATTCGCTGTTGAGCAAGATATGATGTTGTGGAATCATTCAGAGCTTTATCTCAATTGGGCATAGTTGAGTCTTACATAGATAAATTTGAGGAAATGATGACCCTAGTGAGGAGGAACAATCCCACACTGCAGGAAGGATATTTCTTGGAGTAGTTCATTTTAGGATTGAAAAATCATATCAAAGTTCCTCTGAAATCCTTAGCACCCAGAAATTTGGTGGAAGCCTATGCACATGTAAGAAATTTGGTTGGGAGGAAATTGAGTTTGGGGTCTGCTGAAGTTTCTGAAGCCGGAGGTCCTAGCTAGCAACTGGATGGACCAGATCTCTCCTTACCCCTTCATTTAGTGTTATCGAGTGCTACAAATCTTTTCCGTTACTGTTTACAGTAACTGTCGCTTATGTTCATCGTCAAACCTGAAAACTCTGTTGGATGGTGTCGCTGTCATCATGTGGGAGGTGGCGTACTCCATATAAGCCTTCCTTGATGTATCTTTTTGTTTTCACGGATGAAATGAAACCCTAATCCCAACTACTTTTTCTTTTGTTCATTGCTTTACTTTTCTGTACCTTTCCAGTTATCGAATTCTTTTTGATTTAATCTTTTGAAATCGATTGATTCAGAACCCCATCTCATTGGGATTAGACACACAGCTCGGCCTCAGCGGTCGGTGGGGTGTGGCGCGGTGTCACCAAGCAGACGGAAGGAGAGGCCGTGGCAAGAGAAGGTGTTCTTGTTATTTCGATTTGGGCTATTGGGCCACGCTAGCAGTTGGCCTGATTCTATGTAAGCCCCACTCGGTGGAGAACCCTTCGCCTTTGTGACTATTTGCAAGGCAGTTTCACCTCACGGCTCGGTGGCGATGGGCGACCAAACCAGCTAGCGGAGGCGGCCATAATAAACATATTTATAGACAATATTGATCGTGTGCCCCACATATGCTACCTCGGAGTTGTATTTCTATCACTCTGTGGAGTTGTATTTCTATCACTCTGTGTAATGTGGAAAAGGCACCGTGATACCGGCCAAGTATCGATATATCATAACTAGCAAGTCTGAATAGTTCTTTTGATTATTGTGTGTGAACTTCAAGTATTCTCTATCAGCCAAAGGGAAAACAAATGAAAATAACATGGCAGAATTATTGCTTATCACTCAATTCAACTGTTATTGAACCTTTTTGCCTATCACTGTAGATGGTTGTCAGCAGTGACTTGAAGAAGGTTGCCTTGTTTGGTTGTCCATCTGTTGAGCGAAGAACAGTCTTTGCATCCAAAAGATCACGAGCTTTGTAGGTTCAACATGATAAAAAATATGTAATTTACCTTACGAATCAATGTATTCTATAATTTCGTATTCTTCCAAGTCTTGTGCTTGTGCTTGAGCTTCTCCTTCCTAGACTGGTTAGTCTACAACGTCGTGTGCTAGTGCAGAGCAAAAGATACAAATCAATTTCGTGCTTGAAGGATTGAGCTAAGAATAAAAAAGAAAGAAAATAAAAAGTAAAATCCAAAAGAATCAAATAAAATAGGTTTAGGGATTATAGGAGGCTGGTTTGGAAAAATGGAGCTAAGAAATGGATAGATGGGTTCGAAACGATCGAAATGGATGTATATATGTATTTTGGAGTTTTGTGAATGGCAACAGGTTTGGTACTGTTCATAGCAGGTTTTGTTGTTCATAGCAGGTTTAGTTCTTATCGGGTTGTCGCAGCGTACTCGAAGAACAAAGGAGTTTTGAGTACTTGGGTGGCTTCGGGTACGACTACGAAGTCAGTGGACGGTCGAGGTTCGACTTTGAGTGCAAAGTCGGCGGAGATCGGATGGTGTATGAGTTGCTGCGAAGATCGGACGACGTCTGAGTAGATACGGAGATTGGACGATGTCTGAATGGCTTAAGAGCATCGAACGACATACGAGTGGTGTTGCTCAGGAGCGGTGTGGTCGAAGTTTCTCTCGATTACAAGGTGGTCGGAGAATTCAAGCGGTGGAGCGGTCGGAGAATTCAAGCGGTGGAGCTGTCAGAGAATTCATGCTTGAAACAACAATTGGTGACCATAGGTGGGTTCCTGGGGCCACGAGGATTCCATTTTTGGGCTCGGGAGCGGCTGGAAGTCAAGCAAGCGTGGCGGTGAGGTCTTCTCTTTGGACTTTTGAATGAAATAGACTGAATAGCAAGAATTGAAGATTGGCTTACTTTGGGGTCTTCTGACGATCATCGGCGATGCTTCGGTCGAGGGCTCAATTGGGGGTGTGTGGCTCACCTTGGGCATCGGTGTTTTCAAATGGAGAGGCTCGGGGGTTTAAATAGGCGCGAGTATGGCGGTTTGGCATAGGGGTAAGGCTAAGGTGGCAGAGGCGCGTGGCAGAGGTTGGGAAGGTGCGGGAGGGCGTGGCACGGTTGGCAGAGGGGAGGTACAAGCTACCTCAGGTGCGACATTGTGGTGGTCAAAAGGTGACGTGGTGTGTCAGGTCAGTTGTGATAGAGCTGGGACCAGAGAGAAGGCAGAGAGGATGGTGGGGCGGTAGGGGTGAGGTGGGTATGGCGCTTGGCCAGGTGAAGGTCGCGGCATTAATGGGAGGGTGTGCGGCGGCTTGTGCTGGCGGCAAAGAGATATGAGGCGCACGAATTTGCTGCACGGTGTTGTCAGCCGTAAAACAGGGCAGAGAGAGTGGGATGGGCAGAGGTGGCGATGAGCTATGTCGGCTGCTCTGACGTGTGGCAGAGGCAATTAAGAGAGGGTCAAAGGCAGGATAAGCGAGGGTGTACGGTCTCTGACCTCTGGTAGAGGCATGGCAACGGCGGGAAGAAACGGGAAGAAGTGGTGGCGAAAATATCAGGGCAGTGGCGATATTTTCGATTGCTGAACAGTGCTCGCACGAAAAACAGCCGAAGCGGTGATGCGGCAGGGAGAGCAGGGCATGGTTGGCTGGGATAGGTGCGAGGTTTAGCCAGGATTCAATACAAATCAAAACTAAATAAGAATTCGAATTACTTTGAAAGTCAGTTTTGTTTCAATACTGTTGGAAGTAGACCAAATATACGGCTTCAATTCTCCCGGTACTTGTTATCTTTCTTTTGGTTGTTGGACGTGGGTACAACGTGGCTTTAATTTGATGATATCTGATGCCCCCCCCCCCCCCAACAAAAAAAAAGAGATTTTGAGACTATTATCAGAACCTGCTGAAAATTGTACCAAAAACCAAAAAAAAACTCAACTACTAGAAAATGGTGTTGAAGTACAGGTTTGATGAATGAGAAAGGTACGACGTACAAGATTTGCTAAAATAAATAAATATGTGGCCACCTTTAGATCTGACAGCTAAAGTTCGCAATAAGGAAAACAAAAGCATGGAAACATTTGCATATTACAAAACTTTTTTCCTTTTTTTTGCAGACACTCGATAAAAGCTAGGACTAATTCAGGTTCCAAGTTCAGACGAGTACAATGAGAAAAAAAATGTACTGCGTGATGCTCAAGTACTATTGTTCTGTGCAAATTAGTTCGAGCAATGTGTGGAAAAGAAAGGCTTTCCAAGAAGTTACTACGCAACATTGTTTGTCGAAACAATTAATCAGTGTTCCAGAGTTACTGGTTATTGCCGGCAAGAGAACAGATCGATAATGCATTGACATGATGTAGGAGGAGACCAACAAACACACACGAATGAAAGTAAACTAATCCAAATCTTTTACTAATCACGAGCACTAATGCCCAGCTTTTTTTTGTCTCCCTCCCTCAAACTTAAGCCAAGAAACTAAAAGCACACAAATAATGTGTTAGTTATGAAGTCCCTGTGTGGGGAGGCAAAGATCAGAATCAATGATATGAAGCAACATATTTTCTTTTCATTGTGAAATTATAATGACAGGAAACTCTTCCCCACGATCTTGCCAACTCTTTCACAACCATATTTTTTTCTTTATTGCCAACTACAGTCCTACCATCCGAGTTTCTCGTTTTGTCAAGTTCATCATCCAATGCAAATAACTCATATAAGACCACCCCTGTAAATTACTCTACCAGTCACCTAATCATGGGCTTATTTACTCCAATCATTCATATGTACTCTTTAGGCTCATTCATTGCATCCGTTCCAATCGCCCCACGGACGAAATCGTGTATTTTATATGCATTTTGCTCCTCATTTTTCTATTCCATCGTTGCGCGAATTTCAGCGGACTCGATTAGCTGTCTAGCATCTCCAACTGGAACGAATTGCCCCAAAATGCCTCGAATTAAACTATGCACCAAGCTGATGTTGAAAGGGCAATGGTTTGAGTCAGGGCGGAGCTACACTCCGAGTAGGATAGATTTTAGCCTGAGGTGTGAAAAAATATCTAGTGTACAGTCCGGGTAAAATCAGTCTAGCCTGAGTAATATTTTTATGGGAGTGACTATTGCACAGGCGACTGAAACTTTTTTATCTTTCAATCACCTGAAGTTGCACTTTGAATCACCTAAAGTTGCAGCTGTTTTTTTGGAGGGGGGCTGCAATTTCAGTTGATTGAGAGTGCAACTTCAGGTCACCTGAAGTTGCACTCTGAATCACCTAAAGTTGTAGCTGTTTTTCTTTTGGAGGGGGGCTGCAATTTCAGTTGACTGAGAGTGCAATTTCAGGTGACTGAAAGATAAAAAAAATTTCAGTCGCCTGTGCAATAGCAAAACTGTGTTTTTATAGTCCAGCACAAATAGTCTAAATTATTCCATCATTGAGCTTGGGGCGTAACTAAATCCTGGCTCCGCCACTGGTCAAGTTGTACGCGCGAACATTCCGTTTCTGAACCGAAAACTAAAGAGTAGTGCTACCACTATAAATACTGACACGCGTATCGCCATTTACAAGATACTTAGCCATTAGCGTCTAGCACCAAAAGATGGAGTACTCCGAGGCGAGCTGGCACTCGTTTGATCCGTTAGTCGCCGTTGAGGACCCCGAGGCGATGGCGCAAATGCTCGGGGTGCAGTACTTCGGTAATGAGCAGGAGCAACAGAAGCAACCGGCTCCACCGTCCATGTACTGGCCTGGCCATGAGGCTGACCAGCACTACAGTTCAGCACCATGCTACATGCAGCAGCACAACGAATCTGGTGCAAGCTACTACCATGGGTACTACAACAGCAGCACCATGACCGGGGACTTCTTCGTTCCGTTGGAGCATATGGCCGATCCGAGCTTCATGGTTGATCTGAACCTCGAGTTTGAGGACCAGGACAGCGCCGGCAAGACGTCGGCGTGCCAGAGAAAGTTTAAGGATCAGAAGGACGAGAGTACCACGGACACCATTCCAAGGAAGAAAGCACGCTCCACGGCAATGACGGTAAGTGTCATGAACTCATGATCGAAGGACAGCAACATATTTATCATTAGTGCATCAGAATCAGATTAGGATACCTGACCTTGTCTCAAAAGAAGATTAGGATACCTGACGATATCGGTGTCTGTCTGATGCAGGTGCTGAAGAAGGGTAAGAATGCGCCGTCCAAGAAGGCGCAGAAGGGCGCGTGTAGCCGAGGCAACCAGGAGGAGAGCAACGGCGACGGCAATGTGCAGAGCTCAAGCAACTACCTATCTGACGATGACTCGCTGGAGATGACCGCGTGCAGCAACGTGACTTCCGCGTCCAAGAGGTCGTCGTCGGGAGGTGAGCGCGGTGCGAAGGCGAGGGCTGGACGCGGGGCGGCGACCGATTCGCAAAGCCTATATGCCAGGGTACTGTAATTGGCATAAACGAGAATGATGTTGCATAGTTTGACTACGTAATTGTTGCTGTTCTGAATCTGAAGTTTGTTCTGCTTTTGGTACAACAGAAAAGGAGAGAACGGATCAATGAGCGGCTGAAGATTCTGCAGAACCTTGTCCCTAATGGAACCAAGGCAAGTTATTCAAATCATCAGACCGAAACAAAAATGGTAGAAATATCTAGGAAAAACGTTGTTCAAATGCATGCAAGACGTGGTTTTCAGGTGGACATCAGCACAATGCTCGAAGAAGCTGTTCACTACGTCAAGTTCTTGCAGCTCCAAATCAAGGTTGGTTCTTGCAAAGTTCCAATTATACTTTAAGAAGATACGAGTGATTTTTCACAGACCATGCATTTTACTTCAAAATATGTATCTCTCTTACATTACAGTGATCATTGATCATCAGAAAACTGCACCCGACTTCTGTAAACTGCAGAGTATTACGATGTTCTGAACAATTAGATCCTGATCGTTTCTCGCTCTGTACAGCTATTGAGCTCGGACGATATGTGGATGTTCGCGCCGATCGCTTACAACGGGGTCAATGTCGGCCTCGACCTCAAGATCTCTCCACCGCAACAATGATCGAAGTCTGAGCCGACGCTGAAGCAATGCTTCTTGGCACTTCGTAGT
This sequence comes from Dendrocalamus latiflorus, assembly GCA_017311315.1. Classification (NCBI taxonomy): domain Eukaryota; kingdom Viridiplantae; phylum Streptophyta; class Magnoliopsida; order Poales; family Poaceae; genus Dendrocalamus; species Dendrocalamus latiflorus. The sequence goes on from CM029651.1 coordinate 49,506,107, forward strand.
GCACATATACACACATTGATTCTTCTTCGTTTATATATTTTTTTCCTTCTTGGATTCATTTGATTTATCACCCAAGGACAGCCAATTCATATATCTTATTGATAAATTTTTGCCATCTCCCCCCTTGCCTCCTCGAACAGCAAATTAAAGAAATCCTGTAAAGAGAATAATTCTGTTTCGGCATTGGAATGGGACAATGGAAAACCAGCTCTTTGTCAATTTTATCTGGGTTAACTCGTAACCAAAAGACGAGTGTAATTTGAGATGTATGATTAAAAAAGAACTGTAAGAATATTAGCAAAAACGCGGAGATTTGAGACGATGCTGGCTGATTTTAAGGAGTAGTGATGCTGGTGGAGTGGTGGTACGAACATGTGATCAGTTAACCAAAAACACTATAGTAAACGTAGGCAGGTTTAGTACCACATCACTCATCAAGTAATTCCAAGACCTCTATATAAGTAGTCTGGAAAGCTACTTGCCATCGTAGCGCCCAAAGGTGGCACAAGAAATGGTGGGTCGTAAGATCTAGCATATGTGACATTCATGCAACTCAGCGCAGTTGCCAACCAAACAAGCTTGACATGTGCATTTAGCCATATATATTTTACCAATTTCTACCATACCTAGTTATTACCTACTATAGCATGTAATTGTTTTAAGATTACAATAGTTGACACACACTAGGATTCAAGCGTAGGTCGCTGAATAAATCCTGAATTTAATCAGTAGCTCACGAAGCGTAGGCACGTTTTTTCTCACTAAACGGCACGACAGCGGAGCTAGCCATCGGAGCACAGGTTGGTCCTCACTATAGGGTTTATTCTTTTTATATGTGGCTTATAGCTTTTAGGTATGAGTTATTAATCTAATAAATAATAATTGTTAAGAGAAACCAAAAATTATTGCCCATAGATGCAATTGACAGATCCATTGTTTATCAGGCCCAAATCGATAGGCATCATTGAGCTCAGCCCATCACTTGTGCTGGCCAAATCTCTCACCCCACCACCCACCCGAACTCCTTAATCCTCCATGACAAGCGGTCAAGCCCAACCTACACGAACAGCCCAACGGCAGCCCAAGTCCGCCGCGCCCGGCCTCCCTGCTCCTCGCTGGCTCGTCGCGCCGTCTCCCTCCCTCCGCTCTGCTACCGCGCGGTCTCCGGCCCGATTCCCGCGAGCTCGCTGCGAGAGGGGCGGGCGGGCGCCAGGAGGGTGCTGTACCGCGCGACCGAGCTGATTTGGGGATCTAGCTGATCGTCTGTGCAGCTGGAGGTTGCCACCGTGGTGGTCGGAGCAGTGAAGGGTTGGGCTTGGACATCCCCGTGAAGGTAATTGCTAGGTCTTGTAGTTGTAGAGCTTGCTTTCTATTACGTGATATTGTCAGTGTTGGGTCGCCAGATTGGACGGCTACTGTGGATACCTGTTGCTGCAAGGGCTCGATTTCTGAAGCCGGTGAGGAAATTTGTTAGGACCTAAGCATTTTTTTAAGGTTGCCACACATTGGAGGCTGAGTTAACCTGCTGAAGTTTTTGTTGTGTAGTTGCTGGGCAAATATTTAATTTAATGATAATTACTCACTTGAGGGGTTGTGATTGAGTGATAGCATAGTACGCTATAGTGGCACAATTTGGTATTACTATGAGTCTGTCATAGTTTCATATGTCAGCCCTGGCCATCCTCAATTTCTAGTTCCACCACTATATGTATGGTTGAAGTAAGATAATCGATTTATCCATGTTTTTTGTTGGTTGTTTTTCATGTGAGACGTCAAGCTTCACCCATGTTTCATCATTGAAGCAGTGTAGTTCAAGTAGCGAGTTTATGTTGTGCAGTCAACAATTTAATCCGATAAAGTCTTCCTACTGAGGAATTTGGGCGTAATTTTAGAAACTTAATACTTGAATCACTTTGTTTACTTATACTAGAGTTTCTTTGGCATGTCAAACTATGCAGCGTTGGCAAGAAATTTTCAATCTCCAGTCTTGTTCAACTTCACAGTCAACTCTTTGTAAGTTTTTTTAAAAAATATATATGGTTGCCTCTCCTGTATGACACTAGAAAATACATCTTGCCAAATCTTTGTAGTTGAATTGGCATTAACACATCACTAGCTCTAATTTTATTGGCCATTTGATCGCCTGTTAATTGAAAAAATTGAACTACTTATTTTCTTTGCATAGTCATGTTTCTCCCAAATCTCAATTGAGCTGTAAATATCTGCAACATGTTTGTGTTTTAATCTGTTTATCCATCTAACATCATTTTTCATACTTGGGATATCTCCAATCAATTGTAATCACAGAATTCTGAGATTTTTTATTCACATTTGTAAAAACTAAAAACAAACTTAAGCAACGGTCAATGAGACAATGACAGATAGCAGTGCCAGGGAGGAACTTTGCATAAGGTGACACTCTGAATTAGTTGCATGTTTGAAAAGGCTTTCTTTAGATAACAAAACATATGTTACGTGTGGCACACATTTTTAGATTGGATTACACAGCATACAATGGACAGTCTGCTAGCTTGACTAGGCTATTGTTATTAGATAACACAAAGAACGTATTACATGGCATTTATATATTTGATAATTGTACAACAGATGAACAAATGGAGGCTTATTTCTAGCTTGATTTGAAATGTTTGTCTAATAGACCATGTCTAACTTGATTCGAAATGATTTGCTAATAGACCATGTAATTTGCAGGAAGCAGTATCAAGTTTTTTTGGTGATAATGGAACCAAAGCATTCAGCTGAAATGTCCAGGTACAATTTCTTTACTATCTTTTAGCATTAAATTAATCATGATTCCAATTCATTATGTAACATAAAAGGGGTCTGCAGGCATTTGGGCAAGCAAAATGATGCCCTAATGGAAACATACCGGGCAATGTCACATGAGTTGCACAAACTTCAGGTGAGCCGTAGATAGTAAAATCCATTTTGTTGAGAATGCACCTTGGTTTAATATTTTTAGATAGTTGCTACCATTTTACTCAGGTAGAAGAAGAAACAATCATGCACAAGTTATATGAGCTTATGTCTGCAGAAGGGCTTCTTCCAAAGGTACATTGCTGACCTACATGCAAATGATTTGGAAGGATACACTGTTCGTGCCAATGCTCTGACCATTCAGTTGGAGCTGTTGAGCTCAGCATCATTCTGCTGTTAAGCCAACCGATGAAATTTCGTTGAAAACTAAAAGATATAGCGCAGAAAATAATAGATAAAAGAACGAGGAATTTGGAAAGATAAGAGGAACTTAATTTATCATATTGCTGAAAGTGTTACAGGTTTAAAGTTCTGTGTTATTAGTTATTATTTGCAAATGGTAGTCTTTACCTATTGCTTAGATATTTTTAATCCTTCTATTTTAGGTTAAAGAAATGACTGGCAAAATAGCTGTCTTTGCTGAGAACTTCTCATGTGGAAAACACAATTTATTCTTACTAAACATTCTAGAGCTTGTGTTCCTCTTCTACTGCTCAAGCAATTTATCATGCATGTTTACAGAACAAAAGGAGATGCTGACAGACGTAGCATACTTTCGTAAAACAGTTGTACCTCAGTATTGAACTAAAGTAGCTTGTTTCTAGCAACCGTTCTACATTTAAATTAGGCTAATGTCAAACCTATGTGCACATATGTATGTTGACACTTCCAGAACTAATTGCCTCCATTAGATGCTTCTTATGCTTATGTTGCTTGTATACTCCACTTTCTGTCTTCTACATTTAGACACAATGATCAAATGACTGCACTGCTATGCTGACTGCCTCTTCTAATCAGTTCTCTAATAATTAATGCAGCGCAAGAAAGAAAGGCAACTGGAGAAAGCTGGGGAATCGACTCAGGAAAACGAAGAACGGGAACCATAGAAAGTCTAATGTGAATTTGCAATAAGATATTACATGGGGATACGAGTTCAGCTGAAGAACTAGATAGATGGTTGTTATCTTCTCCGTCGCAATTTCCCACCATCACAGCTTGGGTGATGACTGCTTTTAAATTCCCACAATGATGGTTTTACAGTGGAGAAATTTGGTCTCAACTCCAGATGTTAGCATGCTCTAAGAGTTATCCAAACTGCACAATTGAATATTGAATCTGACTATTGTTCCGTGAGGAATCGACAGCAGACCGGAATCGGTTCCTTTTCGTGCTTATGTATCTGAGATTCCTATATTTTTTAGGTAGGTTTACTGTAGAGCTAGTAGTTCTCAGACGCTTAAACTTGTGTGATTACACATGAATTTTGTGTAGTTTGTTCGTTACTCGTTAGCACTTGGCATTGTGAACTGCGATCTGATTCTTGCAATACCACTTCAACGCGCCAGAGCAATGTATCATCGTTCTATATTTTTTTCGCTTTACTTCGAGCGTTTGGCTTCTGTGAAACCACGCGAGATAGCATTGACTGATATACATTTGTAAGGCTGAATCGCTTGAACGCAATCGATATTCACTAGGCAGTCGTAAAAAAGTTCTCAAACTGCCTCCGCAAAATATCCGAAGCACCGGAATGATCAGTGGACGAATGACATTACCATATACAAAGAAACAAAGAAATAGAAGGGAAATTGAGGCATAATCTCTATGTCGAACATAGCTATGTTAAATATATTACAATTAAGGGTTGAGTTGACAAAAGCAGAGTGGCACAGCCGAAGCGTGGTGGCCTCTAGGATCGAATCCTGGCTCTGATAATGGGTCTGTTCTTTTTGGCTACGGCTTGTGGCTTTTGGTCTGTTCTGATAATTGAGCGTAAGAAAATAAATCACAATGACACGATTTCCTTTTACCATGATGTTCAGAGACTTTCCAGTCTTCCTTAGTCCACGTTGAGGTAAGCACAAATAAATTGGACCAGCTCCACAAACTAAGCCAAACACGTCAATTCTACTAGTGGTAGTTCTTTTTCACTCCAGATAGGTGAGTTCCAACCTTCATAACACATCGGAACTCCTCATGGTCTTCTTTAAAAAGATTACTAGACATAATACCTCAAACGTCGTTTAAGAGTCGACAACATCTAAGAGTAATAAGTCAAGCTCCTTACTTGACTCTCACCGTGTGCAATAAATGCACAACCTCAAGTAGATACAAAATCCACCTCTAGATACAACACATGCAACTAGAGACATCACTCCTTACTCACAAGGTGTAACACATGCATAATTGAGAAGAGAATCTCACATTAGCTTAAGAGAATGAAATAGAGTGCCAAAAGATGGTATCCCAATCGGCTAAAAGGGTATTTATAACCCTCACCACAAAAACTAGTCATTGGAGACGAAACTTAGGAAACCCGGTACTATCGTAGGCACAAGAGCCAATACTACCACTCCCCTCATAACGGCTATAAAACTAGCCGTCACAGCCACTATTGGTAGTACCACCCACAGGGTCCGGTACTACCGCTCGGTCCGGTCAGACCACCATGAAGGCCGGTCATATCGCAAGATTTTAAACCAGAAATTGGCGTTTTCTGGAAAATAGCTACCGACAACAAATGCCCGGTAGTACCATGCCACACAGGCCGGTACTACTGGAGGCTGATCTAAATGCTCACACAGAGCCGGTCTAACCACCACAGTCATACTACCATGCACAAGCTGGTAGTACTAGATGCTAGTCTGACAGCTCACATAGAGCCGATACTACTGCTCTGGCATACCGCCTTGTATTTTCTACCAAAGACAAGAGTGCATATATTTCAACAAATTTATAAAACACATTCACAAATTATAGTACCATACACATAAGGATCAAGTCATGATTCCCAACAAGTTGTAAAACACATTTGTACACTTTTGGAATCATGGCACAAGGTGTAGGTACATAAATTCAACATGTTTGCAAAACACATTCGCAAACCTAAGTCACATGATACTAGAATTATGCATGAGTTTCAACTATTTGCAAAACACATTCGCAAATATAAACCTTATGCCACAAGGAGTAGGAAATAGGGACTTCAAACATTTGCAAAGTATAGTCACATGCTACAAGGATTATATGCATGAGCCTCAACTATTTACAAAACGCATTCACGCATAATAGCATCATACCATAGAGAGCTAGAGTAAGTGGTATTGAGCTATCAACATATGATAAGACTCAATCTATAATACAAGACTCCTTATAATAGTACGTCAATCCTATATTAGCAATTTGGTCTTCCAACCAAATACCAAAGACTGGTAAAAGAGTAGAAACATATCCTTAGCCCTAACTAGTTATACCTTTGCCCTTGTCATATTTAGAATTGTTAGTTCTAATCAAGATTCTCTTTCCATCTATATTGACCATGTTGATAGGAAAATGATTAGTGTTCACTGTCATGGTATGTTTCTCGGCAAATTTTAGATGCCCTTCTTCTATGGCTAATTGGGTTTGACGCTTGAAGAGGTTACAATCATTGGTATTATGCGACCAATAGTGATGCCACTTGCAATATGATCTCTTTTTAGGTCTTCAATCAAGGGAATAGAGTCTCTGGAAGCTTGATTTGTTTTCCTGCAAGAACAAATTAAAGATACGGTTACAATTGGTAACGTCAAAGTAAATCTTAATTCTTGTACCCGATTCTTCTATGCAGATGGCTTCAATAGCGGATAGATAAATGGTTTTGCTCTAGATGATCTTGTCTACTCAACAACAGTAATATGTAGTCCTCCTTCAACTTCTGATTCTTCTTCAGAATCGACTACCAAAAACGTATCAGTCTTGTCACCTTTTTTGTCTTTGAACTTGCTTCTGGCAGTCCTAACTTCCTTGAATTGGCTTTCTTGGATAGAATCTCTCTGAAGAAGATGATTGAGATCCAAGAACTCTTGTCCTTCAACTCAATGTCTAAGCGGATTCAACAATCCTTTATAAGCCAAATTGGCCAAATCTCTTTCTAAGATAGCTAGATTGAAGCATCTACTTCGTGCTTTCTGGAACCTTTTGAGGTAATCAGTAACTGACTCATTGAATCATTGTCTGACTGCCATCAAATCATTTAAGAGTAGCTCCACGGATCTAGAGTAGAAGTGCTCGTGAAATTTTCACTCCATATCGGCCCATGTAATAACTAAGTTAGGCGTCAGTGTGGTAAACCTAGTGAACGTTGTACCTAACAAAGATAATGGAAACCACCGAAGTCGTAATCCATCATTATTGCTGGCTTCTTTGCATTGTGCCACAAATTTAGTTCAAGAGTTGATTTTGAACCATCCCTCACAAATTTAGTAAAACTAGGAATTCTAAAACTATATGGGGACGGGATAGTATCTATGTAATTAGGATACAGCTTACGGTAAATTGGAGTCCGTCTTATGGGCTCCAAGTCGAATATTTCTCCTATAGCATTGATGATTTGGCCAATCCTCATATCTTGATTGGGTGGTGGATCAACCTAATGTTGTTGTATCTGGTCGACTAGTTTTGGAACACGATCTTCTTGCCAATTATTAATAGTAATTTGCTGAACTGGTTATGCCTGAAGTAGTGGCTATTGACGAATTGGTTGCTACCCCTCAGGCATTGGCTGATCCTCATTGATAACCTACCCCTCGAGTCTAGATCCTGGTAACTCTGGCATCGCTGACTGAGGAGCTGCGTGAGGCAAGTTACCTTGTGAACCAACCAAAATAGAGGTGTTGTAGCCAGATGGAACTTGATCAGCTGATAAACCTACCAAAGTTGGTGTTGCCTGATTAGATGAACCCCCAATTGGCAATTGCGGATGCTGATTTCCTATGGCAGGTGGTGCCGATAGATTAGTATCGACCGATGAATTAGCTTGAAATCCAACCAAAGCTCTATCAGTATGTCCGTATATTTATCGCCTTGGGTAACTTGATATATGCTTAGTGAACTCGTCAGAGTTAATACTGGAATTAGTGGATTCTACAAAGTTGATGAAATCATCGGAGCAATAGCTGGTATCAAATCCTCCACGCTAGTGAGAGCTTCCCCAATACGAATGATTTGTCCATCACATCTTGACAAAACAACACCGAAATCTCTCATCAATTCCTCCATCTTTTGAGTAAACTCAGCTTGTGCTTCCTTAGAAAGTTCTGCAATCCCCTGAAAGAATCAAAAAAATTTCGGTGACATTGAAATTACCCAACAGCTTTCTAGGAGCCGATGAATCTATATTAGGCTTTGGTGGCATCTTGACCTTGATCAGACGATCTGGGTCCTGACCCACTAGATGTGCCAAGAGTGTGTTGTCATTGAAAAATTCCTGACAGCAGCACCATGTCCCTATTAAGGGTGCTCATTAGCAACGTACATGTGCCAGCCGATTTTCTAGCAAATCGGGAAAGTCGACGATAGATAAACTTGAACGAATGTCGATCATGTACAAAACATCGATGGAAACAAAAATGAACAAGAATGAAATCTCGAAACATGGGGTAGGTGTAACTCACAGATTGATCAACACGTCAATGCAAAACAATATTGATCAAAGTTGAATTATGAAGGTAAAATTCTATTAGCAACGGCCTACTCCTAAGATATATGTAAAGTAGATAAAGGTAGTAGTAGTAAAGGTTAGCATGTGTGCATTTTTCTATCAACTAGTACAGAGTATTTGTGTTCTAAAACACCCGACTCAATTTTGGATTGTGCTTCAAGTCTCCCTCTTCATGTCAACTCAACTTTAAGTCTCTCTCTTTGTGTTAGCACAATCTTACTTGGATAGAGTCTATGTCCGTCTTCAAATCTTCCCGATCTTTTGTTGATGATTTATTTTCTTGTATATATCTTTCTTTAGTCGTTATTTTTTGGGGTTCTTAGTGTGGTCGATACTTGATTTTGATTCTTGTCAAATCTTGATGTTTCTTTAAAACCATATTAACTGTCAAAAAAAATTTATAGACTAATTTAAATGTCAAAATCTGACGGGTAACACGTAGAAAATATGAGTCGAGAGCGAAAAGATGCAGAAGATGGGGCGAGCCTTCTTGCCTGTGCGTGGAGACCGGAAGAGAGAGACGAGCAGAACAGCGTTGGAACATGAGGCCTCTCGCGCTCGGTGGTATGCTACAATCCGGACTGGTAGCATCATGGGCTGGGTAGCTGAGTTGGGCTCCTCGAAATGCCACTAACCGAACTTGCCAATGTGCCAATGTGTGTGTGTGTGTAGATATATATGCATGAGCATGACCGTCTCCGTGTTTAGCCCGGCTCGCTTCGCTTGCGCGCGCGGTGCCATGCATGCCACCATCGCGGCCGACCTCCTTTCCCTCGCCGTCAGTCGCATGATGCTTCCTCGTCGGCCTCGCACTCGATCCGCAGGGTGCGCCGGGCGTACGCGTTGGGGCATGCAACCGCGCGCGCGCACGGTCATCTCGTCTAGCCCCACCGCTGCCTATCGTACGTGTTTGCTTAACAAGCAGCCCCATCTCAACGAAAATCGAATCTTAGGCCCCGTTTGGCACAGCTCAGCTTCACTAGTGAAGCTGTTTTTTTTGTTTCAGCTTCACGAGCAGCTTCACCGGTGAAGCTAAAGCTGTTTTGGAAAACTGTTTGGCAAAACAGCTTCACCAACAGCTTCATGCATGGCTGAGAGAGGGCAATTGTCCAAGATGCCCCTGTCTACCTGACTTGTTCTAATATTTGGAGTTGTATGTTTGTATATGGTCATATGAAATAATAAAAATAATAAAAAATTAAAATAATAAAATAATAAAAAATTAAAATCAGTGCGAACGGTAGAGAAGTGCGAACGGGAGGAGAGGAAACAGGCGTGGGGACCCAATGGCAAAGTGCTGTAATTTCTGTCAACTACAAGGGCAGTGGTTCCTAGAACTGCGAGCCTGAGGGAGAGAGCTGTGAAAAGCTACTATTTTCAGCTTCACCCCACCCCATTCCCTTGTGAGAGCATGATTTAAGGAGCTTCATCTATGAAGCTGTTTGCAAAAGGGGTATTTGGCAAAAAATAGCTCACAACAGCTCATGAAGCTGTTGGTGAAACTGTACCAAACAGAGCCTTAGACGAAAACAACCTAAAGTACGTACTAGGCCGTAGTACCAACTGAATGGCAAAGCAAAGCATAGATTTTACACTCGTAGTACCAACTGAATGGCAAAGCGAAGCATAGATTCCACCCTAAGTGTAAAGAGTATCCTCACAGGGGACGAAATGATGTAGGTGGCGATTTGGGAATAATGGCATCCACAATTGCTATTGTTGATTTCCGGCAAAGCAAAGCATATGATTCCACCGTAACTCCATAAGTTCAGTATTTGAATCCTCCACCAGATTAACCACCATACAATTAGAACAACTAAGTCAGGCAACAAAGAAATTCCACCACTAGCTAAGCGGGGCCTAGCGCAATTGCTAGTGTTGATTTCTGACCAAACCGCTCATGTATTTCTGCCGGCCATGTCAGGATAAGTGCAACAAAAACAAATGTATCAAGGAACATACATATCCAGATCTTCAATCCACTATTTTCCAGGTCATACAAGTGTTTTGTCTAAAACACTAGCAATCGAAGTTGTCCAAACGATATTAGATTTCACTTCATCAAGATCTTCTAGCTTTGGATACTACACTAGAAGAGATGTCGCAGCAAAAACCTTCACCTACTGTAGGGAAAGATGAAAACAAAGGCATACTAGTGGAGACTGTGCCTCAGATTACGAATAAACCCAATAAAGTTGATACCGAGATGCATCGCTTTGTTGAAGATGCCCCATCTTCAGTGTCATTAGCATTCCAGGGCCCATCCTCATCAGTATCTTCAGTCCCGCAAGGTAATTTACAAGGAAGACAAATTAATTTGTCTTCCTCATCGCTTTGTTGAAGATGCCCCATCTTCAGTGTCATTTGCCTGACTCTGCAACACTAGATTCACATAACGCTAAAGATGTTACTAGATCAGTTGTTCTTGAAGCCCAGTATGAATACGAGGATGATTATGATGACTCATTTGATGATCTTGGCTTCAACGTGGTAGAATCAAGTTGGGGAAACCGATGGTGCCAACGATGCTGAAACTTCCTCACATGGCCCACGATGGGCTTCACAGTAGAAGCCACGGTTTTATGTTAAGGATGGGGGAGAACTACAGCTACAAGGTTGCTGGTTCAGTTGCTGTAACTAGTGCTCGAGAAGCGGCAGTCATGCGCCATGTTCAAAAAGAGACGATTCATATGGTCTTGGCCGTGGTGGAAATGTACCTATTGGAGTTCCCCACATGCAACATAGAGATATGGAGGAAGAGGAGGGGGATGATGCAAACAACTTCAGCAGAGGAGGCTCAAATCCCCATGGTCGAGGCAGAAGAGGTAGCAGCGATCACGGCAACCCTCCAGAGGAGAATGAGAACTCTAATGGCCCGCAAGGTTTTGGCCGTGCTGGAAGAGGAGGTGGCAGGAACCACCGCAACCTGCCAGAGATAAAAGAGAACTCTAGTGGCCAGCAAGGTTTTGACCATGCATGGTGCAAGAAGAGGGGGGCAGGAACCATGAGCATCCAGCAGAGGGCAATGAGGATCCTGATGCAGCACACTCGAGGAGGACCAGCCCCTCGTGGAGGCAATGGAAGGAGAGGTGGCAAGAATCATTATCTAAGACAAAAAAGGTACACCATAGAACATTCGCATAGAGTGCCGGTCATTAGGACAGCGTGGACGTGGCTAGTTGTTATAGTAGTGGCAGGCACAATTACAGCTCGGGTTGGCACAGCAGTAGTACGGGTGATAGTCGCTGCCGAGGTGGACCACCTCGTCGTTGTTCCTCTTCTTGATCCTCTGCCTGTGGAGCTTGTTGTTGTTGACCCTCTCGGTCTAGTGCTCCTCCTGCAACTCTTTCAGGTAGATTGGAGAGTGTGGATGTAAACTTGGGCAGGTATTGCATACGGTTGATCCACCCACTCGGTGAACTTGCAATCCACGGTCTGCAAGCGACATGAGGCGAATACAAGCGATGCATGCATGGAGGTGTAGGTAGTAAACAAACCACTTATCAGGAACAGAGGGCAGTGAAAGAAGCGACGTCCGAAGTGCGAGTCGTCATCACAAACCTAGACCACCATGTTAAGTCTATTCTTCCATTGCGGCCAGGGCTCAGGGAAGTGTGTGTAGTCACGGAGTGGATTTTTGGGGATGTAGGAATCTCTGGTATTGATCGGTAGATCGGGGCTTAGGGGGTGCGGAGTCTATGGAACCGTAGATGCTCGTGTCTTCGATTAAGGGTCATGGCCTTGAAATCTAGCTTGTGCTCATCGTCCCCTCCACGCCTACGGATTCCACCCCTATCTGGCATGTTTTCATCTCCTCTATAATTCTCCCCTGTATATTTGTACTAAATTGAAATGAACTTTGGGTGGTTCTCCAGGCTTCAAGAGGTGACATACGGTGCGGGGGGTTCTATCACCATTTTCTATTGATGATTGATCTCCCTGTCATCATTTTAAATGGCAACATATGTTGGCATCTACTGTCCAGCCCTTGGCCCCAGATCCAAATGATGACAGATGATTATTTTTGTAATTTTTTAAGCATGGTACATTCACAATGAATAAATATAACAACAATTTATTAAAAAAAGGTGAGTTTATGTCGCCAGTCAAAATTTATTTAAGGATTAATTTTGTAATTTATTTAACCATTGGTACATTCACAATAAATAAATATAACAACGATTTTTTAAATAAATAAGCACTAGTGGACTGTCACTAGTTCAATTGGCAAAAGATAAACTGTTGCCAGTCCAATTGGCGACAGAGAAACTATCGCCAATTCAATTGCTAACAGTGCCATGTAGGACACCACATAGGTCAGTCGCCATTTGGAAGGGTTATTTCTATGATTTTTTTAGTCTACAGTATATTTATGTAATATTATTAAAAATTGATTATTTTAAAAAATCAACGATTGTTTCTAAATTTTCCCTAGGTATTATTAATCTTTCACTCCAGAGGCTATGAAAGCCAAGAAGATCATATTACTCTACCTACTTGATTCCAATAGCTAAGAAAAGCTATGAATAGCAAGCCCTAGACACTCATTAAAAACTATGTCAAGATGTGAATATCATAGCCTAGAAATCTCCAAGAAAAATCAAGCCAAATAAGATTTTATGTGACTAGGTGGTCTACCATCCAGCTAAGGGGTAATCTGGCCTCTAAGGGATGGTCTAACTGCTACTTACTTGGTGGCCTGACCACCGTATGGTCAGACCTCTCGTCAAGGTGCTCTGACCTTTCCCTCAACATAGATATGAAAATCAGCACTATTTCAAATAAAAATTAAAGTACTTTTAATCTATAGCTCCAAATGACTTAAAATTTTGAACACACCTTATCTAGAATGTTAGAAACCAGATCAAGGCAAGAAACACGAGGTTCTTGGACATAGTTCCATCAATTGGAAGGAAATCGATCATAGTCATCAAGCACACCCAAAAACCCTAAAATCTAAATTGCTTCTTGCTTATGGGGATCTAAGACATGAGGTCTTTCAGATCTACTCTTACATGTCCTAACAAGATAATTTGGTCAAGGATTCAGGCTGAAATCACCTAGATCATGATTTTGAATTTATTGCCCAAGAACATGAAAACAAAGAGAAAAACAAGTGAAACACCAAGAAAGGATCAAAGAGTTGATCTATTACAAGTAAAATAGGTTATTCACAAGTACATAGATAGTTACAAGGTACTTCCAAAGCACCACCCTTACTCAGTCAAGTTTTCTCACATAGCCTTAGGAATGAAGAGAAGAAACTACTCAAGACTTAGCAAAAATCCCCTCACCCTAGCTCTCCCCTCTCCTTCCTCATATAACATGAACCTTTTAGTGGGTCTTGACATGCTAAGCACATGGAGAAACTCGTCAACCTTATTAACACAAGTTTCACACACGCACACACACACACACACACACACACACACACGCGCGCGCGCGCGCGCTTCGTAAAGCATTTACAAGACTCAACCCGGTAAACCATTAGCGGTTGATCCATTTAGCCATTCCGGCTCACCTTGAGCTAAATCAATTCTCCTTTGCACCTGCTTGAGCCACGGTTTTGTTTAATACTTAAACTAGTATTTTGGTAAACTACCAAAATACCCCCGATGAAGCTTTTGGATACCTTCCATTGACTCCATCTTTTTCTTTACATCAAAACATCCCCCCACATACTTTGACACATAGCCTGTGGGGACCAATGACTTTGCCGTCAAGTTTTCACGCATTCTGTCTCCCTTGAATCGTCTCTATTTGCACTAGCTCAAGTTACTTAGCACACCACATGCACAACTCGCCTCTTCACGATTCTTATCTTTCATGTGTTTCCCGCTTGGGCCACGTAGCTTCACTCGGACTTACCAGACCATACGAACCTTAGCTCTCTTGCCTAGCCCTAATCACTTGTCATTAACTACTAACATTCTCTCAGCCACCTGTACATCCAAAGAACGAGCAACCATCTTGAGCACAAGTTTCATACACTTGACTTACGTTAGTCAAAATAATGTATCATGCAACACAACACAACTAACTAATGACTCCTATGTTATGCACACACTCAAACCACTCAAGAACACCTCTCATTGTTTTGTGGCCACAGACACTGGTCTGATCACTCTCCCATGGAAGTCTGACCGCCCACTAGTCAGACAGCCAACTAATGGCCGGTCCGACTGTCCCAAGCAGATTTAAAACCTTACCCGATAACAGGACACTGGTGTGACCGCTTCTTCAATGCCAATTACATCGCCCAACTCAACTCTAGTCTGACCACCAACTAATGATCGATCTGACCACAAACGTCCTACGGTCTGACCGGTCCCGTATACCTGTCCGATCAATTTTACTGACAGTAACACTAAATTTTGCTAACTTTTGCAAAATTAAAATCCAACTCTATAAATATGCTAATTATTCGCTACTAATTATCTATGAATCTTCTCACATAGTCCTTCATCACTTTTAAAATCACTACATTAGATCCTTAATATCTCGTACAATCATGACATATTAATATCTCGTACAATCATGATATAAGGACATAAATGGACTTCCTTAATGTTGTTCACAACAAGTTGGCAATCCATAGGTTGGGTTCGTTTCAGCTTATTTGTGGTTTATGTTTATACTGTCTATAGTAACTAGCTTTTAAACGGTGCGTTTTTCAAAACAGAGTTAATAGAAAAATTATAGTAAAAAGTGTACTGAGTTTAGCTGTACCGACTAAAATCGCATACGACTATTTCCTTCTGCATACTGTCTCTCGCGAACAGCCATAATTTAAATATTTAAACTATAAGCCACCAGACAAAAAAAAACTCACCCATAGTCAAGTAGAGCTGATGGAAACCCTTACGGAATGTTTGTTGTAGGCCCCTTCTGCAAGCTTCAGCCTCTAAAACCAAATTGGGTACAGGGATTGCAGTTGAAAAAATAAAGGCTCCTTGTTGATCTCTAGCAACAACACCAATCCCACCAGCATTGGACTTCTCTGAGATTGAAGCATCAATATTGGACTTCTTCCATTATCTTTTGTGCAATCATCCTCCTCTACTTGAGATTGAATCGTATAAACCCCTCCAATCCATTACTCCGATTGATACAATTCAAAAGAGAGAATTATGTACTCAAAGGTAATCATGTCGCCACGATGGTCCCATCAATCCTTCATTATGCCGTCTTTTTTCCCATTGCTCATTGCTACTCTTTGCTGCAGAGTTATATTCGTTCTTGGTTCCCTTTCTCACATGTACCGGTTCACTTCATCTACAGACATGAACAGGTCAGGAACTCATGAAGCTTGGAATCATTCGTTCGCCTGAGGAAAGGTTAGAGGGATACTTCCTCCGTAGCTATGCTGCCCCCTATGCTTTCTTTATCTCTACGCAAAGATGGCGTGCTGTGCAGAGGAAAAGCGGCGACAGTGATGAAGAAGGCCGCTGCTGGCAATGGAGAAGATTATGATGGTGGCTTTGCTGGCAGTTATTCTTGCCCATCCATTCGCTTCACCGTGCTTTACAATGATCGCAAACATAGTGATAGTTCCTTTTTTTTTAACCTTTATTGTGTTTGCAGACATCTGGAAGGATGGCTGTGCTACGTAGAACTTTTGTAGTGATATAAAAGCATCCACTAAGGCATGATCTAAAGATGAGAGATTTGCTAGTTGTTCCAGAGTAAGGTATAGCCGGCAGAGGAAATTCGGAAGAGGAATCTGCACATAAAGGCTAAACATATACTTGCTTACAAGTTTATTTTAAGAAAAGATAGTTAAAAATTATTTAATTATTTCCAGATTACGGGCACAGACCAAAATTTACCATCTGGAAGTGATTTCCATGTTATACTTTTTCTGACGAAAAGGCAGCGAACTGCTTTTCAGGTTATACTACTAGTCCGCAACGAGACCAGCATAATTACATAAGAAAAGGTGTAACCATCTTCCAAGAAACTGCAAGATTAGAGAAGCGGATCTCTTTTCTAATCCTCAGTTTTGGGGATTACCCAACAAAAAGAGAAAAAAACTTGTTATAATTATTCTTCTTTTGTACAGGAAAAAAAATTCCACATAATCCAAACGTATACACCCTGATCTCTCCTAACCTTGGTCGTTCCAAGATTAAATATGTGCTTCAATGTCATTGTCATAGTAACATTTGCTGCAGCTGCTATAGCTGTCGAAGTTCATGTGGCTATGCTCATTCCAACATTCAGTCTGTTCCTTGATCTCCTTGTGCTATGACGATGAACTATCATGGTCGGAGTTGTTCTCCCGTCGTTGACCGTACAGGCTTAGAACTGGCAATGAGGTCGTTGCTGAAATACGGAATGACCTCGCCGACCCGATGACGGTTCTGTCCTGCTGTATCCGACCAACATCCTTGCAGACATGATCCAACGTCGAGAGGAAGTCCCTCACCACCAGGAATATCCTCAGAGGGTGTGCTTCCTCTTTCGCGGCGTCACCATGGAAATACTCAGTGATGTCTTTTACTCTTCCCAGGGCCCTCTTCTCCTCAACTCTGACTCGCTCAATCTCCATTTCAGCTTCCTTCAGAAAGCCTTGCATTGTCATGAAGAATCTCTGGCCTTGCGTGCATTGCCTCTCGAGCTGCACCGACTTGATCTTTTCAAGACCCGTTTCGAGCTTATTGAGATAACCATGCAGAACGTCGAAGTCCATGGTAGCTGCTTTCTTGACGTTTCCTAGCTCGCTGCTCAGCCCGGACACAACTTTAAGACCTTGCTTATGGAACTGATCATCTTTAGAGCTAGTCATGGCACTTTCTTTTTCAGATTTTGCATCTTCCGATCGAATGATTTCTTGGACAACAAAATGCAGTAACGTGGTTTTACCATCAGCTCCCTTGACATCTGCGAGCTTTAGGAGAGTATCAAGCTTGAAGGCTTTAGCCTCACCCCTGTTTGTGCCAACATTCATCCGGTTCCCTGTTCTCAGGACTGCTTCAAGGAGTTTCAGGAACAACCTACTGCCTCTAAGATCTTCACATGCTGCCTGAAAGTAAGTGAAGAAATGTGAAGTAACTATAATTGTAATTGCTGGAAATGGGGATCAATACACAAGTCAATGATGGTATGGTAGCAAGTGCATGAACGAAATGGCGTAAGAACTATAGCAATCTAGGACCAGCATTATAGTACTCAAAATGACGGAAGGATTTATGCAGTATGAATTAACAATTTAGCATACCTCTAGTGTTTCAAAAGACTTCCTTAGATAATTTATCTCGGTCTCAAAATTGGCTCGGTATAGCATAGCATCAACTCTTTTGAAGGCAAAAGGTATATCCAGCACGGCTTTGAGAAAGCGTTCTGCAGAACCAAGCTTCGTTAAGTCACCATTGTAGTCTCGTAGTTTGAGTTCTTCCTCTTTAGTAGGAGCCATCTTGACTAACGTTTCCAAAAGTTCAGTCCCCAAACATTCAGCATTGCCTGTTCAAAAATCAAAGTTACAGTAGAAACAATGTATAGTCAGTGGACTCTTGCATAGAGATGATATACAAAAAGCAGTACGCCCCAGTGATAAACAATAAAATGGATATGTATACAGACCGGGTTTTGTTTGGTAAATACAGAGGGTGGTTCTGAGAAAGAGTTTGATTCAGATGAATAATGAATTGCTACGATGATATTTCGTTCTGGGATATGAGAAGAAATGCTAATGGCTTAAGGCAACATGGGATTCACCAACACAAGAACTTCAGTTTCCGTAATGTGAACTGACAACACAGAGAGAGTCACAGACACAAGTCCATACAAGTGATATTTTCCAGGTAACTTCACCCCTGATAGCATCCTCTATAATGGCAGAAAGGAAAAACGAAGTTCACTGTAACAATCGATGGGCTGTAACAATCGATGGGTGTTTGTCCTACTAGAAAAAGATTGGTCGAGGCGTCTTATCCCCTTAAATATTTCAAGTCTTTGTCATTTCTGTTGAGGTCTTATTATCAAGAACCAGAATTTTCTGTTAATTCAACATTTCTAAAGTACCTGTCACTATTGAACGGGCATGCCCACCAAGCTCCAAAAACAAAATCTCATTGAAAGCAAAACACGAGTCACAAAATTTGAAAAGAACGTCCTAAAATGCCTAATCACGATCAAATAAAATTAATCCAATAAAAAACATCTTTTTTGAGCTAAAGAATAGTAGAAGCTGGTTCAATATAACGGATATCAAATCAGATCAAGGATTTACTGTTAGCAAGACAGATGAGCTGACAATTTCATCCAAGTACGCGAAATTGTCACTGCACTGGCACAAGCAGCAGCGTTCTAACACTCACCATCCAACAGTGCATCCGAGACCTCCTCGCGCGTAACATTCAACGCGCGAAGCAGGATGGAGATGTTCTGCGCTTTCTTGGGGTCGAGCACCCTCTCCTCCTGCCGGAACGGCGGCGCGCCGGCTTTCCTCCCGACCTCCCTCGGTGGCGCGGCGGGCGTCGAGTTGTTCATGAACAACGCCTCGATCATGTCCTCATCCAACCTGAAAGAAACGCCTCAACATCACGCATAATTCAGAAACCAACCTACAGCAATCACGCATTTAGTATGAACCAAGTCTCAACTGGAATGAGCTTGACTTCAGCTGGTCCCAGACCATGGCGCGGTCCGAGGTCGCCCGCACCTTGTCCCAGTGCAGCGGCTTCAGCTTCGGACGCGGCTCCCCGCTGCCCAAATGACCATCGGCCGCGTCGTCCCCTGTCCGCATCGACGTGCTACCGTTGTTATCCACCGTCGTCGCCGCCGTGATCGGCATCGGCATGGCAATGCGGGGCCCTTCCGGAGGTAACGGCTTGAGCAACCGGCGCCTCGATGTCGGCCCGGACGGTGGCTCCGCAGGCTTTGGGAGGCTATTACCTGACGGCATCGGTGGTGGTGGTGGAGGAGGAGGCTTTGGAGCTGCGTTAGACTTCGGCGGTGGTGGTGGGGGAGGTGGTGGCGGCGGTGGAGGCGGGTTGGACGGTTGCACCAGCCTCGGGGACGGCGAGATCACCTGTTTGATGTCGGCGGCGGAGCCAGTGGAGAAGCGCGTGCGCGGGGGCGTGCGGCGGGAGCGCGCAGGGGGCGGGGGTGGTGCGGCGATGGCCGCGACCGGGGGGAAGAAGTCGCTGGTGAGGCTGGGGAGGCTGCGGCGGGAGGCCGTGGTGGTGGTTGGCGGGCTGGACGCGCTCGCCTCGCTCCACGCTTCGCCGCCCGCGCCGCAGCCGGAGCCCCCCGAGCGCTGCCGCGGCGTGTAGTACGCGTCCTCGTCGGAGGAGCCCAGCGTGGTCGCGCGCCGCAGCGGCGGGAGCGGCCGGAGCTCCGGGCTCGGATGGTCGGTGGCCTCGTCGCTGCTCATCCCGCGCCGCGCGCGCTCGCTTCGCAGCTTGCGGTACGGGGACCCAACGAGATCGGCGGTGGTGGGCCCGTGGTGGTGGTGTGCGGGGGTGGTGGGCTCGACCATGCCGACGTAGAGGAAATCGGTGGCAGAGGGGCCTCCGCGGTGGTGTGCCGGCCCGCGATCGGGGCCGAGCAGCTTCTGCGAGTCGCCGCGGCGGCGGGCGCGGCCGGTGATAAGGAACGCGCAGGCGAAGCCAAGCAGCGCGACGGCGGCAGCCGCGGCCGCCCCAGCCGCGACTATGGTCGCCTTCGCGGGACCGCCTCCGTGCCGGCCAGCAGCGGGGCCTGACGAGGTGTTGTAGACGTCGGCGGCGACGGTGGTGGGGGAGGACCTCGCACCACCACCACCAGCAGCGGACGTCGGCGGTGCCGGAGGGAAGAAGTCTCCGGGAGGTCCGTCAGGCGTCGCCGGATGGCTGGGGTCGGAAGTGAAGTCCGGGGCGGGTGGAGGCGGAGGCGGCGGGGGCGGCGTCCACTCAATGGGGAAGAGCGGCTGGTGCAGCACTCGCCGGGCTCCACCGCCGCCGACATCACCGGACGCGGCCAGCGATAAACGACCGCACAGCAACAGCGTCGGGAGCGCGAGGAGCAGCGTCGGGAGCGCGATGGCGGGAGGCATTGGCGGTGCGAGAAGAAGCGGAGGAAAAATAAAAGGGAGCAGCTGCGGTTTCTGCTTTCTAGTGAGAAAGAGGAAGCCGAAATTTTTGGTTTCAAAAGTACTAGCATATGCCATCAGGGAAGATCAACGGTCTCCCTCACACGTGGCACGAGCTTTTATTTTCCTTTTCTTTTCTTTGCCCTCTCAGCTCCAACTAATTGCGTGTATACGGTGAGAACCATCGCACCATGAAAACTTCAACAAGTACCTTCGATGGCATGCAAACGGTCCAGGTCGAGGCGGTTCCCCTACATCACTTAAACGGTCTTTTACAAAAGAAAATTCTGATACACTTTCTTTTCGCAGATAACCCCTGGACGTCCTCTCCTTCCCAGCCGATCTCCACTACTTCCTCACCCTTGCAAACACAGCGTAGTGGTGGTGTACTGGCAAATCAAGGGCGTGGCGACAAACAAGGCTATCCCAAAGGGTGGCAACACAGCTAACTCTCGCGCTGTTAACCTCCATCGTGGTCGTGACGTCGTCTTAGAGAGTGTGAGAATGAGATAAGAAGAGGGGGGAGAGAGATGCTGAGAGGAGGAGTCGGCGAGCATTGGCGACGTGTGTGGGGTATGGCCTCGGAGGTGGTCACCCTATCCCTCCTACTCCGGTGCCACCCCTCCTCCACCGCTAGCAGCTGGATCTGGACCGGAGAGCCACCACAAGCCCATCAATGCTGCTGTGGCTTCTAAGCACCCTCGTCATGTGTCGCCTCATGCCGTCACGAGCCCGTGGCCACACCTCAGATCCAACCGAATCTGGGCCCCGTTGGAGGGGAGGAAGAGAGGTGGCCCCGTTGGAGGGGAGGAAGAGAGGTGGCGGTGGCTAGACATGAGGGAGAAAGGTGATTGCAAGTAGGCCTAGCTTTGGCATCCACCACCTCGGAAACACCGGCCGTCACGGCTCGCCGGGGAGATGGAGGTCGACGGAGCGAGGGAGAAGAGGGGCATTGCAGGGAAATAGAGGTCAACGGCGTGGGGGGAGAGGAGGCTAGTGGCTCAGTGAGAAAGGAGATTGGCAGTGGGGGGAGGAGGAGGTCGATGGCATAGGTGAGCGGGAGGTGGCGTCGCACAGTGGTGGGAGGCGGCAGCACAAGGGGAGGAGACCAGCGGCGTAGGTAAGCAAGAGGTGGCATTGTGGGCCAGAGGGAGGTGATGCCACAGGGGCGATGGAGGGCGATGGTGTGGGGAGAGGAGGCCAGCAGGGAGATGGATTTGGGGATTGAGGGATGAAGATGAGGAAGAAATGAGGAGGGTGTTTTTCGTGAAAATGGAGAAGCCTAGGCTTTTTTTTGCAAAAGTGTGTTTAAGTGGTGGAGGGCAGAACCCGCCTCGATATGGCCCGTTCGTGTGCGATCGAATGGTACTGGTTGAAGTTTTCAAGTTTTTATGATGCGAGGGTTTACACCGTACATGATGCCCCTACTAATATGAAAAAAATGTAGATCCAAAAAGTGAATAACCTTTTTTCCTTCACAAAAATTAATTTGGTTATTATTATACACCTGCTACTGTAAATAAACTTATATTGGAATATGGATTATGTGTTTGCCTTTGGAGAGGAAACGACTCCCCTAATGTACTGCTATTATTGTACAACTACTGTAGCTACCATGATCTGTCATCTGATTGCATCCAATGGTTCTAATTCCCTTAACACCCACCATAAAGCTATCCGTTGCCTCATCAGTAAGATAGGCCAACATGAATCTCCTTTCTGAATTGTTCATTCATCCATTCTTGATTAGTTTAATGTAGCAAATGAAAAGATTGAATTGATGAACGCTTGTTTTTCTCTTGGCACTACCATTCATGCATATGTTATTGATGAATTGCTAGTCACTAGTGATAACCTCACCAAAACAAAAGTTATTCTTCTTATTAGTTCCCTAGTCTATGCATCACATGCCGACCAACTACAATATGCGAAGGATGAAATTGCTCAACTTAAGTCTGGCAACTCTTCCGCATGCTTAGGAACCAGGGACATACTTTCTTTGTCCATAAATGTAGGTCGCCATGAATTTCGTGTGGTCAAGCTTTCCAAGCTTTAACTATCAATATATATTAATAGTATACAGATTGGCTGTATGAAAATAATACCATTGAATTTGTATTACAAAATACTTTCATTATATATATATATATATAATTTTTGTTAGTATGTTATGATTATAAATTATAGTCAAAATTTTGCATTGGAGATTATAAAAAGTCAAAAACAACCTACATTTGTAGACAAAGTGAGCATCTACTATTGCTTTATCATGCTCTAGGTGTGCCTCACTAGATTTGAAGCTCAAAAGTGCCATGGGTAAAATTGCATAAACGAATGTTTAAATGCTTTACTCTAGGACTCTCTCTTGCTCAAATTGTCCAAAGTTAATTGCTAAAATTGATGATTTAACAAGAACTCTAAATAATCTCAATGCTAAAGAAAAATTGCTACAACATCTGCATCTAAGATGTCTAATCCTATTATATCCATTACATGTGCATTCTGTGCTGAGATAGGTCAGGATCTAGATGAGACGCATGAGGCATTTAGAGTAAAGTTCGATTAGCAGCTTAGGAGAGTAAAGTATACTCCATGTGTCTCCTGTGAGGCTCTTAGGCTTGAGGTAGCTGTGCATAAGGAGAGATATGCCAGGGTGGTAAAGAAGAGTATATGTAGTTCCTATAAGACCCTAGCCCAAGAAAATGCCTACCTTAAGAAAACCCTAGAGTGCTTCTTCAATGGCAAGGAAAACCTTAACATGATCCTAGACCAGTCTAAGATAAGTATCAAGAATAGATGTCTATGTTTTAATGCCTTAGAGTATGATAAAAAAATCAGCCTAAGATGGTAATAGTTCTAGAGAATAACATATTTGAGTCAGTTACTTAGCCAGGAAAGACTGTCTTCAAGTCTGCTAGTTTTACATAAAGTCCCTCTCTCACTGTAGGTGCTTCTCAGGCTTCAGGCTAGACTCCTCATCGAGTCAAGTATCATTACACCTATTATGAGAGGGATGAACACTTGTATCAGTTCTACTTCAGGTGGAACAAGAAAGAGAAGAGGGATAGATAGAGCTTTTAAGGCTGAGTGTGCTCTTATAGCCCAGAGTGTTCCTAGATCCTTAGCCAGACCTAGGTTGTAGAGGATTTCCTTGAAGGGCTCAGGTCAGCTTCTCGTCAAGGGCTTGGTTTCCGTGAGGGCATGATAGGTCCACAAGAGCCTACTAGTTAGGGTGAGTGCCAGGTTGGAGTCTAAGTAGAGCTCGTGCGGGGTACGTCCTCAGGAAAGTTAGGCTTTGATCATTCTAGATCTATTTCAACTTCTAAGATAAGTGTTGTTATTTCTCGTCATCATGTATCTCGGTACTAGATTCCCAAGTCTTATACTAACCCCAGTACTGGGACAGTAATGCTTCTTCTCATGTGTTGTAGGTCCAGTAAGTGAGGAAGGAGAACATGTGGCTAGTGGACTCTAGTTGTTCTTAACACATGATAGGAGATTCAAGATGGTTCTCCTCTCTCACTCGAACATCCGGCAACGAGTTGATCATGTTTGGGGATACTTCTACCAGAACCATGATAACCAAGGGCATAATCCATGTCAATGAAACAATAATGCTTATAGAGTTCTAGATCGAACTAGGAATCTAGTATTTGGAATTTGTCAATTTGGGAGAGTCTTTAGTGTTAAGTTTGCTGAGTCTTCCTCTTCTAGACTTAGGTATCTCATTGCTTCAGAGTCTAGAGATCTTATCTTTTGGCACTGTAGATTGGGACACATTAGATTTGATGTAACATCCTAAATTTTGGATGTTTTAAATTTTGAGAAATTTAAAACTTTTATTTGCATTTTACTGGCATTTGAATGTTGGTTCAACATCTTTTTTTTTGGGTTTTTCCTGAGTTTTGTGCTGAGCAAGTAAATAACTGGAAATAGTTTTCGAGCACAAAATAGCAACCAAAAATAAATCAATAAATACAAAATAATTTAAATGAGGTTTAACCCTGACAACCAAAAATTCACTGTAATTTACTAAATCAAAGTCTTATTCAAAGATCAGAAAGTAGATAATAATAATTAAGGCCAAAAAATCATTTTTGATATAGCTCAATCATCATACAAAAGGAAGGAGGGTATGAAATTTAAATAAAGATGGGTGAGTTCAAACTCTGAGAACTTAATTTAAAGTTAATCTATTCAATCAAAACATGGATTATAAATTATTTAAAGGGAAATAGTTGAATTAAAAGTGCAACCCATACATACATACATACATACATACATACATACATACATACATACATACATACATACATACATACATACATACATACATACATACATATTATACCACTGAATTTCCAGACCTAGTTTTGACATTAGAGCTAAAATGCAAAGGAAAGAGTTTGAATACAAAGCTCAAGCTATAGAAAATTGGAATTTTTGAATTCTAGCATTTCCTTTCCCTTTCTCTCTATGCCATATGGGGCCATTTCTTTCTCTCTCTTCCTCCTCTCATTTCTTGCCACTGGTCCCTCCTACCTTTTCCCTGCACGTGGGCCCAGCTCCCAGTCTCTCCTCCCTTTTCTTTTCTTCTCCTCCCCCCTCCCTTTTCTTTTCTTCTCCTCCCTCCTCTCTTTTTCCCGGCTGAGCTCGCTTCGCGTCGGCTTCCTGTGCGCGCGTCATGCCCCGCACCGCACCCATGCCCTGCGCCTCCCATCGCGCCCTCACCTGCCTCCGGCCCCGCCCGCATGCACACGTCGCTGGACCACTCCCCCGCCCATGCCCTACCGCCCTCTGCGGGACTGCACGCCGCCTGTCACCTCACGCCCACGTCGCCGTCGTCATCCCATGCATTGAGCTCGGTCGTCGGCCACAGTGCAACGCCGCAACTCCTTCCTCCGCCACTATAAGAAGCCCCAGCCCCGCACCATCTCCCTTCCTCCCCTACCTCCCTCTTCTCTTCAACCCATGAGTCGGCCACCGCGCGCTACCGCCGCCACGGCGAAGCTCCGGCCAATCTTACCGCGTCAACTCGTGCCCCTACTTCTCCTCTTCCTCCCCTCGCGGTTAATTGGAGAATCCTCGCCCGAGCACTCCGCGCACGCCCCTACCCCTTGTTCGGCCGGCCGCCGCCATTTTCACCGCCAAACATCATATATATATATATATATATATATATATATATATATATATATATATATATATATATATATATATATATATATATATATATATATATATATATATATATATATATATATATATATATATAAAGATGAAAGTAAAATTACCATTACCTGTTTAGGTAGACCATTTCGGCCACAAATTGTAGTAGCTATTAGGTGACCAGCTTTAACACCAGAACCATCGGTCACATCTGGCTCAATGTCCTGCAAATGAATTAAGTATGTTCATCTAATAAAACAAAGTGCAAAGTTAATTCAAAATTTTTCCCTAGGCTTGCTGGGAATATGCATGAGCAACAAGATTATGAAGCGATGGCACAAAACCATGCCTTTCTAAGATGGAGAACAATTTGCAAATTTTGCAGAGGAGCAAATCACATACTTATTTTTGCACCAATGCAATGGCTCATTACAACAGGAAGTAAACAAAATAACAAGAATAAACATAGAGGAGGGAAGAAGATGGCTTTGTAACATGTGCTTATTGAACGTGGCAATAAGTGATCGCGCATTCTGCCTCAAACTATAACATTAGTTTAGTGACAAGTCAATCAAACAAGAGCAAAAACCTAGCCTTTCATCATCAACATCTGGCTTGGCATCCCGCAGTTGCATTTCCAGCATCTTCCTTCCTAAAAACTCAACTGAGCTAGCCCCGACCCCTTAAAGCCATTCCCCGATCGCGAGGAGCTCCGGCACCGTCATGCCTTTGCCCAGAATACGCCATCCCCCCAGCTGAATGGTAAGAATTAATCAAGGATTCAAGATTACCAAGTTTAGGGTCCGCAAACAGCCCAGGTGCTCATTTAATTGCTTGTAGAAGATCAGCTTGCCATTGCCAATGTATCCTCTACCATCACTTTAACAACAACTGCATGCACATTCCATCAAAATGTGTTTAAGATCAAGATGAACTCTCTTGGGCATAGCAATGAACTTTCCATGTAGAAGTGAAGTGATCGATAACTGATGAAAAACACCACAAATTCTTCAGGAAGTACATCGCACTCAACCCATAATTCTTCTGCTAGAGTGCACTACTCCAAAAAAAAGCACCCAAATTTCTAGCCACCCAGGGAGATCAAGAAGAGCCTTTGAATAAAAAAACACAACTTTCTCCAAATCTTAACAGATCAAACTCAAAATTGGACAAAAGATCCACCCAGATAAACTGGATGATCCATCCCAAATCCAATACCACGATAATTGGATCAAAACCACTGCAAACCTGTGCCGAAGAGATCATTAAAATGGGACCTTTTCCTAGTAAGATCAAAGAATACAGAGCCAGTACATGGAACCAAAACCGTGCAAAGATCGATAATTGATTTACCTCAAACAACACACATAACCAGGAGTAGCTCATGCAACCACATGCCCACATATTATGACATGATAAGCACCCAATTGGCAAAATTGGCATGCAGATGTTGTCCACCCTTATTCCTAAAATCATTTTAGAAGCTACTCAAATGCTAAGCTGGGTCAAATCACTAAAGTGCATGCTATGTTGCCCCGATACGCGATATGGGTAGGGCGATACGGATACGGCAATACCGCGATATGATATTTTCCAAAAACAAGGATACATCAATACGGCAAGTATATATGTATTTAAAAATGAAAATATATAGAGATGTTACGAGAGAGCGACAAACTAAGATTAACTTGATGAATGATATATATATAAGTGGTATGAACAATTTTTCAGAGGTGGTATGTATATTTTTTTTCAACATACTCCTTTTTATGTACGTATATAAAGGTATTTACAAAATACGCTAAAAACTATAGACTCCCTTGCAATTGTTTTGTGTGGTTCACATTACAATATCTTATAATTAGTATACGAGTATATCTAAAACGATAAAGGAGTATTTCAAGTTTGTTTAGGTGGTATATTAGAGGTGGGTGTAATTACACCGGGAGTAAAAAGTATTTTTCATATATATATATATATATATATATATATATATATATATATATATATATATATATATATATATATATATATATATATATATATATATATATATATATATATATATATAGTATCTCAACATATTAGGATCTATCCATATTATCTCTACCGTTCACGGTGCATCAAGATCTGTGCTAGGAAGATCTGTGCATCAAGATCCATATCCCGACTAAGATAACTGGAGAGAGAAGGATACATCACCATGTGAGACCCACCACCTGTCTCAGCTATCTTCAATGAACGGCACCCACCCACCCATCGATCTCGCCAAAGACACCCACATCCACCTCTCCCTCCTGACCTGTGAGGTGATCGGGTGACGGGTGAGGCCAAGGTGCGCCACCAGTGACTAATGAGGTGGAGACACGGCGGTGATGTTACTCCTCCCTGAGCCAGGTTCTTCTACGTGCTCCCCTTCCCCCCCGGTCGCCCCTCCCCCTTTCTCGCCCGCCACCGATCCCCTTCTCCCCCGCCGCCGCCGCCCCTTCTCCCCCGCTGTCGCCGCCCCCTTCTCCCCCATCGCCGCCCGCCCCCTCCTCTTCCGCCGTCGCCGCCCCCCTTCTCCCCCGCCACCGCTCGCCCCCTTCTCCCCCACCGCCGCCTGCCTCCCTCTCCCCCGCCACCATCGACCCCCTCTACCGCAGCCGGCCCCCTTCTCCCCCATCGCCGTCGATCCCCCTTCTCTCCGGCTGTCAGAGCTCTCTCACTAGCCACATGTTGCCATATCGAGAAGTATCGGATTTTTTATTTATTTTTGAATTGTAATTATTATGAAACTCACCAATACCGTATCGTAGCATATCGCTTGTATATCCCGTATCAGATACGTATCGTGTACGGGAACGGCAGTTGGACGATGTATGGGGGTATCGTAGAACGAGGCATGAATCATACCACAAAGCATAACTCCATAGGACGACACATGACAAGCCTCTAACAAGAACAAGGTTCAAACTACATAACAGATTAAATCAAGGGAACACAGCCTCCTTTATTACAAATAAAAACACATCAATACAACCAAATCACTTCACAAAAATTCGCCACAGCCCTGAGCATCAAGGCACACCATCTGTGTCAGATCTAGGTGTCCAGCATGGGACACGTGAAACAGACCAAACCACGCTTAATCGGTGGGAAGCCCCGATGTCGGGTGGGCCAGATCGAGTGAGAAGGAGCTCGGCGTGGCTGCGAGAGATCAGCTAATGTAAAGGAGGAAGGCAAGGGGGGCAAAGATGGATACCATCGCCGTCCTTGTCAAAGAGGCTGAAGGCCTTCTTGAACTCAACAATCTGCTCTTCGGTGAGCTATTCTGGCATGGCAATGGAAGCTTCGAGAAGACGAGAGAAACTGCAAGTTCACAAACTACAAATTCTCAGAGAGGGCAGATCAAACTATGAGCCCGCATCAGTGTAGGCGGCGGAGATGGAGGCGGGGACGAGGCGTCGGCTCGAGGCAGCCTGGGGAGATGAGGGGGACGGCAAAGTTGGGAGACGGCGCAGCCAATTCCAGCGAGATGCCGAGATGGAGGCGGCGGTGCAGGATTAGTAGCGGGGATGGATAGATTTGTGGCAGTGATCATGGGTGGGTGTGTGCATGGGTTAGGTAATTTCCTGGTTTTTTTTGTGATTTTTAAGTTGATTTTTTTCATGGAGGTGGAGGGTAGCCGTGCGCACGTGTTGGGGAGGAGCGCTGTGCGCGAGCATGGGAGTCAAGAGGGGAGAACGACAGACAAACTTTTCTTTATATTAGTAGAGAAAATATTCACCATGAGTTCTGTATTCTGTACAAACAATTAAACAGCTAGTGTACTTGATTCTATTTGACTATGACCATGTGGACCTTGATGATTAACACTGCGCGCGGTATTCAGCTTGTTTGACTGACTTGCGGGCCTACCTGATAAACTAAAGGGGATCTTCATCATATACCCTCCCTTGAATTGGGGATTTCAGGATTTACTCTCCCACCTCAATGACATGTGAGGTCATCATAAGTCACTGACACGTGGGTCAGGAGGGTAAATCCTGAATTTCCATCTATAAGGAGGGTATATGATGAATAAATCCTTAACTAAAAGGCCTTTTCCTGCAGTGATCACCACAAGGTTAGAGGTTGCGTTACAGGTGTCCAGAACCAAAGTTAACGACCAAATCGATCGCAACGCAAGCCGCGGTGTCGCAACATGTACATGCAGCACCAGGATACCTGAGCCGTGATATGCGTATTATTCGTGAACGGTGTCATGGAGCGGTTTCTGCGTATGGTTTTTCAAATTTAAAATCATTTATATTAATATTTTTATCATTCATCATCGTTTTAAGAAATTTACTAATAAAAAACTATCAACTATAACCTAACCCGAGAGAGCAGTGGCTACATGATACCAAAGCAGGCCGCACTGTCGTTTTAAAAGATTTCTCTGGCATCCCGGTGGCAAAACCGGTGCTAGCTGCACGTACTGTCGCATGCTAGCTACCGTGTTTCATGTTTCGAGTTTCGACAGTGTTGCATGCAAACGGTTTGTTTTCCTCCTTTTTTTTTGAAGACTACGAACGCATTAGTAATTGCGTACACCTGCACCACGATCAAAAGGGAGTGGTGTTATGTTAGTTTTGCATCAAAAGTTGAACGCCGCCCTCCTGCGTTGGTTAGTGCTGTTTCTTTTCCTCTTTACAACCCCTCTGGCCGGCACTCTCTTGTATGATGGTATCATTCCCTCTAGCAGCTGGGACGGGATGGGATCATTAGATACTTTGCTTTGCTCTGCTTTCTTAGTGCTCGCTTAACTTTAATCGAAAGCGTTTTACGGTGGGGATGCATGCCTGATGCCTCCTGCTGTGTGTGTATGCAATGGATCATCAAATACATGGGATGAGAGAGAGACTGGGCCTGATATTTTTTTTGTTTTTGATTTTTTTCAAAAGCCGAAATAAAATAGGACGGTGTATTTAAGAAATACAAACAGAAATCATGGCATTGTTCCGGTGTTGGCCCCAACGTGCATGGTGTGGTCTCCGGCCTTGGGCTTTTCTTTTGTACGCTTTAAGTCGGCATGTGGATTTCTATAATTCGCACGTCAAGCATCTGCTTTGGCTCGAATCACGTGGAAAGCGGCGCGATCCCGGAGCACAGCGCACTGTCTGCTACACCGCTCTGCTGTCTCGGCTGCGGCTACGGGACGGCGGCCGGTGCTCTGGTTTTGCGCTTGCTTTGCCGCTCCGCCATCAAGCAGCCACTACGTGCTTGCGTACGTACCCCCACACACACGCCGCTGCATCGTCTCTCTCCATTTCCCGTGCATGGCATGCGTGGTTAAGTAACAACTGCCCGTCGAAACTCGGGTTAAAACTACTTTTCACCACTTGATTCCGGAGTAACCAGAATAGTATTACGGGTGTGTCTATACAACATTCACATGTATGCAATATTTTTACCTATTTTTTTGTCTATGTATGCAATATTTCAACATATCTATAATATTTTTTCGATGATTGCAACATTTTTCACCAAGAAATGTTACAGATATGATGAAATGTTGCATACATAAACAAAAAAGTTATAAATATAGGTGAAAAATATTGAATATAAAGAATTTGACTGATTTTGGAACAAAAAATAGTCACATGTGCTATAGCACTTCCGTAGTATCATTTCTGTGCGCTAGAAATGGATTTGTTACACCTAGCTACATGGCTACAATTAATGGAAGCTCAAGCTCCCTGTCAGCGATGCAAATGAAATCCTACCCCCGTCGTCTCCAGTTCTCCGCAACTAGTTCTTTCACGTAGGGAAGTAAGCTAGAGCACTCATGTAACACCCCCGTTTTTGGGAACGGGAATGTCGTTATCTTCCGTAACAGCCCAGGAGTTCAGTTACGGACAGAGGAAGTATCATGCCTGCTCACGAACATTTAAAGAAAGTTAATTTAATTGAAATATGACATAACGGTTAATTTTAATAATAATACGGGCATCCAAGCCCAAAACTTAACTTACATACAGAAGAGCCGAAGGAAACACCACAGGAACGCTTGAGTGCAGTCGTAACCCTAACGCGAACACTTGCAGCATCTTCTTTTCTTTTGGTATCTGTGGAGGAAATTTTGCAAGCCTGAGTACTCCAACCCCGTACTCAGCAAATCACATGTGGAATATATAACTATATGCCAGGATTCTCAAGGGAAGGGAGTATAGTGTTGTATTAAGAGGTGGATGCAATTTTATTTGCAAACGAATAAAATTTAAAACACTTGCTCCTTAAGATCAGGGGTTTCTGTTACCAGACAAAGTTTCATCATTACTCAGATTAACAACATCAAAAACACTACTTATGCCTCGTTGTTGGAATCACCCAATTAACACAGCTTCATTAACCGGAAGCACGGCGTATTCGAATACCATTTATTTCACTCTGCAGAGTTGCCCTGCTTTACCCACAAGATTTCTTAACTCCACGTCTGGCTTTAAGAAAACAAGGTTGTTCACTGCTCAATTCTTTATATAGCCTCCACCCAGTAGGTCCTAGGCCTCCATAAGCTCGGATGACCCCACGGATCTCCTCCGACTTATAGCAGTCCTACTGTTGTATGATTAACCCCCTCTCATACGAACTCACCCTCGGACTCCCCCAGCCAGTTGCAGAGGTTCAATTGAACTTGAGCAGTTACTAAACCAGGTTTGACAAAGTCAACGCTTGTGGTTGGGCGGATACTATGTTCTTTACTCAGCATAAGGGTTTAATCCTTATATTTTTCTCTGAGGCATCAACCATCCACAAACCCATATTCAGTACCTTCCTGTACTGCCACCAATCCACAACCAAGCCTCCATCCTAGGATAAAGCGGTGGACGAAGTCCGCCACACGGACCTCCACACCCTTTTTATCCTACTGTATACCGGCATCACCAGCCTAGGGTATGGTGTCCCATACCACCCTACCCTAGCCCGGGTTTCCAAATCTACCGGCCCACGGCCAATGTCACTTAATAGTACAAAATGTTGAATGAGATGATTTATGAATATTTATACAATATATTGATAATTACTATGGTTGTCAAGGTGAATGTGGCCATCAAGGTAAACAGGGTTTTTATCAGTGGTAGGATTTATCTAATTAACATGTCATTCTAAATATTTATTTTAAGCAACTATCATTTCAAACTATCAATAATGAAAATATATTAAATAAATAATGTAAATTTCATGGGATTCAATATGATCAAAAACATGTGACTTGCCTCTTTGTTCTTAGTCTCTGATTATCTCCACGTAATCTTCGGATTGGGCACCGACTTCTTCAATTGTTATTGTAGTCCTTCGGCTGACCAACTCGTGTGGTCCGCATACTAGCTTGTAAGACGAACACACAAGTCCCTGCTTTACGAAAGGCAAGCTGGGAACAAAATACAAATAAATAACCGAAATAACATAAAGAAGGTAGGTGGAGTGGTCAGGGTTTAGGTGTGTGGGATGGTCGAGGTTGTATATGTGGCGGATGGATTCTCGATGAATGGCGGAAGGTGTGGATGGTATTGATTTGTAGGGTTAGGATATTTGTCTGGGTTGTTTAGGGTTTCACTAGAGTCTAGAGCGGTAGTGCGAGAGCGCGAAGAGTGTAGATGGGCTCCGGACGACAAATCGGATACAAGTGTTAATAGGATTTCGGTGAACGAAAGAAGTTTGGGTTGAAATAGGGTTTAGGGTTTGGGAGGGTGGTTGAGGTTCTTAGGATTACTGGTATCCTATATGAGGAAATAGAGCTAAGAAATGGGTTGGTGGGCTCGAGACGATCAAAACGGATATAAACATGCATTTTTGGGCTATATGAACAGTAACGGGTCGGGTTGCTACAGTAGTGGGCGCGGTTACTGTTCATGGCGGGCGGGATTACTGTTCCTTAACGGGTTTGCGCTACAGTACCCGAACCGGTACTGTTCTTCTTCTCCCTCTCGTGTGCTACAGTACCCCGAGAAACAGAGAAAGCGAAAATTGGGGAGATCTCGAGCTGTGGTGCATAGAAATGAAAACCGGGGGTATGGGTGGACTCATGGGGACGAGGGGGTTCCATTTTTGTGGTCGGCAAGGGCAGGGGAGGTGGCGTTCGCCGGCGGCGAGCCGGGGAACTCGTCGCGGTTTTTGGCGGCAAAAGATGGTTTCTAGGGTTTAGGGGGTCGGGTCTTTGGTGTTTGAGCATCTGGGAGACTCGAGGAACCTAAAGGGGGCGGTTACTTGGGCTAGAGTGGCCGGAGTAGGGCCGGCCACGGTGAGGCGCCATGGCCAAGCGGCGGCTTCACCGGCGAGGGAAGAGGAGGGTTAGGCAAGCTTAGGCAAAGGTTTGGGAGGGTTTTGGGAGGCTTGAGGAAGCCACGGGAGCGAGGAATCGAAAATATATTAACCGAGGGAGGAGTATCGAATTTCGAACTTACTTTTGGTTCTCCGGCGATTGGCGACGATGGAGACGGTGAGGGGTCGATTGGGTGTGCCTGGAGTTCCATGGGGATGAGAGGGAAAGGTTGGAGGGGTCGGCGGCCTTTATAGGATGCCCGAAGGCGGTTCGGCAGCGGGGTTGCACAAAGCGGCGATGGCGCGTGGCGGCCGGCGGCGTTGCCACGCCCTCGGGTTTGGTCAGGGGTGTCAGGGCGGTAGGGGAAAGGCTGCGGGGGAGCTCTGCCCGAGCTATGGAGGTGGCAAAAATCAAGTGGCGCGGGGAATGTGGTGGCGCGCGCAGAGGAGTTGGGCGGCAGAAAGGCAAGGACACGGCGGCGGTGGCGGATTGGCGCGGCGTGCCACGGGGTCGGGCGGGGTGAGGTGGTCGCCCCATCGAGCGGATTTGGCGGGAGCTGGCGCGGGCGTGGGCGATCACGCAAAGAGCGTGAGCGGCGGCGAAACTTTGGGGAGGCGGTGGCTTTTGTCGGTCAAAAACAGTGCAGCACTCCTCCCTCTCCAAACCGGTGATGACAGCAGGGATTAGGGGCGGTTAAGCATGAGGATTAGAGAGGATTAGAGTGAGGATTTGGGAGAACAGATCAAAACTGAAAATTGAGCTCAAATGCAATTTTTGAAAATTTTCGGATTTTGATTTTGTTTCAACCTACCCCCCTAAAAAAAAGAATCTCGACCCCGAGATTCACCCAGGTTAAAGAATGGGATGAAAAACAAAATTTGTTACAGTTCTGATTCCTTTCCATAGATATTGTTTGTCACTCAAGGCAAGCTTTCAGAGGTGGCTGTTGACTAGTGCTTCTGTCGATACTTTGTATCCATCTAGTTATCTTGGTTCCCAAGACTTCATAAAGGTTTTCTCATGGTATGAGTATGACTTGTACTTCTTGGTTTAAGCTAATCTCATTTGGGAATTCATGCAATAGTATCGCCATGATCAGACAGTTCTACTATCTCTCTTTTCCATAGGTTTGTTTATCTGGTAGGAAGTGTGTATCTTTGACCAATCGATTTATGATTACTCTCATATTCTTCTCGTATCATCAAGAGTTCATAAAACAAACCCATACCATTTTTCTCTGATTTCCCAATTCCACTCTAGGACTGGTTATGATTGTAACAATCCTGAGACTTTGACGGACCGTCTTTTACTTTCTGGTATATGTCTTAGCATGCTATGTACTTTGAGGTTCCTCTCTTTGTATTATTTTACTATATTCCTTTCTCCTGATCCTGGTTCATCTTCATTCCAGCAGGGTGTATGAGAAGCTTGTAAAAAGAAACTGTCTTCTATAATTAATCCCTGCAACCTCTTTCAGGGGCGGACGCACAGTGTGAGCAGTGGGGGCCTTGGCCCCCACTCAATTTTGTTAATTACGTATACCTCCTGGATATAATCTATGTAGGCCCCCAGTCCACAACTCAGCAGGCCCCCAGTGGCCCAGTGCGGCAGCTGGCAGGACGGCAGGCCGGCAGTGCCTTCTCAGCTACGCGTAGCAGCATGCCCCCACTCAATTTTAGTCCTAGGTCCGCCCCTGACCTCTTTGGTATTTAGAAGTAATTGTGAGATCCCTAAACTTCTCACTTACTCTTTAGCGAATCCTGTTGAATCTTCTCGTCATAGCTTAAGATAATACTTATTAATCACACCACAATATACCTTTGTCTTTAATACATCCGTCACTGTCTCTCTTCCTTGGTAACCTTAAATATTTGCATCGTACTTCTTAGCTGCTTGTAACCTTGCAGATTTAATCCCAATTGATTAGGTCATGAGGAGTCTATTTCCTTTCAGGTACTGATATCTCGACGTAGAAATCACAATCCTTTCATCCTGTATATATCTTAGTCGTCATTCCGAGCTTATTGAAAATCCTTGTCGAGGAGTATTAGAACTGGTACTGTAACCAATCTAGCCTTCTATATAGCTTAAGACTATAATCTTTTAACTTCTGAGAACTCCTCATATTTTGCTTAATCTTGTACATACTCTCCTTTTTCCTTCTCTCTTACTGTATCTGTATATCATCCTTGTACAAACCAAATTATGACATCTTGTATCATTATACAAACTATTTGGCTTACTTCTCGAGATCTCTGTAGATAGCTCGTATAGTAGTATTCCTTTCAGTTTCCTTTTGTGTTTTTTTCAAATGTGTCTGGTTTATCTATTCTAGTGTCCATACTTTCACTGTATTATCCTGATTTTCCATCCAGACTGAGTTAGTTCTTCCATCCCTTATGTAGTCTTGTAAATATTCACAATTACCATACTTCTCTTGCACTAGGTTGAAAATTAAGTTCACAGTGAATTGTGACGCAAACTTCTTTATTTATTTATACTACTATAGATAGCTCACGGGTACATTTGATAACTCATAGAACTACTTGCTTATACAAAAGTACAAGATGGCATTCATTTCTTGTCTTATTCTCAACCGGCATTGTTGCTCGACACTTTGCTCTCCGACTTTTCTGACTATCTCTTTTGTCGCTTTCTTTTAGTCACTTCTTTAGGGTGCATTTATCTCTTTTTCCACTCTAGCCTTCTTGGGATGGCGTCCTTCTTCATCTGTTGGCAGGTGATAAGATGTGGATGCCTGTCCTTTAGCTTGTATCCAAGCCTCTTCCTTAGGTAGGGACTTCAATGGACATTGGGAACAAATATATCTCTTTTTGGTTGCAGTAAAAACAAGTCTTAAGTGTCATAGTCAGAAGATCACTTTGCTTGATAATCTTCACATATTCTGACATCTCTTCTCCTATCCAGAAAGCTTGATCAACTAAAGCCTGTAAGGTTGAGAATCCCATATTCTCGATATAACGTCTTATATTTGGTTGCAAGCCTTCTAGAAAGCATTCCATCTGTTTTTCTTCGGTATTAATTTCTTCTGGAGTATACTGTGATAAGTGATGGAATTGCTGCAGGTACTCCATAACAAATTTGTCTTCCGATCGGGGATCAAGAAGATCTCGATACTTTTCCGTGGCAACTTTAGAAGAGATATATGTTTTGCAGAATTTAGTCACACTCCTTCCATGTAATATCATTGTCGTTCAGATACGTCCATTGGATAGTATTTCACTAGTTGATGGCTGGCTCCATTAGTTGATAGGTGGTGAAAAGAACTTTTTCCTTATCCGTACATTGGATGGTTTCCAGTCTCCTCTTGATATCTTGTAACCACTTATCGGTATTTAGAAACTTTGTTACTGATGAGAATTAAGGTGGTCGAGTCTTAAGGAAAATTGTAAACTTGAATGCAATTGCACTTGACAATGATATTAATTCTTCTGGTGATGCTTTTGTATTGAGTTGTTCCAATATTCGTGCTTGTTGTTCTAGTATTCTGACTTGTCCTTGTCTGCCTTCAATCCAATTTTTTTTTCCATGATAGATACAGCTTTTGTCATGATGGATAAGGCTTCCGTCAAGTTGAATTGTTTGCTCTGATCTCTGTTTTCCATCCGTCACACCATCAATTCTTCAGTTTATTCAGTGACACGATTTTGATTGTAGCCGAGACTTAAGAATCAGTTCTGTAACATTTTTGGGCTTAGCAAAGGAAAAGTGAGACTGAAATGGGGTAAGAGCAAGAAAGAGCTAGGAAAGATTGAAGTGAGATTAAATAATCTTTCTGATTGCTTTTGCAGAATATTTCCTCTAGATTTCACGTACACTTACAAGCATAATCCCATATCTTCCAGTATTCACTATTCACGGGCTTATTCTTTTTTTATACTACTTCTGTGCATAGGCTTAGAATCCAATGGCCCTTTTTGAATTTTGTTTTAATTTTACACTAGGCTTACACTATCTCCTAATTATGACATCATTTTTTTATACTCCAAACAAACATTAATATCATCTATTTGATCCACCGAACACATAAATTCCTATTGCATTATCCTAGCTTTATTAATCATATCATGGTCATCTGATTTCTACGAAAAATCCAACTTCAACCATGACTATAAATCCAACATCCAATCTATCATAATCCAAAATTCTCATTTTAAATCCACCGATATCATTTGTATCCCTATTTCCTAAAAATCCAATTATCTCCATTATCAACCCATAATCTCAATCTGCTCATCTAATAATCAACTAAGCTTCTTACTATCTACTTCTTAATTAATTCATCATTTTAAAATCCACCAAGGATGAGATCACTGATCGAAATTATAATCCAATAATCACTATCGTTAACATCCACCAAGAATATCAATTAATCAAAGCCTAAAATCCAATAATCATTATCATATATTCTTATTACTAAGACTCAGTTTATTTATTCTTCTAACTAATTCAATCCAACAATCTCTTTATCTATTCAATATTAACATGATCCATCAATATCTTCGATCATCATCGCCTCATATTTGAATCCCTTAGAAGTTATCTACTCCTTTATGTATATTTCAATGGCTATAATCCAATCTATTTGTTGCAATCAGAAATTTGCATTTAATTTCTTCTGAGATTTACTTGATAGATAAGGAGAGAATAGATTAGAATAGATAAGAATCAAGATGAAGTGAGATAGAAGTAGAGTTTTTTTTAACATACTCTTTATTTAAAATCAGAAATTTGTTTTGCACAAATTGCTTATATAGCGGCATATAGGCTAATGGTGCAATTTGGTTATTAATACAAGCAGAAATCTTCGTCTAATTGAATGGTTTCACCCATTGCATCAAGGATGTCAAACAGGTATTGTTTGCTAACTACTCGAGCGGTGACCTTATAACTTTTCAAAAGGAAAAGCTTTAATCAGGGTATTCGCACTATTCTTCTTAACACCATTCTTAATACTTCTTCGACTAGAGTTAGCTTTCGTTTCATTTGGTCAAATACCTACAGCAAGAAGTCAGTCTAAACGTCTACTCGTATTTTTTTTAGATTTTCACAAATCCAAAACAAAAACTTTTAATGCATGTCTAAGAAAGGGTAAGATAGAAATAGGAAAGGTGAGACAGCAATAGTACTTATGGTTTTCGAAATTCTTTTATATTTGAAAATATAGTTTTGTGAAATTGTATTCTTATCGTACCAAACCTACACTTAGGGTTACAACCGACAGTCAAGCATGCTCCGATACCACTCTGTAACACCCCCGTTTTTGGGAACGGGAATGTCGTTATCTTCCGTAACAGCCCAGGAGTTCAGTTACGGACAGAGGAAGTATCATGCCTGCTCACGAACATTTAAAGAAAGTTAATTTAATTGAAATATGACATAACGGTTAATTTTAATAATAATACGGGCATCCAAGCCCAAAACTTAACTTACATACAGAAGAGCCGAAGGAAACACCACAGGAACGCTTGAGTGCAGTCGTAACCCTAACGCGAACACTTGCAGCATCTTCTTTTCTTTTGGTATCTGTGGAGGAAATTTTGCAAGCCTGAGTACTCCAACCCCGTACTCAGCAAATCACATGTGGAATATATAACTATATGCCAGGATTCTCAAGGGAAGGGAGTATAGTGTTGTATTAAGAGGTGGATGCAATTTTATTTGCAAACGAATAAAATTTAAAACACTTGCTCCTTAAGATCAGGGGTTTCTGTTACCAGACAAAGTTTCATCATTACTCAGATTAACAACATCAAAAACACTACTTATGCCTCGTTGTTGGAATCACCCAATTAACACAGCTTCATTAACCGGAAGCACGGCGTATTCGAATACCATTTATTTCACTCTGCAGAGTTGCCCTGCTTTACCCACAAGATTTCTTAACTCCACGTCTGGCTTTAAGAAAACAAGGTTGTTCACTGCTCAATTCTTTATATAGCCTCCACCCAGTAGGTCCTAGGCCTCCATAAGCTCGGATGACCCCACGGATCTCCTCCGACTTATAGCAGTCCTACTGTTGTATGATTAACCCCCTCTCATACGAACTCACCCTCGGACTCCCCCAGCCAGTTGCAGAGGTTCAATTGAACTTGAGCAGTTACTAAACCAGGTTTGACAAAGTCAACGCTTGTGGTTGGGCGGATACTATGTTCTTTACTCAGCATAAGGGTTTAATCCTTATATTTTTCTCTGAGGCATCAACCATCCACAAACCCATATTCAGTACCTTCCTGTACTGCCACCAATCCACAACCAAGCCTCCATCCTAGGATAAAGCGGTGGACGAAGTCCGCCACACGGACCTCCACACCCTTTTTATCCTACTGTATACCGGCATCACCAGCCTAGGGTATGGTGTCCCATACCACCCTACCCTAGCCCGGGTTTCCAAATCTACCGGCCCACGGCCAATGTCACTTAATAGTACAAAATGTTGAATGAGATGATTTATGAATATTTATACAATATATTGATAATTACTATGGTTGTCAAGGTGAATGTGGCCATCAAGGTAAACAGGGTTTTTATCAGTGGTAGGATTTATCTAATTAACATGTCATTCTAAATATTTATTTTAAGCAACTATCATTTCAAACTATCAATAATGAAAATATATTAAATAAATAATGTAAATTTCATGGGATTCAATATGATCAAAAACATGTGACTTGCCTCTTTGTTCTTAGTCTCTGATTATCTCCACGTAATCTTCGGATTGGGCACCGACTTCTTCAATTGTTATTGTAGTCCTTCGGCTGACCAACTCGTGTGGTCCGCATACTAGCTTGTAAGACGAACACACAAGTCCCTGCTTTACGAAAGGCAAGCTGGGAACAAAATACAAATAAATAACCGAAATAACATAAAGAAGGTAGGTGGAGTGGTCAGGGTTTAGGTGTGTGGGATGGTCGAGGTTGTATATGTGGCGGATGGATTCTCGATGAATGGCGGAAGGTGTGGATGGTATTGATTTGTAGGGTTAGGATATTTGTCTGGGTTGTTTAGGGTTTCACTAGAGTCTAGAGCGGTAGTGCGAGAGCGCGAAGAGTGTAGATGGGCTCCGGACGACAAATCGGATACAAGTGTTAATAGGATTTCGGTGAACGAAAGAAGTTTGGGTTGAAATAGGGTTTAGGGTTTGGGAGGGTGGTTGAGGTTCTTAGGATTACTGGTATCCTATATGAGGAAATAGAGCTAAGAAATGGGTTGGTGGGCTCGAGACGATCAAAACGGATATAAACATGCATTTTTGGGCTATATGAACAGTAACGGGTCGGGTTGCTACAGTAGTGGGCGCGGTTACTGTTCATGGCAGGCGGGATTACTGTTCCTTAACGGGTTTGCGCTACAGTACCCGAACCGGTACTGTTCTTCTTCTCCCTCTCGTGTGCTACAGTACCCCGAGAAACAGAGAAAGCGAAAATTGGGGAGATCTCGAGCTGTGGTGCATAGAAATGAAAACCGGGGGTATGGGTGGACTCATGGGGACGAGGGGGTTCCATTTTTGTGGTCGGCAAGGGCAGGGGAGGTGGCGTTCGCCGGCGGCGAGCCGGGGAACTCGTCGCGGTTTTTGGCGGCAAAAGATGGTTTCTAGGGTTTAGGGGGTCGGGTCTTTGGTGTTTGAGCATCTGGGAGACTCGAGGAACCTAAAGGGGGCGGTTACTTGGGCTAGAGTGGCCGGAGTAGGGCCGGCCACGGTGAGGCGCCATGGCCAAGCGGCGGCTTCACCGGCGAGGGAAGAGGAGGGTTAGGCAAGCTTAGGCAAAGGTTTGGGAGGGTTTTGGGAGGCTTGAGGAAGCCACGGGAGCGAGGAATCGAAAATATATTAACCGAGGGAGGAGTATCGAATTTCGAACTTACTTTTGGTTCTCCGGCGATTGGCGACGATGGAGACGGTGAGGGGTCGATTGGGTGTGCCTGGAGTTCCATGGGGATGAGAGGGAAAGGTTGGAGGGGTCGGCGGCCTTTATAGGATGCCCGAAGGCGGTTCGGCAGCGGGGTTGCACAAAGCGGCGATGGCGCGTGGCGGCCGGCGGCGTTGCCACGCCCTCGGGTTTGGTCAGGGGTGTCAGGGCGGTAGGGGAAAGGCTGCGGGGGAGCTCTGCCCGAGCTATGGAGGTGGCAAAAATCAAGTGGCGCGGGGAATGTGGTGGCGCGCGCAGAGGAGTTGGGCGGCAGAAAGGCAAGGACACGGCGGCGGTGGCGGATTGGCGCGGCGTGCCACGGGGTCGGGCGGGGTGAGGTGGTCGCCCCATCGAGCGGATTTGGCGGGAGCTGGCGCGGGCGTGGGCGATCACGCAAAGAGCGTGAGCGGCGGCGAAACTTTGGGGAGGCGGTGGCTTTTGTCGGTCAAAAACAGTGCAGCACTCCTCCCTCTCCAAACCGGTGATGACAGCAGGGATTAGGGGCGGTTAAGCATGAGGATTAGAGAGGATTAGAGTGAGGATTTGGGAGAACAGATCAAAACTGAAAATTGAGCTCAAATGCAATTTTTGAAAATTTTCGGATTTTGATTTTGTTTCAACTCACCTCACCTTGGTTTGCATAAAAGGCGTACGGATAGTACGGCCGTTTTAGAATCATGTGGCTGTGAGTGGTGAGATAGTTAGAGAGTGAATATTGATTTTTCTGGTTGTTCTTGTTTTACACTATTATATTTTGCTTGTGCGCACGTACCAGATCCGGTCTATATTGCACAAGCACTTCCGCATGGGAAAACTAATCGATATAATCCACTAATATACGGTGTTTTACTTGCATATATAGTGGCAAGATTTTGCAAAAACTGACTAAAAATGGAGAAATTATGCCCTTTTTTTAAGGTAGAGAAATTATGGCTTCGGATCGTAGGCAAGAGCCAAGAGAGACCCTTTATATATCTCTACTATTATATATAAAGGAGTTGGTAGTCGTCGGTGCATTCTCCTCTCTCTACAACCATCCGATTTGATCTGGACCATTCGTCTCTCTCCTCCTTTCTCTCTTTCTCAGGATACAACCGTCCACCCCCTCTACTTTTCTCATCTCCTCGCACATTCCGATCACCCTTCTATCTCTGTTGCTTGCTTTCTAATATTTGATGTGTGAAGTTGATCAGATAGTAAGTTTTGTCTTATCATTTTTATAACTTTATTGTAACATACAGGTCTCTAATTAGTAATTGTAACATACACGTCTCTAATTAGTATAAATAACAGGTGCTCTATGGTGTTGGCATGCGCGCGGTGGGGACGGCATACTTAAGACGGTTGGTGGCCCCACGTGGCGGTCTCGTGCTCTCCGGACCATGATCGGGGGCGAATTAGTCGCGCGTGTAAAAGCCTAGGCCCCGCCTCTCGAACGCCTAAATCTGCATGTTGATTAATCGGGAGACACGCGTAGGCCCGGTTAATCCCGTTTTTATACTGCGGCGACTAGCTAGCCTAAGGAAGGCTACTGATGATGTTCCAAGGCCAAAATGATGAATACTTTAAGCTGGCACTGCATCTGGATGGCAGCTCTCCTAAACATGGTCCTTCGGCATGAGCAAAAAGAATTACCGTGGCCATCGATCGACCTAGACCTTAGCTTTTGTTTGTTTGTCCATGAGTTTTGGCACATCATTTAAAAATCAACATTGGAGCTGCTCTTTGAGACGGAACGAAACACCTCTGCCTCTACGAGATGGGTCAGGCTAGGGCCGGATGTGGCCAACGCAACTACTCTTGCTTAAAAAATAGTTACGTACAATCAAGTAGTGTAGGAAGCTAAGATGGAAGGAAATAGGGTGGTGATCGGTTCGGCTGAAAGCCTCATGGTTTATGGCTGAAAACACTGTAGCTGGCTGAAAAAAACACTGTAGCTGACAGAGGCTTATTTACCATAATTAAATTTAAAAAAATTTAAAAATAGAAAAAACATATTAGCCCATCACATATAATATAAACAAATACGAGGAAAAAAAGAAGCGGTAAAAAAACTCAAAAAAAGCCAAAAATTCAGAAAAAGATGAAATTTATGAATAGTGCAAAAATAAGTTGAAGCCAGAAGCTGAAGCCATATTGATCAGGGCCTAGGGCGAGTACTCCACTTAATTACTCTTGCTTAAAAATAGTTACTCTGCAATGGTCAATCTTTTCCTGAATTGCTTAAAAATAATTACGTACAATCAAGTAGTGTAGGAAGCTAAGATGGAAGGAACTAGAGCGAGTACTCTACTTAACTAGCAGTGCTAGCTTAGGGTAAGCCGCGCTAGTTAAATAAAAGAGCCAACAATTCATGTGGAGATTTTTCTAAAAAAAATCAAAAACATATACGTAATTCAGAAAAAAGTGAAGGGTATTTTGAAAAAAATAAAGGATTTGTACAAAATTCTAGGAAAATCAGAGGCTTTATCATGTAAAAGAAAAGTCTCCTTCGAAAACCGAGGATCCATATATAATTTTGAAAAATAAAGACAAAAAACCAAAAATTTACATGCAATTCCCGAAAAACCACGGAGATTTACCATGTAAAAGGAGGTCTATTTGAAAAACCGAGTACATATACGTAATTTTAAAAAGGCTAAAGGGTCTTTCGAGAAAAAAACTGACGTAACAGAAGTCTGGAAAAAAAAACTAAAGACCCGTAGGTAAATTCCAAAAGTCAGAGAGCCTATTCACAGAAAAAGGTGACCTGA
This sequence comes from Dendrocalamus latiflorus, assembly GCA_017311315.1. NCBI lineage: Eukaryota > Viridiplantae > Streptophyta > Magnoliopsida > Poales > Poaceae > Dendrocalamus > Dendrocalamus latiflorus. The sequence continues at coordinate 49,550,796 of CM029651.1, forward strand.
TGGCCTCCCGGGGACGAATCCCCCGGGGCGTAATGTACAAGTATTAGCGGAGACGTGGGTAGTTTGTGAGGCCTCGATCTTTGCATTTCTCGCTACCGACACACGCTACATGCCAAACCAGAAGTCGCCCAAAAGGAGTACGTGTACGGTACAGAAATGTCGGTGATCAGGTGTGCTTCGGCCTGTACTCGAACTCAATACTCTCCACAGAGCAAAGCCTGGCTGACACAGACGTGGCAGCTCGTGCACTGCAAACTCGAGCGAGCATGCACGCGCGGAGTTGCATCGACCGTGCTGGATACTTCGCTGTGGCGGAACTATGACATCTAGTAATGACTTTTTAAGTGATTACAAATATTAAGAGAGTAAGTAATATTTATGCTGAGAAATTATTTTATTTAAAAAGCTTTTATAATGGTTCCTATAACTAATTTAGAAAAATATTTTTAAAAAATACTCTATATAAAAATCAACTTATAAAAATTAAAAGAAAGAAGCTATTTAAAATAGTACATTAATTTACGATCCAGACCAACCTGACACTGATACCAGTGAGTGTGTAGAGAGATGCAAGTCACCGTCTCACTGTCTGATGGTCCTTGCGTTTAAAAGCCTCGAAGAAATCGGAGTTAGATGCCAAGTCACCGTCTCACTGTCTGCTGGCCCTTGCGTTTCATTAGGGGAATGTTGGATGCTCAAGCACAAGCATCAACGTGCAGCTAAATGGTGTATGTATATACTGTAGCTTTTTTAGATTCTATTTTTTTAGCCCGAAGTGTTCGAGGGACCATTTCAGGGCCTAGCTAAATGGTATGAAACGTGACGTTCTTTGGCCCTGTTTGGATACGCTTAAAATCCGATTCTGGTAGAATTAAGCGAGAATCTCACCCAAACGCTTTGATTATTTTTCGATTCTTTCAACCGCCGCGGTGGGAAAGATCGGCATTTGCACTCGGAATCCAAAATCCTGTACCGCGAGCTCAAGGGGCCGTTTCTTCCACTGTAACGATTCTTCAGACTGCAGATTCTTCAGACCGCGACTTATCAGAAAATCCTGATCAAATTAAAATCGATTCTCAGATAAGCGTATCCAAACAGGGCCTTTATCATGGTTGCTGGCAGCTCCTCACACGCTACACGCACAGCTCAGCCAACATAGCCACAATACAGTAGACTAGTATGCTTCTTCGCAAAAAAAAAAAAAACTACTAGTATACTACTTTCTTCTGGGCTTTATGGTGACGCGGCTTTTAATCGGAAAGGGACATGATGTGCAAGAACAATCTGCACTGCACTGCTAATGAATTCTGAATACAAAGCCCAGCCCACTCAAAACCAGATAAACTGGACCGGACCGGACTGGACTCGCCGAGCCAGGCTAAATAATAATATAATTGCACGGATGTATACTGATCTACGTAATCTGAAGACTTTAACCACAAGAATCACTAGCGAATTAAGCCCCGCAGTAAAAGATTGCTACTAACATGCATGTACGTATATACATATACTGATCTACGTAGTCTGAAGACTTTAACCACAAGAATCACTAGCCATTAAGCCGCACAGTAAAAGATTGCTACTAACATGCATGTACGTCCATTGCCTTCTCGTCTAGTCTAGGTATAATGGGCAGGCAGTACACTGTACTCTATCCGCATGTGCTTCAAGTGCGCGCTATGACTGTATGGCAATGGCAAGAAGTCAAGAACGTACGAATATGCGTAGAACACGGTACAGCGTCAACAAACATTTGACATTGCCTGCAAGAAACATCTGTGGAACACAGGACGATGGATCTCACGATCGACGCTTTCGGGCTACGTATCCTTGCCAGCTTCTGCACTTGCACGAGCATGTAGCTGCTTCACTTCACATGCATGCAAGCGTGCAACCGATCGAACAGGTAGATACATTTGACTACTTGGGATGACGTACTACCAATACAACCATATATCGCATGTACACGTAGTGCGTGTAGTTGCTCGGAGGAGATCGAATCGAGCTGTATCGAATATGGCATTTCGTTTCGTAGGTTAGCAGCAGCGGTGCATCTCTTGATGGGCCGGCCAACTGTTTGAGCAAAGGCAAGGAAGTCTTCGCATTTTTCCCATTGCAGATGCACAAAGAAAAATTAATAGAAGGAATCGCGTGGATGATAGATTTGACTGCTTGGGAGGCGGGACATTGACAACATTGCTTTGCAATTCATGGCGACAAGCGTATTGAGCATAAGCTCCATCCCTGTATCTTGCAAATTAAACAGCCTGTCTAGTCAGACAACACTTCACATATTTTAATGGGCCTACTGTTTGAAGAAAGATTTCCCCGGTGTTCTAATATCGATCTTATGTATGATTATTTGGTTTGGAGGATTTCATGACCATGGATTATACAGAGAAAGACATAGGAATTTTATACAGGTTCAGACCTTCTCTGGAGTGAATAATAACTCTATTCCTGTATGGCTATATTGCGTGAACTGATTATAATAAAGAGAGACTAGTGCTTGATATCTTATGCTTCTTCCTCTCTGTTGCCTTCCTTCCCCTCTCCCTGATGTCAGCTTTTATATAGCGTACGGAGAGGCCACGATTGCTCCATGTTAAGAGACATCTTGACATTTCAGATGATAAATCGTCTCCGTAACAGAGGTTACTGTCAGAGACGTGATACCTCCTCATTGCTAGGCGGCTATTGCAAAGGGTAGGGAGAAGTTATGTGCGGTTACTCCAGAGAACAACTGTGTACGTTAACCACCTTATCAGATAAACTCGCAATGTAACAGGTTGTCGTAGACAAACTGATCGAAGTCAGGCTAGTCGTAGAAGAGTTCATGACCACAGGGTGGTCGTAGAACGGTTTACGACTATGTTATATTTGTGAAAAGACTTACGATCATGAAACGGTCGTAGAAATGCTTACGACCATGAAGTGGTCATGGAAAAGCTTATGACCACTTTAAGTCTTTCCCTTATGAATATAAGGGGTATACTTAAGGAGTAGAATAACATAATAATACTATTTGTAGATAATAAATTGGTGATTTTTATATCCTCGTTATCTAACCCCCTAACTTCAAGTAAAAATAACTTACTTGAGAAAAATATGTCGTAGACCAGTGAAGATCGAAAGCAGAGCTTTTTTTTATTTCATTGGACCAGAAGTGGACTTAGTCAAGAAGGTAATTTTGCTTGAGTTATAAAGAGATGCTGGTTTCGAACAGATAAATTTAAGAATCCCAATAGACTCCCACCGATCTATTCGTTGAAGCGGTTCCCAAAGAGGTGGTGACCGTTGAGTTCCTGAGATTTGTAACTGAATATGCGGCTATAAAAACTTACTGCAGGGTAACCTTTGGGTTCTTACTTTCCTCTTCCGTTCCACTGTTCTTCGAGTTTTTTGCCGCCAAGCAAATCATCTCCTTCCTCTGATTTCTTCCAAATCCAAACCGATCTCCCAGAGAGAATGGCCAAATCCTGTTCTGTTTGGATGGCGTCGGAGATGGATACTGCTAAGTTAAATCTTTGGTTGACGCTGCAGGCTTACTGTGAATGTGGCCTTCGATTACCCACTCATCTCTTTCTTACACTCGTACTCGAGTACTTTGGAGTGGGGTTGGTGAATCTAGTTTCCAATTCCATGTTCCCAATTCCATCACCATGTTAAGCGTATTTGTGTACCTATGTGAGGCTTATATGGAGATTCCTCCAGATCTAGAGCTCTTTTGATACTACTATGAAATGAGTAGACAGGCTGGGATAGTCGGGAGCTGTGATATGAAGCTCCATGATGGCAAGATGGAGGAATACATCCAGATGTTCACTCGATCATCATGGCCAGGATGAAAGAAGAAGTGGTTCTACTGGGAAATGACAAGTAAAGACAGCTTTCCTTTTGTACGGAAGGCTGCAGAGAAAAATCCTTCCTAGAATTTGGTTCCCAAAGACCTCAGTCAGGTAAGGCATAAAAGACTTGAAGGACAAGGGGCTTACTGGCTAGCATATGGTGAAGAATTTTATCACGCGCCGCATTAGCCCCCTGAACAGATGAGCATATCCTATTAGGATGTACTTGGGGTTAAGGATACAACCAGGGGCTACGAGGAAGGTAAATAACAATCAAACTCTTATTTGGTTAATTTCAAGTTTTGATTGTTGATCACTTTATCTATCTATGCAGATCGTCCACTAGCGGAGATTGACATCCAAGTTAAGCACCTCTATGAGAAAACTCTGCCACTCGATATAGTGGCTCCTCGTATCCTAGTGGATGTATCTGTAGAAGAGAGGGAATAATACCTAAAGGTAATCGTAGATTGATTTCATCTTTAGGATCCTGAAGTCGTAGGAAATGACTAAATAATGTTTTTCTTTCTTGCAGAAAATAGACGTGGTAAACCGTCAGGACGACCAGGAGGTTGAATTGATGGTTATTGGCAAAAGGGCGGAGGAAGTTAAGGCTCCCCTAGCCAAAAGGTGTTGGCTAGTAAAGGCTGCCAACAAGCAAGGCGATAGTACAAGTGCTGCTCCTCATTCATTTGGTGCTATCAAGAAATTCTTTGCAGACGTAATTACTACAGAGGAAAGAATGCCGATCAAATTGGAGCAAAAAGCCCCCAAGATCAAGGTACCTTATTATTATGATGACAAAATTTTTTCAGTTGTCTCTTCTCACAGCCTTATTAAGCAACTCAAAAAGGAAATCTGGAAAACTTTGTATCTTTTGTGAAGGAAACTACTGCATCAGTAAAACCTATAATCGAAAGGGATGTTGCTCGAAGGTGGTCAAAACTGATTTTGATCATCAGGAGGGGCAAGAGGCATAAGGAGCACTTGCTTAGGAACTATGACCAGACATGGTTGCAGAAGGCCCCATTTCTCACGAACTAGACGTGGTTGTAGAGAAGAAGTAGAAGAAATCTTACTTAGGGAAGTTTTCTTCTGGATTTACAGTCAAAGTTAAGAAAATAAGGTATGTAATAAAAAATTTAACAACAATATTTTACCCTTTTGTCTTCTATAATGCTGATGTGCTTCCCTTCCTGTGATTTTAGCACAGTGTAGGATCAAGGATAACTGACTAGAGGGTAATGAATAGGAGATTTAAAAATTATCTTGCCTTCTAATAACAATTACTACAATTTTAGTATAATAGGATTTTAAGGCAATTGAAACCTACATAATTCTACTATGACTAAGGCACTACAAGCACAAGTCTTTACACAATTAGTTCTAGCACAAAAGAATATGGCAATCACAATATATTAGAAATACAAGAGCATAAAGAAGAGATAAAGAAATAACCAATGTACACACGATATTTTACCGTGGTGATGGGAAACTTGCCGGTTTCCACCAATCCACGTTGATGAAAGCCCAAGTGACTTGAACCGGCCCCACTAGTTAAGCCTCAGCTCCTTAATCCACTAATGGTTGTCCTTCCTCCGCTCCGAAGATGGTGGACACCAAACCACTTACAAGTCGACGCCGAGCTTCTTCACAACCTTCTTGAAGAAGTCACCGCGCAAGCTCCCGCCAAGCCATCTAGGTGCCGGCAAGCACCAAGAGTAAAAAAATCATAGCTTCGCTTAACGGCAATCAAGTGCCAAAGGATCAATCTAGAGATGAAATGCACTTGTTTTGGCTCAACCACCTCAAATGAATGCACAATGTAAAATTGATGTGTGGAGTGAATGCTCAATGCTCAAGGAAATTCAATATAGTCTTTTACTAGTGTCCTTAGGCAAATGGGAGAGTATTTATACCCTCACCAGCCAAAACTAGTCATTACAGGGTAATTCCTGAAAAATTAGGGCAAGCGGAAGTATTGCCGTTCAATGGCCGGTACTTCCGCACCTATTCTGACACAGCAGTAACAGCTATTTCAGAGCTTCTGAACTAGCCGTTAGAAGTCAGCGCAAAACTACTGCCATTGTAATCCCGGTAGTTCTGACATTTGACAGTTCCAAAATTTTGGCATGGTACTTCCGTTTGATTCGAGGCCAAGAGTTGGCACTCTCTGGAGAAAACGTTTCGCCCAAGTTTTCGGAGCTTCCGTGCTCCGAAAGTACCATTTAAGGTTGTGGTACTACTACTCTACGGTAGTTCCGCCGTTGAAACTCCAGCACCTCTGTTTTCTGCAGAGAAAAGTGACTCTGAGGGTGCTCTCAGGAAAAAATGTTCCACTCGATTTTGATGGAGCTTCAGGAAAGCAGAAGTGCCGCTGTTTGCACTCCGGTACTACCGACTGTCCAGATAGAGCACAGAGTGACTCCGAGGGTGCTCTCTGGAAAAAACATTCCGCTCGATTTGACGGAACTTCTGGAAAGTAGAAGTACTGCGGTTTGCACACCGGTACTTCTGATTGTCCAGACAGAGCATAAATTTGCTATCAATTTTAGTTTTAAGAGAATGCATAATCCTAAATTGATCCAAATGGCTTGAGAATATGCTATCAAGTTACTAACCATGATCCCTCTTAATGGTATGATATTCATTCCATAATCCGGTCTTTCACCCTTTCTCCTAAGATCGGTAAAAGTGAAAAGGGATCCTAGTCTACATATACCTTTGTCTTTAACCACTTTGATCTTCATGTTGACCCTTAGCATGCGTGTCATCATCATTTTTGGGACTAAACCTTTTAAGAACTCAATAAACACGTTAATCCCATATTCACATAAATTCATTAATTACTAAAACTATTTTTAGGGGTCTAGATGCTTTCACCCGGCCCCTCCATCTTCTGAGGATGCTCTTATTGAGAAGCCTCCTATTATTCTTCCGTTAGTCGTAGAGACAACAGAGAAAATGGTGGAAGAATCGACCACCATCCCGGTTGCAGAAGCAGCCGTTGGAGTTGAAGCGACTACGACTATTGGAGCAGTCATAGAAGCAGAAGAGAAGGCAGCAGAATACAATGTAGAAATATCTGCCCAAGCAGCAGGAAATACCTTCGTCTACCGTGCCAGGAAGGAAATCACCGAAGACGTTCCTCCCAGTCTCCAAGGAGGAGCGGCCAAGACTACCAACAGTGAAGAAGAAGAGTACTTCAATTTCTTCTCTGAATTTTTTGGTCCTATTTTCATAGTGGTATCTTCTTCATATTGATCTCGTAACCGAGTTCCTCACCCCCAAGGATATTCCTAACAGGGGGAATGTCTTTGACGACGAGCGCTTTGAAAAAGTGTGGTGGAACAAGGCTGAAGAGCTCCGCACTGAGGTCAAACAAAAGGCCTTAGTGATTGGTGAGCTCTTCCGTCTTGGCAAAGAAAAAGACCAGAAGATCAGGTCATGGAAGAGTAGTGCAAAAACAATGCTACCACTCACAACAATGAAGTCAAGAAACTTGAGTCTTGACTAGCAGGTAAGAAAATCCTTACCTACAACTAGATCTATAAAATAGTTATTTAGGAACTATTTTTCTGACTAACTTTACCCTATTTGCAGAGATAGTAGTCGAAATAAAGTGACTTAAAAAAATTACAATTCATAATCAAGAGGGGATGAAATCGATAAAGATCAATCTTCAAGATAAAATGTCACTTCTGAACAATCTTCAAGACAACGCTCTTGTTGAGGCAGGATCCACTGCTTTCAGTCGTACTAGCTCAATCAGCACGAGTAATTAGATAGGAGTAGTACCCGTACGTGCGATCGAACGACGGACGACGGTTGATCTGGAGCGTTGATTTCCCTTCCAACTACACACGTGCCACATCGATGCAGGCACCATTGCTGCTGGTTTAGACCACAGCATCTAGGAGCAAACGGGAGGTTCTTCCATAATCACGTGCAGAATGCAATGGATCAAGTGAGTGCAGTTGACAAAGCATTAAGTTAAGGCCGTGAGTACAACGACGCAAGATCCAATGACCTTGCAGCAGGTTTGCATCGCATTGCTGATTGCTGGTTTTGGTTGCATTAATATTTTTGCATCATATTGGAGTGCAATCGATGGATGAATGACTTGTTGCTGCGTGCATGCATGCATGCAAGCTGCTCTTGCATGTACTCGTCTTTTGGCCGTGGGAAATTTAACTATTTGCCACTCTTAAGAATGCCACTTATTCAAATGCCACTTTCTTCCTTGCAATTAACATTTTACCACTCTTAAGATGTGGTTGACTAATTAATCGCCACTTTCGAGCCCACGAGGCGCCAAATCACTGCCATGTCAGCGCCGCCGCCCGCGCTAGATTTGTCGCCCGCGCAGGGGACGGAGGCGCAGGCACGGGCGAGCGGGGAGGCGCGGGGGGCGGCGCGGGGACGGAGGCGCAGGCGAGCGGGGAGGCGCAGGCGGCGGCGCGGGGACGGAGGCGCTGACATGACAGTGATTTGGCGCCTCGTGGGCTCGAAAGTGGCGATTAATTAGTCAACCACATCTTAAGAGTAGCAAAATGTTAATTGCAAGGAAGAAAGTGGCATTTGAATAGGTGGCATTCTTAAGAGTGGCAAATAGTTAAATTTCCCCACCTAGAGCTGGGAGTTAGATCATACCGTATCAGCATAGCTCAGGTCTATTATGCTTCAGACCGTTTCATATCATGTCAGTTCGGTTCAGTCATCTCGCCGTACCGTACTGATCCATCTCGCCTCCGGCCAGGACTAAGCACGACCCAAAGCCTATCGTACCAGTGTTCATGCCATGCCAGCCTAAACCTAGCTCAAAGTAACTATACATGACGAAGGTAGCGGTGATGATGGTGGCGACGGCCGCCATCTTCCTTTCTCTCGTACCCGCCTGGTAAAAAAACTAGTTGAAATTGAATTAGTTGCATAAAAATGGGCACACAATGACGTAAATATTTCGGAAAAAAGTGGATTTTTCTTGATATTTTAAAAATACAATATTACTGCCTTGTTAAAACCTTACGCCCCAGAGTGGGGTTCCTCGAGTAAGAAAAAGAGTACAGTAACAATATATGTGTATACTAATTATAACAACATACGTACATAGTATCTACTCATCAATATCTAGGTCGTTCATGCGTTCGAGGTCAGTGTACGCCTGCATGATTTTAGGACTCTCCAGTTGATGATGTTACCGCTTTTTAACTAATTCACGGTCTTTGGCACATATGATTGCCTCCACCATCCTGAGCGTGAGGGATAATCTTCTTTCTTTGATTATTCTCCTTACCATGCTGAACGTCGCTTCTGAAGAGACGGTGGACACCGGCACTAGGAGAACATCCCGTGCGAAATGTGACAGCACAAGAAATATCCGCTTGTTGTTCTTCCACCACTCAAGCAAGTCTATCTTGCCTCCATCAGTAAGATTAGGATCAATATTTGCAAAATCATGCTCCAAGTAATGGTTCAGCTCCAAGACAGAATTCCACTTGGAAACCGCCTTAGACTGAGAGGACAAAGAAGTAAACTTGCCCTTTAGCTTCTTCCATAAGTATGATGTCAAGCTTGTTTTTCCTTGTTGCGTCTACCGTGAGGCCTTCGATCTTGCGCTGCTGCCAAACTTGTCATGATACATACGGAGAACACGAAAAAGCTCCTCTTTGATACGTGTGAAAGCTCCCGAGCGTTGCTTTTCAATTTTAACCATTGCATGCATCTGAATACTCATCAGTCTCATCTCTCTGAGAAAATGATTCTCCTCTCCACTCTCTCAGAATTTCTCATCTCTCCACTCTCCACGTTGCTATCTCTCCTTTGATCCTCTCTCTCTCACAATCTCCCTCTCATCTCTCCACTCTCCTCACGACCGACCCCTCCCCTCCCCGTCGGCTGTCGCCACCCTCCCCTCCCCCACCGGGCACCTTATTCCCCTAACCCCCCCGGCCGACTCCCTCCCATCCCCGGCTCCCCCCACCGGCTGCTTCCCTCCCCTCCTCCCCCGGCCGCTTCCCTCCCCTCCCCTCCTCCCACACCGGCTGCCTCCCTCCCCTCCCCTCCTCCCCTGGCCACCTCCCTCCCCTCCCCTCCTCCCCGGCCACTTCCCTCCCCTCCCCTACCCCCATTAGCCGCCTCCCTCCCATCCCCTCCCCCACCGGCAGCCTCCCTCGGTCCCTCCCCTCCCCCCATCGGCCATCTCCTTCCCCTCCCCCACCGGACGCCTCCCTCGGTCCCTTCCTTCCCCCATCGGTCGCCTCCCTCCCCTCCTTGGTTGCCACCCTCTCCTCCCTTACCAACCGCCTCCCTCCCCTCCCCGACCGCCTCCCACCCCTCCCCTCCCCGGTTGCCTCCCCCAGCCTCCACCCCTCCCCGAGGATTTCTACGCATGGCACGGTGTCATGCACTCATTCTCCACCTTCGTCAACCCGCGGGTGCTTCACATCTTCGCCCAGTGCTAGGACCCCAACGGCGGTTCTCTCGTCCTCAACGCCATCGCCATCATCCATGGCTTCACCGGTGAGTCCAGCTGGATGGCCTAGCTCACCACTGTGCACTTTGCCAAGGTCAGGTTCGCTGTCGCCGCCGTCGACCACTAGGGCCACAGCTTCCCTCGATCTAGTATAGCCCGTCCCCTCTAGCCCTCTTCTTCCCATCTCTCTATTCTGTGATGGCTTGTGGGGATTGGGGAATCCATGGGATGGCAACGAGATCACGGGAGGGTGATGGGAGGCGGGAGGCCGAGGCGACCGCGGGCATTAGCGTCCCAGTTGTCCCCTATTTTGGTCGTGCTCACTAGGCCGGGCCGACCCAAGTATGGCACGATATGCCATGCCGTGCCATCCCGCTCGATGGGCTGGCTTTCCAAGCCCGGCCCAACTCACCATTTGTGCTGTGTTGGCACGGCCCGCCACGTGGCATGCCCATGCCGTGCTTGGGCCGTGCCGGGCCAGCCAGGCCTCAGGTTGGCACAGACAGTCTTTTTTCCCTAAACCGAAAAGTTGAGACGTAATCAAACTATGGCACGAGGAGGTGCAAGAGAGGTGGTTTTGGTCAAGGATGTGTCGAAGCTATTAAGTGGATTAAGTGTTGATTCACTATCGGATTAATGGGTGTGTGTTTTTTGAGAAGCGTGTATGTGTGAGTGTAAAATCCGGTATAGTGTTGGGTTAACAGGTTAGGCCATGTAAGTAGATAAAACCCAACTATAGACTAATTAGGGTTTCTTGTATGCCTCCACTATAAAAGGGTGGAGATGAGATGGCTTAGGAGGCAAGCCTTGTGAAGCCTTTGGGGAGAGTTAGGGTTAGGATTCTTGGAGAGATGTGTTGTGGCTCTTATGTGTGAGCTTGTTATTATCCTTAGGCTTTGTAAGTGGCTAGAGATAGGCTATAAATATTCATCTCCAAGTATTAATATATATTCAAAATTCATCCAAGTCTTTCTCCTCTTTACTCAAGTGTTGAAATCTTGATTTAGCTTGATTTTTGTTATTTTATTCTCTCCTCGTGATCTTGCTTTGTGCCGAAGATGTGTAAGTGGTGAAGATATCTTTTGGAGACCAGATCCTATCCATATAGGTATTTTCATAATAAGCTCTTATAATTACCCGATTTTGATTTAAGAAAGGATAATTTTGGAGATTTTGATCTTGAGGGCTTTTAGCTTAGGTTCATGATGTTGTTAGCCTTGATAGGACTTGTAGGAGTAGATCTAATGTCATCTTGATCATCGTTTACCCACGAGCAAGTCTTGATTCAAGTTACTATATTTTGCCCGGTTTAGGTGTAACATTCCGTCATATGCTAAAAAGTCGAAACTTTAGCAATAATCTTCTTAATCTTTGATTGGAACAAGTTCTTGACATCCTAGGAAAAATGTGTACAAAATTTAAGGTTATTTGGATACGTGGATCAAAAGTTTCATCAATTCTCGGATTTGAAATCATGCTAATTTTTAACTTTGGCTTGAGGGAGAGATTAGGTCACCTCTGGAGAAAGTCAAATCGCCCCTAGAGAGCAGTCAGACCGCTCAAGATAGATCAAACCGATCTGAGTTGTAGGTTTGATGCTCATGGATGGAAATGCTCATTTGACTCAGTTTTTTTCTTCTTGTGGTTGCTTAGTCTCTAATCTGTGGAGTTTTACTAGCTATTGTGTCGGCTCCCGTTCTCGGTCCACACCTACAACCTTTTTGCAAGTACGAGCATGTACACTTATTATAGGCTTTACACCAACAAGAAGAAAAAAGAGCGAGGCCACACCAATGGTCCCTAGTTATTGACAAGATGGTCACAGGATGCATATACTAAACTTGATGCTTGGTCCGATTCATTACTGAACACTCAGCAGATAGTTACACTGCTTGCACGACTGCAAGTCTCTGCAACTACTCGTACAGTTGTAGGATCTGAACGATGGAGGGATGGTACTATAGTAACTAGTACATTAGTACACTACTGAGATCGCTTCCCGTTGCGTGTGATGTTTCATGTTGCGGATTGCTGGCTTGCGCAAGTCAAAATCATGCGTTTATGGTAAGTTTGGAGCAATAGGGATTGCCCAGAGAAGTCAAAAGTCACTAAAAAATAAAAAAGAACCGGGTCTAAATACGGCATGTTGTTTTCTACCAACATTTTTTTGGAGACTCATGCCGACAAGGTTTTTAGACATTTGGAGATGAAATAAAACCATTCGTTCGGCAATCAGAGCGCCTCGGAGGGAATCTTCCCTTCTAGAGATCTTCAAGCTAATTTTAAGCTGCTTGTTAAATGGTTATGATGAACATGAATTGTTGGGAAATCTGTGTTCCAAACCCAACTTTGGCATGGATTAATGCTTACTTATTTACGATGAAATTGACGCACTCTAAAGTACATGCTAGACAAATCTAGTAAAATGAGAATCATGGTATTTACACTCCTATCCAAATGAATTGTTAAGGATAATGTCGATGTTCTAATATCGATCTTACATATGATTTATTTGGATTCAGAAAAACTTTAGAAGACTCGATGTATGCACATGCAAAATAGACACACAAATTATTATACAGGTTCAAGGCTTCTCGTAGGAGAATAATAACCCTACATCCTATATAGCTATTGCTCGGAGAGAATTACAACCGAGAGTAATGTGAAATGTCTAGCACTATCTCCTGCTCCAATGTCTTCTATCCTCTCCTCTCCAATGTCAACCTTTATATAATTGACGAAGCGGTGGCCATTGTCCCGCACCAAAAAAAGTTTCAACGCTTCAGGTGATAATATTCTAATGGAAGTTACTGTCAGAGAGACGTAGTAGCCCGTTTGACGTGCGATGGTTGTTGTCAGAGAGAGATCATATGCGGTTATTAGGAATAAGTGTATGTTCTAACCATCTTGTCAGACAACCCCACGATGAAGTAGGTTATCATAAACAAACTAGTTGGGAATATGTTGGTTGTAGAAAGACCCATGACCATGAGGTGTCCGTAGGATATCTTACAACTACATGGTCGTAGAAAAGACTTACAGCCAAGGAGTAGTCGCAGTAAGATTTACGACTATGTGATCGTAGAAAGACTTACGACCAAGGAGTAGTTATAGTAATCCTTACGACTATGTGGTCGTAGAAAGACTTATGACCAATGAGTAGTTGCAGTAAGACCTACGACTATGTGGTCGTAGAAAGACTTACGACCAAGGAGTAGTCGCTGTAAGACCTACGACTATGTGGTCGTAGAAAGACTTACGACCAAGGAGTAGTCGATGTAAGACTTATGACTATGTGATTGTAGAAAGACTTATGATTAAGGAGTAGTTGCAATAAGACTTACAATTATGTGTTTGTAGAAAAACTTACGACCTAATAGTAGTCGTAGTAAAACTTGTGACTATCTTATGAAATCTCTTCCTTATTGATAAGGGGTATACTTGAATAATATAATGACATAACAATTAGAGGATTATTATATCCTCGTCAGATCACATCCACAATAAATTATACAATTTACACAATGAGTTACATAATTAAATCTGAGAAAATTCATAGGTGGTGCATGACAAACGAACGAGAAGGCACCAGCTATACATCATATGCACAACACATCACATGGGAAGGAAATTCCATGGGGATGAGCCCTAACACTCTCCTTTTGAGACCCTACATCAGATTTGGCACATGGATTAGCAAAAATCTTAACACCCACCAACCATCACATTAGCAATTCCCCCTTCTCATCTTCCCCACCCTCTCTACCTCCCTATCGTGCCACCACCACCTGGCCAGCAACTCCAGCACTGGCGCTCTGGCAAACCTCAGACACGCAATGGACATGGAAGAGCTAATTTTGTTGCACCGCCCTTGGATCTGTTGAGCGCCGAACCAAGCACGCGTGGCTTCCTAGGTCGGCGAGTGCGTGGAGGTGGTGGTGTTAAGTGAGTGTGGCAACATCCAGCCACTACAGGGCGGTGGTGGCCTGGACTAGGGAGGTGAAGGCGATCGATGAGCACGAGGCGATGGTGGCATGGACCAGGGAGTACGGAGGCAGCGTCGTCTGGTGAGTGTGTGGCGGTGGTGGCGTGGACTTGGAAGCGCGGAGGCAGTGGCTGGTGAGCACGTGGTGGTGGTGGTGTGGACCAAGGAGCACAGAAGTGAAGGCATCTGGTGAGCGTGTGGCAGTGGTAGCGTTCGTCGAGTGCCGTAATGTCCGATGAGCACAATGGCAGCATGGACCGGTGAGTGTCATGGCTCGGTGGGAGTAATTGTTATGGTAGGAAAGACAAAGTGGGAAGAAGATAAGTTTGCTTCAAAATTAGTGCTTTTCACATAGACATGATCTAAGATAGAGCCTTGAGTGAGGAGGCTCCTCCAAATAATTTTCTTCCCATCACATGACCAGAGAGACACAATTCAAAATCTACACTAAACAACATCTCGAAAACCACGTCTCGTGACAATACATAACTGTCTCGTGCCAATTCCCACAACAGATTCTAATGGCGAAGCCACGTTCAAGACATGTGGGTATATTTTGCGAATAAACCTAGCATACAAAGAACTAATAATAATGAAGGATGAACCACCAAGAGAATTTACCCCATAGAAAAAATCGATTATATATTAGTCCTCATACAAAATTCTAACCCAACTGATCTCGCCACTGGCACACACACATGGCCTATTCATCTTGTCACGCCCTAGAAAATTGATGTGGCCAAGAGTGCAATTGCTATTTCAATTTGTGCTTCATCCATGAATCTAAAGTTACAAGCAATGTGGTGTTGTTTTGAGCAATGAAAAGGAGGAAACAAGTTTGGCCAAGAGGGAGGACGGCCAAGGGAGAAAGACTTAGGCGCATGAAGGTGATTGGCACATGGGGGCCGAAACGCATGAGGAGAAGGTCGTGCATGAGGGAGTATGGCCGCATGGGGGGCTGGCGGTGCGTGAGGAGCCATGTGAGCCACATGAGAAGCTAAGGGTTGGTTATTTCTTGAGGGAAAGGAAAGAGCTAGGTGCAAATCAAGCCAAGTTCAAACTAGCCAAGCCAAAGCAATGTGTGGCTCAATCCAAAAAAACCAAGCCAGGAGGTTATTTCTTGAGCATCAAGATGGAGAAGGCAATCCGAGTGGAGTTTCAGCCATGCGCAACCGAGGGGTGGGTTTCCTTGCCGTGTGGAGCTAAGGAGCTGAGCTAAAGAGGGGGACCTAGGAATTAATCTCAAGCCAAGCTGTGACAAGGAGGTGAGCTAAGAGTGCAAGCCAAGCCAAGGAAGAAAGGAGCCCGGAACTGAATTGGGAGGCCATGGTTTTCACGCAGGAAGCTTATGGATCCGAACCAACCCATGAAACGGATTCTTTGGGATGAACTAATTCCGTTTTAGATGAGTCCTATTCTATCTCTTAATTTGAGTCTGTTTGTAATTAGTTGTGTAGTGCTATCTAGATAGTCTGAGTAGTGTCGTGATAGGAGTCAGCCTTGGCCGTGCACAAGTGCTTCGTGTGTGAGTTAGAGTAGGAATCAATCATTGACCGTGTGTAAATAGGTTAGTCGTACCCAGGGCACCAATATAAAGCCAAGGGCTGTGAGTTGTTAGTCCAGGATTGGATGACATGAAGACATGCTGGACCGAGTCGTGCTGAGGACAGCATATTGCATTTTTAGAAGCAACTTCAGAGTTTCCTTTTCTGCAATATTTTGTATTTCAGCAATCTATGCAGTTAGCGCAGAATCTGTTATTTCCGTTTTTGTGGATCGTGAGTTAGCACGTTTCCCAGTTTGTTAGTCATATATTAAGTATGTCTAGCGTTTTTCAAGTTAAACAGAATACAGAGAAAACTTGCCCCCAATTCTTGTCTCGGGAGAACTATGAACTCTCGTTGTTCTTCTCTGAAATTTACTGTTCATTATCTAAAACTTCTAGTTTGCGATTGATCTCTGATCCTGAGCTCAAACCAACATTTGGTATCAGAGCTTTAGGGTTGAGATCGCTGCTCCGTGTTGAAGAATGGCGCTTGTTCCACAGCAGGCGGGGAGGGAGAGCAGTGTGATGCCGCTTCATCCGCCGATGTTGACTCCGACTAATTACCCGGTTTGGGTGATTAGAATGGAGGCCATACTCGATGCGCAGGGAGTGTGGGAATCAGTGGAGCCGCCGGAAGGACCCCAGGTGAATGCAAGAAAGGACAAGATGGCGAGGGCATATTTACTGCAGAGTGTCCCGGAAGACGTCCTGTTGCAGATTGCCAAGAAGAAGACCTCCAAAGAGGTTTGGGATGCCCTCAAACTGAGATACTTGGGGGCAGAAAGAGTGAAGCAAGCACGATTGCAGACATTGAAGGGTGAGCTAGATGCACTTCGGATGAAGGAAACCGAAACTATCGACGAGTTTGCCGGTAAGCTCAGTGCAATCTCTAGCAAACATACTCTTCTTGGTACTGCACTTGATGATGCAATTCTTGTCAAGAAACTACTTGATTCTGTCCCTGAGAAGTTTATCAATGTGGTTGCCGGAATTGAGCAATTCTATGATCTGGCGACCATGCCCTTTGAGGAGGCAATCGGGAGGCTAAAGGTGTATGAAGAGAGAGCAGCACATTTGCAGAGCGGGGTCACGAGTGTTGATGGACAACTTTTGCTGACACATGCCGAGTGGCAGGCACGGCAAAAGGGAACCGGTGGCAGTACGTCATCCGGAGGCAGAGGGCACCAGTCCAATGGGTCTGACCATACCAAATGGCGTGGACGAGGCCGTGGCAGAGGCAGACGCGGTCGGTGGAGTTCCAATCAAGAGAAGAGTGCAGGCACCGGCAGTGGTGGTCGAGGAACTCGGGACAAGAGCAGTATAAAATGTTACAATTGCAGTAACATGGGACACTACGCGTCTGAGTGCAAAAGCAAGAAGAAAGATGAAGAGGCTCATCTTTGTGCTGTGGATGAAGAACCGGCGCTTATGCTGTCAGTGTCTCAGGAGAAGACACACTTTGAGCAAGGGAGTCAGGCGACTGTACTGCTCAATGAAGAGAATCTGAAGCCAGAGATGTACCAAGGTGACAGATATGAAGAAAGTAAAGATGTTTGGTATTTAGACAACGGCGCCAGTAATCGTATGACTGGGTGCCGTGAGAAATTCCAGGAGTTGGATGCCAATATCACCGGGAGAGTGAGATTTGGGGATGGTTCCACCGTTCAGATCATGGGAAAGGGTTCAATTACCTTTACTTGCAAGAATGGAGACCAAAAACTTCTTCAGGAGGTATATTACATACAAAAACTGTGCAGTAACATTATAAGTGTTGGTCAACTAACTGAAGAAGGGAATGAAGTGTATATGACTGGAGATGTAATGAGAGTCTATGGCAGGGACAACAAGCTCTTGATGCAGGTAAAGAGAACCAAGAATCGACTGTACAAGATATGTCTAAGAACTGAAAAGCATGTGTGCTTGCTGACAAGTCTTGATGACCCTTCTTGGCTATGGCATGCAAGACTAGGGCACGTGAATTTCCATGACTTGAAGCTTCTGGGGGAGAAACATATGGTAGTCGGCGTCCCAAAGGTGTCTCAGCCAAACAAGCTTTGTGAGGCGTGTGTGATTGCTAAACAGGCAAGACTGCCATTTCCCAAGTTGGCAAATTTCAGAGCTGAGAGACCACTTGAGTTGCTTCATGCAGATATTTGTGGTCCGATCACTCCCTATACTCTTGCTGGAAACAAGTATTTTTTGTTGATCATTGATGACCACACTCGGTGGATGTGGGTGTATGCAATTGCAGCTAAGAGTGAAGCTCTCCAAACCTTCAAGAAGTTCAGAAGATTGATAGAAAACAAGGTAGGCTACTCAATCAAGACCCTCAGGACAGATCGCGGAGGGGAATTTCTGTCTGGAGTGTTTACTCGGTATTGCGAGGAAGCTGGAATTGAGAGGCATCTTACAGCCCCTTACACTCCTCAGCAGAACGGAGTGGCCAAGCGCCGCAACCGCACAGTGATGGCAATGGCTAGAGCTTTGCTTAAAAGCATGAGGGTGCCGGCAAGGTTCTGGGGGGAGGCAGTCAGGCACGCCGTATACTTGTTAAACCGTCTGCCAACAAGAGTGCTTGAAAATCGCACACCTTTTGAAGCAGGGAAGGTAGGAAGCCACACCTTGCTCATTTGAAAGTGTTTGGATGCACTGCATATGTGAAGAATACTACCCCACATCTCAAGAAACTGGAAGACCGGAGTACTCCCATGGTGTATTTGGGAGTGGAAGAAAACTGCAAGGCTCATCGGTTGTATAACCCTCGGAATGGAAAATTACATGTCAGCAGGGACGTTATATTCCAGGAGGACCTCGAGTGGACGTGGACTGGAGAAAGTGACAAAGGGGAAGATCAATTGGTTATACTCGACACTTTATTTTCGGACAACTTACATACTGCAACCGAAAATACAGCTGAACCAGCAGGAGAAGTATTTGAACCAGAAGAAACACTAGGAGATGGTTTCCCCACTGCAGCAGCTAGCTCTGGGTAAGTGTCAACCACTGCAGGAATGTCAAGTCCCTCCACACCTCAGGTTGGTGCAGATTCAGCTGAGTCTGCACTAGGATTGTCATCTCCTGAGTCATCTGCCAGACCAGTGAGATACAAATCAATTGCAGAGATATATGCAAACACAGAAGAGGTGGATGCTCCAGATGAGGAAGAAGAGGGGGAGCTGATGCTTGCATTGTCCGAGGAACCTTCAAACTTCCAAGAAGCATCAACAGATAGCTGCTGGATTGAAGCAATGAAGAGGGAATTGGAGTCAATTGAGAAGAATGGAACATGGTCATTGACTGAACTTCCTGCTGGGCACAGACCGATAGGTCTAAAGTGGGCATACAAGTTAAAGAGGGATGAAAATGGTGAAGTAGTCAAGCACAAAGCCAGGTTGGTTGCCAAAGGATATGTGCAAAAGCATGGCATAGACTTTGAGGAGGTGTTTGCACCGGTGGCTAGACTTGACACAATCCGGGTGATCCTTGCTCTTGCTGCAAATCGAGGTTGGGAAGTGCATCATCTAGATGTGAAATCGGCATTTCTCAATGGAGAGCTAGAGGAGGAGGTGTATGTCACACAACCAGAAGGTTTTGAAGTAAAGGATCAGCTGCAGAAGGTGTACAAATTGTCTAAAGCCCTTTATGGCTTAAGACAAGCCCCTCGAGCATGGAACATACGCTTGGACAGGAGCTTGAAGGAGCTAGGGTTCAGGAAATGTGCTCAGGAACAAGCTGTCTACACAAAAGGAGAAGGTGCAGCCAGGGTCATCATTGGTGTATATGTTGATGACTTAATAGTGACTGGCAGTAGCACAGTTGAAATTCTGAAGTTCAAGACACAAATGATGGGTGAGTTTGAAATGAGTGACTTGGGACTTCTATCCTACTACTTGGGAATTGAAGTGAAGCAGCAAACTGGCAGGATTGAGCTCAAACAGACAGCTTATGCCAAGAAATTGTTACTTCAATTTGGAATGGCAGATTGCAATGCAACCAAATTTCCTATGGAACCCAAGACCAGGCTGCACAAAGATCCTGAAGGAGTTCCTGTTGATGCAAAGGAGTATAGAGGTATTGTCGGGTGTCTTAGGTACTTAACACACACTCGGCCAGATCTATCTTATGCTGTAGGAGTGGCAAGTAGGTATATGGAAAAACCCACTGCTTTGCATCAAAGAGCAGTGAAACAAATACTCAGATATGTGCAGGGAACAATACACTATGGACTCACATATGTGAAAGGAAGCTGTGATGAAAGTGCGTTTGGGTATTCAGACAGTGACATGTTAGGTGACCCGGACGGCAGAAGGAGCACAAGCGGGATGGTGTTCTACATCGGTGAGAATCTGGTGACTTGGAGTTCCCAGAAGCAGAAAACAGTAGCACTCTCATCTTGTGAGGCTGAATTCATGGCGGCTACTGCAGCAGCATGTTAGGCGGTTTGGCTGCGTAGCATTGTCAGTGAGCTGACAGGAGTAGCAGCAAAACAAGTGATCTTGTTTGTAGACAACCAATCAGCCATAGCACTTATAAAGAATCCAGTATTCCACGACCGCAGCAAACACATTGATACAAAATTCCATTTTATCAGAGAATGTGTGGAGAACAAGTTGATTCATGTGGCATTTGTGAGTTCTAGTGAGCAGCGAGCAGATTGCTTGACAAAAGCTCTGTCAGGAGTGAAACTGGGAGAAATGCGCCAGATGATCGGCGTACATGATCTGCATCCATGCCAGGACTAAGGGGGAGAATGTGAGTTGTTAGTCCAGGCTTGGATGACATGAAGACATGCTGGACCGAGTCGTGCTGAGGACAGCATATTGCATTTTCAGAAGCAACTTCATAGTTTCCTTTTCTGCAGTATTTTGTATTTCAGCAATCTATGCAGTTAGCGCAGAATCTGTTATTTCCGTTTTTGTGGATCGTGAGTTAGCACGTTTCCCAGTTTGTTAGTCATATATTAAGTATGTCTAGCATTTTTCAAGTTAACAGAATACAGAGAAAACTTGCCCCAATTCTTGTCTTGGGAGAACTCTGAACTCTCGTTGTTCTTCTCTGAAATTTACTGTTCATTATATGAAACTTCTAGTTTGCGATTGATCTCTGATCCTGAGCTCAAACCAACAAGGGCATCCTCCATGTACCTTAGATCAGATCGCTTTGAGAGAAAATACAGAAAAGTCACGATGGTTTGTGGCATAATACCGTGCATGATTCTTAAGAGTTTCATGAGTAGGGTTTGAGATGATTGCGCATGTCAAGTGTTGAGGTGCTTGGACTGTGGAATTGAGCCTACACGGTTCATCCTCCTGAATTCATGATCAAGCTATTGCTCACAGTTTTTGAGAAGTTTCTGGTTGATTGCTTCCTCTTAGTATCGCTACTGATTAGTGCAAGTTCAACCCTATCATTTACTTCAAGTTGGCGCATGGAGGAAGAATCTTTGCTGGTCGCTAGGAGGGAGGAGGGAACTAAACCCTAACTTTCCCCTTTGCTGGCCGCAAGAAGAAGAGAAGGCAATGAGCTGCTACTGAATGCCATAACCACGAGAAGCAAGGAGAGAGCTAGGGTTTGACCAAAACCCTAGTTCACCTATCCCCCACGAAGAGAAGTCAATTGCTGCCATTGGTTATCCAACGCGAGGAGAGAAGTCCAACCTATTTGCTACGCAAGGAGAAAAGGGGTGTTGAACTCTAATTCTCGTAGTTGGACGCAAGAAGGACGAAAACATCTTGAAGCCCAAACTGCAAGGGAGAGGAGAAATACGATTGTTCATGCCGTAGACGTCGGGCCATCCCTACTCATCGGCTAGTTTACTAGTTGATCCGTATTAAAAACCGAGCAAAAATCCATGTAAAATCTTTTCGGCATCATTGGTAATGCTAGTAGCAGTGTAGAACTATGATTTTTTTTGTACAGTTACTTCATACGACTACGGTATATATATATATATATATATATATATATATATATATATATATATATATATATATATATATATATATATATATATATATATCAATTTTGCTATTGCACAGGCGACTGAAATTTTTTTATGTTTCAGTCACCTGAAATTGCACTATCAATGAACTAAAATTGCAGCCCCCTCCAAAAAAACAGCTGCAATTTTAGGTGATTCAGAGTGCAACTTCAGGTGACCTGAAATTGCACTCTCAATCAACTAAAATTGCAGCCCCCCTCCAAAAAAACATGTGCAACTTAAGGTAATTCAAAGTGCAACATTAGGTGACTGAAAGATAAAAAAATTTCAGTCGCTTGTGCAATAGTCTATCCCTATATATATACAGCCATGCGTACATGCACTAGGACAAGAGACAGTCACACACGAGCATAACTAGCGTTGCCATTAGTAGGCACATACGTGATATACGGCAACCCATGAGCATACAACGTAGGCCAGTGGGGCAATGTAGAGCGCCGCGAGGTATTCAGTTAAAGAAAAATAAAAGGCAATACTATATCTTTACGAATAACGCAAAAAAAAAAGAGAGAGAGAGAGAGAAAAAAGGCCACATTAAGAAACCAACTTACTTGAAACCGCTTTTGGCAAAAGCTATCACTGTTTGAAACGGAGCCTAAATTCTAAAGTCAGAAGTCATCGCTGTTTGTAGCAATCTAAACCAAAAGCCATAGCTAATTAAAACTAAACCTAAATCTTAAAATTAGAAGCTATCGCTACATGGAATGGGTCTAAGGCCATATTTGTATTAGCTTCTAAAAACCGTTTTCTATGGTAAATGACTTTTCTACAGTATCTAACTTTCAAATAGTGTCTTTTTAAGGTAAAATTTACTAGTCAATATTAGTAGATAATGTAAGTCAACGCTGTTTGTAGCAATCTAAACCAAAACCCATAGCTAATTAAAACTAAACCTAAATCTTAAAATTAGAAGCTATCGCTACATGGAATGGGTCTAAGGCCATATTTGTATTAGCTTCTAAAAACCGTTTTCTATGGTAAATGACTTTTCTACATTATCTAGCTTTCAAATAGTGTCTTTTTAAGGTAAAATTTACTAATCAATATTAGTAGATAATGTAGTGACTTCATCTATATCGGTAAAAATCATACACGAGTTTATCTTTCTATAAACTGTTAATATTTAGCCAAAGCTAAAAACCATCAATTAAAGTAGGGGTGAAAAAAGCTCGTTAGTGGGGTTCATTGGCTCAGTTTAAAAATACTTTAATTGCATTTTGTTAATCAGCTAAATATTAAATGAATTGATTTTGGATAATTTAAAATTACTTTAATTGGGCTGTGATCGTTTTGGCTTCAGCTTTTAGCTTCCGGCTTATTTTTCACAATTCATAAATTTCGCCTTTTTCTAAACATTGGCTTTTTGTTGAGCTTTTTTGCCGGTTCTTTTTTCCCGTATTTGTTTGTATTATACGTAATAGGCTAACATATTTTTATTTTTTTAATTTTTTTAATTTAATTATACTAAATAAGCCTCTGTCAGATACAGTGTTTTTTCTGTCAGCTACAGTGCTTTTCAGCTATAAGCCATCCAAAAAAACCAAATGATCACCAGCTAAATAAAAGCCAATATGGTCCTTTCTCCGCTCTCCGCGCTAACCCTCGCACGCATTCATGCGTTCCAGCCCACGCGGCCACGCCAACACGCACGCCCCACAGCTCAACTTCCCCCCAATTCCCATCTCCCTCCCCAATCCATCTCTGTCTAACCGCACGTTTCCCTCCCCTTTCACCGCGCGCGGGAGGTGAGGGACTAAGGGAGGGAGGGGAGGAGGGAATCCTTCTCTGTTCCGCCCGCGCAACTCACCTGCACGACGCCTTTTCCTCCGCCTTCTTTCCTTTTTGATCTTTTTCTTTCCTTTTTCTTCTCGTTTCTCCGCGCGTCGCATGCACGGGCTTTGACGCCGCCATGGGGTACGCCGCCGCCGCCGCCGCCTCCACCTCCGCTCCCACAACACCCACCTCCACCCTCATCTGCCGGGAGGACGGCAACGACCTCTTCGTCGACGCCAACGATGGCGCCGGCGACGACCTCTCTGTCGCCGGCGACGACCATCTGTTGGATCGGGATGATGAGTACGTCGCGCTGATGTTGTCCAAGGAGGGCGCTGCCGCCGCCGGCGGCGCGCGGGCGGAGGAGATGGAGGAGTGGATGAAGGCAGCGCGCGCCGGGTGCGTCGGCTGGATTGTTAAGGTCGTTCGCTCGTTCTATTCCCCCTTTCGCAAGTCCCGAGATTTTGCAAAGATCGGATCTTTTTTAATGGATTTTTTTTGGTGTTTGCAGACAAATGCGAGGTTCCTGTTCAGCGGGAAGACAGCGTACGTCGCGGTGACCTATCTCGATCGGTTCTTGGCGCACCGGCGAGTCGATGTAATGACGACCATGCACTGCCCTCTCATTGTCTTTGCGTTGTCGAGTGTTTGATGTAATGCCTGACTCCACATTGCCGGTTTTGGTGGGGTTCAGAGGGGCAAAGAGTGGGCCCTGCAGCTCCTCTCGGTGGCGTGCCTGTCGCTGGCTGCGAAGGTGGAGGAGCGCCGGGCGCCGCGGCTGCCGGAGTTCCGGCTCGACAAGTACGACTTCGACAGCGCGTCCATCCTACGGATGGAGCTCCTCGTCCTGGGCACGCTCAAGTGGCAGATGATCACCGGGACCCCGTTCTCGTACCTGAGCTGCTTGGCGGCGAGGTTCCGGCACGACGAGCGCAAGGCGATCATCCTGCGTGCCGTAGGGTGCATCTTCGCCTCGATCAAAGGTTGATCATTCATCCCCCCTCTGCTTCCGTTCCATCGAATTGGACCACAAAAACTCAATCTTTCTTGTGTCCATTTGCAGTGATGAGCTCGGTGGAGTACCAGCCGTCGACCATCGCTCTAGCATCAGTCCTTGTCGCGCTCAACAATGGGACATCTCCCAATCTAGAGGAGCTCAAGGCGATCTTGGGCTCATCATGGCAGCAATTAGACACCGTAAGACCTCCCGCTCTGTTGTTGCGATCCCTTTGGGAAAGCTGTTGGTGGAAAGGGCAATGATGAGCAAATGCGGCGCTGTTGTTCTCTGGCAGGGGCATGTGTATTCCTGCTACAGTGTGATGATTCAAGAGGACAGGTCCATGCAATCGAGGGAGGTGGAGGTGGCTTCCTCCAGTGTCTCTGTTGCCCACATTGGGAGCTCGGACAGCTCCATGGGCGCCAATAATGCCACCACCTCGGCGGCAACCCCGGACAATAATAAGAGGAGGAGGTTGCATTCACCGCAGCGCCAGTAGGAGCTGGAGCTGGAAAGGGTGTTGGTTGGAGTCCAGTTCTGCATTTTAGTTAATTTCACCATTGTTTCCTTTGTTTCAGCAGTGTTTTTTCAGGGGTGGCCACATGGGGGCAAGATTTGATTCTTCTGATTGTGCAATTGTTACAGCTGAATCTTAAGTTAGCATTGGAAAGATTATGGTTGAGGAGATCTTTCCCAGGCTCAAAAGGTAGTGTAACGAGGAGAGTAAAAAGAGGCTAAAAACTGAAGAGAGCTCTTGCTTGCCCATAGTGAGTCCTCACCGAGGTGAATAGAGAGAGAAGCCTAGGTAGGACTGTAGGAATCGGGAGTAATTTTTCTCTGTGACTGCTATACCAGCTAGCCTGTCACTCCATAAGTGACAGATACTTAACTATATATTCATATGATTATTTGTTCCTATCTGTTTAGTCATGCTATTTTGGCTTATTATCATGTTTAGATGTTGAACTGAAACAGTACTGTTCCATACCAAGGGGATGCTCTCCTCTCCATGACAGGACTAAAGGCCGCGAAAGTTCGTGTGCACTTTCTGAGCAGGGGTTGTTGGGAGTTGTTTATTGTTATTTGTGGATGAAAGACATGGTGCTTCCTTTGCTGCCTTTCTGATGTTGCCGTGTCATCAAATCACCTCCCTTGCTATTTGCAACAATGGCTTGCTGTTCTTGGAGGCGACTGACACTGTTTGTTTGTCTCTCGCACGAGAGCTGCAACACTGCCATCTTTTAATGCACTGTGTTGTGTATAGACTTGAGCATATTCCTTTTAAGCTTATGATTTATGTCTTCTTTTTAATAAACAAATGAGACAATTTTTTATCACTGTTTTGAAACAATTTATCGGGGCAATCTTCTAGAAAAGGTTTATTGGTATTTGCTTTGTTTGTAAAGAACACATCCTTGGATAGGGCAGAATAGGTGTGAAATATAGAGAGGTCCTCTTCGGCTTCATCTCGCCAGCTGATGCATTTCTTTTATGAGGTGATCTCATTTAGGGTGAAACAACCCACAATTTTCAAAAAAAATTGAATTTGATTGAATTTTGTTTGAATTTGGAGTTTGTGTCAAATCCTGAAAATTTTCAAGACCAATCACTCACCTTTTTTGGAAATTCGTGTTCCAAGCATAGGGATGCACTCAAGCCATTCCGTTATCGCCCTATTCCTATTGCCACGACGCCGTTCATGCTTACGTGCACCGCCTCGCCCGTCCGTCACCAGCGTCCAGCACAAAAACTACACGATGCTTGCGCCACCACACCAATCGCTTGTACCAAGTGTTAACTTCGTTATTGACCCAACGCCGCGTCACCCCACTATCGATCCACGTCGCCAATCGCTCGACACCTTGCGATCATTGCTGGTCATCACACCACCTTGTGTGCTCACACCAGTGAGAGGCAAAACCTCTCTTGCCGCCAATGCACTTGCCAGCTTCGCTGTTGCAGCGCGAAAATCGTCCGCCCATCCACACGGTCATCCACGTGCCAAGCGTACTCTCACGCCGCTATTGGCACCACTGCCTTTGTCGCCTACTTAGCTAAACCCCACGACTCTCTCACCCTCTTTTCGCACCACTCCACACCCACCGTCACCTCTTTTCCCCTAACTCCGACCGCTCTGTGCCATCGAAGCCGACGCCTAAATCGCCACCGATGAGCCCAACTTCAATTTCTCGCATCCACCTCCAATCTAGTTCAATTGCTTGCGTCCATAGATTCGCCCCACAACCACAAAGCTAACCCTGAGCTTCTAGCCTAGCATCACCGTCTCTACATCGTTGTCGCTGTGCACCATTGCTTCGTCTCCCATGGCCATCATCACAAACCCTCCTTGGACCATCCCGAGCCAAGCAGACACCACCACC
Organism: Dendrocalamus latiflorus; assembly: GCA_017311315.1. Taxonomy (NCBI): domain Eukaryota; kingdom Viridiplantae; phylum Streptophyta; class Magnoliopsida; order Poales; family Poaceae; genus Dendrocalamus; species Dendrocalamus latiflorus. Next base: position 49,577,802 of record CM029651.1, read on the forward strand.
GCACTCCCCAAGCTGTTATGATGCTCAAGCCATCGCAAATTTGGCCACATCGCCACTACAGCGTAACCATGTTGCTCCCATATTCCGCCAAGCTCCACCGTCGCTAGCCACCTCCATCCAGGCCAATGCCCAAAATGGACCCCCCCTCCCTTCCTAGATGCTCGCTGCACCATCGCTCATTGCCATCCGCTCTCGCCCTCGCCGAATTTGGCACCATCGCTGCCTCCCCTATCTCGACCACTATGGGAGCGAGCTATAGGTTGCTCTGAAGAGAGCTGGGCCATATGCTCTATGGGCCGCCAAGGTGGGCCAGCAAAGTCAGCCTGAGCAGGCTCTTGGCCTAATCAGCAAAACTGGGCCAACCAAGTACCATCATAGCCTAGCTCCACACTGTTCACTGATAACCCAACGTTGTGCAGCCTGATAGTCTCAGCTGAATCTAGTACTGCTCACAAAACCCGACCCTTAGGAATAGTACCAACCCAAACTATTCGCCCAAAACCCATTAAGCTTATTTATACTCGTTTCAATCATCTCGAGCTCGTCTAGTCTATTTTCAACTCCGTTCAACCCAACCAAGCACCACTTTGACTCTATCCACACAAACCCTCCTACATTTAAACTTTTTTCTGGATTTTCTCTATTATTTGGTTTCCAGCTCCGTTTCTTTCAAGTTCGAACTTATTTGATTCATTTTCCTTTGCGATAGTACCCAGATTCATTGAGCAGACCGCCAAAGGAGCTGATCGAGATGTTGGAGAAGTAGACTTAGTCAAAGACTATGAGTAGGAAGGCAAGTCATATGTTTTTTATGATGTTAATCACATATTACTTAAGTATCTTTATTTTTATTTACATTAATTATACACTTTTTATTTACATAAAATAATAGCTCAGAAATGACATGATGGATAGTTAAATCCTACCATCGAAAAGTCAACTCATATTCATATAGGTCATATTCACCTTGACAACCTTGGTATAACCTACAATGGTATTTAAACACCATATAGATAGTTAGTAATTAGCTTGGACAACTCAAATGATTTACTTATACTAATAAGGTCTTTTCATGTCCACATTGATAGACTTCGAAATAGAGGATTGAGGCTACTTGGTGGGTAATCAGTAGATAGTTGGAGCCCATAACCTCACCCAAGGATTGAGGCTTTGGTGTGATTTTGGTGATATTGTGCTATGTGTTGTTAGACCATGTGGATAAGTCGTGAATTTAGTGATGATGAATAATTGATATTTGGGTTACTTTGAAATTTACGTTTGTGAAAGTTTCAGGCATTGCTTGTTTGTAAAACTAGAATTGCAGAAATATTCAGGATAAACGGTCTGACCGCCTTGTATTAGGCAGTCTAACTAGTAGGCTTTGACCACAGATGATAGTCAGAGGCGTGGACAACGATCGATAGTTGGTAGTCCGATCGGCCTTGTGATGAATGGTCTGATCGGTAGGTCTAATCAGTAGGCATGACCACGAATAGTCGGAGCTATAGTGAATTGGTCGGAGCTACAGTGAACCAGTCATTGGTCATAGCTTCAGTACTTGGTCGGTGGTCGTTGCTATAGTACCAGGTCGGTAGTTGATAGCTAGGGTTTGAGTGGTGCTGTGAGGGCACTTTCTAGCCAAAGAACATGATTCAGGAATAAAAGATTAGATATATTCCAAAAAAGTTAGTCAGTGTCGGCGATGTGTTTTCTAGGTGTCGTCTTTGACTTGTTCTTGTTACAAGCAGAATAGTGCATGGCGAGATAGCATTCCTATGTCAACTTGATCGCTCGTCGAGTCATCCACTCGATCACCGTCAACAGCATCGACAGGGAGATCAAGTGAGCGGTCAAACACTGAACGGTCAAAACCATCATCAAAATTTACGATAGCTGAGCGGTTGAGCGTCGAGCGATCAAAATCTTCATTGAGCACTAAGAGATTCCAAAAAGCGGAGGAATCATTCACCCCTCTGATTGCGGTATTCGATCCTACAAGTGGTATCAGAGTAGATTGGTATGGCATTAGAGAGGTATGTGAATCATCCCCCATGTTAGTAATATTTGGAATAAAATTTCTAAACCTTATGAGGTTCCTACTACTGTTACTAATCTAAATAAAACAGATGTTGATTTAAATGCTCAAGCTCATAACTTACTGTTTCAAGGGATTTCCCGCAAAGAATTTGATCGTGTAGCTCATATTAATTCTGCCCACTTAATTTGAAAAACTTTTTATGATTATCATAAAGGAACCACTAAAATCAAGAAAGTGCATAAGAATCTGTATCAAAAAGAGTACTCTATTTTTGCTATAAAGTTTGGTGAATCTATTAATGATCTTTTTACTTGTTTTGAGAAAATAGTGAGTAATTTGTGCCGCGTTAATGTAATTCCTACTGATGAAGATAATGCAACTAAAATTTTAAGATCTTTAGGTTCTGAATGCTTGATAGTTATCACAATTATTAATCAAACAGTCGATCTAGATACTTTAACAATGGATTATATTTATTCTAAATTAAAAGCCTATGTGACGGAAGCTTTGCCACGTAAGATTGATAAATCTTCATCTTTAGCACTTGTGACTAACCCCGTGCAGACTGCCTTGTTGAATTCTTTGTCTTGTGTTTCTTTGTCTACTTTGTCTTCTTTTTCTCAGAAGAACAGTTCAAACAGTTCCATAAAGAGAACTTGGTGTTGATTTACTCACGTGCATACAAGGCACTCAACAATGTTAGGATAAGGAAGCAAGGTGGCGTTTCAGGTTTGTTCATGTGCTTTGAGTGTGGTGAATCAGGCCACATTAAAATGGACTGCCCCAAGATCAAGGGAAAGGTGATCAAGAAAGACAAGAATTATTGTCGTCGGCCATCTAAGAACAACAACACAAAGGGTGGTAATTTCCGTCGCAAGTTTGTTGAAAAGATCATATCAGCTATTGAGCGTCTTGATTTAAGTGATGTGGAATATAAGAGTTGCAATGATGATGACCACGATGATGATGATGCAAAAGGTAAGAAGAAGAACAACGATGACTTCACGGGCATTTGCTTCATGACAGGCAACAACAAAGATGACTACGATTGTGATCCCAATGAGGTAACACCATCATATGATGAGATCGAAGATGGTTTGATTAAAATTTCTATTGAATTGAAAACGACCAAAAAGATATTGAAAGAAAATAATTTTGTTGTTGAAAGCTTGAATTCTTATATTAATAGACTTAGAGCTTCTATTCCTAACGATGAATCATGTAAGTCTTGTCAAGTTTTACATTCTAAGTTATAGACTGCTATATTAATTAATGCATCAACCTTGGTTCAACTTAGGGATGTAACTGATAAATTTAATGAATTAAAATTGGCACATGACTCTTGTAATAAAAAGTTAAAATTTACAAATGATCAGATTGAAAAGCTCAAGTCTAGTTCTTCTACATGTTTAGAGTCAAGTATTTCAAATGATCAATCTATAACTTGCTCTAATTGTGAATTGCTAGAAGCTAAACTTAATTCATCTCAGGAATCAATTCAACAAATACTTTATCATAAGACACTTTCTTGCTCTAACTGTTTTAAGCTTAACATTGAAATAGAAGTATTGACTAAACAACTTAATGACTTTGCTGAAAAAGATATATTAGCTCGGTCTAGTACTTCTAAGAATTCAGTAAATGAACTTGTTATGTGCACATTTTGTCCCTCGTTGGCTAAAAAGAATGAGTATCTTAAGGACACTTTAGAGAGATTTTCTTTTGGCAAGAAAATCTGAATATGATTCTAGACAAGTCAAAAATAAGTGTGAAAAATCGTGGTCTAGGATTTAATTTTATTGAGTATGCTAAGAATAATTCTCCTAAGATTATTAACCTTGTTGAACCTAAAAATTTTGAAGTAAAATCTAGTCCAAAACAAATTATTTTAAATCTGTTGGTATTGGAAAGGACTCATCTACCAAAGTGGATGCTGTGAAGGCAATAGATATGACATCTCATTAAGTCAAATATTAGTGCACTCATTGTGGTAGAAAGGGTTATTTGGTTCAATTTTACTTTTGAAAAGCAAAGAAACAAAAGAAAGATAAATTAAGAAAGATTTCTCATTCTGGAGTGGAGTTTGTACGAGCTCCTTATCATCACTTTCGTCCCTCTAATCAATTTTCTGTAGTTTCGAGAATTTTTGCGATAGGACCAGTTAGGTCGGCATTTTACACGTGGTCAGACCGGTCTTGGATGGTCAGACCGGCCCTGCTGAGGTAGTCAAATTGCTCGATGGTCAAACCAGCACTTCAACGACGGTCTGGTTGGAATTTGACAAATGCTAAATCTTCACTTAAATCTTTATCTTTCCCTGTTGTTGCTCTTGTTCATCGTGTATCTCAGTATTGGATTCCTAAATCTTATCTCACTAACCCTAGTATTGTGAGTCTGATATTTCCTGCGATGTAAGAACAATTGTTGAGGATGGAGAACATGTGCTGAATTGGGTTCTGGTTTTTGACATCATTGCTTGGTTGAAACACTTGATGGTTCCTCACTAACTTTGATAGTTTCTAAAAGATTTCACTTTCTGAGAGACCATGTGGAAAATGTGATGTTATTCTACACCTTATTAAGTTTAATTTTTCAGATTGCTCATAGTCTCTCAAAACCGCTTGATTCTTCTCATTTTGCTCATTTGCGAAGTGATTTGGTTGTGTTGCATCCTTTGGGGTTATTCTGAGGGGGAGCTTGATGTTTAAAAATTTCATAAGTTTTGTTTATTATATTTGTCAAATAATTCATCAAGTCCAAGCTATTGAAATCAAATGAGTAGCGGAGTTTTCTTTATTATATTTACTCATATGTTGTGTAGCTTTGATCGTGGCTGATTATAATTAATTTGCTACATTTGAACTAAAATATAATATGGCAGAATACTTGGGCTAGATTCATTATAGATAGTACTTTGCGATGTTCATCTAAAAGAATTAGCTTGATTGTGAGTCTTATTTTAAATCTTGGCTATGAGTCTCGTATGTTTTGTATTGCAATCTTTTTATGTTCACTCAATTTAGCATGTTATAAAAAAATATGAGAAAGATAAAGTTGAAAAGATGTATGCTTCAAGCATGTCATATGTAAACAAAAAGAAAACACACAAAAAGTGTACAAATGAAAATAAGTATGCTTCAAGTATGCTACCATCTAAAAGAAGTATGTTACAAGCATGCCATCATGAAAATAAGTATTCTACAAGCATGACACATGCTTAAAAATTTATTGTAGAGCAATAGGTTGTTATATGAGACTGCTTGCTCACCTAGACGTAAAGTTTACTTCACTTTTAGGCTTGTTCTTTTTGTTGTGATATCTCATTATACTTTTTATAGTTACTTTGGTCATTGTTGAGATGTCTATCATTAATCTAAGTTGCTTGATCATGCTAAATGACTTATTTTGACATTGTTATGTGATATATGACTTTATATGATCTAAGTAGCTTTACTCAAAATGATGGCTCAGTTAAATATTGAATCACTGCAATGTGACTTGAATAATCTACAAAACTTCTCAATTTTTACTCCCATAGCTCCTTCTTAGAATTATTCTTTCTTTGAAGTTCTTAATGATTACATTGCCAAGGGGGGAGAAAAATGGGAGAAAACTGGAGAGAATTGGAGAGATTTTTGGAAACTTGGAGAAATTTGCTAGATCTGCCTCTCTTGTGTTGAGGGGGAGTTTTATGAGTTTTTGCCAAGAGTTTGCTGCTGTGGTTTGTCAAACTCTTTTCTCTGCAGCTTTCAAACTTTCTTTTTGTAAATTTTACTTTTCTTTCAAAACTCATCTCATTCGAGAGATTTTGAGGTGTTGTCAATGTATTCATCAAGGGGGATTGTTAGACCATGTGGATAGATCGTGAATTTAGTAATGATGAATAATTGACATTTGGGTTGCTTTGAAATTTGCATGTGTGAAAGTTTCGGTCGTTACTCTTTTGTAAAACTGGAATTGCAGGAATATTCAGGATAAACAGTCTGACCGCCTTGTATTAGGCAATCTAATCAGCAGGCTGAGACCACAGATGATAGTTGAAGGCGTGGACCATGATTGGTAGTCAGTATTCCGGTCGGCCTTATGATGGATCGTCTGATCGGTGGGTCCAATCAGCAGGCGTCGACCACGGGAGAACAACCACGGTAGAACGACCACAGACAGTCGGAGCTACAATGAACCTGTCGTTGGTCATAGCTACAGTACCTGGTCGATGGTCGTTGCTACAGTACCGGGTTGATAGTTGATAGCTGTAGTAACCTGTTGATAAGTGATAGCTACAGTAGCCGATCAGTGCTACAGTACCTGGTCAGTACTCAGTAGTCGATGGTCGACAGCTCTAGTACCCGGTTGGTTGTCGTAGCTACAGCACTTGGTCGTTGGTCATCGCTACTTATGGCTTTTGAGTACCCTGAGTACTCGTAATCTTCGAGTACCCATGTTGGGCCAACGGTATGACCGGCGTGTGCTCGGCGGTTGAATCCGTCTTACCAAGTGGTCTGAGGTTGATGTTTGGAAAACGTAGATATTGAGGTTGAGAATGAGTTGGTTTGTGTTTATGGATGGGCAAGGGTGTGTTATGCGTGTGTGGACTGATGTTAGTCAAGTTGGAGAGAACTTGTGTCAGAAAAAATGTTCTTCGGTCTTTGCATGTGCAGGTTGGGCGTGAAGACGGTCATAGTCGGTGACGAGGAGGACCGGGAGTAGAAAGGGGAAATCTGAGGTCCAGACAGTCGAGGATGTCACTAGGTGGTTGGGCTCAAGTTGGAGTACATGAAGGTCAAAGGTGGATAATGTGTGAAAAAGCTACAGGAGGTACGGTCTTGGAGGCTTTGATACATGATGAGATGGAAGGAATTATGGAAGGTGTCCATAACTAGAAGGTTTAGATTATTTGTAAAATTCGTGTTTGGAAAGATTTCGGGTCCCTAGATTTTCGAAATCAGATAGGATTTTATGTTCATGTTTGATAAAGACACAGGTTGGGGCTCTACCTATAAAAGGAGGGAGAGGTTAAAAGCTTTTGGGGGGCTTAGAGCAAGCTTTTGAGGGAGAAAGCTTTTGGAATTTTTGTACTAGGGTTTTAGAGGTGCTATGGGGGCACTTGTATCCACAGAACATGATTCAGAGATAAAAAAATTAGATCCATTCCAGAAAAGTTAGACGACATCGATAGCGTTTTTTCTGGGCATCGTCTTTGACTTGTTCTCATTACTAGCAGAATTGTGCGTGGCAAGATAGCATTCCTCCATTGACTTGATCGCTCGTCGAGTCACCCACTCGATCGTCGTCAAGAGCATTGGCAGGGAGATCAAGCGAGCAGTCGAACACTAAGTGGTCAAAACTATCGTCAAAATTTACGACAGTTGAGCAATTGAGCATCGAGCGATCGAAATCTTTATAGAGCACTAAGAGATTCCAAAAAGCGGAGGCAATCATTCAACCCCTCTAATTACGGTATTCAATTCTACAGATGTACATGGTATATGAATGATAGCCTCATCTGTAGCAAGGACTAGACCAACACAAACCTCACTCAACCACAAGTTTGACTTGTCAACCTGACCTAATATAATGCTCGATTCGATCAAATATCTACAGGAGAAACTGCTATTCCAAGATCTCTGGATGGCCCATGTGATAAATGTGAGATGGAAGTTGGGTTTTTTTTATGCTGCTTGCCATTCTTCACATCGGTAGACCCATTCAATGTTAGGCCGTGGATTCTGCATTGATCAGTGAATACCCAATAATTATTGAATGACCCAGACCTATCGAGTAAAGACTAGAAAGAAAAGAGTAGTAAAATAACTTTGTTACCTTAGCTCAGTCGCACGCTATCATGTTGTGTATCTATTGCATGACATTATAAGTTTGAGGTATTTTGTATGTAAAGTTGGACAACTCTGCAAAGTATAACATATAGTATTCGGATATGTCGTGCTTCTGGTCAATAGAGTTGCGTTTAATGGGTGCTTCCAACAACAAGGCATAAGTAAGATTTGAATGGTTTCAAGATGATAAGTAAGGTTGCTAAATCCTCTTTTTCTTAATAATATGGAGTTTTGTATTTAAGGCTGTGATCAACTCGGCTTATGGCTTCTGGCTTATTTTGCACTATTCATAAATTTCGTCTTTTTCTGAACTTTTGGCTTTTTGTTGAGCTTTTTTGCCGGTTCTTTTTTTCCCGTATTTGTTTGTATTATACGTAATGGGCTAACATATTTTTTATATTTTTAAATTTTTTTAAATTTAATTATGTGAAATAAGCCTTTGTCAGCTACAGTGCTTTTTCAGCCAGCTACAGTGTTTTCAGCCATAAGACATGAGCTTTTAAGCCGAGTTGATCACCACCTAAGTCTAAAGATCTTTGCAAACAAATATGCATTTATACCCATAATAATAGAACATTCATACCTTGATCTATTGAAATTCTGGCAAATAGTTAAGTAAATATTCTTGTGTGGCTTGCTAAGTACGATTATACTTATACTTGCTTAATCATCATCAAAAGGAGCTTACGAGGAAACCAAGCATGACTCCCTAGAAGGTGAAGACTACTTATGACAGGTCTCAACTATGTTCACGTATGTTTGTGATTTAGGGAGATCTTTTGTCTTGTATCATAGACTTATATGCCCTTAATAATACGAACTTTGGCTGCTAAGTCATACTTTCTTGTAATAAAAAATTTGATTTCTATGATTAAAGTTTGAGCATACTTGATATACACTCTTTATCACTCCACAACTGATCTATCTGGGTAATCAAAATTTTAGCTTTTATGATTAAAATTTAAGTAGATTTGATATAACACTCGTCATCGCTTCCCAACTGATCTTTCCGGCCAGCTGAGGAAAAACTTTGACGGCCTCATAAATAGCGTCGTCAACTCGTCACATGGGGCAGCATGTGAGTGGATCTGATTCTGTTCTTTCCCCCTCGTTCTTTACTGCCTTCAAGAAGACAGTGTGTTCCTGTCAAATGTTTCAAGTACAAGAGCTCTGTGTGTTTGGATCTTCACCATAGAAACACCCCCCATGCGTGATCAGTTGGCTGTGGATGACCTTGGCACTGCATTTCTCTAGTCATGGCCCATGCAGTCAAAAGCGAGGCACGAGCCTTAGCTGAGGGTGAGACATGACCTTGGTAAAAATTTTGGTGTACTGTCTTGTTGGGCTGTCTCATGCCTGGCAATAGGGAAAAAAATAGTTCACAGGGCAGGACTGGCTCTGGCAGTCGGTAAAAAATTCTCCAAGGTTGCTTCTTGCAAGCCAGGAATGCAGGAAGTAGTGTTGTAGTGTAGCCTAGGTAACATGCTTGGTCATTGCCTTGACTGGTCAAAAACACTTTTGTATTGGCACGGGTGACAGCAGTGATCGAAGCAAGCTGCTTGTGTGTCAATTGTGACGTGTCAAGATAAGCCTGGGATGCCAAAACAAGGTAACTGCCAGGCCTATGCACTAGCACATACTGTTCCTTTGTGTACCTGCTGATGCTGGCATTTGGATTGTGACAGATTTCTGGTCAAAGTTAAATGTGACGTTCTTGGATCTTGGAAGCTAGCGAGGCATTTTCTTGGCAAATCGGATAATACTGGACATTCAAAATTTATAGGTACCCTTGCTGAGTTTCTAGGACTGAAATAAGAAATTAGCATGAAAATGTGGCATAACCCCAACCAAGCTATGTGAGTCCCTATCCGGAACAACTTAGCGGATACAGCAAGTGTTATTTCAACTCCAAAGATGCAAATTTTAGTGATAATCAGATCATAATCATACGGGTAAAGAATAAAAGAGTGTAGTTCCCCGACAAATAGTCATTAATTTTTATTGCCAGTAACTTTGCTACAATTCCAGAATGGCCACAAAAAACATCAGGATGGCGACAAGGAAAGAGCCTTACACAAGTCAATCCAAACACTTTGTCAAAGGTGTAGCATCAGACAGATGTCTCCAGTACTTTAAGTTGGTGCAAACTTATCAAGCTAGCCATGTACAGTTCCAAGCTCCAACATTCAAGGAAACAATAATATGTGGGAAACCACAGGAAAGGAAAGCTACAGGAGTCTAAAGAAAAGCTACAGGAGTGGGTCTGTTCGGCAGGCAACAAGCCGGCCGGCTTTTCGCAGGCATTACAGTACTTAACTTTTAAACGGGGTATTTTCTCAAGACGGAGTCTACAAGTTAAACGTAGTACACGTTAAAAGTCCAACATTTGTACCAGCTAAAATCGCAAATGAGTATCGATCTCTCCGTAATCTGTACCGTAAACAGCCAAAATTCAAAAATTTCAGCTAAAAATCATAAGACGCAGCCAAAAAGAACAGACCCTTAAAACACTTTCTAGGAATCAAGCCCGCACATTGTTGGCGCACCTATGGATCAAATGCATTACAGTGTAAAGAAAACTTTCTTTTGCGAATCGCAATGCCCAAAACTGCATTGGCATCATCAGCCTGTAGTCCTACGACTCCTACCTGACTTCAGTTTCTGAACGAAATTAGTACTGGTTTTCTACTTAGAACCGACTGCGATCAGCTTGACCACAGCGGCGATAGGCATGCCTATGAAGCCGATGAAAATGCAGGTAATCCACTGCTTAAGGCCACACTCATTTCAGCTCCAGCTTCTGACTTCTGATTTATTTTTCACTATTCATAAATTTCGTCTTTTTTCTGAACTTTTAGCTTTTTTAAATCTTTTTTTCCAGTTCTTTTTTTCCCGTATTCGTTTGCGTTGTCCGTGATGAGCTAGCATTTTTTTCTATTTTTTAATTTTTTAAATTTAATTACGCCAAATAAGTCACCTTCAGCTACAGTGAAATTTCAGCCGCTACAGTGCACTTTCAGTTAAAAGCCACAGCTTTTCAGCGCAACTGAGCAGGGCCTAAATGTGAGAGGGGTGGTGTTTGCGAAATCACCGAGGGACTGTACTATTATGAACTGGAATATAACGGTGCTATCGAGGACGGTGATGAACACGTTGTTGTTTAGAATGCCTTCGAATACATTTATCCTCTCCATCTCTCTTGAGCTCACCAATGAAAATGAACACGTTGTTGTTTAGAAAATTTTAGTGGGTTTACACACACTATTGATAACAAATTTGTTGCGGCGAGTATGGTGCCGTGAGCTGCCGTGCAACTCCCTGATTCGCGCAATACTGTCCGAACTCGATTGAGGTGAACTCCCCCTCGATCAGTTCGCAGAATGCGCAGACGCCACCCAGTCTCGACCTTGACATTAGCCTTGAACTGCTTGATGACGGTAAGCGCTTGATCCTTGCTTGTCAGGAGGCGAAGCCACATGTAGCGGCTACAATCATCGACGAGAAGGAGAAAGTAGCGCTGGCCACCATGAGTCGCCGGTGAGATGGGCCCACACAGGTCGCCGTGCACGAGGTCGAGCAATCCCTCCGCATGGTAGTGGGCCGCTGCCGGAAATGAAGCACGTCTTTGCTTGCCAATGAGGCAGCTGTCGCAAATCTCATCAGGATGATTGATCACCGGGAGTTCGCGCACCATCCCATCTTGAGCCAGCCTCTTCAGGGCGTCAAAGTTGAGGTGGTCGTAGTGTGCATGCCACAGTCAAACCTCATCGTCTTGCCGCGCCAATAAGCACACTGGCCTCGCAATGTTCAAGTTGAGCATGTACAGGCGGTTTTTGGCGCGCTTTACCTTGGCAAGCAGTTGACGTTGCCGATCACGGATCCGCAGCACTCCCCCGTCAATCAGCACCTGGCAGCCACGCTCATTGAGCTAGCCGATGCTAATGATGTTGCTCTTGAGCCTGGGAATGTAGTAGACGTTGCTAATCGCCCACCGTTCTGGCAAGTGAACAACACCGTGCCGCGCCCGCGGATGTCGACCACCGAGCCGTCGCCAAACTTCACCGATCCGATGACGCCCGTGTCCAATTCCGCAAAGAAGTTATAGCAACCGGTCATGTGGTTACTGGCCCTAGTGTCCAGGTACCACACGTCGCTCGTTGTTCTCCATCGCACCCCAGATTCACCTGGGCGTGCGTTTCGTCGAGCTTGACGAAGTTTGGCGGCATTTGCTCAACGTTGTCAGTGAGGGCGCACACCTGCGCCATGAGCAGTGTCTGCTCCTCATCATCCTCCTAGGTGAGATGGACCTGCTCGAACTGTGGCTGCCGGCAATCCTTGGCCCAGTGGCCAATCTTGCTACAGTTATGGCACTTGTCGCGACTGACGTTGCGCTCACGCCCGGCGTCACGGCGCTGGTTACCCTTGCCACGGTGATGGCCGCTGCCACCAGGCCTGCCTGACGATCTCTCACCGCTCTTCTTCTCCTTGAGGCGAGCCATCCATTCCTCCTCGATCAGTAAGAGTTTAGCTTCCAAGATAGTATTTGGTGGCACCGGTTGTGGGATGCAACGATCATCGGCACCTTTCAGACGCCTGGCGACCTCCTCAATGGACAGCTTGGAGAGATCGAGCATGATTTCCATGGTGTAGACGACATGACCAAACCAGGGCAGGACGATGCGAAGGTATTTTTCGACAACCTTCTGCTCGTCGACGGGTTCGTCATACTTCAAAAGCTGGCCTACCAGGCAGCACAAATGAAGTGCAAAATCCTCAGGATCTTCGCCTTCCTTGAACGCGAGCATCTCGAACTCAGTGCGCAGCTTCTGGAGCTTCGACTTGCGGACATGATCAGAGCCAATTCACATAGACTTGACGTAGTCCCATGCTTCCTTGGCCGATCGCTTGATGGCGAGCGCGCGAATCATCTCCTGCAAGACCGCCTTGAGGAGCCCTCGAGTGCCACACGATCCTCCTGCAGATCGGCGTCGCCATACTCGACGGCGTCCCACAAGCCCCTTGCTTGGAGCATCACCTTCATTACGAGCGACCAATCCATGTAGTTGCCGTGCGTGAGCATTGGATAGGACGCGCCTCCAACCTCCCGCACCGTCTTCTGGATCACCATGTCGCGGCCACGAGTGCGACCACGACGAGGGACGATCGGCGATGCCAAGCGCCGCCCTCGGCCTCCACGGCGCGGCGATAGACTCCGGTCACCATCGCTTACTGGAGCCGACATTGCGCAAGGATCGAATAGCCTTGCTCTGATACCAACTGTTGGCAAAGAGATCACGATCGCTCACACGAACTGACAACGTTGAGGCACTTGCCTCAACGTTGTCAGTTCGTGTGAGCGATCGTGATCTCTTTGCCAACAAAATTTTGGTCTAGATATTTTTTTTCTTTTATCTTTATTTTGTGATAAGTTTGTCACACTTATTGACTTGTCAAATAATCATACTTTGCCAGATTTTTAAAGTGGAAGTACTACATTCCAGTTCGGTTACTAAGGATTCTAGGGCTTACTTTCCCACATTTTCTTGAAATATAATAAGTTCTTGGTAGTAATTAATCTTACATAGTGTTGACAGAACATATCCAAATGTTGCCTAAGAGAATTTGTCACACATCAAAATGGTTTAGGCAAGCACTTCCAAATTACCTGGCAGAACACAAAGCAATTGAAGATCAGCGTGTTCAAGACTAGATCGGAATTGTCACCCTTGATTCCAAATAGCGATTTCCCTTCGGTCTGCAGATACCAAATTACAAGGAACTGGTAGAAGGCCTGTCCCAGGATGTTCCTCCACATAATGTTGCTAATGAAGTTTCCTTTCCTTCCAACAGGAGCTCTCTTCATCAGTTCGTTGTTTGAAGGTTCTGCGGCCAATGCCAGTGCTCCTAGTGTGTCCATGATCATGTTGACCCAGAGCAATTGCACAGCAGTAAGGGGAGCACTCCCTGAATTAACAAGCAGAAGTACAAGAACAGTGAGAATTGAGAAATAGGTTATGAAGAAAAACTAGGAAATTCAAAATATGCTAAATTAGTATAGGAACTTTGAAATCGAGCTTTTAAATATTGGTACAACTCTTAAAAGGGAAGACTTCTGTTACAGTTTACATTAGTGAAGTACTATGAAGCAATAGTTATAATAGGGAGTCAGGATATGGTAAGTGATAATTAGAAAAGATTAGTACGCAGCAGCAGTATAGGTAACATCATGAATAAACCAATATAGAACATTAGTTTTGACCTAATGACCTTCACGCTATCCTTTTACAGACTAGAATATGAAAGTATAAGAATTTCAAATGTACCTGTCAAGCAGGCTGAGGAGAAGTTCACAATGAGAGCAACCACGTTGACAGTCAGCTGAAACTGCACAAACTTCTGAATGTTGGTGTACACTGATCAACCCCATTTAGCAACAGTGACAATAGTGGAGAAGTTGTCATCAAGAATAATGACATCGGCGCTCTCTTTTGCCACCTTCAAATTAGAAGTAAATAATGAATTAACTTGAGATAACAAGTGATTAATGTGAAACTCTTGGAGATGCTGCAATGATGTCAAAGAATAACACAGCAAAAATGATGCTGACAGATAGCTAGGAAATGCATCCCTAGATACTTAATACCGGTCATAGTTAGGTATCTGAAAGAATATTTGTAATATTTTGTTCATCGAAATGACATGACTAGTTTATTTTGCCGTGTAAATAAGTCTACACAATAAGCTTCTTCGAAAATTACCTCAGTTCCTGCAATGCCCATTGCAAGTCCAGTATCAGCCTCATGAAGTGCAGGTGCATCATTTGTCCCGTCGCCAGCCACCGCAACAACTTCATCAAATGTAGTCCGCAGATGCTTCACCAAGGTGTGCTTGTCAAGTGGCGAAGATCTAGCCATTACCTAATACATGCAATCAAAGCACATTGACAATTCTATCTTAATTCAAAAGGCGTGTTCTATATAAAAAAATAGAACCCAGAAAGGATAGGCAAAGTAAGCGGTAAAAGAAATAAGTATACCTGTATCTTTGGTATCAGGTCATTCAGTTCTTCTGCACTCTTGGTTCTAAACTTCGGGCCTTCAATGGCAAGACCACCTTCAGTCAAAATGCCGCATTCCCGGGCAATTGCCTTTGCTGTATTGATGTTGTCACGTGTGACCATCCTGACAGTAATACCTGCCGACCTGCAGATGGCGACTGATTCCTTCACACCAGAACGCACTGGGTCTTTAATACCCACAATGCCAATGCAGGTGTACCCATCTTCAGGAACCTGATCATTGCCTGAGAACCCGTCGTCCACTTCGATGTAGGCGATACACAGAGTACGAAGTGCCTCATTTGCAAAGCTATCAATCGTGGCCTTCAAGTGATCGACAGTTGCATCCTCAAGGGGGACGACATTCCCTTCATCGTTCAGGTACTTGCTGCATGATGCCAATATAATCTCTGATGCACCTTTGCAGTGAGCACGCAATGCTCCACCTGGGAGCTGGATGACCACTCCCATCCTCTTTTTCGCTGAGTTGAATGGCTCGACTTTGACGAGAGTGCTCGCTTTGCGCACCGCCTGAAAGTCCCCGCCGAGCGAAAGGCCGAACTCCAGAATTGCTGTCTCAGTTGGTGTGCCCAGTATCTCACGTTTACCATCCTTGTTCAAGACAACGTTGCCGCCAGTGTTGTTAAATATGGACTGCAAGAGCACCGTAATGACAGAATCTGGCAACTCGGAGAACATTCTCTTGCCTCTTGGTCTCTGAAGAGCTATCCACTTCTCGGATTTTGCCACAGGTGCAGGCCTTGACAACGGTCATGTTGTTCGTCGTGAGCGTGCCGGTCTTGTCGCTGCAAATGGAGGTTGCTGAGCCCACGGTCTCACAAGCTGCAAGGTGTCGGACGAGCGCCTTGTCGTTCATCATCTTCTTCATGGCAAATACAAGGCTCAGGGTCACGGCGAGTGGCAAGCCTTCGGGAACTGCCACGAAGACAATAGTTGTTGGAAATAATCTTATTGTTGTTGAGTGATCTTGCCTATACTATGGTTGTAGCTACTATTCAGTGTTGGTCGGTAGTCGAAATACTCGATGTGTTCGAGTACTGTATGGTCATTATCGTGTCGTCGTGTGTTGAATACTGTACAATGGTCGTAGCCAACTATACTCGTGTGTCGAGTAATGCACAGTGGTCGTAGCCAACTATACTGCGGAAAATGGCCATGGTTTGCCTCCTATTTTGGTGGACAATATTTTTGAAAAGCCGAAAATGGCCATATGCCCTGGGAAACTTCGCGTTTCGCAAGACAAGGGCATGTGAACGAGCTTAGGAACTTCCTTTTCAGAAGACCAATTTAGGAATTTGTTTGAGACGGCAAAATATTTCGCGAAGGATAAATTACGAACTCATGTAAACCTGTAGAATCTGTGATCGCTAAATGTATTTTGCGCTGAAATGCTCCCGTAAACATGTGTACAAGTGTACGCTGGATAGGATCGAGTCGAGACCCTACTTAGGCCATGTTTGTTTCCACTTAAAATTATTATAATCTAGCTTATAAATCATAAGTGGAAACAAACAGCTCAGATTATAAGGTAACTTATTATAATCTAATAGCCCAGATTATTGTAATCTAATAAACTCAAAAAAAGGAGCTTATTTCAGCTTATAGATCCACCTTTTATCTTAATGACCATAAAACTTTAGGAATATTACCCACATTTGCTATTCATCCAACCCCTAACTCCCGTGCCTCTCTCTCCCAGGGCATTGTAGTCTTTAAACATTCGAATACAACAATCCATAACTCTGATAATCCAGGCTGACAAACACCTGACAGCTTATTTCCCACCAGTTTATTATAAGCTAGCTTATATAATCTCCACCTATAAGTTAGATTATAATAATCTTAAGTGGAAACAAACAGGGTCTTACTCTGCGTCCCCTGGCCTTCTCCCGTGGGCCATGGCACGTTCTCTGATTCTCTCCCAAGTTACACCGGGACTCGTCCGAAGCACCCAGCAGTATATTGGGCCGTGAAAGCTTTGCCGGGCCATCCATCCGTGCAAAATCCCCCGCCTGTGTCCGCTCATCTCATGCCTTCGCCGCGAGGTGTTCCCAGCTTGGGCCGCACACGTTTGGTAGTTGGTTTTGGCTTGTAAGCACGTCCGCGCAACGCCTACTGGCCCGCCGTTCCGACCGTGCCCAGGAACGTCCGTCCATTGGGCAACGCGACAGGCAGCAATCCTCCGGCCCACACCGTCTACGGGTTGCGGGCATGCTGCTCGGCCGATGCCCCTCCTTGCACGGA
Organism: Dendrocalamus latiflorus; assembly: GCA_017311315.1. Classification (NCBI taxonomy): domain Eukaryota; kingdom Viridiplantae; phylum Streptophyta; class Magnoliopsida; order Poales; family Poaceae; genus Dendrocalamus; species Dendrocalamus latiflorus. The sequence continues at coordinate 49,594,996 of CM029651.1, forward strand.
AGTCTGGGTGACGGTCATCCAGGCCGCGCTGTTTGCCAGCTTTTTTCTTACCGCGCACAGGGTCAAGCACGGTGTGTAGGCTTCACAGTCACACACAGCAACTAGGGCTATAAACAATTCAAGGCCGAACAAGCTTGATCTTTCAGGTTTGAGTTCATAGAAACTTGAGCGGAGTCCGAGCCTAGATCTAAGCTTGAGTTTGACTCGGCCTAAACTCAAGTAGGCTTGAGTTTAGCTCGTTGAAGCTCGATAACAATTAAAATAATTTATTATGTACTATTTTTTAATAATAAGAAAACATAACTTATAAGTGTGAGGGAGATATCACCCATTGGACTAGTCTTTTGAGGGAGAATGCCCAATACCACTTATGAAATTGCTGCCCCGTGAGTTTAATTATGTTCAATCTGTTTAAATCTATAGTCTAAGAAGTAAACCCGATTGAATCTAGACATATGACCTGAACCGATATAATAGGAACCTTACCACAGACACACCAAATCGCTCCTTGCGGCCCCCACCCAAATCTCTCCCCCATTCTGCCCTCTCCACGGAATAGAACCCTCCTCTCATTACTCTCCTTTCCTTTTTGCGTGTATTTTCCTCAGAGCCGTAAAGTCTCGTTCGATTCGGGATTTTGTACATGATTTTGGGCGGGCGCTCATGTGCGCCCGCAAAGGGAGAAAGGCTCGATTGGAATGGTTCGGTTCTTCCCTCCGTAAGCGGGAAGGCTCCGTGATTGCTGAGACGAGTGGATTAGCTCGCGGATCAGAATATGCAAATAGGAAGAGCCAATGGCAGTAGTCGGGCGGCTATTGTTGTTTAACATTGATTAATGCATGCTCACCCAAGCCAACGGAAAACAAGTACACGTTGCCATGTTGGTTTTGGATGTGGTCGGGCTAAAGCTAGCGGCAGCACACCCACTCTCACACAGAACCAAATCGTCCGCCATTAAGAGCAAGGTTAATAATACAGCTTTTAGCTGGCTGTATGGACACTTACAACTCACTTATCAGTCTATTCATATAGTAGTTTACAGCCAGCTGAAAGTTGTATGACCCACCCATTTCTCTCACAAAGTTTTTTGGTTCTTGTGCTTCAGCTGGCTGTAAACTTAGAGCAGGTACAATAAGGTTTAGTCAGCAGGCTATAGCAAATATAATATCAACCAAATCTTACGTGGCAGAGAGAAGGAAGCTGGCTACTAAATTACAGTTAGCTATAGCACGTAAAAATATGTGTTTCACTCTCTTACACGTAGGGCCAAATAGTTATTGTAACAGCTACCTTATTGCATGAACTATTTTTTTGAAGGCTATAGATGAAATGGACAAGTGTTATAGCCACTAGTTGGCTATACTATTGTACTTACTCTTACAGCCCACCTCTCTTCTCTCTCCTCCACCTCAGCATACAGCCTAGCCTCTTAGGGCACTCCTAATGCAGAAACTATGAAGTAGTTTCTATACTTGCCAATTAATGTAAACACTACCTATGGAAACTATACTCCCAATGGATAGTTTCTACAAAGAAAATTTTCATCCAATCATCTATCTTCTCTCTCCTATCATCTACCTATCACAGCTCTTTCTATCTTGGTTCTTGTGTAGACATGGTTTCTATATAAGAAACCATTTCCTTATCTCTCCTCCTTAACTCCAATGACACATCAGCATTTTGCTTACTTGACACCTTATTTAATGCCATAGAAATTATCCATAGTTTCTACATTGGGAGTGCTCTTATTATACTTGCTCTTATAAAGCATAAAAGGCGCAACTTCGTCGTTTTGCATGCTGTACGTTCCTTCGGTTTCCGTGTCCCACAGGATGCTTCGATTTCAGGACTTAAGGATCACGTTAGGCCTAATTTAGATTTTTCAGGACTTAAGGATCACGGTAGACCTAATTTAGATCGTCAGCTCAGGGACATGTTATATATATTCGTTAGATTTCAATTTCACAGAGTAAAATTGCTAGTATATCCTTATTGTAAAGAAATGTCAAAATATTTCCTGATATTATATTTTTCTAACAATTAGCACACACTAAGTATTTTGAGAACGCTCAGTTTGGCGATGCCTCATGGTTGTTTTAACTGTAACTAGCTTATTTTTTACTATAACTGATGATAGTTTATTTGACGTAATTAAATTTTAAAAAATAAAAAACAGTATTACATAAAGAAATACAGGCATAACATAATAAAGCTACAGTTTTATGTCTGGTAAGCGAGTTCAGCTCAAAGAGTGGTAGTAACGCGACGCAACACGCTTGTCTTGACATAGCACTGCTACATGACAAGGCGATCTCTGGAACTTCATTATCGGCGATAAGATGGGCCACGCATGTCGTGGACAGCGATCTGCCATGTCTTTAATCAGCTACTAGCAGTAGAGCACTTGCCTTCTCCTGGGCTTATCCAAACGCAATTATGCACATAAATAACGATAACGACAACATCAGCACAGCGATCTCAACAATCTCACCGCTATTCATCTCACTCCAAACTCCAAACAGCTTCTATTTTTTTAGCGTTCAGTTTATTTAAATTAAAAATCACTTAAAAATATGTAGGCTTATTTTAGCTTTTTAGTTTTTTATTTTTAATTTGTGTATATTCTCTTGTATTGTTGTAATGATATAATAATTTTTAAAAACTTTTTTAATTAAATATACTTGAAAAGACTAACACCACTGCAATGTAATTTTAGCAAAAAAATAAGTAGCAATTTCAGAAAAAAAAAATCAACCGCCGGAGCCCGGAGCCACACGTTTCTCTTTGGAGCGGCCCCGAGTAGGAAAAAGTTACTGCTGCGTTGTCTTGCGATGGACTGGACAAGACAGGAGAGGAGGGAGGAGGAAACAAACTCGTGCACTGTCTCAAACTCTCGAAGCCCGCTGCTCTTGCCACGTGGCACGGGCATGCCAACGCATCCGTCCATCAGCGTAGAGGATGGCAGTGAAAAGACGAGAGATTTCTCGGGAGTAAAACTCGTAAAGGTAAGGTAAAAATCGAGTACTAGTACTAGTGCTACAGACACTTGCGCGCGCGCGCGCAGCAACAGCAGTAACAGCGCAGGTCGCGCCATTTTTTTTTCGAGTCTTCCGGGGGTAAAATCGAGACGGTAAAAATACGGGGTAGACCTGGCCAGAGCTGCGTGTCCGGCTCGTACCGTACATACTAGCAACAGACATTACATCAAGTTTCTTCTCCTTGTTTTTTTTACTGGAGCAGCACGTACATACGATAATTTTTCTAATACCGGGCGAGGGCGCGGCGGAGCACCTGGGCGAGGAGGCTGGGCGCGCTGAGGTGGGGCAGGTGGCCCTCCGTCTGGAGGAACTCGACGGTGCTGCGGCCGCCGAGGTGGGCCCTGAGGTAGGTGGCGACGGAGGCCGGGACGGAGACGTCCCGGGTGGTCTGGACGACGACGCAGGGGGCCTGCACCATGCCCAGCACGCCGCGGAGGTCGGTCTTGAACACGGTCTGGCAGACGTGGAGGGAGATGTCGGGGCGCATGTTGAACAGCGTCCGGCTGAACTCCTGCACCGCCGCCGGCACGTCCGCGCCCACCGCGAGCGGCGCGTACCCCGTCGCCCACGCCGAGTAGTTCGCCGCCATCGCGTCGAACACCTGCTGTATCTCCTCCCGCTCGAACCCGCCGTGGTAGTCGCTGTCGTTCAAGAACCTGCAGCTCCGATCCATCGTTTTTTTTTCTTCGATTAGTGTCCAACACAGGGAAGGATGGACTAACTTGTCGACTGAATCTTGGATTGAATTCGGTTTGGTTTGATCGGTGTTAGTTGTTACCTGGGAGAGGCGCCGATGAGGACGAGCTTGGCGAAGAGCTCGGGGCGGCGGATGGAGGCGAGGATGCCGATCATGGCGGAGACGGAGTGGCCGACGAAGGCGCAGCGCGGGATGCGGAGCGCGTCGAGGATGGCGAGGAGGTCGTCCACGTAGGCGTCGAGGTTGTCGTAGCGGCGGAAGTCGAAGTGGTCCGGGTTGACGCTGCCGGCGCAGACGAGGTCGTAGAGCACGACGCGGTGGTCGCGCGTGAGGTACGGCAGAACGCGGCTCCACGCCGACTGGTCCGTCCCGAAGCCGTGCGACAGCACCACCACCCGCTCGCCGCTGCCCACCACCCGCACGTTCAGGATCTGCAGCAGCTTCGCCCCGCTCGGCGCCCCCCCGCCGCCGCCGACCATCTTCTTCTCAGAGCCGGAGGCCGGGGCCGAGCCGCCGCCGCTGGTGGGACTGGGTGGATGCGTGGATCGAAGCATCAGACTCGGATGCCGCGTTGAGAAGCAGAGGCGTGCTGCTCTTATATACTAGTTGCAGTGGCCATGGGGGATGGTGGCGCCCCCCTCCTCCCCACAAGCTCGACCTCTGCTCCCCCTTTCTTGCCTTGTTGCCCTCCCTAGCTTGATCTCTCTCTCTTCCCTCGCAGCTTTATTCTACTTTCTGCTCCTTTCTTGGAATCTTTGGCGTTGTAGCCTTGTAGGCTTGCTGATATGGGTGATGAGGAGGTTTGTTTTGCTTTGGGGGGGGGGGGGGGGGGGGGGGGGTTTGATGCCCAATTATCCAGGCCACAGCAGATAAAAAAGGACAAACACCTATAAATCTCTAGTTTTTTTTCTTTTTTGTTGTTTTGGTTTTTCTGTGACTACCCCACAATCTCTGCCATATACATGTCACTGTAACAATATAGTGTTTTGACTCAGCACCGTGGAACTTGAAGCATCACTGTCTTCTCCTTGGTTAACTGTGTAAGAGGAATTGTGCACCGCTGCAATTTTTAGTACATCAATGTTAGTAGAGAGATATTTCAATTATAATATTTAGCCTAGTCCTCCTTGGTGATTAACTTGGGCAGAAAAAAATGGATTTTTTTTGTGACGAACAATGGCTTCGAGTAGTTACTATTGGATAATAATATGATGAAGAAATCATCGCTCCCGAACAAGGCGGTCAAGGCATTCAAAACATATTCCCAAATGATTGTGATCTTATCGTCCACCTCAATCTACAACACCCAACCAAACAGTCATCGAAGAAGAAAGGCAGGTCATAACTTCTATTGACACAAGAGAGTTTGGTTTGACCATCCGAATTACAAGCAAACAGTCATCAAATACGGAAGGCAGCTCATACCTTCTACTCCAATCAACAGATACTGACACAGATCATACAAGGCCCCTCACTACACGGTGCTTTTCCAAGTATTTTCGCTTCTGTCAACTGCTACTCTAGGGCATTGCTGGTACAAAAGCAAAAGAGCAACTTGAACAATGCATCTGATCAACTCAATCACTGTAGGCTTTGCCATGAAATGGGGGTTCTTGAGCAGCCCCCTTCTGAATCATGTCCAATCGGCCACTCCCCATTCAGCCACTCTGGTCACCCTAGTCCCCTCCCGAATCAAATCCAATTGGCCACTCCCCAGCTCAAGCCTCTCCCTCAGATGCGACACCTCCCCAGCCTAGCTCCTTAGCCACCGCCCGCCCTCTCGGATCTGCTCAACCTCAGCTCCTTGGACATCGCCCGCCCGTCTTGATCTGCTTGACCTCGGCTCCTCGGCCACCGCCTACCCGAATCTACTCAACCAATGCACAAGAAGCCACAAAGCATCATCGGGCTCTGCTCTCCACCGGGCGCTGCCAGCCGCACACCACCACTACTAGGTGCATGTGCAGTACCTCTTCTCTCCCAGTCTCCCGTGCGTGTGATGTGGCCCATGTGCGTTTGTGGACTGTGCTTCTAGAGTTAAAACTTCTAGGACCAGCTAGGGGGTGTTCAGGGTGGGCTGAAGCCTAACGAAGCCCACCTGGTGGCTCCGCCCCTAGTCGCAGTGATCTCCAATAGCGACCATCGAATCTGGAGCACAGTAGAGACCTTCAACGGTGATGGCAGCTGATGGCTAGCTCTAGCGGTGATGGCTTCCTTGACCTCCTGGCTTCGATAGTGATGGCTCGTCTTCCTCAACCTCCCTAGTGGGTGATGGTGACCAGGGGTGGAGGCGACACTAGGTGAGCCTGGGCGGCTGCCCGAGCTCACTGGTGATGAGCAATGGGGGGTACAATGAATCGTGGTGACACCAACTTAGCCCCCAGGGGCGAGTTCCCGGGTGTTGCCCCTTGACGGCGAGGACGGACGGCAGGGATAGGGCCACGCCATCGTCGTCTTCCTCCGTCCACGCGCGCGCAGCAGAGGGATGGAGACGGCGGAGCTGCTGCAATCCGGCGGTAGCGATGGCTCCCGAGGGCAAAGAAGGGCATCACCGGGCGCGTCTCAACACGGGGAATCCACTTCGGGGCTCAGGGGGGAGGAGACCAGTGGGGATGGCGGAAGAGAGAAGGAGATGGTTTCGGGTTTGCGGTGGTGAGGGAGCTCGGCGGCGGCGAGATAGCCAAATTGGCTACGGTCACACGCTCAAGGGGACCAGAGGCTTACGCTGGCGGTGGAGGAGGAAGCTGGGGAGCTCCAGAGTGCTCTGGCCACGGAAGAGCCCTTAAGGTTGACGGCGAGCTATGGTGCTGGGGCTCCACGGGCAAATACCTGGTCGGAGAAGAGTACCATTGGGTTTAGGAGGTTGCAACGGTGCTCTGGAGGGAAGGAATTGAGGAATGAGCAAGGGGGCGAAGGGAACGGCTTACAGGGGTCACCGGAGCAGGGGGGAGCGGCGGTGGCGACTCGGGCGATGCGGCCTCAATTGGCAGCTCTGGGAGGCTCTTTGGAGCGGCGGGAGGCGAATGGGGGAGGTGGAGGAGCTCGGGGAGCAACGGGGAAGTGAAGGGGCTGAGGCGGCTTTATACTCGGGCGGAAGGGATGAATCCGCGGGGGAAGAAGCACGGCTCGGTCAAGGGGGAAGAACCGGGTGGCCAAGGGGGAGGAACTGGGTGGCGAGGGGAGAGAGAAGGGAGGGGGAGGCTGCAGGTGGGGCTGAGCGGAGGAGCTACGACGCGCGGCGACGGTGGCATCAGGCGGCGGCGTCAGCACGGTGGGGGGAATGAATCCGGGCGAAGACCGGGGCGACGCGGTCGTCCCACGCGCGGCGCGTGCGCGAAGAGGAAGGCGGGGAGGGGCTGAGGCGCGAGCGGGGAGAGGGAGCGAAGCGGCGCCAGGGGAGGAAAGAAGCGGGGAGGGGAGCGGCGCCAGCGGGAGGAGGAAGGAGAAGGCGCCGGGAGAAATGGAAGGCGGAAAGGGGAATGGCGCCAACGGAAGAGGGTGGCGCCAGGCCGAAATAGGAAAGCGGAAAAACGAGAGACTTTCCCAAAAGGGAAAGTTTTCAAAAATTCCCCAAAAAAATCAGCAAAAATCCACAAAAATTTTGGGTTTGAAATTTTAGGGCTTTTCAACCTACCCCCCTTAAAAGAATCTCGACCCCGAGATTAACTTGGTCCAGGGAGTAAGTTGGGAAAATCTCGCTGCAAATCTGACTCTCTTTCCCAAGTGGACTCATTCGCTGTGTGATTCTTCCACTGAACTCTGCAAAACCTGACATTCTTGTTTCTGAGCTGCCTCTCTGATGTTTCGAGTATTTGTAGTGGTTCTTCAGCATATGTGCAGTCATCTTGTAATTCAATATCTGACAATGGCACTTCATCTGTGGGCTGTCGCAGACACTTTCGGAGCTGGGATACGTGGAACACATTATGTATTCTTGACAAGTTGGGTGGCAGCTGCACTTGATATGCTACCTCTCCAACTCTTCCAATTATTTGAAATGGTCCCACATATCTTGGTGCTAATTTGCCTTTGACCTGAAATCTCTTGACTATCTTGAATGGGGTGACTTTGATGTAGACGAAATCTCCGACTTCAAAACTTAAGTCTTTTCGACGGTTATCTGCATAGCACTTCTGTCGGTCTTGTGCCATCTTGAGTCTATCTCTGATAATTCTGACATGTGCCTCTGCATCTTGAGCAATCTGAGGTCCAATGAGTTGACGTTCTCCAGTTTCTGACCAATTCAGAGGTGTCCTGCATTTTCTGCCATACAGAGCTTCAAATGGGGCCATTTGGATACTGGCTTGATAACTATTGTTATATGAGAACTGGGCAAACGGTAAACAGGTATTCCATGCTGCTCCATACACAATTGCACAAGCTCTCAACATGTCTTCCAGAATCTGGTTGGTTCTCTCTGTTTGTCCATCTGTCTGTGGGTGATATGCTGAGCTGAAGTTCAAATCGGTACCCATAGCTTCATGTAGTTTTTCCCAAAACTTGGAGGTGAATTGTGCTCCTCTATCTGATATAATCTTCTTGGGGACTACATGGAGTGTCACTATTCTTGTCAAATATAACTCGGCAGGCTTGTCTTTCCCATAAGTTTGCTTGATTGGGAGGAAATGAGCCACCTTGGTCAATCTATCAACAATGACCCAGATAGCATCATATCCCTCACGAGTCTTCGGAAGTCCAGTAATGAAATCCATGCCAATACTATCCCATTTCCATTCAGGAATTGGCAAAGGCTGCAACAATCCTGATGGTTTTTGACG